>OY720397.1:17986159-20386159 GCA_963082905.1 Oligia fasciuncula
ATAAAAACTGTCCTATGTCCTCTCCGGGATGCAATCTATCCCTCTGCCAATTTTTTTCGAAATAAGGGTCAGTTCACACCGAGACGCGACGCGCAGTTTTCAAGATAGAAATACAATTACAGACCTTGTCTACTACACTAAAAGGTACACAATTCAGTGTCTACCTACTACGTCGAGCTACGCAGCGCGGCGCCGCCGCCGCGCGGCGTAGCTCACTGAATCGTGTACCTTTTTGTGTAGTAGATAAGGTCTGTAATTGTATTTATATCTTGAAAACTGCGCGTCGCGTCGCGTCTCGGTGTGAACTGACCCTTAGGTTAACATACAGACAGACCAAGTTTTTGAATTTATATGGAGTATAGATAATAGGGTCCGATCGAAACCATAACCGAATGTTCGGCTCCTCTTCCAGTTTTATGAAGTTTCGTAAAATTTCGTTTAAGTTGACATTGGCGCCGATTCTGTTGTTCGCAAACTAAACTAAATTTAAGTTCATGCATCTTTTTCTTTCTATTTCATTAAAAAAAAGGACATGAGATAAAATATTAGTTTAGTCCTGTCAAATTAAGATACTCCATAGACAATTTAGACGAGATTAAAAAATTGGCTATTAAAAATACGTCAATTTGCGTCAGGCGCCGACTAATTTGACAGGACTAAACTAATATTGAATACTATACTAAGTCCAGCAGTGGACGTCTTTTGGCTGAAATGATGATGATGATGAATCTAATATTTATCTTCGTGTCACTGACTCTGGCAGAGCCACCATCAGGGATTTTAATTTTGATAGCACAAAAAATTAGTCGAAATTTGTCGCCAAATATCAGAATTTGTCGGTCACTGGTTCAAAAGTTATAAGGGTTTATAGGTGGCCGATCTGGAGAGAGTTTCCCCAGCAGGGCCACATTTATATCTCAAAAACTAGGGCACCTAGCGAAGATCTGTTTTCTCCAATATTTAGTCGCCAATTAGTCGGAATCAGTCGCCAAATATCAGAATTTGTCGGTCACTGGTTCAAAAGATATAAACGTTTAGAGAGAGTTTCCCCAGCAGGGCCACATTTATATCTCAAAAACTAGGGCACCTAGCTAAGATCTGTTTTCTCCCATATTTTGTCGTCAATTAGTCGAAATTTGTCGCCAAGTTACAGATTTAGTCGGTGTGTAATTAAAAAGATATTAAAGAATTAAATTTCCCCATACATTGGTACAAGCACGTACAAAATACTTTGTGTAGTTTCTAGACAATATCTATGACGTCATAAGGAGGAATGTTTGTTTAGAATTAAATAAAAATAAACTTATTCTATAATTTCAATCCACCAAAGGAAAGCTTTATTCACTACCTATAAACCAATCTACAATAAATATATGTAATTATTTATCTAACACAATGTGCACTTACCCACTTAATCGCTGGCAGATAGATCGCTGCGCTCAGTTTCATTTACGGTAAGTAAGAAAGAGATAGATGCGCGTGTACAGACGAGCTACTTAGAACGAGTTGCCCGTCACGTAAGTTAAAGTCAGCCAGTTTAATTAAAGTGGAACTTATTATGAATAGTTACGAACTCGAGTGTTGTTATCTCTATTCTCTAGGTATTCCGCAAATACAAAAACGGGGAAAAGAGCAAGATAGAACGAGAGTGTCACCTGCTGCCCGTCACCGGCGCGGCGAGTCGGCGTTCGCGCCGCTCAAAGTACCTACTTAAAAAAATATGTAAATAAACAAACTTGCTCTAAAGGATTTTTTCTTTAGTCATCCACCGGGAGTACCTACAGCTAGAAGGTTTGTTTGTGTAAAAAATTAAAAGAACAATTACGAATTATTATTCTAACCTAAATTAAGATAAAATAAAAACTCAACCCGTCCATACCCACAACACAACACTTACAATCACCTCAAAATACACACACAAACACAACACACATTAAAAGAACTTTTTGGAAATTCATTTTTTTACAATAAAATTTGATTACAATTAACAATACATTTTCAACGTTTAAGTATTTTAAACATTTTACTAATAAAGGTAGGTACGATATTGTTTTTATCGTTATTTAGAGCTTAACATTGTAAACTGGTAAAACAGTTGCATGCGACTGTACATCTTGACACCAAATAGACCAAGAGCATGGTTTAATGTTTTCAAAGAAGTTTAAGCCACTCTAACCTAGTAATTTAAAACATAAAACATGTATGTATTTGAGAATTTATCTCTAGGACATTTCTAAGAACTTTAGACCGATAAAACTAGAAGTATATAACACATATTAATGGAAATATTTTTTCTTGGCAATTTTTCGTGAACTCTTCGATCTAGCTCTTGGACTATACCTTACTAATTGAACTCATTATATCTCCTAAACTAAGACCCGACTAAATCTGTAACTTGGCGACAAATTTCGACTAATTGGCGACAAAATATGGGAGAAAACAGATCTTCGCTAGGTGCCCTAGTTTTTGAGATATAAATGTGGCCCTGCTGGGGAAACTCTCTCCAGATCGGCCACCTATAAACGTTTATATCTTTTGAACCAGTGACCGACAAATTCTGATATTTGGCGACTGATTCCGACTAATTGGCGACTAAATATGGGAGAAAACAGATCTTCGCTAGGTGCCCTAGTTTTCGAGATATAAATGTGGCCCTGCTGGGGAAACTCTCTCCAGATCGGCCACCTATAAACCCTTATAACTTTTGAACCAGTGACCGACAAATTCTGATATTTGGCGACAAATTTCGATTAATTAGCGACAAAGTTTTTGTGCTATCAAAATTAAAATCCGTGATGGTGGCCCTGCCAGGGTCAGTGACACTTTATCTTCTGTCCTTTTCATAATGAAATAGAAAGAAAAAGATGCCCGAACTTAAATTTAGTTTATTTTGTGAACAACAGAATCGGCGCCAATATCAAATAATGTCACTGACTCTGGCAGAGCCACCATCAGGGATTTTAATTTTGATAACACAAAAAAGTAGTCGAAAGTCGCAAAATTTGCCAGTCCCTGGTTCAAAAGATATAAGGGTTTATAGGTGGCCGATCTGGAGAGTCTCCCCAGCAGGGCCGCGAAGATCTGTTTTCTTTGAAATGATCCGATTTGCCCTTAGTGCATCTGGATACACACAAGCGGCATGCGTCGACGCCAGAGGCAGAGACTGACGAGTCGTCGGCGGCTGCCGCCGACACTTAAGCCTAAAATTCGGAGTATTCCATTAAACACCCGCTGCACGCTGCAACAACGCCGCTCAGACTTTATGGCCGTAGATCACGAGCTTATATCAATCTTTCGGAAAGCGAATACCTGCTTACTAGTATACTAAAACCAGCATGTCTGCCAAGAACTTACATGACTTCAATTTATAACACAATTTTTTTGGGCTTTATACAGAGTGAAAACGGGATCATAATTATATAAGTCAATGACGGGACCCCATTACAAGTATACGCCATCTGTCAGTCGTTCGTTTTCTATCAAAACCGACAGCTTATGAACGCTAATTTCGGGCAAACCGAAGATTCCGCCACTTTATGGCCGAAATCGAACCTTCGCTCGGACACAAATAAAACAAAAATGACTGTTTATTTAATTCTATATTTCTCAATTCGCTCTTTGGAACAGAGTCACCTTAAAAAAACTTAAACTATTTTAATTAATTACAAATAACCAGAAGACTTTGGCTTCTCAAGAAAATTGAACAAACTTCATTAATATTTTACATTCACCTTCACTATATGTATGTATACAATCAGCCAAGCAGTCTCTGTACAACAACATACACTCTGATAAATTAGAAGAACAGTATTATTATTTCAAATAAACGTATACCACAAGAGCTTCGTAATAATCGGTGACAGAAAACTAAGTGATTTTTTTTCCAAATCTTATATTAAAATTTAATACTCAGTCAATTTCCTGTCTCAAAGACCTAACTATGATACAAACAATAATTCATTTATCTTCTAAAATGTAAAGCAAGGTATCTTTAAATGTGTGAACAAAAAGTTTGCGAATTTTAATTACCAATGGTAAATCAAACTAAAATTATCATTATTCATAGAAGCAAAAACGAGGGTCTTATTATTCTGAAACATCAAATTCGTACTCTTACAGAGATTCAAATAATTACTTTATAGCCAGTCTATTAGTTTCTAATCAGTGCCCTATTTAATATAATACTCAATATTTACATGCGCTTGGCGGCAATTGGGCATTTATTTTAATGTAGAAAAGCTTAGTTGGAACTTAAATGTAGCCAAATATTTACGACGAACACATACTTGTCGTTCATATTTCTCTTTATTAGTTTATAGCAACATTATAACTTGCAATGCAAACCTACAGTTAAAATTAAATTTAACATCCACACTAGCAAATCGTTTGAACTGAAGGGAATGTAAAGGTGCTCACTTGCAAATGAAAACTGCATCAAGACAGCTATTGCTTGTCTTTTTATAACAATAATTAATTACTACTAATAAATGGAGAGCAGTGGTGGCAAGAGAGCAGTGGTGGCCAAGTGTGTCGTAGGTTCGAACCCAGTCAGGCGCTTTAATTTGTGTAAATTATTTCATCACCACTGCTCTCAAAACGGTGAAGGAAAACATCGTGAGGAAACTGGTTTTGGTTCTAGGACATGCCGTCCTCGAACCAAAAATTCGAAGACATGTGACATCTGCCAATCCGCACTGGGCCCGCGCGGTGGATTACGGCCCACTCCCTCTCACCGAGAGGAGGCCTGTGTCCCAGCAGTGGGAACATTATAGGCTGATTATGATGATGATGATGACTAATAAATGTTTCCTGTCTACAACTGAAAATTAGATACCTCATTCAAAAATCTGTTTCGCGTTGAGATTATTATTAATTTAATAAAACACCAGTCATTATTCTGCAACTATGTGCATTCTGCAGTTTTTTATATTTTACAATGGGTGCTCTTATTAATAGCACATAATATAAATTTTATATTTATGTATCTTAAATGAACTTACTCCATCACATCTCTATACATTTTTACAAGAATATTGTATGTAGTGTAGCTTACTGTATCATACGCGCAATGCTGTGTGGACACGAATTAATTGTAATAACTAAATTTTGAAAGTTTACCAAATGTTTATTAATTTTATGCCGATTGTCCATAACTTTAACCTTACAAATTACATAATAAACTTAAATTTGTAATCATTTACATGTTATAAAGATAAACTATTGATCTGGATCGTAATATCCAGTTAATATCAATAAATCAGCTTGATAAAAGTACAATCACCTGTGAAAACTTCAGTGTTTTCAAAATACTACTCTACAGTAAGTGAAAAAAAGTTATTTTTATTTATAATTTTTACTGTAAAAATGCTTGCTAACATCAATAGAATGATCACAAAATGTAATTGTTGCGCGTGTCTAAACTAAATACAAAGACGAAACACAGCTTAGCATAGTCTGGTCTGTATAGACGAGTCAGTAGACAGAGTGAGACAGATTTTAAAAATACATTTATTATTACGTAGGCAATGGGCCCTTTAAAGCTTTTCTCCTCTGCCTGCTGGGAATAGCTCGGATCCAGGGCAGGGCAGCCGAGGCGGGACTCGGAACCGTGTGTTCGGACATCAGTCGCGTCCTCGAGACAATGTATAACCAGTCGAGCGGGAGAGTGATTCACCTGAAGGAGGACTTGCGTCGGTCCGCTCGTTGCGAGTACGGATCCCACTCGACGTCGTCGGGGTCGTCGCCGTCGAAGGCGGGCAGGTCGGCGGGCGACAGCGTGCTGGACGAGTCGCTGGGCGGCGACGGGGGCGCGGGGGGCGCGGGGGGCGCGGGCGGCTCGTGGAACCCGTCGGGCATGGCCGCCAGCATGTGCTGGTACGTCTCGTCGGGCAGCGGGAACTGGCGCGGCGTGTACGGTCTCACTGTCTGGAGTAACATTCACAGTTAACGTTAGTTCAGCGTGCTCGTTAGTAAGGCGGGTGGGGTTATATTGTGAGCCGAATACATAATGTGGAAAGGGAAACACATGGATTATACATGTAAATAACGATAATTGCAGATGAAATTTAATGAGTTATGAGAGTAATAAGCGCAATGTTAAATTATGAAAATATGGCGACAGGTGAAAGGGAAGTAAATAAGAAAATAAAAATAAATTGTAGAGTTAAATCAAATTAATAAACAAGGAATATATACGGATACGGAACTTTAGAAAGAGACTACCAAACAGGTGCGTGCGAGTGACAGTTGTGCCATTATAACGTACGGGAACTGTACAGTCACGAGCATAAATATCTAACATTAACATAAGATTCAAAAGCGTTTTTGTCCTTCTTTTCGAGTGGATGGCAAAAGTAAAATTATTTTGTTACGTTAGAAGAGTGGGGCCTAGTAGGTCACGCCAATCGATTTTCTCCTTTGAGGCAATTATTTATACATATTTTATGTTGTTACGAACATGGCGTCCCAACCAAAAGTGGACGCGCGAATACACGATCGTCGCGTTCATGTCACCCGTTTCGGATACGAGGTTAGATAGTTGTGTTCGTGACTGCACTTGTAATGATCATTAAACCAGTAACCAGTCGTTTGGAAAAGCATGTATGTGTAAGCATGATAGTATGTAGGTACTAGCCTCATGTTGCAACTCGAAGGGGCGCGGCGGCGCGAGCGCGGGCGGCGTGGTCACAGCGGGGGGCGCGGGAGGCGCAGGGGGCGCGGGAGGCGCGGGGGGCGCGTCGAGGTCGGCGGGCGCGTGCTCGTGCGTGGAGCGCCGCGCGCGCCGCTTGCGCACGTAGCGCGCGCGCTCGCGGCTCTCGGCGCGAGTGTGACGTAATGACACCGCCGCGTCTGATACATCTTCCTCCTGTGAAATAATAATAATAAAACATTTAATTCAGGAAACGTGAAATACCATAATTCCAGCAGTCTCTAGCTGCATGCTGGAAAGTGACAGCTGGAAGGATGGCTAATAGAAATGTATGGAAGAAAACACTGCACCGACTCTGAAGGGCAGAAAGATGATCTGATCAATTTAGATGTTCACAAATCCATCTCTGATGTGGGCGAATGTTAATACATTCGCCCACATCAGAGATGGATACATAAACTTATACATCTACTTTATATTACTATATATATACTTATACATTGTATATGGACACATATACTTTATATTCCATATTCATTTTAAATAGAGCGGCCGAAACCAATTCCATTATTTTACTTTTTCAATTAACACATGTATAACGTATAATACGTAACAAACAATTTGTGTTGTTAGAAGAAGCAAACTCTTTTCACACTATCATTAATGTAAAAGTTGGGTTGAAATGAACTAAAACCTCACCCTACCTCACTGTCATGACTCTCAACGGAGATGCGATTGGACTTGCCGACACCGTTGTTTAGCGGCGCATCAGGAATCTCTAACACTCGCCATCTGAAATTAAATAATAATGTTTAAACGGTGCGTCGGAAGAAATATGCGGTCTTTGTGAGCAATATTGAACTCCTTTATGTTTTATTGATGAGTAGCTTCTGCCACAATATACTAAAATAACAGCCACATTTCCCACCCGGCGCTGTTATTTCGTTTTCGCTTAGTGTTCTTGCGGATTTTTATTATTTTTGCTTGGCTCCTAAGCTTGGCCTTTCTAAAGAATTGGGATATGAAATGTAATAATAATTTTTGAAATCCGACTAGTAGGTCCAGAGATTAGCGTGTTCAAACATACAAACTCTTCAGCTTTATTATTACTATAAATATTACTGAACATGAACTTGTTTGTTGCCAACATGTAATTTAGGATAGACAAGTCTTAGCAAGGATCAAGGAATAAGTTAACCCATACTAATATAAAACGATCGGTTCTAAATGATACGTCGACATCTAAATGACAGGTAGCCTGGGACCTGGAGAAGGATAATAGGCGGACCTGGAGAAGGATAATAGGCTACCATTCATCCTGGATATTTGAATAAAAAAATTATAAAATGCAAAAATCTCGCTGGCAAAAGCTAGTTTTATAATATTTCATAATATCCAGATATCTATTAACCTAAAAGCCCTGGGCCTGATGGGATTTCTCATCAGTAAATCGAAACAAATTGCATCGGTATTTAACCTGTAAGTGTATGAAATTTCAAAAATTCATCCCTGAGGTCATTACAAAAAGATAAACCGCAGTTTCGGCTGTGCGTCAGTAAATGAATGAATGTATTTAGATCAACTTAGACCACCAGTAACTAGTGTAAAAGGTTCTTACGGTGTCCCAATTGCTACTGCTTAACAGTAGTATTGTATTATTATGAACAACAAGACGGACCAATGGTTGTGAGTGGCATCCAGTAGTGGACATCTTTCAGCTACTTAAATGACGATGATGATGGGTGGTTATAAAGTCAAAGTCAAATCATTTCAAGTAGGCCATTAAAAGGCACTTTTTAACGTCAACACACGAAAATAGAATTGATTATAGTTGCCTCTTCCAAAAAGTAGTTTCGCATGGAGAGGTATAGACAAGAAACACCATTTGACTACGTATACTAACTTGGGCGTGATGATCTCCTTGTAGGTAAGTATCTGCGGCCGCGTGTTGGCGGCCACGCTCTGCGGGATCACGATGTTGTCGATGTCGTAGGACTGGCGTCGCCACGAGCGCGACTCGGTGCTGGAGCGACCGCGCGATCTGCCGCCAATAAAACATTTTATTTTAATGATCCTGATTAAATCATTTGCAGTATTTGGAGTAAGTAAGTCTGTGTAATAGGTTTCACAGTAAGAGAATTTTGTGACTGCCAATGATTGTCATGTACACATTCGTTAATTCGAACTTCTGTCCTTTATAAACAGCTTGTAGTGTTTTGTATATTCTGCCACGTCGAGAAAGGGCGTGATGTTTATGTAAGTATCAAAGCATTTATTTAAATTAATGTATCACAGTGTAGATCACAAAGACTCGGAGAACAAAGCGCATTACGTTTTTTGTTAGGTCAAGGTCGAAGAGTTTTTTTATAGACGAAAATAGTAACTGCCAATTCCCGTTAGTCGTTACGCAAAAATTACCAGTTTTCACTTTCACGATAAAAGTGAAACCTATAATAAAGCTCACCTCTCATGGCCTGATGTTGACGTTTCTTCATCTCTTTCTCTTTCCCGTATCTTTTTCGTTAGTGGCGGTCGACCTCTTTTCAACCCTGAAATAATGTATTTATTACAATGTTAATCGAATGCATCAAATATGTTTTATGATTGGATTTATGTTGCTTTATCATCAATAAACGTCTCAACAAAAGGAAGGCAGATAGAAAATTAAGCAGAAACATATGAAAATGAAAAATGTTTATTTGTCTCAAAACAGCTACATAGATTATAAATGAGACAACCCCAGTAAGTAATTTATAATACTTGTGTTGGGGCTATCCCGCTCTTTCCCTTAATTGTTACATTATAGAGACGATTTTTAACAAAAGGTGACTAAACTATAAAAATAAAAAATTTTAAAAGGTAAGTGAATTATAAACTAATTGACAGCTCTTTGTGTAACTGTACTTGTATGCCTGTGTGAAACTATAATTATGTGCATCTTATTTTTAAACAGTTTGTGTTATTGTGTGTGGGGGTGGGGGTGTGTGTGTGTGGGTGTGTGTGTGTGGGGGTGTGTGTGTGTGGGTGGGGGAGGTGTGGGGGTGTGGGGGTGTGTGTGTGTGTATGTATGTATTCTTTGAAGTCCTTAAAGTGCCGACGTGTTCGAAGCGCGATTTATAGGTTAAATTTGGTGAGTACTTACATTATTGAAAAGAAATTAGTGAAAATTAGTGAAAAGTAAGATTTGGCTAAGCAAGTCTAGCTAAAACTTGTTCAGTTTCCTCGTATGTTAAGGTTTTTAGCCAGTCTGTTATTACCTTTTTGCCTACGTGTGAGATTTCCTGGTGGAACCTTACTTTTGCGTTTATTTTATTATATATGTAGGCTGATTGGGTTGCATACTGACGCCGTGCAAAAGCTGTTCGGACCCTTGGGGAGTAAGCCACTATATCCTTTCGTCTTTTCTCCTGACTGTCTTGGTTAAATGGAATAGATTTTTGTAAATATAGAGTCGTTATTAAAAAATATAGTCTTCTTACTGAAAGTAAGCCACTGATTCTATATAGATCGACTGTGGGGTATCTGTATGGTTTATAGTACATAACTTTTATAAGTGACCTTTGGGCTCTTTCTAACTCAAGGAATTTAGTTTTAGTGGCTCCCCCCCAGACTGGTAAGCAATATGTAATAACTGATTGCGTGAGCGCAATGTAGATGCTGTTTAGTGTCTTCGGAGGCATCACATATCTTAGATTTTTAAAAATCCATATAAATTTCCGCACCCGTGACGTGACAATTTCAATATGCGAATGCCAAGTTAAGCACTCGTCAACTATTACTCCCAGGTATCTTGTGGACGCTACATGTTTAATGGCTTGACAATTACAATTTTGGTTCAAGCGGTCCGCACACGTGTGGATTTGAATTTTAAAATTAAGTCCTGGTTTAGACCTTATACTAGGAGAAAAACAAATGTAGTTGGTTTTAGGAACACTAAGGGTTAGTAAATTGGCTTTAAGCCACCTGTCTATAGCAACCAATCCTTGCTCGGCATTATTGCACGCAGCTTCCCACGTGTCCCCAAAGTAGACAATCGCCGTGTCGTCTGCGTAGGAGAAGATTTTACCCCCACCGTTTCGTAGATTGCAGAGTTCATTAATATAAACCAGAAACAGTGGTGGGCCAAGGACAGATCCCTGCGGAACACCAAATACAATATTTTCCTCCTCACTAAGCGAGTCACCCATTTTAACCTGCTGTCTCCTACCTCGAAGGTAACTATCAAAGAGGGAGAGAGCCTTACCTCTTATCCCTATACCCTCAAGTCTCTGCACAAGGATGGGGACAGATACGGTGTCAAAAGCCTTCTTCAGGTCTAGGAAAACCGTAACGCATTTATAACCCTTGTCCACTTTGTCAGTGATTTCAGATGTCAACGCAATGACCGCATCCTGCGTTGATCGTCCCTGCCTAAACCCGTATTGAGAATCGGAAAGCCGGAAATATATAACATAGGTTCTAAACTTTTTGTAACTTTCACCATAAAATTACATTGTGATCATCATTTTTAGATTGCAGTGAGGTTCAGCGGTAGGGATCTGATGTAGTTTTAGTTTTTTTTAATGAGAAGACTATATAAAAGGGGGGCTGATAAACATTTGCTTTATTTCACAAACATTTTAAGAAGATATTTTTACATTATAAGTGAAAACGTTGTTTCTTTTCTGTTATAATATTTGAAAGCTGTAAGAGGTAAGTAAATTACCTAAGTTCTAAAAACATTAAACTACTTTTGACATTTTTTTAACATAAACGCGACTCACGTGTTGGATGCCTTTTGAGCGGCTTTGGTGTGTGATGATGTGAGGAGTGTTGCTGCTCGTGCTCGCGGTGCGGCGCGTGCGGGGCGCGCGGCGGGGCGTGCGGGGCGTGCGGGGCGTGCGGGGCGTGCGGGGCGTGCGGGGCGTGCGGGGCGGCCGCGAGCGCGCCGCGCGCCCCCCGCCCGGCGCGCGGACGGAACCACGCGCGGCTCGCTAGCGCTGCCATGTGGATGGACGGCGACACGTCTGTAATATAAAGGAATAATGTTATTATTTAATTACTAGCTGCGCCCCGCGGTTTCGCCCGCGTAAATGTCGATCCCGTGGGAATATCGGGATAAAAAGTAGCCTATATGTTTATCCAGGGTGTCAGCTACCTCCATACAAAATTTTATTACAATTGGTACAGCCCTTTGAGCGTGAAGAAGTAACAAACATAAACATACACTCACAAACTTTCGCCTTTGTAATATTAGTGTGATTGCACACGACTGCATACTAGCGTTAGAATCGTAGAGAGTATACTCTCTTTATAATATTAGTGTGATTGCACACGACTGCATACTAGCGTTAGAATCGTAGAGAGTATACTCTCTTTCTCGTAAGTGCACAGTGCATGAGTGTACTTATATTTTTATTATTTATGTTAGTCTAACTAAGCTATTAATGTTATGGGTTTCTGTAATCTGAAATAAATGATATATTATTCTTCTGCATAGAATAAAGTTTATTTTCATCACTATTATTTTAATCATCAGTTATAGGAAGTTCATCTTTTATTTATTTTTGGATGAGCCAGTAGCCTGATTGATTAGATGGAATAAATCTTTTTTACAAATACACAAATCAATATTTACACACTTTCCTATTTCCTAATAACATGTGTGACTACTTATGCTGATCTTTGACTACAGCTTCTAGTCTATTCCGTAAAAATCTCTCCATGAATATTAGGTAAAGTGATTTGCCACCTGATGGTAGGGATTGGCACTCTAGACAGGTCATAAATAGAGCGTACCTTTGATATCGCTGAGCACGGGATGGAAGCCGGGGTCCACGGCGGCCAGGCGCAGGCGCGCGGGCACAGCGCAGTGCGGCGCGGCGGGCTGCGCGGGCTCGGCGCGGCCCGTGCACACCGCGCAGCTGGCGCCGCCCGCGCAGCTGCATCTGTGCGGAGGGGCAGCCGTTACTTGCGATGTTGTTAGGAAACGAGCCGTGTGCGATAAGATTTCCCAACGGTAAAAGTGACGATACAAATTTTCATTCCATATTTAAACCATATAGAGGGTGAATTCTAAATCTTTTCTTAGTTCTCACTTTCGCTGTATATGGAACTTCATGCTTCCAAATCCAGTGGTTAAGACTGCGTTGTGTATCAGTGAATGAATGAATGATCAATCTGACCAGCCTTTTTCCCAACTATATTGGGGTCAGCTTCCAGTATAACTGGATGCAACTGAATATCAGTATTTAATAAGAAGCAACTACCCTCTCTGCTCCACAGCCCAGTTACTAAAACTGACATAATTGGCAATATTGATGCTATCAACTGACATAATTGGCGAAATGTGGGCGTACTATACCTACTATACGCCTACATACTGTTTCCCAAAGGTAAATATAGTTTCATATCGATCTGAAAAATCACTAACTTGATATCCGACGGCTTCGCAGCCTTTTGCGTCGCGATATGCAAGTTATGCATCTGGAGTAATTTCCGTTTCTTGAAAGTTTCTCTTCTGAGCGGACGTATGCGCGCGCACGTCTCCCGCGAAGGATGGTCGTCGGGCGGCTCGGCGCCCGGCAAAGAGCCCTCGTAGGCAACCGGCTCGCCTTCGAACTCCACGGCGCCTTTTGCAGCGCGGATCTACAAAGGAATTGTATGCGTTAATATCTGAATGATGGAAGAAATAGGATTACTGCGCCAATCATAAATTAATTGGGTTAATTAAGAACAGGGCAGCAAGTGTTTAGTAACAACGTAGTATTGTTCTTATTCTAATGAATCCTGTTCTGCGTTTAAGCGTAGTACAAAAAAAATTCGGCGCTAATATTGTAAAAAAAATAAGCACGTTAAATTGTGGACTTGTCTTCGACAAGGCAAGGCGCATGTAATCTTTAACGTTCAATCGATTGCGATTTTTTGTTTTTATTGACCGAGAATCCTGCCTCTCAAAGATATGTAGTTGCAAATGGTATCAGAACGGAAATAGCTCGTTTGACCAGAATTGGGTAAACTTGACTCAAAGAACACCAAAACTTTACTGAGCTGCTGCCTGGCACTCATGTTACGAACCCCTAAGAGGTCCGTGACCCCACTTTAAGAAACCCTGCTGATCAGATTCAATTCAATATATGGTTAAATTAAGGCATTTCAAAATTTTTCCATAAGCCTCATTCATTACTAATAAAAAATACTAGAAATCATATAAATATAATAGAAATCACAAATCAAGTGTAGAAAAAAAAACTAGCAAATCATTATAAATTCATGACCTTGGATTTACAGCATGCGCGCGTAAGTATAACTTGTTTAAACATGTAACTGTTTACACCTCAACTGATCCAGTGTATTTATTATAATGAATACAGTTCAGTATGTTCTTTGACCTCTCGTCTAATGAAGTTAATTCGATCTAGCGATATATTTACTCTTCTGATGGTTGCCGAGTTATATGGA
Source organism: Oligia fasciuncula (assembly GCA_963082905.1). NCBI lineage: Eukaryota > Metazoa > Arthropoda > Insecta > Lepidoptera > Noctuidae > Oligia > Oligia fasciuncula. The sequence goes on from OY720397.1 coordinate 18,000,249, forward strand.
ACAGTAAGGCTCAGCGCAGACAGAACGGAGCGCAGCGGAGAGGATTTTATTAACGCACTTGAAAATAAACTTTAAAATTATTACAATCATCATCATCTTCCTGCCCTTATCCCATGTTATTTGGGGTCGGCGCAACACGTTTTCTTCTTCCATTCTCCTCTGTCAACCGTCACGCTATCATTAACTCCCTTCTCTTTCATATCATTCCTCACACAATCCATCCATCTTTTCTTCGGCCTTCCTCTCCCTCTCCATCCATCAACATGTATATTCAGCACTCTTTTAGTCACATGCGTTTCATCCCTTCTCATCACATGCCCATACCAAGCCAAACGATTTCCTTTCAACTTTTCTGTCACTGGCGCCACTTTCAAACTACCTCTTATATACTCATTTCTTACTTTATCCATTCTCGTCACTCCACACATCCATCTCAACATTCTCATCTCCGCTGCATGCAATCTTTTTTCATCCGTCTTCTTCACAGCCCAGCATTCAGACCCATAAAGTACGACAGGCCTTATCAATTTTCCCCTTTAACTTGAGGGGCATCCGTGGGTCGCAAGTTGTTCCTGTGACCTGTCGCCATTTCATCTATCCTGAGTTGATCCGGTGCGTTACGTCTCGGTCTACTTCGCCATCTCCTTGGACAAGCGACCCGAGGTACCGAAAGTCGGAGCAGATCGATAAGGGCGTTCCAGCGAGAGAAATGGGCACAGGACTGGAGAGACCGCCAAAATTAATTTAAAATTATTACAATATAGTGCATAAATACATTTTTCATCAAAAGTCGAAAACAATGCGGCCTAAAAAAAAAGAAGAAGAAATGTTTGAGAATGTGCAAACTGTGCTCTTTCATTATGATATTTGTATGCATATATACATGCCCTATTAGCCCTAATTCGAGTTTTCTGACCCCCTTTCAGTCCCTGTTCCAAAAAATATACATATATTTTTATTTCTTTCTTATTTGCAAAATAGTTGGGCAAACGTGATCTAAAACTATTCCAAATTTGAAGTTGATAGCATTAGTAGTTCTTGAGATATCCAGCTGTGAAAGACAGACAGACTGACTGACTGACTACATAAGGATTTGTAATTGGCTTTCGGGTGACTATGATTTGCTTTTTTGTTTGATTTTATTAGCTGTAAGGCCTCCATGTACTAAAATAAATAAATAAATAAGGGTTCCGTTTTTACCATTTTGGTTACGAAACCCTAAAAATGCTCGCGCGTCCTCGAAGATATGCGGGGGCAAGCTCGAGCATACGCGATCCGTAAAGAAAATGCCCGAGACCGCGCGGGATAGAATAGAATGCTCTTTATTATGTACACCATATAAATTACAGACATAATTATAGAAACTGCACAAAGGGTGACACAATGGGCGGTCTTATCGCTAAAAGCGATCTTTTAAAGACAACCTTTGGAATTTGGATGGATTAAAAAAGATCCTCTCTGTCTGCGCTGACCCTAAGGCCCTTTGCACGGTTTCTTTACATACAGCCTATGCCTGTATAAACCGCGCCGAAGAAAAAACGTGTCTGTCAACAAGCTTCCATAGTGATCCATACAACACTGACGACCGTGTCTCCACACGGCGAGTAAAACCGTAGTTTTTCACGGTAAGAAAAACGTGTGTACAAAGAATCCTTTTACGAATAAATTATCAGAACTTCTTTAGCTAAATATTTGTGCTACAGATATGATAAGATAATAAAAGTAAATACGAATTTCATACATGCACATAATCTTTCCCCACATAAAAGTATATTAAAATTCCATTACATTAGCATAATTTTTCCTTGTGATAAAGAGGTTAAGGTCTAGGCAGGCCAAATGACTCATATCACTTTTAGTTACAGTTATTTTGGAGCTTATCTCACACATTTGGTCTCGGTTTACATGTGAAAACCTCGGTCATTGACCTCCTGATTAGATCCTTATTACCGACTTCAAAAAAAAGCAGGTTATCAATTCGACACGTATGTACGTAATATTACTGGAATTGCATTATATTCACATAATTATGACAATCTATTAGGGCTTCCAAACAAATATACAAAATTTTATAGACGTATGTATGTTTGTCCACGCATTTCTCAAATAACTTTAATTTCGGAAGTCATCGACTTCCGAAATTAAAGTTATTTCATAAATTTGAGTTAATTTCTTTTTGAAGACTGTTTAATTTTTTTAAATTACTTTTTTTGTAATACCCTAAGGTATTGGTATTGCACGACTCATACATAATGCGAAGCATTAGAGTGCTTTACTATCGAAAATAAATCGTTGCCTCCTTTCTGCAACTGTTTTTATTGTTACTCCTGCTAGTACACAGAACCTACTTAATTTATATACCATTGTATAGATAATTTAATGGAGATTAATTCTGTACTTTTCAAAATATTTCTAAAAAAAATCCCGTTAATCAAGTGTGAACACTGAAAGCGTAACTTGCGAAAAAATGAATTGATTGAGTAATTTTGTTTTTAATTAGATTCGTTTGACCCTTATGAAAATACTATTGAAAATGGCTCTTTTATTCAAAGTAGTTTAATTATCCATACTAATACTACTTATAAATTCGAAAACAACTCTGTCTGTCTGTATGTTACCTTTTCATGCCTAAACCACTGAATGGATTTCGATAAAATTTGGCAGAGATAGATTGCATCCCAGCACGCGTAGCATGACCGCTGTAGAAACAGATTTTGTCGACGGAAACAGATTGTAGAAATATTTGTACGCATTCTGCGCGTCTAAGCATGGCAATGTGTTATTTTGTCTATTCTTTCGTCGACAAAACGTCGTCATGCTACGCGTGCAGGGAAGGACATAGGATAGTTTTTATCGACATACCATGCGGGCATAGCAAATTTGTTTTTACTATGATGCGGGCGAAGCCGCGGGCGGAAGCTAGTAATTAATAAAAAACTAACTAATATAATATCTATGTTTTTTTATATAGTCAAATGAGCATTACGAGTTATGCAATTTTGGATTTTCCAATTTTTTTTATTATCCTACGCCTTCACCTGTACCTTCATTAATTTAATTAATTAGGATAAGCGATAACAAATATAACCAATAGTTAAAAGGTAGTAAAGTTTGCTGTATGAATAGGAGCTAGTCTTGCTGACCTGTTTATGTAGTTCAGTATGCTGCCGGATCCTATACTCCAACTCCTGTACTTGTGCATGCAGCCAGGACCAACGACACGCTATCTGACCGCGCGACCTCTGCCACCGCCATATTGCACGCTTCTCACTGAAATAATGGTCAAAATATGGTCAGTTTATTGAACAATTTGAATCAAATAAGAAGAGCATCTTCTCTCTTTTTTTCGTAAATTGCGCCAATAATATAACTTCCAAGAAGAAAATAAATTAAATCAAATCTCCAACCTCATTCTCTTCATAATCTTACTGGAGGCATCATGGCGTCACTGAAGAAAAATAAAAGAGAAGATGTGCTCTTCTAACACAACAAACAAGTAGTGCAAAATTAGAACCAGAATTGATTTATAGAATCTAAAGGTTCCTGTAATCTTGACTGTTACAGTTGAAAGGTCACAACAAGAGATGGTACAAAAATTTAATGTGTTTCATAAGGTGATACTTTTGTAAGTTTTTCAAAATTTTGCATTATAGGGTTTAACATTAGAACAACCACATTCTTACTATGCAATGAAATGCAAGTAAACATAATTTTGAATATTATAGTAAAGTACTTGTATAAGTTAGCTGCACTAATTTCAAGTGATAAAGAACAAAACTAAAACTATCATAAATTAATTTGAGGGGAAGGGTGATTTTACGAATTTGAAAGAAAGACCCCCTTGGTCTTTCTTTCAAATTCATAAAATCACTGTGGTATGGTATAGGAGTTGATAAAGGAAATAATGTGTGTTAGATATCAGCCTATAATGTTCCCACTGCTGGGGCACAGGCCTCCTCTCTGTGAGTTTAGATGATAGCAGATAATAATCAGCAACTCATGAGAGATCATGATCATGAGATCATGATGATTCATGAGTTATCCAGATAGAAATAGGTTTAAAAAATAATTATAAGGAGAAATTATGTTCCAAAATATCATACATGAAATCATTAATAATTTCTCCATACATACAAGAATAGGCATTCTCTGCATGTGAAAAACATTATATTTGTATTTACTAAAGATTTCCTAATTCTATAAATCAAAAAGAATAATGACGCAATTTCTTATAAAAACTGAATTAAATTCAATTAATCAAGTAAAAGACAGTATACCTATCACCCCATTTTCTAAAATGCTCAATTCTAAACAAAAACTCACAATTTACTTCTTATTTAAATAAATAATATCTTTAAATACATTATTTGGCAACATAACTTTCTTTTTATTTACTAGAATAGATTCTTACAGGTCATTAGCACCATTTTGTGTATAGGATGTTTCATTCCTATTACAATAGAGTTCCTGATATAAACCTGATAAATATCTAAATTGGCATTAATTATGATGTAGGTCTTGTGTTAGCCTGCATTTTTAACTAGAATTGGGCACCAAATCTACAATCTTCACTGAGTAAGTTATGGCTTTGTGAAATGATGCAATATTTTAGTACCAGGTGAAAGTAAAAAAAATATCAATGAATACCTTACTAAAAACTGTGAAGAAGTAATTTAGAGTAAGATACTAATATTAATCTGATTACAGTTAATACATTTAGTTACTAAATTTTATTGAAATGAATCCTAGCCCAAAGTTTTTGTTCTTGATATTTAACAATACCAACAAATAAAATTAAAGTATCCGTTTGTGTCAAAATAAGAGCTTTTAGTAAATGCTTATGAAAGTATTATATACCTACGGTATTTATAACAAAAAATAAACAATTTATAAGATTTGTGTCTGTTTGTTTGTTCTGGCTAATCTGGACAAATTTTGATGAAATTTTGTATTGGGATACTTTGAACCCTGAGCAAGGACAGGCTACTTTTTATCGACATACCATGTGGACGAAGCCGCGGGCGGAAGCCAGTTAAAACATAAATTCGTCAAACAAAATCACATTTAAAGTAATTTACTGGTTTTCTTATTATCTTATTATTATTACTGGTTTTCCTTATACTATTTTGAAATATGCACCAAGGATAAACAATAGCAGCTGCTGTATTTGTCTCGAGAGAAATTAGGAGTGTCACTCAAGCAATAAAGCCACATCCTGTCTGTGTGCACATCCAATTACTAAACAACTATATAAAAATGCATAGATAGACATCACCCCATGATAGACAGAGATCTAACATAGTGATAATTTACATCAAGATATACAGCATCATCCTGTTTTATTGTTATGGATGCAAACCACTTGCTAAACAGGTCACATCTTGACCTACACATTTATAATCAGGCTTTTACATATTACTTTTGTCTAATTACAGTTTGTAATCAATTCTTAAGAACATTGATTAGTGAGACAAGATTATAAACATAACTAAGGAATTAATAAATAATAGTACTCACATTGGCATTTGCTGTTGTGTTGGATTGTTGTATGTGACTGCTTCATCATTACTTTCAGCCCCAGAAGATGACAGAGTGGCATCAGAGTCCAGCTCATGTTTTACCACTGACAGGTGGGAGCGCAGTGCTCCCGCTGTGTCCTCCAGGCCTGTCAGCGTGCCAGACGGTATGCCAATACATGCTGATTTTGATGCATCACCTTTAGATGTCCCAGGGTTATAGTACTTAGGACCAACTACTGTCCTTGATGCTGCACTAGCCTGTAAGGTCGCAGTTGTCTCTATAGTCTTTAGAAACGTTTTCAAGCCCACTGGCCGTCCACCACCAGTATCTCTTCTAGCACCCCGTGTACACTTCTCAAAGGATTGAGCAGCTTCTTCAGATACTTTCTTTCCAATAGCACGGGCCTGTAATATCCTTAACCTTCTCTGTAAGAATGAACACCGTCTTTCCAGTTTCACCTGCACTGCTTTTATCTTTTCTTCTATAGCATCACCCTCTGAATCAGCAGCTTCTGGCAACTCAAATCCAGAGAGCGGAAATATTGCCTCAGGGTCATCAGTTGATAGTGCATCACCACCAGACAGTGGATCGTCGCCTGTTTCTAGAGTTTTTATATCTTGAAGAAAGTCTGCTTGTTGCTCAAGGTCAGTGTTTCCCAGATCTACTAAAATCTGCTCCATCTCCTGCGAGTCCTTAGCAAGGCTGGGCTGGTTCTGAAGCCCCATGTCGTCTTCCTCCATGTGTGTCGCGAGGTTATCGACGGACGCGAGCGCCCGTCTCCGGTGGGACAGCGGCCTCTCTGTTTCTCCAAGCACAAAAGAGTCGTGGATGTGCGGCTCTCGGGGTGCTATGGACAATGCTGGTGCCATGACCCGCACCTCGCCCGCCGCGGACGCTGGCGCTCGCCGCGTCAGGGCGGGCTTCTTACACAGTTCATTTCGTCCTTATGTAACACTAATAACGAGTTCACAGCACTGGCACTACACTCTGTTTCACTAAAACACAACTCTTTGCCACCATTGTCCATGCAATCAGTCCCCCGCCGGCTCCATGGAGAGCCGAAAAGAACGGCGGCGGGCCGACAGCGCCTCGGCGCGCTTCTGAAAACAACGTATAAGAAGGGTTATGAACCGGTTTTTATTCTATTCATACAACGCATTGACATTGTCGACTAATTAATAATACGGAACGTGAAAAATTCAACACACAAAGCCGCATAATTCGAAATTTAACCCACGTGATAACGAAAAGAGTACACTAGCGGTCGCAGTTGCTTGTTTCTATACGATATGAAACAGGAAATGATACACTTCCAAAACACTTTCGGTGTACACTAGTTTGGTAGCATAATAAGTTTATCTGCTTCACACTCGTGTTTCACTGAATGCCTATCCATCTAAATAATGACAATGAAGATTTTTTTTAGTAATAATGGCGGAACCAGGCCAAAAAACACTAGCGAAATGGGTAGGTAAGGTACTCTTATCCAGTGACGAAACGTTTTGCCGCACACGACTAGTTCGCGTAGCGTAGAGCGGATTGTGCAAAAGAGATAGCTAGTGCGTCCTTGAATTGAGTACTTGCGCGGTAAAGTCAAATTAGTTATCCACTACTAAACAGTTATTTTATTCTTAGACTATTTAATTGATTAAAATTACACGTTTTATTCTAATAGAAGTATATTATGCGTTACCTGCGAGGTATAAATAATAATTTAGCAGTATACAAACGACTATTGGGTTTGCCGCCACGCTAATAATCAATGTAAAGTCTCTAAACTGAAACATCACAAGAACAAAGTCGTTCAGCAAAATTCAATAGTGCCACTTAAGTTCATTAAATGTAAATAGAATTAACTGATAACAGCAATACGATTAATTCACAAAATAACCAAGCAATAATAATAAAACTAATAAAAGTTCTGATTGTACTTCCGGTCGCATAGGAAAATCATTAATTGCGTTCCAGATATTCAACGCTACAGTTTCTTTAGCATAACAAAACGTTTCGTATCAGGCGCCGAGAATATTCTGATGAAATTGTGATGTCACAACATTTCGCAATAGCTTCGATAAAATAATGCTCCTACCAAAGATAAATTATATTGACAGTATTAAAGAGACAAGTAAATCATCTAAAAATATATAAAAGCTAGTGAATTACATTTTTTTTCCTTGATTTCATATCTTTCTTTCAGATCTTACGTTCCGTTCTACGTTCAAGTTACGCCTCTGAATAAAAGAATGACAAAGTATGTACATTTTTTTATCATCGATGTATTGCCACCGCTGTGTCCATGTATAACTTGAAGAATGTACTTATTTAATCTTTTCAAATTATATCGTAAACTCAGTAAAAAATATTTATATTATTAGTTCCATAATCTGTCAGTCAAACTGTCAAGTGTCGTGTCAAGATAAAAAAATGAATGGTATGGGTATTGGGCGTACTGTACCGTTGTCAGTTTACTACATATGTACTTGATACACTGAATAGGTACCTAATTACTTTCGGCCTGGACTCCACTTGCGTAGTACTTTGGTCCTTTAAATCCTTTGATCTAAAGAAACTAGGTCCAAGAAACTCAAAACCGGAATCTTGACCAAAATCCATCAAGTTACATTATGTTTTTGTAAATTCTTGGCTTGATCTATCATTGGTCACAATTTTTTTATATTATTAAGTACCTACCAATATTTTTATTCAATTCCGATTTATAACTAAGCAAACAACAATCTATTGTCAAAAAGTAAACACAATCCTTATTAAGTATTTTGGAACCAACCAAAATCTCTTGACTACCCAAACATTTTAATTTTTAAAGAGCATAAGTAACATTTATTATCTTAAATCTTTCAGTAACATTCCAATTTCCAATTAATAAATTGTCATTTTCGTGGAATAATAGCAACGCAAACTATCTCCATCACTACCCTCATCTGAGAAAATATTGTGATAATTAGAATAGCTAATAACTTTCTAACATTTTAGTATTATTCTAACGCAGCATTTTTGTAAATTATGGTGCTGAAATATCATAAAAAGACAATTCTCTGACCCAATATTAGCCGAAGGTTGTCGATTAATCATTTTGTACAATTACCACTCACATCAATTTTAACCGAACCGCATCTTTATAAAAAAGAAGTACTTACTAAACTAAGTCTCTCCACCTTGTGTTGTTAAAGATTCTTGTGCAGTCATTAATAGTATGGTGGTAATTTATTTATTTTCGCTAATTTTATCATAATTTTTTGAATATGCAAAAAAATACCTACAGCCTTAAGAAACAAAAAAATGCAACTTTAACTTCAAACATTAACAGAAGTTTAAATACAAAGAAAAACCAAATTTAATTTCTTACCTCAGATACTGTGAACATTGATGCTGCTTGTAGTACTTGAACATTGTGGTAAAACAAGTCAAGTTTTCTCACCCACATTTTACAGCTACTAAACCCTATAATTGAAAGGAATGAATGAATAAATTCAGTCCATACAATTAAAACAACTTAATTTTATAAAATAATATTGCTTTTAGTGCTACATTTCACTACTGACAGTTGCCTGACACAGAAGTTGCAAAAAAAATAATGTCACTAGTGTCATTATCTTTAAAACAAAAATCTATTTTTGTACAAATGATAACATGGTCACATTACACATAATTGCTAATTTCAACACCTAACACCTAGTCTGGAACTCCAAGACACCTAAAGCAGTCTTAAAACCTTCATGACTGGAGCTATAAATGCTTTATTGGAACAAAGCAAACATATAGTCACTTGTTACTAAGCTACATAAGAACCAGGCAAAGAATGTATACCACAAAAATGGGCTTAGTACATTTTATTTACATATTGGTAACTCACATGATAGTACATGGTATAAAATGGCCTAATGGTCTCTTAGTACCTACCTATTCTATGGCTACTTGTCTACCACTGAGTACAGAAGTAGTTCCTAGCTATTCAAATGTTTTAATTATATTGATTTACCTCATTACTAGGTTTGAAAAAGAGGAAATACAGTTTATTACAAAATACAGAAAACTGTAGTTGGAACGAGGTCAATTTGTTGTCATATCTGTAAAAGAAAGAAATACTAACTTTAATTATTACAATCTATGGTGAAATTAACATAAAAAAGTGTTGTATTCTTGCAATACATAAATGTAAGATTTTAATATTTCTTTATGTATTGATGTGTTTAATGCGATACAGAAAAAAAATTCATGTTAGAGAAAATATCATTGAAGTCAAAATAATGTCAGTTTTCTAAACCAAGCATAAAATTTGTGTATTTTTAACAATTCTGTGACATTTATTGCTGTAGTTCAAACTTGCAATAGTGGTAAATAAAAAAAATAAGTAATTCTTTCCGGTTCTTCAGGTGTTCCTAAATTAATAAAATATTTAACATTTTCTAAACCAATCTAGTACTGAACAGTTAAAAGAGTTCTTGCATTGCTATTTATAACTACATAGTACAAATTAAATAAAGACTTATGTACAGGTGTACATAAGTCTTTATTTAATTTGTACTATGTATGTGATCCCATAATTTCTTAGTAGATTATAAGCTACCTAATTAACTGTTGGCTTATGTACTCCATGCTATATAGTTACCAACCATGTGATCGAAAATTGATGAGTTTATTACTTATTTACGTGTTGATATTAAGTCTGTCCTAAGCATAGTATGCAATTGATTTTCTAGTGCTTTGGATGGACAAATTGAGCATCTGAGTTCAAATTGAATAATGGAGATACTAAACCTCACTAAAACAAGGCTGGGGTATAATATTGCGAATAACTAAGCGAATATTATAAATGGGAAGCTTCAATAAGTTTACAAAAATTGAAAACTCCGAAGTAGTGATTTATTAACAATTTAGAAAAGAAAATAAAAAGAAAATTAAGTTTCTGTGAAACTATGGAAATACATAAACTTGCATAAAAGTGATATTACTAACTTGCAAAAAGACTATGATATTACAAACATTGAAATAGCAAGACCTGCAGTATTATTTTGGGTTTTAATTTTTTATTTATTTACTCTTACCTTTACACGCAACGACGTCTAGAGAGGGAATGAGATGAGGGAAAGAGAAGAAATGAAAAGTATGAGTAGAGATGGGTAGGTCTAGGGAGTTTGACACTTATGAAAGTTATTACTATATTACTGAAATTGGGAACAAAAATACAATTTGTATTTGTGTGTACCACTTCAGGTGGTATTACTTAAGCAGTTACTTTGTTTTTGTGAATTTTCTAAATCCAGAAATCCAGTACCTACTTCCGCAAAGTGCCCCAGTGCAACCGTTCCAAGACCTTAATATTGAGTGAGATATTTTAGAAATTATTATAGAATAAGTCCTAACTTAAAATTCAAAGTTTATTAGTATAATGAATTATTCTAAATGAATGTTAAGATGCATTTACATTTTTAGATATTTTATTATTTTAACAAGATTTTGGTTTAGATTGAATATTGAGATTGTGTTAAACTTTTGGAACGTATCTGTAAAAAGATGGTAAAGTATCCCTGCGTTCCGAGATGGGAAATAATCGATGTGAGCGTGCTTAAACCCGTACCGAATTAGCGTGAGCGCGATAACGACGTTCCGTGAATCGTCATAGATGACGTCATGACAAGCGCCATCTTGCGATAACGCCGACCATGCCCTAGAATAATATCACCGTGAGCGCTGTCAAAAATGACAGTGTGTGTGTGAGGATGTGTCAGTGTGTGTTTTGTTTTGATTTGCATCTTATCATAAAATTAAACTAACGTGGCATTTTCGAAATTGTGCTTCTGGCTGATAGTCGCCACCTAACCAAAGAAGTAGAAATGTGGTGTTTATACAAAGAAATACTATAATAATATCGTTTTTACATTGAGTAAGCACTGTGAGCGCGCTCACGGGCGTTCCGAATTGTTGACAGCTCTCAGCTGTCATAATCGTGATATCTAAATCGGAACGCCATGTGAGATGATGTGAGCGCTGTGAGCAATTATAGCTAATTCGGAAAGCGCCCTAAAATGAGTCTGTGGTAAGTTGCTTTGCTGTCAAGTCAAAATAATGCTGAATTGAATGCTGTTAAACTGTCAAAGTTCGGCGCGCTTGTGAATTTGTAATAATATTCTGAAATTCAGATTTGGAGTTTAGTATTATTCAAAATGTCTAAAAGTTTTGATAGAAGTCACCAGCTGCATTCAAATCAGTTTACACCTTCGAAGAATAGAAGAAACAGACAGTTATTGCCAAGAGAAGACACCCTGAACCTGTCGCCGATATTGAATGAAACATCCATATTTAAAAACCTTAACGACACAAGTTTAAGACAAGTCTTAGATGAATCCTCGATAATAGTCAACCCTGGGGTCACCACTGAAGGCTTAAGCGAAGCTTTCTTTGAGATTATACAAACGAGTCGTCCAAGTGATGTGTTAGACACGTTAGCTAGGTTAGCACAAGTATGTTGTGATTCTCTGGAATTAGTTGAGCCATGGAATAGATACAATGCCCAAAACTATTGGCTGGCTGAAGAGGCAAATACATGGAAGCTGCTGCACTGTTTATATGCTGATTCCATAACTGAGCATCCTGAATCTTTGGATAGTTTAATCACCGAAACTACACTATCGCAGCAAACATTGGTTAGTGCTTTGTTTAGGAGTGATTCTGAACTGAGACTGTTACAACTGCTTGTTGACTGGTTAGAGGCTACTGCAGCTTACCAAGAGGAAGCCACAAAGACTTCGGCTCCAATAATTAGTAACAACATTCACTGGGGAAATACTCTACATCAGTTGTTACTTGGGAGTAGTTTGTTTAATAAAGAGAACAGCAAAGCTATGGTCACTTGCATGGATCCTGATGCACCAAGACGTCAAAAAAAATTACTCCATTCAGATGATCAAAAAGATGATAATGATTTGTGTAAAAGAATATTTACTGAAGTAAGGTGTGGCAAGTTCAAAGAAGCAGTTTCCTTATGTATAAGTGCAGGGCAGGCGTGGCGCGGAGCTGTTTTACAAGGTTGGATGTTACTTCACTATTTGCCAAAAGAAGATCCCAATTCTGCTTTGGAAATAGCTGGTAATCCATCAAGAGATTTGTGGAAATGGTGTTCATTGGGACTTGCTAATAATACAGCAGAGAATATTCATTATAGAGCAACTATTGGAGTTTTATGTGGTCACTTAAGCAGTACACTTTCAGCTTGTCAAGGTAGTTGGGAAGATTTGCTTTGGGCTCATCTAAGAGCTCAAATTGAGGCGAGAGTTGATAAGTTTTTACATGAACACCACGCTACAGTTGATGCCAATACTACACCATCTGATGTTTTAGAACTCCTACAGTCTGAACTTCAGCTTGAAGAATTGACTTTACAACAGATTTTCAGTGCTGTGAAAGCTTTGATGGATGGTAAAAAGGAATCATTATACCAAACTAGTCAGCGTCACCTGATGCTTGGCCATGTTAGAGCCATTATGCAAGATTCTTTACAATGGATTGAAAGCTGTGATGATAGATTTGTTAGATTCTTGGCACATCTCATACTAGTTTTAAGACAAATGGGTAAAGATCCACAACATGACATAGGAGATAAAATTTTGGAAAAATATGTCACAGACCTTGTTGGCAAATTAATTGATGGTTCAGTGGAATGTCCAGAGCTTATAGCTTATTACACCTCAACTGTGCCGGTTGCAAGACAAATTGTACTCTATGCAGAGCTCATGGATCATATCTACAAGAGTGAGTACAGGGAGGGAGTTGTCAAAGCAGGACTCAATGCTGGCATTGACGTTGCAGCATCAGCTAGAGTTGCTATTAAAAAAGCAATCACAGATATCCAACAAGGATATGGTAATTTGGATTTGACATTTACCCAAACCACAGCTGTTGAAAAGGATAAAACATTGATCCAGAAAGTTATATCGTCCCTGGAGTGGTTATCTCTTATATCAAACCAAGTTGAGGAAGCCCTGTGGCTGAGTAATGCTATGATCCGAACATTTATTTTCATTGGCAATACAGATGCTGCTTTAGCATGTGTTGTAAATGTGAACAAAATGTTCCCAGAGTTTTTGAACAAAATATCTGCAAATTCTGCCGAACTGAGAGAGCATCTGTGTTTGAAGGCATATTTGGAAGCACTAGAAGGGTTTGCAACTTGGTACAGACACTTTATAAGTGGCCAACCTAAAGATATAGAACCACTTGCTGCTGATGCGACATTCTCTGACAAAGTGCACCATGAACAGCGGTGTGCTCAAGTGGAACAACAAAAAGCCCGTTGGTTGAATGCCGTATCACATCAGGCTAGGCACACCAAAAATTTGCTTTACAATGTATTATTATTCCCTGGAGGGTGGCTTCAAGATGAAAATGATAGTACTACCTCCCAAAAGTTCAATGAAGATGAAAAGCAAGAAAGAACCAAACAGTTGGAGACTTTGAGACGTCTCTGTATTCCCGAAATTGTTATTTTGATCCTAAAGATATTACAAAGCAATGAAGACATTGAAAATCACAAGGAAGCAGTGAAATTGAGCAACCTTATTGCTGGAGAAAATAGATGTTTGTACAAAGTGTTTACTAAGAGCAAGCTCATGGAGGTTTTGGAGAGGATCAAGGAGTCGTCACTGTTGCTAATAGAAAAAGGAAGAGATATGTTTGGTTATGAAATAACAGAATAATAATGCATGTATTTTTTCATTTTAAAAATAAAGTTTGTATTAACAGTATAATTTCGTCTATGATACACCTATTAGTAAACAACTGAACAAAACATAAAAAAAATAGTTTGTATTTTTACATAGCATCGAATAATATGACTAGAGTGCAGTTACAGGATTTAAGTTGATCAAATCATTACTAGATTCTGCTAAATCAGTGATGGACACTCTTCCCCTCTGTCTTATGAACTTGGCTACATCTTCTAGCTCTTTCTGTGATATGTAAATGAATTTTCCCCTGTCGTCTATGACACCAGTAAGTTCACCAGATGCTTGCAAGTCTGCTATCCTGTCAATGGCAGCTTGGGTCTTCAATTTGAAATGAGCAGCCAAGTCTTCAAGTAGAACAACTTTCTGGGCCTGAAAATTAATTATGAACTTTTATTATTTTGATTCAAAATATTAGGTAGGCAGCAGTAGTGAAAAGTAAATTTTTGTAAGAGGTAAGCCGGAGTAGATATCTTTAATATGATTATATTATTTGTCTATCTATAGAATACTGACTGTGCCATTTTTCAAAGGGGAGCCGGTACGAATCGAGTTGTATGCAAAGACTACAATATAATGACATGAATATTTACTTTGTAAGTAATTTTTTATTTAATTATTGTGAATGTGAGGACTATGTGGGTCATTTCTTTTTTCCTTCTTAGTTTTAATCATGATCTGGCAGTTTGAGTAGTTTATGCGGCCTACCCGAATGTCCTGTCTTTGGTATTGTTCGTCGAATCGTTGAGCTCCTCAAGTTCCGAGTTGAGCTGCACGATTTTTGACAAATGCGTGCACTGACTGGACAGGTCCTCTCAATCTGTGTGGTTCTTTCCTCAAAAGACTATTTCGGACACCAATCTACATGGTCTTCACACGATCTGACCAAGATTTTGTCTGGACTTTAAAAGAGACCGTGACTTCTGAGTTTGTTTCGGCCTTTCTTCTCAGAATAGTCAGTTAGGAAACCTCATCTAGTTTAAAAAAAAAATATGATTGACGTGTAAAAGTGTTTGTACAAACCTACTTACAGAAATAAAATCATTTATCATTTAATGGAACCTTCGCCACTGATAGGCAGTTTACAGTAGGTATAATTAAAAAAAAAAAAATTATTAGCATAAAATGTCCCAACAACATTTTATGAACCTTTATTATAAAAGTCTAATTTTAAATAAGTACTGAATAGTGTTTTGCATGAGTTCCCGTAACAAAATGGAAGTTTAAACCTGTTGTTAGTGCCGTTTACTCTAGCTATAATTATAACAAAGTAAACAAATCCAAATAGGTACCTATGTCCTATATAATAACTATTTCATTTATATTATAACTATCTCATGTTTACCTTTATGTAGTCAATGAAATCTTTTAGCAAGTTCTCTTTCTCCTGTTCATCATTTTCGTCGAAGCCCTCGCCTTCCACTGTGAAAGCTGCCTTCAAAGCTTCATACTCTTCTTGTTCTCGCTTCTTGCGTTCTTCCTCTACCTTACGCTCGGCCTCCTCTCGCTGGCGTTCTTCTTCCTAAAAGAGAAAGGGCTGAACTTGAAATAACTAAGGTCTATTAAAATGTATGTTTCCATTTGATGTTATTTCAAGTTAAACAAATATTAACTTTATTTCAGTAGTAATTAATTTTAGAGTAACTAGCACTATTTATAAAGTTATAAAAATGATTGAAGTTGCAGCGTTTTTTTAAGTTGAACTTTATTAAACTTTATTTAAGTTCTGAGTTGAGCTGCACGGTTACTGACAAATGCGTGCACTGACTGGCCAGGTCCACTCAATCTGTGTGGTTCTTTCCTCAAAAGACCATTTCAGACACTAATCTACATGGTCCTCAAAGATTATGTCCGGATTTTTTTTTTATATACACATTGACATTGATGATTCTATTTAGACAATGACACGAATATTTACTTTGTAAGTAATTTATTTTTTATTGTGAATGTGAGTCATTTCTTTTTTTCCTTCTTAGTTTTAATCATGATCTGGCAGTTTGAGTAGTTTATGCGGCCTACCCAAATGTCCTTTCTTTGGTATTGTTCGTCGAATCGTTGAGCTCCTTAAGTCTTGAGTTGAGCTGCACGATTTTTGACAAATGCGTGCACTGACTGGACAGGTCCTCTCAATCTGTGTGGTTCTTTCCTCAAAAGACCACCTCAGACATCGATCTACATGGTCTTCATATAACCTGACCAAGATTATGTCTGGACTTTAAAAGAGACTGTGACCTCTGAGTTTGTTTCGGCCTTTCTTCTCAGAGTAGTCAGATAGGAAACGCCGACTTCATCTAGTTTAAAAAAAACATGATTGACGTGTAAAAGTGTTTGTACAAACCTACTTACAAAAAATAAAATCATTTCATCATCATCATTTCATTTCATTGTGTGGGCATTAAAGTTATTTTTCCAAATACTAATATTTGATTACATGTTTGGCAAATAAATCACGATCACAAAGAGATTTTTGTCACTAGAGGGAATTGTTAAACACAAATTTTATTACCAAACAAATATATTACACACTCAGGGACTTGAAACGTTACTCAATTATCGTTACGCGTAGTTGGAACTTGTTGGAACGATCCTGGTGGAACGTTACAAATTAATTCCTTGGCTATATCGATACTGACAAATGGAACGAAATCTTAAACTGTTCACTAACAATATCATCAATATCTCGTTATTAGTATAATATAACAATATAATAATGTTATTCCTTTCGATACTCAACTTGGCCAGCTTCATGACATAAAAGATGGAAAAATTATGAAGAATAACGTTACAAATGAATCTGTAATGTTTCACTTGTGCAACTTGCATTTCAAGCAGATAAGCTTAATGTTACTGATACCTATAACGTTACTTATAATATTGTTCTACGAAAATGATATTCTATAATGTTTTCCTTTGTAACGTTTTTGATATTTTTAGGTTTTAGTATTGTTTTTAGTGTTGTTTTCTAACTTTCTTTGCCTTTATAACTTCATCAATAATTAACTCTATGATTACATACCGCCTGTTTCTCTTCAACCTTTTTTCTCTCTTGCTCTAACTCCTCATCTTTTTTCTTTTTAATCTCTCTGTGCTGTTCCTCTGCTTCCCTTGCCTTCTTCTTTTCCATTTTGGCTTCTAATTTTGCCCTTTTCTGTAAAAATATTTTTATTGAAAAAAAAGATAATTATTTACAATATTAAAGTAAAGAACATAATATTATCCTGCTGTATTTGAACTTTTGTACTGTGACTGTGACAATATAATATATTGTTTGATACCTTTGCACCCATCTTGTCTTCAAAATCAACTTTTTGTGTCTCTGGTGCATTTTCTTCTTCAGCCTCATCAACTACATCTGGTTCTTCTTCAAATGCTGCCGCTTGGTGGCGAGCAGCTGAGAAAATATAATATTTTGTAAGACAACTTCCATTAAGGAAAATATAATTAGTTAGTTGTTTAATTTAGTACCTAGTGTAAATAGTTAATTGTAGTTTTTAAATTTATAATATTGTACTTTTAGTTTTTATTAGTTAACATTGTTTACCATTGGCTCTCAGCCGAGCTCTTTGATTCCGAACTGCTTGCACTCTCCCGGGACCTCCCTCTCTCGGGCCCACTGCTCTTGGCCTTGCTCCAGCTATAAGAAAATAAAATGATTGTAAACAACAACGATAGGACTCTAGATTATTGGTGTGGATGGACAGTATTGTTTCTATTATGTTGTAGATTAGTTTGACAATGCTGTGGGCGAGGGATTTACATTTGAATCATTTACCTTGGGGTTTGGCTGGTGATCCAATACGTAAGAACGCGACAGATAACAAAACGATAACAATTGCGCTAATAATAGCAGCAATAATAAATGGATCCATGGCTGCACTGAAACTTAGTAAATGTTATACACCTAAAAAGCCCGCGTTTACGCGGATTTTATCACATAAAAATTATTATATTATCGTTTTGTTAATAATTAAAATGTTTTTGTTTTCACAAGGATCATGAAAGATCACAGCAATTAACAAACCACAATTCCACAAACGCAAATTCACAGAGCATGTAACCTTTTCGCAAAATGATTTTGAAATGAAACGTCACCATTTCAGTCTATCAAAAAGTACTCTGTGGAGTACTTTATGATACATTGATACCGGAACGTCCGTCACCATCACCAAGTAAACGTCAGACCATATTGCAGTCCACATCATATTGTAGTCTTTGTTGCAGTCTTTGCGTCAGACTTCGAGCCACAGCACAAAACAAACCACAATTTTTATGTAATAAAATTAATACGAAAATGATTATAATGTTATTTTCACAAAAATAAATTATAAAATTTTTTAGCTTTACTGGTTCTTTTGAGTAAATAAAAATTTATTAAATTTTGTTTCAGTTAATGCTAAAATTATCAACATTCAAGTGACGAAACTTGGCATATTGACGTTTTATAAATGCGGTGACGTGTGTCATGTCATCTTGAGTTTTTTGCCGATTCTTTTAGGCTGGAAAAATGGAATTATTCAGAATATCCTCGGTATTTGCGTTATTTCTCATATTGGACGTGACTTCAGCTTTATATTTCCACATAGCAGAAGCTGAGAGAAAATGTTTCATAGAAGAAATACCAGATGATACTACTGTGATAGGTAAAACTTCCTTGTGAGCCTGAGCCTTGCATTTCTAATCACAATAGAGTAGCGAGAATTTAGTCCAATACTGATCTGTGTTGTTTTTCAGTGAATTACAAAGTGGAGTTGTATGACCCGAGATCGGGAGGTTTTATGCCCTCGACCCCTGGCATAGGTATGCATGTGGAGGTTCGTGACCCCAACGACAAAGTGTTGATGTCTCGTGTTTACTCCTCGGAGGGCATGATATCATTTACGTCGGTCACGCCGGGAGAGCACGTCATCTGCATGTACTCCAACAGCACATCTTGGTTCAGTGGATCACAACTTAGAGTGAGTATTAAGTTGAATGGAAGAGAAAGTTGGTCCGATTTAAGTTAAGAGGATTGTATTAATATAATAATATACTTTTCATTCCTTCATTTCATTTTGGCAGCTATATCATCTTCCATAGATCTATGCCATATCAATTTTATATGCCCATGAAATACTCATAAAGCATTGAAATAGTAACACTTGTGCAAATATTAACCACTCAATCACTGCGAATGAGACAACTGATTTTTTATTGTAATGGGTCAAATGGGGTACCACACCGGGATTGAGTGGTTAAATTGAACTACATAATTATTTCAAGCACAATTTATTGATTCCAATGTAGAATTTTTATCCAGATCGTTTTTAACAATCTGCAAAATTCTTAAATTCTATATTATTTACAGTTAATTCTCTACATTTATCTGACTGTCTCAAGTTCAGTATTTATAAATTTTTCATAGTTAAAATAAAAGGTTGAGTTACAAATAAAATGCAGAATGACTAAAACATGCTATTTATTTATTATATTCTCCATGCTTAACTTGTGTAACAGGTGCACCTGGATATTCAAGTTGGTGAGCATGCAGTGGACTACGCCAATGTAGCCCACAAGGATAAGCTCACCGAGCTGCAACTGAGGATCAGGCAACTGCTCGACCAAGTACACCAGATCACTAAGGAACAGAGCTACCAGAGGGTAGGTTTAGAACAACTTAATATGTACTGGCAATTATTAAAATAATAAAAATAAAATAAAAATCATTTATTTTGGACAAAAAAGTCCATAGGCAAGACCAGGTTGTTATTAATGCATTGACTGCCAGCGCGGTCACCAGTGACCGCGAACAATAGATTTATTGTGTCTATGGTCTGGCAGTCAACTTGTTAACAAGAATTTAGCTTATAACTAATGCTAGTAATTAAAAAGTAAAAAGAAGAAATTAGACACACCGCCTACCCCTGCACAGTATGCTTATAATTATTATTGATTAGAAGGTTTTTTTAGAGAATACATCTTACAGCATCTGACAAAAATCTTGACATGAATAAATACCACTAAGTACACTGTTGCGTACTTAGTAGTATTTATTCATGTCAAGATTCATTAAAATAATAATATCTACATTAAAATTAAATGTATGTTTATCCTGTAGTAAGGGTAGGAAGGTTTTTTTTCGTGACATCTCTATTATTTTCATTCATTTATACTTTCTTGTTCTAGCATCGTGAGGAGCGTTTCAGACAGACATCAGAGAGCACAAACCAGCGCGTTCTGTGGTGGAGTCTCCTCCAGACTGGAGTGCTTGTCGGCATCGGCTACTGGCAGATGAGACATCTCAAGAGCTTCTTTGAAGCCAAGAAATTAGTCTAAATTAACTATAATAAATATTTAGTTTAGTCTTGTCCTATTATTTTCATAATTTCCTGGAACCTAATCATTATTTACGACTTCTGATTTTTTGTGAACCTTGTAAATGATCTGTATTTTTCCAATAAAATTAAATTATACTGTGAAAATAA
Organism: Oligia fasciuncula; assembly: GCA_963082905.1. Taxonomy (NCBI): domain Eukaryota; kingdom Metazoa; phylum Arthropoda; class Insecta; order Lepidoptera; family Noctuidae; genus Oligia; species Oligia fasciuncula. The sequence goes on from OY720397.1 coordinate 18,020,968, forward strand.
TTTATTTTATATTCAATTTCACTTATAACCTAGTGTTTAAAAGAGTTTCAAATTATATAAATTTATCAATTTGCTTTGTTCTAATTATAACAATTATTAACAGTAACAATTTTATTAAGGTGAATGGATAGTGGTAGACCACGAAATTCAAATTTTCTTACGTTTTTTGCAATTTGCAGGTCAGTGTCAGGTTGTATCTTGATCAAAATATGATTCGCGAAAATAACAGATACATATTTAGAGAATTATAATCATTAGAATCATTAATATATCTTTCTAAGTTAGATTTCTGCCACCAACCACCAATCTCTTATGGAAAAGTGTTAGGGGTAGAAATCTAACTTAGAAAGATGTATTAATGATTCTAATGATTATAATTCTCTAAATATGTATCTGTTATTGTCGCGAATCATATTTTGATCAAGATACAATCTGACACTGACCTGCAAATTACAAAAAACCTAAGAAAATTTGAATTTTGCGGTCTACCACTATCCATTCACCTTAAGTCATAACAATTACAATAACTAAAATTAAACAAGGAATGTTTTAGGAAGACTCGTAAATGCTTTACATTATCCAAAGCACACCTATGTCCCGAGCCTATTTATTTGAACTGGCAAACCTTGGTTAAATAAAATACAGCTCTGCTTCAGGGATAATAATTTTTTCTGCCACACTTTTGTTTGCTTCATCAATCTACTGTTTCACTACATTTTGCACATATTAAAATCTTGTTGTAACTTGCCAAATTAGTTGACATATCCAATGCATACTGTTATCCATACTAATATTACAAATTCAAAATTAATTCTGTCTGTATGTTACCTTTTACACCTAAACCACTGAATCGATTTTAATAAAATTTGGCAAGGAGATAGATGGAATCCTGAAGAAGGACATACGCTACTTTTTGTCAGAGTAGCATATTCCCATGAGATAATTAAAAACCATTTCAGAAAACTTGGGATAACAGTAAATTGGAGTTTCATGAGTATGACACATCAATCTAAGTTATCAATTTTAAAAACACTGTCCAAATAATTCACGAAAAGTAATGAATTTGCTTTTGGGAACGGAGTAAGCAAAGTAAAATCTACCATGCTTAGTGTGCTTATTATTGTATCACATGTGCAGTAATATAAATGAGAGTCAATTTGAAGTTGTTCAGCTAATTCCAGTTGATGGTTATCCATTAGGTCTTCATTTACAACAACCAACAGTGGTTTATTTGCTTCCAAAGTTTCTAGACAGCTACCTGCCCCAGCATGACTTATGACCAAGTCTGCGCTCCTTATGTCCTCATGAATGGAGTCCTTAAACCTGTACATGTTTATTTTAACGTTCTCCTTCTCAATCACACCGGGTTCTACGCTGCTATTGCCGACTTGAAAAGTAATCTCTTTACAACCGATAGTCTTCAATGCCGTAAGTACGGATTCAGTCAAAACATAATCGCAAAGTAAATCGAATCTTGTTGTGCCCACTGTTATAAAGATTTTCTCATATTGGTTCGACATTTCACAAAAATTGGTTTGAAACAAATGTTTGAAAACGACAACATACGTGAGCGTGACAACCACAGATGACAGAACACTATGGCCGCTTTCCGAATTAGCTGTAATAATCGCTCACAGCGCAGCGATCACATCCCCTGCGTTCCGAGATGGGAAATAATCGATGTGAGCGTGCTTAAACCCGTACCGAATTAGCGTGAGCGCGATAACGACGTTCCGTAAATCGTCATAGATGACGTCATGACATGCGCCATCTTGCGATAACGCCGACCATGCCCTAGAATAATATCACCGTGAGCGCTGTCAAAAATGACAGTGTGTGTGTGAGGATGTGTCAGTGTGTGTTTTGTTTTGATTTGCATCTTATCATAAAATTAAACTAACGTGGCATTTTCGAAATTGTGCTTCTGGCTGATAGTCGCCACCTAACCAAAGAAGAAGAAATGTGGTGTTTATACAAAGAAATACTGTAATAATATCGTTTTTAGATTGAGTAAGCACTGTGAGCGCGCTCACAGGCGTTCCGAATTGTTGACAGCTCTCAGCTGTCATAATCGTGATATCTAATCGGAACGCCATGTGACATGATGTGAGCGCTGTGAGCGATTATAGCTAATTCGGAAAGCGCCCATCATCTCACATGCGTTCACCGGAACGTATGACAGTTGACAGCTTGAGCTGAGATGGAGATCTGTCATGCTGTCAACAATTCGGAACACTCGTAAACGCGCTCACAGTGCATAGTCAATGTAAAAACGATATTATTACAGTAATTCTTTGTATAAACACCACATGTTTTCTTCAGTTCTTTTTTGGTTAGGTGGCGACAGTCAGCCAGAAGCACAATTTCGAAAATGCCACGTTAGTTTAATTTAAAGATGATGCAACTCAAAACAAAACACACACTGACACATCCCCACACACACACTGTTATTTTTAACAGCGCTCATCACGGTGGTATTATTCTAAGGGTGGGTTCACATCTGACGGAACATGCGTCGCGTATTATCGGTCGCGTAACGCCAGAACAGACAAATGTATAGAAAAACACTTGACCGTTCACACTCAACCGATGATGCGTTAGTGCGTCGAGGGAACAATCGCAGTTACGCCCGACGTATTTTCCGTCAGATGTGAACCCACCCTAAAAGGCATGGTCGGCGTTATCGCAAGATGGCGAATATCATGACGTCATCTATGACGATTCACGGGACATTGCCGCGCTCACACTAATTCGGTACGGATTTACTTAAATCGATTATTTCCCAACTCGGAACGCAGGGTATGACGTGACAACAATGAATGAATGAATAGTGATGACACTTTGAAAATGTCAATGTCAGATTAGAACAGAATTTGCCTTAGACAAAGAAAATTTGCCCTTGCCCATCCCTTGCCAAACAGTATGCCAACGAAATGAAATTGCGAACTTGCCACAGACTGAAGTTGTAATTTTTTTTTTAATTTGGTAAAAAAAAATTACAACTGAATAATCATAATGTAGAAACCTATGATTGTTGTGATGTTAGATAATAAAAATTTAGCCATCGAAGTTACATTTTGAATGAGTGATTGAATGAGTTCTAAAGTAATATCATCTGTGCCTTCCTATAATAAAAATATGTACTCTGTGGTGCCTTCTATGCTATGGCTATGGCATCTTTCTCATTCATTCATACATTTTGTAGATCTAGAAATTGGAAGCAATAAATAATTCACTGTAATCCTTGGCATTTTCATGCATAAGTAGCGCTTGACCCGTCCTTGTGCTAATTTATTGAGTAATTCGTTATACATTATCAGTGTGAAGGTATCGAAAACTAAGGCTTCGTAAGGTAAGAACTGAGATTACTATTTATTATTTGTTACTGGGTGCAGCGTCAATCCGGTCGGTTACATGAATGAATGAATGATTGTGGGAATGTTTTTTAAGTAAGTAGGTACAAATCAGCTGTTTTCTACAGTTAACGAAATTCAAAATACTTTTTATTGAAGAACTTTACTTTTTATTTTTAAGGAGTTTTAGTTTAAAATCCTCTTTAAAACAATAAACTCCTTTTAAGTTTAAGAGACTGCCGAGTGCCGCATCTGACACACATTTATGAGTGACAGGGACATAAAAATATACCTAATATTGACCTAAATTCGACGGCACGGTTGGCGCTGTGGGTGTCGCGGGTTCGATTCCCGCACGGAACAAATATTTGTATGACCTACAAGTAGTTGTTCCGGGTCTGGCTGTTTGTGTATGTGAGTTTAAATGTTTGTAAACGCACCCACAATACAGGAGAAATTCCTAGTGTGGGGCAAAGTTTAAAAAAAAAAAATGTAAATAAGCTCGTACACGTTAAAATTCAATTCTGAATCCCATCCGATTTCGGCTACGGTGACTATTTCTATTGACGTTTTTGACGATTAGGTATAGGCTACAGGCAAAGAGAATATAACCGTCTTTGGTTACAGGTTACAAGCGTGTGCTCTGACTTGGATAATTTTATTGTAACCTATCTTGACCAAATCTTGACTGTGATAGGTATCGTTGAGGGACGCTGACGCCGACGCAAAAAGTTAGAAGTTTAGGACACAATACCTACCCACCCACATACAGTGTGAGTCTTCATAATGTGCACATATCGAAATGAGGGAAACTAAGCTTAATTTTATCGACGGAAAAAAATATTTAAAAAAATTGTAGCATTTTTAAAATTCTTGTTCGCTGTTGTGACCCCTGTGTAAACAATTGCTCTCAATTGAGAATAAATTATGGTTTTTTATAACAAAAATCTGATATTTTTTCATAAATTTTTACAATAATTGTAATATTACTCAATAAAAGCCCCGATTATCTACCCTTTTTTATTACTTTAAATTATTCTCCATCGTATCAGATTTCTAAACGTAAAAATACCATGTTTATAACTCAATCACAACATTTCCTATCAACTGTTAAAGAAAGGCCTTGCAATCACCATACTTTAGCAGGTAAAGATCCTTTTAAATATTTTTTTATTTTTTCAAATATTTTTTCCGTCGATAAAATTAAGCTATGTTTCCCTCATTTCGCTATGTGCACATTATGAAGACTCACACTGTATAAAGCAAATACCTATAAAGTTTTGTTTGTTTTAGATTACGGAAAACTACGGAATAAATATGCCTCCATCGAGAGAAATGAATCGAGAACTAACGATTCGATTAATACAGCGGTATGGCGAAAATAGATTGCTGTGGGATAATAAACATCCTCATCATTTAGTGTCTAAAATGCGCAAAGAAAGTTGGACGAAGATCGCAAATGAATATAAATGGCCTATCAGTGTTTTAAAGAAAAAAATGGCGTCGTTATTGGGTTCCCATCGCCGGGAGTTGCATAGAGAAAGGAAAAGTCGTATCAGAGGTTCGAAAGTAGTTTTTATTTTATCTGCACCATAATTGCTTAACAGGCTCAATCTATTGCATTTTGAAGGATATTGCTAGTCAATTGCTTCTTATGTTCGAAAAATTTGTCTGCTCAACAACGTAAATAACGCAAGGAATGTTGTTGAACTGTCAAATTGATTACCATTGCTACTGATAGTGTGTTCGCAATTACCCCGCCTACTGATACTGTAATAATGAAATCTAGTTACTTAAATCTCGTAACTTCTCATTTCTACAGCCGCTGCTACAGGAAATGCTAGGTATATATACTCCTCAAAATGGTTCGGCTACCCCTACTTTGACTTTATGAGGAAAAACAGAAACAAGATGGCCAAAACTCACCATACAGAACCGACCGTACGTTATCTTTTTTTATACCAACAGTCCGGCCGTCGAGAGAATGCGTTCCTGCGGTGCTATTCTGTAAAAATCTCACCGTGAAAACTTAGGTGAAGTGAGCGTGCAGTGAGCTGTCAATAGTAACGTGTCAATTCCTAGCAAAAACAAACTCACTTCACCTAACTTTTCACGGTGAGATTTTTACAGATTCGACTGGCTGACACTTGTCAGTGCGACAATAATTCTAGTACCTAGCTAATAAAGATCTAATTCGCAAAACACGTATTCGATTGTATGAAACTGACACGTGTTATGAACGCATAGGTACTCTCATCGGCTGCACAGTAAGCCCACTTTGCTGGGCCGAGGCTTTAGTGCAAGTACATAATTATGTACATTTGTTTTCGGTACTTATTCTTTAAAGTAATTCATCTTTGCAGGATGACAGTCAGCTATCCCCACAACCTGCTAACGAGGACACAGACGCTTCATCGACCGAATTACAACAGTCACACACTAACGATGAACTGGAACAAGTCATGATTATGTCACCACGACAACCTTCACGTAACAAAAGACGTAGAAGTTTGGAAGTAACTAGAGAAGAGTCTGAATATGAAGAAGAGAATAGCACACTTACTCAATCTCTTAATTTTTTACGAAATTCCCCTAATGTTTCCAACGATCCCTATACTAGTTTTGGCAATTACATAGTCAGTGAACTACGAAAATATGATCCACGCACGTTGGCATGTGTAAAGCATGCTATTCATAATGTTATCTTCGAAGCTGATTTGGGCAATTTAAAAGTGAATACTTCAGATCATTTAGCTCATCCGTCTCAGTCATCATCGTCTTTCGTTACTGAGACGATGACAACAAAGTTTTCACCTGCTGCCTCTGACGACGCCTCGAGTTCCTAATACTGGTACTACTTATACCTTTAGATAGTATATTAATTAATGAAACATTTGAAAATGTTGTTTTTTTTTCTCTCTTATGTACCCAAGTCCCCGAAAATGTAGACGCCCTAGTGATATTACTGTACACACACACATACGATACACAAACCTAGTGATATTACAGAATACAGCACACACACATACACACTTCGACTTAGCAAGGCACATTAGCTAGACAGCTAATGTGCCTTGCTAAGTCGGAGTAGGTATCGTTTATTAATAGAATCCAGGCAGTCAATCGAATGGCTGCACCGCGATCTAGGATTCTGATATAAGGGGGTCAAAAGTACGACACCTAGTACATTCCCTTGTGGCACTCCAAACTTTTGAAACATGGCTTTCTAGTCCGTCTATTTTAAATGAGGGAAATTAGGGATAGACTCATATCCTTAATAAAATAGACTGATGATTTATACCCAAATATAGGTCGATTTGGGTCTTAGGATGACCTAATATGAAATTAGTGTCAAAAATCACTGTAGCTATAATGTACCTAATACACGTAACGTAGCGCACACGTAATTATAATGAATTTTTAACAAACTGCTGACCTTTTGGGAACGGATTCATAGTATGCAAAGGGTGTTTCTTTTATTTTTATGTCGAATTTTAGATGGTAGAAAAGACAAGATTGACGGTACGCCCTCAGACAAGGTGGGACGATCTTATGCTCTCAGGCAAGGATGAGTGTAATAGTCGAGGTTCGAATTGAACGGCGGAACTGGAGAAGTCTATGTGGTAGCAGTAGATGCTCATGATGATGAAAACTGCCGCATTGTTCATTTAAAGATAGCGATAACCTGTCGATTGCCGCGTCGTCGTTAGTTACTCGTATTTAACGATTTCCCTTTACACCTAAACGCCTCGACCAACTACCATCTTGTGTCGATACAACTTTGTAAAAAAAACAATTCAAACCGATTATTTTAAGGTATAATTTTAGAAGGTACCTAATGACTACCTGAATTAGCAGAAACCATTACACAACTATGTAGCATTCTTAGTAGATAATTGAAACCTCCTGTATGTTCATTGAAGAACAAGTATTGTTCCACGAATCACGAAGCTTTCAACAGCCTACATTCGTGCAAACCACATCAAAGGTTAACATGGAACATCTGCGTCCTGGTTTCTGTTAATTACATTAGGCCCATATTAATAACGGGAAAGTTCTGATTGGATATCAATAATTACTTCCATTGCCTTACGAATTATGACTGGGATTTCATTTGAGAAGTGTAGAAATCGGACTGCGCTCGTGTTGACTAAAAATGCAACTATGGATACTCAGTTTGGTGTCCTTGTTAGCATCAGTGTCCGCGGAGGATTTTCCGTCGTTAATTACGGCAAATGCTTCAATAGGTAAGTTGATTATTTGTTACACATATTTAAAGCTGTGATGCTCAGAGAAAGCTGCTAACTTTAAAAAAAAAATTATTTCGGATGTCTGAATTTTATTGTGTAAATTCTTAAGAATGTATTTTTCCCTCAGTATTTTAAGTGTGGACAGTAACTATTTTAAGTCAACTGCAGACCACTTATGGATTAGGTATACGTTTATTAATAGATCTCCCCGGAAGTGTGAATCCACTCAATGCACTCAATGCACAAATAAAAAGCAAAATATGTAGTTATGATGATGAAGATCGCTCTTAGCGATAAGACCGCCCATTGTGTCATCCTTTGTAAAATTTCTATATTTATGTCTGTAATTTAGATGGTGTACATATTATTCTGTTCTATGATGATGATTTTCACGCATTGCCATCATTTTAGCCGTAGTACTAGATCGGCAGTACTTAGGCGAAAAATACCAAACAATTCTTGACGAACTAAAGGATTACATCAAGGAGTTGGCGAGGGTTGAGCTCAAACATGGTGGCGTCATTGTTCACTACTATTCCTGGACTTCTATCAGTCTCAAGAAAGGTATGAAATGTTGATTTATGAATATAACTGAAAGCACAAAAAATTTAGTGTAAGTAAATATATGTATTTATCACTTCGTTATAAATTATTAATTTATCACAATAATATTATAAAGGCGAAAGTTTGTGAGTGTGTGGGGGTGTGTTTATATGTTTGTTACTTCTTCACGCTCAAACGGCTGGACCAATTTTGATAAAATTTTGAATGGAGGTAGCTGACACCCTGGATTAACGTATAGGCTACTTTTTATCCCGATATTCCCACGGGATCGACATTTACGCGGGTGAAACCGCGGGGCGCAGCTAGTACAAAATATATCTAGAATTAAAAGCAGGAACTGAAGACGCGGTAGGCCTGAGATGGCAGGACGAATTCTTACTCTTACCTAAACCTTAGATTGCTATAGACAAAGAAAAATGGAAAGATGGACAAACTTGCAGTAGGACTTAGAGTAGTAGGTACTAGCAGCAGCAGATAAATCATTGGCGCCCAAAATAATAGTAGATGGCTTATTGGCGCCCAGCGTAGTAGTAGTAAATAGCTTATTGGCGCCCAGTCAACCGGAGGTCTAATGTAAAAAGTTACATTGACAGCGCTTTTAAGTCATAGCAGAAAGAGGGATCTTCGTAGCTCACGTGTTCCCACTGACTGACAGTACAATTAAAGCGTTACTTAAAAAACTAATAAACTAACCATGATTGTTGTAGGTTTTCTAGCTGTATTCAGTATAGCCTCTTGCGAAGACACATGGGATTTATTTTCTCGTACAGAAGAAGAAGAGCTGTTATTGTTTGCTTTAACAGAAGTGGACTGTCCAAGGTTACCATCTCATTCTGCCATAACTGCCACTTTCGCTGATCCTGGTGAAGAGTTACCACAACTGCTTCTTGATTTGAGAACTTCGAATGCTTTCCAATGGAAGTCTGCGATCATACTACATGATGACACTTTGAGTAAGTATTCTGTGTTTAGGTACTTACCTATCTAGATACGTTAGTACGTACATAGTTGCAAATGTTTTAGAATCGAAATAATTGGAGTAGCTGTTTTTGAACTAACATATTATTGCATTTAAAGTTTGTTTAAAATGTACCTGCCTTATGCCGTATGCTTCACAATTCAAGATTTTAAAAATTTCATTTCAGAAACATTTAATGGTCTTATAAACACAATTTATTTAATTAAGCTAGCATTCAAGTTTCCGAGACTTTCAGGTATCTTTATGTGAACCTAATTCATTGCTCTCGACTGTATTTTAAATCAGGTCGGGACATGGTATCAAGAGTTGTTAAGTCTCTAACATCACAAATAGACGATGAGAGTGCTGCACCAGTTTCTGTCACAGTTTTCAAGATGAAACATGAGGTCAACGAATACTTGCGAAGGAAAGAGATGCACAGAATCTTGTCTAAACTGCCTGTTAAATATATAGGTAAGATGAGCTAAGTTATAATAAGTATTGATTTAGACTGTTCCCTTTTTAGGCTCTCAATATACTTTTGAATTAATATTTAACGCTCTAAAATCATAACAACAAATGCAAAAGCACTATAGTCTATTTGTAATTAGTTTCTATTGCCTCTGCAATATTCTTCATTGTTTGGAGAGCATCCAAACGAGCACAACTGCCTTCTAATTTAACTTGAACAGAATATTTATGTAACTTTTGCTTGCAATGAGTTACCATCTGCACTATTGCGGATTTTTAATCACTGTGTGTTCGCAATAACTTTTCTGTACACGGTATTTATTATGGTGCATTGAGTGTTTGAAAAAGTTCCTCGTGTGTGAAACTATTTATAAAACTTAGTGTCTTATAAACGCCCGGCAACTAACGCGTTTTTACCTTAAATTAAACGTAGGTATTTATTTTAATTAAACCAAATACAAGCACTTTTAAATTGTCAAGGGGTCGGTCAGTCAGAAAGATGAAGCTAGTTGCCCTTTCCAAAGCGCAGTAGGTTCCACTCCATGGACACATTTTTTTGTTATCGAAGTGTGTGACGCTTACCAAAGCTGAGAGGCACTTGTCCCATCATTGCACAGAATGCGTAAATAACGGCTATATACGAGTATAGTGATGGGTATTCTTACACTTACATCCTGTATAAATGTTCGTAGGTGAAAACTTTATAGCAGTGGTAACGTCAGATGTGATGACTACGATGGCGGAGACAGCTCGGGATTTGCTCATGTCGCACACGATGGCCCAGTGGCTGTACGTCATATCCGACACGAACGCACAGAACGGCAACCTGAGCAGCCTCATCAACGACCTGTACGAGGGGGAGAATGTAGCTTATATCTATAACTTGACTGATAATCATCCGGATTGTAAGGTAAATACTGTAGGTTAAGTAGGTACCTGTTTTGCTTGGTCCAATTAATGTACACCACGCCTCTTCGAAAAATGACAAGATACTCAAATTAACGTACTTATCCACGATATTATCAGAATGGCGTTTTAGATTTTGGGTGCAACTTGGTTTGCTTTGATCTTCGAAATTACTTGGTACATTGTTACACACGTATAGGTACCACTGTCTACGCCAAAGGTGATTTGGGAAGCCTATTCATGTGCTCTAAGTGAACATACACTTTATGTGATTTAGGGAGAAGTAACTTATAACCAATTAAATAATATTCGCAATGCTCTCTGATCTCTAAAACTCAAATGACCGAGATAGTTTGGCTGCTTCCAATCAGTAAAGCAGAGTCTAATCCCGGCTGGATTGACGGCGTGTTTCGCTAGTTAAATGCAATTGTTCAGCTATTTCGTTTTGTTCCCTCAATTCCGGGAATGATTGTGTCTCTACCAAGCCTGCATTGCGCTGTTTCGTGGTTTATTCTGATTTCAGTTTGTTAGTTTGGGTTTATATCAGTACATGACTATTAGATCTGTGATTTGATGTAGTGCTGGAATACAAATGTCGCCGCCATCTTGCTTAATCTGCCTTTTAGTTAACTGCCTAGCCTTTTAAGTAAACGCGGCGCCGTTCAACTAGCGGCCTGAATGATATTCAACCGTTCAACCAAACAGGTAGGCAAATGACTTGAATCGCTAACGTTTAACTACTAGCCTAGCCCAGACATTTAAATTGGCGATTGATTGATTGGTGATTGACTAGCGGAAGTTGTTTATTGTAGTTTTGAAAAATATAAAAATTACAAAATGCTTGTTTATTAACAAGTCTAGCAGTAAAGCCGGTCCATTCTGTAAAAATCTCACCGTGAAAACTTAGGTGAAGTGAGTTTGCTTTTGCTAGGAATTGACACTATGGGCACCTCACTCCACGCTCACTTCACCTAAGTTTTCACAGTGAGATTTTAACAGAATAGCACCGCAGTAAACTAAATAAAAATGAGTTATAACAAATATTTATATGCGTACATAAGTAAATAAATATTTAAGTTAGGTAAGCCATTTTACTGCCGTAAGCACACGGCGTATTTTAAACGCAGACGACCCGCGTTTTAGGTTTTGGGTTCGAATCTCGTTTGAAGCGCGTAATCTGCGCGTTTAAAATACGCCGTGTGCTTACGGCCTTAGAAGTAGCACTCGTTAGCAGCTGCCGCGGCACCGCTCGCTGCGCTCGCTCGGCTCGCGCACGTTTTGTTCCCAGTTCTAACCTAACCTAATCCATTTGGTCCGGATGGCCTGGCTTGGTTACTGCGACCAATTCGGCTCGCGCATGGTTGATCACAGTTCCAACCTAACCTATGAACTACCGAACTATTTACCTAACTGCCCATTCCAACATTTTTACTGACCATTCATTTATACTTTGTATTTTCTACTTGAGTATTTTTGTACTGACATTGTAGGAATAAATAACCGACCAATTTTCTTTTTATTGTTCACGGTTTAATTTAACAATCTCCCTAATGTTTAAATAACAGCCGGTCGATTCTGTAAAAATCTCACCGTGAAAACTTAGGTGAAGTGAGTTTTTTTTTTCTAGGAATTGACACTATTGACAGCTCACTCCACGCTTACTTCACCTAAGTTTTCACGGTGAGATGGTTACAGAATCGCACTGCAGACCGGCTGTTGTTAAAAAGATTTCCATATTTTTCCTCACATTTTCACCCTATTATATAAAATGGCCTACGCATCAGCCAGCCAGGTCATTAAATGTGTTAGACGAATTGGCTGAATATCATTCAGGCCGCTAGTTGAACGGCGCCGTTTAGATAAAAGGCTAGGCAGTTAACTGAATGGCTGATTAAGCCAGTTGGCGGGACATAAATATATCAGGAAGATACGAAAATTATTGCGACCCAGGACATGTCTAATAAATGTAGGTAGATGTTTTAAAGATTAGTAGTGCATCCACGATTGGCCACGATTCTGAAAAAAAACCTATTGTACCTAGTGCATGTGTGCAACCATTTTTCAAAACCAGAAATACTCTTTTCAGTCATTTTTTCCTGTTAAGAGTCAAGGAGACAAAGAGGTTCTAGATTTTTTCAAACTAATCCATACATAAAGTGCCTCTACGATTGAACCGTTGGGAAATCTTGAGCTTTTGACAAGCGGGCAGTAATAACTCCCTTGATATTTCTAGAACGGAATAATGTGCTACTGCCAGGAGATGATGGATGCCTTCGTATCTGCGTTGAACGCGGCTATCCAGGACGAGTTAGATGTGGCTGCCCAGGTGTCAGATGAAGAGTGGGAAGCCATTCGACCGAACAAGATACAGAGAAGGGACATGTTGCTCAAACATATGCAGGTAGAGAAGATCAAGTTAATGAGATTGGCTGCGAGAGATTAATTTTACTTATATAGGGGTAGCTTTCATAGAATCTAGCATATCATAAAATCGCGTCAAAATTCGTTGATGGTATCAGTATTTCGCCAGGTTTAATTTCCACGCCGTTTAATTGACTTTCATCTGTTAACCAATAACACTTTGTCTGACCTGATTATCCAACCCAAGAAGGGGTCCTGGGTTCGTCTTTTGAAACACGACAGCAGAACATGGGGATGCTCTGCAGACGTGCTTGCGATCACGAGGGTATGCTCAACAAATAAATTTCTTTTCGACTAGCAACATATAGCTGCAAAGAGTCGCTGCGGCAACTGCTCGACTTGGCGCGCTCTGGCGGCAGACACATGGGGTGCCACCTACCGGGGGCTCTCTGATGCTACAGATCTGGCCAGCGCTAACTTGAACGCAACTACGGGAGTTATAGACAAAATTAATTTGTTAAACGTAAGTATGCACGATAACCGCTGGGCAAAAATCTCCACACAATGGGTGCCTGAAGATGGACGGCGCCGCCGAGGCCGGCCCAGAAAGAGATAGCGAGATGACCTGGACGCGTACCGCGAGGGCTGGTTCGAGGTGGCGCGGGAAAAGAGTTCCTGGAAGGATTTGGGGGAGGCCTTTGCCCAGCAGTGGGACAGCATAGGCTAGCAAAAAAAAAAAACGTAAGTATTAACTATAACATAGGTAACTGTTCGTCTTCTTGTTAGCGAGGCAATAAAATAGTCAGCCAAGAAGTTAACTTTTATTTCATCATAAGCGTCCATATGACATTTTTTGTTGCCAAGCGGCGTTTCTGGGACTTAGAGGCACGTGATACACGTACCTTTTAGTTCGAGTTCCTGGGTAGTCATCTGTTTCTGTTTTTCTTCATGTGTCTGTGCTTTATGGATAATAAAGAATACTTTAACTTGTTAAAATGTATGTTTCGTAGGTCGGATTCTGGCGTCCTATCGATGCCGTAAAGTTCGAAGATGTTCTGTTTCCGCACATACACCATGGATTCAGAGGGAAGGAGTTACCCATTATTACTTTTCATGTAAGACCTCTGAAGTCACTAATCACAATTATTATGTATTCTTACGATTAATTTCACTCGCATCGCGCCTACTAAAGGGATACTTACGTCATGTACCCGATAAAAATAATCTTATGTTAGGTCATTGTTTACCTGTGTGCCATACCTAATTGTTTTTAAGCTTAAAAACTTTATTGTAGAATGTTCAGGATTTTGTCCTATTTTTTTTTACTTAGTATCGGAAGGTTTTTTCACAAATTAATGTTTTGTTATTATTTCAGAATCCACCTTGGACGATACTGCAGCGCAACGAATCTGGTGCCATCGTGAAATACAGCGGACTTATATTTGATATCGTTAATCAGTTAGCAATTAACAAAAACTTTACGTAAGATCCATAACAAATAAGGCAAGGTTAAATTACTTAATAAAACAACTTTTTAATTGTACCTTTTTTTTCTAGAATAAAAATCATATTAGCGTCTATTTTGAAGAAACAATTGGCCAATGATACGATTGCTGATGTAAGTTTAACTCCAAAATTCATTAAGTAAACCGTTATGGGCTCAAAACTTCTTAATCGCGGTTTTCTTATAGACAATGCATGGCTCAGATGCTAAGCTGACGATGACAGCGATTTCTAAAGGACAAGGAGCTTTGGCGGCTGCTTCATTCACTGTTTTATCTGATCCTATGCCAGGTATGAGACTGACTTATATCGCAATACAATAAAAAACAAAAAAAAAATAGTTTCAAAGCCTCCAGCGCCTATATCCTTATACTTACGGCTAGATAGTGTGGTCCTGCGCATAGATTTCGCTAACTGCAATTCACTCTACTTGCGAATGGCAAGTCAGGTTACTCTACTTGCAGTTGTATTAAGGAGGCAAAACAAAGGTATCCTTGTAGGTATTCATTCGAGCCTTTAATTTATTAAAACCGAGTCTGGTTTTAGAAGATTCAACAGCGAGACAGGACGGTCGAGATTCAATTACAGAATGCCTGAATTTTATACATACTTTCCTTATTCGTCCAATTTTTAAGACACTTAGTGCCGATTCCCTTGTTCACAAACTAAACTAAATTTAAGTTCAGTGCATCTTTTTCTTTCATTAGGAAAAGGACAGAGAAGATAAATTTTAGTTTAGTCCTGTCAAATTAATCAGCGCCTGACACTACTCCATACAAGTTTAGACGTGATTAAAAACTTGCCTACTAAAATTACATCAATTTACGTCAGGCGCTGATTTATTTGACAGGACTAAACTACAATTTATCTTCTGTCCTTTTCTTAGTGAAATAGAAAGAAAAAGATGCACTGAGCTTAACTTTAGTTCAGTTTGTGAGCAACAGAATTGACACCAGTGGTGATGGTGGTGATGTGAGTGGTGGTGGTGGAGGTGTGATGAGTTTTTTAATCCCAGAGACATAGAATATTGACATTACACTTTTCAGATTAGTCTCTGGGATTAAAAAACGAACTATAGATGTTTGTTTATAATCCTATAGGTATTATTTTCTTTCGTTCGTTCCCAGGTATAAACTACACCATGCCAGTGAGTATTCAGTCGTATGCGTTCATGATAGCGCGCCCGAGGGAGCTCAGCAGAGCTTTGCTGTTTCTACTTCCGTTCACAACTGTCGTAAGTTCTCATTTACAATGCTTTTGAACTTTGCTTTTAGAGCTGGAAACTAAACCATCCACAAAGTTAATATTATTGGAAACTTTAAGTTAGTTTAGGTCCTAAAAATATTTAAGAAAGCTAAATACCTAGGTACCTGTCTTGCAAAAATGTACACTACACTGAGAAGAATATTTCGAGGGAAAACTTCAGGCTTATTATTTCAGGCAATAACATGCAAAGTTGTCTTCGAAAACGTTTATATTATACATAGGTACTACACTACCTACTTATATTTATTATCTTCAGTAGGTGTCTAAGTATTATATTCATCTTTATTTGCGTAGGTAGGTACCATAATATCATTACAGATGTAATGATAGATGATGATGTCGATGATGACGATGTTGTGTGTGTGTGTTTAGCTAAAGATACAATTTTATTATGGATTCATGCGTGTAGGGCACAAGCCAAACTTACAACTAATTAAATAAAAAATAAATAATATATAGGGTGACTGGTAATTAGTGACCGATACTTAAATACGTGATTTTACTCATCATTATGAACAACTTTTACTATGGGACCAAACCAGAAATTGCAAAAAAAAAATCAGCTGTTCCCTACATTTATGTTCGTTTAACTCGTCAAAATGTAGAGAACAGCTGTTTTTTTTTCACGATTTCAGGTTTTGTCCCATAGTAAAAGTTGTTCATAATGATGAGTAAAATCACGTGTTTAAGTTACTTACCTAGTTAATTACCAGTCACCCTATATACTTAAACAATGTCATTCTTATTTTATATTACCTACTAGCTTCTGCCCGCGACTTCGTACGCGGATCCTGTTGGTTATGCCAGCGACAACGGGGTCGTCAAAATCGAAGATCTGAAACGTCTGATGTCGAATTCTAAGAGCCCGGGGACGGGAAAACAGCGTGATGCGCGAGACGATTCGAGACGATTCGAGACGTTCCAGATCTTTCATTTTTGTAAGTCAACAGGAAATGCCCATCAGACTAAACATCTTTTGCTAAGACGTCATTCCTGTATGTTATAGTGTCGCTGGGCTTTGGAGTTCCACAACAGGTGTTCCAGATCTTCAAATTTATTCTCACAGCAGAAAATGCTCTTCACGTGGAATACTTTTTGCTAAGACACCATTTTTATATCTCTTATACTTTAGCTGGTCTGTTGCGGTTCTGCATCAGGTGTTCCATTTTCCAAAATAAGTTATAGCCTATATGTTGCCCAGACTTAGTACCTATACAACAAAAAACTTTTCTTCCCGTAATTCCGCAGTGGATCCCAAAGGTACACTGAATTAACAATAATATTGCAAATAACTTAAAAAAAATTCTTTATAAACTATAACTGTACCCGTGGCTTTGCCCACGTATCGCATAAGTATTATTTTAACTTAGTGATAGTTTGTTGATTTACAGAAACACTCAAAAGATGCGTCTCATACTGAAACTATAGCTTAGATCCCTCAAAAACTATTTGGCTTAGTAAACTCAAAATTTTAGAAAGTTATGTAGTTAATTTACTGGTAAGAGACGTCAGGTTAATAAGGAAATTTAGGAGACGTCGAATAACAGAAGTGTTATAATTTACTGTAACACTTCTGTGTAAACAACGTTCGTTGTTTTCCCTCGGACTCATTCAATATGTAAGTACAGCGAGTCAGGACTGGTGACGCGGGAGCAAGCGACGTACAGTTATCCGTGTGAGATGCAGCTCGTCCTGAGGTCGACACCCGCAGCCTTCAGTGTCTGCCCCTGCGACTTATTTATTGTCATGGCGAAGCACACGCTCACAGGAAACTGCACGCGCTTGAATTGAAAGGGGTAATTGTGGCCGGGTGTCACCATTGCCAGGATCGCCCAGAGGACACGGTGGAGCACACGGTGGAGGTCTGCTCCGCTTGGGCGATCGGCAGCGGCGGCGACCTCTCGCGTCCGGCCCTGGTGCAAGTTATGGTCCGGGGCGAGAGGGAGTGGGAGGCAGTCACCTCCTTCTGCGAAGCAGTCATGCTAGCGAAGGAGGTGGCGGGACGGATGAGGAAGAGAGCCTCCCGTCCCAGCCGCCGCGGGAGACGCTTCGGGCGTCGGGAGCCACGGGACGACTCCCGGCCACCGTAGGCGCGGGTCTGCGGGCGGAGAGTAATTGGTAGCTCACCGTCCGATCTGGACCAGGCTCGTGCCGGACGGCGCGTACGTGTTCCACGCGCGCCTCAAAGAGATGTCAGCATTGAGAAGGGGCCCCATAGGGCCGAAGCCTACCGGGTCAGCGGGATTGTCCGAAAGGGTTACCGCTAGCCCGGAACATAAAGGGCTAAGGAAGGAACACGGGTGGGTTTTAGTCAGTAAGAGTCTGACACTCCCTTCCGCTCCACCCAGAGCGAGAAGGGTCATTTGATGATTTCCCATCTGAAAAAAAAAAGGGGGTAGGTAATTGTGGGGAATACGTGGTATAAACAATGTCTCGCCGACACGACAAACTACCTGGCAAATAATAAATAATGAAACAGGTAGGAAAAAACAGCCTAACACTGAATTTAATTTAGAGACTGCACATGGCCCCATCAACTCAGATGTAGAAATAGCTCAGGAATTTGAAAACTTTTTTTCTAATATTCCCCTTAAAACTACTGAAGCTTTAAATTCATCCCCCACGCTTTCTGCTGCCTTACTTAAAAAGAATGTAAAGGCATGCCCTTTGGAGTTTAGGTTTCAGCATACAAGCCCCCAGGCTGTTATAAAAGCTTTTAGAGATCTTAACATTAAATCAACAGAAGATCTCTGGGGAATGTCTGTAAAAGTATGTAGATCTTTTATCGAAACTATTGCGCCC
The DNA here is from genome assembly GCA_963082905.1 of Oligia fasciuncula. Taxonomy (NCBI): domain Eukaryota; kingdom Metazoa; phylum Arthropoda; class Insecta; order Lepidoptera; family Noctuidae; genus Oligia; species Oligia fasciuncula. The sequence goes on from OY720397.1 coordinate 18,039,402, forward strand.
TATTTAGCTTTCATATTTAACACCAGTGTTGACCAAGGAGTCTTTCCGGATCTTATGAAACATAGTAAAGTAGTACCATTGTTCAAATCCGGTGATAGTAAAGATCCTAACAATTATAGACCTGTGTCAATTCTACCAGTTCTCAGTAAGGTGTTTGAAAAGTTGATGCTCAATCAAATGTTACGTCACTTTAATAAAAATTCCATCTTTCATGAACACCAGTACGGTTTCACCAAAGGGCGTTGCACTACTGACGCCGGTGTTACCCTAATAAAGAACATTTTTAACGCCTGGGAAGAAGCACAAGATGCCATTGGAATCTTTTGCGACCTCTCTAAGGCGTTCGATTGCGTAAACCACGAGACACTTCTGATGAAACTGGAGCATTATGGAATTAGAAAAGCAGCACTTGACTTGCTAAGATCATACCTGAAAGATAGAAAGGTTAAAGTTCAAGTAAACGGCGTAAACTCATTAGGGTCTGAAATGACAATGGGTGTTCCTCAAGGTTCGATATTGGGTCCATTCCTCTTTTTAGTTTACATTAATGATTTACCCCAATTACTTCAAAATCAACCGAAGATGGTGTTATTTGCAGATGACACATCGTTAATCTTTAAAATAGACCGACGGTCACAAAATCTTGACGACGTGAATAACTCTATTCTTCAGGTCCAAGATTGGTTTACGGTAAATAATTTAGTACTTAATGAAAAAAAAACCAAATGTATTAGATTTAAATTACCGAATGTTAGAAGTAGCGAATGTGAAATCATATTGAATGGCCAAAAACTAGAATTTATTGATCAGACAGTTTTCCTAGGAATCACGCTAGACGAGAAATTACAATGGGGACCTCATATAACATCTATTGCGGGGCGGCTAAGCTCCGCCGCTTATGCTGTTAGAAAGATAAGACAGTTAACAGATGTAGAAACCGCGCGTTTGGTCTATTTTAGTTACTTCCACAGTATTATGTCATATGGCATTTTACTATGGGGTCGGGCTGCTGACATTGAATCCATTTTTATTTTACAAAAGAGAGCTGTCAGAGCCATTTACAATCTACGTCGTCGCGAATCTCTTAGGGAACTATTTAAAAAGGTTAATATCATGACGGTACCTTGCCAATTCATTTATGAAAATATTATGTATGTAAGAAAAAATCAACATCTTTTTAATAAAATAAGTGATAGGCATAATTTTAATACTAGAAATAAAGATAAATTAGATCAACCTTTTTTTAGATTATCTAAAGTACATACATCTTTTATGGGGTACTGTGTTAAATGCTACAACAAAATACCTTGTGACATATTGCAATTAAATGAAAGAAAATTTAAAACTCATATTAAAAGTACACTTTGTAAACAAGGATATTACAAATTAGAGGATTATATCCAAGATAAGAATGTTTGGAAACATGCTGGTCCTGCTCCATAGGACAATCTAAAAGTCTAGACAAAATCAAACTTGTTCCTAATTTAATTTATATATATATTTTTGATTATGACATCTTATTCTAATTCATTTTTACAATCTGCGACTACAGTGGCTCACACACTTGTTAAAGTTCAACTACTTTTGCATTTTTTTTTTTTAAATAACTTGTAAATATGTGAGCACCATGTATCTATCACTTATTTGATTTACCTGTCATTGCTTAATTTTTAATTATTTTTACCTTTTGTGGTAGACTAATTTTATTATGGGTGCATCGTGTTCACATACCTATAATTTTTATTATGTATACAAGACCTTGTAAAACATTTTTAAAAGAGTAACGGTGGAGTTTCTTGCCCATTCTTCTCCATACGAAAACTACCTTTTCGAATGGGCGACTAGAATCATTTCTATTTAGTTTTTTTTTGACGTTCAAAAGTGCCTTTAATGTGCCTATTTGAAATAAATGATTTGACTTTGACTTTGACTTTGACCACAACCTGTTAGAATTTCCGCCTCAATGATATTTCTCTGCAGCGAGACGACTTTGAGCCGGGTCCCATTAAACAGTTTCGGCGTAGTGAGATTCCGAAGAAGCATAATTGGGACACCGACCTTTAGCTTAATGGTGTGCGCTGGTAGTCCACTTGCACTGAGGGAATTGAGAAATTCTACGGGGTAATGTGTGGCGTCATCTTGGTCGACAACAGTGTTTATTGAAGTGTAGATCACTTCATTTCCCTCAATTTCCGCGAGAATGCATTGAGATCCTCGTACACCAGGCGAATCAAATCTTCTAAGGTGGACACCACTCTCCCAAGTATCTCAGGTAGAACCACCTGGCCACTGTCTACTGGTAGCGTTCCCTCACCCAATTTAAAGAGAACCTCAGAAAATTCTTAGGCGTGTACATTCCCGCCAAGCTGTGCTCTCATATTCATCGTTAAGCGCAACCTATGAATATGTAGCCATAAGAAAGAGCATTTCAATTCACCTCATCAGCCCTAGTTCCTCGCGTCACCACAGGCAGCGTTTGTCGGAAATCGCCGCTTAACAGAACTGTAACGCCACCCATCATTTGCTGGTTCCTGCGGATGTCCTGCAAAGTCCTGTTTACCGCCTCTACTGCTTTTCTGTTCGCCCTAGTGCATTCATCCCAAGCACGCGCCCTTTGTCACTGTTGCGTGACACTCCACAAACAACAAATGTGCTTGGTAAGATATAACTTAGTACCAAAAGTTTGACTTGACTTTATGATAGTGTAGCTTGATATACCACCAATCAATCTGTTTAGTAATATTGGTGTGAAACTCCCCATACAATTAGATAGTACATGTAAAGTTCTCAGATTTCATAACAGTATCGTTCCTAATGCACATAAAAATGTAAAAACAAAAAAAAAAAGAATTTTAAAGAATTTTACGATTAAAAAAAAATAATAATACGGGGTTTGAACTCGCACCATTTAGTACGGTAAACGGTCGCCTTACCTTACCGCTAAATTCCCTGTTGACATATTGTTGAAATAGCTGTTCCCTTGCAATTTATAATATTACTGCCCCGCTCCTTTATAAAAATAGCGTGATTGTTATGTTTCCAGGGTTAAATTTTTATTAACTAAATAAATAACATGTCATTTTGGGCATTCAATTATTTTGTGCATTCAATTACGAACCAAAACGTTTTATAATCAATATTGCTTACCTCCCATAACATACGGCGTGATAATATGTAGCCTAAAGCCTTCCTTGGTTTACAAAGAACATTTTTGCTGAATTTCAATTCAATCTATTCAGTAGTTTTGGCGTGAAGCCGTACCATACACACAGACAAACAGACAAACAGACAAACAGACAAAAATTCTAAAAAGTCACTTTTTGTCATCAGTTACGTTTTTCTAACAAAAGCCACTTATTTTTACTCGAAAATTCTCAATGTACAGTTTTTCTTTCGTTACTGTTTTATTATATGTATAGATAAAATTTTTGGGAGCAAAATAACAAGTTAAAAATGATTAATAATTAGAATTTGTTACTAAATTAAATTATATCATAATATTATATTGAGATCATTATCCTTACCTACCTACACTAAGTAGATACTTATTTATTATGCTGTAAGTAAATCAATTAATATTTTTTTCAATAACATCAGATCAAGTAATAGGTAGGTAATAATACAGCTACAGTACCTACATTTCAAGTGTAAATGAACCAAGTTATCTGCATACGAATTGCATGAAGCAATCAGAATAACTTTAATTTTCGCAGTCATTGAGTATTGCTTTAGCGAGGAAACTAATTTTTTACATTGCATTTTGTAATGAAAAATGTTCAGTTGTCAAAATAGAAATTATTGCGGTTGGTGTGAAACCGAAACTTATGTACCTACCTACTGTTATGTAGCGGTCATCATTTTCCAAATTCTCGTATGATTATAGAAATATTGCGTTCAAAAGGTGGCAATAAGTCCTGGAAAACGGTTTTTCGCAATGTTGAAGAAGATGTAAGGATCATACCAGGTGGAGTTTATGATGTTAAATGTGGCAAAATTTTTATTCATTCTAGACGTGGTTATGTCTCGGATTAGCAGTGATTCTGATGGGGCCAACGTTGTACATCATCCATAGACTAAGTCCTTATTACGAGGCCATGGAGATCACTCGTCAAGGAGGTCTGGCTACCATACACAATTGTCTCTGGTATATCTACGGTGCTTTGTTGCAGCAAGGTAAGAATATTGCTTATTTCTAATAGAGAACTGCCGAACTATTATTTAAAAATCTCACCATGAAAGCTTAGGTGAGCTGTCAATAGCATCAATTCCTATAAAGCATCTCAATAGCGTCAATTTCTAAGGTTTCATGGTGAAATTTTACAGAATAGATTGTAAACGTTACAACAACAATAAATAGTACCTACCTAAGTATTAGTGTTTGTTAATCGATATAATATTAGATGATTAGTTTACCATCGCTTCGACTTTGGAAGATGAATTTCATTCACCTTACAAAATAAGATATCTTTTAAAATCGGTATTGTATGTACTACGTAGGCTGGCACTGGCATCACAAAATACATAGGTAAATGTCTCATTAATATTGTTTCTGATATCAAGTCAGGTTTCATTATAAATGATGAAGATAGATTCTCTTGCTCCACTTTTTAGATGAGCCAGACTCGTGCTCTTTTGATTACTTACATGAAAGTAAACTTAATTAATTTTGTTTGTAAATATTGGAAACGAAAGCCTCTTTTTTATTGAAATTTTTCTGGCTTAAAATGTCGAAAAAAAATGGTAAGCCATTACGTATAATTATTTAAAAGAAAATTGCTTTTTCTTCTTTTCTCTTTAATGGGTAGTGTAATTTTTTTCATCTGATGGCCAGGTTTCAATAAATCATAAAAACTGAAAAGAGGTTACTTAAGAATTTTAATGTTTGGATAATACATCCATTGAGTATAAATTAAAATAAAACTTATAGGTAAATAGCAAAGTTGTACATAAATATAAACTAAAATAAATGTTTAGGTAAGGTGTATACAATTTTTCTTTGTAAATATCGGTAAACTAAAATTACCTTTTCACTTAAACGTTTTACTGGCCTATTTTTTTTAATATTTCGATGGCCATAAAATAATTTGAAAAAAAAAAAAAAAATCCTTTTATCTTTTGATTTTGAGGCAACCAGTGTAATTTTTTCAACTTAAATGACCAGTGTTTCGCGAAAAAAAATATGAAGAGGTTTTAATTTTAATTTGTTAAATTAAATACGTAGAGCACTGTGCTTCCTGAACCTTAGTCCTTAGTCAAATGTTTCAAGCACCTACCTACATTTATATTTTTTATCATATTCAGGGGGAATGTACCTTCCTCGCGCAGACAGCGGTCGTCTCGTAGTAGGAACTTGGTGGTTGGTCGTCCTGGTTGTGGTAACCACGTACTCCGGCAACTTAGTGGCTTTCCTCACGTTCCCGAAGCAGGAGATTCCTGTGACAACCGTGGCAGAACTCGTAGAGAACCGGGCCTTATACACCTGGTCGATCACTAAGGGATCCTATATGGAGATGGAGTTAAAGGTAGGTTTTATATCAACTTCAAACCCATAATAGTGAAGTACCTAATGAACTTGTGCTAACGATACTTTTTTGACATTTAAACCTCTATAAATTTTAAGCAACGTTTATAAGTAATAACAGCCGCACGGATCGATCGATCAGGTTAAGCTACGCTTGCCGCGGTTGGTCCGTGGATGGGTGACCATCTTTACATAACAAGAAAAGCTCGAAAAGCACGTTAAGCCGTTGGTTGGGGCTGTCATCCGTGGATCTTTGACAGTCGTTACGATTAGTCAGAAGCCCGAAAATCTGACAACCAGTCTTACCAAAGGGTATCGTATTACCCAGTAGCTGGGTTGTGGAGGTCAGATAGGCATTCGCTCCATGTAAAATACTGGTACTTATCCAGCTGCATCCGGTTAGACTTGAAGCCGACCCCAACATATTTGGGAAAAGGCTAGGCAGATAATGATGATGTTTATAATTAAGAAACACGTAGTTCCTCATAATGTCACTTAGGAAATTCTGGAAACTGTAGGCTGTAGCAAAGTTAAAGCGGATCAAACCGGAATGAGAAAGTTTATAGTGGATAAGACAGAGATTAAAACAGAAGAAGAACTATCAGGGGATCAGGAACAGCGGGATTGTCCGAAAGGGTTACCGCTGGCCCGGAACATAAAGGGCTAAGGAAGGAACACGGGTGGGTTTTAGTCACTAAGAGTCTGACACTCCCTTCCGCTCCACCCAGAGCGGGAGGGGTCATTTGATGATTTCCCATCCGCAAAAAAAAAAAAAAAGGGGGGGGGGGATAAGACCGGAATAACTCACTTTATACTATTTTTAATGTCTCTCACTTTCTCGTTTTTTTCACAGTGTCTTCGATATTAATATTCAAAAGCCATTAACTACTTTTAAAAAAATCCCACGGAAAGTACAAGTCTGCGGTTCACATCAGGTCAAACGTCAAATCCAGTTTCCATACAGTAATTTGATCACGCTATATCAACGTGATACCTACTTTCGACATCTCGAGTTCTAAGGACATCTCTAAATAAAAAAATCCGGTCTGTGAATACTTATCACGCTCTCTCTGCGTGATATAGATACCTACCAAACTAGTGCTAAAATAGCGTGATAATTGACCTATCTGGTGCAAAAAGTTAATAAACAGGTTTTGAGCTACATTGTGTGCATATCTTGCCTGCATTTATGCATTATTATTTTTGTTGGCCTTGGTTTTCCAACCTAGAGAAATAAAAAAACCGGCCAAGTGCGTGTCGGACCACGCACAACGAAGGGATCCGTAGTTGGAATGAATTTATCCCAAGAACAAACTTAACATTGTAGGTAGTTGAAAATCATGTTCTCTCCCTCCAATACCTTGCATCTGCAAAGGTAAGTTGGTCGACGACTACTCGTAAACTTGTAAAGCCTACTTAGCTGTGATAGTTTTCTTTTTAAAGGCTCCTTCAAACAGGCGCAACATGTGATAAAATCGCGCGCGACACAAAGGCACCGCAAGTCGCGCAATGAGCGGTGCCTTTGTGTCGCGCGCGATTATATCGCGTGTCGCGCCTGTTTGTAGGAGCCTTAACTTTGTTATTACTACTACCGTACATTTTTTCACATATCCAAAAACAACCATTTAGCTGGCAAGGAGTAGGAGGGACTTGACTCTAAAAAAATTTGCACTTTAAAGCTTAATATTTAACAAACGAATTCCTGAATCGAAGAATTGTTTTCACAAACACACAAACCATATTTTTGAAAGACCTATCCAACGATACCCACACCATGGGGTACACGAGAAAGAAAAAAACATTTTGTTTCAAGATTTTATTTTACCACTTTGTCCGCGTGATTAATATGTATATCCATGCCAAATTATAGCTTTCTTGTACTAAGAGTCTCTGAACTAAGCTGCGGACGGACAGACGGACATAGCGAAACTAAAAGGGTTCTTTGTTGACTACGGAACCTTAAAAAATCACCACACCTCGACTATGAACTTCGCAACGATTGACAACTGTTTTTGAAAATTCTCGACTTTTTCCGTCATATTTATTTCAGAATTCAGATGAGCCGAAGTACATAGCATTGCTGAAAGGTGCGGAACTGATCTCGTCTACTGTTGGCATGGGAGGAACCATGGTGTCAGGTATGAAAACATTGAAAACGCTTTTTTACAAAAAAACACTACTAAGTGAAAATTTACTTTAACGGTGTCGTTGGTTGCGCATTTTCGTTTTTTGACACCGAAGTTAAAGTTGTTTTTCACTTTTAAGTTGTAACTACCTCGCATAAATTCGTATAACACTACTTGCTATGTAAATATCAGTGACAGGAAATTGTTAAAACATTATCAATATAAACTAAGTGGAAAAAATCGTATTATTGAAGGTAACTCAAAAACTACCCAAGCAAAGTTAATAGTATGGGACCACCCCTAACGCATACCAAGGTGTGCGTTAGGGGTGGTCCATACTATTAATTTTGCTTACAGGCTAAGAGGTCATTGTACAAAAAAAAAACAGCTGTTCCCTACATTTATGTTCGTAGGTAACTCGTCAAAATGTAGGGAACGGCTGATTTTTTTTCGCGATTTCAGGTTTGATCCCATAGTAAAAGTTATTCATAATGATGAGTACAATGACCTCTTAAGAGGTTGTTAATGTTTTACCAATAACCCTGTAAACCATTAAAATTAATTTTGCAAATTGGCTTATATATAACGGAGTTCTGTACCTCAGAACTCCGTTATTTATAAGCCGAATAGCAAAACAATTATTTACACATAAAAAAAAAATATGTTCAACCGAATTGAGAACCTCCTCCTTTGTTTTGAAGTCGGTTAAAAAAGATAACGCACAGCCAAAGCCAATGGGTCTAGAGGCATAACATTTTGCACAGGAGTTCGTTAAACCCTTCGTATCCGAACGTGGATCCACGTAAGACACAAGGGCTTTTTAATCGATTTTGTAATTACGGCATATAACGAAAGTGAGCAGTAAGAAAGGGTTTTTGAAAATTGATCCCCTGAAGGAATTAAAAAGGGGATGAAAGTTCGTAATTTTTGGCGATGGGAAATCCCATCGGGACTCACCCGCGATTCACTTTTCTACCCTACCAAGCTCTGGGCGGAGCGGGAGAGCGTGTCAGACTTTTACCTCTGTCTTTACCTGTAGCGGTATCTACAACGCCACATGCGAACAACGCGTCTTACTGACGTCACGCAAATCCTGCATCGCGCAAGCAGAGTTTACCGCGCAACTAGCATAGATACAACGGCCCGACATGAATCATTGGGCAGTTGCCCGCCAGTTGCTCCCTTTTCTATAGAGTATGAGTGAACTTTACACCCTGTTCCTCATACCTCTATAGACCAAAACCCACCCGTGTTCCTTGCTTGTAGTGTAGAAAAGTGAATCGCGGGTGAGTTGCTGTCACCAATTCCAATGTTTCAATCTGTATCTCCGAAGTTTTTGTTACCATTCGTTGGCAGTCCATGTAAATAAAGTTTCTTATTATATGTTGGATATGAAAATGGGACAATTCTGGTAAAAGTTTATTTAAATATTTTTTAATTTATAGTGCAACTTTAAGGAAATCAAACTAAATAATTTTGCTTTAGGGTCAGCCCTTCTGCAGCGTGTGCGTTTCAATCGACACGTCATCATAGACTGGAAGCTTCGGCTCAGCTACCTCATGAGGGCGGACCGGCTGGAAGCAGACAACTGCGACTTTGCCTTGAGTACGTATCTATGCGCTTATTTTAGCGCGTGGCTAAAATCGGAACCAACGCCGCCATCTTGTTTTTTCAATATATTTCACAAAACAATTGTACAGACGACGCCAGCACATCAACCTACCCGAAACTGTAAAATTTTCCCAATCAACTTGAACAACTTGCTTTGGCGATAAATTTGAAAATCTATTAAATAAATTTGACAGATTGTAGTAGCTTGATGTGCTGGCGTCGACAAACGTTTACCAACAGCGCACCCTGTCCTGGTGTTTCGAGCGCCAAAAGATCCATGAAGCAGTGTTATTGAATGGAATTAGTAGTAAACTTTCGTCCTATACTTGAACAGATTGACTGACATAAAATATTGGCATAAGAACTGAGGCTGGTTAAGGCCCATATTACGAAAATTAGCTCGTACCTACTTTGGATATGCGTTATTCCTGTCACTGTAGCACAACTGCCAAACTACAAAGTGTAAGATAGAGACGGGAACACGTCCAAGCCAAAGCACGTGCTAAATATCGTTTATATGTATGTATATCTCCCTCTCACCGAGAGGAGGCCTGTGTCCCAGCAGTGGGAACATTATAGGCTGATTATGGATGTATGTATAGCCTTCTTGTCACAGACATGACGTGCAGACGTCGACTATTTCTGCTTTATGCTCGTGAATATAGATATAAATTTTGTTTTTATTTTTCCTGTTATTAGAATTAATTATCTTTTTGTATGCACGTGTTTCTGTGACAAATAAACCAATTTTTCTTTCTTTCTTTCTTATACATATATCGGCCTTAATATTTTTCATAATCATTGTTCTAGATATTTTTTTTTTTGTAAAAAGTGTTTTTTCATCCAGTAAGTATCTGTTCTGAAGGCTGTATACGGCTGTCTCATTTAATATGTACGATTTTCATTAATGTCTAAGTATAGGTACGTAGCATTTGTATAATGTTCTCGTTTAAAACAGAAATATGTACTTAACAATGAAAATAATTTTCAGGCGCTGAAGATTTTTTTAATGAGAAAGTTGCAATGATCGTGCCTGCAGGCAGCCCGTATCTTCCAGTAATAAATAAAGAGTGAGTAAAGCTAGAAATTTTAAAAGTTGCGTGTTTTAATTTCAGGGAATTTATTAATGCCATATTTCTTGGCCCACTTAAATAAAGGTGTAACACCTTTTCGAAGCCGTCACGTACGCATTCTGTAGGTACATCAAACTAAGTAACTTTGTACCAAAATAATTGTTTTTGAAGTGAAAACTTCTTTCTTTAGGCGCGTTGGGCATTTTTTGAGATGGGAAAAACCCATTGAACTAGCGCCACTGAAACCGAAAGCGACATCGCGCGTGTTTTATTTATAAGACGATTAAAAAAATACCTGCTTCGGAAATGTTCGGCTGTCCTCGGGATGTACTCGGTTTTAATGTATATCCGATTTATGTCAGTGAGTGATGGCAAAGTATTCTATTTGTGTTTTGTTTTTACTTCTGTCGGCACTCCCGGAGTGCCACTGTTTTTTTTGGCCGCGTTGTAGCTTGACTCTCACTTATTACGCCCACTCTTGGCCCACTCCCTCTCGAAGAGAGGAGGCCTGTGTCCCAGCAGTGGGAACGTTATAGGATGATTATGAATAAGTATTTATGTAATGTATGTATCTTTGCTATTTTCATCAAAATTTTTTCAAAACGAAAAGAGGAACAGACTAATTATCTACGAATAATTTACCGTTTTAGTAGCTTCAGTTTTTGAACAAAAGTTTGTTTGCTTTACGACGTATTAGAATAATAATACGAGTATTTTCACTTACAGACCCATGTCAATTTAGCACCGAATTAAAAGAAAATAAATGTATCCATGTTTTTACAAATGGTTAGGTAATTGTATTCAAAACTTAGGCTATCCTGTTCTTTCTAGACTAGACCGCATGCGTAAAGCAGGTCTGATCATGCGTTGGCTGGACGCCTACCTGCCGAAGAAGGACCGCTGCTGGAAGGCCTCGTCCATGATGCAGGAAGTCAACAACCACACCGTCAACCTCAGCGATATGCAAGGCTCATTCTTTGTCTTGTTTCTGGGTAAGTAATAATGATAACATATTAGTAACTATAGCTGCGCACCGCGGTTTCACTCGCATAAGTATCGATCTCGTGGGAATATCGGGATAAAAAGTATCTAAATGTGTAATTTTCCGTTCAAATAGTTAAAGATTGCACCTCACAAATGTAAAAAAGGAACAATAATGGCCCCAATATACTACCTCGTGGTACACCACAGCAATTAGTCCGTGCTTCAGAGTCAAAATCTTCTAAAGTGTTACTTAATTTGTTCATTCTTTTGCTGGACCTATGATACCGTATCTTTCAAGTTTTTCTAGAAAAAGCGTATGATCAACATTCAACACGATCGTACGCCTTACTTAAGTCTAAAAGTAATGCACAAGTAGGTATTTTAACATTAATATTCGTCATCATTGCTTTCACTAGCGTAAATATTGCCAAAGACGTCGATTTATTTTGTCTAAACCCGTATTGCTGGTCAACAAGAATGTTGTGTTTCATAAGAAATTTCATCACTCGCCTACACTATATACAGGATAATTTTTTATACATTGCGCAAATTTTCACAGGATGTTCTACTCATGAATATGAACAACTTTCACTATGGGTTTAACTCTGAAATCACGAAAAAAAAAAACAGCTGTTTCATACAAAAGTTCAATATTTACTCGACCAAAATGTATGAAACAGCTGATTTTTTTTTCGTGATTTCAGAGTTGAACCCATAGTGAAAGTTGTTCATATTTCGTCGCTAATCTGACTAAGTGACGTAACTGACTCGAAGCATATTTTACAGGGCAAGCTATTTGCAGTTGAGGGTTACCTATGATTGAGGGTAGCTTGCTCTATATAAATTCTACTGATACAAAATTGAGTACGTGTGTAGTTCTGATTAAGATCTTTATATTGGTATTACTACTATTGTTATCGTGTTAATATTGTTTTAATAATTAATATGATAAACAGATACGTCACTTCGTGAGATCTTTGTTTTTACTTTGTTCGGAATACATGATCAGATAGGACGGGACACTTTCTTATGAAATTGAAAAATAATACTCAGTATTATAGGAAAATCAGCTTTAATCATCACATAAAACATATAACTTGTAATTATTCAACATTGACAAAAAAAATAATTCGCACAATTATACTTTTCATTAAATTAAAACTGATTTTGAACAAATTTATTTTTATTCTTCGAACTTGTAGGTACTCGTACTCTTTATAAAAGACTACACTACTACTAGTAAGAGTACTGTCTTCGCCATATTATGATTCATAATGTTATCCTTTTATGATTCTACCAAAGTGGCCTTTTTGGCCCCCAGGACACAGGTACATAGGTAGGTAGGTTTATATGGTGTACATAATAAAAAGTATTCTATTCTATTCTATTCTACAGGCACAGTAGTTAAAGAAACTAAATCTTCATAATTTTCTTTGGCTATTTTCGGTTGTTTCATTTAAAATACGAATTTCCGTGTGCAGAAAAGAAGATCTTTGACGTTTCAGATTTAAAGACCTGTACGATTCTTCGGTAGGTATGACTAGTTTTAAAGAACAGAGTCGTAGGGTCACTTTTACGAACAGACAATGCTGTCATTTCGGTCCAGTTCACTGGAAATCCTTGGTCATCACTTCGTACCGATAGTAGACGGTAAATCAGTAGATAACTCTTTAAAGTTAAGAAAATCAGCGTAGTTAAAAACCGATACATGATAAAGTTTACTTCTTCGTGCCAACTTAAATATTGAAATCAGTTGAGAAGTCACAAAAACATCTCCAGTTTTTTAAAGCATAGCCGATTGCACTATGGTTTGGCACAGAGAATTGTAATGTGATCTCTTCAAGATTGCTTGCATTGTTAATCGCATACAATAACATTGAAGCCACAATTGAATTGCGGTTCTGACCACTGCAACCATCAGCGAATAAATAAGTGACCTTTTGATCACGATTTAATAGAAAGCTAAGGGATACTAAACGACGTAAGTCACTTAAATGACCCCAATTTAAGTAACACTTGACTTTTTATGAATCTCACTAAAAGACCTATGTTACTTAGGTCCCTTATTATGATCTTTTTTTTTGTAAACGGTAGATACATCGGTATCGATCTTTGCATTATCATGGGAACGGCAAGGCTTACAGGTACGCCGATTAGACAGATCGATTCGACTTTGAAAATGTATCAAGTTACCCTATTTAGGTCGGTTTTGTCCAAAATGTCAGATACGTCAGTTAGTCTGATTAGCGACGATTTATGAGTAGAACATCCTGTGAAAATTTGCGCAATGCATTAAAAATTATCCTGTATAATTAAAAAAAAAAAAATTGATATAATGGGAGAAAGAGCGATAGGTCGATAATTGTCAACGTCTGATTTAGATCCTTTTTTGTATAGCGGCTTTATCAAAGACAGTTTTATCCTATCAGGAAAGCGGCCCTGTTCAAAGGATAAATTGACAATGTGAGCCAATGGCGATGCTATATTTAGGTTCAGATATTTTTTTAACGAGCTCGGTTGTGATGTTATCATACCCAGCCGATTTCGTGTTTTTTAAAGACATTATGATACGATAGGTATATTTCAGAGGCGTTAGTGGGTTCTATAAATATGCTTTTATCATTTGATTCTATTTTAGGTATGTAGACTATTAATAAGTCGATTTATTCCGGTATAACCGGTAGTTGTCCGGTATAACAAAAAAATATTTGTATATGAACTGGTAAGACATGTTTAAAGAGGCCATTTATATTGTCGTAAAATTTATTTCTAATTTTGGAGATACTAGGTATTGTTTTTAAAATTCGAAGTTGAATTTTGAAAATACTATCAAGGTAGGTTTTACAGGTACGACCGTAACTACTAAGGCCATACTGGATGTAAGATTCAGCCATTGCGTAATTAAGCATTAAAGTTCACTTTGAAGGGCAGGCGGTTTTATGTTTCTATGTGATAACTGCAGTTAAACTTATCGTCTTTATATAATTAGTCCAAGATATGTCTGTTTACTGACAACATCTATTTGTGGACAGTTACAATTAATCGCATTGACCGTATGCAAGCAGCATGGTCATGGGCTATTAAGTTCCGTAAGGGCAATTTTCTAATGTATGGTGATTTAATAACCAAAAGTTTAGTTTTGCTTGCATAAAGTACTAAGCCAGCATCGTGACATACAATAAATAGTCATTTAGAATTTCATCTCAGGATACCAATATGACAGGGTTTTGATACGTGCAATCTGTCATATTCTAAGCTTTGTGCTTTATTATTTGATCTACCTTTTGAAAGAATTTGTACACAGACGATTTTCTTGTCGTGAAAAACTACAGTTTATTCGCCGTGTGTAGGCACGGTCGTCAGTGTTGTATGGATCACTATGGAAGCTTGTTGACGACACGGCAGCACTACGACACGGCGGCGTACCTATACCATAGAACCGTGTCATATACCTACAAGATCACACGATTTTTCTACGGCGCGCCCGTACCATAAAGAAAACGTGCCGTATACGAACGGCCTATACATGTCAAATATTGAATAGTTGATTTACCTATTTTTAAATTAGGTTTAATTTATAACATTAAAAAAAATGTGTCTTTATTAAGTATTATAAATGTTAGAACGCCGACGTCTCCGGGGTCTCGGATAAAAATGTTTTGAACCTGTTTTTTGTTCCAATAAAACATTTAATTTAATTGATTTACCTTGATCCTTGAATTGCCAAGAATTGATTATATATTGGCAGTATATTATTATATACTTGAAAGTTTCACCCAAAAAATGAATTAAATACGCTCGAAAAACATAACCCTCCTTCTGGTGCAGTCGGGTAAAAAGGCATTCTAGCCGTCAAAAATTGGGTAAATTGGTGTAAAATTTAGTACTGTGTTTTTTAAACTATTTGTAAATTTAGCACTTCCAAATTATTATTCGGTTCTTGACCCTTGCTATTAAAAGACGCTCTAAGCACGCGATCGCCGTGTGACATAATAATAATGAATGTCGTCCAAGATAGGTGAATACTCGTTTATAAAATAGATAGGTTCTTATATGCGTCCGTTTCATAATTGGAATTTGGAAGTTGGCGGTGTGATACCCCCGTGCCTCGGAAAGCACGTTTAGCCGTTGGTCCTGCGCCTGATCTCTCTCCGGTCGTGTCGGATTGCCGTCCCATCGGACTATGAGAGAGAGGGAAAAAGGGAGTGCACCTGTGTCAGCGCGCACCATTGTGCATGTGCACTATAATATCTCCCGCGGCGAAGGCTAGTCTCCGTTGAGATTGGCCGCCGCGCCGTGGCCGAAATACGGTCTGGAGAACTTTATTTATTTAGCCAACCTCACTGCCCCATGTTAGTGTGCATACGACAGCAGAGGCATCTGCAGCCCTTGACATCGTGTCGCTCGTATATTTGATTACACGGTGCTCACGACGACGGTGGGTGTCGACAGGTGTCGACGGCTATAGTTGCCCTTTCCGTTGACCCGTGTCGCTCGTATGTATGCACACTAACTGGATAATATTTAAGCACGGCATGCTGCGTTTAAATGTAGTCAGGTAAATTAATTGCTATACCCAAATGGCTTTTGCTTGGCAATAGCGGTCAATGCCCTTTCCCTAATATGTCTCCGTAGGAACCCAAACAATAAACTATGTATGGTCGTAATTAAAACATGTTGAAGATCAAGATTGGTATTGATTCAGAACGTTAACGTTTATATTTCAGTTTTTGCAATAAATAACTCTAGAAAATGTAGGTGGGTCAATGACCGCTAGTGTTACGCTAAAGCGATTCGGGTATAATCTACACCTTATGGCCATTTGCCTTGTTATAACTATATCATACAAATGTCAAAGTTGTGATTTGAATTAACGTACAATTTATGTTAGTAGCCAATTTGCTAATAAATTCCCCTATCTTTACAAACTGAGTGAGAAACTCATGAGCTTTTCATAGACAGAGTTTGTATGTACCATAAGAAGTTAAATAGTATGGCGAAAGCCGACAAAATCAAGAATTCCACCCTGATTACGTAACACACGATCAATCACAATCTGAATGATTCTGAAGGATAATTATGTAATTGCTAATCCATTGCTTCATTATGTTCGAAAAATTGGTCTGCTCAACAATGTAAATAACGCAATGAATGTTGTTGAACTGTCAAATTGAAAGCCATTGCTACTGATAGTGTGTTACGCAATTACTCCGCTGAGCTATGTTACGTTTTATACCAAGACTGGCTATTTTACTTAGCTCTGTCATGTGACTCGTCTGAGGGTGGCATTAGATAACCAGTATATATTGTCTTGGCATACTTTGCAACTAATTTATGCATACTAGTATTGTTTAATCAAGGACTACACGTAACTTAATGTGCACTCTGCATACCGGTATGCATTCTGTACCTATCTACTGGCATCTGCTGGTTGACATTAATTTGTAACTCCCTATTTCATTGTATGAAGGCACACGTATGACACAGCGTAAAAATGTTTTGTTTGTTGCCGACTTCTAAAAAGGAGGAGCTTCTCAATTCGGATGTTTATATATATATATATTTTTTTATGTAGTTTCGGGCATAACTTCGTCATATATAGACAGATTTGCAAAATTATTTTCTTGTTCGAAAGAGGTTTATTCCGAAATGGTCCCATTTAAATTTCGTAAAGATCTGATGATGAGTTTCGGAGACAGACAACGGAACTCTTCAATAAATTCAAGCAAATCAACCGCGATTGCTGCTGTCGCATATGTATGCATTGTTTACCCAATCACACGACATAACATCACGCCTGTACCCTTTAAAAGGGTAGGCAGATGTGTTCAAATTCAATAGCTTCCTGTCATTGATATTCACATTGTAAGTAGTGTTATATGAATTCGTGTGTGGTAGGTAGGTACAACTAAAAAGTGAAAAATAAAAACTTTTTTCGAATTTCGAAAGTCGGTGTAAAAAAAACGAAAATTCAGAACCAACGACACCGACTTCCGAAATTGAAGTTATTTTTCACTTTGTAGTGTTTTTTTTTTGAAAGTCGGTTGTTTTCTTTGTTTGTAAAAACGTTTTTATTTAATATGTGCTTTTATACACCGGCGGGGAAATTACGTAACACATTAACAGTAACAATGGCTATCATTTTGAGAGAGTTCAATAACATTCATTGCGTTATGTACATTGTTGAGCAGACAAATTGTTCGAGCATATGAAGCATTATTAGATTTAGATTAGATTAGCAATATCGTTCAAAGTTATTTAGATTGTGATGGAAAGTGTTACGCAGTTAGGGTCCCGAATACAAAGAAGGATTATGTTTTTATCAGGAATATCTTTTGTCCACGGCTCCGCCAGTGTGGAGGCCGGAAATTTTACTTACCAAAGGAATGTGCTACCGTTATAAAAATTCTAACCTTGCGTGAAAAGGTAACAGATACAGTTACTTACACATCACACTAATATTATAAAGGCGAAAGTTTGTGTGTGTGTGTTTTACATCTTCACGCTCAAACGGCTTTACCAATTTTGATAATATTTTGTATGGAGGTAAAAAGTAGCCTATATAGTAATCCAGGGTGTCAGCTAGACACCCTGGATTATCTTAAAGGCTACTTTTTATCCCGAAATTCCCAAGGGATCGACACTTATGCGGGTGCCATCGTCTACCTGTGTCAGGGCTCCACGTGGTGGTTATTTTGGCCCACAGCTTATTGGGCATACGGCAGACGTGTCTAGCCCAGTCCCACTTCAGCTTAGCGACTTTTTGAGCAACGTCAGTAACATGTGTTTTGGAGCGCAGTGCAGTGTAGTGTTGCGAATGTGGTCTGGCAATTTGACGCCTAGAGTACTGCGGTCCATTGCACCTCTTCTTCTGAAACTACAATATTATTATTGTAGCACGTAGTTTCAAGAAAAGGGAAAAAATAATGTAAATTAAAAAAAAAGATAGTATTGCTCCCTTATTGAGTATGTCCGAATTATGACCCTGAGGTCGATCAGGGTCCGTGATCCCGATATATTTTCTCTATTTATGGCGGTCATCCCTCTCACCTCTATTTTATTGAAGTCTCGAAGACTTATGTTTGGGTATAGGCTCAATATAAGATTTAGTTGAGACAGTATGTTATCAACTTTACCTTTATTAAAACTACGTGCAGATTTATCTAGGTATGTACTTAAATGATGAAATGATTTGAAATGATTTTATTTTTTTGTAAGTAGGTTTGTACAAACACTTTTACACGTCAGTCATGTTTTTTATAACTAGATGAAGTCGGCGTTTCCTATCTGACTACTCTGAGAAGAAAGGCCGAAACAAACTCAGAGGTCACAGTCTCTTTTAAAGTCCAGACATAATCTTGGTCAGGTTATATGAAGACCATGTAGATCGATGTCTGAGGTGGTCTTTTGAGGAAAGAACCACACAGATTGAGAGGACCTTAGATAGGTCAGAAAAGGTTTAACAAGCAAGGAGAATATTATGTGATGTATGAACGTAAACGAGGCAACATGAGTATCTAAGGGTCATAGCAGTTGGCGTTCTGAAGGTTCTGTCTACCTCCGTGGGAAAAGCCTTGAGTTTCTGTATATACCTACTTATGTATGAGAACATGTGTGAGTTTTTTGATTACAAAAAAATGCACCGTCTATGGAAGAGTACCCACAAACGGAATGACTACTGTTAATCATAATCTTAATCATACCTAATCATAATCGTTTATTTGCTCGGAAAGTAGGTATTTACATAAAATAAAGGTGTTTACAAAACTTTGTAAACACCTTAAATTAATGTAAGTATGTACAATCTACCTTAAATTAGCTATGCAATTTTTTTTTTAAATAGATACTCGTAATAATTAAAAAATAAAGCACCTTTGTCAAATTATAAAAAAAGTTTATTATAAAGTTTATAAACCAAGCGTTATAATAATATGGAAACACAAAATGTCAAATATTAAATTTAAAGTGTAGAGTCATTTAAAAAATCATTTATTGAATATTAACACTTATCAAGTAATATGGCTGTCGGTTTTTTATTAAACATTTTGATTGTAACATTTTTTATAGTCATCATCTGCCTAGCCTTTTCCCAACTATGTTTGGGGTCAGCTTCCAGTCTGCAGAAAACGGATGCAGCTGAATTCCAGTATTTTACATTGAGCGACTTCCTACCTGATCTCCACAACCCAGTTACTGGGTAATACGATACCCCTTGGTAAGATTGGTTGTCAGAGTTTCGGGCTACTGACTACCAGTAACGACAGTCAAAGATCCACCACGACCGACAGCCGGGACCACCGGCAACGGCCGGCGCGGCGTAACGTGCTTTCCGAGGCTCGGATGTCACATGTCGATTTTTTGGTTCTAAGACATGCCGATTTCCTCACGATGTTTTCCTTCACCGTTTTGAGAGCAGTGCTGATGAAATAATTTACACATAGTAAAGCGATACGATCCTACGACCCACACCTCGTCTTCGACTTTCCCTTAACTTACATAAGGCCCGGCGCCCACTATCGGCATCGGCACGCCTCAGGATTTTTATGCGACGAATAAAAATGTAACTTAATTGTATGACAATAAAATTTAAATTTCAATGACACGGTAAGTCGTATCCGAATATACCGTGTCATAGTTTTTTTTTTTTTTTTCAAAAATAAGAATAGGGTATCCCCTATCTTTATTTTTGCACCTACGATGATTATTATCATTGAAATTTCAATTTTATCGTCATATAATTAAGTTACATTTTTATTCGTCGCATAAAAATCCTGAGCCGTGCCGATGCCGATAGTGGGCGCCGGGCCTAACTTGTGTTTTTCATCGGCAGGTTTCTTCACAGCATCCACGGTGTTGTTTCTCGAGTTTCTATACCACAGGCGGAAGCGCCGGAGCGACCAGATCGTCATCAAGCCTTACGTCGAATAAATGATTTATTTATATATTCGCAACAACCATAAAATTTGCATTATATGTGGAAAAATAGTCACGACTATACTATATTTATTAAACTTTAAGTTTAAACAACATTATTTTTAGTATATGCGAAACCCGAAACACGTGTCTAGTATTTTTATGTAAAGAATCCATGTACAAAATTTCAAAACTGTATAATGAAAAATCACATGGTTATAAGCTTGCTAAGTTACCTGTTTGTCCGTACAAAAATATGCTCACCCGTGCCGCGCCGTCTTGCCTCATTGATAATAGTACCTAGGTACCTAACCGTTCGGCGCGGAGATTGGATAACCTACTTAGCGTCGCTCGGTGTCCTACTTTTAAATATTTAAATATTTTTGGGACAAAATATAACATGGGGTAAAAATTATTGGAATCGATTCAGTTACTTATTCTGAAAAAACTATATTCAGGTTTCGCATACACTAAAAATAACGTTGTATTACTGATATATTGTAACTATTTATTGCATATTTATGGACCTGCTATACACACGTGTATTTATTATAAGAATTACAAACTCCTGAAAAGCAAAGGTCATTTTATTTACATGAAACAAACTATTAAACGACATATTATAAGTAGTTATAATATGAAATACATTCGACTTTTGCATAATATATAGCTCAGCTTTGTACAGACTCGTCTGTCACTCATACATACCTACTTGTGTTGCAGTCTTTTTCTTGGTATTTTCATGAACGCTGGTAGCAGCCTGTAAGCGCCGACAAGTTCCTATCTGAAAGTCGGCGCCGTTTCGCGCTGATATGGCAAAAAGTAAGAAAACTGCCTGCGCTGAAACAGGCGCGGACCAGCGCTTGTAAGCGCCGACAAGTTCCTATCTGAAAGTCGGCCCCATTTCTCGCTGATATGGAAAAAAGTAAGAAAACTACCTGCGCTGACCAGCTTTGATAAGCAGGGTTTGTCGGCGCCGACAAGCGCTGGCAAATCGTTTTTTTTTTTGGGAATGGCATCTCAAAGTCAAAGTCAAAGCATTGATTTCGAATAGGCACATTAAAGGCACTTTTGAACGTCAAAAATTACAATAAAATAAAGACGATGCCCCCCTAAATTAATAAAATTACTATTCCACAATAGGTAACAAAAATAGAAAAGGAACCATGATATATAAATTAATTATCTGATAGATACATGGTGCGCACATATTTACAAACATTTATACACACACAGCCCAGTTACTGGCTAATACGATACCCCTTGGTAAGACTGGTTGTCAGACTTTCGGACTTCTGACTACCCGTAACGACTGTCAAAAATCCACGAACGACAGCCGGGACCAACGGCATAATGTGCTTTCTGAGACACGGAGGGATCTCGTTGGATACACAGGCCAACAGTGGTAAGCGTAGCTTAACCTGATCGATCGACCTGTGCGGCTGTTATTATTTTTAGCCACGGGGCCCTCTACTTAGTTTTAGTTATAGGTACCTATAAATCTCAACTGGTTCTCTCTGGTTGTCCATCTGGTTGTAGCTAGCAACTAAATCGATGCATCCAGATAGATCTAGTATTCCACAGAGCATGTAACATTTTATAAAGTTCGTCACATAGCGCCTCATTTAAATACCTATCCTAATTTAAGAATAACTTGATTTTGTTACTAGTCGCCGACTAGGTTCGAAGTAGAGACAAGGTCACTTACATTAAGTTTGATTATCTCATTTTGAGGTAGGTATAGGAAAACATTAAAACGGTGAAGGCAAACATAGTGAGGAAACATGTCTTTAACAAAAAATTCGAAGACATGTGACATCTACCAATCCGCTTTGGGCCCGCGTGGTTGATTACGGTCCACTACCTCTTACCGAGAGGAGGAGGCCTGAATTCCAGCAGTGGGAACATTATAGGCTGATTATAGGAAATATTTTGCAATGTTGTGACATGAAGATTGATCTATTCTGAAAAAATCTCACCGTGAAGACTTGGTGAAGAGAACTGTCAAGAGTGACAATCCAAGTAGAATGTTAGATAGATAGAAAGAATGACAGCTCATTCTAAGCTCACTTTACCTAAGTTTTCACGGTGAGATGTTTAAAGAATACTTTTACAGGTTATTCTGTAAGGTTCACTTCAAACCTCACTGAAGTAATGGCACACCTTTACCCCTTTCAAACTTGGTGATGCTTAGTGAATGACACTACTAATTAAATATCTGGACTCTGACGTGATGATAAGCGATGATTGTACGCTTGCTCATGATCATCATCATTTCAGCCGAAAGACGTCCAATGCTGGACATGGGCTTCCCCCAAGCACCGCCACTTCGAAAGGTTCTGTGCTTCCCGCATCCAGCTTGCTTTTAAGTCGGCAAATTATTCGAGACTTGAAAACTCCCAAGTTATATCCATCATAAACCTCAAACTCCGGCAGAGTATTCAATCCTTCGCGGTGCTCAAAATGAACGTGTTTCCAAAACCTATCAAGATTTAGGTTTTTTTTATTGAGATATGAATTAGGGAATTTACTCATATAAATTATGATTCTACAAATATAAACTTACTGGTTCCTTAAGTAAGGCAGGTATGCTAATGGTTGTTTACAACGAAACGTTTGACGTGACACTTCGCACGGAACTTTTAGAGCAACACTATTCGAACACATGTTTTTAACAGTCAGTTTTTCAACATACAACCTGATACTGACCTGCAAATTGCAAGAAACGTAAGAAAATTTGAATTTCGCGGGATACCCTGGCGCATCCCCCTTAAGCTAGCTAGGTTTATATAGAAGACTAGCAGCGCCCCGCGGTTTCACCCGCATAAGTGTCGATCCCGTGGGAATATCGGGATGAAAACTATCCTATGTTCTTTCCCGGGACTCAAACTATCTCTATACCAATATTATAATATTAGTATCGATAGCCAAACTAAGAATTGCCAAACTTAAGTGGCAGGCGGCAGGGCACATGGCCGATGGGGCCGAAAGGTTCTGGAGTGGCGACCGCGTACCGGAAAACGTAGCGTTGGAAGGCCTCCCACAAGGTGGTCCGACGACCTTGTGAAGGCCGCAGGAACCCGTTGTATGCGAGAAGCACAGAACTGGTCGAAGTGGAGGCGCTTAGGGGAGGCCTATGTCTAGGAGTGGACGTCTTTCGGCTGAAATGATGATGATGAGTATGGATATGTTTCCTTATGCATTATCTTAGCCTTTCTTGAGTTTGTCAGTGGGAATTGAGATTCACAATTACCATACGAATGGAGCAATGTAGTAGGTAATAGGATGTTTAGTTGGAGTAACACTTTTTTCGCACCGGAAAAGCGATTACTGTCAACACTTCCCTATATGGCCCCTGAGCTATTAAATCTAAAATACAGATTCTGTTTATTTTATAACATTTATTTTAGAAACATAAAAGGCCAGAGACACAGTGGCAATCAGTTCGGATCTTGAAGAACAGTCAACTTTAGACTTTGCTGTATTTTCTACATTTTCAATTCATAAAAGTAGGTAGTAATATTTCCATATTTTCTGTGCAATAACCACGTTGATTGACATCAAACGATGACAGTCTTTTTTTCTTGTTTAATTCTTCAAGCGCATAAAAGTACAGAGGCGGACTTAATGCCATAGGCATTTTCTACCAGTCAACCTTTGGGTGATGCAGAGATAAACAGTAGTAGGTGCAATCATAAAAATTGAGGAATAAATATTTTTAATATAAAGATCCGCATAAACCTATTAAAACTATGAATATAATATATACCTAATTACATATAAATTTAAGCACAAATAAATATACATAAATACAGAGTTGTCAAGTAAGTATATTTTGATATCTTTTGGGGCTACGTTATGACATCCGCGAAATAAAGTATTACATTACACAACATGAAAAATATATTGGGATATGAATAACTAGTTACCAAAATGTTTATCCATGGTTTGGTTGTATAGCCATCAAATCTAATATTCTCATAACGTGACATCGCGCATGTATTTCTCGCAGAAGTAAGCAGAGATATTTTTTCTGTGACGTATTTTGAAGCCCCATGTTAACCGCTATTAACCGAGCACACGCCGGCTTGCTACTGAAAAAATTCTCATGGAAAATAAAATTGAATTAGTAACACTTTGTCCATCGAACGAAAGACTCTGATCGTCAGCAATCATGTTTGTGACCATAGACTTACGGGGCAGTCCAATAGTCTCCTAATTAGTGAAAAATGCAGGAAACAATTATAGGAAAGTAAAGTTGACTTGGCTACTGAACTGCTAATAAAGTAATTTACCAACCAGCGCAATTTGTCGGCGAAGTGTACGTGACAGAATAGACGTCGCCAAGATGAGGCTGAGTATATGAATATTTAGTAGCAATTAGGCATTTTTAAAGGTAGAAGAAGACTTTACAAGCTCTCTTTTCGATTAAGATTATTTTTTACGTGGATAACAATATGATTGTATAAAATGAATATTTTCCCAACCCTTTTTTTCCGGAAAATCAGAAATCTTTTTATATAGAATTCAGTGTTCGAGTGTTTGCTTTACTTTCATCGCAAGCGCAAAGCTCGTTCCGCGGTCGTTGACACATAGCCTAAACTTTAACGACAATCGGAAAGAAGGACACCTTGATGATTAAAACTAGTTAAAAGCGGTTTCTAATGGAAAATACCAAAGAAATAGCAATAATATAGATTAAATAGGTGCTCACGAATACTCGCACCGTTCAAACTACGCCAATGACGTGATCACAAAACCGGTGTTGTAGTCTCATACATAAATACTTGTTCTGCGATATCGAGTAGTAGTTTAGTTTTCGTCCCGTTCACTATCGGCCGCTAAATTTGATTTTTCGGAGTTTCATTTTAAATTTATATAAAAATTATTAGGTGTCAATGACAAAAACGAAGAGAAAGTACGCGATAACCGACAAATTTCTACCAAGGTCAGTAACTTAGATGTAATAATATGTTAAATAACTTTAGAATAACTAGATTTATAATCAGATCAAACTAATATTTGATTGAATTAGAAAATTTCATTACTTTCGTGAAGAAAGCGGTGTTCAAAATATTTGATGCTTGCTAGAGGAAATATTCACAAAGGCAATTCATTTCAAAGTTAACAATGCGGATAACAGTAGTTACAAATATATGTTGGTTTCCACCATTAGGACTATTAAAATGCACCTAACTGTAAAAGTCTGTAGCTATATGTACTGATTAATCTAGAAAGTTCAATGTTTATAAAACCAGTTCCAATCACACTGTTGTCAAGCTTTAAGAATTTGAGGCTAA
This sequence comes from Oligia fasciuncula, assembly GCA_963082905.1. Taxonomy (NCBI): domain Eukaryota; kingdom Metazoa; phylum Arthropoda; class Insecta; order Lepidoptera; family Noctuidae; genus Oligia; species Oligia fasciuncula. The sequence goes on from OY720397.1 coordinate 18,064,930, forward strand.
TTCTATGGATGCAGTTTTCTGATGCAGCAGCAATAATGTTTTAAAATTTTCAATTCAACACATATTTTGAGAAACGCTCCATTATTAATTGATTTGTTGTAGTTAAAACAGTGTTATGTTTTTCTTTTAATGTCTTACGTGGTGTACTTTTGTAATTAGTGCTTCTTGCATTATGTGAGTGAAAACTTTTGGAACATTTATCAGACCGATTGTAATGGTCAATACATATTTCTCTTTCTGCTACTTGTCTGGTTGAATTTCAATTTTGTACCCAAATGTCTCATTTTCCAATCTGTCAACAAGTTACTATAGGATGTTGTTATAGGATGTTTACAGCTTTGCATCAACTTGATCTATTCTAATGGGTGTCTAATTAGTATAATTTAGCGATTACTAACTTAATCTTCTAATTTCAAGGAAACCCATGTCGTATCGTAAACACGTTAGCAATAATTAACGTGCTCTAAAATAGAAATATATTGTAAAAGTTTAAATTGTGATATAATCATAAAAATCTTTGAAATTATACTAGTAAATGTAAGTGGTAGGTACATAAAGTTTTTGCAGAGCATTTGATAGTCTTAATTATTGCTAAACATAAAAAAGTGTCAGTTGTCCCCAAACAATAGGTCTTTTTAAATGCACCAGAGTGCAACGTTCCATTTATCTTAACATAACATAACTTTAAACATAATATGGACCCAATTGGAATGAAAAGTTAGCACTATTAAAAGTCCTCATGGTTCTTCAGTTAATACATTAAATATCAATAAAAGACTGAAAAGTTATAAATGATTGATTACCGACTTTTAATTTGGAGTAAGATTTTCAAATTTTTTGACTACATGAATACTAGCATGAATACTAACGTTTGTACCGTCTTTAACTCATAAATAAACAATCCTACAATTGAATAAATTTAGATTAAGGCTTGGCCTATGAAAACGTTCTTGTGGTTTAAGTTAATCTTTATTCTTTAGTCACATCTCAAGTTAATTCATAAGATGTATTGATATTTTAAACGAATGATCACAATATGAGATAAACAAGCTACCTACAAAAACACTCGATCAGAAATTCAAAATTCTAAAGAGCTCCAATCATGGGGTGTCCCTCTAGGTTGCATATTAGGACCGGTTACTTTATAAATGCTCTAGTCATCGTGTTCATAAATAAAATAAAATATTTAAATTTTCTCCCATGCCACATGCAACTTAAACTCTGGTTATGAAAACAATTTTTTTTTTCGAAAATCTTCATTTTGAACCGTAGTAAGATAAAATATGTTTTAAACGCTTTACTTTTATTATAAAAGAAACATTTATATTATTACAATCGTATTTTCTAAATATTTTTCAAGTTAATCATATGGACATAGTTATTCTTATGTCACTTTGATCTCAAAGTTAAACAGAAAATAAACACTTTCATAATTTAAAAACATGCAATGCTGGTTCCGCTATATAAAATGCTATTTACATAATTGGTAAATTTTCTAAGCGAAGAAAAGCCACGCAAACAGTCTTGGAGAGTGTATGTAACGCTGAGTGTGGGCGAGATGAGAAAGCTCTTCAAAAGGGCTGTCCGCGCCCTATATACCTACTTGCTAGTCTTCCTAAACCCTTTCAAAAGAGTGCTTTGTTGCAGTTTCTAATAACATTGCAGTTTTGAATCTTTGTTTAGAACAGTATGTTGTTGAATCTATAGTTGACGGAGAAACTAGAAAGTAAAAAAGTATTTCATCATTTATTTTTTTCTGCTTTGATAATTTTGTTGCTGTATCTGCCTTTATCCCAATTTATTTGGTCGCCACCAAATAAATTGGGATAAAGGCAGATGAGGATGACTGTATTTATAAACAACGATAATAAATAACAAATCTGTCTACAAATAGACGATACACCTTTTAGACGTTACTTTGAAAGTAATAATGAAATAGATCAACTGTTGATTTCTCAAGCAAGAGCATTACATAATTGATGATGCACTTTAGAATAACTCAACAAAGACTATGAAACTTTTGAAATGATAGGAGGTAGAAGATGTGTAGACTCTTGATAAAATCCAAAATGTGTAAATAACTCAAACAACGCTTAGTATCTGCTTTCTACAGTAGGTATTACATATACCTATTATTCTTCCTTATACGGAGTTGATCGGAGATGTGGTCCAACCGGTCTTGTTTACTATGGGCTCAGCCATCACGCGGCCACCGAGTGCTCGCTCGGCTGCTCCCAACGAAGGCCCAAGTGTTACGGATTTAAGAATTACATTATTGAACTCGTTTGAGGTCTCAATAGTGTCGGAAGTTCTCGAAATGGTCACCAATATTTTAGAAATGGGAATCTGGTTCTGCGTATTTAGAAATGACCAATAAGCTTCTTGTAAAATCTGTTTTGTGTGACTGTATTTGATTGTTGGATTTATTTTTGAGTCATAAATTGTAAACTGTGAAGAAAATATGCATAGATTACCTATCTATCAATATTTCCATAGTCAAAAAGCTCTCTCTGAGGTTGCATGGCCCAGTGTATATAATATGTAATTGCAATGTAATGCATATCGATTGATATATAACTTGACGGCTGAAGATCAATGTAAAAGTTTCAGTTAATAGAATTAGATTCTTTGATGCAACTCCATTACACGTTAATATTATATCATAGACGTAAGTTTTTTTGTTAGAACGAAACTCGATAACAAATATTGTGTTACATAATGAAGACCTAATTAACATACCGACAATTAAATATCTAATAATAATAGATACAAACAGGTCCTAGGAACGAAATAATATGGTCTCTACAATATCTAAGTCTTAGGAATTTCTCTTGAATATACTAAAAAACAAACTAAGAAAACTAACTCATTAGTATACAAAAACCGAGTAAACAATATGAAAATGAAGTAGAAGATGATACAAGAATTACGAATGTTGCATCATCTAGTCAATCTGGTATGGGAATGTTTAAAACCGGTAAAATCTGGTTTATGTTAATTTTAATGCAGTTGCAAGTGTTGAAGTAAATGCAACAGATGCAGATATATAAAACCTACCTGTGCGTGAAGGTCAAGACAATACACAAGGCAAACAGTAGGCTATAATGCATTCTAAAGTAGAAACCAACCCTATTCTAATTTCCATACTTATAAATATGTATGTAAGGGTTGGTATTGCTAACTTTTCAAATAAGTATTAAAAACAGAATTACAGTTCCCAGATGTATTCTTGCTTTTACGCTAACGAAAAGCACTTAGAGTTGCTCTCGAACTAATGTTAAAAATATGTTTATGAGAAATATAATCTAGGGAATTTGGTCTATAGTTAGTTTGTTTTATTATATTTATGTGACTGGTTTTATTGTTCCGTAAGCCGGGTACTATAACTGGCGAAATGTGGGTGTATTATAGGTGCATCTCTGCTTTACCCTTCGGGCAATACAAGCCTGATGTTGTTACAACAAATTATTGTTTGTAATTTTTTAGGCTATTCGGATAAATTGACACTGAATAAAGAATATAATATAAAAATTTTCACTGAATATATATTATGTATTCTTCCGAAAGCGTAACTTTCGACAAATTAGGTATTAGTTGCGTTGCTATATCCTTCCGAAATGGTCCTTCGAGTATATTTAGTTATGAGATGTTTAGGACGAGTTATATTTTTCTTTATAGTAATAAATGACGTGCTATTTACAATTCTACAGCTGTTACACCTCATTGTTGAAATATACACACATCAAAAGTGTCTAGGGATCAAGCATTTTTATGCGGATTTCTTGAGATTGAGATGTGGCTTTGTAATAAATTTATGATTTTATAAATTTATATGGATCCTTTTTGGTGCATTTCATAATTTGAATCAGGAACTGTGAATCAAATTCGAGTAAAAGATGAAAATCAGCTGTCAATATTTTCCCTATAAAAACATACAACGCATTGAAGACATTAATAGTGCTACTGTTTCCCTACTACTGATTAAAACCAACGTTATTATGGAGCGGCGACGTCATTTAAGCAGGGAAGAAATGCTCAGAGCCGTGGGAATGATAGAAGCTGGTTCCCGGCAACGTACTGTGGCTTTAGCTCTGAATACAAGTCAGAGTGTTATCAGTCGACTTTGGACACGTTACCGAAGCACTGGTACCGTGGCTGAGCGCCATGGAGGACGGTATCGCTGCACCATACGGAGACAAGACCGATACATTCAAATCTTAACTCGAAGAGCTCCAACAATAACCGCCATGATGTTAGCCGTGAGGCTTCATCACTCTTCAGGGAACTTAATTAGCGACCAAACAGTCAGAAACCGCTTGCATGAAGTGAACCTTCATTCCCGAAGACCGCTACGGGTACCACCTATAGCAATGCACAATCGTAGGATTCGATATCAATGGGCTCTTGAACACAGAAATTGGGCAGAAGAACAATGGCGTTTCGTGTGCTTTTCTGATGAGTCTCGTTTTGGTATGAGACCGGATACAAGACGTATACGACACTGGAGAACCCCTGGACGCCAACAGCGATTAAAATCCTGCCAGGAAGTCCATCCTTATAGTGGTGGAACCATCATGGTATGGGCGGGTATTTGGATCGGCGGAAGAACTGAGTTGATTTGGATCAGAGGCAACCTCAACGCTCAAATTTATGCTGAGCCGATTGTATCAGACGTCATCGTTCCTCTACAAGTGCAAATCGGTCCCTTATTTCAGTTAATGCATGATAATGCACGACCGCACACCGCAAGAGTTGTAAGACAGACTCTCGCCGCAGCTAACATCAATGTCCTGCCCTGGCCTGCTCAGTCGCCAGACTTGAACCCGATTGAGCATGCATGGGATATGCTACAGAGAAGAGCTCTGCCGAATATGGAGGGTATCCAGTCGCAAGAAGACCTTTTTTTGTTGTTGCAACGAACATGGGCGGCCATTCCACAGCGTGATTTGGATGAACTCATTTTGAGTATGCCAAACCGATGTTCTTGTGTTGTTAGTGTTCGCGGTAGAAACACGGATTATTAATTGTTTAAGTTACCCAATAAAATTTTAAAGAAAACTGTTATTTCAGTCTTTTTTTCGAACTTTTGTGTTAGTGGTTCAAATGTCAATAATCCCTTTATTAGGAAAATGGCAAATTTCTTTATTAATGCAAAGGTGACTTGGTTTATCGTTACTGTGACAAACGAAAACACTTTATTTGATGAATCCTTAAAGAAAATTTTAATTAATATCAATCAGGAGAAAAGTTATTGCAAAAATATATGTTGATCCCTAGACACTTTTGATGTGTGTATTTACCACAATAAAAGTTTGCACGTCGCTCTTTTTCAGCAGGCTATTTCCAAGTTCGCAAAGAAACCTTATTTTACGGGCAATTAAAATTTATCTCTAGTGGAATTACTTTTTATTTCGCCGCAATAATAAAAGTTTTTAGTGCCCCTTAACTGACTGTTTTATAAGGTGACAAAAGTAACTTATCTGGATTGCAAATTGTTAGAACTTTCGAAATAAGTCAGAGCTGCAACAAACGAGAAAACTTCAAATTACCGATTGCAAAATCTTGTATAATTTTTAACAAAAATATCATTATGAATTTGTAGTGGAAAAAAATATTTAGAAACTTATTTTTAATGAACAGGAACTTGTGTAACATAACCATGTTACTCATTGTATGTGTGGTGTAAACTGTGAATAAAAGTTGGTTAACTTTCTTAATCCACTTCTGCAATCATCATCGGCATTCATTCTAATAAATATTAGCCTATACATCATGCAGTAACCATGTTCTTTGATTGATTCCAGACTCGCCAAAAACCTGTGCACCAGAAAAGGCAGTCGTCGGGCGAACACCGGCAACCGCCTGGAACACGCGGTCCTCACACACCTTCAGCACGTGCCGTAGATCCCCTACCTCACCAGTCACCCCTCATCTCATCGTCCATCTCCCTCCCACCGGCTATCAGCTTAACCAGCGTGAAAGAGATAGATGCTAAGAACCATGGCTCGCGGAGACGAATGTAAAACCGCCCACAAAGCTAACTATGCGTGCAAGTCGTTCGACGTAACTGCTCCCGCACAGTAAGTAATTTTTGTCTAAATCTTAATACTTAAAGCCACTATGTACCTGCTTAAAAAGCTGTCAAATTAAGATCACCTGCATCTTATATGCTTTAAGACGAGACTTCTTCTCAAGAGTCTCATCATCATTCAGCTGAAAGACCTCCACCGCTGGTCAAGAGCCTCCGCCAAGAGTTTGACGAAAAGTATTGAAAATACTGTAATTTATATGTGGCACCAATTATCTGAGCTGGTCCATCGTGCTGATAATATTTAAAAAAAATCGTGATTGCTAGCTCGAATTTACTATATCTTCCCCAAGGCACCTGTAAAAAATATTCGCTGAAAATGTAAATTATTCAGATAAAATACTAATTGCGTCTTTCGTTTGATTACAGAAAATCCGCATATGAGGCACCTAAGTACCAGGCCCCCAAGAAACAGGAGCAGAAGAAGGACTATGGAGCCTGGGGCTCCATCTACAAGGACAAGAAGACTTTCACAGACATGCACCATTGCTGAACACCACCGCGCCGGGTCACCGCCATTACTAACCTCGTCACATAGTTTAAGAGCTAAGCTACCAAAAATGTAACGACGAAATAAACCATGTCAAATTCTTGAGTAATTGTGATTCTTTTGTGACGAATAGCTTTTTTCTTATTGTTTCCAATGGTGTAGGTTTACTTGCTAACTAACAATATCATGTACTTATTCATTATTAACAGATTAAACATCATCATCATCAGATGAGATTTTTTGTTGCGGACCTGAATCTTATGAGAATTTTGTCAATTGCTAAGTACAATTTGGGCATTAAATAATAGTAGCGTTAGCGTAGCGTTAATGTTAAAATTTGAGCGACTGACGATTCGTGTGAGTTTGAAAAAGTTAGATTTGAATTGCAATAAAGTTGATAACTTTTCTGTTAGCGATTTTATTTTAGGCTTTTGGCTAAAATAAATAAATCTATAACTGGATTTATAACTGGCAATCCGTATGAAAGCAAATCAAATAACATGATTGTATCACAAACGAAATAGTTAATCCACAAAACAAATACACAATGCAACCTAGATTGAAATGTAAAAACGTCAAACTAGCGAGATTTATTTAGGTTGTTCACAAAACAGAAATGCACACAGATGAGAGAGCAGGGGGATTTGTTCTGATTGACCAGTGTGGCGATACAATTGAAACGAAACAGTACAGAAACTGTAATGAAAACCCAGCATTGTTCCAAGATTAAAGTTTCTGCTACGCCACGTCTAGGAAAATTAAAGCCAGCGAAATGTTCTTTGCAAAGTTTCCTTCCGTAAGTATAAGTAGTCGCGATAAGTTTCATTCATTATATTCCCAAAAGGGCAACACGTTTACTTATGCAAAAAGAGAGAAATGGAGTTAAAGAATATCATTTGGAAAACGTTAAACTGGACCGAATTTGGAAACTTGCCAAAAGGTTGGCTAGGTGAGACTGCAGTTACATAAGGATGGTAGAAAAATATTGAGAGACTTTAGTCGAGCAGTGCAGGCATATTTAAATTTAATAATAATAGAAAAAAGAATTTTAAGAGTTATTAAAACAGATGTTATCTTTAACCTAGATGAAAAAGACAAGGCAATGAAGTAAACATTTACACACCTTGAATAGGTCAGAAATTCGCATACTTGCATACAAAGATGGCAGGATGAGCATAAATTCAACCAACATGACATGGAAAACACACGGTCGCTGCTCAGGATTTGCACAGAAATGACGATCAGCGATATCATACGAGAGATTGCATATTTTTGAATTTCAAAATTAAAGAGAAGGACACCCAGAACCTAGGCTCATCCAGGAGGATGTATATTCCAGAAACTAAATACTAAAACAATCAAATAAAAGGTTTTCTATTCGCGAACATTTACCATTATTTCTTCAAACTTATACCAATATAACACCGCTGTTTGCAATTACAGAATATTTATTTTAAAACGAGAAGTTGTTCATGACAATGGCTTTGGGAATTATTAAAGTAAAGCGCTTAAATTGAAGGGAATGTAAATGTATCGTCTAGGGATATGGGGACGTGTTCAGCGGCTGTTGTCCGCTGTGACCGCTGGATATTAGGTACTGAAAAATGACGGTGCATTTTTAAATTCACCTCTATATTTGTTGAATAACTACGGGAGAGTTAATTGGAGTTAACTTTCCATTCAGGGTATAAGGGTGAAGAGTAGGTGGAAACCGAGGTAAACAATGCTATAAGGAACACATATGGAACATAAAAAAAGATAAACAGTGTAGGAAAACCAGTTTTAAAGTGTTTTTCTTGATTTTAGCTTATATAAGCAGTTGTTTATTGAAATGAGTGACGTAAATGAAATAATAAATAAAAAAAATGGTTGCCTGTAAAGTCGGTTTTACGGGCGAAGATTTTACGTGACAACGACCGATCATCCGATCATAGTTGAGTGGGAGAGAGACGCAAGGCATTCGGCGGGCCTCTCTCTCGTTCGGTGACTCATCGTAACGTTACCGAGCGTTGTTACACTTTTTCATAAGTGACTCCCAGTCGCAACCTAATTTAAGACGTTGTCACGTCAAAAATTAAAGCTATTTACTATTACAATGGAATCCTTAGCAACCCTAATTGATGGCGTACTCGATAACCTAATTTATAATGTTTCGTGTGAGTTATCGTTTAAAAGTTCTTTCATGAATTGTGATAACGCTAATCTAATCGGTATTTAGGGCATTAAACATGCTAAAGTTGGTTTAAGCTTAAATCATTGTGTTATTAGGCGCTGAACTTAAGAGGAAATGCGGTTGGAGAGACTTTTGAAAATTCCTGAGTAAAAAGTCGTAATTCGAGGTTTGGCTCTCGCCTATTTCCTTCTCAAATATTGGTTAAATTTAAAAGATATTTCATAAACCGATTAAGAAGGACATATACTGTGTCCCTCTTTTTTTTATTTTTTCATTAACAGTTGTCAAATTTGTTCACTAGGCCTCAGTTGACAGCGGTTTAAATCGGCATTTCTTGAGGGTTCTAGTGCTTATAAAAAATGTATCATCAAAAAGGAAAACATAGGGACATACAAGTAGTTAATATTTAAGTATTATTCTGTAAAAAAATCATTGCTTTATGCTCATTAACCAGAAAGAAAACAGGCGAGAGCGTTTCTATGGAGAAACGACCACCCGCATTTCCTCAAGGAACTGTTTTCGTTGACTACAAGAGAACGCGTTGAATACCTACATTATTTGTTTGAAGAGGTCAGAATACTACAGTTAAAGTGCTGTAGGTATCATAATTATTTGAAAAAAAAAATGCTGAAGAAGTACCTAGGTGGATTGAAACTGCAGTACCTACCTCTAGTTGAAGATACTGCCGGTTTATTCTGTAAAAATCTCACCGTGAAAACTTAGGTGAAGTGAGATAAAGTTGATAAGACAGAGATTAAAACAGAAGACGAACTGGAGGGGGGTTCAGGGGATCAGACCGGAATAAATCCATTTATTCTACCTGATGCTAGGGATTGACAGCTCAATTCAACTAAGTTTTCAAGATGAGATTTTTACAGAAAATATCAGTTTCATTCCTCCTATCGGCGTACACTAGCTATATGTAATGTATATGCCATTGTAAAAATATAGGTAAGTCAGTAACGTGGCAATATTGCAGTGCGGCTAACTGCCCTGGGTGCACTGAAGATATATTTTTTCATAAATTACCTGAATTGTATGTGTCTAATGTAAAAATCTGTCGTAGAAACTGTTATTTTTATATCTTCGAGAAATGAGTAGTAAGCAAAATTGTTTCTTACTACCTACTAGGCAAATTGGAAAAGCACAAGAAACGGTAACAAAAGTTAATAATCGAAACGAAGAATAGAAATACATGAATGTCTTTGCTGTCGATTTACAAGTCGAGAACAGTTTGCGCCCATCTAGGAACAAATAAAAATTTTGATGGGATCATTTTTTTAACTTCAAATTTTTTATAAATTGTATGAAAAGTTTCACCGGTAGATACTTATCACGAGCCCATGATTATTTAGCAACCAACCACGCAATATGACTAGCATTCAGTCATGTTCTGGAAACCTTGACTTTCTGTTTACAAAAATATTAGGTACTGTCCTTCATCCTTCACACCTGACCGAAAATCCACAGCGATACTATTAGATTACCAATTTCCGTCACAGCAATTCGTCATATTTCCTTCGTGCTTTCGAATCTCCGGCCGCATAGCTGTGAATCGGCCAAGTATGGCTGTGAATGGGCCAAGAATGGGCGCGAAACCACTCTAGACATCGTTAACTTTATCAGTAGAAGTGGAAGGAACTGTTCTAATAACTTGAGGTTGCGTTAAACAGCCGTTTTGGCAACGGTTGCTTCGCTCGATTAATTCCACGTTTAACTTTGTTTCTAAAGTTTTGGTTTGTAGTCAGTGTAGGCACGATCGAAGCCGAATTTGCTTGATGATTGATGTTACCGGATCTAGAGTTTGGGAGCTCTTTTTATAATGTGGCTTCTATTCTAACAGGGTACCCTACCCATGTGTTTTGTTTTGACAGTGGGTACCCTACCAATGTGTTTTGATATGGACAGTCTATCTAGCAAGATCGCCCATTTATTTACATGATACAAAATACAGTGTCAAATTACATTAGCTAGCGAAACTCCTCAGACTTGGTGGGTATCGATATTTAAAAATGATAAAATAAAAAATTAAATAGATTTTTTAAACTTATATTTCATGTGACTAAGTGAGGTCATTATTAAAAAAAAATTGTCATGTCATTTGACCCTGTATATTGGTCGCATGCGAATATTTATTATGTCGCAGCCAACTGGTTAAATTAGCCGTTTAGTTAACCGCCTGGCCTTTCAAAGTAATGCTCGCCTCGCTTCGCTCTCTCAGCTCGCACGCGGTTGATCACAGTTCTAACCTAACCTAACCCATTTGGTCGGGGTGCCCTGGCTTAGTAACTGCGACCAATTCGGCTCGCGCGTGATTGTTTACAGACTTCCAACCTAAACTATAATTGAATATCATTCAGGCCGTTAGTTGAACGACCGCCGTTTAGTTAAAAGGCTAGGCGGTTAACTAAACGGCTGCGACATACATATCAAGCCTGTCATCAAAGGATCTCACACATACGCTGTAAAAGTTGTTAGAAAATCTGAATAAAATATACGTACGGACACCTTCAATGACGAGGCTAGGAGACAACCTAAGTTTCAGGTCACGGTTCTCGGCAATGAGCAGAACGACAAGGATGAGGTCTTTATAGTACGTGCCGGTACTTACTCCTTTACTCTTGCTGAGAACAGGACCTCGCATTTGGTACGAAATTATATCCGAGTTACAAATTTTTGCTTCGTAAGTTTGGAAACAAGCGAGAATGTCTAAATATCGGCAGTCGTGTGAAAATTTCGCAGAACGCTTGGGTAGGTACTATGTTTGTTTTTTTATTAAAGAACCTTTTGCAATTTGGATAGGTATATAGCAGCTGGCACATAACGTGGCTCATGGTTTTTTGTGAGGAGCTTTTTCATCAAAATATTGTATTTATTTATTAGCTTTCTGGCAACTGAACACGTGGACCTGAGGTGCTCTAAAATTGATGAAAATCCATATTATCTTTTATAACAGAATTTGTTTGATTTTTGAAGTGAAAACTTCTTTAGGCGCGTTGGGCATTTTTTGAGATGGAAAAAAAACCATTGAACTCGCGCCACTGTTACCGTAAGCGACACCACGCGTGTTTTGTTTAGGTATAAGACGATTAAAAAAATACCCGCTACAGATGTGTCCGGTTTTCCTCGGGGTGTACTCGGTTTTTTTCAGGTATATCCGATCCGATATGTCAGTGAGTGATGGCAAAGTATTCTGTTTGTGTTTTGTTTTCACTTCTGTCGGCACTCCCGGAGTGCCATTGTTTCTTGTTTTGCCTGTAATTGTTCTAGGGCAGGGAAAAGGCCAAAGCTTTTTATACAGAGTATGAGGATTAATACAAGATAAGACAAATTAAAATTACAATTCCCCGCGTTGTATTGCCTGGTATCACGTAGCCTTCCGCAAAACTGCCGGAATCTTACTCGTACAATAAAGAAGACTTCAACTTTGCGCAGTCTGTTTAATTAACTCAGCGGTTCATTTGCGATGGTTCACGAAATAATGAGTTATTCACAAACAAGGGTTGCTGAATGTTCCTCGTTTAAATGCACGCATTAACGTAAATTAAACTTATTCAGCTGTAACTGTAACGCATACGTCCGTCCAAATTGCTTCATATTCAGAAAGTGAGGAACTTTCTGGCGCAATTTTTAAAATACATAATCCGTATGTAACCATTGACATATATATTACTAGCGTAAAGACCGGGCTAACGGCGCGAAAAAATGGCACCAAGGCGCTGGCCCTATGACGGTTTTAGGGCCAACGCGACTCAGTTGACAGTGGTGCGCGCGAACTTTGAACTTCGAACGAAGAACTTCTATGTAAAATGTTCAGACGGGCGTATCCTTACTTTTGAAATCATTGTATGTAACACTTTTGTGTTTACAGTTTTATGCCCAAACGCTAAAGCTCTAATAACGTAGGTATTTAAAGCAGTATTTAAACTGTGAATATTTTTAAATGGAGTGTATCAGTGGACCAAAAACATATTTTTTTAAACAATCTATAGTCATCAAGAGTGGCCTTTCCTTCGAGCCCCGCTAAGAGGGGGGCTAGATGAGCCCTTCAAAGAATTTAACAAAGATAGGATTTCTTTAAGTTTATATTGACAGAACGTCTTTGCATTGTGTTTGCGCTGCGATTGCGTTACAAGTACCTACCATTACTGAGTCGAAATATAGCCTTCCAGACCGTATTCCGGCCATGGCGGTCCATTGGCGGCCCATTGGCGGGCAATATTAACAGAGACTAGCCTTCGGCGCGAGATATACTATAGTAAACAAGTGTGTGCGCAGACACAGGTGCACTCTCTCTTCCCTCACTCTCATAGTCCGATGGGATGGCACGAAATCCGACACGCACGACCGGAGAGAGATCAGACGCAGGGCCAACGGCCTCGGAAAGCGAGGCACGGGGGTATCACATCGCCGCGCCATCTTCCAAACTACGGACTCCGAGTCGAAAAATTAATATACTTACCGAGCCAATTTCTAATGCAAAATTATATTAGACAGTATATCTCAAAAAGTTACGATAGCAAGAACATAATCCTGTATCTCAGTGTACTTTCTTCATGAAATTGTATTTTAACGACAAAATCCTTTCCGCTCGGCAGGCCGCGACCACTGAATTATTGAGTGTCTTCCTTTGTTCCAGCTTTCAGATCGTCTGCTTAATTGAACAGCTCCTATTGACTCTGGACCCCATGAACTTTAAGTATGATTACTTTCTGTTAGATCTTATCTGCGATATTTGTTGAAGATTTTTTTTGTGGCAATTTTTTTTTCTCTAATGTGTTATGCTTTTCTAATGTCTTTTCATCATCATCATTTCAGCCAAAAGACGTCCACTGCTGGACATAGGCCTCCCCCAAGCACTTCCACTTCGACCGGTTCTGTGCTTCTCGCATCCAACGGGTTCCTGCGGCCTTCACAAGGTCGTCGGTCCACCTTGTGGGAGGCCTTCCAACGCTACGTCTTCCGGTACGTGGTCGCCACTCCAGAACCTTTCATGTCTTTTGTTTAGATAGAAAGGCAAGTTTAAAATGTTGATTACCCGTGTCTTAAGTTCTATTTATATGTTGTCATACTTTCGAAAGAAAACTATTTTAGACTTTGTATTTTGGAGAGCACTTAAGTACTCGTAACTAAGTTTGTAAGTATAGAAGTTTTGTTGATTTCTTAAAACCTGTGTAAGAGTAGTAACCAGAACTGCATACTTGGACTACGAATAGATAGGTACTTTCTACTGAAATACTTTGTGATAGTTAGTACCTACTTATACCTACCTATCGGAGTTGTTTTAAGCTTTATAAAAAAAAAAACTATTTATTTTATTTCTTTCAGATGATAAATTCGAATTATCTGTATTGGAAAACTGATTTGAGCCGGAGCGATCGTTTGTTACATTTGAGCGCTGCTGAAACTCTTTTCAGATAAAAATAATTTGTTGTCCTAATGTGTACAGTTCGACGTAGGTATTTATTTAGAGTGAAGTGTGATTCTTTGCCACAGGCGAACAGAAAAAGGTAGTACAAAATGTCGAGGAAAATATAGATAAAAAAAAAGAAAAGAAAAATATTATATTTGAGACACGCACAGGAAATACAAATAGTAAGAAAAAAGAAGCATTTAAAACTAACAAAATTACATTAAAAACAATCCAAATCCCTAACTAATTACATTACCCTACCTATCTTGGATTCTTTTTTGGGTTGTTTAATGATTTAAAAAAGTTTATCTACTTTTGCAGAATTATGACTTTACCTATTACGAAGGTAGTTGAATTGAACTTACTTTCAAACTGCACCCGCCATCACTATGCATGCGTAGTTCCGTAAGTTCCGTAGCTAACCCTGTGACCGCGACCGCAAGTTTGCTTTGTTATTATTATTGTGCAAGTGTCCGCATAGTGCAGTCGTCCCGCGGGCACGTGCTATCGACCGTAGTGCGGGACTCAGCACGCGGAACTGCGCGCGCACCGAGTATGGACCTCATACGAGAATTTGAAAAACGATTGGGTCTTTGAGACTTACTATTTTCTTTTTTTTGGATTAAAAACTTTTTGAAGAATATTTTCTGGTAACTATGTATTGGGCCAACGTCATTCTAATGCAGCAGCTGAAACCATTTCAAGTTTAATTTAAAATTAATTTTTTGATTATTTTTTGGTTCACCTGTTTTGTGGGAATTACCCTCTCGAAGATTAGAACTTATTACCTAAACGGAGCTATAACTTTTCACAAATTGTAATTCCTATTATAGTCTTTTTTTAAAGCGCATGTCATTAAAACATAATTATTATTGTGCTTAAATCGCCCTTTTTATAATGCCTACAGTTTCAGATTTCATGTTGTTCTAAAGTTTCATAAAAAGCAGCTCCTATTTTTGTGAAAGTAATTAAACTGCATAAGCAAGGCGCCCACTGACGCTAAGTTTTGCTTTTTAAAGAGAGAAAATATTTTTTATGTAAAACCATAGCACCGGGTTGGGCGTATAAATGATTTATTTTAATTTTCCAAAAAATTGTCTGAAAGTTCAGTTTTCAAAGAGCTAAATTCCACAAAAATTGCTTTGTTCAGCCGCCAAGAAGAAAACGAATAAACTCCTTTTATTAAATCTGAAACTTTCACTAAAGCTTATTTAACGTGTGACAAATCGCGTGTCAATCACTAATTGGTGCGCGGATTTATCATTGAGCAAACTCGTGCAGTTTACGCACTAAATTAATATTTTCCCGGTAGCAAACGGGCAGCTTTATCGATAAGAGGCCGACGCGGCTGCGGCACTACGGCGGGTGAGCCGGCCGCACGGCAGACGTCGCATGGCCGACCGCAGCAAACACCGCGTCGCGCCCCTGCCGGCACCGACCAAGAAACAATACGCTTACGTGCCGTGCCCTAGGTCCGAGGAGGTCGGGACCGAACTTGCCCTCCAACTCCTCAGATCAACTCCTTACCATCACGAGGAACCTGCAACACCGCAAAAGTCGCCGCCCGGTGAGTTTGACACTTGTGGCTGTTTACAAATTTCCGTTGCAACTTTTACGTTGGCGGGAAAAAGTTTGCACGTGAGTTTTTAGGGTTAATTTGTGGCTTCGATTTTTAAATTCGTTTTACGGCGTTGGACACAAAAACTATGATGAAATTCGAACAGATTTTTATATTTCAACTTCCTGGTGTTCAAAGATATTATGGAACTTATGAAAACTATTTATAAGACGTAGACTAAATAAAAAACAACTTCGAAATAACTGGTTATAAATTGAAACATTTCACGAGTTTGAAAAAAAAACTGTCACATGAAACTTTGATCCGCATCCGGATTCATTTTTAAAACTGTTAAACATTTTGTTTGTTGACTTAAATTAATTTCCAACGAGTTATTTAATACTGGAGAAATGAGCTCAAAATATAGAATGCGACCAAGATTCTACTCGAAGTCTTTTCGACACTACTCGAGAATAATCTTGATCGAGGATAAAGGCTCCTACAACCAGGCACGACACGCGATATAATCGCGCGCGACACAAAGGTACCGCTCGTTGCGCGACTTGCGGTGCCTTTGTGTCGCGCGCGATTTTATCGCGTGTCGCGCCTGATTGTAGGAGCCATAAAAAGGAGGGAAATTCATTAATTTACCTTTAACCTGAATTAGTTTAACAGTCGGTTAGGAAAGTCACACTACATTCTTTGCATGACACGATCTCAATCCATAATCCGTTTATAATTAGTACATTGACTGCATTGCAAGGCTCTGTCACTGTGTTCTACATAGTATTTATACTAGGAAAATAATAACACGGGTTATTTATGAAACTCATTGTTAAACTGTCGTTACGCTGGTGCAACCCGCCCTGTCTGTCAATGAAATTAACCGAAAAATGTTGTGGAGAATTTGATGATGGTCAGTGGCACCATTTAATGATTAAGATTATGGTTGATTGACTATAGTGCTATAAAACGAATTTGGGAGGACCCAAGACCTCCACACATAGTATCCAAGACTTTTGGCATTAAAGCATATTACCTTAGCCAGCTTGGTGTTAACGAACCCAGCATTTAAAATAATCCCCCTTATTTTTATTAATCATCTGACTTAGCTGCTTTATATACAAACATGATCCCAGCTGGAAAGTTCCAGGGAACTGGAGTACAGCCATCTGCCGCATAGTCCCATGGCTTACATTATTAACAAAATGACTGTCCCGATGTGAGAATGGATCCCGCGACCATGAACTGTAACCGCAGGATTCCAGTTACTGTGGCTTCTCCGTATCTGCGCCAATGAGATCGTCAATTTTAATCGGAAAGTAGATTGGGTCGGTTTTTGAGTATTTTCAATTAATTTTAATGAGTCGAAAGGCTGCATTCTTGTGAATACTTAAGTACGTGAAAATATGTAAGTGTAAGCTTCATTTGTTAGGCTTTGTTGGTTCATCATCTGCCTAGCCTTTTCCGAACTATTATTGTCGTCGGCTTCCAGTCTAACCGGATGCAGCTGAATAACAGTATTTTACATGGAGCAACTGCCTATCTGACCTCCAAAACCCAGTTACTGGGTAATACGATACCCCTTGGTAAGACTGTTTGTCAGACTTTCGGGCTTCTGACTACCCGTAACGACTGTCAAAGATCCACGAATGACAGCCCCAACCAACGGCTTAACGTGCTTTCCGAGGCACGGAGGGGTCACGGTTAAAAGTTTGAAATTGCGGTTATTTATTGAGATAATGGCACTGAAATTAAATATTTTTACGAATGTTTCGCGTTTTCGGTTGAATTAACTCATTCAACCGAAAACCTTGTCCTCTTAATTAATTTATAGTCGGTACTTAGTCGCCATTTTCTCATTTTCCATTCTTTTTTTAAATAACGCGAGTACTCAATATGTTCTCACACAAACATCAAACAGTACGTTCGCCTATGTAGGTAGGTAGGTATGTAAGTACATAGGAACGACCTACCTGGTACCAATTTAACGTTTTCCTATATTGGTACATAACGGATCCCAAGGGGATAATGCAATAGCTTGGTAGCTCGGTCATGAGCCCAGCTCACAGCTGGATTTGCAGTTTGATTATTGACCTAACCTTTCGTTTCTAAGAATCTACTCTTATTATGTCTATACTACTAACCTTGATTCACATGGATAGGTACCTAAGATGGCAGCATGTCAAAACATTAAGATTTCTGTGCTGGTCAGCGGGATTGTCCGAAAGGGTTACCGCTACCCCGGAACATAAAGGGCTAAGGAAGGAACACGCGTGGGTTTTAGTCAGTAAGAGTCTGACACTCCCTTCCGCTCCACCCAGAGCGGGAGGGGTAGGTAATTTGATGATTTCCCATCAAAGAAAAAAAAAAGATTTCTGTGCTAAATCCTTCTTCCTACTTATATTATTATGGATGGTTGGATGGATGTTTGTTACTCTTTCGCGCAAGAACTACTGTAAAAATATCCTCACCGTTTTAGTCCCCAACTCACACCCTTCTTCAGTAAACAGTTCCAGTCAGTTGACTCTTACAATTTGTACCCATCTCATCTAAGTGAAGGACTCACTTTATTTGAAAGTAGGGTTCAATAGCCAACATCCAGATTATCTTGTAACAAACTAGGTAATATAATATCACGCCTCGTTTCTCCAAAGGGTTAGGCAGAGAGAGTTGTAGAAGTAGTAGGGTCTACACCCTACTACCTCACGAGCACCAATATTTATTTAACTCTCTGCCTACACACACCTACGTGTGTAGTACCTAGTAATAAGTCGTGGTGTGTAGAACTACGAAGTCCGGCTGTCGAGAGAATACGTGCCTGACACCTGTCAGTGCCACAATTCTAGTACTCGTACTCGTTTGCAAGCAAGGTTTCATGATTAACCTTGCAAGTTAATGATCGTGCTGTGGTACAAAACCTATGTTTAAAGATCATTACATATCTACCCTCATCATCTGCCTAAACTTTTCCCAACTACGTTGGGGTCGGCTTCCAGTCTAACCGGATGCAGCTGAATACCAGTATTTTACATGGAGCGACTGCCTATCTGACCTCCACAACCCAGTTACTGAGTAACACGATACCCCTTGGTAAGACACGTTATCAGAGTTTCGGGTTTCTGACGACCCGTAACGACTGCCATAGATCCACAAATGACAGCCGGCACAGAGGGGTCTTGATATGTAAAGATGGTAACCTATCCATGGACCAACCGCGGCAAGGGTAGCTTAACCTGATCGACCTGTGCGGCTGTTACGACTTTGCCACAAGCCCCTCCTATTAAAGAGTATTCTATTCTATTATATTCTTCGAGTCTTTGAGAGTTGTAATACGGGCCTTATAGAACCAGAAATACTAAAAATATCCGCAATGCGACCGATCTCATACATTCCTGCTTTTGTTAGAAAACCGAAGCAGCCTGAATGTTTAAACACAGCTCATAAACATCAAGGATCCTTTGTCCAAAACTAATTAGGGTCACATGAACATTGTGTCTTAACACTCAGAAAATAAAGTTGGTTGTTCGCTGCATTGTTTTGGCAAAAACGCAAGACTTTAGTGTTTGATCACTTTAAATTGCCAAATTCTTAGTAATTAAATTTTGGTGCCTGTACTGAGCTTTACGGACTATTAACTATGTTGATGTTACAATGAAATTAAGCTCTGATACCAGCTATAACTGTAGTTTAGTCGACACTGGATATTCTTACTTCATCATCTGCCTAGCCTTTTCCCAACTGTGTTAGCCCAGGTGGCAGTAATGCAAACGGACTGTATCATAAAAAGATTTAATAGGTGGTTCAAAATTTAATAGCAACTAGTACTTTAATCAAAAGGTATGTCCGAGCGCGGTCGTGTTGGTCCAGTTGAATTAGGCCACGCTTAGCAGCCAGGGAGCGGTGATGCCCCAATGGTAGGTAACGGCCGCGACTTACGGGTTTGTAGGTCGTAGGTTGGAACCCAGACAGGCGCTTTACTTTGTATAAATTATTTCATCACCACCGCTCCCAAAACGGCAAAGGAAAACATCGTGAGGAAACTGGCATTCCTAGAACTAAAAATTCGAAGACATGTGACATCTACCAACCTGTTTGATAGATTACAGCACAACAACAAGGGTTGCGCCACATCAAGCATTCAAGCACGAATTAAGCAGATCCTGCAAAGCGTTGCTTGAATCCTCGCGACTTTTATTTACGACTGACACATGAATAACTGTCTCCGATTAAACCAACGCTAAGTAATCCTTTGTTCGAAGTCTTAGTAGATGCAAATGCAATGGCGGAAATCCTTGAATGAAGGAAATAGTGACAGAAATTCTGCGGATGCAATTTGTGTGGCGGATTTTGGCGCAGTTAGATGTATAGTGCTGTGGTGGCACGAAAATCGTCACGGCGAACGATCTCACTCGGTTTAGTTATGGAATTGTAACATTATTTAGGAAAAGTAGATCCTGTAGTATTGTTAGTAGTGGTAGTTTCAAATTTTTAAGACGCTTTATTTTATGAATGTAGGAAATTACTTCGCAAAAAAATGGTGTTAATGCGAGTAGATAAATACCTACATGAAGAAGGTAATTTTTTAAGCAGTTGCTACTGTCAATTATAAATCTTAATCCACGTTGCGTTACTCAATAAGAGAATATGTAGGTACTTACATACATCATGATTATGACACGTAATCAGCTATCCGTGCTTCGGAAAGCACGTTAAGCCGTTGTCAAATGTAGACGTTGTGGTAGGTAAGTTAGAAGATTGAAAGTCTGACAACCCAGTCCTGACAAAGGGCGATCCATTAGTGTTACCCAGTAAGTGGATCGTGGAGGTCAGATAGGCAGTTGTTCCATATTAAATACTGGTACTCAGCTGCATCCGTTTATACTTGAAGCCAACCCCAACATAGTTGGGAAAAGACTTGGCAGATTAGATGTAAGCTTATTTGACGTCCGAATGATTATTCTAAAGGATAATGTGGATGGCGTAAACAACGACCAACCCGTCATCATCTGCCTAGCCTATTCCCAACTAGTTTTTAAGGTCGGCTTCCAGTCTAACGGATGCAGCTGAATACCAGTATTTTAGGTGGAGCGACTGCCTATCTGATGTCCACAACTCAGTTACTAACTGTGTAACATTATACCCCTTGGTAAGACTAAAAAACCACCAACTGTGAACTAATAATCGTTTACCATTCTGCAAATGCTAATCCAGTAGCTGTGTTAACCACCAAGTTAAATACCCCTGTATTACTTGGCGGCAATTAAAGTTTATTGTCATTGCGATGAACCCAATTTTCTGCAATGGCGTGAAAATTATACCTATCCCAAATGGAAGATTATCCTAACATATAGTCTTAAACAGGTATGCAGTAAACTGGTGCGGGTTGTTATCAAGGTATTTTGTTTGCAAATCTTGAGATAGGTATTTGCTTACCCAATTCACCAACCCGCACTGGGCCCGCGTGGTGGATTATGGCCCACTCCCTCTCACAGAAAGAGGAGTCATGTATCCCAGCAGTGGGAACATTATAGGCTGATTATGATTATGTACTTACCTACTTCAGTCGATCTTTGTGCAATTGGGAATTCGTTTTTATTCTTTTAGTACCTATCAATTCTGTAAAAATCTCTCCGTAAAAACTTAGGTGAAATGAGCTTGAAGTGAGCTGTCATTCCACCTGTCTGAGTGCAATTGCAGTGAGCTCAGATTTTTACAGAATAGACCTGTCGGCTTTTTGCTGTCATTCCAATCCAAGACACCATTAAAATATTACTTCAAGCTCACTTCACCTAAGTTTTCACGGGGAGATTTTTACAAAATGGATCGATCGATCACCTCGTATGTCGTATTATGGAACCCCTTACGTCTATTAAATATATTGGTCCAGTTTAGAGGTCCTATATCCAGCAGCGGACATTTACGGCCTGATACATAGTATCCACAATAGTAATGTATTGTGGGATCTAATTGTCGCAGTTTCATTAGCCGTGACGTCATCTAATGGAGCGTTTACAATGGCTTAGAGATAAATTGATGCAGACGTTCAAGCTTTGTGTGAAGTGAGCTTTAAATTAATTGTTAATAGGCATTAACACTATCGTTATTTTAGTTTCCCGCCCTTTGTTAGGTATTCTTTTTGTAAGATACTGGATGGATAAGAGAGATATGGGTCTCATCTCGCGTAAGTTCGTTAAGTCGATAAATTAAGCCGTACCTAACTGTTTACTTTTGATAATTTGCTAGTTTTGGGTACCTAACGGTTAGCAACGAGCTTCTGATATATATGTTTCGCACTCAAAGATACCTGTATGGATATTATTTTGCTTCATACCCCCAATGGCACTGACAGTCAGAATGAGAGATACCTATTAAAAATCAGATATTTTCTATCCGTGGAATAAAATTAACGTCTGACAGTTCTAGTATGGAAAAGCTGTCAAAAATTCAAAATTTATTCTCAGGATAAGACTTAATTCTAGTTATAAAAGTTTGGTAGAATTCGCCCTAAATGTGCGTTAGGTTACGTTAGAGTAACGAATTTAAAACACTAGAGGAAATCTCTTCCAGTTTGCCAATCTCGGTGGCCAAATGACAAACTCTGGATGATACAAAAGCGTTAGGTATCGTTATTTGCTCCATAACTCTTCGAATGGCGCTTGCTCTTACAAAAGGGTGATTTATCACAAGCTGGTACACCGTCTCCAGTACACAATATGTCATCCATCATGGTAGTAGACACTATTATCGGCTGCTAGGGGTAATAACTGCTATAATTAGTTTTCAATATTTCGGTGCGATATTAACTTTGTAGACAAGATAATATTTGTTATTAATTACAGTCAGCGTCAACAACAGAAGACAAAAGTTGATTAATGATTCAATTTTTTTTATTTTCTTTGTTGAGCTACATATTTCATTCAAATCAGAAGAGAAGAAGTAAAAGAAAATAGGTCTTATGCAAGTCTGTAAAATTTACAAAGTAAAACAAAAAAAAAACACTTGTTTTCAACTCATACTTCATGTTTCTACACTACTTACAAAAAAAAAACAAATCTTTTGTTTTATCGTGTTTAGACATCAATTACCCATCACTTCAATTGTGAAATGCATTAATGCAATGTATGTATATTATTTGTATAATACTAGCTGCGCTCCGCGGTTTCACCCGCGTAAATGTCGATCCCGTGGGAATATCGGGATAAAAAGTAGCCTATATGTTAATCCAGGGTGTCAGCTACCTCCATACAAAATTTTATCAAAATTGGTCCAGCCGTTTGAGCGTGAAGAAGTAACAAACATATAAACACACACACTCTCAAACTTTCGCCTTTATAATATTAGTGTGATGGTGTGATAATCATTTTACGCCAATTTAGATAATTGTGTAAAAGTAGTCGTTTTCCTATCATCATTTTAAGAACACCTTACAGTCTTGAATGTTACTCAATAAATACCTACCTACATGAGTAAATATCGAACAATAAAAAGCTTCGTTTTAAACATGACTGGGGCACGTGTTGACCTTGACAAGATTGCAGGCTACTGCTGCAGCCCTACCTCTTTGCTTTTCACACGAACGCTATGAATCACTGTTCTCTGCTCGCAACCAGGGCCAAGACAAAGTGACATTATTCAGCGATAAAAATTATGGAAATGTTAATGTAGATGCAAAGGTCACACCCACTTATATCAAAATGGCGGCAAACGATATTTTTGGTTTCGAAGCAGACACTATTGGATATTGATATTGTTGCTGCAAACCTATAATTTTAACGGTTATTTTATATGAGATGTTGGTGTTTTTGCTACAAACTTATTAGAGTGCGCACAAGATAAGTCTGCGCGCGACGTTTTATCTTCAAGATTACATCCCTGCCAGCTCTTTTAATCACGGCTTAATGATGATCATTATTTACTTTGGGAAACACGGAACGCAGCACACTTTCTTGACACCTGACATATACGTCAAAATCAAACGTCTGTATGTCGATTCTGTAAAAATCTCACCGTGAAAACTTGCGTGGAGTGAGCTGTCAGTGTCATCCCACTGATGCTAGGGATTGACCAAGCATACATTTACAATCATAATCGAGATTTTAATAATATTTTTTATACTAATCCTATTAAAAAAAAATTAAATAATTTCAAAGTTAGTATTTTAGTTGTCAAAATTACTATTTTAGGGGGGGTTTTAAATAAAATAGCAAAACAGAAACTTAGTCAGAAACTCAACGTTGATTTTTTTTCCTAAACTAGTCCTATTATAGACTAAGGCGCGAGCGCGTCACGCAAGACCAGTAAATAAAATAAAACATTTACGTTTAAGACATAGACTAGTGAAAATACGCATCGACATTGTTTGTTATTATGAGCGATTGTAGATCGAGTCTAGTAAAGACTGCAACGATGTTCAGCGTTGTTATTAACCCAAATCTATTCAATTAGAAGAGATAACAGAGTGTGTCAAGTCATCGAGTGCTAACAGTGTGCCCGGCTGACGGACCATAGAATTTAATCCCACGTAGTTTGTGTGGCGTGATCACATAATTCGGAATAAGCCAGAACTCGCTCAGCCTCAGCCCATGCGCGTTACTGACGTGAATCGGGTGAAGTGATCACTTCACTCGATCCACGTCAGTAACGCGCATGCGCTGAGGTGAGTTCTGGTAAATTCCGAATTATGCCATTCGTATGTGAGCGCTGTGGGCGATGATGGCATAATTCGGAATTTACCAGAACTCACTCATACTATAATTTACGTCTAACGCGCATGCGCTGAGTGAGTTCTGGTAAATTCCGAATTATGCCATCATCGCCCACAGCGCTAACATACTATAATTTACGTCTAACGCGCATGCGCTGAGTGAGTTCTGGAGACGTAAATTATAGTATGTTAGCGCTGTGGGCGATGATGGCATAATTCGGAATTTACCAGAACTCACTCAGCGCATGCGCGTTAGACGTAAATTATAGTATGTTAGCGCTGTGGGCGATGATGGCATAATTCGGAATTTACCAGAACTCACTCAGCGCATGCGCGTTAGACGTAAATTATAGTATGAGTGAGTTCTGGTAAATTCCGAATTATGCCATCATCGCCCACAGCGCTCACATACGAATGGCATAATTCGGAATTTACCAGAACTCACCTCAGCGCATGCGCGTTACTGACGTGGATCGAGTGAAGTGATCACTTCACCCGATTCACGTCAGTAACGCGCATGCGCTGAGGCTGAGCGAGTTCTGGCTTATTCCGAATTATGTGATCACGCCACACAAACTACGTGGGATTAAATTCTATGGTCCGTCAGCCGGGCACACTGTTAGCACTCGATGACTTGACACACTCTGTTATCTCTTCTAATTGAATAGATTTGGGTTAATAACAACGCTGAACATCGTTGCAGTCTTTACTAGACTCGATCTACAATCGCTCATAATAACAAACAATGTCGATGCGTATTTTCACTAGTCTAGCTGTCGTTTTATTTTATTTACTGGTCTTGCGTGACGCGCTCGCGCCTTAGTCTATAATAGGACTAGTTTAGGGAAAAAAAACAACGTTGAGTTTCTGACTACGTTTCTGTTTTGCTATTTTATTTAAAACCCCCCCTAAAATAGTAATTTTGTGTCATGCTCTGCCGCAGAGCCACCTTCTTAGAAACGGATCAATTATATCTTAAAATGATGTACGTCAAACGTACATAATGTACGTACTGCCGTTATCGCTGTACGTGCATTAGATAATGAAAAAATAGACATTGATTGTGGCTCTGCTGCAGAGCATACTCTGCAGCAGAGCCACCAAAGTACATGTACTCAGGAAAGATAAACGCCACTGTTTTTTAATAAAAACTGTTGTACGAATAGTGTTTATTGTGTACGTGTTGAAAAATATCAGTATTAATCAGTGGTTTTATTTATTTTAATTATTTTAACTTTACTAAAATTTTCATAGTAAGCGCCTGATTATTTTGTGTCGGCAAAAGTTTTTGTAGACAATCTGTTACCGTCAGGATGGCTGGACCCAACGAGATATATGTACAGACGCCAGCACATCAAGCTACTACAAACTGTCAAATTTCTTTAACAGGTTTTTTAACTTTATCTCTAAAGCATAAGGTTAAAAGTTGATTGGGAAAATTTGACAGTTTGGAGTAGCTTGATGTGCTGGCGTCTGTACATGAGACTACGTGCACTGTTTAATACCTATTTGCTACTATTTACTACCTCTATTGAAATATTTGCTACCTTTGCGTGAAAAAATATATCAAAGAAACAAAGCGATCAGCCATTCTGACGTCAGGTTGGCTGATCACTTTCAAGTTCTCATAATTTTAGCATAATTATTAGAAGTGTTATTGGAAGTAGTAGCAATAATTTATACGACAATGTAAAAATTCCAACAATAATAATATAATAGAGCTCCATCTACCTATCTTTAGCCGTAACTAATAATAATATAATATAATATCACATTGTCCTGGGATCGATCCATCATCACTGACGACTATTGTTGCCAATAAGCCTGATATAGTTGTAGTGTTAGGTAAGGAGAAATGATAACACTAGCTTGATGTAGCATAAGCATGTCTTTATTTGTTCTACTTAGGTACTATTTTTAGGGGTCGCAAGTAGTAACTACACAGACACGAAAGGATAATTTTAATTGACCAATCACAGCGCTTATTACAAGTTAGAACATTCGTTGGAATATTGTTGCGAGCGGCGCAGCCGAGTCAAATGCGCTGAGGTTATAAATATGGGTGCCGGCCGCGCATGATTTAGTCTAGCGGCGCACGCGGTCGTGGCCGCACGCGGCGAACATGTATGTGACGTAGGTATGCTGCTACAGTGCTCCCCCCCTAGCGAAGCGTACGGGCATCTTGACGATTCTGCCAGATCTGGTTCTCGGTGGATCGATGGGGCGGTCATCAGTTGTAGCAGGCGTCGAGTCGTTCATGTAGCTGCTGTTATGATTGTCCGTGTCATCCGTGTGTATGGTGTAAGCCGGTTTCAGACGGTCGATCGATATATTGGCAGTACGTCCTGGTAGTTGTAGCTTGTAATACTTTTCATGCTTCTCGATGACTATATACGGTCCTTCATATGGGCGCTGCAATGGCTTCCTGACTGCATCTATGCGTACGAATACTGACTTGCATGTCTTCAAATCTTGGTGCACGAACACAGATCGCGTGTTGGAATGCGGTTGGTATATCGGCGTAAGTTGTGCGATGACGTAGTGCAGGTGTTCGACATAAGTATGATTCATCTTCACCGTAGACGTTGTGGGTGTTGGTGCTACAAATTCGCCGGGCAGGCGTAATGCTTGTCCGTACGTTAATTGTGCGGCACTAGTATTGGTGTCGGTCCGAATGGCTGCCCGTAGACCGAGTAACACGGTTGGTAGTTCTTCCATCCATTTGTTATTATTTGATAATCGAGTCATAAGTGCGACCTTCAGCGAACGGTGCCAGCGCTCAACTATTCCGTTACTCTGCGGGTGGTAGGCAGTAGTACGCGTCTTCTCTGCGCCCAGTAATCTTGCGAGTTCGTGAAATAACTGGCTTTCGAACTGTCGTCCCTGATCAGTCGTAATTTTGCTGGGGCATCCGAAACGGGCTATCCATGCCTCGTATATTTTTCTTGCTACGGTATCAGCTGTGATTTCTCGCATTGGTATCGCTTCGGGCCAGCGTGTTTGACGATCGATGATAGTAAGTAAATACTGATGTCCACATGCAGATGTAGGCAGCTTCCCGACGATATCTACGTGGATGTGAAGAAATCGCTCGCTTGGTGGGTAGTGGTCACTGTCGCTGTGTGTGTGTCGCTGAACCTTGGACTTTTGACACGGAGTACATGATTTTGCCCATTTGCTGACATCCTTGTTCATGGACGGCCAGAAATAACGTTGTTGCATCATTTTTCGTGTGGTTCGTATTCCTGGGTGGCTGGTATCGTGAATAGCGTTGAATGCAATGCGACGATAGTCCTCTGGTAGGTACGGGCGTATATTTGTTGTTGACGTTTCGCACCATATCAACTTGTTTGTCCCGGGAGCGACGATCTTCTTGAGTTGTATGTTGTTTTGTTTTAGTAGCGTAGGTAACGATGAGTCATGTTCTTGTGCTTGAGCTAATTTGTTGTATTCGATGATTGTAGGAATGTCGATAGTTTCGATGCGTGATAATGCGTCGGCGACCACGTTATCCGCTCCGCTTACATGTCGTATGTCCGTTGTGAACTCACTGATGAACAAGAGTTGACGTGTTCGACGTTGTGTATCGCTGTTGGACGGTGGCTTATGTATAGCGTATGTGAGTGGCTTGTGGTCGGTGTAGACTATTAGTTCTCTTCCTTCGAAGGTATTTCGGAAATGCTTGATGGCCATATATATGGATAACAATTCCCTGTCGAATGTGCTATATCGCTGCTGTGTTTCTGAGAATTTCTTCGAGAAGTAGCCAAGGGGTATCCACTTGTTATTGACGCGTTGCTGTAGGACGGCTCCTGCGCACGTATTGGATGCGTCGCACATAAGTGACATCGCTGCGGTCGGTGATGGGTGAGCGAGTAAGGCTGCGTTTTGAATGCTGGCCTTGCATGACTCAAAAGCTTCTGTTGCTTCCGCAGTCCAGTCTATCTTGGTCTTGTCACGCTTCTTACAGTTGTGTAGGTAAGTGTTGAGAGGTGCTTGAATATGCGCGGCGTTTGGAGTGCTGTCTCGATAAAAATTCATCATGCCCAGGAATCGACGAAGGTCATGTATGGTTTCTGGTTTTGGATAGTCAGCGATGATCTTGACTTTGTCAATCGGTGGTTTGATTCCCTCGCTTGAGACTTCGTAACCCAGGAACTTGACGCTTTGTTTGCCGAAGTTACATTTTGATGGGTTGATTGTGATTCCGTAGTCATCTAATCTGCGCAAGACAACTTGTAAGTCTTGTTTGTGCTGTTCTTCGTTTTCCGATGCGATGATGACGTCATCGATGAATGGAAATACATAATCCAGTCCACTCAGCACACGGTGTATGAATCGTTGGAAAGTCTGCCCTGCATTTTTTAAGCCTGGGCACATTCGGGGGAATTCGAATAATCCGAATGGCGTTATTATGGCTGTCTTTTCGATATCAGGTTCATGAACTGGCAGTTGCATGTATGCACGGTTGAGGTCCAGGGTTGAAAATATCTTCTTATTATGCAGGTGGTTGGTGAAATCCTTGAGGCGTGGTACTGGATATCTGTCTGGAGTTGTGATGGCATTTAATCTCCTGTAGTCGCCACAAACGCGAATGTCACCATTCTTTTTGGGTACGACGTGTAGCGGACTGGACCATGGGCTTTTGCTTGGCCGGCAAAGTCCTTGCTGCATCATGATCTCGAACTCCTTCTTTGCTGCTAAGTATCGATGTGGTGGTAAGGGTCGGGCTTTGCAGTGAAGTGGTGGGCCTGCTGTTTCGATATGGTGTTCTACATGATGTTTGGGCGTTTCCTTAGTGCACGATGGTCTGGTGATATCGGGGAAGTTGCTAAGCAGCTTGTGATACTGCTGTTTGACGTCAATACTTCGTACTGTTGGCTCGGAGGAGTACGAAATTGGTGCTTTCACGGTGAGTTTCGTTACTTTGTCGATGAGACATCGGCCGGCGATATCGACTAGGAGTTGATGATGTTTTAAGAAATCAGCGCCGATGATAGGCTTGCTGACTGCAGCAATGACGAAATTCCATCTGTATGGTCTTCGTAGATTGAAGTCTAGCTGAAGTGACTTCTCGCCGTAGGTGGGTATGGTGGTATTGTTCGCAGCGTACAAGTGAAAGTCCGTTGGTGCTGCTTTCATTCCTGCTTTTCGTGGTATGACAGATATATTCGCGCCGGTGTCGATTAAAAATGACAGCCGCGAATTCCGATCTGTTATGAATAGGCGGTATGATATATCTTTTGCGCCGGGTCCCGCCTCATCCAACGCTGGTTTTAGTTTTCCGGGGCAGTGGGCGAATTATCATAACTGCACGGCCGCGTACACCGTTGCGCTTGTTTCCCGAATCTCCGATGATAATAGCAGATGTCTGATTGGTCGGCTCGGTGCGGCGTCTTGCTGCGGGACGCGCGGGGTGCGCGTGGTCGATTGGGCGAGCTCCGTGAACGAGATCTTGAACGGTAGCGGTGAAATGTTTTCCGATGGGGGTACGAGCGTTGATTTGTTTTTAGTTCTGCGATTTCTTTCATTAACATATCGACTTTTTCTTCCAGGGTTGTGCTAGTGCGAGGAGGTTCCTGAGAGCTCGTGGAGACGGCGGATACGAGGGCTTGCGGCTGGGTCTGCTCCAAAATCTTGTCTGCCATCGTAGCGAGTTCATAGATGTCGGATTTCTTTGCGATGTTGTCACTGACGGCAAGCACTGCTCGAATCGATTGTGGCAAGTGATTTGTCCACATAATCCTGAGCGCCGAGTCGGAGATATTTTCGCCTGCGAGGTTCTTCATACGACGTAGAAGTTGCGATGGTTTCATGTCACCCAGTTCCATTTCGGACAGTAGTCGCTGGACTTGCCGTTGCTCGGATTCTTCGTATACTTGCAGTAGACGATTTTTCAGCATTTCATACCGCTTCGTCTCAGGTGGATGGAGAATGATGTCAGTGATTTCATCGAGATCCTGCCGTTCGAGTTGACCGATGACTAGCTCGTACATGGCTTGATCACCTTTCTTGTGTGGAGACATGATCGCCTCGAACTGTGCGAACCATAGTCGTATCTTGTCTCGCCAGATGGGTGGGATACGAAGCGCGGTTGAAACACCCGAAAGTTCTTGTTCTCCGCTGGTCATGTTGCTTTTTCCTTTGTCGGGGTCACCACTGTAGTGTTAGGTAAGGAGAAATGATAACACTAGCTTGATGTAGCATAAGCATGTCTTTATTTGTTCTACTTAGGTACTATTTTTAGGGGTCGCAAGTAGTAACTACACAGACACGAAAGGATAATTTTAATTGACCAATCACAGCGCTTATTACAAGTTAGAACATTCGTTGGAATATTGTTGCGAGCGGCGCAGCCGAGTCAAATGCGCTGAGGTTATAAATATGGGTGCCGGCCGCGCATGATTTAGTCTAGCGGCGCACGCGGTCGTGGCCGCACGCGGCGAACATGTATGTGACGTAGGTATGCTGCTACATAGTGATGGTGGAACTGGTGGATCGATCAGAGCGACGCGCAATGATTGTTGACATAACCGTCCCGCATGATGAGAACCTCGTGAAAGCCGAGAAAGATAAACAGATCAAGTATCATGACTTGGCTCGCAAGGTTGTCGACATGTAGGATGTGGACTCAGCGATCATTGTGCCGATAGTTGTGACAGCCAATGGGTTAATAGCCAAGAGCGTCGACCAACACCTAAGGAGGCTCTCGTTGGGCAGCTGGATTAAGAGCTTGATTCAGATAGCGGTACTTCTGGACACGGCCCGCATTGTTAGGAGGTTCCTCTCTCTAGAGCCCTGACCGCCGCGCCGGTTGCTTGGACCCTGTTCCCGATACAGATGGTTTATATTTTTAAATGTTTTTATATTTTTTATATCCTAATTTTTAAAAATATAATTTAATTAAATATAATGTAATAAATATATTTAATGAAATAAAGGAAATAATAATTAATAATGACCGCAATGACTGGCAATGCTGCCAGTCTTCTGGGCACGTTTCCGGATGACAGCGATGCGGTCAAGTACTTCGACGCCTTGTCCTTTTTTTTTGTATTTATTTGTGCAGTTAGTTAGTAATTTAATTTAGTATCTAGTGTAAATAGTTAGTAATGTCATTTTCTGTAAATAACCTTTAATTAAAACTATTTAAATTCGTCTATTAATATTGAATAGGGTTGAATATGTCCATGAGTACATTTACCTCGGCCAACTAGTATCCTTCCAGGCGAGACAGGACAAAGAAGTCGCTCGCCGCACAGAAAACGCCTGGAAGAACTATTGGTCGATGAAACATCTCATGAAAGGACCTCTCCCGCTTTCACTAAAACGAAAGCTCATGGACTTAAGCATTCTTCCCACCCTCACCTACGGAGCGCAAACATGGTCTCTTACAAAGCGTCAAAAGTCCGCACTTGGAGTCTGCCAACGGGCTATGGAACGAAGTATACTAGGTATCAAACTCACAGACCGCATTAAGAACTCTATACTTCGTTCCAAAACACAAATAGCGGACGCTGGCCGCACAGCTGCTGGACTAAAGTGGAACTGGGCTGGCCATATCTGTCGCATGTCGGAGCAGCAATATGCAAAAGCCACCACTCAGTGGATCCCCAATGGCAGGAAACGACTGCGCGGCAGGCCCAGAAAGAGATGGCGGGATGAGCTGGACTCCTTCTTAAAGGATTGGCCGACAATCGCAGTAGACCGAGAAAAGTGGAAAGAGGGAAGGGAGGCCTTTGCCCTGCAGTGGGACAACACAGGCTCATAATAATAATAATAATTTAAATTCGTCTATTAATGTAGACTTTAAAGAAAGTAATGCACTGTTTTCTTTTCGCACATAAATATTATCTATCTTATCATTTTTAATTATGTTTTTAATTTAATTGAAAGTCAGAATGTCTACAAAAACTTTCGCTAACACAAAATAATCAGGCGCTTACTATGAAAATTTTAGTATTTCATTATATGCACATTCGAAAAATAAATCTAGTAATACTACAGTAATAAATAACATGCTAATTTTCGTCGATCATAATTATCATATTATTTATGATTCTGAGAAAAAAGTCTCAGTGGGCAAACGCACTCGCGGCTGGCCGCTTTTCCAGTTTAATATGCAACCGCTTATGATTGTACGGCGGTTTAGTGCGTACAATCATAAGCGGTTGCATACTAAATTGGAAAAGCGGCTAGCCTCCCCCGCGGTTAACCGGTAGTGCGTAAGAGGGCTTAGTGGTCAGCCATTCTGGCGTCAGGTTGGCTGATCACTTTCATGGCAAATAGGTAGTAAATATTTACACTAACAACGCAGTTAATACAACGCTAAAACTATGAGAACTTGAAAGTGATTAGCCAACCTGACGTCGGAATGGCTGACCACTTTATTTCTTTGATGTTTCTTAACGCAAAGGTAGCACTTGGCAACTTTCAATTGCGATTTTTTCGTGAAATGACGAATGCAACGTTGAAATATGACACTTTACAAAAACCTATGTATGGGTTCGAAATACTATGTTCGTAAAAACATTAAATTTCATTAAAAAATAAAGGAGCAAATTGCCTTTGAATAAAGCCAAGTGAGATACATATATATTCACATACTTATGCTCGTGACTATACATATCTCGTTGGGTCCAGCCATCCTGACGGTAACAGATTGTCTACAAAAACTTTTGCCGACACAAAATAATCAGGCGCTTACTATGAAAATTTTAGTAAAGTTAAAATAATTAAAATAAATAAAACCACTGATTAATACTGATATTTTCACTGATTAACACGTAATTTTGACAACTAAAATACTAGCTTTGAATTTTTTTTTTTTTTTAATAGGATTAGTATAAAAAATATTATTAAAATCTCGATTATGATTGTAAATGTATGCTTGGTCAATCCCTAGTATCAGGTGGGATGACACTGACAGCTCACTCCACGCTCACTTCACCTAAGTTTTCACGGTGAGATGGTTACAGAATCGCACTGCTGTTTCCGATTTCGGCCGCGTAGCTGATTTGACATTGACAGACTACATTCGAAATTGCTGGCACTGAAAAGTAGGATGTTGCTGCCTTTGCACCCTATGACTCATTTTTATCGTTGACATAAGCTACTAAAACGCTTATGTCAATCTTGTTGATAGTCGTTGTGGAAACACGAAACGCTTTGAAAGCGATTGTCACTTGTCTAGACCTTTCGTTAAGTTAGCACGAACAGGTACAATCTTTATTAAGCTACAGTTTCCTAGAATAGCTGAAGTGGCGGCTGCAGTAGCGGCTGCAGTGGCGGCTGTCATAAAAATGACGGCAGTGGGGATTGACTTTACGGTGTCAAAAAACGCTCCTTAGGAAAACTTAGGTATTTTCATAAATATTGTTTCAGTGATGTTGTAGCGTTATTATCTACAAACGCCACATGCGAACTACGCGTCATACTGACGTCACACAAAATCCTGCATCTCGCAAGCAGAGTTTGGCGCGCAACTAGCATTTAAACAACGGCCCGACATGTATCATCGGGCAGTTGCCCGCCAGACTCAACACCCGTCTGGTCGGAGGATCCTCCCTTTTCTATAGAGGATGAGTGAATTTTACACTCTGTTCCTCATACCTCTATAATGTCGTTCGGCACCGCTCTTTTAGGATTCCGTAGCTTATTTTTAAAACCGTCAAGGTTACCGCCATTTATAAAATAGAAATTGATAGGAAGGACTGTCAATGTTTCTGATAATGTGTGGCCAATAGTTGCAACAGTGACGGCATGCGATGATTAATGACCCGTACAATGCATCACACTATGTACCGTCATTATTATAATGTATTGTAAGCCTAATTAGTATAATGTACGTCTGATTAATATTATTCTATATATCCTGGAATTATTATACCTCTAATAGATGTTGTATTGACTGTATTAAATAGCAACGGGTAGGCGGATGTTATAGTTTAAACATTTTTAATTTATAGTGAAATATATTACATTGTAAATCTAAATGATAATAATTAAATGTATTATTAATTATCAACGAATTGTAGATGAATAATCGTTTTTTAACAGCCATTACATTAATTTAAGATAGTGTATTGATAATCGAAGTTAATGTCATAGCAGATAGTCGTTGCGATAGACAGATATCGCTCAACCGTTGTACAAGCAAGAGGTGAATTTTGTGATTAAAGTGCTGTGGAGATATTACTGGATTTTATTTCTGACTTCTGAGGCTATCCCAATAGCTTCAGAAGTGGGATCAACGAAAAGTATAACTCTTTTCGACTTACGCCTACAAGAAAAACGTAAGTACATTTAAATTGTTTGATTCGAATTTTATAACATGAAACTGTTTATACTGTTGTCTTTAAAAAAAAAAAAAAAGAAGTACCTAAGTATGTAAATCAAATATTAACACAATGTAATTACGACGAAAATCGAATTGAAGTTATTTATCTCCTGTTTAAAGTTATAAATAAAACTAGTTTCTAGTTGGTAAGAAAGTTTACTGTAAATAAGAGTATTTAACAAATAAACATCATGTTTCACAATTAGATAAATGGAATTAGGCACTATTTAACTATTTGGCGCTCGTGTAAACACCCACGCTTGTCGAAAGTAACGCGTGTTGTTTTTTTTATATAGAATTTCTTTGCTTACTGTACAACAGTACAAAGCAAGTAACACAAATATTTTGGAAACATTAATCATCGTTGCCTGCGATTGGCAAGGGCACTTGGGTCGATTCTTGCAATCGAAGAGAGTAAATGTTTTTTTTCTCCCTGTTTCTAAAATGATTGCGTATTTCAAGTTAAACATTGTGTGGTGTGCTACGGTGGTAGTAGCAGTACTATGTGATAGAGATCGAGCTTAATCAGGAGTTATTAAGTTACTATTACTGAAAAATATTAAACAACTATACATATAGTGCCATACCGCTGTTAAACCCGCAATGGTTTGTGCGGTATGCTTATTTGTTCAACAATGTTTTGTAACTTTTTTATTATTTATTTATTATTTTATTATTATTATTAGCCTGTGATGTCCCACTGCAGGGCAAAGGCCTCCCTACTCTCTTTCCACTTCTCTCTGTTCAAAGTTGTTAAGGACCAGTTCTTGTTGAAGGAGTTCAGCTCAAAATAATGGTTTACTAAGCTGTTGTTTGTCAGTTTCAGTGCTCGACATGGAGAGAGAGAAGAGTCAAACCCGAGATTATAGGACTCTTAGTCCGGACCCAGGAGTACCCAGGTTTGAGGGTCAGGGTCGGGAAGCGGTGGTAGACTTGAGGCGTGAGTCTAGCCACGCAACTTGGCCAAGAGTACCCATGTATGAGGGTCAGGCTAGGAGGACACATTCGGAACAACCAGGGGTATCACGGGTGCGTGATACTGAGGTTGATAATAATTATAACAATATTGACGGAGAGCGTCAAGGACGAAGGGTGCTTCGTCCACAAAGGGTTAAGGAGAGATTTCTTCGTACGCCTTCGAGGTCAAGGCGTAGCCGTTCGTCGAGCGCTGGATCCTATAGCCGTGAGGGTACCAGAGAGAGAAGTACGAGTCGACGAGGTAGGAGACCGGAGGACGATAAGGATTCAAGGTCGGGTTCCAGACGTGACCGGAAGAGGAGCCATCATCTTGAGCAAGGAGACGAGGGTGAGCAGCAATTGTCATCTACTTCTAAGAAACCTAAGAGTGTAGACTCCACTGAGAGTATTTTAGATAAATTTTTGTCAATTTTGCAATCAGTTAAGAGTTCAGATAAGTCGAAGTTGCCTTTTAATACTAACATTGTTCCCGATTTTGATCCTATGACAAAGGACCAGACTATTTTGACTTGGTTGACAAAGGTAGAAGAATGTTCAGAAATTTATGGCTGGGAAGATAGAGAGATAATTCACTACGCCCTGCCAAAGTTGACAGGGGTAGCGAAGACTTGGTATCAAAGTTTGCCGACAATGATGTATACGTGGAGTGAGTGGAAAAAGAAGTTGATTGAATCTTTTCCTGTTCGCGAAGACTATGCTGAACTTTTGACTGAAATGCTGGACAAAAGGGTTAAATATGGAGAGTCACTTGAACATTACTATTATACCAAAATTAATTTGCTAAATAGATGTAAGATCTATGGGCGTCAGGCTGTCGATTGCTTGCTATACGGCGTTGAAGATAGGGCTGTTAAAATAGGTGCGCAGGCTGCGCAATTCTCTGAGCCAGAGCAAGTCCTGAAATATTTCAGAACTGTGAAAATAGGGCATAGTCGGGAAAATTCTGATTCTAGTTTTAAATCCCGAAACGAACGTAAGGGTACAACTCTTTTATCGAAATCAGCGGGTTTGAAAATGACGTGCTACAATTGCGATCAAATTGGTCATCCAAGTTTCCGTTGTGATAAACCCCCAGCTAAGTGCGTCACTTGCGATAAATCGGGTCATTTGTCAATTCACTGCTTTAAAAACAAACGCTTGAATAAAGATCGCGAAAAGGAAACTAGTCTGAATAATAACAAAACCGAAAAACAAGTGTCTCAATTATGTTTATCTGAAGACTTGACTGCTAAGTACATGCTTGATATCAAAGTCAATGACCATAATTTAGATTGTCATCTAGATTTAGGGAGTCAATGTTCTCTTATACAGCTAACAAAAGCTAGGGAACTCAACTTAGACATTGTAGTACCAGAAGATTTACCTGTTCTTAGGGGTATAGGCGCTAACCTGATCTCTCCAGTAGGTATGACGATTGTTTCCGTCGAAGTTCAAGGCATAAAGGAGACGATCAATTTATATGTAGTAAACGATTTCGTAATCAACCAGTCAGTTCTATTAGGACATTCCTTTACCGAGAAACCAGATATCGTTATTACAAAAACCCCTACCGCTGTGATATTTAACAAAATTCCGAGCGTTAAAATGCGTCTAGCAACTAGCGACGATGCTGAAATCCCATCAAATACTTTACGCGCTGTGCAAGTTTCTACTGATCCTAGCGTAGATGCACGAGTTTATGTTAATGGTTCCTTGCGGGGTCCAGAAGGGAAGGAATACTACCTCCTCCCTGGAGAATATGAGGTAAAGGGTGGGCGTAGCGCGCTACTGATTCACAATGTATCACCCAGTTCAATCACACTTGAGAAAGGAACCCTTTTGACACGAGTACAATATAAGAGTGTTGACAATTTGGAAAATATCTTAAACTCGTGCAATGTCACAATCTGTGAATCCCAAAACAATGACGTTTTGAACTGTAACGATGCTCTAAGTGAAGAAGATAAATTAAATTTAAAACAACTAATTAATAAATACAGTAACTGCTTTTCAAAGGGACTTGATGATTTGGGGTTCACAGATCTGACAGAGATGGTGATTGAGCTTGAGGATTCAGAACCAGTTGTTTATAGGCCGTATCGTATGTCTTACGCGGACCGCGTTTTGGTAAGAAATATGGTGCAGGAAATGATCGACCACGGTATTGTTAGAGAATCTACCTCATCTTACGCAAGCCCTATTGTCCTCGTACAAAAGAAAACGGGAGATAAACGTTTGTGCGTTGACTATCGTGCCTTGAACCGCAAAACTAAAAAAGAACATTACCCTCTCCCTCGGATTGAGGATCAATTAGATCAGCTGTCAGGTAACAAAGTTTTTACATCACTTGATTTAGCCTCTGGGTATTACCAGATACCAATCGCTGAAGAGTCGCGGCACAAAACCGCTTTTGTGACACCAGACGGCCAATATGAATACAATCGGATGCCGTTTGGTCTTGTAAATGCGCCATCAGTTTTCCAGCGCACTATCAATAAAATACTTCTAGAGGCTAAGATCAAATATGCAATAGTCTACATGGATGACGTCCTTATTCCAGCTAAGGACGTTATCGAAGGGCTACAACGATTAGAAGAAGTTTTAATACTTCTTCAAAAGGGTGGTTTGACACTAAAAATAAACAAATGCCACTTTTTTCTTGAAAAAATAGACTTTCTCGGTTATGAGGTTGGTTCCGAAGGTATACGACCCGGCCAAAGGAAAACTGAGGCGGTATCTAAATTCCCGACACCCAGGAATCAACATGAATTGAGACAATTCCTTGGGCTGTCGGGATATTTTAGGCGATTTATTATGAATTATGCCATATTAGCGGCCCCACTAACCGATTTATTAAAAAAAGATATGAAATGGGCTTGGGACAAAGGTCAGGAATTAGCATTTAACAAAATCAAAGCTTTCCTTGTTGATAGACCCATTCTTGCGCTCTATAATCATAATGCGGAAACCCAATTGCATACTGACGCTAGCAAAGCCGGAGTAGCTGGTATCTTATTACAGGCTAACTCAAACGGTGTGTTCCAGCCAGTATCGTACTTTAGTCGAAAAACTAACGTAGATGAACAAAAACTTCACTCGTACGATCTAGAGACATTGGCGGTAATTGCGTCACTCAATCGTTTTCGCGTCTATCTCATCGGAATTCCCTTTAAAATACTCACCGACTGCAACGCATTACGGGCAACGTTAATCAAACGCGATTTGATCCCACGAATAGCCCGGTGGTGGATGCAGTTACAAGAATATGACTGCACCATCGAATACCGTTCGGGATTGCGCATGTCTCACGTCGACGCGCTGAGTCGCAATCCAGTCGATGGAAGCGAATCAGAGCCGCCGACGTGTTTTGATGTTCTAACCATCGAAACTTGCGAGCAAGACTGGATTGCTACTGTACAGTCTGCTGACGAAGAGGTCAGGAAGATAAAAGATACTTTATCGGATCCTGGTTCAGAGCAAGTGATGGATATTCACAAGAACTACAAATTAAAAAACAGTAGGGTCTACAGAATAGTCGGGGATGAAATAAAATGGCTAGTACCGAAAGGCGTTCGCTGGCAGATTTTAAAAATGAATCACGATGACGTCGGTCATTGTGGTTATGATAAAACCTTACAGCGGATCCGTAAAAATTACTGGTTTGCCAAAATGCGCAAATTCGTAAAGAAATACGTTTCATCCTGCCTCGAATGCTCACACCACAAAACACCTGGTGGTAAGCGTGAAGGTGAACTGCACCCTATAGAAAGGCCAAGCGTACCCTTTCATACGGTTCATGCTGACCACTTGGGTCCATTTATAAGGAGTAAAAAAGGCAATTGTTATTTACTCGTTTTGGTCGACGGCTTTACAAAATATGTTATCGTAAAGCCGGTTAGAGACACCAAATCGGCGACCACGATAAAAGTACTCAAAGACCATATCAGCTACTTTGGTGTCCCAACACGCCTTATCACCGACAGGGGCACCAGCTTCACTAGCGGGGTTTTTAGGGAGTTTGTAATGCTATACGGCATTAAGCACATTATGAATGCCGTGGCAACTCCCAGGGCGAATGGTCAAGTTGAAAGATTCAACAGGACCATATTAGACGCCCTTTCTACTTCAGCCCACGGTAAAGACGAAAAGTCTTGGGATGAACAAATTATCGACATACAATTAGGTTTAAATACTACGACTCATAAGACGACGCAAAAGACTCCATCAGAGTTACTTTTCGGATTCAACATTAAGTGTAGGAGTGAAAGCATATTGAGTGAGGTTTTAGACGACACCGTTACCGTAACATCGGCGGAGAAATTAGCAGAAGTAAGGGACGTAGCTGGAAAGAAAATAAGCGAGACTCAGATTAAAGATAGGGAAAGGTTTAACCGTCGTAGGAAACCAGCGAAAAATTATTCAGTAGGAGACTTAGTACGTGTAGAGCGACAGGTTCCTAACGATGGACAATCACAAAAACTGGTTGTCAAATATCAGGGTCCGTACCGGGTAATAAAAATACTTCCCAACGATAGATATGTCATCGAAGACACTCCCCTATCGCGCAAAAATAATCGTCGTTACGAAGCCGTCGTAGCAATCGACAAAATGCAGCCCTGGTTAAATTTTAGTAGAAATTTGGAAAGTAGTTGTGAAGAAAGTGGTTCAGATAATGATTAAAAATAAATGTATAAATAAAAACTAAATAAAAGTTATGTTCTTGTTCGTTACAGTGTTATTTATATTAAGTGTGTTTTTTTTTACATTATTTTTTGTGTTTTTTTTTATAAATTACTATTTAATTTAATGTACTATGATTAAATAACATTATTTCGATTATATTAGATTCGTGTATCATGTAATTATAAGCATCGATCAGCATTTGTGTTTGTTTCGTGTGTAGAGTGTAGATGACAGATCCGTGTAAATGATTATGTCAGAACATATTACATTATTAATGATTTAGTACAAGCTACAGGTTCTGTTTGGTT
The DNA here is from genome assembly GCA_963082905.1 of Oligia fasciuncula. Lineage (NCBI taxonomy): Eukaryota > Metazoa > Arthropoda > Insecta > Lepidoptera > Noctuidae > Oligia > Oligia fasciuncula. The sequence continues at coordinate 18,105,646 of OY720397.1, forward strand.
TGGGTTCTATGACCATGACAATAATTATTTCATTGCTAATTGTACTGTGGTATAATAATAACAGCAATGATTCCTTTCTCAATTCAATCATGTTGTAATAAACGCGAAGGGACTCGCTTTCGCAGGAAGGCCGAGCTGTAAGCCTAATTAGTATAATGTACGTCTGATTAATATTATTCTATATATCCTGGAATTATTATACCTCTAATAGATGTTGTATTGACTGTATTAAATAGCAACGGGTAGGCGGATGTTATAGTTTAAACATTTTTAATTTATAGTGAAATATATTACATTGTAAATCTAAATGATAATAATTAAATGTATTATTAATTATCAACGAATTGTAGATGAATAATCGTTTTTTAACAGCCATTACATTAATTTAAGATAGTGTATTGATAATCGAAGTTAATGTCATAGCAGATAGTCGTTGCGATAGACAGATATCGCTCAACCGTTGTACAAGCAAGAGGTGAATTTTGTGATTAAAGTGCTGTGGAGATATTACTGGATTTTATTTCTGACTTCTGAGGCTATCCCAATAGTATTATACCTAGTTAGTTAGTAGTTGCTCGCGTGCGGAAGTAGGTAGGTACCTACTGATGTACTGTCACCGTATTGCTGATGTTAGTAACGCAACCAGCTGTTAAAGCAAATGATAATAAATTATCAATATGGGCTTCGGGTAAGACAGTTAGTTTTTCTAATTAGCACAATGTGCTAATGTGATTTTGATTTTATTGTACTTTTGTGCAATGTGTGTGATTGTGTGTATATATGTGTGTGTGTGTCTTGTTTTGACTTCACAATAATACCATTTCTTTGTCCTATATTATATGCCCTGGTTATGATCTACCTTTCACATATTATAGGTAAGTTTTGACCGCGAGTAATCTCGATTATTTACTATCTAGTAGCAGTATAGTTCAGAATTGTGTCCGATTAATGGTGCCCTGTTGCCTGTTGCCCTGTTGCCCGCTGTTGTTGTTGTTTGTTGCCGTAATGTTGCCGTAATCACCGGCATGGGTGTACAACAATACCTCTGTTCTGACTGCACTTACGCGTCAAATACAAGTTTTATAAATAACCTTCTTATCACTCTATTTGACAGAATTACACCCTGAGACATGGGTGCTCATACAAATACATACAAATAGTATAATATAAAAATATCATAGACTAAAAACAAATATTTGTACAAGTAGGCCATACAAATATTTGTGCAGAGTCTGACGCGAGGCGACGCGCCATTGGAATAAAATCTGGAATACTTAAGTAGTAGTCTAACTTGCTACCAAAAACTCAAGCTCAAACTCAAAGCATATTTCAATTAAACAATTTACAGGCACTTTTGAATTGTCAAGAAGTCGGTCAGTCAGAAAATATGAAGCTAGTTGCCCATTCCAAAGCGTAGGTACCTATGGAGAAGAACGGGCAAGAAACTCCATGGACACTCTTTTAAATTATATTTTTACAAAAATATTAGTTACATCATTAATGTTGAATTTAAAATTATATGTGAGAACGATGTAAAAAAGACGTACACGTTAAAAGCGTCCAGAGTACAGCAAAAAGCAAGAAAACAACAATCCAAAAATAAAAATAAGCCGAGGCAGCTAAGTGATGACCAGCCCCAACTGACGGCGCCCGTTCACGAACATGACGCATAGATCAAAACTGAAATAGAGTGTATAAAAAATCTGGACAGAGTGGTAAACTCACTACTTAGGTAAATATACGTCTTTGTTTAATTATTTATTCACTAAATTACTTAATTCCATGAATAAAACGAAATTAAAAAAATATCATTCATAACCAAAACAATTTTTGCTTTCATATTTGTTCTCATGGAAAACGTAACGTTATCGCGTTAGCCTTTAACAAACCCCATTTAATAAATTGAACGGCACGACACCATGATTTGTCATGAATAACTAATACCCATATAGTATACCATTATGTAGTTTCTGCAACACGATTATATCGATTGATTAGTTTACTTAATTATTCATCAACCTTATGTATATATCTACCATACCTTGTCTCTATCGTGTCATATGCATATATGGATAAAGATTTATAAAGATTTAGGAAAAGTGTTAAATAAACTTAGCTTGGGGTTTGGATTGACAAACATCTTTCTTGGGGTCCTCAGTTACAGGAGGTAAGTCGCAAAATTTTTGCATCTGGTAAGTCACTGAGACGATTGCGGAACTTTCTTCCAACTGCCACTAAAACTGCGCTTGCACAATCCCTTTTACTTCCCATCCTTGACTACGCTGATGTCAGTTATCCAGATCTTACTGAGGCACAACTAGATAAACTTGAGCGACTTCAAAACTTTTGCATAAGATTTATATTTGGCCTGCGCAAGTATGATCACATTTCAGAATTTCGTACAAAGCTCAAGTGGCTTCCCATACGTCTTCGCCGGAATTCTCATATCTTGTTTCAGCTCTACAGTATTTTGTTTAATCCTAAAACCCCCACTTATCTTAAAGAACGTTTCAAGTTCTTTCATGACACACATAATAGATATCTGAGGTCATCGGAAAACCTGAGACTAGAGATGCCGATGCATTCCACCAGTTTCTATGACAAATCTTTTACTGTTCAAGCAGTACGGTTATGGAATGACTTGCCCGTGTCGGTAAGGCGTGCTCAATCTTTGTCCACTTTTAAAATTATGATAAAAAAGCACTTCCTCTCTCCTTAAACTCAAACTCAAACTCAAACTCAAATCATTTATTTCAATTAAACCTTGTACAGGCACTTTTGAATTGTCAAAATTAAATAGTCTGTCAGTTAGTCAGAAAGTTGAAGCTAGTTGCCCATTCCAAAGCGTAGATCTCTATGGAGAAGAACGGGCAAGAAACTCCATGGACACTCTTTTAAATCAAGATATTACAAAATCCTGGGTACATTATTCTTGTTGCTTCTATATGTGAGAACAATGTAAAAAAGACAGAAATGAAGAAACAATTCAAGACATAAGATTAAAAATAAGCCATGGCAGTTAAGAGATGACCAGTCCCAAGCGACGGCGCCCGTTCACGAACATGACGCGTGGATCAGCACCATCCAGCTCAACCATTTTGTAGGGAACCGAATGATCCAACACACGCGCCACCATCGGTGAGACATTTAAGTGAGCATGACACGTTCTCAACTGCCATGCTCTTTCAAGTCAACATCAAAAAATCATAATAAGCGGAAACATGGTTCTTACATTCACAAAATTAAAAAAAAAAATGCTTCTAAATTATACAAAACTACAGTTTGCAATTTATATAAGAGGTAAATAGAATTTTATTACCTACCAAACAGGAAGAGATATTTAATATTGAAGTATTCAACACTTAAAACCTGATTGAATAAATTAAAAAAAAAAAAAAAGTTATGATCGTAATGTCAGAAACACTTAAAAAGAAAAAGGGAAGCACCTCTTCCAAATATTGAAATTTTAACTAGTGAGTCCAAGTGTCTGTGGAGCAGGACCAGCATTAAGCCAAGCATTTTTATCTACAATATAATCATCCAACTTGTAATATGCTTGTCTACATAGTGTGCGTTTAATGCATGTTTTAAATTTCTTCTCATTTAATTGAAGAATATCGAGTGGTATTTTATTCATCATCATTTCATACATCATCATCATAATTTCTTTGCTCCTGTTTCATGTTTATTATTATTATTATTATTATATATTTATTTAGATTAGTATAATATACGTTATGTATGTTTTATTGTATTATATAAATGGTACACCACAGACTACCTACAGTATTTGTCTGTCCTTCCCCTTTTTAATCCATCCAAAGGTTGTCTTTAAAAGATCGCTTTTAGCGATAAGACCGCCCATTGTGTCACCCTATGTACAGTTTCTATTTGTATGTCTGTAATTTATTTGGTGTACATAATAAAGAGTATTTCTATTCTATTCTATAAAAGATCCGAAGAAGAGAAAGGAGGCGACTACTACTAATTTAATTAAATAATACTATTTATTATAAATACATTATTATTATTACAACATACAATTCAATCAAATCAATTTTCAAAATCAATTAAGCACTATCATACAATATAAAATATATTAAATATCAAATAATTTAAAATGTGATGAATAAAAAAAATAATAATATAAATATAATAATATATAATTTTTCATGTTACAAATTGTAATGATTTATTGTTAATTATGTATACGCATGCTACAAGTGTAAGAGAGTAGTAGAATAAATGGCTTTTTTATTTATTTTATTTTATTTATTTATAAAAGATCCAGGGGATTTACGAATCGTTCTAAAACTTGTTCGAAGTTGGTCGGTCCACATCCACCTGGTCGCCACAAACTCGCAAACTTTCCCTCGTGTACAATTTGGGGATGCCATCCAGTAGGTTGTGTGGATTACGATATCTGTCGCTTTGTTCTGTAAAAATCTCACCGTTAAAACTTAGGTGAAGTGAAGTGAACTTGAAATGCGCTGTCAATCCACCTGACACTATTGACAGCTCACTTCAACGACTTCAAGGTCACTTCAATCAAGTTTTCAAGGTGAGGTTTTTACGGACTGATTTTTGTACCTACCAGCTGGTAGGTACAAAAATACGGGTGGCGCTATTAAAATCTGACTGACTAATATTTTTATCACGGATAAGCTGCTATTTTATAGATCGTGCGGAAAAGAAAAAAACCGCTCTGTTGAAATAGAAGTTTCCATCCTTTTTCAAAATATGACGTTGCTACAAAATAGCTGCCAGTATCTTTTGTTGAATTGAAATTCTACATTAACTTCCAACTCCATAGCCATTTTCATTGAGTCAATTCCACAAACGTTTGGCTGCCGCGGCCGTCTTCAACTTTATAACTAAAAGACATACTATAAACTAAAGTTAGCAATTTGCCCACTTTAGTTTATTTCTTTAAAAGCCAACTTGGTAAAGACAGCGCTATGGTATTTTAAAGCTTGTTACACAACAAATTTTACTGTCCATTTGGCGTAAAAATGTTCCAGTCATTTTATTGCAATGGGCACCTACTTGCTTTTTGTCTTGTAGAAAAAGAATTGAGTGATAGAATGAATGTTTCATTATTACAAAGAATGGCGAGCTGAAAAGTTCAGGAAAAGATTTTCTTAAAACGATTTATAAATGAAGTAGGTAGCTGCATATTTGGATGTATCATGATGTATTACTTTTCAAAAACAAATAATTCCACATCTACATAAAAGTACTTATTGTATTGATGTGATAATTAAATTAGGAAAAGAAAAAACCCTTTGCCTTCTTTCTATTCTTGATGATCGTACAACTATTTTCTATTGTGGAAATAACACACAAATATCAGAACAATTTAACACTCCAATTTGGATAGTCAAGTAAACCTTTTTCTTAAAGTTTCTCACCCGACTCAAGGTACTCAAGACAATAATGTGCTAGATTCAAAGCTAGCAACAGTATATAAATAGTCACAGGTACTTACCTGCGAACAGCTGACTGCCTAGCACCGCTATATTTCACTCGAGTTTTTAGACGACACGTTTCAACGTTTTTGCTCGCGGAAGGCGCGAAGGTTACGGCAAAGCAAGTGCACTTGATTTTCTTTTGGGTGTAAATAATGTAGCTTTGCAAACTAAAAAAATACAATTCTGGTAATTTCGTTGCTTTGCCAATTTCGTCAATAATAGAACAAAAAAAAAATTTAAAACCTTAAAAGAGAAAAATATGATATTCTTAGGACATCTTTTGTCCAAGTTCCCAGCAAAAACAAAAAGGAAACACTGTGCAAACATACATAATTTGGACGATATTGCGTTTCCGCCATTTGCTGGAAACAACTGGGGAAGTGGGACACGTGTCGCCGATTGGATCCTGTAGGCTTTCCGCAATAAAAGTGGCGGGAACGCCGCCATGACAGTTACGACTGTCATACGTCACGCAAGATGTCGCGGGAAGAATTAAGTAGGTCTTTGATTTCCTTTGACACAAAGAATTGATTTCAAATAGAACTAACTATAATTTAGTACTTTACAGAATGATGGTGAACCACGAAGAAGGCCATACGTTTTTTGCTCGTTTTCTATCTACAATATACTAATAATAAAGCAGAGGAATTTGTTCGTTTGATCGTGGTAATCTCTGGAAGTACCGGTCGGATTAGAAAAAATATTTTTGCATTTGATAGCCCAATTCTTGAGGAAGGCAGGAAAAAGAACGCTAAGCGAAAACGGAGTAATAGCGCGTGCAGGCGATGCAATGCGACGCGGTTGGTCGGGGGAACAAGAAATTTCACGCAGACGAAGTCGCGGGCAAAAGCTAGTTGTGAATAAGTCCAAAGACATTTGGGACAACACTAGAATGAAAAATATGTTATCCGTAAACTTAGTTTATGCTAAACTAGAGCAGACTGCACCACCGCGTTTAGCGTGTTGTCGTGAACATAAATCGAAAAGTTTTCTTTAATATACCCGAAAGTTACTTGCATGTCTCAGGCAGGTGCCAGCAGAGTTAGCTGCCTTAGTACACACGTTTGATTTATAAACATTTTTTAAAGATATTATACTGTTGCAGTCTAATAAAGGTCTATGCGGACTTTTCCTTTTTTTCCGGATGACTTATTCTGGCTGAGAAATAGGAGCATATACAGGGTGTGAGGGACATCGACGCGCGATCTGTCACCATGGATTCAGTACATGGTTCTGAACCACACTGCCACACTGAAACTTTTCGTCCCGACTAAAAATTTCAACGCTCAATGTGCTTTAGGCCTGAATTCCTCTTACGCTGACGTCGGTTGCGTACCGTCGGACACGCGTACCAAGACACTGACGATAAATGGACGTGTTTACTGTTGCAACGACGGTCAGCGAGCGCGAGTCTTTAAAAAATCGGTACGAGACCGATGTCAGCGACCGACGTCGGCATAACAGTATTTCCAACCTTATTCGTGGTTTGCGCGCCGTTTTGTGGCTAGTTTTTCCCTGCGCTGTATGTATACGTGTAGGTATGCTTGAGTGCGCCACCATAATTCTCCTTCTTGTCCTAGTTAAGTAATTAGGAAAACCTGCTAAATGAGTGGAAAACCATACCAATATCGGTCAGTAAATGTCAAGTGTCATGCGATTTTGTACCATATGCGGAGCAGCTGTTACCTTGACCTGCCCTACACGTCACCTGTCCTGCCAATGATTATAGTGTCCTCAGAATAGCATGGTCTTGCGTGCCTTCTTGAGCGTAGAACGATTTTCTTCTTTCATCATAACAGATAAGTATGGCATAGCTGGTTTTATGAGAATGAATACCACGAAATAATTACATTTATGTCATTCGATTTCCACAACCCTTTTTTATGACATTAAAATTACATATTATGTGATTTGATGTTTGTAGCCCGAAAATAACGAAAGAAAACAATAATAAATTGTTTTGAAAAAAAATTAGTATTTACTGACGTTTTTAACACCGTATTCAGTGTTCAGTTATAGTGAGATAGATAGAATTTACATACCAACATTGACAACCTTTCACTTTTAATTCAATAGGAAATAAAAATAGTAGATTATGCACCGAGGGGCTAAAGTGGTGTCTAATGTCGCGGGCGTCATGTTGAATCTCGAGCGCAATGAAGGATTCGGGATTTAACTCACGAGCGAAGCGAGGGAGTTAATACAAGAATCCTGAATGCAGCGAGGGATTCAAGCTAGCCCAAGGCAAAGACACCTTTAGCCCAGAGGAGGATACTCTACTTTTTACACCTACTGTGAGAAAATAATAGCCATAGTACGAAAAACAAAATAGAACTGGTTCCGTAATGGACTTGACGCCTTTCGTACTTTTCCATTTTTGGAAATTGTCGTAGGCTTTTATATAAGTTTCCTTTGACTTTTCCGGCAGTAAATCATTGGAAATATTATTAGCTTCGGTTGTAATGAATTCAGGAGTACAATCACTTTCATCACTCGACATTTTATAATACTTTGTTGATAAATTAAAAGTTTAAATGTCAAGAATTCGCGCCTTCATTGCGTCTACCAATAAGTAGCCAAGACACGAACAATTCGATTTTCAAAAAAAAAGTCTCTTCTACGGTTTTGTCGTGTGTGTCTATTGATATCACTCTCTGAATGGAAGTGGCGTTTGTGTAAACTAAGATTTATACAGGGCTGGTAGAATGGTTTTGGATGATTGGCTGTATGCATTTTGAATTTAGAACGTCATTGGAGACGCTCGTGAAAATAGAGTATTTTTGATAAAATGTGATAAATCGACTGTAGTATAGATAGGTTTTATTATTTATTTATTTATTCACAAAATCCACAGCAATCTTTGCGCAGTTTACTTAAAATAAATTAACTAATGTTACAGCCAATTACTATTACGGTATTACGGCGCGGTACGGTATTTGTTATTAATAATGCCAGTTTTAATGTTATTCCATTCCTTTTAAAAAATGGTTCGTAGTTATCTAATTATTCTTACAATATTATGTCTTCGAAAACATGGCAACGATATGAAGAAGCAGTCGTTATGATTTTGTAGGAAATCGAGAACATCATCCACGCGTAGTAAGGGTATCGAGAATAGCTTTCCTCTTTCTGGCACCAAAGGGTGTTTGTTAGTACTATACTGCCAATTTAGCTGAGCATGTGAGATTCCAAATTCAAATCACATTATTGACCAGCGGGTCATAATGAAATCCAGTACAACATTATTGACCGGCTGTGCCCCCGGTCACTAATGACTCACTTTAGGTTAAGGTTGCTTGATATATAATTTGACATTTTCGAGCAGGTGGTGTGAAAAAAAATATACAAACGTTGAACACAGTGTCAGCAGTCATGTTCAGAAACATAGCTAACAGGATTCTAAAAGCATTGTTTTGGTTTTGTAGTCGCAGTATCGTGTTTTATATTCATACTGCAGCTGTCGGCACTGTATATATATCCTAGAGAGGAAACAAACATCTACCAACCGGGATTATCTACGGTGTTTCCTAGAACCGAACCAAATGTTAGCTGATATTTGTTTGGTGAAACCGGAGCTTTCAACTTCAGCCGCAGATGATTTAGGTCGTAGGAACGTTCTCTACGATTTAGTTAACTATTAGCAGCGCCCCACGGTTCTACCGCGTAAGTTTCAATCCCGTGGGAATATCGGGATAAAAACTATCCTGTGTCCTTTCCCGGGCTTCAAACTATCTCTATACCAAATTTCATCTAAATCGGTTCAGCGGTTTAAGCGTGAAGAGGTAACAGACAGACAGACAGTCACGACACACTTTCGCATTTATAATATTAGTATGGATTCGTAAACTCCCATCAGAGGTTGTGTAATAAATTACCAGCGTTGTGTCATCGCGCTTCTCTTTCTTTTCTATGCAGTCCGACAGTGACCGCGCTTTAGGTCATGTAGTTCCCTTAATTACGTTATAAGTTAACGGATCACAGTATGTGAGTTTTTGTAAACATATAGTTTACAAAGGCGGTGAATATCAAGATGATGAAATAGAGATGTAGGTGTATGGAGGAACACCACCACCCGGCTAAGTAATAACAGCCGCACAAGTCGATCGATCAGGTTAAGCTATGCTTGCAGCGGTTGGTTTGTGGATGGGTGACCATCTTTACATTCCGAGACCCCTCCGTGCCTCTTAAGGCACGTTAAGCCGTTGGTCCCGGCGGTCATTCGTGGATCTTTGACAGTCGTTACGGGGAGTCAGAAGCCCAAAAGTCTGACAACGGGTTGTGGAGGTCAGATAGGCAGTCGCTCCATGTAAAATACTGGTATTCAGCTGCATCCTGTTAGATTGGAAGCCGACCCCAACATAGTTGGGAAAAGGCTAGGCAGATGACTGTTGCTTAGATCTCACAAAACACTACCCAAGAAAACGATCACCCTTTACCGCTTCCTAATGTCTAAGCTTCCCTTTCCTAATACATTATCTTCGCGAAATTCCCTCACACGTGATGCTAAGAGCCTCCTGCAGGCTTAACGAGCTTAGTTCAGCTTTCAAACAATATGGCCGACTGTAATATAGCTCGGAATTTACGAGCTGCAACAACACTAGTTATTTGACGCGTTTTTGTATTGTAACAATGGATTTTTGTTGGAAATCCATTTATTTGTAATGTATTGTGCTGCATACTCGTTATAAAAACGTTTTTTTTGTTGTTTTATTACATGCATGCAGCTTAAAGTATGAGTGGAACCTACATTTTAGTTGTTTGTCGTTTAGGGGATGTAGTCGGTTGCCGGCGTAGCAACCGCTACGGTTGCGGCGTAGCAACCACTTCGGTCGGTTGCCGGCGTAGCAACCGCTACGGTTGCGGCGTAGCAACCACTTCGGTCGGTTGCCGGCGTAGCAACCGCTACGGTCTGTTGCCGGCGTAGCAAGAGCTACGGGCATTTTTTGTTACAATACTTATGGATATACTGCAGTGCTATATACTGCAAGACGCTGATATTTTTCCAAGAGATATAGCAAAATATTGTGTACAAATATTTTAGGGGGGAGCATCTGATTTTTCTTACACTGAAAATATGTTTCGTATCCCAAAGCGCCACCAGCTTTAAATCCCGGATTATAGTTACTGTAGGATCATCCAGGAGGTATAAAAGAGCTGCACATATCTGTGAAGACGTCAGAACACTACCTTGAGCTTGAAGAATTTTCATAATTCATCCTTTGCCTTCATCAGATAGGTAAGAATAAATAAATAAATAGTTAAAGTTATTATAAATATAAATGATACAAAGGCATAAAAACCTTGAGTAGACATGTCGGTAAAAAACAAGTGCTTATGCATATACATGAGTACAAAACGTGGAGAAGGCTCACTTTACGAAAAATACATTTCAAGAGAATAAAAAAGAAAGAAAAGTAGGTTTATTGACACAGACTCACGTGCATATAAAAATCGCTCCACAATTAACGAAATATCGATAAACATATATATATAAATATATCACGATCATCATCATCATTTCAGCCGAAAGACGTCCGCTGCTGGACATAGGCCCCCCAAGCGCCTCCACAACGACCGGTTCTGTGTTCCAAAAAAAAAATCTTAGGAATTGAAAGGAATCTCCTCGTTTTTTAAGAAGTCATGCAGTTAATAAAAGATAAGTTAACTCAAATAAATGATCCTTATTAATTATTTATCTTTTGTTCTTTTTTTAGTATTTCTCAGCATATTATATAGCAGTCTACTATTGGACATAAGCTTCTTCAATCGCTCTTGATACTGGGAAACTCTCATCTATTAGCTGTTACTAACCACCCTGCGAAGATAGTCGCTTCACCTAACCTTAGGCCATCTTACCTTAATTTTGCCAATTCACCGTTTCCACTCTAGAACACATCTGAAAGCTAGAAAACTAACTACAAATAGCCAGAAAACGCAGGTGTAAGACTTCTGCAATACCTCACGGGGTATAGGTATATTCCGTACAAGCACTCGTCCCAGAGGCGATCTCCGTGTGCTAATGATTTATGGCTCCCCTGAGTTTACCAGAAACGTTCTTGTCATCTTTAGACGCTATATGAATATTTTCGGCATAACTTGTTTGTGTCACTTAAGTAATTTTGTTGGTTCGGAGAATATCACCGTGTTTTTGTTTTGGTCAGAATTATGTGTTTGGTCTTTTTAGTACTTTAATTGCTGTATAGGTGTCGTTTCCATGGTAGTGTGCATTGTCTTAAGACATTTAAATATATTTGAGTAGGTATTAATGAAAAATATTAGACAGGTAAAAATAACAGAATAAATTCTAACCTATACAGAAACTAGAAATAACTTAAAAAAACATAACGATTGACTCAGTAGTTTAAATGTGAAAAAATTACAGACAGACAGAATTACTTTCGAATTTATCACAATATTACTAATATTACACGCAGGCATCATCTGCCTAGCCTTTTCCCAACTATGTTGGGGTCGGCTTCCAGTCTAACCGGATGCAGCTGAATACCAGTATTTTACATGGAGCGACTGCCTATCTCACCTCCACAACCCAGTTACTGGGTAATACGATAATATCCATTGGTGCTTTCCGAGGCACGGAGTGGTCTCGTTATGTAAAGATGGTCACCCATCCACAGACCAGCCAGCCTGTGCGGCTGTTATTATTTAGCCACGGGCCCTTCTTAATGTATTGGTATGAATTTATTCCGCTGCACATCTGTAGAAACGAAATTCACGAAACGCTCCCTTAATTTCTTTATTCATTGCTCGCGATCCACTGGAATGAATCAGCAATCAAAAAGTCTTGCGAGTCAATTAAAGCTCGGAATGTATGAACAAAAATCAACGCTATCCGAGCTAAGTGCACGCTTCGCAAACAGTTAATGTTGAACAGGCCTTGCACCCGAATTGCGCAACCCCAAATATCTTTTATTTTCGTACATTACTCGGAATGACAACCCCTGTCATTTTGACAGTTCAACAATATCCATTGCGTTATTTTTGTTGTCGAGCAGACGAATGTTCAATTATATGAAGCAATGAATTTTCCTGCAGGTATTGTGTGAAAAAGGTATTGTCATTCATTCTGAGCGGGTGAGGGTTATATGGACAACTTGTTACCGGAAGGACTGCGGGCATGGTATTGTGAGGCCAGACAGACTTTAAAATAGAAACGAATAAAGTTCAAGCATGGCTTTGTGTTCGTGGATAAAAAGTAATTTAAAAAAATTAAACCGACTTCAAAAAGAAATCAACTCAAAATTATGAAATAACTTTAATTTCGGAAGTCGGTGTCTTGGGATCTGTATTTCTATTTTAGTTTTAGTTTTTTGCCACCGACTTCCGAAATTAAAGTTATTTCATAATTTTGAGTTGATTTCTTTTTGAAGTCGGTTTAATTTTTTTAAATTACTTTTTATTTGGTAATTTTTAGTTGTTGCACTAGAATTTGACCAAGGTTTTGAGATGTTTTCCCTTTGACACTACACCCGTAGCTCGTATCAATAAGTCAGGCCGTCACACTTTCACGTCTTAGTCCATATCTTGAAAATTACTGAATCGATTTTGATGAAACTTGCACTGTTCCCTAAGTTGAAGTAAATGTAAGCCAATAAAAAAAGAATGGTCACGATCCGATTAATAGTTACGGAGATATGCGTGGACAAACATACATACATACATACATACATACATACATACATACATACGTCTATAAAATTTTGTATATTTGTTTGGAAGCCCTAATAGATCATCATATGTGAATATAATGCAATTCCAATAATATTACATACATACGTATCGAATTGATAACCTCCGTTTTTTTGAAGTCGGTAATAATGATAGTTTTAAAAAGCTAGGTTTTATTGACAAATGCAATGAAATAAAATACTTTCTTTAAAACTATTAGTTTCAGTTATGAACTTTAAGAAGGTGCTTATAGGATTTATTATGGAAGAACATTTAGTGTTCGTAATTTTTATACCTACAAAAAGCGATTTTAATGTACTCACCTTTATGTTTTCTAGCGTCCCGACCCTTCTTCGCACGGTTTTCACGACGTGATAAAACATCAAAATTGCTTTATTTTATATGTAGATAAGTTTAATATATATTACACATAATCCGTCCGCAATAAATTCTCTATATTATGGTTCAAACCGCATCCAAATTATTTGTGTATTTTATAAGAGCCAGGCACAAAAACCGAGTTTATTTTATGCTATGCACAGAGTTCAATATTATAGGAAAACAAAATCTCTCTTCGAAGAATCCTCCACACACAGCAGTGAAAATCGTTGATAAGAACCTGTTCGCAAAATAAGTCCTAAACTCATGAATAATTTAGCCTATTTTCACACTAGCTAACCGTAAACGTTTATTCATCTTTCCTACTTGATGGATAAGGATAAAAACTAGATAATACGCCACTTTGCCACTTGCCTCCTCAAGGTAAGCAGCAAAGCTTTTACACCACAAGTCTACAACCTTAACACCTTAACAAGTAATTAAATAAGTAGTAAAAAGTTTACACTTTAAACGCTGCATTCATTTAACTTGGCTACTTCTACTAAGATGAAAGAGCAAAAAAAAAAAAAAGATGAAAGGAAATCTGCCTTTGACACTAAAGCGAAAAATTATGGACATGGGCATCCTTCCCATTCTGACCTATGGATTCCAGACTTGGTCTTTGACAAACACTCTAAACTCAGGTTTGCCAACGAGCAATGAATGGAGCGCAGTACCTATTCTAGGTGTAAAATTGACAGACCATATTCGCAACACCACACTGCTCTCCAAAACACAGATTACTGACGTTGCTCAAAAAGCCGCAAAACTGAAGTGGGACTGGGCTGGTCACGTCTGCCGTATGCCTAATGAGCTGTGGGCCAAATTAACCACCACGTGGAGCCCTGACACAGATAGAAGGCGTCACGGCAGACCCCCTAGAAGATGGCGGGAGGAACTGGACAAAACCAACGACCAGTGGTCCACTTTAGCCCTGGATGAAAAGAGCTGGAAGTAATGGGGACAGCCTTTGCCCAGCAGTGGGATGATGCGGGCTAACAGTGGCAGTGTAAAAACTGCCCATAAAATTCCCAATAAAACTCTTCCATTCCATTTCACGTAGGTATGTTTCACGGATGTAACCAATAATATTAATAATGCCGTGAAAATTAAACCACAATTAGGTCCGATCATAAATCCCGGTTTTATTACCCTGTGGGTTTTCCCGGGAACACATATTCTTTTTATACACGATGCAGTCTAAATGTCGGTGCTTTTCCTGTACGTGGCAAGACTAGTTACTTAGTCATAAGGACCCGCTTTTGGAAGCAGTGGGGTTAAGTCTCATGTGTTTCCGTATGAGCCTACTGCTTTTCCGGGTGATGCGGTTTCAAGTAAGTTAATGCTTCTACGGTTTTGTTTAAGTATTGAATCGGTTTCTGTTTATAGATAAAACAGATATCACCCACAAAATACTTCAATCAATTATCTGTAGAAGTGTAGACAATTAATGGTTTTCCTTCCGTGCTAACTATGTTATTTGCCTCTCGAGTTGTCATAGCTAAAAATATAACTTTACATAATCAACCTATAATTTTCCCACTGCTGGAACACAGGCCTACTCTCTGTGAGAGGGAGTGGGCCGTAATCCCCGCGCGGGCCCAGTGCGGGTTGGTTTCATAGCAATGCAGCTCCTAAAATATTTAAAAAGTTACCAGAAAAAATATTTTATCTATTTCACTATGCCAATAAAAATCTGCAGTTTAGTTGACATTTGTAAAAACAACAGAAATGGAACCAATAGTAGGAGCATTGGAACCAATCGACAATCGTTCAAACTTCAACAGTCCTCATGATTTGGTAGCCCACTTTAAAATTCGGTTTAAATCGTGGTCTGAACATTCATAAATCTTTTGCTTATTTTCAAAGCGCTTTCCAAATTCTCTTTTGAATTGATTTTCACGAACTCGAATGGTGTAGTGCTCAAGCATTGGGAAATATACCAAGGTAACTAAGTGAAAACTCAATTTTCTTTCTCCTCTATACCTATACTTTTACTTACAATTTACACGCCTCATGACTAAATTAAAACAGCAGTCCTGGTCGATTGAAGGTTGAGGAGGTCGGTCCGCGGATGGTTGACAGTCCTTTACGTTTCGAGATCCCTCGATGCCTCGGAAAGCACCACGGATATCTATGGAAAGCACGTTAAGGAGTTGGTGTCGGCTGTCATTCGTAGATCTTTGACAATCATTACGGGTAGCCCGAAAATCTGACAGCCAGTCTTACTAGGGGGTATCGTATTATCCAGTAACTGGTTTGTGGAGGACTGATAGGCTATTTTAATTGTCAGCTGTACCCGGTTAAACTGGAAGTCGACCCCAAAATCGTTAGGAAAAGGCTAGGCAGGTGATGATGATTTACATACAGTCAACAAAAGAGGCAATAGAGAGATTACATAGTGCGGACTGTGATCATTAATTTCGTCTACTAAGTGTGTTGATTAAAACAGTGTTTCCTTTCCTATAACCATTATTTGAAGCGGGTGGGACCTATCATTCTGCTGAAGCTGAAATCCAGACTTAACATAATAAAATGTTACACTTGTCAGCTCCACACTGAAAATCTAAGTAATGAAAATCTTCAATTCATTAATTCACTGGCAGACAACGCACAGCCTAAACCGCGTGGGTCTTAAAGCAAGAAATTTTACACTAGTCCCTTTTCAACGAAGGTGAGCACTAAGGAAGGACTTTTGAATATTGATCCCCTTAGACTCTAAGGGGATCAATATTCAAAAGTCCTTCCTCTTTTCACTTTCATTCTCTAAGGCTTAGAGAATGAAAGTTTGTATGGAGGTCCATCATTTTTAGCGATGGGAAATACAATCGTTCACACGGTTTGTCCTGCTAGCTTTAAAAAAAGAATAGTTACCTATCTGTGATAATATTTTCAGTTATTCCATTACATACAGTTCAAGCTTTGTTGACAATGCTAGGCTGGAAGGCACCTATGAGTATAACTCAGTGCGGCCCAGCTGTACAAAGAGATATGTGATCAAAGTGCTGCACCATACATCAAGCTGTCGACGCCGCTGGGGTAAATAGAACGACTGTTCTTTTCTGTGAAACCAATTTCACCTCTTGTGTAAACATTCCTTATGTTTACACAAGAGGTGAAATTGGTTTTGTGACACGATGTGATTGTAATAATTCAGTTATGTATGAAGTAAGTAGTGATTCTCTTTATTTACACCTTCTTAATTGGAAATTCTGAAATTTGGAAAACATTTCATAATTTTTAGTTCTCAGCATCGATTTTTTTTTAGTTTTAACTACTATACAATTCCACGTTACTCGTTCGCTCGTTCTCACTTCGTTCTCGTCGTTGTTGGGTCGACCCATTACCGGGTCCATGGGTTTTTATTACCCGTAGTTCCATCGCATGATGGCATTAGGGATTGTTCCCGAACTTCTGACTACATAATATCGATAGAAAATGAAAACCATCTATAATATAAAAATGAATCGCTGAATGTGTTGCTAAGCGTAAATCTCGAGAACAGCTGAACCGATTTCGCTAATTCTTTTTTTAGAATATTCCTTGAAGTAGGTACGAGGATGGTTCCTCCGCAGAGAAAAATTTAATATATCTATGGGAATAGGGTAGAAGTAGGGTAGGAGTAGGGTAGGAGTAGGGTAGGACTAGGGTAGGAGTAGGATAGGAGTAGGTTAGAAGTAGGGTAGGAGTAGGGTAGGCCGTAGGGGTAGGGTAGGGTAAGGGGTAGGACACCACGCAAACGAAGTAGCGTCGGGCAGCTAGAAATAATTTATATGGCAAAACAACGTTTGCCGGGTCAGCTAGTCAGTTAATACTTACAATAAAGTAAAAGTGCGCAGTGCTGCACACCCCTACCCTATTTCAAATTAAACAAATATCAACTTTATTTCAATGACATTTAAGTTGATTTCAGAGTGACTGGCACTATTGACAAAGTTATAAAATGTTTGAAGTTGTTGCGTAATCTGAACTTTATTGTGTAGGAATTAAAGTTATTTTTCCATTAATTCATATAATTATGTTCATATTTTTGAAAAATAAATCGCGGATGCACGGAAGGTACTACATTGCTAACTTCTCCACCACATGTGGTGAAGGTACCTTTTTAAAACCTTTAGGAGTCTGGCTTGTGATCTGGCTACATAATCAATTATGCAGGGAGGCTGGAACATCCACGCGCAACGCAACCTGCTACCAAGGATTCAGTTCATGATTCTGAATTAACAACCGACGAAATATATCGACGCAGGGGGACCCGCGTCCAGATTTTTATTGTTATTAAATCCATAATAATACTAATATTATAAATTCTAAAGTAACTCTGTCTGTCCGTCTGTCTGTATGTTACCTTTTCACGCCTAAACCACTGAACGGATTTCGATAAAATTTGGCAGAGAGATAGTTTGCATCCCGGGGAAGGACATAGGATAGTTTTTTATCCCGATATTCCCACGGGATCGACACTTATGCGGGTGAAACCGTGGGGCGCTGCTAGTATTACAATAAATGGTTGTTCCATACATTGTCACTGCGTAGGTATTGCACTTTTGTAGGAAACAGCAGATTGTTTTTTTTTAATCTACGAAAAAAAAATCGTTGTTTCCAGATCCCGGCCCAGAGCCATGTACTTACTGAATCCATGGTACAAGGGTATTAAATATTACAGTATTTTGTTCGAGAATTCAATCGAAAAAAAAGGTTTAGTAAATATTGTTATAACTGAAACAGAAATAAAAACGAATGGTTCTACACCGCCAGTAATAGAAATAGTAGATTGTTATATAAGGGTCGAAAGGAATCAATTCCCATACGAGGCATTTAGACGCCCGAGCGCAGCGAGGGCGGCTATAGTCCGAGTGGGAATTGATGACTTTCACCCGTGTTAAACACTCTACTTTTCATTTCGAATTTAAGGAAAGTAAAAAATAGTAGTTTTTCTAAAATATTTATTGATAATAATAACATGAATAGTACCTATATATTAGTCTTTTTTAAATTTGAAATATGGAACAAACCGCGTCACTTTTTAGTGCTGACCGTCCCCACAACTTTCTTATTTCGATTCAAAACTTGCATACAGCCTAATCGATACACGCAATAAAAAAAAAAAAATTGTAGAAACTGAATAAAAACTCTTTTAAATAACAAAATGTACTGAAATGTAAAGCGTTTGCAGAATACCCAATTTATAGAATTAATTTATCATCATTCTCAAACAAACTTTTGCTAAGCCTACCTAAAAAATGTTTATTGGGAATTCTGTAGCAAACTATTAGAAAGTATCAAAAATAAAATCCACAATAAATAGTTATTGTCCAATAAATTAAAATAATTTTAAACAGCGAGCGCTTTTTTTTTTTTTTATTTTTTTTTTTAATCTTTATTTATTTTATAGAGGGTTTGATCAAGCATGATCATGCCACCCTCATAGGCCTCACAAAGATAGACTTATCTACGCTTAATGGCTAATTTAACTAAATTGTATATTGACTTGGCCTCCTCTGACAGAGGACGGGCCAGAATCAAGTTACACATGCCCATTTCCCGCAGATCCACATCATGTTCGAGCATAAAGCTAACCCTCTCAACCTCGTTCCGGGCACATTCGGCCAACACATGGTAAACATCCTCAACCACACCACACTCAGCACTCAGCAAAATTTAATATATCTATGGGAATAGGGTAGAAGTAGGGTAGGAGTAGGGTAGGAGTAGGGTAGGACTAGGGTAGGAGTAGGATAGGAGTAGGTTAGAAGTAGGGTAGGAGTAGGGTAGGCCGTAGGGGTAGGGTAGGGTAAGGGGTAGGACACCACGCAAACGAAGTAGCGTCGGGCAGCTAGAAATAATTTATATGGCAAAACAACGTTTGCCGGGTCAGCTAGTCAGTTAATACTTACAATAAAGTAAAAGTGCGCAGTGCTGCACACCCCTACCCTATTTCAAATTAAACAAATATCAACTTTATTTCAATGACATTTAAGTTGATTTCAGAGTGACTGGCACTATTGACAAAGTTATAAAATGTTTGAAGTTGTTGCGTAATCTGAACTTTATTGTGTAGGAATTAAAGTTATTTTTCCATTAATTCATATAATTATGTTCATATTTTTGAAAAATAAATCGCGGATGCACGGAAGGTACTACATTGCTAACTTCTCCACCACATGTGGTGAAGGTACCTTTTTAAAACCTTTAGGAGTCTGGCTTGTGATCTGGCTACATAATCAATTATGCAGGGAGGCTGGAACATCCACGCGCAACGCAACCTGCTACCAAGGATTCAGTTCATGATTCTGAATTAACAACCGACGAAATATATCGACGCAGGGGGACCCGCGTCCAGATTTTTATTGTTATTAAATCCATAATAATACTAATATTATAAATTCTAAAGTAACTCTGTCTGTCCGTCTGTCTGTATGTTACCTTTTCACGCCTAAACCACTGAACGGATTTCGATAAAATTTGGCAGAGAGATAGTTTGCATCCCGGGGAAGGACATAGGATAGTTTTTTATCCCGATATTCCCACGGGATCGACACTTATGCGGGTGAAACCGTGGGGCGCTGCTAGTATTACAATAAATGGTTGTTCCATACATTGTCACTGCGTAGGTATTGCACTTTTGTAGGAAACAGCAGATTGTTTTTTTTTAATCTACGAAAAAAAAATCGTTGTTTCCAGATCCCGGCCCAGAGCCATGTACTTACTGAATCCATGGTACAAGGGTATTAAATATTACAGTATTTTGTTCGAGAATTCAATCGAAAAAAAAGGTTTAGTAAATATTGTTATAACTGAAACAGAAATAAAAACGAATGGTTCTACACCGCCAGTAATAGAAATAGTAGATTGTTATATAAGGGTCGAAAGGAATCAATTCCCATACGAGGCATTTAGACGCCCGAGCGCAGCGAGGGCGGCTATAGTCCGAGTGGGAATTGATGACTTTCACCCGTGTTAAACACTCTACTTTTCATTTCGAATTTAAGGAAAGTAAAAAATAGTAGTTTTTCTAAAATATTTATTGATAATAATAACATGAATAGTACCTATATATTAGTCTTTTTTAAATTTGAAATATGGAACAAACCGCGTCACTTTTTAGTGCTGACCGTCCCCACAACTTTCTTATTTCGATTCAAAACTTGCATACAGCCTAATCGATACACGCAATAAAAAAAAAAAATTGTAGAAACTGAATAAAAACTCTTTTAAATAACAAAATGTACTGAAATGTAAAGCGTTTGCAGAATACCCAATTTATAGAATTAATTTATCATCATTCTCAAACAAACTTTTGCTAAGCCTACCTAAAAAATGTTTATTGGGAATTCTGTAGCAAACTATTAGAAAGTATCAAAAATAAAATCCACAATAAATAGTTATTGTCCAATAAATTAAAATAATTTTAAACAGCGAGCGCTTTCCGAATATAAATTCAATTATAGAAACATTTCGGCGCGAAATTCAATAAATGCTGTTATTGACATGATAATTATTAGAAGAGATTGAAATGATATTAGAAAAGCATAAATTATTAAAACAATGCATGTATTTATTGCTTAAAATAATTTTATTGAATTTTCAAGTATCGATTACATTCGTCATATTAATTACTCGAGTCAAACCAAATTTAAAAAAAAATTGTTGGAATAATCGCTTTCGCACATCATTGCAATAAAAAAAAAAACAATAATGGCTTACGATTTTGAACACAAATTGAGTAGGTAGTGGTAATGATTAATACGTGTTATTGAACCTGTGTTTGAATATTACGTTAAAACCTGGGCATTTTCGTGTTGTTTATAATATTTTCAATAATATTTGTCACATTTTAAATCTTATCTACATCTGTGTGTGTGAAATTTGTGAAAAGTAACAATGTAAACACGCACGATTGGAGCGAGACTTCGACATTAGATATCAAAAAACTTCATTACCACTACTTATTTATCTTAAACTATGGATAAATTCGTCCAATATTTAAATGATATTTATGCACAGCCCCCTATGGTGAAGTCAGGATGTTCGAAATCCCCAATTTTTATGTTTTTTAGCCTCGACCACAACTGACATCAAAATGATTACCTATCGTACCGATCGTACCTATGTATGTTGAATTTATTCAATGTAATTTATTAACTTGTGCGCTAAATATGAAAGATTTAATGGCGTTAACATATGAGCTTTTTATCCAACTCTCCTAATTAACGCACATTTATAAGATTTGATGGGTAGCCTAATAAATATTTACATAATCAATTAAGGGTGTCTGACTGAGCTGAATACCTAACCAAATTTAGTTCCATTTTTAAAATTCATTCCCGCCTTAGGGAGGGAAGTAATTACTATGAGTCTTTCCCGCCCTATGGTGGGAAGCAGCGTCTTCCACCCGCTATTCGGATCAAACAAACACTACTTTCCGAGCATGAGAGATGAAAAAGTTATATTTACACACGCTACTACTCAACTACATTATTTTTTATTTCTCCGGAGTAGATAAGTACATAAATGTTTTCAATCCACTGTAGAGGGAATTATTTTAGAAAGTATTTTGTATGTTCGCAAAAACTTAGGACTTTTCAAAATAAGAAGCGATTTTCATATTATAAATACACGTAGTAAAAATGAAATTATGATACCTAAATTCAGATTAGCTAAAATTAGCAAGTCATTTCGTTCCGTTTATAAAACAAGTTGCCGAAGCCGGTTACAGAACTTAGCGATGGAAAGTTCAAAACCCTCATCAAACGTGTCCTTATCAAAAAAGCATATTATAAGATTAACTACATTGAAGACAAGGAAGTCTGGCAATAATTCCTTCTGCACATGTGGCTTCCCTGGCGCCTCATTAACGGCATAACTATGTAAATGTCTATTAACTGCTCTCAAATTAGGATATTTATTTTTTGCATACTTCTTTGACATAATCTTTTTATTATTTGACATTATATACAGACAATTCTAATTTTTCGCCTCTTTATTAGTGGTTGTAACGCGTCACATCACTTGGTTTTTATATTTAATTTTTTTTAATTATTTATCCTTTTGATAGATTCTTATTTTGTAAATGTGAGGACTTTGTAGGCCTTTTACTTTAGATCTGTAGACAATTTTTTATTTTATCAAGTACCTGGTACTTGTTGACAGGCCTACGCTGTCCTCCCATACCTACTGTAATTTGAAAACATTGTAAAAGCCAATTATTTTTGAAAAAGAGTAACCGTGGAGTTTCTTAATCATGCGAATCATGCGATGAGCGCAGTGCGCTGCGCATGCTTCGCAATGTCTGTATCCGCGTTTAGAGTACTGATTTATTTTACGCCTATTTTAAATATTTGCCTTTTCTATATCGAGCTGTAGGTGCCTACTACCTACTCGTAAAAATGTGTATAATAATATTAGATAGTGTTGGACCAATGTCGGATCGCAGATGGTATTCGTTCGATTATTATCGTTCAGGGACTCGTCCGTTCAATTAATTTAAAAGTATATCTGTTGCGGCATACTGCAGTGAAACAGCGATTTCATTTTAATATAGAAAGGATAATTATTCTTCGGGGGATACGAAACAAACAACTTCCAATTTGTATTTCAATAAGGCCTAAGCTGAGTGGGTTCAGTTACCTACAACTCAAATTGTGATAGGTATTTTCTTTCTTGCTATAAGTACCTACCTAAGCATTGTGCATTTTGAAAACAATATACTTAATCATCAACTGATTCCTCGTGCCTCAAAAAATAATTTAAACCGTTGGTCTGGGCTGCCATTTCTAAATCTTTGACAAGCCGCAGGTACTGGTAGTAGTTACAATTTTACCAAGGGGTTTCTGATACCCAGTTAATAGGTTGTGGAGGTCAGATATGCAGTCGCTCCATGTTAAATACTGGTATTCAGCTGCATCCGGTTAGACTGGAAGCCGATGCCACCATGGTTGGGAAAAGGCTAGGCAGATGATGATGATATTTTGCAATTGATTTCCTTAAGTGAGCAAAGCCGTATACTTTAGCCCTTGTTTTCAAAAGAAGACAATTTTATTATTATAGTACCGACAGCTATCCTTCATACAATTTCTAATTCGAAATAATCCAAGACTAAGAAGTCGTCTAAGTACCTAATAAAGTTAAAATTGACGTCATAACTCGCTGAAAATGGTTGCTTGCAGGCATTATCGACATTCATATCAAGTTAATACCGCATTAAAATTTAAAATATTTCTTCCCTTTCAGCAAGACTTATGAGGTTGTATGGATAATATTTTATGTTTATTGCAAGTGTAGGAAGCGTGAGATTGCTCTGCGGGAAAAGTGGCTGGGTAATACCGGTTGGAAATTGATTTTTAGTATCCTTAAGTGTGCATTTTATCCCTGCATGGGCACGCGTCTAGGCTTCGAAAATCGCGTTTGATTACGTTTGCTATTACCACTGACTCGTCCTGTGGAAATCTTCAAAAGCATGATGACTGAGTTTTTTTCAGTATTTCTTATCAGAGAAGTCAGTATTAAAGTAAAGTAAGTATTTAATTTTGACGTGTGAACGTGTTTTTTGAACCAATTTATAGAAATAAATATCATTTAACGTCATCATCATAGTTTATAAACATACACTACGTACAAAAATAAAATCATTTATCACTCTTGGTTAAAGTAACTCAATTGATTGACCATTACTTCTATTTTCAGTTCTTACAGAATTACTTGTAACCATTTAAAATCATCAATACAACCCTCCAAGTTCATATCAAATCAAATAATGATTGATTGATGCGTGATCGGGGTCAAGAGCGGGCCCATTTAGTAATAAAAAAAATAAAAAACATTTATTTCAGATAAATATCCATAAAAATCAAATCAAAATAAAATCGCAAACTTATAAAATTAAAATCAAAATTAAGCTTAAAATTAAAATAAAATTAAAAACAACAAAATTAAAATCAAATTCAAAATTAAAAAAATTATACACACATTGCATTAAATAATAATAGCAGGCGCTAGCATGCAGCTGCAGCCACCTCCGCAAAAAAGGCGAGTCCCACCGCTCGCACAACACACTCAGGAGTTCGAGCTGCCGTGCCGCGGCCAGCTTTTTGTAATTATACCGTGGAAATCATCAGTAATTTAATAATCATTGGTCATATAATCCCATTGAATGACTGCCTATTTCCAGAAATTTAATTATTATAATTCTGTATGTACGGTCCATCACCAAGGGAGATAAGAATAAGAAACCAGGGTCGTCGGATATAGTTGAAGTTTAGTAAGAAACTGATTGTTATTTTCGAAAGAAATTTAATTTGAAAAATACTATTACTTACTGCTTTTAGCGTCAACATATTTCAAAAGTTACTCTACTAACAAATTGTATGCTCGTGAGCGCACCATTCGTTTATATTAAAGTTGTCGTGTTTAGAATTCCCCGTGAGTTAGTGAGGTAATAAAGATAATGATTTCCCGTAGTTTTGCAAATGTCCCGCTCTTGCACATCACTACACGACATGATGGATACTTGAGCAAATCGTTTGATATTGGATTAATACTGGTGTTCAAAATAAAAGAACTTTACAGTTTGAAAATGTAATTCTGTGAATGTCATAAAAATCGACCGACGGAACAGTAATGTTTCATAGTCCTTGTCTGATACTGTAGATATTAATAGGTTGACGACCCTTATGAGTAGGTACTGTAGGTATTTGAGAAAGAACAATTTTATCATAGTCTTGAATACTTCGGTTAGAATCTTAAAAATCTGTCAACTGTACAATCATTCTTAGATACATACAGTAAGTATTACAGTATCTCGTGTATGTTCTCAAAGTGTATAATTAAGTTGTTAACCTTTGAAAAAATGTTAGGTTAGGATAACCTTTTTTTTGTTTCCGGGGTGGAAAATCTCTTACTGACTGAAAACCACTCCGGTGTTCCATCTCACACCTACGCCGGGGGTCGCGGGAACGTAAGATCCTTCCGCAACCCCCAACGATCCTTCCGCAACCCCCGAGGTTAGGATAATCTAACCTAACGTTTTTTCAGCAGTAGCAGCAGGCGTGATGGGTATCATATCATATCATATCAACCCATCACGCCTGAAGAGTTTCGCTAGCTAATTTAATTTGACCCTGTAGAAGTGTAGAGTATTCATATCACATACGTATATGAAGAAAATCGGAATAGGTAAAAATGGTTTTTTTTCTGGGACACCGTTCGTTACTAAACTGATTTCCCGTCAGACTAGGTGAGATCCGGTTTCATCCGAGTTCCGAGAGGCTAGGTTTAAAGGATCTAGCCTCATTTTATGTTCTGAAAAGGTAGACTAGTAGAAATCAAACTCAACTTCAACATTTTCTTAGAGAAGAAAATATTATTTTCTTAGTGCACACTCTGAACCTTTCGTCAAAATTCCTATTTTCATTGGTTAGACTATAATTGCGTAACACACTAACAATTATAGCAATGGCTTCCATTTTGACAGTTCAACAACATTCATTGCGTTTTTTACGTTGTTGAGTGAGTGATTTTTCGAGCATATACAATACATAAAGCAATGGATTAGTAATATCCTTCAAAATGATTCAAATTGTGATTGATCGTATATTTCGTAATTAAGGTGCTGCATAGCTATTCACAACCGTCCGCCAGGCTATCGTATCGAAAATGACATATTTTGATACCCTGATTTGCCTTGCCCCCGACAACAAACAGCTGTCAGAAGAATAGCGGTCGTCTATTTTTTCAATCACCTGATAACTTTATTCGAGGAATAATTTTGAAATTTTGACAGTTATTTCATACAAAAACTGTCAAACGTCAATTTTATTCCTCGAATAAAAGTTATCTGGCGATGGAAAAATCAGCCCTGAAACTGAAAAAAATTTCGGGTTTTGGACTTGTGAATTGCGTTTAAAGGACTCCTACGACAACATTGATTGATGTTCGATACGGCACGGAAGCGTATCGAAAGGTTGTGAATAGCTATGCAGGCCATTCAATTATAATTAGTCACGGAACTCATTTATTATTAATCTTAAATATTCTGGTGAATTCAAACGACACCATAACGACTTATTTCTATCGATTAAGCGGAGTTTTCCAAGGTTCGAGGTTCAAAGCACACAATAGATGACATGAATAACTTAATGTTTTTCTTCGAAACCCAATAAGAAAATTAAGGTCAATACCTACAGAAATATAGAGCGTGCCCTTGCTACACTAGAATAAATTTTTAAGAGATCTACTGCAAAGAGTGCAGGAATCGGTAGCCTCATATATTATTCAGCGAGACATTCATTGAAGGCGCACGTGAAATGTGCACTACATTTAGAAGCAAACGGGCTCAATATCGTCACAGTTTAACGTGGTGTGTTGTGGGGCTTTGTTTCCATTTTCATTTTGAATAACACTTTGTTTTGGTTATAGAAAGCTGAGGCTTGGCTGGCTTTACGAGATAGTGTGAGAAAACAAAAGAAATTCTCAAGAAGGACCTCCTGAAGATGTCATTAAAATAAATAATAATCTGGTTGGTTTCAAAGCAGAGGCCCTTTCGGCACTTCTTTCAAGATGATAATTATGTTTTCAGGAAAATGTTTTGCTTAGTAAGTAGATCATTAAATAGAAAGTTCTACAGTCTACACTCGAAAGGTTTTTCCAAACATTTTCAGTTCTTTTGGACACGATTCTGCCTAGGACCGTTGTTGGTCTAGGAGTTCTTTATTCAAATTTTTGTTTGAACGTGGAACAAAAGAACTTGCTAGTGTTCCGAATTCAAAACTTCCGGAGCACAGTTGCGTTCCGAAAGCCACAGCGAGTCCTCGTTAGCATTTTCACATCCATTAGGTACGAGTACCACAGACATTTCTAGAGCAATCGACAATGGTTTTAAATTAATATTTCAACGACCATGTTGCATGTGTATATACCCATTAAGCGGCAGACACGAATATCATCGGTAAAAAAAAACTGCATTTTGAATTTTATTTAATCTAGAAAGGTATGAAAAAACAAAGGTTTTTACACCAATATTATGGGATAAAAATGATTTACTACTGGTATAACGCCACCTACTGCGAGGAAGATTTACAACCTCCCGGCGCGGCGTCCGTTCCGATATAGCTATTGTTTGTGTTAGCTGTACTAAAGAGAATACTTATATAGGGTCCTCCAGTTGTGGCGTGAGCAAAGTTCCAAGTACCTAGTGTAGAAGAAATTGATAACTATTATTTTGCTCCATATTATAGCCTACTAATATGAATGTACCAAAGTACTTACAAGTAATGAAATCTGTTTATAAACTACTAGAACAACAAATGAAAAACTACTAGAACAAGAAATCGCGAAAAATAATCAGCTGTTCCCTAATGTTCGCATAACTCGTCAAAATGTAGGAAACAGCTGATTCTTTTTTCGCGATTTCAGGTTTGGTTCCATAGTAATAGTTGTTCATAATGATAAGTACAATGACCCCTTAAGAGGTTATCCATTAATTACGGCACACCTTGTATACAACGGCCCGACATGAATCATTGGTCAGTTGCCCGCCAGACACGACACTATCCTCCCTTTTCTATAGAGTATGAGTGAACTTTATAGGTACCCTGTTCCTCATACATCTTTAGGGTTATTGGTAAAACATTAACAATCTCTCAGGACTATATTACTAACCACAAAATATTTATATTAAACGAATTGAAATATTCGATTTTCTTTTACGAACTCTACGCGAAGCGAAAGAAAGCGCTAGTTAGGTACCTAAACAAACTGCTGTGTCTAGTACAAAATTCAGCGGAGGGGAGTGGGGGTTAGATAGAACAACGAAATCTTAAAGGTTTGTTTTTATATCTTAATATAACTATTGTACAGACGCCAGCACATCAAGCTACCCGAAACTGTCAAATTTTCCCAATCAACTTTGAACCTTGACAGATTGTAGTAGCTTGACCTAATCCTACTCATTAAGTAGACACCCAGTGTATTATCTTCAAAAATCTTTTTGGTAATATTGTTTATGTCTTTGGTAGTTCATGTTCTCTAGTTACGGTATGATAACTATTACTAAATATATGATTATGTAGCTCAATATAACAAGATATAATATCCAGTAGCCAGTAGTAATTGAATTATTAAGTGACGCAAGAAAGCACTCTAACATGTAAATTACAGGATTATACCAAGAGATACTACAGTCTCATTTCTAATCTTTGTATGAATACTGCAAAGTCTTTGCAAGTACTCGACCTGATTCACTTTAATTGATTCAAATGAATATTTGAAGGCTATTCGTAACAGTCAGACGGAAATTCCGTACCAGGCACAGGCGAGCGGGGTAATCTGGCTACAATGCGGTTGTCATTAAATATACAAATTCGTTAACGTAAAAGTTTCCTTATTTACGCAATGCGTAGCAATCGCGCGGAGGTAAGTCCCGTGTTGGGCGCCAAAAAGCGCGCGTTGGTCCCACTCTGGGCGCCAGACGAGAGGAACTACGGATTCGTTAAGTTATTCATTGTGTTATGCAATACTCCGCGCCAAAAGTTGTCCTTGACTTGAGTGTTTCTGTCGACGAGAAAATAAATCGCTTTAAAACAGTACGGGTTGGTGCGATAGCTGAGATACTAACAGACGAATCAGCTGAACGACCTTCAGCTTTTTTCCTGGGCTTATTTGAATTTTAAGTTATTGTTGCTGGCTTTGACGCCATATTAATAAACTAACTCTCATCATCTCCCTAGCCTTTTCCCAACTATTTATATTAATTTATCTACTTACATGTAATAATACAGGATATAACCCAATGTTGGGGTCAGCTTCCAGTCTAACCGGATGCAGTAGAATACCAGTATTTTACATAGACCGACTGCCCCTTGCTATACCCCTTGGTAAGACTGGTCTACTACTGACAAAGACCCACGAATGGCAGCAGGGACCATCGGCTTAACGTGCTTTTCGAGCCACGGAGGGGTCTTGGTATATGAAGATGGTCACCCATCCACGGACCAACCGCGGCAAGCGTAGCTTAACCTGATCGATCGACCCGTGCGGCTGTTATTACTTAGCCACAAGCCCCTCAGTATTAAACTAACTCTGTGCCTATTAACATTTACTAGACCATTGTATTTAGTAGTAGCCTCATTTGAAATTCTTCTTACTAATTTAATATTGTAATTTGTGTAACCCAACGTGCCGTAATTCTAAATTCATTTACCTTAAATTTTCAATCCAATTAGAATCTACCCACCGTGCACCGATCGGTAAACACCGTTTCCATTACTTCAAGCAAAGTTTTACAAGCTATTAGGAAAACAGAAGCAAAGCAACAGGTCGGCAAATTACAGTAGTTTATGGTACCTTCACTAATGGCTCACGTAGACTTATTGTTTTTTTACGAGCTCCCGTTTAGGAATTAACTAGCTAGACGATCGTCAATTTGGCGCACCTAGACTGTTACGTGTTACGTTGCAGGATATGAGAACATATACTTTAAATACGGCTTACCTACAAATAATGGGTATATATTGAGAAATCCGTAGTAGACATTAATTTTGATTTTAAAATCGTTTACAAAATTAAAATAACTAATTAATCTAGTAAAGTATACCTACTTAGTATCTCACCTACAGGATAATAAATCAGCACGTATTGGAGGCTCTTATTAAATAATAAGCAAATTCAGCGACTATTACTGGAAAGTGACCAAAAAAGGCAATTTTGATAAATACGTTTTCACGGGGTGCTAATTATGGTTATGGTCTAGAAACTGCAGTAAATAGTTTATTTATTTATTTATCTCATGAAATGTTTCCTTTTGTTTAGAGTTACCTACTTACTTATTGTTTTTTTTATGAGCTCCATTTGCTTTAACTGGACTCATCAAAATGGCCCCGACTTACACGTTTGACAGGTACAGGGCTTGTTGACGAATTAATTGACGATAGTAAACGTAAACGGGTTTATTATTGGGTTTATGTTTGTTTGATATGGAGCTATAAAAAAATAATTGCAGAAATATATTGACTTGTTTAAACTGGTAATTTTAATACGCCACTGTGTGCAGGCACCATTATATTCCATTCAAAGTTACTTTTTTTGTTGGTTGCTAGATCGTTATTTAAATTCTCTTTAACTATTTATTTTCAATTTGTATGCAAGTGAAGAATAATTGCTTCGAAGAACTACTTAAAACATAGTTTTTACTTCTACTTTAGTAATTAGGTAGGTATGTAAGTAGTTCCATCTCCAATGACCTGCCGGTCGATTCTGTAAAAATCTCACCGTGAAAACTTAAGTGAAGCGAGTTTTTTTGCTAGGAATTGACACTATTGACTAAACGTAGGTGAAGTGAGCGTGGAGTGAGCTCTCCACCCTCACTTCACCCAAGTTTTCACGGTGAGATTTTTACGGAATCGACCGGCAGGTATTACAGAATAGCACCGCTGTCATTGAAATTGCTATAATCACCACACTTGGAATATATGTGTGATGATAACTGTATTTTGACCATAGACTATTTTGAAATGAAAAGTCAGATTAGCAAAAAGTAATGCTATAGTCGAAAAATATTTGCACATAAAGCCTTTTTCACCACGATTACAAAAATAAATTCATCCATTTTATTATTTGATTGAAAACGAGTGGAAACTAAAAAGCACATTAGTATTAAAACAAATATTTAATTATTCAAGGCCAGTGTCCACATATTCAGTAGTATTCATCAATTACACATTGGCAACAGCAGGAATTAGAGCTTCGAAGATCCCGATGCCTCGTAGGTAGGTGTCAGCTCTTAGTTGTTCGTTGTGCTCATGTAGACCGGGCGTAGTTTTAGACATTGGGGAGAAGCCGAGCGCGGGAATACCAAGTTCTCGTAAATACCGGCTGTCGGTGCCACCTGTGAACGTGCAGGGTTTCAGCGTGATTTTTCTGTGGAAAAAGGAAGGAATTAATTACTTTTTTTATTGTTGAATGGGGGGCGCGCGATGGAAAGCGATGAATGAGGTCTATGATGGAACGAGAATGCCCCGAAGATGCCTAAAGCACTGGAACTCCCACGCATCGACGAAACACAGAACTTCAGAAGGCTGCTTGTCGTCGGACTCCAGTGGGAGGGTGGTCGCCAACTAGGCTGGCGTTAGCCCTACCACCGCAAGGGAAGAATTGGCCAGTCAAATAAGGTGTTGGGCGTGACTGTCCAGGATGCGCCGAGCGCTCGGTTCAGTTGAGTAACTGGCGGAACAAATTCCGCTACACGAAGAGGCTTCTTCATGTATCCCAAAATCCTTAATTGAATGATGAATTAAGGAAGATACCGAAATTGGTTACACATCAAGCTACTACAATCTGTCAAGTTTCTTTAATAGATTTTCAACTGTATCGCTAAAGCATAAGGTTCAAAGTTGATTAGGAAAAAATTACAGTTTCGGGTAGCTTGATGTGCTGGAGTCTGTACTTATCAGAACGTTTTTACCTGCTCCCAACTAAATCATGAAATCATCGTGACCAGCAAAAATAAGGGGAAAATACCCAAAAATCATTTATTAAAAATAACTTTTTAATAATATTAGAATATACATAGATAATGTGAGAAGCATAATACGATGAGAGCGGTCGATGTGGCGAAATATTTTATAGTTTAGGTACTTACATTTGTTCAGCAGCCGCCTTGAAAGCAAGCCAGTAAGCGTTGGTGTCGTCTAGCTTGGTCGACGCCACATAGGGGTCCTTCTGTTCGTACTCAAACGTCACACCGTCCCCAGCTTCAGCGCACCAGCGTCTTATCTAAAGGAAGTTATGTTAAGTAAATGACCAGAAGGGAAATTCCCATATTTTTAAGAACGTTCACTTTCTAATCTCAAACTGTCAGAAAATCCTCTAATTTCCCTACATTTTTAACAAGTTTTTGATATTGATTGTCACTTTAGATGAGATTGCAAGTAGACATTGAACGTTTTTAATTACAGAAATTGGCCTTCAGCTTAAAGAAGAGATATCTTCCCGAATATTACGAACACAGAGAATTTAACTCCAATCTTATTTTCCAAAGGATCTGTTTCAACCGCGACCTAAATATTCTCTTCTAAAGTATCCAATGCGAAAAAAACCCTGTCCAGGTAAACGGTTTTTTAACAGATGGAACTAGTGATTGCAGCAACGTACTATTTCGATTATTTACAAATTAATTTGACCATTTATACCCTGTCCATTAGGTAAACCGTTTTTTGACAGCTGCCTTAGAACGTAACTATTCCAAATTACGTAAAAGATAACTTTACAATTCGTAATAAAATAAGTTGATCCAATAACATTATTTTTTAAATTCGTCTTTACTGTCCCACTGCTGAGCAAAGGTCTCCCCAAATCCTTCCAGGCATCCTTTTCTAGAACCATCTCGATCCAACTCTTGCGGTACCGAACAAGATTTAATTGTCAAAATATACCCCCCTTTAGGTACAAACTTTGAAAGGGGCTTGTTTTTCTCTGCCTTAGGCAGCTATAGTTGAAACAGGTCGACAAACTTGAAGATTAACAAGAATCTTAACCTAATTAGGTCCCTTTGATTATTCAGATTGTACTTCGATCTTTCCAACCCTCTTTGGAAATTCAATGGGTCTTAAGGTGATTCGATTGGCTACCGTGCTCTTGAAACATTGATATTTTCATTGGATAAAACAGTATTTTTTCGTCTTCGTGTCGCTGGCACGATAGCATTTCAAATTATTGGTCCAAAACTCTGCCACTTTACAGAGTGGCATATCGCGCAACCTTTTATCATGGATTTAGTACATGATTCTGAGAATCTAAAAACGCAGGGGGCGTTGATGAGGGGGTCGTCATATAATATCGGAAAATGTTTGTATCTTTATGAATATATTTTACAGACATTTTAGTTCAGAACTGAAAAGTTTTATTAGTTCGGAAATTAATGTTTATAGTTTGAGATATACCAGGAGACTAGGTAAACTGGTTCTATGTGTGTCTTATTAACTTACTCCTGGGAAATCTTTGTAGCTTTAAACTTTTCATTACAACATAAAAGCGATGTTAGTCTTGTGTGGTTCGCAACAAATAAAATAAGCCTAGAATAACTATAAAAACGATGTTTTAGAGGTTACCTCGTAGTTTGTCGTAGTTGTAAAATCAATCGCGAGAGTTCCGTGAAAAGACGATTTTGCACCGTGAATGAATCTTAAGTCATCTCAGACTTAGTATTTATAGTAGAATGCATTAAAATAGTCTCTAAAAGTTGCCACAGTTGTCAGTTGTTGATAGAGGGCGAGCCTACAAAAAATCGAATTACACTGCACAACCTGAGAATAGAACTTGGAACCCCACGTACTGTAGTTCCACTTGCGGCCACCAGGCTAACGATTTAGTAGAAGTCAGCCTCAAAAAGATATACAAAATACTACTACTAATGTAGTTACAATTATTTGGTAGTATTCTTATATATTATTGGGTAAGTCTAAGTATCTACACTCAATATATTATACTCAATTGTTTTGTGGCGATACATTGATTCAATAATATGGCACAAAGATCTGCTGACAACTGCGGTTGTACGTATTTGTACGTACCTCGTTCTCAAACTGTTTGAGGTCGACAGACAGTGCGATACGTATGTCAAAACTCGCGGTCAACTTTTCCGGCACAACATTGTTTTGGATTCCACCCTGTAAATAAAACAGTAGACATGATGAATCGGAATTATGAATGAAAAGTTATGAAACAATCCTTCATAGCGACTACAAAAACATAACCCTCCTTCTGACGCAGTCGGGTAAAAACGGATGAGGTTTTTTATTTGAGGGTTTTTGCCCCTATTTCACATACAATCTGCAACTGAAGTAATTCGTTGCATTGCTCATCATCCGATATTGTTCCAGCAGACATGTTGCATGCTGCAGCATGACATGCACTAGTGCAGGAGACACGAGTATTAAATAATTTTGATTTATTTTATTCAGCCTATAAGTTCCCACTGCTGGGACACAGGCCTCCTCTCTGTGAGATGGAGTGGGCCGTAATCCACCACGCGGGCCCAGTGCGGATTGGTAGATGTCACATGTCTTGGAATTTTTGGTTCTAGGGCATGCCGGTTTTCTCACGATGTTTTCCTTCACCGTTTTGAGAGCAGCAGTGATAAAATTATTTACACAAAGTAAAGAGCATACCTGGGTTCGAACCGACGACCCATCTCGTAAGTCGGGGCCGTTTCCTCTGGGAGACTACTGCTCGATTTTATTCGATTTATGTGAATTTACTTTGAAAAGCGTGTAAAGCGCTTATTGTTATTTTCTAAATCTCGCTGTGCTACGTTCAAGGTCGATACTTACAGATAGCATAGTAAGATTGACAGATGTGACGTCACCAATTGTCAAGTCAGGGTTGTCGGCTAACTTCTGCTTTGACTCCTTACGTAGATCCATGAACTTGTCGATCATGTATCGTAACTGTAAAAAAAAGAAAGTCATTTTATGAAAAAAAACTGAACTCAAAAACGAAACAAAAAAAGAAATTGAAAAGTTTGTGTTTGTTCTTTTAAATTGGGTGAAGTGTGAAGTTTCAAGAATATTATTGATCGAAGCTGTAACGTCTTATCTAAGTCTTATTTTTTCAAACTCGACTTGGTTTCCAAAAAACAAAACATAATCATAATGAATATTAAGAGTAGGGTAGACAAGCGGAACTGAGTAGGTAGTTAAATCGAAAATTTAAAAAGTATTTTGTCAGAAGTGGGATTCGAACCCACGCCCACAGAAGTGGACTGCGACCTGAACGCAGCGCCTTAGACCGCTCGGCCATCCTGACATATTTATTTGCTCCAAATATCGAATCATATGAACGACAGATGCACTTTGCACAGTAACAAATATTATTATGGTTCAACACTATCGGTAGCAATGGGTTTCATTTTGACAGGTCAACAACATTAATTGCGTTATTTACGTTGTGGGGCAGACAAATTTGAAGCAATGGATTAGTAACATCCTTCAAAATGATTCAGATTGTGATAATTTAGTGTGTTACGCAATTCGGGTGCTGGCGCACCTTGTAATAATCACCGCTATTGACAGAAGCGTTCCCGTCGTTCTTAAAATAAATCTATGAAATAAATCAAAGAAAAATTTGGAAGATCCAAAAGTGTACGACTATTAAGGTACTTATAGTCTGAGGCGCAAACCCATAGGTTCAAACCGGGTGCGGTGACACGTTACGTCTAAAAGAATAATGAAACAAGTGAACATCACAATTGATTCAAAAGCCTTTGCTAACAAAAGAAAATAAGTTGTGATGAGATTTATTTTTCTTCGTACGTAGCCTACCACGTATTCAGCCTTAATAAGATGTCTACAACCTTTGTTTCATAATATTGCATCATAGTGTAGCCTCAAAACATATAGGTAACACTTAAACAAATTGGGAACTTTATTGTAGCTTCACATTCACACAGTACCTAATAGGGAACACAAATAGTTGACAATCAAATGAATTATTATCGATGATCGATCTTGACAGGCTACACTGACCTTCCATACCTATTAACACTGTTATTTGGAAATATTGTAAAAGCCCATTATTTTTAAAGTGCCTCTTCTCCATAGGAAACGATCAATTGGAATCGCGCACCTTGCTTCTGACATTTCATATGTGCCCATGTAGGTTTATGTGAAATAGGTAGGATTATGGTCAACTAGCTTCACATTTTCTGACTCACCGACTTCTTGACAATTCAAAAGTGCCTGTAAATGGTTTAATTGAAATAAATGCTTTGAGTTTGAGTTGGATATCTATGGTTTGAGTTGAGTTTGAATAAAATATTTTGATTTTGATCTTAGCACATAATTTGTACATACTTGGCTGTTAAACAGTTTTTCTCCCCGAGACCCCGACTAAAAAGTTCACTAAAAAGTTCACAAGGCAAAGTATTCATATGAGTTAAGTTATCAAAGCACCCGAGAATACTTTGAGACGTTAGCTACATAAGTACTTTTATACATACCTACTCGAGTTATTTTATCTTTGTTCAAGTTAACAAGTTTGTGTGAAAATGTGTGTGAGGTTTTACTGGCGCAGACAATCACGGCTATAATACAAAACAAGGTTCACTTCGTTAACAATCGAGACATTTTGAAATTTCGAACTATAAAGGCATAAGCACACGTATCAAACCGGAAAGGGATCGGCACCGTATCAACTCGAGCCGTTCAGTATTCTTTATATGAAACTCCCTACTGCAACGCACACTTATCGGAATCGTAACGTAATCGCCTCGCCTCGGGACAAGCTCGCGAACCGCGGTGCGGTGCGTTACGGCTCGTCGTCCCCGATCTTACGTCTCTCCGTACCCGAGCTTACGTCTCTTCGTCCACCCTTGCCCCTCTCACCCCTCCGGCCTGCCTGCTGCACGGCTGCACCATCAACCAGCGGCAGCGGTCGGCGAGCCGTAAACGCGGCGTTGCCTAGCCGTAGCCGAGTCGACGTATCGCTATAGGATATTTAACATCGCGCTAGGGCTCTTAGGAGTCGAGCAAAAAGAATGAACGCTAGGCGATACGATGCGACAGGATGGAACAAGATATTTCACGCAAAGTCGCGGGCAGAAGCTATAGTATAGACTATAAACTTAGCGGGATAATTACATAAGTAATTTAATGCTAATAAGATGCGACTTAGTCGCACTGAGACAATTTACATGAAGTTAAAACTTTACGCCTGCGTTTATACGATTATTAAATTAACTCTGAAGACTGCTAAAGTCTAGCAGTCCCAGGATATGCTGTAAGTTTTAATGGCAGCGATCCAGGGATTTAAGTAACGGCTAGAATGTAAGTTAATCCCCTCATTAGTCTAGGGGAGTCCGACTATCTAGATTCTAGCTAGACCCTCTTTTTGGTAGGTATTCGGGATATTGTCTTTATTGGTTAGGGGCCCGTGGCTAATTAATAACAGCTGCAGAGGTCGATCGATCAGGTAAACTTACGCTTGCCGCGGTTGGTCTGTGGATGGGTGATCTTTACATACGGAGACTCCTCCTTGCCTCGGAAAGTCTGAAAGCACGTTAAGCCGTTGGTCTCGGCCGTCATTCGTGGATCTTTGACAGTCGTTACGGGTAGTCAGAAGCCCGAAAGTCTGACAACCAGTCTTACCAAGGGGTATCTTATTGACCCAGTAACTGGGTTGTGGAGGTCAGATAGGCAGTCGTTCCATGTAAAATTCTGGTATTCAGCTGCATCCGGTTAGACTGGAAGCCGACCCCAACATAGTTGGGAAAAGGCTAGGCAGATGATGACAAAGGGAATATTGTTATTTTATACATTTATAACATAATCTGCAGCCTAATAATGTTCCCACTGCTGGGACACAGGCCTCCTCTCAGTAACCCTCTCACTGTGGCCCGTAATCCACCACGCGGGCCCAGTGCGGGTTGATAATGTCACATGTCTTCGAATTTCATATCGCAAAGTAATTGCTATAATTATCTATTTGCTTTCGTCTTCTCGAGCATGCATTTGACTAGTCTACTTTATGTCTTTTTCTAAGATATCTGTATGTTTTGGACAACCAAATGTCAAATGTTGATGTGTGAATTGAATTATAAGTAGGTACTAGCAAGTCGGAAAGCAGAACACCTCATAGAATTTAGTCTAGTGTAGTCTAATTCAATTCACACATCAACACCGGATGCCAAGACTGAAAACGAACCTTAGTTAATTCTCATTTGTTAAAAAATATATTTCCTCTATTCTGAAGGCTCGCAGTCTCATCTCGACGACAAACAAATGTCAAAATCCAGTCAAAAATTTAGGAAAATTAGTGCTAATATTGACAGATTGACAATTACGAGAATTGCTCCTGTGATTTCTGGCTCCATCTTTGATTGGTCTACCCAAATCCCTTCAATGGCCAATTTATACTACCACACAGACTTTCAGAATATCATTCTTAAATTCTCAGATTTAAAAAACCAAGACGGATCTTCTTGATAAATGACGAGTTTTATTCCCAAGGCACTCGGAGAACGGTCATTTATCGTCGGGATCCAAGTGAAGTAGAGGAATGTAGGGGGATATCTGTCCATTTACAATAGATTTTAGAGTATAAAGCGATGTTTGAAATAAATTCTGAACTGAAATATTTCAGAATGTGTCTTTCCTCAGTTCTTAAACCTACTTTAAAGTCAAATAATAACTCATTTTATAAAGATACGGGAGCGAATCTGTAAAATAAACAAACTTATTACTTGAGAGTAGTGGAGAAGGGCAGCTACATTTTTGTATGAAATAGCTTTTTTAATTTTTCTTGCGATGTTTCGTTCTGTGATTGCTATAGGTACATGATTTTATCTTCGTTCAAGTAATAAAATGCCGAAATGTAGTAGGTATACCAGGTCCGAAGCAAGTCACGCCAATTTTCAAGAAGAAAGAAGAGATAGAAGAAAAGAGTCCCAATCCCAAGGGTATCAGATGCAATTGTAAAAATTAACAAAAAGCAATTTTTTTCGAAGAAAGTAAGTTAGTTTGCTCGTGTAAAACTTTAACTTCTTTGTGCCATTGTAATTAGCTAGCCGAGCATAGTTCGCAGGCACATGCTGCCACTTTTCTTTTATTTTATTCTCTTTACTGATTAAGTTTGCAACGGGTCTAGAGAAAGTTTTGCCTACGTTAGGATTTGCTGATCGTCACAAAAACGCAAAGATAGTAAGTAGAATATTTTTGCTTTTTAGGGTTTCGTTCCCAAAGGGTGCTAACGGGACTTTAATACCAAGGCTCCGTTGTCTATCTGTCTGTCACAGGGCTGTATCTTTTGAACCGTATAAAGCTAGGTCCACACTTGTATCATCTCTAAGTTCAAAATCGGGCGTATCGTATCGAGTATTCGTATCCTAAGTGTGGACGCCTATTTCGAGCATATCGTATCTCTTACCGTGTCATTTTTGCTGAACTGGGGCTTTTTGCACAGTTTCCTGCATCGCACTTTTCACTGTTTATTTGTTTGTTTATCTGATGTATAATATATTTCTAAATAAATGTACAGACGCCAGCACATGCAGCTACTACAATCTGTAAAATTTCTTTAATAGATTTTAAACTTTATTGCTTAAGCATTAGGTTCAAGGTTGATTGGGAAAATTTGACAGTTTCGGGTAGCTTGATGTGCTGGCGTCTTTATGTACTTATTTTATTGATTTTTCTTTCTATATTTTTGGAGTCATCTAACGAATTTTAACAATGTCTATTAATATCCTTGTAGGTATCCCGACTGATTATTTATTTACCTGATGGCCTCGATGGGGAACAAATTACTATCTCATTGGCTCACCTAACGTTATTCCAAGATACGACATTATTCATAGCACCTAAGCTAAGCTTACTATCGAAATGCATCATTATTCTTAATTCATGGAAAGACAGACTAGGCGGTTGGCAGACAGCCAGCCATGTTCATATTCACACCAACTCCATTATTTGAAACATCATTATAGCACAAATATGTTTCTACAATTTACTGTTGAATTTTCAATGTTTTTCCTTGATAGGGAGATAATAGAAACAAAGAAAAAGTATAAGAAACGCAGTCTGTTTTTCTGTCCTTTAATGTTCTCATAACTTACTAGCTGTGCCTCTGAACGCGATCCAGTGAATACAAATACTAAAACCTAATCAAACAAACAAATCTAAATTTTTTAGTCGAAACAGTCGACAGACGGACCGACCGAGAAGCCCTTGCTTTTTAGGATTTCGTACCCAAAAGGTAAAAACGGGACTCTATTATTAAGACTCCAATGTCCGTCTGTCTGTCTGTCTATCTGTCACCAGGCTGTATCTCATGAACCGTGATAGCTAGACAGTTGAAATTTTCACAGATTATATTTCTGTCCGCTATAACAACAAATACTAAAAACAGAATAAAATAAATATTTAAGGGGGTTAAGGAAATCGTTATTAAATCACTTATTTATTCGCAACCGGCGCGTGTATGACCAGCACCCTATAGTTGCGTAACACATTAGTTATCACAATCTGAATCATTTTGAAGGATATTGATAATCCATTGCTTCACTTGTTCGGAAAATTTGTCTGCTCACAACGTAAATAACGCAATGAATGTTGTTGATCTGTCAAAATGTAAGCGATGGCCACTGATAGTGTGTTACGCAATTACAGTATGAACGTAAAAGAAAGAAAAAGAAATAGGTAAGTAAGGCTACGACTAGCAGGTGGCGTTCTGTAGATTTTGCCTACCCCTATTGGGAGAAGACGTGAGTTTATGTATATATGTATAACCACTTTTTATCTTATATTATTAGCAAATAATGTCCTTTATGTATAGGTAAATAGGTTTTAGAATAGGTCATAGCTAGTTTATTATTCTGTGAACTAAAGGTATGTCATACGAGATTTCCATTTGGTGAGGTCTGACTAAGTTAATGTCTAGGTTAGGTGTCAGTCTTTGCTAGAGTGCTAGTTTAATTATTGAACCGATCCCTAATACCTTTAGTTCTGTTGTTGGCCAAGTGACAACAATGGTCGGTGTCGAATTTATGCAACTGTTGTATAATAAGGGGTATTATAACACGAATGTGTGATAATCACAGAACAGATAATCTGTTCTGTGGTGATAATAGTATCACATGTGTGTTTTAATACCTAATTATGTACAGTTAGTTGCATACAAGACTTTATCTACACCCATGATATGAATCCTCTATCTATAGATAAAAGGTTCTGAAACCATAAGGCGAGAACTGTATGTAAATTCATGAAAAGTTTCACTCATTTTTGTAAACAACGCAGTAATACATTTTTGCAATATTAATATCGAACAAAAATGGCGGGATACGACGTGAATTCGAATAACCTATAAGTTTTTTTTTTTAAATTACGTCGCTGTGGTAGTGAAACGCGTGTGCATGACAATGTTATCCTCTGACGTAGACTAGAGTCAAGAGCAAACCCTTATCAAAAAAAAAAAAAAAAAAAAAAACCTTTTTTTGAAATTCATAAAGATACCTACCACAAATGAGTGGTGAGAATGTGGATGTTTGATGAGTAAGGAAGGGATCGAAAAAGCAAAGGAGTTGCATAATGAAATTTAGTAGGTCAACATTATATCACTCGTTTGGATGATATTATGGTTACTAAGACACTGGTTGTTTTAATGTTGGCAATAAGACTGTTTCAGGAACTTTTATAGAGGATTTATAGCATGGGTATAGATAATAAAAAACCGTACCTACTTATTAAAGTAATGAGCCATTCGTAAAATGACGCAATTTGTCGAAATGGGGGATTACTGACCAATCCAATACCCAGTGCGAATGCGGTGCTTCTGATCAGACCACGCCCCACTTGCTGGAGTATCCCTCTTGGGATACTTCAGCAAGTGGGGCGTGGTCACTCATAGCAGGTGTAGGTGCACGATTCCTTGTTCGTGCACCTGCACCTTGATGACCTAAAGAATGCCACTGATGACGCAATCAACGTGGCCACCTACTGGGCTAATTAAAACTATATTTAAAAATAACAATTAACGAGTACCATCAACATGAAAATTAGAAAACGTACCTGACTAAATTACCTCAGAAATGCTAAGAAATGCAGTAGCACGTAGCTACCGTCCTACACAAAAAGTTTGGCTAGTCAATATGAGTAGGTATAATTAGATAACTGACCTTTTCACCGCTGTTGTCAGGCAGCAACAGAGAGCCGTGTCCGGACTTGCCCGGGCAGATGATCATCATATCTGTAACGAATCCAAATTGCATGATTACCTGGTTTTAGACCTTTAGTTTGTAGAAACCTACAGCAATGACTGTTCTCCGGATTAAGTAGCCGAAGTTTGTATTAAAGATCCTATAAATACCTAATTGATTTTTAGTGCGATTTTGAGCCAAACAATGCTTTAAAAACACTACAAAGCGAAAAATAACTATTTTAATTGTATGCCCATGAGGCCGAACACAGCATTAACTCACTGTATATTGTAAGACCTATAATGTAACCACGGACATCGAATGTAACCTATGTAGGTACCTATCACAAATAAATTGTTTGCTTTGATTTGATTTGAACCTTAATTTCGAAAGTCGGAGTCGTTGGGTTCGCATTTTCGTTGTTTGCCACCGACTTCCGAAATTAAAGTTATTTTTTCACTTTGTAGTGTCTTATTTGGAAGCTATAAAATTACAAAACTAAAAGTACCGACTGTGATGTTCACTGGGATGCTTAATAAAACACACTTTGACAGATACATAGGTAAGGTAGCATAAACGGAATCCAGAGACGTCTGATGTCGGCTACGGCCGGTAAGTGACTGACCTGTCAATGCTTTCCGCATACACTACATCCCTCCTTTATTTTTATTAAATTGAAATGTTGAATTGATTCTAATCGCCGATTCGAAAAGGTAGTTTTCGTATGGAGAAGAATGGGCAAGAAACTCCATCGTTACTCTTTTAAAATGTTTTACAAGTTCTTATAAACATAATATTTAATTATATGTGAAGACGATGCACTCAATTCTGTGATAGATACATCGTGCTCACATATTTACAAATATTGTAAAAGTAGATGATTTTCCTAGAACTTTCGCTTTGATAAATCCAATTTAATGGAGTGTTACTTATGGTTTCCTCATGATGTTTTCCGGTTTCCTCACGATGCTTTCCTTCGCCATATAATGGATGTCCAAATGCGTCCAATTTAATGGATGCCCATTGCGTCCAATTTAATGAATCACATGTCTTCGAAGTATTGGTTCTCAGACATGCCGGTTTCCTCACGGTGTTTTCCTTCACCGTTGATGAACAGTGGTGATGAGTGAAAATACACACAATGCCTGCCTGGTTTCAAACCCACGAACTTAGTCGGGCTAGACCATCACCACGGTTGTGCTGAAATTAAATGCTATTATTATGTGTATGTGCCTACGTGTGACATGGTGAGTGATCTTGTCTGTTCAAACTGTTAAATAGCAAGGTGTATTATTCTTTTGACAATATTTAAATGACAAATTTTAATTATACTTTTTAACTTAATCCAATATAAGCTCATGTTAAGACATACTAAATAATTTTGAGTATTGTTGTATGTTTTTTTTTTTTTCACATGACATTATGGAACCTTTGATATTTTGTATGCCTTTTGGCGGGGCACAGCTCGGATCTTATGTATTTATAACACCTTTTGTATGTACCCTGTGTTCACGAAATAAGTGTATTTGAATCTGACACAACTTAACTTGTTTGGTAAACAATAATTATTGAGATCTTCTATTATTTTACATCTGTCATTGTGGTTGTGTCCTTACACCTCCTACCTAATATATATCTTACTTCGTTTCTTTCCATATTCAAGAACCTACCTTTAGATTCAACGCTTGTATTTCTATAATAAGGTCCCAACAATTGCCATGGAATTTGAACCTTATCATGAAGGTATGACATTAAGTTTTGTGTTCCCAAAATTGATAATTATCTGAGAGTCTGAATTCGAATATACTGAGACTTCTAATTACTCAGTTGATTAGATCATCCAAACAGTACTAAAGAGCTTCCCATATTTCGATATAACTAGGTACTACAGTAACTTAGTATTCCAGTACTAAGCCATCTCCAAACATCGTTTATTTATATCGTTAAATAGATAATATAATGGTTCTAAGCAGTAGGTAAGGTATACTTGCAGAAGTATAATTTGTTTGAGATCCCTATCATCACATAGTTTTGAATATTTGCTGTTTATATGTGACGGAAACTTTGACAAATTTATACTTTTGCTATGTTTTTGCTGTTGTAATGTTTTATTATTTTTAAACAGCGGATGTGTCTATGCTTAGATTTATTTATAGTGTTCAATGTGTGTAATGTGATTTACCTGAGTTTAGATTGGTTCAAGGGCCAGTGTTGGTATTAACTTAATGACAACAATGATGTTGGCATGTGCCTAATACACATCATGGAGTTTGTATATGTGTCCCAGTATTTATAGAATAATTTTTCTAGACAGATGTCACATTCATAAACGTGCTTGTAATTCTGATCGTTTGCCTGTGCGGATGCACA
Source organism: Oligia fasciuncula (assembly GCA_963082905.1). NCBI lineage: Eukaryota > Metazoa > Arthropoda > Insecta > Lepidoptera > Noctuidae > Oligia > Oligia fasciuncula. The sequence goes on from OY720397.1 coordinate 18,150,235, forward strand.
ATATATTTTGGAGTCTAATATGGTATTTTATTGAGTAGTCCACGGAATTACCAACAGCGCGTATCTACCTATTTCTGTAATTATTCTTCCTTTTTTTTTTATTTTTTTTTTTTTTTTATTTTTTTTTTTTTTTTTTTGAACAATATTGAAAAATTGAACAATAATAGATTTAGAAGATATTTATGAGTCAATGCGATTTTTTTTTTTTTTTTTTTTTTTTTTTTTTTTTTTTAGGGTTATTTTTAATTTAGTAGTATCATTAGGTACTTTTAACCACTTCAATACCTATTAGGTACTACTTGACAACATTTCCGGTAGGTAGTTCAAGAAATTTAATCTGACAAAAGTTGTATTTTTGCCTGTTGGTAAAATATTATTTATTTACGTTTGTTAGTTAATTACCATAACATTGAATCATCAAAATAATTTATAATCGTATCATGTTCTAGAATACTGGGTTGTCCTGGTGATGATCGCTGAGCGAATTGACTGCCCCTACATTAGGAAATGCTGTAGCAGACATGTATAGCCAGTGCACTTAGTTTTAATTGACATTGACATTATTATCTTAATTTTAATTCCATTACCTTTTTAATTTTGTATTCGTTAATTTGTTTTATTTCTATGCATTGAAATTTTATTCTGTGGTAGTAGGCATTGTAATATTTTAATTTCATTTGGGTCTTGCCTGAATTAAATGAATTTTATTTATTTATATTTTTATTTTAAAGCTGCATCCTAACCAACTTTCTTACGGATGCAGCCGAATAACAGTATTTCATATGGGGCGACTGCCCACCTGACCTCCAGAACCCAGCCACTGGGTAATACAATAGGTACCCCTTGGCAAGACTGGTTGTCAGATTTTCGGGCTTCTACCCGTAACGACTGTCAAAGATCCACGAATGACATCCGGGACCAACGGCTTAACGTGCTTTCCGAGGCACGGAGGAGTCTCGGTATGTAAAGATGGTCACCCATCCACAGACCAACCGCGGCAAGCATAGCTTAACCTGATCAAACGACCTGTGCGGCTGTTATTATTTAGGCCTACTTGTACCCCTACTACCTACTGCGTAAGCAATACTTGTACGCCTGGCAAGGCAGCACATAGTGACATATTTTTTTCCATCATGGCCAGTATGGTATATCTATGTGTACAAATAAATATATTTTAATTTGAGTTTTAACTAATCTTCCATCAATATAGACTGACTTCTAATGTGACAAACAATACAAAAGATGGTGCCAATCTCATACTGAAGGTATCAATACTTTCACTCAGACCATTGTAATACTAGTAACAGGACCTCACCTAAGGCAGTATTATCAACTTTGTGATACTTAAATAAGAATTATAATCTCATAACCACATCACGCCTGTACCTATGTTTGAATAGGTAAGCAATCTTTATTGTTATAAGTACATTATTGTCTTGGTTTCACATAATGATACATGGCACCTGTAACTTAGTGACCTTTGATAGTACTACCACAAAACTCCAACAGAAGAAGGGAACTTCTCTTCTCAAACAAAATTGATTTACCGATTCATCATATCATAAGAAAATATTATGTCATACTAATTCATGTTACAGGTGAAAACAGTTTTACTAAACATTTTGTTCATCTATCTACCCTTAAGGAATCACTGGTCCCCAAGTCACAGGCTATAACCTAGTTTGGGTGCCAGGAGATAATACTCAATGCACTTTATGTTGTACCATATTACTGTACTTGTAACCTTTATGAACATTTTACTGGAAATAAACATTAGTATTATTATTTTGAGTGTCTTTTTTTTCTCACCTCTTAGGCTGGTTTTAGCTACATTTACGGGCCAAAGTCAAGTAAATGCAGCGTATGGTGTGTATTAGAGTGTTTTCTTCCTCTAACTGTATGAATTTCCTAACTATTCTGCAGGTGTTTAAGATGGCAGCTTTCTGTTGTTATTATATTATTATTAATTAATCATTGCAATAACATCAAACAGCAGTTTACTGTTATTGTGACTTTTTATTTTCACTTTGCCCCTATTTTATTTCAAAGTATGTATACTTATTATTTTAACTGGTTGGTAGGTACTAGTACCTAATTATAGTAACAATTACATAGCTTTTGTCTTTCCCATAGTCTGTTGATACCGATCTAAATTTAGATCGGTATAATGTCACCCTAGAACTCAGGTACACATGTTAAGCATTATCAGTAGTACTCATTAGTTACTTATTCCTACACGCAGGAAATTTTCCTCTGTGGAACGGGTCTACAATAAGAGACTTTTTACTACCATCAAGTACCTAATAACCCATATTTTTTTTGCATTGTTTATGTTTAAAAGATATTACAATGAATACATTCGTTTGGGTGATTCTCCCAACATGGAGAAGAGTAGCTCGTTTCATAAATTTCAAGTGCCCTCTTCCATTTTCTCCAACTAGTGCCGACAGATGTCGGATCGCCTTCGCAATCAAAATGGTTTTAGTTGGGAAGTGTGGATGATGCATGAGTCATTTTGCAGCTTGCATTAAAATGTATTGACTCTTATTTTTGCGTGGCTTTTACTGAAAATAACAGTAACAGTATTACAACTGCATGCCCTATTATATTTTTGTAAGTACTTATTGCGTGAGTCATTTTTTGGGGCGACCTGTAACAGGATTTTGAGACTCGTATGCGTGGCCTTTTATCTTTTATATAGATAACAGTATGCGTAGCCATAAGGTACCTGTTAGTATATGCGTGGCCTTTAGACCATTTCGGATTCAGCATGACCTTTGACTTATGTGTAAGTATGACTAACTAATTATACTGAATAACTTTATTCAGTAGCGTTACTTTACTATTATTATGGAAATTGACTGATAATAACCTTTATCTATTAACATATTAGGTTTATTAACTGGTTGGCAGTAAATATGCTAGTAATTAAGCCATTATTATCGCAATGGACTGCGATAGGCTGAGTTGATTGATTGAAGCCATTATTGATGCTACACGTTGACTGCCAGACGACAGACACAATAGAAAATCTATTGTTTGCGGTCACCGGTGACCGCGCTGGCAGTCAATGCATTACACTAACATTTCCCGGTCTTTTCTCACATTTATCCGTTATGCATGGTCGTATTGAGAATAGTATTTGCGTGACCTTGATATTTCTGTGTCGAAATGCAAACAATTGATCCTGGCAAAACCAGTGACCTGATTAAAATAGTATCCAATGATTTTGTTTTATTTTTACAATAGGTGGGTATGTAGGTTATTTACAACAGAAAAGTTAAGTATGTCCAAGATGTATGATATTAATTGGTTATTATTTTTATTTAAAATAAGAAGCGTGCAAATAACTCAATTATCTTGTTATTTAAATGAGAACACTTACCCAATAACAATAATTTACTGTTTGCATTCCAGCACATTGAAATAATTGCGTACTATTCAGGCATAGCCCTTTGTTTTGTTGTAACACTTGTAACCAACACTTACTGCATGGCCTTTGTAACATTTACGCAATGATATTATATTTAAGGGGTAGATATGGCACTAGCGGGCGCAAATTGTTGCAGGCAAATTTAGATAATATTGTTGTAGTTTCATTTAGTCCGCTAATAGCAGCAAGCAACACAATACATATAGCTATCTCTTTCTGTGTCATACGTTCCGCACTGTCTATCGCAGTAACTACTTTGTAATAACAACGCAACAATACAGAACGTCGGCGTCGGCGTCGCTCAGTATGAACGTAGCGTATCTTTCCTTTATAATATCATTGCATTTACGCTTATAAGTTGTTTACATCAATCGAAGCAGAATTTATTTTTCGTAACTTAATCATACGAAACTTAGGTAACAAAGCAATCATTAGATGTAACCTTTTACCTTGGTAACGATTTATTTACGTGTAGGTAGGTAGGTACAGCGTGACTACGTTCTGTTTTTACTTTAGTATCCAACTATTAACGATCCTTATCGAAATATAGTCGCTTAACTGATCGTAAACAACTATCAACGTGCATTATTTTTCAGCCTGCATTCTTCCTCTTTTTTTGGTAAATGTTTTCTGCACTTACTTTTATCCTCGTTGCCACTTGTGATGTTCACTGGGATGCTTAATAAAACACACTTTGACAGATACATAGGTAAGGTAGCATAAACGGAATCCAGAGACGTCTGATGTCGGCTACGGCCGGTAAGTGACTGACCTGTCAATGCTTTCCGCATACACTACACCGACGAAATTTTTTTATTTTTTTATCACCTGGACACACGCAAGCTGACAGACCGCGAGAGAAGGGTCCAAATGTAATTAAGGTTGGATTTTCTTGTCCTTTAACATTATAATCTTTGCGTTCAATTCAGGGACCACTAATTTAACAAATATTTTGCGTCGGAAAAGTGGAATTGTCTTTAGACTACACGCATAGGTATTAAATGCTCTTCTAGTAACCTACACATACTCAAATGGCTTGAGTATTAGATTATATCATAAAAAGAATATTATTAATTTTTGCTGCAGGTGGTTAGCAAATAAAGATTGTCAAAAAACTATGTTGTAGGTACAATAATAAGAAAATAAATAAACAGTATATTATAACATAGATAAATAAAAATAAAAAATTCTCACGCCAAATGGTTCTTTCGCCGTTGAAGACCAGGAACTCTTCAGTAGGGCTGGCGATGCCTTCATCCAACGCAAACCCAACATTCAGTGCTTTGAAGGCATCAGTCTTCACAAACTCGCCCATTCCTGATCCTCCGCCTATCTCCTCGTCTGAGACAAAGTAGGTGCCATTTAAAAGGATTTTGATGAGAAAATATTGTAGTGATCTTGTTTCCCTCCGTTATATATAAGATACAGAAATAGCGAGTTAAAAAAACGGTTCAGCCGTTTGGGAGCTACAATGCCACAGACAGACACACAGATACACGCGTTAAACTTATAAAACCCTATTTTTTTGGGGATTTGAAAGGGACTGTCACACACAGAAAACTTTCCACGAAACCAATTTTTTTTTTAAAACCTCGTTTAGCTCATCTTTCTAGCTAGATTCCTCATCAATCAGCACCCTTAGCGGCATAAAATTTCATCAATTTTACTTTCACGATTTCCCATAAGAAAGAAAGAAAGAAAATACGTTTATTTGCGGTAAACATGACGCAATAAAGAATATAAACACAAAAAAAAGAAAGGCTGGGGAGAAACATACGTCACATCCACGCAAAACGGCTATCGCTCAGCATTATGCTGCGACCCTATGCAAGACAGCCCCAGCCAGGTTTTCAGCGACAGCCGACGCCGACGACGTATTGACGTCGTCCGGTGCAGCAAACAATTATTAGGACGCTGTACTGGTACAGCATACACAATAAAAAATAATAGTATAATAATTGAAAACACATAACTGTCATATAATACAATATGAAACAATAACCACGATGCATTTCAAAATGATTTTCCTAGTTGTGTTTTCCCAGCAGCTGTGTTAGCTACATCATCATTTGGGGTAATAAGGGCGCTCGATAGATCGCTAACACACTACTCGAGCTCAGAGACAATAGACCTAGATACGATACAACCTCTTGCTTGCCTTGTTAAGAGCCGCCAAAGAAAAGGTTCTAGAATAAGAGGTTGTTTTTGTTTCTGCAAGCGACTTTACAACTGGCTTGCAAGTCGCCATACAGTTAGAAAGGTGACAAGTTCAATTAAAATCAAACTAAAAAAAATTATTTCAATAAAAAATTAAAAGAACCTATGGAGAAGAACGGACAGGAAACTCTATGGACACCCTTTTAAATTATATTTTTACAAAAATATTAGTTACATCATTAAAGAAAGAAAGAAAGAAAATACATTTATTTAGCACAGACTAAAAGACACACAATACAGTAGGTAGTCAGAAAAAAAAAACAAACAACATTAATGTTGAATTTATAATTTATACTATCTGCGCCCCGCGGTTTCACCCGCATAAGTTTCGATCCTGTGGGAATATCGGGACAAAAAGTAGCTTATATGTTAATCCAGGGTGTCAGCTATCTCCACACAAATTTTTTATCAAAATTGGTCCAGCCGTTTGAGCGCGAAGAAGTAACAAATATATAAACACACACACACTCACAAACTTTCACCTTTATAATATTACTGTAATGTGAAAACGATGTAAAAAAAAAAGACGTACCTACGTAGCATCCAGAATACAGCACAGATATGCACATCATGCATTAGGTACTCATTTATCGTAATCGTTAATTATTGTAATACACCTCATACTTATAAAATATGGACACCTAACTGACCTGGCACAAAAGATAGATGCAGAGTTCTCTTCAACCTGAGGCCTTTCGCCTTAATCCTCTTCACAGCTTCGATGTACTGCACGGCCACAGACTTCATGTCCTGAACTCCTCGACCGTATATGACGCCATTCTCCAAGTGAGCTTCGAAGGGGGGATAGGTCCAACTTTTCTGTAAAAGGAAGATCAGGATTACTTCAGTGCCAAATTAAAGACTCATCTGCCTAGCCTTTTCCCAACTATGTTGGGGTCGGCTTCCAGTCTAACCGGATGCAGCTGCCTATCTGACCTCCACAACCCAGTTACTGGGTAATACGATACCCCTTGGTAAGACCGGTTGTCAGACTTTTGGGCTTCTGCGACTACCCGTAACGACTGTCAAAGATCCATAAATGACAGCCGGGACCAACGGCTTAACGTGCTTTCCGAGGTACAGAGCGGTCACGGTATGTAAAGATGGTCACCCATCCACATACCAACCGCGGCAAGCGTAGCTTAACCTGATCGATCGACCTGTGCAGCTATTATTATTTTGCCACGGGCCCCTCTGTCAAATTAGAGACTGTTTCCTTAAAACACTATAACATCACGCCTTTGTTCCCCAAAGGGTTGGGCAGAGGTGTACAGTCAGCAACAAAAGTCGATTAACACTTCCGTTTTTTAAATCTTAGTTATTGAGCAAAATTTTTGTCCAAAATTGCAGCAGAAGTACAATTTTTGGAATATAAACTCTTTGCTATTATGTGAAAAGCTAAAAAAAACATGTAAAAATGACAGTGTTGATGGAGTTTTGTTGCCGACCGGCTTCGGCTTTATTATTAACTAGCTGCGCCCCGCGGTTTCACCCGCGTAAATGTCGATCCCGTGGTAATATCGGGATAAAAATTAACCTTATTTATCTATTCTGTGGTGTGGAGTGTGGATAGGAGTATTTTTTAATTTATTATTTTCACAATATTTAGTCGCAAAATCCTATCTATGTTGCTTTCTTTCTTGAATATCTAGTACCTATTAAAAATTACCTAATAGATAGGTGTTGTTTTTACTTTGAAACTACAAAATCAGAAGCTTTGAATCGTTCATACGCTACAATAAATTAAATAAACCTAATTTTCCGGGTGGTTGGCAGCGCAGACAAAATCGAAGTGACAGTGACTGCGAATACTCATGTAAATGGCTGAATACTCATGTGAATTTTATTAATGATTTTTTTTTAAGAGATAAGTATGCAGGATCGTCGGATATACCTAGTTGAAGTTTAGTAAGAAACCGATGGATGTCGCCGACTGAAATTTAATTTGATAAATAAGCTGTTTGTTTTCTGCTAATATTATTTTTATTCGAGAACAAGAACATCCATCGGTTTCTTACTAAACTTCAACTATATCCGACGATCCTGCATACTTATCAATTTTGTTGACTGTACTTATTGTAATTATGAATGAAGAAGTACCTACTTCTGCTTTTTAATTAATTAAAACGCAGAAGGACCCCCGAAATAAGAAAGCAGGATGCATGCATGTACTTTTTACCAATACTACAGGGTAATTGTATAATACACTTTCATTTTGGCAGTTCAACAACATTCATTGCGTTATTCACATTGTCAACCAGAAAAAAAATCCAAACAATGGATTAGCAATATCCTTCAAAATTATTCAGATTGTGATTAATAGTGTAGGTACTTGTTACGAAATTAAGGTGCCAGTCGATGAAAATGATAACTTACAAGAAAATAACCTATTTGCCTACTCCAAGAAACAAGGTGATCTAAGTATCTATTGAACAAACAATCAAAGTTATCCTCCAAAATATCATAAAGTTAGTTTATCAATACGAACAATGTTATTTAATAACAGCCGGTCGATTCTGTAAAAATCTCACCGTGAGAACTTAGGTGAAGTGAGTTTGTTTTTGCGAGGAATTGACACTATTGACAGCTCACTCCACGCTCACTTCACCTAAGTTTTCACCGTGAGATTTTTACAGAATAGCACCGCTGTTAACACGAATTGCAAGGTGAGTGTTATTACAATATTTCGGTCACGTCTCGCCAGTTCGCGCAAACACACGCTATAGAAACGTCAACCAAGGGATTTTGGTGATACTAAACATACGGACGTGGGTATACTTTAAAACAGTTTGCTCCTTTGCTCATAAACGTGTCTTTAGTACGTTAGTGTGCGTTTTATAAGCCACTAGCAGCGCCCCGCGGTTTCACTCCATAAGTGTCGAATCCTTGGGAATATCGGGATAAAAACTTGCCTATGTCCTTTCCCGGGACTCAACTACCTGTATACCAAAATCGCTTCAGCGGTTTAAGCGTGAAGAGGTAACAGACATACTTACATACAGACGTATTTTCGCATTTATAATGTTAGTATGGATTGTCATCATTCTCTATATTTATTCGTCAGCGAATTTCTGAACAAAAAATCTTGTCAGTCCTACCACTTCAGAAATGCATTCTAATCATTTTTTAATTAAGTATTTATGTTCCTTTGTTGATTTAAAGCTGATTATTCCATCGCCAGATTACTTTTGTTCAAGGAAAAAAATTGACGTTGGGACAGTTTTCCTATGAATTAACTGTCAAAATTGTTCTCCGAATAAAATCAGATGATGGAAAAACCAGCTACGTTATTATTATGGAGAAGAGAGGGAAGAGGGAGTGCACCTGTGTCTTACACTATAATATCGCCCGCGCCGAAGAAGACTAGTCTCCGTTGAGATTGGCCGCCGTGACCGAAATACGGTCTGGAGGACTTTATTAGTCTATTACTGTATGTTACTACATACCTACTTATTTACATACCATCATTACATGGCGGAGTGTCAATTTTATATAAGTACCTATCATCTTTTGTACATACTAAATTTTATGCAAATATACGATTTTTATTTGATTTGATTTATTTGAGGTCGACACAGCATGTCTTCTTTTTCCATACTCCTCTATTAGTGTTTATCTCAGTAGTGCCTTTCAAACCATATCATCTTTCACCCATCCATTCCATCTACCGTTTCTTTGGTCTTCTCTTTTATAAGTCGTCACGTCAAAAATGCCGTTACATTCAAACGACGATTAATTCTGTAGGCTTCCTATATTTACATAAACCAAATATTTATGCACAAACATCCAGACTTGAAATCACTGTCTCCAGCTAGATTCAAACCAGCGACCGCAGCGAAAAATATACAAAAGATAGTTTTACTAGCTTTTGCCCGCGGGTTCAAGGTCGGAAATTATCCCACGGGGATATAAAGTACCTATCATATGTCGTAATCCAAGTCAGGGTCTACCTATTTGCCTTTTTGCCTTTCATCAAAATTCGTTCAGCCGTTAAGGCGTGAAAACGTAACAGACTGACAACAGAGTTACTTTCGCATTTATAATATTAAAGTATGGATGAATCCATATTGGATTCAGGTGGTACTGGGCAAAGCAATAAAAGCTCACTATTTAGGTTAGAAAGTTCTCGGTGTTCTTGAAACTTTTGAAACTAGGTTACTTTAAATTTAATTTTAAACTGCGCTAGTAGCTTTAGCCCCTGGAACATCTAAATCTTTGAGAAGTGGATTCTTTAAGAATTTATCTCCAACTGGATCCTTGGGAAAGCACCGAAAATAGGAGGCATGTAATAATTGAAGACTTTAATATTGGTGTTGTGAGTATCAGCTTTAGAATTTCTGCCTGATCTTTTTATTCTATTCTTCGTCTCAGTGTCTGTCTGTGTGACAGCCTAGATCTTCTAAACTACACAATGCATTCTGATGCAGTTTCCACCATCATTCAAAGTATTTATTCCGGAAGATTTATATGTATATAGTACACAAATATTTAACTAAGATAGGTATAGCTCAGATATCTCAATGTTTTAACATGTCGTTACATCAGAACCTACGTTATTGGCCCCGTGTGAAGCAGGGGCGGGTCGCTAGTTAAGGAATAATAAGATCTATCAAGCACACGGAAATGGCTCCGTGCTCTTGATCTTTTGCTTTCTTGCTTTCTATTTTTATCGCTCCAATTCTCTCGACATTATCGGTGTTAAACATTACTAAATGTCACTATAGAGGCTAACACAGGATTGGTCGTGCCGCACCGCATTGCATAAATTCTCCTACATCATTTTCGTACATTTTGTCTGAACCATCGCACCACGCACACACGGCATGGCACGCGCCACACCGAGATATTGAAATGCAATCCTGGGCCTCAAGTCTGCTATTACAATAGTGTCAGAATGGTCTATCATTGATTTCATAATTGTTGATTTTGACAAGTTTGGTAATCTACTAATATAATGGCGTCAATATGACTTTCCAATGGTCAACCACTGACACTCCATTGAAAGAAATGGCATAGAATGGTAATCTCGTACATAATGACAAATGAATGACTGACTTAGGCGGTAATCTGCTAAAATTTTGACAGTTCCTTTGACCAGTGACCTACCATTGGAACGTCATTGTGCAGTCATTGCTTTTAATACGTTACGAGTATCGTATATGTTCTGTGCCATTGACCGACCAATATCGACCATTATGAATTTAGCAGATTACGAATTTTTAGCAAAATGGCAATGGGATCGTGTTGGAATTACGAATTTATAAAAATAGCAGACTTGGGCCCCTGATGCATTGTGTTAATGCTGTAATGTGCGCTTAGCTTAGTCCAGGTGCGCGCGGCCGCGTTTTTCCCACGGCCATTTTCTTTTCGCGCACTGCATTTTCAATGCACTGCTGAGCTGAAAATCCAACAGTGTGTTTTTCTGACACGCTGGGATGCGCTCTTTTGGATTCTCAATTCTCGGGTCAACACCGAGAGTTGAAAATCCAGTGATAAGTTTACATCCGTGCCACCGTGGGCTTAATGGCCACTTACCTCAAACACTGGCACCACATCCATATGCGAGTTGAGCAGCACACTAGGCAGGGTCGGCTCCAAGCCTTCCCAGGTCATGACGAGGACCGGCTTCTTTGGCAGAGGCTCGTGCACTTGCACTGGTAGACCCATCTCTGCGGCTTGGCCGCGGAGGTACGTGAGGCATTCATCTGGAATTCAAAACACATGACATAAGACCTTTGTCCCAGACTTGAGTTTAATTGAAATGTTATCGGTTGCATATAGTGTCGCCTACCCCGCAAAAAGACAGACTTGCTACGGATATGTACCAATGTAGATACTGGTTTGGCGTTAAGATGTCGTTCTCACCATACTTACGACGAATAAAGAAACTGGAAAATAAAGAAAATAAACCTTTTACTTTTAGTTTAATTTTGAGTGGGCGCCAAACGAACAAACAAGCAAATTAATATCGTAAAGCATACATTACTGACGTTTGAACGACACTTAAACATCGTTTAAAAATAAAACCCAAAATATCTACGACTTGCCTCATTAAGCACTATAGGTACTATAAAAGTACTAAGTATGGATCATGTCTGTGATGTTTCGCCAAGTAATTGAAAAAAACCATGTATGTTATGTTATGAGAGCAGTGGTGGCCAAGTGGTAACGGCCGCGACTTATGAGTTGTAGGTCGTAGTAGGTTCAAACCCAGACGGGCGCTTTACTTTGTGTAAATGTTTCATCACCACTGCTCTCAAAACGGTGAAGGAAAACATCGTGAGGAAACCGGCATGTCCTAGAACAAAAAATTCGAAGACCGTCACATCATCTGCCAACTCGCACTGGGCCCGCGTGGTGGATTACGGCCCAGTCCTTCTCACCTAGAGGAGGCCTGTGTCCCAGTAGTGGGAACATTATAGGCTGAATATGTATGTATGATATGATCAACCGTCATCAGGTAGTCTTGATTCGAGATTAGTAATTAAGTTCCTAGTCCTACGTTTGTTAATTTAACCTTAACTTAAACAACAAAACTATTTCCAATTTCAATTGTTGACTTCAAAAATTTGATGTTATCGTGAACTTTGTTATTTGTTTGTGTTAGAGTAAATAACTTTTGGTTGTTCAAACTATATTGGAAAATTAATTATCTACGCGTCAATTCCAGATATAACTATCCCATCGAGGTCATAGCACACGTATCAAACCGGAAAGGGATCGGCACCGTATCAACTCGAGCCGTTCAGTATTCTTCTTTGTATGAAACTCCCTACTGCAACGCACACTAATCGGAATCGTAACGTAATCGACTCGCCTCGGGACAAGCTCACGAACCGCGGTGCGATGCGTTACGGTTACGGCTCGTCGTCCCCGCGCTTACGGCTCGGTCGTCCTCGCGCTTAGGTCTCCCCGTACCCGAGCTTACGTCTCTTCGTCCACCCTTGCCCCTCTGCACTCGTTGCAGCATCAACCAGCGGTCGGCGAGCCGTAAGTGCGGCGTCGCCCAGTCGACGTATCGGAGCTTCTGATCCGCTTTGGTTACGCTAAAAGATAAAATCCAGTGCAAATACCTATCTCCCTTATCATCATCTGCCTAGCCTTTTCCCAACTATGTTGGGGTCGGCTCCCAGTCTAACCGGATGCAGCTGAATACCAGTATTTTACATGGAGCGACTGCCTATCTGACCTCCACAACCCAGTTACTGGGTAATACGATACACCTTTGTAAGACTGGTTGTCAGACTTTCGGGCTTCTGACTACCCGTAACGACTGTCAAAGATCCACGAATGACAGCCGGGACCAACGGCTTAACGTGCTTTCCGAGACACGGAAGGCCGGAGGGGTCGTAAGTGTAGCTTAACCTGATCGATCGACCTGTGCGGCTGTTATTATTTAGCCACCTATCTCCCATATATGCACTGAAAATACAAAAAAAGAGGAAACCACACAATTCCCCCTACATCCAGACAAATTAAATTATCTTTTTTACTGCAATACGCGGACGGTACAACATGAATACATCCGCAGAGGTGCTGCGGTGGTCTAAAAACAGCTCAGCGCTATTGTACACTCCGCCGTAATGCCGCTGCTCGCTGGTCTGTCCTCGCCCCTCTTAACGAGGCTTTACACCAGAATAACAATATCTGTTTATTGGAAAAAATTGAGTAAAAGCGAAATTGGAAAAGTATGCGTTTGGGTTTTAAAATGAAAATCGATTACAGATTTGTCAAAAAAATGGAAAATACAGTGGGTTAGATCTTTGATTTAAAGATATCTTTTGAAGCATATTAGACTCGTAACCAAATAAGGGGGAAGCGCTAAGGTAGCCCGCGAAATTCAAATTTCCTTACGTTTTTTGCAATTTGCTGGTCAGTATTAAGTTGTACGTTGATTAAAATATGATTCGCGGCCGTAACAAATTTGTAAGTATTTACATAATTATAATCATGAGAATCAGTAATACAACTTGTTAAGTTAGTTTAATCCCCAAATGTCAAGATTTCATGAAATAGTCATTCAGTGGGATTACTTGGTCTTAGAGAGTTGTGTTGATGACTTTAATGATTATAATTATGTAAATACATATTTTTTTTATAATGTAAATAGGTACATATTTCAACGTACAACTTAATACTGACCAGCAAATCCAGGACGCGATAAAGAATCGCTGCGTTAATAAAGCGCTGGGAACGAGGGCTAATACAATAACATAGGTACCTACGTACCGTAATTAACATTGGGGTGGACACTGCGTATCCTCAGGTAATTCCGTAAATTGCTCACTGCCGGATCCTTCTCGTAATCACTCGACATTTTCCGGAAAACGAACGATTCTTGTTTAAAATGACGAGTTGTTACTTAATTAGTTTCTGTAACGTATAGTCGGTAGTCGAATGTTTTCAGTACTTTTATAGGCAATTTTATCGTAATGTATTGCACTTTGTACAACCGCAAATATTATTATCTATTTGTGGGAATTGGGGAGGTTGGGGGAAATAGGACACCATTAATTTCTTTCCAGGATTGTTACACAGAAAGTTATATACTAATTCCCTTACATAATAAACGTATCAGTGGCGAAGGTTCCATACAACTCGATTCCTATATATATTATAGGTACCTATCAGATGAATAGTTATTATTCGAGTAGGTACAAACCGATTTCTCTGTTTCTGTCGTCAGTAATTTGACTTTCGAAAGAAGAAGACAAAGCGTTGTGTAGAACGTTTATTAGTCCTTACCAATAAACGTTACCCCCTTTTTTTTTGGGTGGGAAATCATCAATGACCCCCCCCCCCCCACCCCTCCGGCTCTGGGCGGAGCGGAAGGGAGTGTCAGACTCTTACTTACTAAAACCCACCCGTATTCCTTCAGTTGCCTGGTTACTATTAGGCTTAGGTACGCTTGATATGATTTTACATCATATCAAGCGTACCTCAGCGACACAGCCTACAAGGTTCATAAGCAAAACCCTGCTTAAATCTGCGTTGAATTGAATATAACCGGTTTTAGTGTTATTATACAAGGTGTTGATTTGCATCCTAGTGAAATTCAAGGACGTAATTATGCTAATGATTCTCGACCCAAATCAACAATAAAATGGGAAGGTTTTTTTTTTCTTATTTACGGAAATCCGTAAGTGTGAACCAACCGTATTTAAACGCGGCCCGTCTGTTACTAGCCTATAACCGCGCTTTCACACACAAACAAACGCCTTTTACTTTACTAAGTACTAAAATACTAAAGTACTAAAATGTCTTTTATGCCAAACTCCTGAAATTTGACGAGGATGCAAATCAACACCTTGTTTATATAAGTAATTGGTTTTCTATTATTATGTAAGTTTAATATATCTGTAAAAAATACATAAACCTTCCGGATTTTTTTTTTCAATTAGGTATGTTAAAAATCGCATCAAAATCCGTTTCATAGTTTAGAAGATCAACTCGGTCACAAAGACAGACACAATTATACCTTTAAATAATTACTTAAGTTACTTATAATATGACGAAAAGATTTAACCGGCACCGCATTGGACGGTTCAAACAGATGTAATCTACTATGTTTATTTTATTTGATTGACATGTTATTAATAGTATTACTATTAACCACTTATTAAACAATCAGATATGATATTTGAATCACATAAAACAAGTCAGGATGGCCGAGCGGTCTAAGGCGCTGCGTTCAGGTCGCAGTCCACTTCTGTGGGCGTGGGTTCGAATCCCACTTCTGACAACTATCTTTTTACACATACGTATCAACTGTTTATTACTGAGATAAAAATTCTCAAGGAAAATAAGGTCAGTTTTATTTTTATTTGACATTTAGTTTTTATTGAATTACAAAAGAAACAGCGCTTGGAACACTTATAGTTTTTTACAGCTCTTATCTTTATTTTTTTTCCACTACCATCATTCAACAAAATAATGTTGCAATGGATTTTTAAAATGTTAATTAATTAATTTAAATTATTACCTACCTTATAACTAAGCCTCCGCTGTCCGTCCGTCCTTCGTCTGTCTGTCAGCGAGCTGTATCTCATAAACCGTAATAGGTAGACAGTTGTTTCAATTTCACAATGTGTATTTCTATTGCCGCAATAAAAAAAAATAAAAAAAATGTTAAAAATTATGGGGGTCGCTAGATATATTTATAAACATGTTTTTTTCGGCGTTTTTTGCTCTTTATTATTAACGATAGCCAAATTGGTCACACCTCCCCAAACAAACAATACATGATGCGGTTGTAGGCGCTAGATACTGCGCCCACAACCGCATCATGTACCTCTACACTATACAGTGTGAGTCTTCATAATGTGCACATATCGAAATGAGGGAAACTAAGCTTAATTTTATCGACGGAAAAAATATATAAAAAAATCTAAAAAAATAATTTTTTGTAGCATTTTTTACATTCTTTTTCGCTGCTGTGACCCCTGTGTAAACAATCGCCCCTCAATTGAGAATTATGGTTTTTTTTAACAAAAATCTGATATTTTTTCATCAATTTTTACAATAATTGTAAAATTACTCAATAAAAGCCCCGATTACCTGATTACTTTAAATTATTCTCCATCGTATCAGATTTCTAAACGTAAAAATACCATGTTTATAACTCTATCACAACATTTCCTGTCAACTGTTAAAGAAAGGCCTTGCAATCACCATACTTTAGCAGGTAAAGATCCTTTTAAATATTTTTTTATTTTTTCAAATATTTTTTCCGTAGATAAAATTAAGCTATGTTTCCCTCATTTCGTTATGTGCACATTATGAAGACACACACTGTATATTAAGACAGGAAACAGGTAGGTACCACCAAACTGATAGTAATTACTGACCTACATATTATGTCTGGATAACAATAATAATAGTAGTGTGTGGAAGATATCTATGATACATAATTACAATAGGTACCTAATAAGAACTTTTTGAGATGGAAATTTCTGAGCAAAAAACTTTTTTCAAAAAAAAAAAAAACAACCGACTTCCAAAAAAAACACCACATATTGAAAAATAACTTTAATATCGGAAGTCGGTGTCAATAAACGAAAATGCGGAACCAAAGATACCGACTTCCGAAATTAAAGTCTCCTCCTCCTTTTTGGAAGTCGGTTAAAAATCAGAATAAGAAATAAGAAAATTACACGTAAAGGCTCCTACAAACAGGCGCGACACGCGATATAATCGCGCGCGACACAAAGGCTCGTTGCGCGACTTGCGGTGCCTTTGTGTCGCTCGCGATTTTATCGCGTGTCGCGCCTGTTTCAAGGAGCCTTAACATGGACTACGTCACGCTGTATTCCCTGGCGGGTAGGCAGAAGTGAATCAGCATATTATTCTAGACTACTAATCTATTCTAGCTAGTGTAGAAATTTTTCCTAGATAAAAAAAAAATGTTTATAGAAAAGTGCGGCCAAAATATAGTGCGGACAAAATATATTTTTTGTAACAAACTTAAAAAAAAATACGCTTGGGAGTTTGCAACATTCAAAACCCACTACTGGACATAACTCTCCCCCAACAGCGAGCATTCAATTAAACATAAAATGCAATTCTACAGCGCGTCGAAGCAATGTATCAACCTTATCACTGCGTATGTACCTACTTACATAGTATAATATACATCGTAAAACATCGTGTGGAGGAAGAGAGTTATCTGTTATGTCTTATCTCTTCTGTGTAAGAGCGGACACGGGTGACACTTGCTAGTTTTCTTTTATAAATAAAGGACTCTTCTTTTATACCTAAGTCTCTTTGTAAAAGTAGGTTAGTGCTAAGGTATTTATACAGGGTGTAAAAAGTCCCATTAGCCATTATCAACGCATTCTCTCTTCGATCAATAATAGTACTATTATTGATCGAAGCATTCTCTACACGTCTTTTCCTTCGGGCACTCTGGGCAAGGGGGCATTCTTTGCTGCCACCCCGTTCCATTCTACGCATTACCGACCTACCCGATTCAATGACAAAATAATTGATTTGTAGTGCGAATTACAAATAAAGTTTCTTGAAATATTATTTGTTTCTTTAGTTGGTTTGATTTAATTTTTATTTAATAATTTAATCAAATTTTTATTTTATCAAAATACGTCAAATAGGACCAAATGCGGCAATGACATTGAATAATTAGGTATCTAATTAGCATAGGTACCAATTAAGTTGAAAAAGTTATCCAGGGTCAATTTAATGCTAATAATAATTATATTTGGTATTTCGTGACAAAAAATTTTGTTTATTTTATGTACTAGGTACATAATTAAAAAAAAAAATACGCTGACACAAAGACGTATTAGTGTCAATTCTCCTTTGTTGAAGTTTGTTACAATAGTGAAGTTCAATCAGCCTGTCTAGCCTTTTCCCAGTGCCGGATTAGCCCATCAGCAAATTAAGCAACTGCTTAGGACATCACGTCTCAGGGGGCACCATAAGGCAGAAACAGCACCGATACAGTATTTGCTAGCACATGAATGGCAAGGCTGTATATCAGCAAGATATTACAAGACCTAAAAGTCACTCTAGCTTGAGATGTGCGCTAGTCTTTACAAATCGCTCGTCGATGTTTTGGAAAAATACGAGGAGACTAGTGGATAGGGGCCTACAGGCGTGGATTGCTTAGGGCATCAAGTAGTCTTAATCCGGCACTGCCTTTTCCCAACTATGTTGGGGTCGGCTTCCAGTCTAACCGGATGCAGCTGGTTACCAGTATTTTACATAGAGCGACTGCCTATCTGACCTCCACAACCACAACCCAGTTAGGTACTGGGTAATACGATACTCCTTGGTAAGACTGGTTGTCAGACTTTCGGAGTTCTGACTAGCCGTAACGACACTAACGACTATCAAAGATCTACGACAAACAACCGGGACCAACTGCTTTTAACATGCTTTCCGAGACACAGAGTACCGTATGTTTCCGCATGTTATGAATTATGGATGGTCACCCATCCATAGACCGTCCTTGGCAAGCGTTGCTTAACCTTGAAGATCAAAAACTTGTGTTCGTGAAGGACAGTTTAAAAATGAGTCGGTTCTTTGCCGGTTTCAAGGTATAGTTCAGAACAAAAAAAATATCACAATGATGAGTAGAACATGGAAGTTCTATTGGCTACGTTAAGTCTTTTTATTACAAACGTTATAGCTTTACCTAACCATGACTTTCCTGCACTTAATAACTTAATAATGAAAGCTCGATGTAAGTTCTAGGTAGTACCAATGCACCGTTAACTATAACTTGCTAACATTTACGACCATTACTTTGTGAAAATCAAGGATTTCGCCACAAAACGTCAGTTTAAAACAATGGAATCATAAAACCGTTATTTTCATTTGAATTTGTTCCAAATATGAATGTTTCGTGACTACCCGCGGTTTGCAGTACGCGAGTTTGAGCTGTTAAATAATCATAAAAGTTCTTATGTGAGATTATGTTTGTTAACGAGATTGTTAACGTTATTTATTTTGTTGTTTGATAGGTATTACAGTAATTTTGTAACTAGGGTCGTTGACCTTAGATGACAAGGTGGTACCTGTCCTTGCTATCAGAAGGTCAATACCTGTAATTAAAAACTTTCAAAATCTAGTCGCAATCTCATCTCAAAAAATGTCACAAACTTGTCAAAAATTTAGGGATTTTATAGGTATTTTTGACAGATTGAAACTGAGTTCAGACTGTGAACGTTGTAAAATTACGAGAATTGCCCCTCTGTTATCATAATTTTGAAATAGATTGCAATTTGCAATAGGTATACAGGACGCTACGAACCATAAAAATATTTTTTGCAGAAAAATTTTGCTCAACAAAATTTGTTTAGATTTTCAGTCTCCCCAAAAACTGGTAATAACTCCAAAGTAGTTTACATTTTTGCATATCTATATTTACATACAAACAATAATGTATGTAGGTGTGCGAAAAAAAAAACAAAAATGGAGTAGCAACATTTTTTTTCGTATCAGCGCCACCTACCGGTGGATTCCAACATCAGTGCAAGCAACAAATGGTCTGAAAACTCGTGAAAAGCTTCGTGTTTCAGAGTCGCTTTCAGTTTTATGTCGCCATTGCTTCAGTATAGATGGCGCTACTACAACCGTGTTCACACTCGAACGAGGTCAACGGATTTAAATTCTTCCTTCCTCTCCCTTCCACTTGGTTACTGACTAAGTACTGAGATTGCCAAAAGATGGCACTGTTGGTTTTCTAAACTGTTGGTTTAACAACCTATTTCGGTCGGTTTCGGGGTAAGCAGATTGGCCAAAGATTTTTAATAGTGGTTCACCTCGTAGCAATTATAGTAACTGGTCCAGTAGTGGCATTTTTATTATCTTCTGTCAGTAAATTGCTCATCTAGTCGTGGATCCACTCGTCGCGTGGTAAGCAGATTGGCCATGATATTTTCAAAGCATAACTACACACCTCGTAACAATCACTTAATAAAGCTTGTGCAGTAGTGGCATTATTGTTATCTATAGTCAGATTACTTGCCCATCACTCGCAGATTATTATAAAACCGCAAAGCTTTCTTCAATGTGATTTAAAACGAGTTATGATTCTATTTATTTGGTTTTGCATCCTTCATGGTCTAATATTATCATATCATCATAATATCATTTATTTGCATTCCACAATGTTTAAGAACATGTTGTTAACAAAGGCTTAGAGCTAAGGAATCATTGTAGACCCTGTTAGGGCACAGCAAAAGGTGTTGTTTTATACAAAACAAAAACAAATCAAATAAAGAATCGTGGAAACTTAAATATAAATGTTTACATGACAACTAAAATTTTAAAGAGTTAAAAACGAAAAACAATAAAATATTATTTCTATAGTTAGAAGTACCTAGTTATTTCTTAAAATATTAGAGATCACTCTGAAAAGAACTACTACGTAGTACCTAAATTAATCGTTCTGTAGATTTCTACATTATGGCGTGGCATACAATTGCTTCTCATTTTTTAGGGTTTCGTACCCAAAGGGTAAAAACGGGACCCTATTACTAAAACTCCACTGTCCGTCTGTCTGTCTGTCTGTCACCAGGGTGTATCTCATGAACCGTGATAGCTAGACAGTTGAAATTTTCACAGATGATGTATTTCTGTTGCCGCTCTAACAACAAATGCTAAAAACAGAATAAAATAAATATTTAAGGGGGCTCACATACAACAAACGTGTTTTTTTCGGCGTTTTTGCCTTGTGGTACGGAACCCTTCGTATGCGAGTCCGACTCGCAATTGGCCAGTTTTTTTTTCAATTACAGGTAGGTTAAATTGCCAAGGAATCAGTCAGTTAGATAGATGAAGCTATTAAAGCTGCAAATTCCACAGTTTTAGTAGGTTCTTTGGAAAAGAACGGACAAGAAACTCTTTAGAAACAAACCCAGAACATCACGTTTCACATCCACCATTTTAACATGCAAAGCTACCATTATCAAACTAATTACATTTTCCATTAATTTAACAACCAATAACCTTCAGTGATTGGATCGCCAATAATCTCATAGCTGTATATAATAAAGCGTAGTGGCCACTGCACGAGCCCAACGTTCAACTGGACTAGAAAATTGGCTCAGTCTCATTTGCATTAGCGCTAAATCATCGAAAATGTGCAATCTGCCAGAACAAGCTCCACACGTATCTAATGGTTATTAGATATTTAGAATTAAATGTTTAGTATTCAATAGAATTGTGTGAGGTTTCATGTAAATCAATATGTTTGAGCCTAGAAAATGATTTTGGTGCTCTGAATTCTAACACCCGGTTTCTAAAACGCTAATCAAGATAAAAGTTTGCTGTAAGATTGTCGATCCAATGAGTGACTGACATAGCAACAGCATATCAAATGAGTTTGACAATCTGTCAGCAAATTTTTTAGTTCAAAGACTTTTCGTTTCGTCGGTTATAAAAAAAAGAATCACTATACCGGTCAAAATGTAAGGGGACAGCAATTTTTTTTTATTTGTATGGGGTATGGGTAAGGGTTACCCTGTATAGGTAGCAACCCGTATAAACTTCTGAAATAGTTCTACTAAACCAACTTCTCTAATTCAGTACACAAAATAAAAATCTTGCCACGCGTCTTTGTTTTAAAACTGTTTAATACTTATATCCACAAGTCCAGTC
Source organism: Oligia fasciuncula (assembly GCA_963082905.1). Taxonomy (NCBI): domain Eukaryota; kingdom Metazoa; phylum Arthropoda; class Insecta; order Lepidoptera; family Noctuidae; genus Oligia; species Oligia fasciuncula. Next base: position 18,172,007 of record OY720397.1, read on the forward strand.
CCCTTTTCAATAGCATTATACCTATACCTTCAATAATTTAAGCTAGACCTAGGTAACTTAATAGTTGTTCCTAGAAAACACTGCCTTACAACTGCCGGTTAACCATCGACTATTCGATACCAGGAAATGTAGAGAACATTTAATATTCATCAACATTTGACAAATACCAAAGAAGCAATTCTCGTAATTTTAAGAACGTTCACAGTCTGAAGGCCAAATAGGCCAATTCAAGTAATTAAAACGATCAAAATCTAGTCGCAGTCTCATCTTAGCGACAAACAAATGTCAAAAACTTGTCAAAATGTAGAAAAATTAAGAGGTATTTTTGACAGATTGAGACCAGACTGTGAACGTTCTTAAAATTACGAGATTTGTCCCTCCGACGTCAGTCTCAATCTGTCAAAAAATACTACTAATTTTCTTAGGTTGACTTGTAGCCAAGAAATGGTTTTTTTTTTGTTAGCCTTTATTGTGTCCCACTGCTGGGCAAGGGTCTCCCCTTTTTCCCCCCAAACCTCCCTGTCTTGTGCGACCTCGGGCCACGTTGGCCCTGCAGACGTTATCAGATCTTTACACCACCTTCGCCGTGGTCTACCTCGATGTAGAAAACGTTTGAAATCACACTAATATTATAAAGGCGAAAGTTTGTGAGTGTGAGGGGGTGTGTTTATATGTTTGTTACTTCTTCACACTCAAACGGCGCAACCAATTTTGATAAAATTTTGTATGGAGGTAGCTGACACCCTGGATTAATATATAGGCTACTTTTTATCCCGATATTCCCACGGGATCGAAACTTATGCGGGTGAAACCGAGGGGCGCAGCTAGTTAATAAATAAACGAACGATGGTATAAAGCAACTCTCAAACAACACCTGCTTACAACTTATGAAGCACTTGCCTTAATTTTTATCGCCTCGTTGCTGCCATAAAAACCATTCCTGTCCTCATCGATACAGATCGAATATATCCATTAAATATTATGATTCTGTTCAAGATTTTCTTAACTGGTGCTTGTGCACAAACGAGCGTTGATCACAATAGTCTGTTGGCACTCCATTCAAGCGAGGGGGCGCCTGAAGCGTCTTAGGGTTCTATCACACCGACGATTTGCGAGCGTGTTTCCAGCGAGACACGCGAAATTAAATTTTTCTTACGTTTTTTGCAATTAAATTTGGTTTCCCGGGATACCTTAGCGCATGTGGGATGCGCTAAGGTATCCCTAGGGTATATCCTATAGGTATTATGGTGATCGCTGGATGTGCGTAAGGAGAACGATTGACGTGAGTGCACAAAAGAGAGTAAGACAGGCGAGCGTAAAATTTTGTGAAAACGCGGAAAACACGTCGCGTGGCCGCAGCTAGCTCGCTCCGCACCCGCGGAGAACACGCTCTCAAATCAGCTCTCTGGAAAAGTAGAAACACGCGGGGAAATCGTCAGTGTGATAACGCTCTTACACCGCGGCCGCGGCGCCAGCGTGGGCCGCAAGATCTGAAAGGTCGTATGTAAATTACATTTCCTAGAAAAGGTTATCTGGATACTTCTGGATACGATACGATACTTATTTTATTTTTACCTAATGTCGTTTACGCCGTTTAAGTTTTTAAACGAATCACATTATCTGTTGGTATACCAATAATATGCCGTGGGAATAAAGCATCTGGCTTTAGGTATACTTGATTGTAACTAAACGAAATTCCAATAAAATGAACATAATTATGAAACATCTACTGTATTAAATAAATATTATTGAAGGTACACGAACGACATGTTTTTCAGTTGGGTGACGAGTAAACCTTCGTAACATAACATTACACCACGCCTCTATACTGTATCCCTTTTTTTTTTGGTGGGAAATCATCAAATGACCCCTCCGAGTGTCAGACTCTTACTGACTAAAACCCACCCATGTTCCTTCAGTTGCCTGTGCCAGGGGCCACGGTATCTCTTTCGAACAACCCGCAACCCTGGCAGATATAGTATTACCTACTTAGCATAAGCATAATGTTGCCACTGCCTATAATGTTGCCACTGACTGCTGGGACACAGGCCTCCTCTCTGTGAGAGCGAGTGGGCCATAATCCACCACGCGGCGCGGCGGCGCGGGAAACGATGTCAAATGTCTTCGAATGTTTGATTCTAGGACATACCTAATTAGGGTCGTTGAAATTCTACTGGTACTGGCTGCTGTTGAAATATTGCTGAAATAAAGATAAAAAAACCAACCAATTAAAACCCAACAGCTGACGTATGAATTAAATTCTTCTTGCTGAAATAATGCTGATTTTGAACTAGCTCTACAAAGACAAACCATTAACTTAATAAGCTGGGTTCCATATTATCTGCTTACGAATTAATTGATAGTAATAATTCGAAGCTGACATCTCTTGCAGATATCAGCATTATGTAATCCTCACAAAGACATGACATGTGCTAATGCGTTTGAGAGACGAATCATTAGATTTCAGTAGTCGCGTTGACTCAGCAACTATATAGGTGACGACAGCGCATTACGTTCAAGATAAGCCTCCCCCGCACACAGTCGTCACGTAATGTCACGAAATGTCAATAGGTATATTAACTACCCACACACTTCAAGTTTTAATGATATCATTAAGCATTTCTATTTCTTTGCACGCATACTTACTAATTTTAGAAAATGATTTGTGGTGGTCAAAATGAAAAATATAACTACTTAGTCCCCAAAGTCGACTGTAAACTATCAGGTATTGGTCAGTTATAACAGCATGTTTTTTTTAAAGTGTAATATGTAAAACTCACAAAATGTTTATACTCATAGGTTATTTTTCTCGTCACTCCGCAGATACGGTCACCACAATTACTTCACACCAACCACCTTCCCGGTTTTTTTGGGAATTCCTTCTCGCAGTTTGGTCTAGGAGGTTGTCGTCCGCATAACCGCACTTGAAACTTTCTCGGCCAAGTCCCCTCGTATATAAACTCCCTTACAAAATTGTCGGTTAGACAATGTTGGTATTTATCAAAAATAAGAATGAATTAGGTATTAAAATCTTAATCAATCTTCTATAAAAAAGATAAATCATCTTATATAAAGGGTTTAAATTTAATCGCCGTTATCCTCATAAGGGGTCATTGTACTCATCATTATGAACAACTTTTACTATGGGACCAACCAAACCCGAAATGGCGAAAAAAAAATCTCCTGTTCCCTACATTTTGATTGCTTATTTTCCGAAGGGATCAAAAGAGACTAAACACACACAACAAACTTGTATTTACTCCCAACAATAGGGCGAGAGATACAAATAAAGCACCTTTCTCTTAGCTGCAAAGGATTGGTCCCAAAACCACTTAATCTGGAAAGTAGGACCAAATAAAGTCTGGTCCTTTGAGTGTGAATGAGCCAAGCTTTAGAGCTTCAACTTAGTTAAGAGCGTTTACGCCGTACGGCATTTCATACAAACTTTCAAGCCCTTGTTTTTCGAAATGAATGAACCGATTTTAATTAAACTTCAAACGCTTATGCAGGCTACAAAGGTCTAAAAAGTAAAAGTAAAAATGGTGTTATAGTCAAATTAGACCGATTTTAAATTTTCCATAGAAACAGAGATTTCCGGTTATCTTTTTTTAAATAAGGCATTTTAAAAATGTTCTTAAGTACCTAACTTTTTAGACCTTTGTATTCTGCATATGCGTATGAAGTTTCATTAAAATCGGTTCATTCATTTCGAAAAACAAGGGCTTGAAAGTTTGTATGAAATGCCGTACGGCGTAAACGCTCCTAAATAAAGATTAGTGTAAAAAAAAGAAAGAAAAAAATACATTTATTGCGATAAGACGCAGAGAAAGTAGACAAACACATAAAGAACAAGTTGGTGGAAAATATGCGTCACACATACGCAAAACGGCCATCGTTCAGCATAATGCTCAGACCCTATGCGAGATAGAGCCCCAGCGCTGGTTTTCAGCTATCGCCGACGTTGACGTGATGACGTCAACAGACGCAGCATACCATAAAATAAGCAGCAGCAACTTGAACATAAGTAGCTACACAATAGCTTTATTTACAGCAACTAAAGCCACAAGAAGATTAAAGAAAAGCATTATAAATGACCTACATATTCATACTGATGCAACACTTGAAACGGACGGCTATTAGATTTCTGTAATCGTTTGATGTTACAAATTAAATTTTACAGCAAAGATAACTGCTGTAATTATTCACGATCAAAACCAGACCGTTACAACAGTAGCAGTATACAGTGACTCATAGAATGTAGACCAGTTACTGAACCCTCTGAAACGAATAATTTTGGACTTGGATTTTCATCAAGCAACATCTACCCAGCCTTTTCCCAACTACGTTAGGGTCAGCTTCCAGTCAAACCGGATGCAGCTGAATACCAGTATTCTACACGAAGCGACTGCCCATCTGGCCTCCACAAGCCACGTTGTTAGTTAGTTACTGTTTAATACGATACCCCTTGGTAAGACTGGTTGTCAGACTTTCAGGCTTCTGACGACCCGTAACGACTGTGAAAAATCTAAAAGTTACAGCCGGGATCAACGGTTTAACTTGCCTCAAAAAAAGGTACGGAGGAGTCACGATATCACATGGATAGTCCATCCAATGACTGACCTTGGAAAGCGTAGTTTAACCTTTGATCGACCCGTTTAGCCGTTATTATTTAGCCACGACCTCCTTCACAGACAAGACCTTGTTTTATAAATACTTCTATGTCTAGTCCTTTGTCTCAAATCACATAGTAGCAAAAGGATTACTTTATTGTTCTTCGACAACAGCTGTATTACTCCTTACAGTTTTATTTTTATTTTGTTTATTTGGCTCACCAACAAATTGAATACACTGACACAAAGGTATGAGATACATCCAATAGACTTATAGACTACTAGCAGCGCCCCGCGGTTTCACCAGCATAAGTGTCGATCCCGTGGGAATATCGGGATAAAAAATATCCTATGTCCTTCCCCGGGATGCAATCTATCTCTCTGCCAAATTTTATCGAAATCCGTTCATTTGTTTAGGCGTGAAAAGGTAACAGACAGCACACACACTTTCGCATTTATAATATTAGTATGGATATAGTTTACCCATTTCATACAGGTAAGCACATCATGCTTTATCGATTGATATTAGAGCGCCTACTTAAAATAAGGTGAGTTCTTATATTCACCGTAAATAATTATCTTCTCAACCAAATTCAAAATTAAAATCATAATTAAAATTAAAATCACATGCATTAAAAATCAAAGTAAAAATAATAAAAATTATAATACAATTAAAATCAGAACTAAAATTAAAATAAAATCAAAATCATTACCTATTTAAATTAAAATCAAGCTTACGTGTGAAGTTGCGACTGTTTTGCAAATGACGGGAAACGCTAGTGTGTCGCATAGTTCCTTATGTTTATTGTAATTAGAGGGTGCTGGGTGCTACTTAAGGGGCTTACATGACCTAATCGTAAAGCGCGGTCACTGTCGGACTGCATAGAAAAGAAAGAGAATCGCGATGACACAACGCTGGTAATTTATTGCAAAATATGAGCAATTACTTAATTACAAAAAATCTATTGTTCGGACTAAAAAAATAAAACACTAGTATTTTAGTTAAAAAGAGTTTTTAGAGGTATCTTCAGGATTTTTTTCTATCGTATCAAATTAGTTGTATTATGTTTTCAGCACACTATCTACCTAGCTTATATCCTGAAGAATATCATATATTTTTCTGAATTTGTTTACTGTAGTCGATCATATACCTACTTTTATTGTTTCTAAAACTTGCGTTTTTTGTGTTTAGGTCCAGTAAGCCCCTTAGATATGAGCGACCTGAGCGACACGTTGTCGACGGCCGACGCGTGTCAACGGATGCAGTTGCCTCTGTCGTCGACGCGTGTCACTCGTGTGTCATGAGCACTAAGGTTGAAACTATCTAACTGTCACAAAGACAAATAGACCTTATCGATTTATGACGTGTAAGTGACATTCAATTTGTGTGTCCCAGCAGTGGACAACAGGACCATTTCTTTTAAAAGTACGAAATACAATTGTATGAGTACCTACAAAAGAAACCTCTACATGTGAAGTCTATAATTTATTGAACGTTACCTTGATGACTGTTATAATTCTAAAACGCTATTCATTACTCTATCAGTCGATTTGGATCAGTAAACATGACGTATTAAATATCAATTACCTATCGCTAATGATAGATGAAAGTTCCCCTTTGTTTGTTTTAACGTTATCAGTTTAAATAAATTAATGTTAGTGAATAAAATAACTCATTGTGCCATGATTCACAGATAGAGCGGGAAAGTTTTTTTTTTTTTGTTGTTAAATGTCACGCCAGGTTCCGCGTGTATTTTGTATTTCATCATTTTTAGTAAAAAATAATACCCGGGATGAAAAGCAGTTTATGGCCTTCTCCAGGGGAGTAATTGCGTAATACACTATCAGTATGAATGGCTTTCATTTTGACAGTTCAACAACATTCATTGCGTTATTTACGTTGTTGAGCATACTTCAAACATATGAAGCAATGGATTAGCAATATCCTTCAAAATGATTCAGATGGAGATTGATATTGTGTTACGCAATTATGGTGCACGTCCCGACTGTTCAGTCAGGTTCAGTGGTTCAGGCTTGAAAACGTAACAGCTGTATGTATTTATTTATTTCTTTTATCATTTATGTAGGTACACATATATATAAACAGACAAGAAAAAACAGAACAGAAAAATAGGTACAAAGATGATGCTTAGGACAATAGATAGATAGATGTAGACAGCGTGTGAAAGAGTGAAGGAGACAAACAAAAAATACATAAAATCATAAACAATGACAATGTATCTTACATAAGTATGTAAGGTACATGTATATGTAGGTATGTCTTAGAACAAGCAGCAAGAGAAATAAAACGGCGACAGCTGTTTTGTCACAAGTTTAGGTACAGCTCTGGTTTATAGCGTGTAAACGTAGTGCGGGATTGTAAATGAGTGTCGAGTGAAGTGAGAGTATCTCGTAGTGGATTTATAGTCCTACTGTGTGTGAAGAGGCAAGAATTGCTCTTTATGTGAGCGGATTCAAATCCTGGTACTTAATCTCTTAAATTATCGGTTTCCAGGATTCAAGAGTTTACAAAAGGGCTAATCCTGATTTCCCTTTAGATTCCATAACCGGCACTTTTCTGAGCTACTGCTGCATGTTTTCCAAATGACCAAATGGCAGTGACAAAAAATTTACAGAAATAAATAAATTGAAAATAGGTTTCTTCGTGATTTCACATTATATAACAAAAAAAACAATAACACAATAAAAGCATAAGAACTCAGTCTGTCTGTGTATAATTAATCCTTTAATAAAAAGCCTGTCTCGTTTTAGTCTACACACGTTTACAAATCTGTGCTTAACTGTAAGTCCTGACTTACACTGAAACAAAACAACGTCTTTTATATGGGCTTAATTTTCCGAAAACGTAAACATAGAGTTAGCAAGTTTATTGCAAATGTTTTAAAAAGTACTTTTTTTTCGAGGGTAAATCCTCACGGATAACCGTCTGGGAAGAACGGAGAGTTATGTCGGAGTCCTACCGACTAAGACCCCGCTGTTTCTTCCAGTATCATGGGTCGGAGGCCCGGGAGATACTTACTTGTACACTCGCCACACCCTCGACTGGTATCAGCCCGTAAGTACCTACTTAGTAGGTAGCCGAAAACTATCAGGGAAGACGGCGTAAAGTTGCCTTGGACACTTGCTCGGTTAGGTTTCGGGGAGACCCATTTACAGTCTTTTCAGAGAGGTGCCCTAACAGGCGTTGCACAGAGGGTAAAGGATCGATCATGTGCAGGTGGTGACAACCGGGTGGTTTTAGTGAAGTAAAAATATCACACTCCTCGGTCTTACCCCCATAAACCGGGCGCATTTTGAAGGATTCCCTCCAAAAACAAAAAAAAATAAGGTATCCGAAAACTACGCAAGAAAAATCGGGTGCAAAACATGTACTTAAGTACCTTTCAGTTAATAATAAAGAAGTTATAATAATTAATTCATGTCTGAACCTGATAGACTAACATAGACCTAATTTTTCCTTAACACACGTCCTTGAAGTAACAAACTAAAACGAGGTTAAGTTACCTACGTTCACATATTATTTATGAGAGAGAACATTTTATGCTTGCTTTTATAGGGTTTTTAACAAGGAGGCTTGTAAACTAATGTTGTATACCTAAGTGTAAATTTTTTCACTTACTGCCATGTTACGATCAATTTATTTTAAGGATTCTTGTTCACACATATTATCTTGGGAAACAGACTTATCTGAAACCTCCATTCGTGCTGAAACGTTCATGAAAAATAACTAGCTATGACCGCGGCTGAGTTTTATGCAAACGACAATTTAAGTTACTAAGGACCTAATTAGTTAGTTATTTTTCGTGTCTTTAGTTGCATAAACTTATTCTCGCCCTTGGGAGTGAGTGATTATTTCATTCGTTTTCATTTACTCAGTTTCCAGTTTGTATTTCAAATTATTTTAGTCTGTATTTTAAAGCAAGAGAAGTCTAGGATAATGTCAAGTTCCACAGTTTTATTGCGTACAGACGTCAACACATCAAGCTAGTAAAATCTGTGAAATTTCTTTTATAGATTTTCAACTTCGCTGAAGTATAAGGTTCAAAGTTGATTGGGAAAATTTGACAGTTTCGGGTAGCATGATGTGCTGGCGTCTGTACAAACAATCATGAACAAACTGTATTGGAATGTTGCTCTACAACATACATACATAAAGTCAAAGTCAAATCATTTATTTCAAATAGGCACATTAAAGGCACTTTTGAACGTCAAAAAAAAAACTAAATAGAAATGATTCTAGTCGCCCATTCGAAAAGGTAGTTTTCGTATGGAGAAGAATGGGCAAGAAACTCCACCGTTACTCTTTTAAAAATGTTTTACAAGGTCTTGTATACATAATAAAATTATATGTGAACACGATGCACCCATAATAAAATTAGTCTACCACAAAAGGTAAAAAGAATTAAAAATTAAGCAATGACAGGTAAATCAAATAAGTGATAGATACATGGTGCTCACATATTTACAAGTTATTTAAAAAAAAAAAATGCAAAAGTAGTTGAACTTTAACAAGTGTGTGAGCCACTGTAGTCGCAGATTGTAAAAATGAATTAGAATAAGATGTCATACCTAATTAAAAATATATATATAAATTAAATTAGGAACAAGTTTGATTTTGTCTAGACTTTTAGATTGTCCTATGGAGCAGGACCAGCATGTTTCCAAACATTCTTATCTTGGATATAATCCTCTAATTTGTAATATCCTTGTTTACAAAGTGTACTTTTAATATGAGTTTTAAATTTTCTTTCATTTAATTGCAATATGTCACAAGGTATTTTGTTGTAGCATTTAACACAGTACCCCATAAAAGATGTATGTACTTTAGATAATCTAAAAAAAGGTTGATCTAATTTATCTTTATTTCTAGTATTAAAATTATGCCTATCACTTATTTTATTAAAAAGATGTTGATTTTTTCTTACATACATAATATTTTTATAAATGAATTGGCAAGGTACCGTCATGATATTAACCTTTTTAAATAGTTCCCTAAGAGATTCGCGACGACGTAGATTGTAAATGGCTCTGACAGCTCTCTTTTGTAAAATAAAAATGGATTCAATGTCAGCAGCCCGACCCCATAGTAAAATGCCATATGACATAATACTGTGGAAGTAACTAAAATAGACCAAACGCGCGGTTTCTACATCTGTTAACTGTCTTATCTTTCTAACAGCATAAGCGGCGGAGCTTAGCCGCCCCGCAATAGATGTTATATGAGGTCCCCATTGTAATTTCTCGTCTAGCGTGATTCCTAGGAAAACTGTCTGATCAATAAATTCTAGTTTTTGGCCATTCAATATGATTTCACATTCGCTACTTCTAACATTCGGTAATTTAAATCTAATGCATTTGGTTTTTTTTTCATTAAGTACTAAATTATTTACCGTAAACCAATCTTGGACCTGAAGAATAGAGTTATTCACGTCGTCAAGATTTTGTGACCGTCGGTCTATTTTAAAGATTAATGATGTGTCATCTGCAAATAACACCATCTTCGGTTGATTTTGAAGTAATTGGGGTAAATCATTAATGTAAACTAAAAAGAGGAATGGACCCAATATCGAACCTTGAGGAACACCCATTGTCATTTCAGACCCTAATGAGTTTACGCCGTTTACTTGAACTTTAACCTTTCTATCTTTCAGGTATGATCTTAGCAAGTCAAGTGCTGCTTTTCTAATTCCATAGTGCTCCAGTTTCATCAGAAGTGTCTCGTGGTTTACGCAATCGAACGCCTTAGAGAGGTCGCAAAAGATTCCAATGGCATCTTGTGCTTCTTCCCAGGCGTTAAAAATGTTCTTTATTAGGGTAACACCGGCGTCAGTAGTGCAACGCCCTTTGGTGAAACCGTATTGGTGTTCATGAAAGATGGAATTTTTATTAAAGTGACGTAACATTTGATTGAGCATCAACTTTTCAAACACCTTACTGAGAACTGGTAGAATTGACACAGGTCTATAATTGTTAGGATCTTTACTATCACCGGATTTGAACAATGGTACTACTTTACTATGTTTCATAAGATCCGGAAAGACTCCTTGGTCAACACTGGTGTTAAATATGAAAGCTAAATAGGGCGCAATAGTTTCGATAAAAGATCTACATACTTTTACAGACATTCCCCAGAGATCTTCTGTTGATTTAATGTTAAGATCTCTAAAAGCTTTTATAACAGCCTGGGGGCTTGTATGCTGAAACCTAAACTCCAAAGGGCATGCCTTTACATTCTTTTTAAGTAAGGCAGCAGAAAGCGTGGGGGATGAATTTAAAGCTTCAGTAGTTTTAAGGGGAATATTAGAAAAAAAGTTTTCAAATTCCTGAGCTATTTCTACATCTGAGTTGATGGGGCCATGTGCAGTCTCTAAATTAAATTCAGTGTTAGGCTGTTTTTTCCTATCTGTTACAGTTTCATACATAACATCACGCCTGTAATCCCCCAAAGGGTTAGGCAGCGGTATAACTATAGTACGCCCACATGTGCTGTGAATGTTGCTCTATGTCAAAACAAAAGGTCTTGAGTTCTTGAACATTATAGGTACGCCAAGTCGTCAAAGTGTGTCATGTTATAAAGGGGTTATTGAGACCAATAAAAACATAAAATTAACGAACACCTTTCGTCGAATGAGGTTACAATAACAGTAGGACCTACTTATATCGTTTGATCTCTAGACAAGCGTCTAGTCGAATAAATGGGAATATCATACTGCCTTACCTCCGAATTCCTATGAGCTTAGAATGTGGTGTTGATTAGCTATGTAGAAAATGAAAATGAAATGAAGAAAAATTACAAAAAACAGGGTCTCAACCCTGTTTTTTGCAATTTCACGCATATGTAAACTTATTTTTAGCGCCTACACTGCGTGCCGTAAATATATGGCACAGTTTACGGTGAGAAAAGTTCGGCCTTATAGACCAGTTGACAAAACTACTTATAAACGTGCAACTAATGCTAAGTAACGGCTGTTATTATTTCATTAAACCAATCAAATCAGAAAAGGAGACTTTAACAATTTGTTAGCTTATTTTTGTGTTGTTTAGCTTTTTGGAAGCAGCCCTTGGCCTTTCAATCACAATCCCAAGGATTTTGAAGGAAATTGCTAATACATTAATTCATACATTTATTTGACACCTGTCAGGTAAGACGACACATCAAAATTTTCCGTTTTTACAATTTTAATGTATTTATTTTGAAAAATTCTTTGAGTCTCAAAAAATCGCAAAGAATGTGCCCAATTGGGATGGAGTAATGGAACTGTGGAGTTAAACGCTGTGTGAGCATGCGTGTTCCATCGCCGCCCGTTCGATGTCCACCGCGCACAGGATGGATGGAAAGCAGCCATTGACTTATATATTAAAGCAGCACATGAAGTAATTTTTCGCTCTGCCTGGTGTAATTGCTGTAAGGCGTACCAGTAGGAGGATAATTAAATAAATAAATAAATAAGTTTGAAAATTCCCTCTACTCAACAACGTTGTTAATACGCAATGATGTAATGTAATAACGCAATGAAAGTTGTTTAACTGTCAAAGTGAAAGGCACTGCCATTGTAAACCTGCGGTGCTATTCTGTAAAAATCTCACCGTGAAAACTTAGGTGAAGTGAGCGTGGAGTGAGCTGTCAATAGTGTCAATTCTTAGCAAAAACAAACTCACTTCACCTAAGTCTTTACGGTGAGATTTTTACAGAATCGACCGGCTGATGTCCGTTTTCACCATAGGAATGAACGAATAAAATGCTGTGTAAGATTTTCATTTCGGTGTTTCCTAGCGTTACGGTAATTAAAATGTCGGACACCTTGTTAACGACACCGATTCGGTGTGTGTGTACGTAGTCTCACTCAGGATTTGTTGGCGACGCCGCACCCACCCACGTCGCCTCGTCTGCCAGATTCATAAAGTGTTATTGTTTTGTTTTAGTGATATCTTTTGTAAGGAACTAGACTATAGATAAACGAGCTTGTACAGTAGTTATGGATGGTCTAGATTTTGAATAATCGTTTTTAGGGTTCCGTACCCAGAGGGTGCTAACGGGACCCTTTTACTAAGCCTTCGCTGTCCGTCCGTCTGTCTGTCAGCGGGGTGTATATCACGAACCCTATTAAGTAGACAGGTGAAATTTTCACTGAGTTTGTATCAGCTATAACATCAAATAACAAAATAAAATAAAGTTCAAAATTAAAGGGAATCCCCATGCAAGAAACGTGTTTCTTTTTAATATGTATGTATGTATGTACTTACAGACGCCAGCACATCAAGCTACCCGAAACTGTCAAATTCCAATCAACTTTGAACCTTATGCTTTCGCGATAAAATTGAAAATCTATTGAAAGAAATTTGACAGATTGTAGTAGCTTGATGTGCTGGCGTCTCTACCTAGTGTTAAATATTGTACGGTTGTATAGAACCCTTCGTGTGCGAGTACAACTCGCACTTGGCCGGTTTTTTTTATTAGCAGGCTAATAAAAAACCGGCCAAGTGTTTTGTTGTTTCAAAAATTGTTTCCCTGTTTTTCATTTATTTGTAGGTTTAGTAGTTAATTATCTAGCTATGCAGTCATCGTTTTTAGGGTTCCGTACCCAAAGGGTAAAAACGGAACCCTATTACTAAGACTTCGCTGTCCGTCCGTCCGTCCGTCTGTCTGTCACCAGGCTGTATATCAAGAACCGCGGTAGCTAGACATGAAATTTTCACAGATGATGTATTTCTGTTGCCGCTATAACAACAAATACTAAAAACAAAATAAAATAAATATTTAAGGGGGGCTCCCATACAAAAAAACGTGTTTTTTTCGGCGTTTTTGCCGTCTGTCTGTCGCCAGGCTGTATCTCAAGAACCGCGGTAGCTAGACAGTTGAAATTTTCACAGATGATGTATTTCTGTGAGAGCAGTGGTGGCCAAGTGGTAACGACCGCGACTTACGAGTTGTAGGTCGTAGGTTCGAACCCAGACAGGCGTTTTACTTTGTGTAAATTATTTCATCACCACTGCTCTCAAAACGGTGAAGGAAAACATCGTGAGGAAACCGGCATGTCCTAGAACCAAAAATTCGAAGACATGTGACATCTGCCAATCCGCACTGGGCCCGCGTGGTGGATTACGGCCCACTCCCTCTCACCGAGAGGAGGCCTGTGTCCCAGCAGTGGGAACGTTATAGGCTGATTATGGTTATGGTTATGGTATTTCTGTTGCCGCTATAACAAGAAATACTAAAAACAAAATAAAATAAATATTTAAGGGGGCTCCCATACAACAAACGTGTTTTTTTCGGCGTTTTTGCCTTGTGGTACGGAACCCTTCGTGTGCGAGTCCGACTCGCACTTGGCCAGTTTTATATACTAGTCTAACATTCAGCTGGTCCAATTTAAAGTCACAGTAAGATAAGTTTCATATTCAACCAAAATAATAAACAAAATCAAAAATCATTTATTCAAACTAGGATGAGAATCAGCACTTTTTGAACGTCAAAATTACAAAAGACAGTCCCCCAAAACGCCCACCCTTCACCACTTCCTAGTGCTTTCGCTGAGGAGAAGAAGTGGCGCAACAAACTCCCCAGCAGCACAGCTGTCTGTTCAGTTAGAAAATACTTGATTGTATACAATACTAGGTATGCAAAGTAACTAACATTACAGGACACAGATCATTAAATTAATTTATTTGCCATATGTTAGCTAGCCACGCCAATATACCAACAAATACAATAAAATCTATACATACGTACTCAAGCGAATAAAAAAAATCTAAATGAATAAAAATGTAAACAAAAACTTACTACATAAATAGAAATCCCTCAGTATTATCGTCAAGACATATTTCACGTAGGGGACAGCGTGTAAGGTCATAGCCTCAATAATGGCCTGGAAACGACAAATTGTGTCACCTTCCGTTCTGCATGAACTATTCATACGACGCGCGACGCGACAAACGTTACACGCGAGAATAACAAGCATTTCTCGATGACTGACATTTGAGACACTGAAAAGAAAAAGATCTTTAGGCGCGTGGCCAAAATCAGATCTAACGCCACCATCTTGTTTTTTCAATTTTTTTCACACATTATGTGTCCTTTTGTTTTTGTATTTATTTGTATACTTAGTTAATCATTTAATTTAGCATCTGGTGTAAATAGTTGTGTTAATAAGATCTTTAGATTTCGCGACATCGGCATCCGAGCGGCTATGTTGGGGTCGGCTTCCAGTCTAACAGGATGCAGCTGAATGCCAGTGTTTTATATGGAGCGACTGCCTATCTGACCTCCACAACCCAGTTACTGGGTAACACCCCTTAACAATTTCAGTCAAATGTAGCCCTTAAAAACTCAACATAGTAATATAACATTTCGCCTGTATTTCTCGAAGGGTTATGTTGAGGTAAGTCCCATTTAATAAGGAGCGAGCCTATTGCCATTAACCCGGCACAAATCCAGGTCATCAAAAAATCATACCGACTGGGAAAATCCATTAAAAGTTTGTCAACCCAACACGATGATCAGCAGTTGCGTGTGCGACCCACTGGACTAACGAGGTAGTCAAGTCCGGCAGGATAATTGCGAAACAGACTATCAGTAGCAATGGCTTCCATTTTGACAGTTCAACAAAATTCATTGCGATATCCACGTTGTTGAGTGGATAAATGGTTCGAACATATGAAGCAATGGATTAACAATATCCTTCAAATGGTTCAGATTGTGTTTGAAAGTGTGTTACACAATTGGCGTGCTTCATCCGCGGATGAAATATTTTGGGGATGAGTAGTCAGTCACCTAAGTCGCTAGACCACGTGGTACTACTATTAGAACTTTTCCAAGCTGTAAGTGGTTTTTTTTTTAACTTTATGCACAAGTAAAAGAAATACTGTACAAAGGCGGACTTAATGCCTGAGGCATTTTCTACCAGTCAATCTTAGGGTTGTGCAGGTGCAGGTGCAACATACGGGATAAATAGCTAGGAAATGACTACTTATAAAATACAAGAATAAATACTAATACATAGATAGATAGATACATACATACATATAAACAAAATGAACTGTATGGAGAAAAAAAAATATCGGTAGAGGAGAAAACGAAACCAGCAAATCAGCGCTGAGATGCTACAGCCAACTTTTGACGGATATGTTCACGTGCCTTCACTTTAAAAGATAACCGACTGGTTGCCGTCCTGATATTCAGAGGGAGCGCATTCCAAAGAAAGACCGCCTGGACAAAGAAAGAAGAACGAATGAAGCCAGAACGATGAGAAGGACATCGTAGAAGACGATTGTTAGTGGAACGAAGATTTTTAGTATGGGCAGAGCATAAATATTGAATTTGGGAAGTCAAGTAAGAAGGAGCAGTGGGATTATCGAGAATAGAGGTTTTGGTAGTTTTAGTAGGTAAGCTTAGGTACTTGAAACTCCCCTTTAATAAATCCACGTAACTTTTAATGCCCGCAAAACTCTCTTCAAGATATAATAAAATACAGGAACTGCATGTAGGACAAACTCGACTGCTAATGTTTTATGACGTCTCCGGAAACAGCTCGGTTGCGCTTTTAGCGAAAACATCGTCTCTTACTCTTTATCACTTAAAGCAAACAAGTTTAAAGCGCTATAAATCTAAAAACGTTCATGTTTTCGTCTCTCTATCAATCAAAAGTTTGGTGGTAGAAAACTCTACAAAGTAAATAGATCATACTTCTGACGTTTCATATAGACGCCCATTTGGCCCATGTAGGTTTACTTGGGCCACATGGCCATGGGCCATGGGTTATTTGACTGGTCAATTCTTCCCTTGAGGTGGTTGGGCTAACGTCCGCCTGGTTTGCGGCCACCCTCCCGCCGGAGTCCGGCGTCAAGTAGCCTGCTGTGTTTCGTCGATGCGTAGGAGTTCCAGTGCCTTTAGGCATCCTCTGGGCACGCTCGTTCCATCATAGACCTCATCTATCGCTTTCCATGAGGCGTGATCGAGGTCAAGAGCGGGGTCCATTCAGCAATCAATTAAAATTAAAATTATTTTACATAATTTTAATTTCACGGTCCAGGGTAAACCATACGTTAAAGTACCACCACGGTCTGTATACCCACAGCTCTTGATTGAAAAGTATTTCAACATATTGTAAATAAGGCTACGATTTCAGGACGGCCTGAATGTCAGCAACGCGATACCTATCAGTCCTATCACCCTTCTGGCTCCAGCAAATCAATTTAAGATATTACACGGTATCTCTAATATTACCATTCTCTGCCAACTGTCCCTAGTATAATTGAATTGAATATCCGGCCCTGAACAGAGTAATAATAACGTTATTTAATAGTTAAATCACGAACTAGAGCTGGTTGACAGGACAGATTAGTCCTCCCAAGAAAATGAGTCTTATTGCATTATCTGACTCTGTGTGAAATAATTCGATATTTCAATGAGATTACCTATAACCCAGATTCTAGGTATCGCTAAATGTTTAATTCTAACATAAAATAGCATAATGACTATTTGTAAGAAATCAGTTTATCTTCATTACTGTGCCAATAAATAAACGTGGCAGCTTACAACGTTTATAATATAAATACTTGATAAAAGCATGAATAGGCACAGGAACGGCTTTTCAAACTATTTAAATGCACACTTTAAAGCTTGCAATATATGTTTTAATTGCTTCACGGTTGGTCACTTTGAAGTTAGGACGTTTTGTTTTTAAATGTCATATGTTTATAGATCTGGGATTGTTAAATAAATAAAAAAGTGAGTAAAATGCACACTTTCAAGCTTGCAATATTTTAATTTCTTCAAAGGTTGGTCGCTAACGACGTATTGTTTTATAAATATCATCCTTTTTTAAACTAGATTTGTTATATAAATAAAAAAAGTGAACAAAGTTAGTACCTAAGACTAAAAAATACTCATAAAAAGTCACGTATAGGTAAATGAAATAATTAACATAAAGCCTTCCATTTTCTCGTGCGTGTAACATACCTACAGTCAAAAGAAAAACTTTATTTTTCTTCGGAAATCTAAACTTGCGTCAAAGCTGTCGACTTGAAGTCACAGTTTCGCTTCATCACCGGTTGAAGTCGAACCCTGACCCCATTGTACGGTATACGTTATCAAGATTCAAATCATCGATAATACGCTAGTGACCAAGGAGTAAAATATACGTCGGGCGCGCGGCAAAATCCTCAGTCGGCATAACGACCGCGAACCGTGAGCACCATCGCTTAACACATGAAAAAAAAACACGATAGTGTCCGAACATTAAAATGAAATAAACCCTGCTTGTTGAAAAAACAAAAAAATTGTCAGTGACGTATTGTGTTCTAATTTTGATTTTACGCGCCGAACGCGATGCGGTCAGAAAATCGCGCGGCGCAGACTTACATGATAGTTTGTTGACAGTTTAAAAAATAATATTAGTGTTAAAATAAATGTTTAATAGTAGTGCATAATTAGTGTTGCTTAGTGTGTAGTTAAGTTATATTAAGTGCTTAACCGTGTAAATAATATGGTAAGGTAAAAAATGCGAGGTGAATGAGTCAACTTTCGATAAAAATTCAAAAGTAGAATTAAGAACGTCTTTCGATTTATGGTTTCTCATTTGCATTTTTAGCGATAAGTTTCAGTGACTAGGCAAAGGAAAGAAGCCAAACAAACAAGATCCAAATCAAATAGCTATTAAAGTGGTATCGATTATTTTAATTGGCACGTTCAATGTCACTTTTACTACTGAAATTTCCATCGCGTGTTATTTATGAAGACACTAATTTCGAAGTAAGTAATACACATAATTTAACTACCACTTTCAACGTTTTTAATGTCAAATAAACTAAATTGAATCAATTAGATACACCAAAAAAATCTAATTATTTTGTTTGCATATTATGGCCAGCCTGTAACTACTTACAAAACTTTTTTTTTTTAAACAGCTTCTATTGAAAGAGTTAAGAAAAGTTTTCCTTTATAATTTGAAGGAGTATAAAAACACTGCATTTGTTTTCAGCACACATTATTTTTTTATTTTGTTTAATATACCTTATGAAACAGATTAGTACCTAGGTAGGTAGGTACCTATTAATTTTGATTTTTCTAATGCTCTACTTTATGGAAATTAATAGCTAAAGGACTATTATGTGATCAAGCAGATATGCCTAGATAACAACCCTAGACCAGGAAGAATTGTTTTAAACAGCAAAAAAAAAATACACTACTTTTAATGCCCAATTAAATTCTGGTGACGACCTAGAAAATTAAATGCCAAAACAAAAACCATACCACTTAAAATAATTCGTGAACGCTTTTCAGCGCTCAAAATATATAAATTGAGAGAATATATTTCTAACACCTGTAATTGGGTGCGTGGTTTCACACACATTCTCATATCTAACCGATCTGTTTTGTTGGTTTCAGCCAACTGGGGTCTATTCCTGTAGCAACACCGCGAATAAATTCGGAAACAAACGAACGCTGACAACCATTTGGCGGCCATACTGGTTTCATTAACACGTTATAAATCCACGGACAAAAGGGGAGAAGGTGCTCTAATTGAATCAAACCAATGTATCTCCTTATGATTAACTAACTGTGCCCCGCGGTTTCACCCGCATAAGTATTGATTCCGTGGGAATATCAGGATAATAAGTATCCTATGTCCTAATCCAGGTCATGGTTTACCCACGTGCCAAATTTCATTAAAATCCGTTCAGCCGTTTTAGCGTGAAAGCGTAACAAACAAACAATAAATCAAATCTTTCGTCATAAGTTTCGATCCCGAGGGAATATCAGGATAAAATGTATCCTATGTCCTTTTCCGGGGCTCAAATTATCTCTATACCAAATTTTATCTAAATCGGTTCCGCGGTTTAAGCGTGAAGAGGTAACAGACAGACAGACAGATACACTTTCGCATTTATAACATTAGTATGGATTAGTTTAGATAAAGTTAAGGTAATTTGCATACATAAGATAGGGGTAGATGTTTTCTTGAGTGGAGTCCGCGAATCGGCAACCGAAAAGTAGGTTGCTCTCAGCGCGGTTGGTATCACAGAAAATGCGCAACATTTGTAAACTTTTAAATCCTCAAAAATAGAATAAAATAGGTACTAATAGCAGGCAAACGAATTGATGCTTAATAGAGTCACGTTTCACAAATCAATAAGTACTAGGAAAACTTTGACGGCCTTTCGATAGTTACGAAACCTTCCGATTTGAATGAAAGAATAAGAATAAATTAATACCAAGTAAAACCTTTGAATGTAAACATGTACCCAAACTGAAAGTTACTAAGTAGGTATATTTAATTCATCATCTGCCTAGCCTTTTCCCAACTTTGTTAGGGTCGGCGTCCAGTCTAACCGGATGCAGATGAGTGCCAGTATTTTACATGGAGCGACTGCCTGTCTGACATAATAATATGATAGGTACCCTTTGGTAAAACAGGTTTTCAGACTTTCGGGCTTCTGACGACCCGTATTTAACGACTATCAAATATCCACGAATGTCGGCAAGGACCAACGGCTTAACGTACTTTCCGAGGAACGGCGGGGTCTTGGTACGAATAGATGGTCACCCATCCACGGACCAACCGCGGCAAGCGTAGCTTAACCTGGTTGATCGAACCGTGCGGATGTTATTACTTAGCCACAAGCCCCCTATACTAAGTACATAATATATCTAATTGAGCTATGTATTTCGGAAGTTTATTACCTATTAAAAAAGAATACCTACATAACCTTGAACCCCTAAAACCTTCATGTCAAAAGGCCAGCTAAGCTTATTAAAAACGCATAATGTCATCATATATTTTCACGTGGTAAGCAACAAAACTGAAAACCTTTGTAATTTACTCAGAGATTTCAATCGGGACCCTTGACCCGCCCTGAATGACATCAACGCGGTCACAATAGCAAACAATGAGGCCCTTTGTTGCATAAATACTTATATATAATAAAAATACAGTTTCTCTATGAAATATTCACGATACGTAGAGTGTAACAAAGGGTGAAACTATTCGTTCCACCTTTCCTTCTTTCTTTTCCTAGACAAAGGAACATAGAAATATAAAAAAAACCGGTCAAGTTCAAGTCGGACTCGCACACGAAGAGTTCCGTACCACAAGGCATAAAATGCCCAAAAAAACGTTTCTTTTATACCTCTTTAAATTTTAACTTTATTTTCATTATTTGTTGTTATAGCGGCAACAGAAATACATCATCTGTGAAAATTTCAACTGTCTAGCTATTACGGTTCATGAGATACAGCCTGGTGACAGACAGACGGACAGTGGAGTCTTTGTAATAGGGTCCCGTTTTTACCCTTTGGGTACGGAACCCTAAAAAGGAAGGACAAACAGACATAAATTGTCTATTCCGGTGTGTTATAATCTACACTCAAAATAACAGGTTCGTGTGAAACTGTTGTTTCCGACTTTTCGAAAGTGGCTTCTGATAGTAATTACTAGCTTCTGCCGGCGACTTCAACCGCGTGAAATTTCACCCTCCCCTCATTCACCATCTTAGGGGTGGAATTTCGAAAAACCCTTTCTTAGTGGATACCTACTCTTCACAAAGGACACACCCTCCAAATTTCATGTCTCTAGGACCAGCGGTTTAG
The DNA here is from genome assembly GCA_963082905.1 of Oligia fasciuncula. NCBI lineage: Eukaryota > Metazoa > Arthropoda > Insecta > Lepidoptera > Noctuidae > Oligia > Oligia fasciuncula. Next base: position 18,193,223 of record OY720397.1, read on the forward strand.
GCTGTGCGTTCATATATCAGTCAGTCAGGACTATGAATTTTATATATATAGATAGATAACCTATCCTGGATCACACAGTATAAGATAAGTTAAAGTCATCATTATACTGGATAGTCTGCAATACTAAAGCGGATCACACGCGCCACGCGACGCGGCCGCGGCGTAGATAACGCGCCCCGCGCGTGATTTTTTACATAAAAATCCAATAAAAACGCGGGGAATTTGGCTCCGTCTCACGAGAAGCGTGTGGTGTGTCATCCGCCTACTTATAAGGACTTTATAATTATAGGCCTAGTACGCACAGCGATCGACCCTTTCTCCTTCTCATTTTCTCTCCTCTGATTCCATGGTTTGCCGAAATTTCACTAAGTATATCCAATCCAACTCATTAAGTTAAACAGTTATCAGATAATCATTTAACTTCTTCTAAGGACTAAGGATTTTAATCCAAATAGTCCAAACGTAATCCAAGTAACAAAAGCTCCTCAATTAAGTTATAAGAGTAAATAAATTCATCAATTCACATTAAATAACAGACCCTTAAGAGATCAACTTATAATTTCTTCGAAGGAGTTTATTTCAAATAATCCGTAGAAATCCACGTAACAAAAGCTCCTCAATCAATAAAAGTAAGTTCATTTATCAATCAACTACAGAATGTCAGGAATTAATTCGATGACCATCTGGTCAGAAACTGTAGGGACTTTAGAACTTTTTCGCCGAATATTGAGTAGTAGGTACAGTCAACAAAAGAGTTAAGTATGCAGGACCGTCGGATATAGTTGAAGTCGGTTTCTTACTAAACTTCAACTATATCAGTCAATCCTGCATACTTATCTCTTTTGTTGACTGCTCACAAAAGGGTACAACCCTGTTCGCACCGCATGTTCATTGTAACCTCTACAGACTTTCAATGGAGCGAACACAAAACTTTGCTATAACTTAACTTAACTTTCCAACTCAAACTTGTTGTATAACTTTAATGGCGATCGCAATAAATGTATTTTGTTTGGCTAAAAATATCATCTAGGTATAGAAACATTTTCTCAGTGAAAAGACTGCCTGAAACCTTGAAGGTAAAGAGTGCAAAAGAAAAAAATTTTAGTTAAATATGTTAGGTATCCTAGAAGGACCACTTACTAATAAGTTACTCGTACTTAATACATGATTCTGAAGCCACATGAACTGAAATTATGCGACGGTTATTAAAAAAAATTTGCTGTTCCAAACCAGCAGATTTTTTTTAAATTAATGACGAAAAATTTCAACGCTAGAATCATGTGCTGAAATTACGGTTACAGTTCGCGCACCCGTCCCCTATAGTCTTTGCCCTGCCACCCTTTATTATTATACGAAGTGTTTTTTTTATATCCCATAACTCTAGGGGGTCATTGTACTCATCATTATGAACAACTTTTACTATGGGACCAAACCTGAAATCGCAAAAACAAAATTAGCTGTTCCCTACAATATGCGAACATAAATATAGGGAGCAGCTGATTTTGTTTTCGCGATTTCAGGTTTGGTCCCTTAATAAAAGTTGTTGTTGTTGTGAAGTACAATGACCCCATAGAGTTATGGGATATAAAAAAAACACGTTGTAGTTCATACCTGTACGTAAGTTTAACACTGAAAAGAGGAACATCAAGAAATAACATAATCATAACAGTTACAGCCAATGATTGTTGTTTGCCACTATGATATCAACATTTCAGTAAATACTTTCACTATTCCTCTAACTCTCCTCGTCAATGTATCAACATTATCTACACTACGGTATCGTAAAAAACCAGTAGATGTTTCCAACAGGATGTTGGTCATTAAGAGGCTTGATAAATTAATGGAAGCCCAACTGTAAAGCGAAAACAAGCGTGTGGCATGCGAAGGTACGGCGCCGGCGCTGATAAGATCTCAGTTGTAAATAAGAAAGCTAGATAACAGAAATGGTTATCCTGGAGAAGTCAGCTACTTGCTGCCTTCAGGTGGCCATAATTCGTGACATCAGGTGATTATCATCACATCATAATATATGTACAGTATTTTTTTTTTACTTTTCTAATTTTGTAAACAACATTGACGTGGATTTTGTCTGTTTATTCGCAGTAGTTTTAGATGTCCTACCTACCTAATTCATAACATGTGTATGAACACCTACAAAGATCAAGATAATCATACTTAAAACGAGCTTCAAAATACATACGTGTCGAATTGATCACCTCCTTTTTTTTGAAGTCGGTAAAAAAAACTCTTCATTATCGAACCGTTTTTGTTTAGCAATTAATAAAACACGTAGAAAAAACACACGATGTATAAATATACCTAGGATAATTAAAAAAGAAGTTTACCTTTAGGTAACATTTTATCATCTAGTCGTGAACTGGTGGTATTCAATTAAAAGTTGATTTTCTCTTTAATATTTCATAAACGTTATCAAATATTTAGAAAATAGAGTCTAAAAATAAATATGTTAATTACGTTACAATTTGATTACTTTAGGGGCAAAGCAATTAGAAGTCTTTGAAATATTAAAACTTGAAGTGGCCTATTTTCATAAGCGCGTTTAGCTACTAATTACTTATACAAAAAATTAATTAAAAGTGTTGTAGTAGATACAAGATCTTTAATTTATAAGTACTTAGGTAACGACTTTAATAACAAAATAAAATGATTTCTATTTATACGTGAAAATCAAAATATTTATGCTTTGCACTTGTTCATTTATATCCAGCAATGTATGATAACAGACGTGCTGAAAGCATACTTAAAGTCTAATTATTAATTCACACAAAGTCAATAAATATTGACTTAGTGTGAATGAACTGAATCACAACCAACGGAACTCATCAATATTACAATAAATATGGCTTAGCATCTGTCAGTTTACTCCAGTGAATTAATAATTATTACACTATAGTTACTAACCCTTTGTAGTCATAATAGGAATACATAAAAAAGAGCAGCGAAAGTGCTGAAATAGTTTTGCAAGATTTATGCATTTTGATGATCTAATTTCAGATACAGAGTATGATGCCCTTTACATGCTTCAAATGGAATCATTAATCATCATAACCTTCATAAACGTCACTCTTAGTAGTTATTAATGTGTAAGTAGCGGTGCCCACCAAACCACATTCTCCCCTTATATCATATTAAATGATATATTATTTTAGGTATGTAATGTAATTAGTGAATTTGTGATCCCTAAAGGAAGCGCTAAAGTAGCCCGCAAAATTAAAATTTTCTTACGTTTTTTGCAATTTGCTGGTCTGTATTAAGTAGTACGTTGATTAAAATATGATTCGCGACCGTAACAAATATGTATTTATAGAATTATAATCATTAGAATCAGTAATACAACTTGTTAAATTAGTATAATCCTAAAATGTCAAGATTTCATGAAATAGTCATTCAGTAGGATTACTTGGTCTTGGAGAGTTGTGTTGATTTTATAATTCTGTAAATTCATATTTGCTACGGTCGTGAATCATATTTTAATCAACCTACAACTTAATACTGAACAGCAAATTGCTCGATCCTGTTAAATATAATTATGGACCCCTCTTCCTTTAAGACTAAAATATCAAGGAGTATGTTTCTTGAAGTATAAATTGAACTCCGTAGAAAATAATTCAGTTTCATCATTAATAAAATCATCATCATTATCTTGCCTTTATTATTATTTATTTGGAGTCGTCGCAACATGTCTTCTAGTTCCGTTTTATTATAAAATATCTCCATTATAACATGTGACCTCACATCTATCAATTTAAATCGTACCTACCTTAAATTTATATCTGAACTTACAGAAACTAATTTAGATTCAAAACTTAGTTTCTCCAGACCGCAGACATTTCTATTTCCACCAACCGTTGCCCATTGTAATCCGAAAATCCGAAATTGGAACTTTGGATATTTCAAAAACCTTTACGTATCTATCCGTTATGATTACAGATGCATCTCTAATGATGGTAGGTAGTGGTTTGACATCGATTGGTTCGGAGAAATTGCTAATTGGCTGCGGGCTGGTCGTCATGTCATTCACACCCAAGAAACAATTGAATCTTTGACGTCTGTCAAACTTAGGCAATTTCGGAGCTAGTTGTGTAACTTGTCAATTGATGTTTGATAGTTTTGAGACTAATAATACTGATACAAATCGATGTTTCGTCTTTTATACTTTGCCTTTATAACCCAACTATCTCAAAAGTTCCAAACTAAGTTATAAATTTTCACTATGATTATACCTACGTTTGTTGTCACAGAACAAGACAGCTGCTTAAAAACTTGGCATATTTCTTAGATTGACACCTCCATGTGCCTCTAACGATATGAGTTCGAAATACCTAATTTTCAATAATTTAGCATGACTTTAGAAAAAGAAACGAAATTGTTCCGAAAAAAGACTACATAACACGCAGCAATAAAACTCACTTTTTCCTTCGCTTGGTTTATTGCAGGCTGGTATAATTATTTCTATAATACCACGATTAAGTACTAATGCAATACGCCCGTCAAGTGCTGTTATTACGTCCGTCATTGTCCTTCATTCACTACCGTCGTCCATTGTTGTCGTGTCAGACCGATGTTCAGTTGACGACGGAACAAAGCTACGGCTACTCGTGTACCTATTCGTTTAATGTTTCTTTGATTGTAGTGTACTGGGACACCACACTTGAGGAACATTTTCAATCACCAATATATCTTTATCATGTCAAGTCGGCTTCCAGGATTTACCCAAAAATATTTCATACTTAAGAAGTTAAGACAGAGTTTCTGTTTGAATAATTCGACATTACCTTGTTTTCAGCATTATGTCCCTACAAAAACTTAATTAAAACAATATTCGATCTGGCGAGTAATATTAGGGCACACGCTAGGACGAAGTAGGATATCGATAAGGAGGACAATACTAAGTTTATCGAAGACTAGCTTCTGCCCGCGATACCTACTCTTCACAAAGAACACACCCTCCAAATTTCACGTCTATAAGATCAGCGGTTTAGGCTGTGCGTTGATATATCAGTCAGTCAGGACTTTGAATTTTATATAGGAATATCGAAGACTAGCTGCGCCCCGCGGTTTCACCCGCGTAAGTGTCGATTCCGTGGGAATATCGGAATAAAAAGTAGCCTATATGTTAATCCAGGGTGTCAAAATTTTATCAAAATTGGTGCAGTCGTTTGAGCGTGAAGAAGTAACAAACATATAAACACACACCCCCCCCCCCACATACACACACACTCACAAACTTTCGCCTTTATAACATTAGTGTGATTATGTCATTTTCTTTTAAATAGGTATTCATAAAAACTAACTGAAATACCTTCTGAATTTTGCGGATATTGCGGCGCTGCAATTTCTTTATGCGGAAATCGGGATCAAAAACTTTTATCTTTTCTTTTTACCGTAATGTTAATATCATGCAACTTAAGCAGATCATATAGGACGAGGTCAGCTGCATTACTTAGTTTACACAATTTCCATAATTCATTAGCTCCTAGCCTAGGTCATGCAAAACTACCAAACTAAGTAATAATAAATATTATTGTTGTCCCAAATATAAATGTTAGTTTTTCTCTGAACAAGAAGGATTCAAGTTATTCAAGTAAGCGTTGTCTACTAATGCAAATGCCCTCATTTCGAGAAATGTCCTTATTAGCTAAGTAAACGGCGTATCAGCGAAACGGTCATTATGTATATTGAATATCTAATGTGTATAGTAACCATCGCTTCTACAGACCTACCCGGATAGAGAGACCTCAAGCTTAACGAAAAGTCTGTTAAAGGTATGTTTGACAGACAGTGAAAAATCGGTTTTGTTAAGCGACCAACAACCGGCAAATTTAAAAAGCCAATTATGTATAAAAGAGTACCTAACCGTTGAGTTTCATGCCAGCACTTCTTAGGAAACGACCAATTGGAACCGTGCACCTAGTTTGTGACGTTTCATAATTAAATACCCATGGAGGTTTAGGTCAAATAAAATATTTTGAGTTACATATTATTGAATTCATGATCACGTTCTACAAAGCCGAATTTTTCTAAAACTCGATCTACCATATTAACATAACATACCATGATACAGTAGATGTTTTCTTAAAATGTGTATAATGAACTAATTCTTTTATACGAATTAATCTGTTTAATAAATTATGTCGAGCAAAACATGATAACATTTTAATACTTCGTGTGAAAGATGGATTCACACTCATTACCCACTTTTACAAGATTTATGTCAGTTGACAGATGACAAGCATTTTCTTTAGACGTTGCTCCATTTCGCTTGATCCTCTGTCGTGTGTGCGTACCTACATACACACGTACCTACATATCTACATAGTTACACACATTTTAGACGCTCAAACTCTCAGATTTAGGAACAATCTGCAATAAAGGTAAAATTTTATTAAAAATAGATACTTACATGTACATTCATTTCTCACTTCTCTTCTTATCTCATATTATACATATCTAATTATACAGTCAGAAATCCCTAATGGACAAACCCACTCAATTGTGCACTAAGTATAATATATCTCCCGCGTAGGCTAGTCTCCGTTGAGAATGGCTGCCATGGGCGAAATTCGGTCTGTATATAATACAAAATTTACTTAATTCGACTAAGGACCAATTTTCCAATTGTCATGTAAAGTACTTTAACTTATGAATAAAACAGCTTTAGTATTATGTGAAACTGCCATTTATTCTTTGGGAAAAGTTATCTGACGGTGGTAAAATCAGTCCTAAATTAAATACGAACTTACCTACCTATAAGCTACCTATGCATACTGCAATTTTCATCAGAACTAAAAGCAATACAAAGCTCGTTTCAAAGTCTACCATCAGAACGCAAAGACCGGTGTCTTCACAAAGCGCTGAGACGTGACTGTCGTGATGGGAAAACTGTATGGAGACTACACATATGCGACTTTTAGTCGCAACGGAAATATTGCATTGAAAGTAAAAATATTGAAAGGGGCGATTGTAATTCAGGAAAAACGGATGTCCAATTGTTTTATTTGTCTGTGACAATGTAAATTTACTAAAGTTTTACTAGAAACTTTTGGGAATCACAATTAGGTTTTCCTTCCTTATTGACTGCCCATGTCCCAAGTTAGTTTAAATATATATAAATATGTTACAACACTCACTGGGTTTTCATTTATATCTTGCCATTGGAATTCTGTTTTATTGTGAAAGAAAATTTTAAATAAATTAACTATAATGATTCCTCCATCTTTTCATTGGTCTCCATCTCACCCTTCATCATCATCTGCCTCGCCTTTTCCCAACTATGTTGGGGGCGGTTTCTATCTCATTTTCAATTTCATCTCCCCTTCCAATTCACCCATATTTCTTTTTCAAAAAAATACTTATCTAACCTACGTTTTCTAAAAAGTCGCTCATCTATACACATTGTGCAGTAGATAGTAGGTACGTAGGTACTTCATACAATACGACAGCGCTCGGATATCCTGATTGCGTACTTTAGCAAGAGTATCGCCACGTATCGCGATGTGCACGAGCAAGGGAAACTATACGATATACATAAATACGATACGAAAAATACGATAAGTGTTTTATTAGTATTACCAGAGCTGTTTTACGGATATGCTTCGAATTGTAGGTAGCTTTCGTTTAGCATTCGTTTTCGTGTAAGTGTTTTCAGCAATTCGTTTAGTCGATAATAAGAGTGTTTGTCGAGAGCAGTGGTGGCCCAGTGAGAGCAGTGGTGGCCCAGTGGTATCGGCCGCGACTTACGAGTTGTAGGTCGTAGGTTCGATCCCACACAGGCGCTTTACTTTGTGTAAATTATTTCATCACCACTGCTTTCAAAACGGTGAAGGAAAACATCGTGAGGAAACCGACATATCCTAGAACCAAAAATTCGAAGACATGTGACATCTACCAACCCGCACTGGGCCCGCGTGGTGGATTACGGCCCACTCCCTCTCACGTAGAGGAGTCCTGTGTCCCAGCAGTGGGAACATTATAGGCTGATTATGATGTTTTTTTGTATGCACCCCCTTTAATTTTAACTTTATTTTATTTTTATTAGTTACCTATTTGTTGTTATATCGCCAATAGAAATACATACAAATTTTTGATTGTCTATTTATTACGGTTCATGAGATACAGCCCGCTGAAGGACAGGGGGTGCACAAACCAACTTTTTTAAGGCATGTGACGTATGGTCAACCTTTTTACGAGGATAAATAAACATAAATAACGTTACGACAGCGGACAGCGATATAAGTTGATGATGATTGATGAAGATGACTCCTGAGTCCTGAAAGATTGCCTACACTCGCAATTAGGACCATGCTTCACCGCCTTTGACGTTTATACTATGGTCGCTTTAAAAAAACGATTTATTCCGGTCTGATCCCCTGAACCCTCCCTCCACCCCACCCTCCCTCCTCGATCCGCTTCGTAGATGTCATTTAGGACGAGAAAAAATGGTAGAAAATATAAATGGGATACCTATGTTTCATTTTAATTATTGAGGTACCTACTTACTTAAAATATGGTTGCCCTAAAGGCATTTGAATTATTCTTTCATCTTCCGACAGTCCCTCGTTAAAATCTATCTGTCTTGAATTTAATAAGGAACATATTATTATCAAATGTTTCTTTGAGCATAATTAAGTTGTTAATAAAACACTGAGTTTGTAAAAACTGATCTACTTACTACTTAGTTATCTATAGTATTTTTATCTCGCTAAGCGACATGCGCTTTACTTGTGACACACATGCTGTGCATGCTGTACAAGTGTGTGAAGGCGCAGGAGCTCTCAGTACCGTCCAAGATAATGGCGAAGTCAGAAGTGTGTGTCTGCGTGTTATGAGCTGACGCTCTCGTCTTCATGCACACATTCACAGCTTGTATATACACTTGGTTACTACATATAAAGCGCACGTCGCTTCATCGATAGATAGACACTATACCTATAAAGGCTGAACAAAATGCATTCTTTAAAACCGAGTTTTGCTTTAATCACTTCTCTTGCCTAGCAAATTGACAATCACATAAGGTTCTTATTACCTAGTTCGACATGTTGTGTACCTAATACTTACATAATGTAATGGCTGTGGACACTAACTGGGTTAAGCAGTTACAGCCGGAGCCAAATCACTGCTGAAACTTCATTTGGCATAAGATGTTACGCGAAAAGTAGATAAAATTGCACTTTGTAGTGGCAGGTCACCAGCTACGTTACTGCCTATCCACAATAGGTATAACAATAACTCTTGGCCTTGGTGGATGTGTCCAGTCCAGTCGAGCTATTAATGTATTGAGGTACTTATGGAATCGTAAAAGTTTATAACTTTTTCCGTAGTTGTTAGGTGGTTTTCAACTGCGCAACAAAGCCTACACTGTCCGTGGAGAGAACGCGTTCCTGACTCCTGTCAGTGCGACAATTCTTGTAACTAGGTAATAAAGATTAAATTCGCAGAACACGTATTCATTTATATGAAAATGACAGGATCAAGAACGCATTCTGTCCGGCCGGATTGTAAATGCATTCTCAAACACATCACATTCACAAATCGTAATTCGAATTTTAAACTCATTTTATGTTTTCTTTTCTTCGTGGCATATAGCTCATACCATAGTGAAATGTTTAGCCAGCCAGTAAAACATTTAAAATAGCTAAGTTATCATCACTTGCAAACACTTCTGTCATAAATTGGTTAGAAAAACTTCTACCTACGATTCCATCATTTTGTGGTCTGCTGCCGGTGTATTTCTTGTTTAGGTAAACAAGAAATACACCGGCAGTTTTAAATAGTCATAGACTTCCAAGTTTACTTTTCAAAATGTCAGTTTCTGAAGTATTAATAGGGTTGTTATTGTAAACACGCCGAATAACGAGGTCGAGCTATCAGTTACAAATGGCGCCTCTCTTAGGAAAACAACCGGATTTACATAAGTACCTTTGTAATGAATTCCTTCACTATTGCACAATATCTAGCTTGTATTCCCTGAAGGGCAGGCGTGGGTTTTCTGTTCTTAGTAATCGGTTTAAGATGGTATTAGATGTGTAAGGTAATTAGGTTCCATTCTCAAGTAAAAAGAAGAAAAAAGTAATTTAAAAAAATTAAACCGACTTCAAAAAGAAATTAACTCAAAATTATGAAATAACTTTAATTTCGGAAGTCGGTGTCTTTGGGATCTGTAGGTATTTTATATACATAGTTTTAGTTTTTTGCCACCGACTTCCGAAATTAAAGTTATTTCATAATTTTGAGTTAATTTCTTTTTGAAGTCAGTTTTATTTTATTAAATTACTTTTTATTTCATAATTTTTAGTTTTTGCACTAGAATTTGACCAAGGTTTTGAGATGTTTTCCCTTTGACACTACACCCGTAGCTCGTATCAATAAGCCAGGCCGTCACACTTACACGTATTAGTCCATATCTTTAAAATTACTGAATCGATTTTGATGAAACTTGCACTGTTCCCTAAGTTGAAGTAAACGTAAGCCAATAGAGAAAAATGCTCACGATCCGATTAATAGTTTCGGAGATATGCGTGGACAAACATACATACATACGTCTATGAAATTTTGTATATTTGTTTGGAAGCCCTAATAGATTGTCATATGTGAATATAATGCACTTTCAATAAAATACATACATACGTGTCGAATTGATAACCTCCTTCTTTTTGAAGCCGGTAAAAAGCGTTTAGCTATCTTCTCTTCTTCTCTATAATAATAAAAAAAGTAATTTAAAAAAATTAAACCAACTTCAAAAAGAAATTAACTCAAAATTATGAAATAATTTTAATTTTGGAAGTCGGTGTCTTTGGGATCTGTATTTTATAGTTTTAGTTTTTTGCCACCGACTTCCGAAATTAAAATTATTTCATAATTTTGAGTTAATTTCTTTTTGAAGTCGGTTTAATTTTTTTAAATTAAGTACTTTTTATTTCGTAATTTTTAGTTGTTGCACTAGAATTTGACCAAGGTTTTGAGATATTTTCCCTTTGACACTACACCCGTAGCTCGTATCAATAAGCCAGGCCGTCACACTTTCACGTCTTAGTCCATATCTTGAAAATTACTGAATCGATTTTGATGAAACTTGCACTGTTCCCTAAGTTGAAGTAAATGTAAGCCAATAAAAAAAGAATGGTCACGATCCGATTAATAGTTACGGAGTAATGCGTGGACAAACACTGAGGTAGCTTAGAACCAGGAGACGGACATAGGATACTTTTTTTTAAATACTTTTATTTACTTATAGCAGTAGGGTAGGAGTAGGGTAGGCGTAGGGTACCCACCAATTTTCAGCCAAATCGGTTCAGCCGTTCTTGAGTTATAAATAGTGTAACTAACACGACTTTCTTTTATTTATATATATAGATTATTTACTCCTATTTATTGAAAGAGGTAAGTCTTGCTATACCATACCCATTGACGCGTCTGCGGCCTGATACTAGCCGCAAGCGACTGCGGTCCCCCGCGTCAAGGAAAATAGGTCTAACAGCAAATATGAAGGAAGTAGGTAGTTATTACGTTCTCGTCAAGATTACTTTGTGTGAGCTTGTGGTCGCCATGGCGTCGCACCGGGACTGTGAGAAGGTGATTTATAGCGATACAGATTGTGAGTAAGATAGGTAGCTTTTAGGGTTTTTTTACGTGGCTTTTTTTAGACTACTCAAGAAAAGGGTAGTGCCGAATGTCTAATGGACGCAAACATCATATAGGGCAATGATATTATAAATGAAAGATACGCTACATTCATATTGAGCGACGTTCTGTATTGTTGCGTTGTTATTACAAAGTACTTACATAAAGGTATATAGTAGTTTTCAACTACGACTGCGATAGATAATGCGGAACGTATGACACAGAAAGAGATAGCTATCTGTAGTGTGTTGCTCGCTGCTATTAGCGGACAAAATGAAACTACAACAATTGTCTGAATTTGTCTGCGACAATTTGCGCGCGCTAGTGCGATATCTACCTTTTTACCGACTTCAAAAAAAGGAGGTTATAAATTCGATACGTATGTATGTAATATTATTGGAATTGCATTATATTCACATATGACAATCTATTTGGGCTTCCAAACAAATATACAAAATTTTATAGACGTATGTATGTATGTATGTTTGTCCACGCATATCTCCGTAACTATTAATCGGATCGTGACCATTCTTTTTTTATTGGCTTACATTTACTTCAACTTAGGGAACAGTGCAAGTTTCATCAAAATCGATTCAGTAATTTTCAAGATATGGACTAAGACGTGAAAGTGTGACGGCCTGGCTTATTGATACGAGCTACGGGTGTAGTGTCAAAGCGAAAACATCTCAAAACCTTGGTCAAATTCTAGTGCAACAACTAAAAATTACCAAATAAAAAGTAATTTAAAAAAATTAAACCGACTTCAAAAAGAAATGAACTCAAAATTATGAAATAACTTTAATTTCGGATGTCGGTGGCAAAAAACTAAAATACAGATCCCAAGACACCGACTTCCGAAATTAAAGTTATTTCATAATTTTGAGTTCATTTCTTTTTGAAGTCGGTTTAATTTTTTTAAATTACTTTTTTTAATATAATATCATTGATATAGGACAGGTTTTCGTAAAGACTTTTAGCTCCAAACAACAAAAATAGAGACGTTAAAAACAAATGAGCAATTTAATTTATTTTAAATGATGTTTTAACCTTTAGGATTAGGTAGTAATTTCCTGTCAAACAGCGGTATTGGCCGCTGTTGAAAAAGTAATTACTCGGCCTCCATTTCATTCAATTTTCAATTATTTGCATACCATAATGTGAACAAAGGTGTTACAAATAGGCTTAAAGCTAAGATACAGTTATGGACCCTGTAAGGGCACAGCAACATAAGTAATAAGGATAAATAATTAAATTAAAATTAAACATTAAAATTAAATAATAGCATTATTTTAGAACATGAATCAATCTTATCTCTTATCCTCCAGCCCCCCCCCCCTCATTTGTGGCCTTAAAGACTATACTATAGTGTGAAATAGAAAAAGGACCAAAAAATAATTAATAATTCAACCCGCCGTTTCTACATGAAATACAAAACAAACAACACGACAAAATAAACAAAAACCTCATCATCAAACGACAGTTCTTATATTTTCTTATACGTATTTACCAGACAAGTCTGAGCAAGGTTGCACGTATGGTGACCGTTGCAGTGGTATTTGGCGGCAGATCAAAGGGAACCTTGACAAATACCGGCAACCTTTCCCTCGTGTAGGGGAACGCAAAATGGTTAAGTATTAAAACCGCACCTTTCCTTTGCCTGCTCTAAGTTGCCGAGCCTTTGTTTTTCATTAATTAGGGAAATTAAATAGTGTTTCAGACCTAGGGTTTATAGAACAGATTTTAAATGTTTATTTTGGTTGCTAAGAGAAAACCTGGAAAACACAACAAAACATTACGCTTCGTTTTTTTCCCTGGGTGTTTACCTATAATACACCCACATTTCGCCAGTTATCTTTTAAACCCATGTAATAAATCAATAAATAAATAAACTTTATTCAATTCTAAAATAACATGGTACAATATAAACCACCCAATGACCTGACCTGCCATGCAAATGATTACCAATAGGTCAGGTTACTCTCGGAAGACAAAGAATTATCTCGGTAACCTTTTTCGAAATGAAGCAAAACTCATGATTCTTTAGTGACATAATGAGCAAGATATTCTAAAACGAACAGGGGGCCTAAAAAGGCCACTTTGGCAGAATCATAAAAGGATAACATTATGAATCATAATATGGTGAAGACAGTCCGTGTTTTTCTTTTTTTCACTGCACTACTTAGGTATTTAAATCAAAGAGATTGCGATTGGATTGATTGGTATTTTAGCACAGACAAAAGAAAATAACTGAAAAATCCTTCACCAATGGACTTTGATACGATTAACTTAACAGTTAACTGTCTATTAAGATTCATAATGTTATCCTTTTATGATTCTACCAAAGTGGCCTTTTTAGGCCCTATGGTAGAGGAAACGTTCATGTCACGTGACGTGATATAATACCGCTAACGTCTACAATAACGAACAATACCCAATTGTTTTTATGTTTATTTATCTGCTTCAGGCTTTGAACGATTCCGTTTCTCCAAATAAGGAAAAAATATTAATTGAAAAGTCCATGGCCAACTTCTAAGGGTGCTCTGAATTTAATTTGTATTCGAAATATTTATAAAATATTGATTTATTTAATGTCTATTTACAAGTATAAGGCAAGTACTTAAGGCGAAAGCGCCAGGGTAGCCCGAGAAATTCAATTTTTTTTACGTTTTTTACAATTTACTGGTCAGTATTAAGTTGTACGTTGATTAAAATATGATTCGTGGCCGTAACAAATATGTATTTACAGAATTATAACCATTAAAGTCATCAACACAACTCTCCAAGACCATGTAATCCCCAAGAATGACTATTTCATGAAATCTTGACATTTGGGGATTACATGGTCTTAGAGAGTTGTGTTGATGACTTTAATGATTATAATTCTGTAAATACATATTTGTTACGACCGTGAATCATATTTTAATCAACGTTCAACTTAATACTGACCAGCAAATTGCAAAAAACTTAAGAAAATTTGAATTTGGCGGGCTACGTTAGCGCTTCCCCCTTAACGAAGGAAGAAATGAGTAGGTATAAGGGGAAGTTTGATAGTAGTGCCTGTGCCAGAAAAAGAGGTGAAGAGTGAGGAAACGCATGTGCCGAAAAGAGTGATGAATATAAATGTTAATGGATGGAGAGGGAGAGGAAGGCCAAAGAAAAGATGGATGGATTGTGTGAGGAATGATATGTAAGAAAAGGGAGTGAATGATAGCGTGACGGTTGACAGGGGAGAATTGAAAGAAAACGTGTTTCGCCAACACCAAGTAACATAGGACAAGGGCAGGAAAACGATGAGACACATACTTATCTTAGTAATAAGTTGCTAAGCTTAGCTTAGGAAGTTCTAGCTAGGTACAGAGACCCCAGCACATCAAGCTACTAAACACTGTCAAAGGACCATGCGTCATTTTGGGCCCACTTTTTCAACATTGTTCAACAGTGATAAATTATATGTCATATGAAAGCTCATAAAGTGTACGTTATTTCATTCTATGGCAGCTAAGTTCGAATCCAGCGCCAAAACGGTTTTTTTATGCGTTTAAAAAAAAAAATCAACATTGTGCAACAGTAATGAAACCTATGTCATATGAAAGCTCTTAAAGTGTACTTTATTTCATTCTATGGCAGCTAAGTTCAAATCCAGCGCGAAAACGGTCTTATATGCGTTTTTTAAATGCGTCATTTTGGGTTCATTTTTTCAACATTGTTCAACAGTGATGAGTTATATGTCATATGAAAGCTCTTGGCGTGTACTTTATTTCATTCTATGGCAGCTAAGTTCAAATCCAGCGCGAAAACGGTCTTATATGCGTTTTTTAAATGCGTCATTTTGGGTTAATTTTTTCAACATTGTTCAACAGTGATGAGTTATATGTCATATGAAAGCTCTTGGCGTGTACTTTATTTCATTCTATGGCAGCTAAGTTCAAATCCAGCGCGAAAACGGTTTTTTTATGCGTTTTTTAAAAATGTTCAACATTGTGCAACAGTGATGAAACCTATGTCATATGAAAGCTCTTAAAGTGTACTTTATTTCATTCTATGGCAGCTAAGTTCAAATCCAGCGCGAAAACGGTTTTTTAAATGCGTCATTTTGGGTTCATTTTTTCAACATTGTTCAACAGTGATGAGTTATATGTCATATGAAAGCACTTGGCGTGTACTTTATTTCATTCTATGGCAGCTAAGTTCAAATCCAGCGCGAAAACGGTTTTTTATGCGTTTTTTTTAAAATGTTCAATATTGTGCAACAGTGATGAAACCTATGTCATATGAAAGCTCTTAAAGTGTACTTTATTTCATTCTATGGCAGCTAAGTTCAAATCCAGCGCGAAACGGTTTTTTAAGACTAAAAATACACTAAAAAGATCATCATAGGCCGTATATTGCCGTATTTATTAGGGCTGATTTGAACTTAGCTGCCATAGAATGAAATAAAGTACACTTCTAGAGCTTTCATATGACTTATAATTCATCACTGTTGAACTATGTTAAACATTTTTTTTAAAACGCAAAAACAAACCATTTTCGCGCTGGATTTGAACTAAGCTGCGATAGAATGAAATGAAGTACATGCCAAGAGCTGTCATATGACATAGGTTTCATCACTGTTGCACAATGTTGAACATTAAAAAAAAGGCACAAAAGAACCGTTTTCGCGCTGGACTTGAACTTAGCTGCCATATAATGAAATAAAGTACACTTTAAGAGCTTTCATGTGATATAGGTTTCATCACTGTTGAACATTTAAAAAAAAAACGCAAAAAAAAAAGAGCATTTTTGCGCTCGATTTGAACTTAGCTGCCATAGAATGAAATAAAGTACACTTCAAGAGCTTTCATATGACATAGTATTCATCACGGTTGAACAGCGTTGAACATTTATTAAAAACGCAAAAAAAAAACATTTTTGCGCTGGATTTAAACTTAGCTGCCATATAATGAAATAAAGTAAACTTCAAGAGCTTTCATATGACATGTAAATCATCACTGTTGAACAATGTTGAACATTTAAAAAAAACGCAAAAAAAAAAACATTTTCGCGCTGGATTTGAACTTAGCTGCCATAGAATGAAATAAAGTAAACGCAAAGAGCTGTCATATGACGTAGGTTTGATCACTGTTGCACAATGTTGTTCATTTTAAAAAAACGCATAAAAAAACCATTTTCGCGCTGGATTTGAACTTAGCTGCCATAGAATGAAATAAAGTACACGCCAAGAGCTGTCATATGACATAGGTTTCATCACTGTTGCACAACTTTGAAAAGTGGGCCCAGTGTTCATTCAAAAGTGCCCATGGTCCTTTCTTTAATAGATTTTCAACTTTATCGCAAGAGCATAGGTAAGGTTAAAAGTCGATTGGGAAATTGTGACAGTTTCGAGTAGCTTAATATGCTGGCGTCTGTACTTCGCTACGTAGATGAGTATTAAAATATTTATTATTATTTATTTATTTATTTATTAACACTTTATGCACAAGTAAAAGAAATACTGTACAAAGGCGGACTTAGCGACGCGGGCTTAGTTTCTTTGAAAATCTAAACAGTTCAAACAGACGCTTTGTTTGATTGTAATACCTATTTCTAAATAGCTTCCATTCTCTCCGTTTAACTAAGTATGATTGAAAATGATTTTGAAGTACCAGTAGACATTTCCATTATCTAAACATAATTATACTTTTAATAAAGTCGGTACCTATTCGTGTCTGATTGTGCGACGGCAATTGTTCTTCTAAACAACGTAACGGATTTCGATACGGTTTTCATTATAATTTAGAGATTTTATTCCGAAAGGTTTATGTGTATAATACGTTAGTATGAAACTTGTATACAGTAAAGAAATCTCGATGTTTTGTTACTTCGTAAAACCGCGCGAAACTGGGATGGGTCACTAGTGCTAGTTATTTATATTCCGTGAGCGTTTTCTGCGAGTCTTTGAGAAAAAGAGATGTTGATTGTTGCCGACACGACGATCAATCATCGTCAACTTCATTATAAGTATGAAGACAGTATTGTAGACAGGTAATGTACGGAATTTTTATTATATTTGCCGCCTTCGCCTTTATTGCGTTTGTTTATTATTTCGATAGGATTGTAAAGGTGTGAAATTACGACAGTTTTTAGGGTTCCGTGCCTCAAAAGGAAAAAACGGCACCCTCATAGGATCACTTTGTCGTCCGTCTGTCTGTCTGTCAAGACCCTTTATCTCGGGAACGCGTGGAGGTATCTAGTTGAAATTAAAACCATTTACTCAGGTCTACTGTACAGTCCCTTGAAGCTGTGAAAAAATCAAACTTCTAAGTTAATGTAAAAAAAATTACGGCCGTCCGAAAAAACGTATATTTCGACAGTCTCAAGGGAATCAAATTTTATAGGATACTTCCCGTTGACCTGGAATCATGAAATTTGGCAAGAAGCAAGGTCATGCACCATGTAGCACAAGTAAAGGAAAAAATCCGAAAACCTTAACTTTGTAGTTATAAATTTGTACGGAACCCTCGAGGTGCGCGAGCCCGACTCGCACTTGACCGGTTTTTTTAGAGAGGATCTGAGTTAGTTCCTTTATTAGAGAGAAATACAATGAAAATAATGAGTATAAATATAGTTTCATGATATCGGATGACATCATTGTGTTGCTTCTTGATTCAAAGGGCTTTGAAGGTCCGTAGCATACCGTCGTCGTATACCAGGCTTTATAAATGTTTTTTTAATCCCCTTTTTCTTTCGAATCACTGTTGTTCTTGTCTTGATGTTACAAGAGAAATCTAAAAGTGTTATTATAAGTAGACACAGTAATATCAAATATTTAATTACCACATTAAAACGTAAAACTTACGACTTACAATTGACCGAAATTCATTATTTCCAAGTCGTATGTTAAAATGTTTTGACGCGTAACCTTAAACATTGAAAGAAATATTGTATTTTCACGAAATATTTATACATTTCACAGTTGGTCAATTAAGAATTGACGTCACGAAAACTGGCGATTCGAGTGGAAACGAAAATAACAATGTCAAATGCAAAAATAACAATAATACGGCGACAGCAGGGTTATAAGCGGAGCGCTGAAATCCGTTCTTCAGCATTAGTATATTGTCATGAAATGAGTTCAGAATACGTTAATAAATTCATCCGTGTATTTTATTTGTATGCTGTATTTCTTAAAATTGAAATGGGTCAGGGAAGATGGATGTCTGCTTTATGACTCGTAATGTGTTTTTTTGTGTTAATTTTGAAGATAATAAGCGTGATTTATAAATACCAGCCTGCAACTGTGCCACTGCAGCTATAATACCTCCTCACGATTTGTCACTGCACCTTGGTGTTTTCTGACTACTACAAGTCCAGATTATCTAACGTTTTAAGGGAACTAGGTACATGACCTAAAGCGCGGTCAGTCTGTCTGTCGGACTGCATAGAAAAAAAAAGAGAAGCGCGATGCCACAACGCTGGTAATGCAATGCAAAATATGAAGCAATTATCTATTTACAAAAAACTTTGGTTGGACTAAAAAATTAAAACACTTGTCCTTTAGTATGTTGCTTGTAGAATAATCTTGTTTTTTTTTTTTGTTGTTTGTAAGTTTTTAGAGGTATCTTTCTGATTTTTTTCTATCGTATCAAATTAAGTAGTTATATTTTCAACACACTACCTACCTAGCATAAATCCTGAAGAATATCATAAGTATATTTTTCTGATTTTGTTTACTGTAGTCGATCATATACTTTTTTTGTTTCTAAAACTTGCGTTTAGGTCCTGTAAGCCCCATACTAAAGAAGCACACAATTAATTCGAAGTTACTAACTCATAATTTGTTTTGAAGAGATAAGTATTAATAAAAAATATACTACCAATTTATTGACGAAACCAAAGTTGCGTCACATATCGTGCATTTGTGAACGCATCTTAGATTACGTGGTTTACGTGGTTTGCATTATGTTCATATAAGTATTTGTAAGTAAGTCAGAAACGCACCCTTAATAAGTGGCAATTATGCTAAGATCCGGGGCGCTACCCGTCTCTTTTGCTGTCAACCGTCGCGGAACCCGGACTAGATTAGAAGTCATTAGTTCATTTTGTCCTATGTAGTTTAATTAGTTATATGTGTTAAAAAGTGTAGGTACTGTGCTATATAGTGTACTTAACTATAAACTATACGTGTGTGGCAATTATAATATTACTAGCAGCGTCTCGCGGTTCCACCCGCATAAGTGTCGATCCCGTGGGAATATCGGGATAAAAACTATCCTATATTATAATGTTATTCTGATTTATAAACTATATACTGTAAAGTTTCATCAAAATCCGTTCCGGCTTTGCGTGAAAGAGTAACAAGCATCCATCCAGCCATCCATCCATTTATCCTCATAAACCTCTGCGTTTCTAAAATTAGTAGGAATAAACAACAAGTTGTAGATTCACTTCCGGTCTTTGATCACAACTTCACCACCAATACGCGTAAGAGGAGGCAGGTAGAAAACCTTCCACCTAAGTCTCCAAACCAACACGATAATCTTTCCATAAATCCATTTATAGTACTTATGAAATCCTCGAAGTTATTAAGGGCTAAGTTATATCACGGCGACTAAACAGATATGTTCCGTTGCGTGAAATTGATATTGCTCGCGGTTTCATTTCATGCCAGTTATGCGAGCAGCGACCCATTGTCCTACGTGGGCAATAAACGCGGATAAACGACGCGATGCGATGCGATAATATTAATGGAACAAATGGTTTCCCGGTTAGTTTTTCTATCCACACACAGTTTTCAGGGTAGTAAAGTTCTTTGTGAAGTGTAATTATGACAATTTTTCCGGAAGTATTAGATAGTGAATAGGTATGTCCACTTTTCCGGACTCGTGAAATGTCTTACTCCCGAAATCGTGAATATTAGGTATGTCTACAACTCCGTACTCGTGCATGTCTATGTCTATTTTCCCGGTTTCGTGAATAGGTATGTCAATTTTCTCGTGAAAAACTCGTCGTTAACTTACTACAAGAAGTTCATGTACAGACGCCAGCACATCAAGCTACCCGAAACTGTCAAATTTTCCCAATCAACTTTGAACCTAATGTTTAAAGCTTTAGCGATAAAGTTGAAAATCTATTAAAGAAATTTGACAGATTGTAGTAGCTTGATGTGCTGGCGTCTGTACAACAATTAACATACATATATTATACGTGCTGATAACAAATGAAGGTTTAACCTTCTCGTTTACAGTAAGACTCTTTGTACGAGTACACGGCACGGTTTTTTTACGGTACGGCGTATAAACCGCACCGTAGAAAAAACGTGTCCGTCAACAAGCTTCCACTATTGATCCCTACAACACTGACGACCGTGCCTACACACGGCGTATAAACCGTAGTTTTTCACGGCAAGAAAAACGTGTGTGTGTGCATTGCATCTTTAGGCTACGAGAACATAAAATATAGAGCTATTGAGAATACAATTCTTAATAGCTTTGGCATCGTACTTTCACCTCTCGTATTAAAAGCTCAAACGCTCCAAGTCTGTATTATAATTTCACGGACTTACAACAGTCAAATTACGATAGTAACGCATGTTTGAAACGAATAAAGCCGTGTCCGTGGCCGTGGCCGTGACCCCCGGCTAATGGCCTTCCTATGCTTGACATGGCTGAAAGTGGGTCCTACGGTAATGGCCACAGGCTATAGGAGTCACTGAAAGGGAGATCTACTTACATAGGCCAGAATTTGAATTTATGCTTTTGTGAGTTTGTAGTGACTGTTTGATATTGATAGTGTTTCATTTAATTTGATTTATTTTGTTTCGAATTAATGGTTGAATTTGATTTAATTTCAATATATTTGTTCTTATTTGGTTTTATCTGATTTTAATCGACTGTTTGATATTTTATTATGTTTTCTATTAATTTATGTTTGGCAATGGGTGATATTTATCTGGAGTAAATGTAATTATTATTAAATGAATTTATTTCAGTCGTTACCAAGACATTTCTCAAAGTAAAGGAGACCAAAAAAAAATACACAAAATCATAACCAATTCACTTAATAAAACTAAACTACCTACAACTAATAATGTTTGCATTGCTCTACATAATTTTATTGTACAAAATCTCTTAAAAGCTTCTAAAATTCATGGAGTAATACTATGGGTGCGCATTGACATAATGATAAATTTAATGTGTTTAGCGTAGTTATTTGCGACGGAAAGCGACGGTCATTTACCTCGATATGCGGCACAGTGCATCCTGTTTGTACCGAACTCATTCGTGGACTGTAAATAACCGAGTTTTCAAGGAAATTGTTACCTTGCTTTTTTTTGAAAACATAGAAACTACTTATGAAAGAAAAATAAAAGAAATTGAAAAGTTTCAAAGCGTGGGAATTATACACAATACATTTTTTCTACGTTTGTTCCAATACTATTATGATTGACCTTTAGTATCGACTAGCTTCTGTCCGCGACTTCCTCCGCGTGAAATTTTACCCTCCCCCCATTCACCCTCTTAGGGGTGGAATTTCGAAAAACCCTTTTCTTAGTGGATTTGGAGGGTGGTTGGGGGTTTCACACCCTCCCTAGGACCAGCGGTTTAGGCTGTGCGTTGATATATCAGTCAGTCAGGACTTTGATTATATATATATAGAAGATATACATACATACACCGACACCGACCGTCATGACTGCTCCGTTGGTCTCGTGGTCGCAAGCGCGACTGCTGAGCGTGGGGTCCTGAGGTCGACTCCCAGATCGGGCAAAGTGTTAGGTATTAGGTTTTCCATTAGGAATTTCTTAGTAACACCCAGAAGTTTGGAAGTTTGGAAGTCTGGAAAACACGTTAAGCCATTGGTCCTGAGCCAGTCGTATCGGATTGCCGTTCCATCGGACTATGAGAGTGAGGGCAGAGAGAGTGCGTCTGTGTCTGCGCACATATTTGTGCACTATAGTTTCTCCCGCGCCGAAGATTAGTCTCAGTTGGGATTGGCCGCCAATCCGCCATGACCGAAATACGATCTGGAGGACTATATACATACATGCATAAATACACGCCTCCTTCCCATGGCGTCAGGCAGAAACAATAGAACACACGAACCTTAGGTATCTACAGAGGTAGAGTAGAGAGAGGTATGTTAATTTAATCATTGTCGCGTTATAATAAGAAGGAAATTACATTAGTCGCAGTAATTTATTGTGACATCAAAAAATTCGTCCGCATGGCTGTCAACAGGAAAAGTGCCCAAACGGCTGGCGGCTCATTTCTTATATTATTTCATTATGTCTTCTTTTATATAAGGAAGGACATTACATACATGAATATGATAAATTTACTGATAGATTGAGGGATAATTTTTTTTGCTCATAAAATCATCATCATCTGCCTAACCTTTTCACAACTATGTTTGGGTCGGCTTCCAGTCTAACCGGATGCAGCTGAATACCAGTATTTCACATGGAGCAACTGCCTATCTGCCCTCCACAACCCAATTACTGGGTAATACGATACCCCTTGATAAGACTGGTTGTCAGACTTTCGAGCTTCTGACGACCCGTAACGACTGCCAAAGATCCACGAATGACAGCCGGGACCAACGGCTCATAACGTGCTTTCCGTACTTACCTGTGCGGCTGTTATTATTTAGCCTGCTCATAAAATATAAACAATAAATAGTTGAACGACTGCTAGAAGTGTGAAGCTTTCACCCAAAACTTTGAAGGTTACATCAAAGCCAAGAAAGGAAAATTAAGTCAGTGTATATTTACGTAAAAGTGTAGTTAATGGAATAAACAATAAGGGGCTTAGCTCCCTATTTTGTTTTCGTAATAAAATCTCGCAGAAGTTGTAAGCCAATTCTCTGACGTAGTAAGCATAAATAGTTTAGCTTAGACAGACTGTCGCCAGGCCATTGTTTTACTCTTTCAAATATCAATGTATAAGCCAAGGCTCGGGATAAAGTATTATACGAAAAACATGAAGTCACCAGTCACTAATATTCCTAATACAATTTCCTTTTTGGTTCGTTAACTATGTTTTATTTTTTTGTACACCATTCCAATCCCTTGCCATATTTTTGTCTGTTTGTTAAAACATTTCTAACATGAGACCTTGAAAATGAATACCAACATAGTGTTTTCAAAGTCCCAAACAATAGTATAAATGGTATTCTACTCGTCGGCACTAGGATAACTAGACTTTAAGGTGTGTTTTCACTGAAGCAGTGGCGAGCGGAGAGGAGACGTGCAGGAATCGACCAATCACAGACGAGATCAGAGACGAGATGTGGATTTTAACCAATAAATTGTTTTGCCCGATTGACTATCAATCACAATCAGAATAATTTTGAAGAATATTGCTAATCCATTGATTGCTTCATGTGTTCAAAAAATTTGTCTGCTCACCAACGTAAATAACGCAATTAATGTTGTTGAACTGTCAAAAAAAGCCGTTCCTACTGTGTGTTACGCAATTATCCCTCGGCATGTCTCGTTTCCGCTTTCTCCGAGGGAACACACCCTTAGGCTATAAAGACGGCCAGACGTCTTAGCTTCCTCTACGCCTCATAAATCAATCGTCATTGACACAAAGTAGGCACAATCTCCTAACTGTAGTTTATATCTGCGAAGGATTGGTCACTTGAAATCATGAAAAAAAAATCAGCTGTTCCCTACATTTATGTTCATACTTACAACTCGTCAAAATGTAGGGAACAGCTGAGTTTTTTCATCTTTGGTCCTATAGTAAAAGTTTTTCATAATGATAAGTACAATAACATAAGCTTTCCATACTCATTGTGTAATGTTTTATTGAATAATGTAAACTCGGTACGTGATCTTGGTATATTGCTTGACTCGAAACTGCTTGGATTTACATATCGATCAAATTGTAAATAAAGCATATACGATGTACGGATTTATAATAAGACACTCATGACTTCAAGCGGACCTCTTCGTACCTCTGTCTGTATAAAACCCTAGTCCGTATCCATCTGGAACCCTTACTATGGCAAATACATTGACATGATAGAAAATGTCCAGCGTAGATTTCTTCGTGCAATGCACTAAGTACAGGTGTCATAAGACGTATCTGCAATATAACCAGTTGCTCAGTAAGTACAAGCTTTTGACGCTCAGCTCTAGACGCAAACAATTGGAAGCAATGACATTGTATAACATTGTTAATGGCAATTTTGACTGTATAGATTTAAACAATGTATTGTGCTATGCAGTTCCCAGATCTGTCCATAGACGGCGGGTGCGTACTGGCAAACTCTTTGCAGTAGGTACCTGCCGATCTAACACTGGTCTACGTTCGCCAGTTCGGCGAATGGCAGCAACGTACAATGATGTATTCGAACACATAGACATATTTACATGTTCATTGAAAAGGTTTCGTAGCCTTTTGCATGAGACACTTGAGCTCTTAGATTAATATTGTTTGTTGTAGCTGTTTTAAAAATTACTGTTTTGTTTTTTTTTTCTTCTTTTTATTGTTTTTATAAATTAGCGTAACTGTCATGCATGAACAGTTCACCTCCTAGTGACTAAGTTTCTATTTATTAATGGTAATCTGTGAACAGCGCTGTGGGTTACATTATTACTCATGTAATTTATGTTTATTCTGTTTATAATATTCCATAATGTAGCTGTTTGTTGTTCCAATTTTATAAAATAAAATAAAATAACCTCTTAAGAGGTTGTTAATGTTTTACCAATAACTCTGTATAATGATGACGTAGGTATGTATTTGGCGTTCGTTTTGATTTATAATGTTTTACGTAAGTCATATCAATACTTGTTGTAATATTTCCTTTTATAACGTTTCATCAGTAGGATTGCCTACTTTAACGATTTACGTATTGTCAGATTTACGCATGACTCGCAAGTAAAAAAAGTATCTAAATATGAATGACTCAATCATCATTCATTCACATATCTTCATAATAATCTTGTTTGATAAATCAATCAATCAACGCGATAGTAAACCAGTTTGTTTTGACATTAATTGCATGTTAATCATCGTTTACGACTATGAGATTTATCATTCAATTGTTTCATGTTTATCTTAAACTCAATCAACGTACTCAGATATCGTTAGATCTAGCTAGTAGTAGATTCAATAAAACCACTGCTAGACTTAAACTATTATTACTTGTTGTTGTGATCTTGTTTTCGTAGCTGCAATAATCTAAAGTCGTCATTTATTTTCGTTGCTTATATGTATATTTAGTATGTATTTATTTATGTATCTATTATACAGCATTATATATGTATATATCTATGTATCTATTATAGTATATTATTTTGGCACCACTGACAACCCCATTTTTTATATCCACGCAATCACTGTCCATTCCAAGGTTGCCTGGAAGAGATCGCAGAAAGCGATAAGGCCGCCCATTGTATGTTTTGTATTAATCGTATTTTTTTGTTATGTATTTTCTGGTGTACAATAAAGTATATATAAATAAATAAATAAAAGATGAAAGAGGTTTGTTCAATTCCTACTCAATTCACATTATCTGAACATGATTATGTCTGGACTTTAAAAGAGACTGTGCCCTCTGATTTATTCTTGAGTTTGTTTCGGCCTTTCTTTTCTGAGTAGTCAGTTATAAAAACGCCGACCTCATTAAATATTATTTATATTTTTTTAAATAATACCATGTGTAAAAGTGATACCGATATCCTATTTACAGAATAAACAATTTTATTTCATTTCCTGTGTTTAAAGATTCATTGTCACCTGACCGTTTGACACACGTCAACACGTGGGCAGGTAAAACATGGCCGTCGAAATGCCGCCAAAATGAATAAAATTATAACACAAGTGCGGAAATCCGTGTCAGTTGCTTCTTAACGATTATTAATGACCATGTTTTAATTAATGAATTTTTAAGTGATTTTTAATAAATTAAATAAATATAAATTAAGTCCTAAATTCATTCATTCACTGACTGAGACTAAGACTGACTAAAACGCTTGGTCTAGAAAAATGAAATTTTGCATAAGCGTTGCTTGTTTATCGAAGGTGAGCACACTATGCACTAAGGAAGGATTTTATAAAATTATTCTTATAAAAGGGTACAATAAGGGATAAACGTTGGTTTGAAACTTCGTCATCTTTGCCGACGGGAAAACTTATAGGGCCCACGCGCTTGTAACTTCATTATAACGTAAAAGTTATTTTGTTCTTTAAAATAGGTCGACTAGCATTATACTATAACCGTCTGTAAAAAATACTCCAGATAAAGCTTTAGTAACCTGTTCAAAATTCAACAATTTCACAAATTAACTGGCGGGTGCCTTCAAAAGGGACATATCACTTTTTACCTCGTCCATCAGTCTGTCGCTGGCATCCGTCCAGCGAAACTACGTTAAACCCAGTGAACAATTACTATACAACTCTTATCACCTATCCCTTTCACTTCCCTATTGTTAGACAAAGGAGGGATATTGTACTCGTATTTGCGGGAATGTAATAAACGTACACATAATTATGTCGACAACGCGTTTAAATTGATGAAAGCAGTCCAGATGGCTAATGTTTGCGGCTGCATGAGATGCCTCGGAAATAACAGCATTTAACTTCATGAAAAATATACAGATTTATTTTATTCAGTACGATGTTCATTTTCAATTCTTTTGTGAATGATCTTTCGGCCCAGGCACTGGACAAGAATAACAAATGCTCACTTTTCAATTTGTCGCTGCCACTTAAGGAAATTGAAAAGTTTTAATTTAATGTAAAATGGGTTTATACCCGACAACCCTTTCTGGGTTATGAATTTTTCACAATTTAGTTTTGGAACAATTTTGTTTACTGCTAAATCCGCTTAAAAAATTAAAAAAGAATTTAAACGAGATTTCTATTCCTATTCCTACCTGCCAAGTGCTGAAAAACTCTCGAAATTTCTAAATGGTTAAACTATCATTTCTAACACACTTATCGTATTTTACAATTTAACACTAAAATATACATGACATATTATATACAGGTATATCTTTAATAAAAAAAAAGGAAAAGAAAAAGACAGGAGCTCATTGGGCATCAAAAAATTCGTCCGCATCTGTTAGAACTAAATGACTCGTTAACTATCATTAAAACAAAATCAAACACAATTTAAATGTACACTGTAAATACAAAATCCAATTAAAAGCACATGACATCCATATAACCGGTAACACGCCAAAATCGCGTGACTGATCCGATGGCCAACTATTCATTGAATGGCGCCCAACGTGGGACAGCGTAGGGATGCCGTAAACACGCCCAAGGTTGCCGCAATCGCGTAAAAATATAGCCATTATTCATTGATATTAACTACCAACGGACTGGAGGGATGAAACGCATGTGACTTAAAGTAATGGATAAAAATGGTGATGAATAAAGAGGGAGAGGGAAACCAAAGAAATGAGGAATGGATTATATGAGAGATGATATAAAAATAGAAGTGAATTTTAACGTGACACTTGATATGAGAGAATGGAATAGGAAACCATTTGATACCGACCTCAAGTATATGGGATAATGGCAGCAAGAAGAACTCTAACAGCCACAAAATTACATGTCAAATTTTACCTTTATAGTCAAAATGGCCTGCATGCAGCAGATATACGTGAAATAGTTTACAGCTCTCCAGGAATTAAGTTCCCGCATTTCTAAAAATAATTGTATCACACATTCACACCCTGTAATTTCGCAAACAAACTTACCTCAACGTTTATAATTTTAGCGTAGAGAAGCCAAACATGTTCTAGCACTATTAGGCTTTGCAAAACTAGGGTGAAGTTGTTTATTATTTGGTTAATTAGGCCCATTAAAACCGTTCCCTGGTTATTATTTATTTATTTATATATATACTTTATTGTACACCACAAAAATACATAACATGAGAAAAATACATCAAACACTACAAAATATACAATGGACGGCCTTATCACTTTTTGCTTATCTTTTTCTGTTATTCAGTAGGTGCCCTTTTTTGTCATATTAGTGGTTCTAATGTAGCCATTGTTTTCTACTTCCTGGTTCATTTTTAACCTAGAACCTACACACGAAGTAGTGGCTAGTAACTTGTTATAGGTACTTTCCAACATCTTTGCCTATTTGCTACGTGTTTTTTCCTGCTGTTTTAGAATGACTAAGTACTACTACATAGACTAATTCGAGATGGTATGCATAGTAACAGTGACTAAATCTCTCATTTTGATTGAGAAAAACATATTGGATTTAATCATCATTAGTCAAACGGCGATTGTTGTTGGATTTTTTATTATTTCACAGTAAAATATTTATTTTAAGATTGCTAATATTTTTAACGGGAGAATTAATTTTTAAATAGCCCAACCCTAGTCAAAAACCACATGCCTATAAGTTATTCATTCAACGTACGTTTAACCGGTAATTGTAGATAATCGCAACATATCACAGATCCAGTTCAAATATTTAATTAATCGTTTCACGGAACTGTTAATCGTTAACATCGACGGTTTTATTTACTGAAAACGACATTAATTTGATTATTAATGGTAGGAACGGTGTACAGTGTACTCGTAGAGCTGAAAATATTCTTACATTAACAAAAGTCAAAGTTCTTAAAGTAGGTATTGCTAGTCTAGACAAGGGTTTTAATAAAGAAAAAGTACAGGTACAGACGCCAGTAGATACATCAAGCTACTACAATCTGTCAAATTTCTTTAATAGATTTTCAACTTTATCGCTAAAGCATAAGGTTCAATGTTGATTGGAACAATTTGACAGTTTCGGGTAGCTTGATGTGCTGGCGTCTGTACACTGACCTCAATATATATCAAAGAAACTTAGTTCTCCAAAAAAATATTTATGACTTACAAAATCTAATTAGTAATTTGGACATTATAAATATTTTCATCTCAGTCCAGGTAGTTTCGAATGAGGTTAATGTTCTGGCAACACTTTAGCCAAAAACAAACGATCCAGACTATCACCCAGTTAAAATATCAGGTAGAAGTATTTGGCAAGGTGAAGTAAATTCTTTAAGTGATATGACTAAACGACAGGTCGATATGAAAGCGTCAGTGGGCAGTAACGAGGCGTCAGTTCGTGGAACGTTGGATGCCATCCAAGCTACGACATGTAAAACAGGAGACAATCCGAAGGTGGGGAATTTGCATATTGAAAACAACGAAATGCATAAAATATTACATTGAGAAACGCGTTGGTAGATTGTTAAAATAACTGTACCAATTTTGGGTAAATACCTAATGGTACAAGAATAAGTATACAAAGTAATGTTAAGATACTGTAAAATAAAGACTCTACTAGAATCAGGACCGACAATGTTAGAGAGTCATTATTATTCAATTCACATGGATTTCTGCCAAAGTATTATTTCCTTTTAAACTTGACACGAAACGTGAGCGAAATTGAAAATGGAAATCAATTTATTGTAGGCCTTATGAAAGTTACGCTGTGTTCATTTTTCCTATAGAACAAAGTTATTTATGAAGTTATTTTATAAAGATATTGGGACACGTAATAAATTGTAGGAACATACACATACATAAATTTACGCCATCCCATGGCAGAACACGTACCTACTTTTAAATTCATTATATTTACACTACATGCACAGTCGTCCCTTGAAATGTCAGTTGAGTTTAGAAAATCAGTCAATCAAATAAAAAGAAAGAAAAAAAAATGTATTTATTCTGCACAAACCAAACGCACATTACAAAATAATAACATAAAATACACACGTACAAAGAAGCCAAAAGTCTCGTATTCGAGCAATTAAATTTTGTCAATTTTGTTCATTGCTTGATGCCAGGGACTTTGGTCCCTGACATAATAACAACTACCTGCACCCGCGATTACACACGCGTAAGTTTCGATCATGTGGGAATATCGGGATAAAAAGTATCCTATATGTTAATCCTGATTATAAACTATCCGTGTGCCAAATTTCATTCAAACCTGTTCAGTATTTTTTGCGTGAAAGAGTAACAAACTTCCATCCATCGATCCTCACAAACTTTCACGTTTATAATATTATTACTAGCTGCGCCCCGCGGTTTCACCCGCGTAAATGTCGATTCCGTGGGAATATCGGGATAAAAAGTAGCCTGTAGGTATGTCCAGGGAGTCAGCTACAAAATTTTATCAAAATTGGTCCAGCTGTTTGAGCGTGAAGAAGTAACAAACGTCTAGATACACACACACTCACAAACTTTCGTTTTTATAATATTAGTGTGATATACAGCGTGTTACGTAAAGGGTATGGACATATCAAACACACTGATTCTTTTGGTGATAATTAACTACATGGCAACATTTTTTAATACCTATACCTACATAATTATAAAGTTAAGAAACATTTAACTAAAAATCAATTATGCTTCCAATTGAATTCTACACATCACTAGACCAAGTCAGCTGATCGGTGTCAATAAACTACACACAAAAGAACAACTCGGTAAAAGATTTGTTTCCCGCCGCGCCGTTGCAGCGCCGTGATGTGCGTGTGTGCTAGGCGCACAGACACGTAATGGATAATGTTAATGACCCTCGTAGTGCTGTGACACGTTTGTTATGATTTTAATTTAATAAACTATCGAAATAAAAAAAATATTAAGCATTTTCAAAGTTATTGCTTTTGAGCTGAAACTTTGTACAGAGATTCTGGACCAGATACACTCTTCAACCCGTTTTTATGGATATACCCTTTCCGTAACACGCTGTATAGTGGGAATGATTACTCTGTTATAATGTTTATTTTATTTCATCATATTTAGATATCGATAATAACACGTCGTGAAGTTTCACCTGCTTATTTAACAAATTAAATAAGCAGGCGAAACTTCACGATGTGTTTAGTGTATGTTGTTTAGTGTGTGTTGTTAATCGTTTGTTAAATAGATTTTATCCGTCTCCAGCCTAGGTTTACCTACCGCTTTCTGCAGTCAACCCTTGAGTCAACTACCTAATGAGAGCCTCTGCAGATGTTGG
Source organism: Oligia fasciuncula (assembly GCA_963082905.1). Classification (NCBI taxonomy): domain Eukaryota; kingdom Metazoa; phylum Arthropoda; class Insecta; order Lepidoptera; family Noctuidae; genus Oligia; species Oligia fasciuncula. The sequence goes on from OY720397.1 coordinate 18,224,836, forward strand.
TCGAGATTCCTTAACTACATTAATGGTGACTTAATAAAACACGGCGTCACCTGCGTCCATTTTCTTTGCTTCCTTGAAGATTCTTGGCGACGTCTTCTATCGATCCCCATAATTAAATTCTATCAAAAATTTTTGTCAGTAAAGAACTTACGATTTCATTATAAGTTTCAAAGATTACGGGGAACTTCGCTATTTACTTTGTTACGGTGGATGTTAGGGAATTGAGCTCGAATAATCGAGTTCTCGACTTTAATAGATTATAACTATTTTGAGCACGTACTTAAAAGAGATTTAGAAAAGGCAAAGATTTAGCAAAACTTCTACCATCTTATTACAAAACAAAATCTAACTATATTTCTAGCCTAAGCCTTTGAGCCAGTAGGTATTTGTATTTCGAACTTTATTTCGATTTAGGCAAAGTTCTTAATACTAAAATGACAACTTAGCATCGAACTAAGCTATTAGGTTCTTAATTCAATAACTGGCTCGAAAACCTTGTTTTGTAATAAATAAAGTTGTCGCGGGTTGTTTGAAGTCGCGGGTTGTTCGAAAGAGATACCGTGGCCACCTGGCACAGGCAATTGAAGGAACACGTGTGGGTTTTAGTCAGTAAAAGTCTGACACGCCCTCCCGCTCCGCCCAGAGCGGGAGAAATTATTTGATAATTTGAACCCAAAAAAAGGGGACAAAGTTTATGAGATTATTTTAGCAGGATTTACAAAATTGCACGCGTTTTTAACACTCTCACATGGTAACCTACTTATTAGAATAACCATAAAACTACAAGGCTGATTTTAATATAAGCTATACCTCAAAACCTCGTTATTTAAAGCACGATACATTGGCAAACAATGTTTACAGCAATAAAAATATAAAAAAGGTAAAGTTTGAATAGTGAATGATTAGACGGCGCGCTCGAAGGTTTAAGCCTCAAGCACATCGTTTAGACTGCCTGAAATCGCCTGAATTATTTATAACTACACAACCATCTCGAGACTATTAACGGAATAAAACAAACCTTTATTTAACGACCAATTATGTCTTTATTTTATTAAAAATGAGGCTATTTGTTTTGTGATCTAAATATCAAGGATTTTCGACATGGGCATGTTTTATTTATCAGTCATATCAATTTCCGTGTAATTTGTCACGGTTCTCAGGATTTTATAGGGGTGTTAATCGGCTTGACATTTTCATCATAACGCATTATACTAACTGCTGTAATCAGAGGAAAATATAATGGCGAAAACAACAACACACAATACATAACATTACGCTTTTTACCTCAAAGGCTTAGGGCAGAAGTTAACCTATTGTACGCGAAAATAATAAAAGCAAAAAGTCTAAGTATTAATAGATAAGATTTGAAAATGGTCTATTAATAGATAAGATTTGAAAAAGGTCTATTAATAGGTAAGATTTGAAAAAGGTCTATTAATCGATACGATTTGAAAAAGCAAGTGTGACTGTTTTGTAGAGAAAACAACCATGTTATTTAGAATATTTAGTATGACAAAAATAGCCATAGATGCTGATTAATGTGATTGTTTTTCTTCCAATCTGACCATGAATGGATATTATCCTTGTTTCCGAGAGATTTACGCCCAGCTATAGATAGTGATTGGTTAACGGCGAAAGATTGGGTTCTCGCATTTCTAACCTCAAAAGAAATGAAGATCATAACACCAACACCGAACCGAACCGGCTAGATGGACGGACGACCTAAAGAACGTGGCTGAGACGAACTGGATGCGGAAGGCGGAGGACAGTGTGTTGTGGCGCAGCCTGGGAGAGGCCTATGTCCAGCAGTGGACTGCAATAGGCTGAGTTGATTGAAGAACCGACACCTTATTATTACTTATATGTGTCCTGAGTTGATACTATACGCACCTGACATCCTAGCTAGCTACCTAGGACGTCAGGTGCGATGTGATTCCAATCCGAGAGTCTTAAAGTTGAAATGACTTGATGTTTACAGGCATGTGAGTCCACAATTTCACAAAACTACTGTAAAGTCAAAAGATTTTTGTCGAACAAAATGTTTCCCTTTGAGCTAAGTTTTCTCCTAAGCTATAAATAAATAATAGCTGACAAGTGACAATACATGGGCGTATTTTAGAAAGACCTTGTAGAGAGGCTTTAAAAAAATGGATTTGAATCACTCTGTACGCCTGTATAATAATAAAATAAAGTCCTCCAGACCGTATTTCGGCCACGGCGGCCAATCTCAACGGACACTAGCCTTCGGCGCGGAAGATTGTTATAGTGCACAAAACAAATGTGCGCGCAGACACAAGTGCGATAATCGGCAATCCGACACGACCGGAGATAGATCAGGCGCAGGACCAACGGCTTAACGTGCTTTCAGAGCCACGGGGGTATCACACCGCCAACTTCCAAACACCGGGCTGTTACTAACTAATGGAAAAATTCAATAACACTTTGCCTGACCCTAGAATCGAACCCAGGACCCCACGCTCAGCAGTCGCACTTGCGACCACGAGACCAACGGGGCAGTTAAACCTAGACTGTAAAGTAGACATGTAAAGTAGTTAGCAGCGGTGTTAAGCGTTAACTTCGACCCCCGAGGGGCTCCTCTACCGGACATCCGACGTAGCAACTCAGTGTGCGTCCACAGAGATAGACTATAGCGGTTCGATGCCTAGTAGCGGTAGGCGCGGCCATTGCAAGTCATAAACGGTTCCATGAGCTCGTTGTAGCCATGCTGACAGACCTATGGTCTGTTCCAAAAGTATCTAAAGAAAATGTAAACAAATGGATCAGAAAAGTTAGATACCTACCTGTGGATGCCACGTACAAATGGAGTGCTTTGATTTGATTATTTGAATACAAATTATTTCAAAAATACAATTTTTTTTAATCATTTTAATGTTGTCTTCATTTGACAAATAAGGTTAAATTTTGCAACCTCAGTTTTCGTCGAGGATTTTTCAATTACAACAATAATTGTTGGATAGTAAGTAAGTTGGTGAGATATAAAGTTGAAACCTTCTAAATACAAATGAACGTGTTACTTTAGTGAGTGATTGGGTAGTAAATTAACGTGAGCAGGGTTCGTTTACACTATCGACAGAAACTTTTGGAACAGAATTTTGTAGCACTACCGCGCCCGCGACCGTGCCGTCGTTACCACACAATCACTGGACGTAGCCTAAGCGCAGGCTGCCATCTATTTTATGGGACTTATTTATGTGTTTTCCTATGACCATTCCAACTTTTATGTTTTATTTGTTACTGGTACCTATACTGAGGCACGATCGCGTGACGTGAACGTAACGTAAATTCGAACGATTTTTTTATCGAAATTACAACTATACTATAGCATTTTGGTTTAAATTACATTCATATTAAATTAATATCACCCAATATGAATGAAGCAAATTAACTAAAGAAAAAGTGCGCAGTGCTGCACACCCCTACCTTACTTCAAGTTAAACAAATATCAATTTTATTTCAATGTAAATTAAGTTGATTTCAGAGTGACTAGCACTATTGACAAAGTTATAAAAACGTTTGAAGTTGTAGCGTAAACTGAACTTTATTGTGTAGGAATTAAAGTTATTTTTCCATTAATTCATATTTATTTACATTTTTTTTGGCAAATAAATCGCAAATGCACGGTAAGTAGATATTCTTTGCAATACTAGTATTTACAGTTTTAAAATAGTTCGAATTACTCTGCGCAATCTTTGATGACTTTTTTTTTAGTCTGATGTGGTAATTTTCCGCTTAAATCTAAAGTAATGTTACAAAAAGTCCCCATATTCCCAGGGGATTGAAACTTATACGGGTGATACCGCGGGGCGCAGCTAGTCATTTATAAAATACTAGCAGCGACCCGCGGTTTCACCCGCATAAGTGTCGATCCCGTGGGAATATCGGGATAAAAACTATCCTATGTGATGCAATCTATCTCTCTGCCAAATTTTATCGAAATCCGTTCAGTTGTTTAGGCGTGAAAAGGTAACATACAGACAGACAGACAGTGCTACTTTCGAATTTATAATATTATAAGTATGGATTCTTGCGTGACGAAATTACTTTGCTGTTATGTCAAGAACGATTCGTTTAGATGCTACTTATTTACATTGTAAATGTAAACTGTTTACTTTAGTTGATTTAAGGAGGTTCAAATCCGAATTCTTTGCGTTCCATTCATAAGGTTGGTAAACGGTATACAAATTTTCCAAAAATAATAACGTTGAGTTAGAAAAACACGGGCAATTCCCGTATATTTAAGAACGTTCGTATTCTAATAAGTCTTAAAGAGCGTTTACGACGTATGGCATTTCATACAAATTTCAAGCTCTGCAGGTTTTTCGAAATGAATGAACCGATTTTCATACGCATAAGCAGGATACAAAGATCTATAAAGTTACTTCTGAACATTATCGAAAAATTGTGTTTATTTATTTATTTTATTTCTTCAGGATAACAAACAAATGCGCTTAATGTTTAGGTACAGATAATTTCAACCAAATTAGACCGATTTTAAATTTTCCATAGAAACAGAGAGTTCCAGTTATCTTTTTTAAGTAAGATATTTCGAAAATGTTCTTAAGTAACTTTTTAGAGCTTTATATCGAGCTTATGCGTATGAAGTTTCGTTAAAATCGGTTTATTCATTTCGTTAAGTTTGTATGAAATGCCGTACGTCGTAAACGCCCTTAATTTGACTTCGTGGGTCTCAATCTGTCAAAAAATCCTCTCTATTTCTGGTACTTGTATGTATATTTGCTTCGTGTCTACGTTCTGTCTTCAGAAAAATGTTTCATCAAAAGAAGATCAAATCCTAAACACACACAATAACGACATCCTACCTCCAGTACTACCATACTTTATTCCTTACTAACAGCGCCCCGCGGTCTCACCCGCATAAGTGTCGATCCCGTGGGAATATCGGAATAAAAATATCCTATATCCTTTCCCGGGGCTCAAACTACATCTATACCAAATTTCGTCTAAATCGGTTCAGCGGTTTAACCGTAAAGACAGACAGACAGACACACTTTCGCATTTATAATATTAGTCTCGATGTGAGAAAGATTACCAAGTCCCCATGGTAACAAGGTTTCCCAAAACCAGTCCACTATTTTTAGAAACATAAGGTCAGCTTCGCAAGGTTGTAGCACTCACAATTTTACGGTTAGTAGGACTCGTACCAAGGTCGACCCCTCCCTTTAGGGCTACCCCAAGGTTACACACTTTAGACTACTTGGCATATCCACCTCTCACTTAAATCCCAACCTTATCACTATAACCGCCAAAGTTCAAATTTCAATCGCAAAAATCTGGCGGTGTGAACTACTTTTTGAAGACACCTGGGTGATGAAATTTTGAGCTTTGCAGCAAAGGTTTAAGGTTCAAATTAGAGTGTTGAACAAGGTGAGGTTGATTACTCTCAATCAAAAAGATGATGTAACAAATATAAAGTGTGTTGATGTTTCTTAAAGTGTTTTGTTAACAGGTGACGGTATCTTTTGAGTCAAATAAATGACATTTCAAAATGTTACATATGAATATTAATTAATAACAATTTGTAGCCATTCTTATTTAAGGGTGTATTTTATGCAATATTGCCTATTACCCAAAAGAAAAAATATCACAAAATATTACAGATGTAGCCAAAGTATACTACAAAAAATCCGTAGCAATGCTACGATCCGTAGAAGGCTCTACGGCTACGCACCTATGACGACGTAGCGAAACTCGTAGCAAAGCTACAAAGCGGTTATTACCTTTACTAAAATTTCGCAGTACCACCATTTAACTGTCATGATTTTTAACTACCCTAAATACAATCCCATAAAAATGAGCTAACTACTTTACGTATTCATATTTTTACAACTAAACATTGTATTGTAATTAATGGTGGTTACACATGCGACTTGAATATTAACATATCACGGAGCACAAATGTGACCACACCCGAATTCAGCATTATTTTCAGTTGTAATAATTATATTTTTAGAAAACTCATGTTTTTTAGTAATTTATGAAGGTAGGCGTAGACCTTGAATCGGGTATATGAGTTGAATAAAATATGGGTATTTCATTTACATGATTTTACCGCGAAATATTCATAGTGTGTTTTTCCCCTGTATCGTGGGTTTTGTTCTTTCGTATTTTTACAAAGATGTGTCATGTGTTTAAATTTTTACCTACGTTGTACGTTTATAAAATTCTTTCACCCTTAAGGGGGAAGCTCTAAGGTGGCCCGCGAAATTCAAATTTTCTTACGTTTTTTGCAAATTGCTGGTCAGTATTAAGTTGTACGTTGATTAAAATATGATTCGCGGTCGTAACAAATATGTAACTCTCTAAGACCATGTAATCCCCAAGAATGACTATTTCATGAAATCTTGATATTTGGGGATTACATGGTCTTAGAGAGTTGTGTTGATGACTTTAATGATTATAATTCTGTAAATACATATTTGTTACGGCCGCGAATCATATTTTAATCAACGTACAACTTAATACTGACCAGCAAATTGCAAAAAACCTAAAAAAAATTGAATTTCGCGGGCTACACTGGCGCTTTCGCCTTAACATATTTTTTTTAATACTTGTGTTGGTCTTATTAGTGACTAGCTGCGCCCCGCGGTTTCACCCGTATAAGTCCCGATCTCGTAGGAATATCGGGATAAAAAATTCTATGTGTTAATCCTCGGTATAAACTATCGGTGTGCCAAATTTCATTTAAATCCGTGCAGCGGTTTTCTCGTGAAAGAGTAACAAACATGCATCCATCTTCACAAACTTTCGCGTTTATAATATTAGTAGGAAGTAGGACTAGTAGGATGTTCTTCAAAAAGGTCAGTTTGACTGACTTGACTGACTCAGAATTGACTGACTTACTGTCAGTCAATAATTTATTTCAAATAGGCACATAAAAGGCACTTTTGAACGTCAAAATATACAAAAAAATACAATTGATTCTAGTCGCGCCCCTTCCAAAAGGTAGTTTCGTATGTAGAAGAATGGGCAAGAAACTCCACCGTCACTCTTTTAAAAATGTTTTAAAATATTTTGCAAACATTAAATATTATATAAAATTCAAAGTCCTGACTGACTGATATATCAACCTAAACCGCTGGTCCTAAAGACATGAAATTTGGAAGGTGTGTTCTTTGTGAATAGTGGGTATCCACTAAGAAAAGGTTTTTTGAAATTCCACCCCTAAGACGGTGAATGATATTTCACGCGGTCGAAGTCGCGGGCAGAAGCTAGTATTTTGTGTAGTGTTTTGTGTGTTTTTTTGTTTTTTTCGACTGCTTTCGACGACTACTTTCTTGACAAAAGTGCCTGTTAATGGTTTAATTAGGCAGGTAAAAATAACAAAATTAAATTCTAACATAACTAAAACTATACAGAAACTAGAAAATAGCGTCGAAAAAATATGGTTTAATTGAAATAAATGCTTTGAGTTTGAGTTCGACCGGCGGACGTGATGTATGAACGTAAACGATCAAAAGGAGTATGTCAGGTCGTACGTCGATCGGAGACGTTCTGCCTACCGCCATGGGAAATAACCGTCAGTTTATGTATGTGTGTATGTGCATAGGTCGAACTTTCATCAGCTAGTTTAAGAATCATTCCCAGTTGTAACCCGGTCGAACCCACATGCACAGCTAGTACAAATATCTACTTACGATACAGCGGAATGTTTGTCACGTCGCGTAAATTAGCGGCATGCGTGTTTGGCGACGCGCCAGCCGCACTAACAATACAGTTTGTGACGACGACGTGTAACTGAACTACTGTGGATCATAGTTTGATGAGGAGACTGGTGATGATGAAGTGGGACTTGGGGGACACATTACACAACATGGCTGTATTCCAAAAAAGGAATAGGCAGATGTATTGTCACCCTCATTTCGATAATAGGTAACGGTAGTTGACTCTCAAATACCTAAGTGTCAGTGTGCCGCAAAAGATGTATTCAATGACAATAATCCATACTAATATTATAAATTCGAAAGTAACTCTGTCTGTCTGTCTTAATGTTACCTTCTCACGCCTAAACCACTGAATGGATTTCGAGAGAAGGACATAGGATAGTTTTTATCCCGATATTCCCACGGGATCGACACTTATGCGGGTAAAACCGCGGGGCGCTGCTAGTTATATATGTTCTACAAGCTGTGTACAAATCAAATTGATTCTTGTCAATATCCATAATACTGTCAGTCGTTACGGGTCGTCAGAAGCCCGAAAGTCTGACAACCAGTCGTACCAAGGGGTATCGTATTACCCGGTAACTGGGTTGTGAAGGTCAGATAGGCAGTCGTTCCTTGTAAAATACTGGTATTCAGCTGCATCTGGTTAGACAGGAAGCCGACCCCAACGCATTTGGGAAAAGGCAAGGCAGATGATGATGATGATGTCCATAATATTGTAGCTACAATTAAATGAGTTCCATTCGATGATGATACATCTTTTTGGGGCTGACTGAATGGATGTCTTTAAGAGCACAATGTCTGTTTATGTATTACATAACTAAGCTTTTATTTTTCATGTTCGGAAAAGGCCCTGGGAGATATGAGAAAGTACATACGACGCCCGGAAACTAATTAGTTTACATAAAAACTTTATTTTACAAGTTTTTTCGTTGTATAGGTACCAAAACTAAATTGATATTCTCACATATGTTACAGCTTCATAATCATAACACAAAGGGGTGAGTTTATATACGTGTGTATGTAATTACTTATTCTATTGACCATAAATGCAAAATGTGGGACACGTGCTAGTTTCATTGAAAACACAAATTATCCAAAGTTTTTACTGTGCATCCGTTTCTCTTGTTTTCAGCATACGTCTATAAAGAATATATTGTCTTTATATTGTAGTTGTTGTTGTATTATGATGAAAATACCAGAAACTATATAAAAAATAATGATTTAAAAAAAATACATTTCGTGTTACCAAAAAAAATTTTTTTTTTGAAGAAAATACCAGAAACTATAAAAAAAATAATGATTTTAAAAAAATACATTTCGTGTTACCAAAAAATAAATATTTTGACGTCTGTTTACAGCCACTGCTTGTTACAGAAAACAATTGACTTTTTAATTAATTATTCACAGTTTTAATTACCTACTTAATGTTTCTTTCACTAGAATTCGAACCCTGATCTCCTCACTCATAAATCCGAGACGTTATCCGCTGGGCTACTGTCACTAGATTGGCACAGAGCCAGCTCTTGTCGACACTGATATGCGTTCCGGTGTAACGTTAACTATTACCGACACAAGTAACTGTGTCATATCACAGTTGTCTGTTTGATGACATTCTGTAAAGTCAACTTTTGTGGTTCATTGTTTGACAAATGGACACACGATTTGTGGTTTTGAAGCAAGGATGAGCGCTTAGCAGCAATATATGTATTTTAAATCATGTTGTTAGTTTTACCGCTGTATCTACCTACTTTATATTGTTTAGATATCTTGCTAGTGTCAAGAGAAATAGATAGAATAGTGTATATTATGTACAGACGCCAGCACATCAAGCTACTACAATCTTACTAAAATTTCTTTCATAGATTTTCAATTTTATCGCTAGAGCATAAGGTTCAAAGTTGATTGGGAAAATTTTACAGTTTCGGGTAGCTTGGTGTGCTGGCGTCTGTACCTGCACCATAAATATTACTATTATACTATATTGGTGTTCCCAACTACACGTCCATTGTGCGTATTTTTCATATTACTCCATTAGTCAATATTATTTTAACGTAAGACTGACTCAATTCTGAAGGGAAGCCATTAATTACGATTTAGTTGCACAAAATTGAGATTATATTCTAAAGTGTATGTCTTAAATTATTTAAAACGTATTAAAACCGACGTCCTTACGTCTTTAGAAGTTGTATTATGATTTGCAAGCGAAGTTTTACCTCATTAATATCAATCTTGGAATAGTCGTGGCGCTAAATGAGGTCGTCTAATTTCTGCAGAACGACGCGACGAATTGCTGCAAAGTTCGCGCTTTTTGATGCAAACTTCTACTTTGAATGTGTAGGCAATGCACATATGCGATATTTTTTCTATATGTAAGAAAAAAATTGGCATAAATTATAGGTATATATAAGAATTCATAATTATATTACCACTACCTTATATCATTGCAGACTGGTTGGTATCTAAAAACTGCTGTTGCCTGTCTTCGTAACTTACTTGTAGTTCACTTGTTTTTTGACGAGTGAAGTGAGAGAAAGAAGGACATTAAAGGTCATAGCACACGTATCAAATCGGAAAGGGATCGGCACGGTATCGCCTTTCGCCTCGCGGACGACTGGCGTCAACCTAACGTTAGCACGTAACCAAAGCGGATCAGAAGCTCCGATACGTCGACTCGGCTACGGCTAGGCGACGCCGAGCTTACGGGTCGCCGACTGGTTGATGGTGAAGCAGGCAGGCCGGAGGGGTGAGAGGGGCAAGGGTGGACGAAGAGACGTAAGCTCGGGTGGGTACGGAGAGACGTAAGCGTGGGGACGACGAGCCGTAAGCGCGAGGACGATGAGCCGTAACGCACCACACCGCGGTTCAAGAGCTTGTCCCAAGGCGAGGCGATTACATTACGATTCCGATTAGTGTGCGTTGCAGTAAGGAGTTTCATACAAAGAATACTGAACGGCTCGAGTTGATATGGTGCCGATCCCTTTCCGGTGTCATACGTGTGCTATGAACATAACGACTATGAATGGCTCTAAAATAGTACAAAAAGACGTATTCCCGCCGTAATGGAAATGAGAAAGTGTACAAAAGCTTTTGAGCAGTTTCAATTTAATCCTTTCTAACATCAGTCTGTGTCCCTAGAAATATATGAAAAGCTTTATTATTCGTACCAGCACATGTTGCTTAGCCCAACATCAACGAATAACACTGTCGTCCCAACACATACTTATACAAAGAAAAACTTTTACATTATCCTCGTATTTGTACCTACAGACTACAATTTACATAATGCGTTTAGTTTTGTTTATATATTCTTAACAGATGTACTTATTCAAACTTTGTTTGATAGCTAGTCGTTCTAAAATCTATGTGTTCTTACAAAAGTTGTTTTGTTAGGTCAGATTCAAAAATATAGGTCAATTGTGCGAGAAACGGGGACAGATATGAAATCAGGACAAAATTTAAATAACGAGAGGTTTTTTACTGAATGTATTTACTTAAATTGTGAGAAAGTATATTCAAAAGTGAACCTTCAAGAATTAAGTTTAAAATAATTTCATGAATTTAATAGGTAGGTACTTTCCTTCATAAAATAATTTCTACCTAAATGGTTTGATTTTAACTTATAAGTACCTAATCGGATCATTTCAGAACCTTTTGAAGGTTTAAAAGTTCTTATAAACTTTGCACTTACTTTCTTAAGCTTTTGTTCTTACCCTTTGAAGTTTACCCAATTACTTAGTTTTTGTTATTTTTCAATTTACGTAGAGAACCTACATAACATTTATAAACATTTGTTTACTTTGTAGTGAAAATCTTTTATGCCTAAAAACAAGTAGGTACCTATATAATTAAGTAGATACGTAAGTACCTACTTGTTTTCCCGTTTGCTCAAATAAGTAGGATATTATAACTGTAGGTCTCATTTCTAGTCTTGAGTTAGATTCTTTTTATACTCATACGTTTTTCTTGCCGTGAAAAACTACGGTTTATTCACCGTGTGTAGGCACGGTCGTCAGTGTTGTATGGATCACTATGGAAGCTTGTTAACGGACACGTTTTTTCTACGACGCGGTTTCGTAAAGAAACCATGTCGTATATGAAGGGCCTTAGACTAACCAAAGGGTAATAACAGCTATATAACGTAGGTAGGTAGTGTTAATACATTGTTATCTGGTAAGTGCACGCGACCGCAAACTGTGATGAGGAATATATAATTATATTATTGATGCCCGTTTGAGTACCTAAGTACTAAGTAATATGCTTGGAGCAATTTAGAAATTAGGTAGTAGGCTAAAATCTACCTATATTCATATCGTATTGTTATATATCGTAAAGTCCTAATAACCGTGCATAGGTAGGTACTTTTTCTGATTGTGTAGTGCGTGGTTTGGCACGTGGTGTGGCCAAAATCGGAACTAACGCCGCCATTTTGTTTTTCATTACAATTTTCATAAAGGAAAACTCTCTCTCTTTATTCTGTCTCTCTCTCACTCTACTCACTTTCTCTTTCTGTTTTTTTATGCGGTTTTCAGTCCCATGCCATTCAAGCGCCATAAATTCCATGCATGAACATGGATTGAATAATCCGTTTTGATGTCTATCTTTTGTACCTACCTAAGTACGATCGTTTATAACAAGCTTTCTGATGTAGATTAAGTCATTTACAAACTGGATTACCTACTTTAAAATCAAGTCGTTATTTTGTCGCGTATTTTTTTTCACCATTCAGTGTTGGGAAAGGTGTTGAGAACCGATAAATCAGCTTAGGTTTGTAATATATTGCACGTAATAAGTAGTGTTCTTACTAGCATTCAATGGTGGAAATTTTAACTCCAGGCTGTATATATTTCACCGTACCTACCTATCAATTATGAACATCTTCATATAATAATCTATCTCGCGAGATTATAAATTATCGAAAAATTGTAAACTGCAACAAACCATTTACAATTTTCGCATTACTTTTCGAGAATTTATAATCTGTCCATGGCAAACCGACAAATTGTAAACTTGCATGCGACGGAACGCACCTTGCGCTAATCATCATCATCATTATTTCAATCGAAAGACGTCCACTGCTGGACATAGGCCTTCCCCAAGCACCTCCACTTCGACCGGTTCTGTGCTTCTCGCATCCAACGGGTTCCTTGCGCTAATACTAAACATAAACAGCCAGGTAACTGCGACCAACTTGGAAGTAGCGCTCTCGCCGGCCACTGCCGCGGCACCGCTCGCTTTGATCGCTCGGCTCGCGCGGGGTTGGTCACAGCTCTACCCATTTGGTCGGAGTGCCCTGGCTTACTTTTTTTTTTTTTTTTTTATTCTTTGTTTATTTAGGGACATTTACTGGCTTACTTACTGATACCAATTCGGCTACCACCAATACCGATCAATCAGGGACGGCTCACACAATTTTACAGATGATAAAATCGGACACATTTTGAAACCTGTCGCTAAGTCAGTTTCGTTCACAATTTGACGATTAGATATTGATAAATTATAAACTACCGAAAATAAATGCGCTAGGTATATTGTAAAAGTTCACAATTTTTCGACAGTTTATAATCTAACACTGATAATATAGAGACTAAGTATAAACTAACGGTGTTCACAATCTTACGGTGACATATTATATAAAACTGCAATTTACGATTCTTATAAAACAAAGATAGGACGTCACACTCGGTAGGTACCTAGCCCCTTTTTTTAAAAGTACTTAAGTAGTAACCACAGAGTACTTTTGATAGCTAGTAACAAAGACTGCTTGACATGGATGCATAAACCGAAGAAAACGTCAAGTAATATAAACGCATTAGAATAATAAATGAGAAGACGAACATCAGAAAAAGCATTTAATCCATTGCAAGATTCAAAGGAAAAAGTTAATCGAAACCACTTGTAGGTAACAAATCTACTAGCAATTACTCTAAAACCAACAAATCAATGGTTATTACCGATACATTCTCCCGTGCACTACCAACTCTCGTGATAAAACATCCCAACGTTTATGTACAGACGCCAGCAGGTCAACCTACCCGAAACTGTCAGATTTTCCCAATCAACCTTGAACCTTATGTTTTAGCAATAAAGTCGAAAATCTATTAAAGAAATCTGACAGATTGTAGTAACTTGATGTGCTGGCGTCCGTACTGCGATCAATTTAGTGTTTATGGCTGGTCTTACAAGCTACGAGTGGTTCCGCGGGCCGGTGCTCGTTAGGTACTTCTACTGGTTTATGGGACTGCTCTCTAAGAACTCGTATCACGTCTTTGCGGAACAAGATACGTATCTACTGTTTTTTGGTGATAGAGCAAAGTAAAGTAGACACTGGAGGTACTTACTACTCCTCCGTCTGTGTCCCCCGAAGGGGTTCGTAGAGGTACATTTCAACTTCATTTCTCTAGTTAAGTCTACATTCCGTTCACAATCATTTTACCTCTGACCGCAGCAAACCAATAGCAACCTTGTTGCAACGACAATAAAGATCACTGTGATTTTAACAGTGATGCAGTTGTACCTACAATTTACTTTCTATTTTTTTTTTAACTTACTACTAGACATTTATTATTGTGTTTAATAAAAAAAATAGATCTGTAGACAATAAACATTGCCAGTTACGTATTCGTAAATACTATTTCACAATGTAGTTGAGAACTTACCTAAAGACCAATTAAAAGTTTTATCGTCCTAGCCTCTCAGTATATCTATTCTCCAATTTCTATGTTTAAAAAAAAATCATACTATCTCTCAATGTAAGCGATTTAGTTTGTTGACCAAGAATTCTGTCACGCTAATACGTTCGTCGATCAAAAGTTCCGTCAACCCATCGTTTGTCGAGAAAACAATCAGTTGCACTAACTTACGTCGAGTTGATGTGCTGTCGCACCACACCACTGATGGTCGACGTATCGTACTGTCGCCCTAACATTTGTCGCAACTATGATACGTATCGTACTGTCGCCCTAACATTTGTCGCAACTAAGTATGATACGGAGTCATTATTTTCATTGTAGCCAGACAGACGTTTTAACAGAATCTAGTTCTACTATATATAATCTAGTTACAGAAGTTTTCAGAGCATGTAAGCTGTTTAACGATCCACTTTCAACGCTATCAAAATAACTGTGACATTAATTATGCTTGAAATTGCTAGCATTGCAGTCGAGTTCTTTAATATCTGGGCAATGTTCATAAATCAAAAATATATTATAGGCAAAATAAATAAATATCAATAATATTGCTACAGACAAACACTCGAAAAATTGTGCGCAATCCCTTATTCATATTATTTAGCGCAAAGTTAGGTTGACAAATATATGTGCAATTTTTCTATGAAAAATATCTTAACAATTTGACATAATAATATCTCGAATTACCTATTGTCTTAAATTCTTTGAACAATCTCATCAGAAGTATATCCCTATTGTAATCTTTTTCTTTGAATAAAATTAAATTTGAAATTGTCAGTTATGACATCCCTCAACGGCAACTCGTACTTCTGCTCCGGCAAGCAAAAGGTCATTTAGTTGAATATTCAAAGCTGTATAGATATTTACAAATCCTAGGTTGCACCAAATATATTGAAATCTAGAGTATTTAGATAATTATGTTCCGAAGAGTAGTCAGATGTTTACGAATGCACTACCGTAACATACTTACGAACAGTTTCCAAGATAACATTTTATTGTTGTTTATGTTTGTATAGAACTATATAAATACCTATGATGATTGTATATGTATGATCATTTTAACGCTTACAAAATTTTGAAACATTGTCACTGCCAATATATTAGTGAACTCGACTGGACATATGTCATGGTCATTATTTATTGTCAATTTGCCCACTTAAAATACGGTAAAATTCTAATCAAAGCGCGGTCGCTGCTCGCTAAAATTATTTCGCAATTTACAAAACAATCTGTCATAAAACACAAAATGTCCGGTTCCAAGTAAAATTGCTGCAACAATTTATTTAAAAACCGGGCCATACCTTTCGCCACCGCTTTGTCCTTGCGTCCGAAAGCAGTTAGTGCTCAATTTCATACAAAATGTTGGGCAGCATAGACGATGCACTTAGCCTTATTGGCGCTCGCAAGCCGTTAAATGTCCGACACTCAGAAATCAATTAATATAGAGCCATCTGTTTGGTTTCTACAAAGATCTATGGCCAATGAAACTGGCACTAGCGGCTAGTTTATATACTGTGTTTTAGTGAGGTCGTTTCATTTTTGAAGCTCAAATACTAATAGAATCAACATGCTGGGAATAAGAGGAAGGTAAATAGGTAAAAAGTATTCTGAGTCATGATGCCTCTTATTTTCGTGAATTCCCGTTCGTCCCACCGACTTCGTCCCCCTGGTGGGACGAACGGGAATTGGTTAATTTTTTTCCCGATCGTCCCACTAATTTTTGAGTGCCGAATGATGGAATTGATGGATCACAGAACCGTTGACAGATAGACATAATAGGGACGAGGAATGGACTACATGACCTAAAGCGGGTCACTGTCGGACTGTGACCCGCTTTAGGTCATGTACCGTTTTTTAGCGTTTAGGTCCTGTAGTCCCCTTAAACGATATATCAAATCTACATATAACATAACATCATGCAAGTTATCCCCGAATGGTTAGGCGAGGACAGGTGTACCTATTTATTTATTTATTAGCACAATTTATTACCTTATGTATACACCCACATTTCGCATAAGTAGTAGGGGGCAACTCTATATCAAACCTAGTCTCCGATTTACGGTTTCCTATCTTGTTTTTCGAATAAGACTTTCAGCATGTGTAACACGTTTGTTATTGTCTTAACACATAAGCCACACAAACACATGTAAAGCAATCAACGACAAAAATGAAGCAAATATAAGAATCATAAAAGTGGTCTTTACGACATCCCGACCAAGCAGACTGTAATCTTTACTAGGCCCCAACTCCAAGAAACCTGGTCAGAAAACCCACTTTTTTCATTTTCATTTCAACCTTAAGAATCTACGTATAAGTGGTAATACTTTCCATTTTTCCTTTCCTTTCTTTCGTTTAGAAGGTGGGAGCACCTTACCTTACCTTGTTGGTCCACACATCTGGCTGTTGGTCTGCCTACACTCTTCTTATCGTTTCTCGGCGACCATTCAGGATTCAAAGTTTTTGGATAACGATCTTGCTTCGTGAGCATCTCTTAGTAGGGAGTAGGAATGGGGACTACATGACCTAAAGCACGGTCGCTGTTGGACTGCATAGAAAAGAAAGAGAAGCGAAGAAGTACTCCACCTGCCCTGCCCATCTTCATTTCTGAGCTGCTATCCGTAGTCCCTTATCTAATTCCAGAAGTTACCATGCCAACCTCATTGCTTTTGGGAAAGCCTTTATTCAGCATGCTCGTTCTCCCGACCCACCCCGTCGCACCGCATCTTTTTGCCCTGCTCGTAAGGGTTCTAGATTAATGTTAAGAGCGTTTACGCTGTACGGCATTTCATACAAACTTTCAAGCCCTTATTTTTCGAAATGAATGCAGCGATTTTAATGAAACTTCATACGCATAGGCAGAATACAGAGGTCTAAAAAGTTAGTAGAGAACATTTTCGAAAAATAGTGTTACAGCCAAATTAGACCGATTTTAAATTTTGCATAGAAACAGAGATTTCCAGTTATCTTTTTTTAAATAAGACATTTCGGAAATGTTCTGGGTAGTTCTTCGAAATTTGATTCTTTGACTGATCCATATGGCCAAAATTTAATTTCACTTTCAGCTCTGTAACACATGTTCATATGAAAATAGGTATACCAAATAACATATATTTGAATGAGGGACTCGTTTTTATAAAGTAGTTTTCAAGATATTAATTTTGTGCCCAGATGAATCAGAATGTGTTACATATTAATCAGAAACAGAAATAAAAAGTAATAAATACACCGTTAGTTATGAATGTAAATTCTAAACAATAATTATTAATTCTTAAATAGGACTAAGACATATCAAAAGTATCATACTTAGAACAAGATTATACTCCTGTCATTTTTTTATTATTCAAAAGGTTATAGCAAAGTAAATAATAATAAATAAGATTAAAACTACTGACTTGTACACGGTAAAAAATTGGACAAGGAGAATTACGCAACAAAAGCGCTCCTATCGTGCTGGAGAGGGGAAAAACTAATTTATTTTATTATTCATATGGGGTTTTGACCATACGAATCAGGCACAGATGAATCAGGATTTTGCCTACAATCATGCATAACTCATCGTACATACAGACTTCATTATTTTCATTTTTCTACACGAATCTATAACCCAAAAGCATCACACGAAACACAGATTGAAGTTTTAAAACAATAAAATAAATTTTATAAAGTAGGCATTGTAATCAGGATGCCACCTGAACCAAACACAGATGAATCAGGTATTTTCCTTCGTAACACCGGATCTAAGCCAACCAGCCGCACGTCCACCTTCTAGGTCGTCCGTTGCACGACTGGCTTCCCCCCGCGCTGGAAGCCAGACTCTCATTATTATTACCCGACCAAGTACGGTCAAGCGCAGCTTACGCCACATTAATCAGTATTATACGCCGGACACTTCTTTTTTACTTATTTATAAACAGACTAACGTACTTATAACTAATACACATTTTTTTGTAAGAGGACAATTCATTTCCTTTCGATATAATTATAATTTATATTGATGTATCAAAGGGAAAATGCGACATCGACCATTTTGTTCCGGAAAATGGCAAACGGACGCGCTATATGAATCAGAAGAACGACCTTCAAATATTTTTATTTTGTACCTAGACAGCAATTATTAAAAAAAAATCATTTGTCCCAGTAAGGGATAAAGCTAAACTGTACAAAAAAAATATTACATGCCGTTTTTTTAGTTGGTTATAGAAATATACCCACAGACATCGAAAATTTTGTCCCTGAAGAATTACCCTTCTCTACTAACTTTTTAGACCTTTGTATCCTGCTTATGCGTATGAAGTTTCATTAAAATCGATTCATTCATTTCGAAAAATAAGGGCTTGAAAGTTTGTATGAAATGCCGTACTGCGTAAACGCTCGCGCTCTTAAGAGCCTTCCTCAAAAATTTGGCTATCAAATGCAAAAAGTATTTTTCAAATCCGACTGGTACCTAGTTCTAGAGATTAGTGCGTTCATACAAACCAACTTTTCAGCTTTTTATTAGTATAGATTTAAGTTTAATGAAAAAAGCTAAATAGTGGCTAGAAGTTGCTAGAACTAACTGCCCTACCGTCCGACTGTACCTACCTACGTGTCAGCTTCATAAAACTTGTTACGAATGGTCCTTTTATTCTTTCTTATTAGGTGTTACCTCATCCCCGTCACACGTAACTTTCTTGCGGTAAATGACAACTTGATATTACTGGGACCAAATATGGCGAGAGTAACTTATGTAGCTAACTTTGTTGGCGTCGAAAGAATACTAATATTATGTCAGGGAAATATTGATTGACTATAGAAAAATGTTTAGGTAATAATATTTCTGACTTACTAAAATATTCAAACGACTAAATTGAAATTATCATTGGCCATTGACCCTTCAGTTTCAGTCATACTATTGCTAAGATTCATACATTTTATACTCTGGCCGAATATCCCGAAATTGCCAACATTGCTCCTACGTAGTATGATGATGGGACTCCCTTTTCCGCACTTAGACTCCCATTCGGTCCGTTGTGCGTGGGGATTCTGGCTAACAGAGCCAGCCTAGCTCCACCCAAAAGCACAGAAGCTTCCTGGGAGCTTCACAGGCTTCGCGGAGCGACCTCATTTCTCCGAGGATTTCTGCACGTTGAGAAGCCACGGCCTCGCATTTCAGGATGACGTGGGTGGCTGATTCCTCGGCGTCAAGCAGCCCCTGCAAAGGGGGGCTGTCTGTGGCGCCTATGTTAAAAAGATGCTTGGTTAAGGGGTTATGGCCCGTAATTGTTCCTATTATTATTCTAAGGTTATTTCTACTCAAACTGAGAAGTTTTTTGGTTAATCGCGGGTGTACCATTGGTGAAGCCAGTTTTTACTGTCTACAGTCTGTTGCCTGTGACCATCTGTTGTTATGGAGTTCGGTCGATCTTTGGCGAATCCACACACGACATTGTGAGAAAGGCAGGGGGAGAAGTGGCCTAGCACATTCATATCAGAGCCTCTCTTCTCAAGTTCATCCGCAGCATCATTGCCCAAGGATCCACTATGCCCTTTGATCCACTGGAGAGTAATACGATTGGACGTCGATAAACTCTCCAGAGCTAGATGGCACTCAAAAATTAGTTTGTTGTTAGTTTGTTTCCTAAAGCTTTGAGCACAGATAGGCTGTCGGATAGGAATTTAATGCTGTATTTCCGGATGCCTAAGCGCTTTAAACGCCTCGAACTCAAGCAATAAAAGGACTATTTACTTAAAGTCCATTTCTAAATATCTATTTCTATGATCACAAAGTTTCGTAAACATTCTAAAACTATATTATACTCCTTCGACTTTACTTTCCAATCTGATGGCATAATCTCTTGGTGAAGAGAGAGTAAAGCTGGACATTATTCTTGAAACCATATTCATACGTCACAACCATACAGTAGGTACCTACCTACGTCATCGCACCATCATCATCTACCTAGCCTTTTCCCAACTATGTTGAGGTCGGCTTCCAGTCTAACCGGATGCAGCTGAATACCAGTATTTTACATGGAGCGACTGCCTATCTGACCTCCACAATCCAGTTACTGGGTCATACGATACCACTTGGTAAGACTGGTTGTCAGATTTTCGGGCTTCTGACGACCCGTTACTGTCAATGATCCACGAATGACAGCCGGGACTAACCGCTTAACGAGGCACGAAGGGGTCTCGGTATGGAAAAATGGTCCCCATCCACGGCAAGCGTAGCTTAACCTGATCGTTCGACCTGTGCGGCTGTAATTATTTAGCCACGGGCCCCTCATCATCGCACCATACTTATGTTACAGATAAAAAAATAGAAAGAGAGTCGCGCGTCGTTTATGCGAATATCCATCAACGTTTCACTATTTATAAGCTTCAGCATTCTATACTTGTTTACATTACGGGCTAAACATGCAGTCGATTTGGCAAGATGACGACTGTGCAAATATATTTTGCATATATTTTTGTACTTACTTTGATCTTGGAGACAAAATGTAGGAATGCTTGTCACTCCAGCCAGGTGGCATAACTATCCAGACTTATTAGCTGTCTAGAGTCCAATGTTTACCTAGATGTTTTGTTATTTTAGTGCAGTGATTCAGTCTAATATAGGTGCTCAAAAGTTCACTACTACTGATCTACGGTACTGAACTTAGGCGATCTCAAAGCTTATGATAATTAGAGTTATTGGCATAATAAATACGGTCCACTACGGATTGGTGATAGCAGTATTGTGTTATCACTTTAAGAGCAGAAAAGGAGGAAGCTACTGTCTTAAATCTTGACATGATCCGTGATTCCTAAACCCCATTAACACGGTGACAACAACAATTGACTGGAACCGTCGAAATAACACGTACCTACAATTGTGGCACGATTCGGGCAAGTCAGTTGCTGTTCAAAAATGGTATAGGCGTAAACATTACGTACAGTAAAATGGCAAACTTTGTATTCAATTATGGTATGATACTAAGGAAATGACACGCGTGTAAACATGCATTCAATTTTTGAATGGCAATTATTGAACGTGCTTTATGGCATGCGATTACTGCTCTAGAACGTTCCAGAAACTTGCATCGATATAAATGAGGCTTCAGGTGTCTTCAGCGAAACTCAGAGGTACAGCAAGGATAACTAAGAAGACATTCTTGTTATATCTTACGAATTTCTCAAATACCCTCGAATACCCATCTACACAAAATATATTAAAACATGATCGAATTTCTGAAGATCATAATAGTACATTATGATACATGTGTGCTATGTTGATCATTATGCACGAGGCGATATTATCGCGCGAGCCGCAGGCGAGAGCGATAAGAAAGCCGAGTGTATATTGATTAATGCACACGCGTTTCATACGACGTTTTTCAACACACTTGCGAGGAAAAAAAACAGACTTGTATTGTTAAATATTAACTTGTATGGAAAATGGCGCGCTGGTTTTGTTTTCCCGCGCGCCGTGCTAGCCAGCACTAGCTATGCGCGCGCAACATTGACTCATTTTAAATATATTAATCTAAGGCACAGACAAAACCGATACAGCCTATAGAAAAAATATAATAAACACAAACCTGAAAATTGCAAAAAACCTAAGAATTTCGCGGTCTACCACTGCGCATTCACCTTAAATTGTCTGTGGTCCCCTGCGAGTTCATTTTGCGACCAAGGACAATACAGACTATTTAAAAAAAAAATGAAATATAGCCCGCGGATTTTTTCTTTCGGCATGAAGTCTCTTTGGGCGCTTTCCGAATTAGCTATAATCGCTCACATCACAGCGCTCACATCATCTCCATGGACGTAATATTACGTCCATGCATCATCTCACATGCGTTCCGATTTAGATATTACTATTATACTGCTGAGAGCTGGCAACAATTCGGAACACTCGTGAACGCGCTCACATGACAGTGCTTACACAATGTAAAAAAGATATTATTACAGTATTTCTTTGTATAAACACCACATTTCTTCTTCAGTTCTTCTTCTTTGGTTAGGTGGCGACTGTCAGCCAGAAGCACAATTTCAAAAATGCCACGTTAGTTTAATTTAAAGATGATGCAACTCAAAACAAAACACACACTGACACAACCTCATACACACACTGTCATTTTTGACACCGCTCACGGTGATATTATTCTAGGGCATGGTCGGCATTATCGCAAGATGGCGAATGTCATGACGTCATCTATGACGATTCACGGGACATCGTTATCGTTATCGCGCTCACGCTAATTCGGTTATTTCCCAATTCGGAACACATCGATTATTTCCCAATTCGGAACGCAGGGTTTGATGAGATTAAAAAAGCGCGCGTCTCCGACTAGTAAATAGTTATCTGTGGTATTACAGAACATGTGGATTAAAGTAAAGAAAAAGCACGCGTTCGTAATACACTCCATTATGGACCTTAAAGCGGTTCAATAAGAGCCACTTTACGAGCAAGTGTGTTGAAAAAATATTTATCCCTACGTGCCTCTACTGTCACCCAGCAATTTTATTGGTTTAGGTACCTCACAGATATAGACAGACCTAGATACCGCAAGTATCACGATCTGTACGAAAACCAAGCGTGCCATTTTTTGACTACCTACTATGACGTCACAAGCACTATTTAGTGATGGGAAAATCAAATCGATTCAAAGACGCCTCCGCGTGCGGCAGGGTGTCTTGCTCCAACTCCGGGGACTAGCGCCAGCGCTCACGCTCACCCAGCCAGCAGTGAGCGCGAAAGTGGCGGCTTACGATTTTTGTACGTAAGCTGGTGCGATTTCTGCCACGCGAAGTAGTTGCTATTGCGTATCTAGGTGTATCTATGTCTGTGGTTTACCTAGTCCGGAAGATTGATAGGCAGTCGTTTGCATATAAGCTGAGGAATTCATCTTATAAAACTTATATCATCTAACACGATCGATCAATAATTTCAGCGGATTTTTTTTACGACCAATTCAATCTTTAGAAAATGAGCGTTCTTAAAGAAGAATTTGTTGTTCATTGGAACGGCTTCTTTTCAAACTTCTGCAATTTAGTGTCGAAAAACAATAAATAATCTCTACATACAATGGATTATGAGTTTTTGAGTTTGAGTTTATTATTTCATCGACACTGCTCTCAAAACGGTGAAGGAAAACATCGTGAGAAAACCGCTATGTCCTAGAACCAAAAATTCGACGACATGTGACATCTACCAACCCGCACTGGGCCGACGTGGTGGATTATGGCCCTCTCCCTCTCACAGAGAGGCTGATTATGTACCTACATACAATGACAAATATCATAGAAACAATGAGTTAAGTATCAAAAACCTCGACAATAAAACGCTCGAACAAAAATACATAAACGAGATACATATTCATAATACCGTCGGATAAGCCGCTTGCCGTAATCGCCTTACCAGTCACGAAATAGAACACAATGATCAAATGTAGCGAAGTTAACAAAACGTACAATACGTCGGCGAAAGGTTTACTAGATCGATGGATCATCCTGAATATTTCATACAAACAGGCCAACTTTACATTGATCATTGAGGATTACCTGGAAATTGTTATTTCAAGCCTTTTATCAACCGCTGTTCATTATAGTAATACGATTCGTAGTAAATTGAAGTGACATTATGATATAAGCGGTTGCTACAATGATGATTGTTTTGACCATGCCGTATGATTAGAAACTACTAGGTATATTTAATCAATCAGTCTGCCTCTGCCTAGCTTTTTACCGACTATGTTGGGGTCGGCTTCCAGACTAACCGGATGCAGCCGAATACCAGCATTTCACATGGAGCGACTGCCTATCTGATCTCCACAACCCAGTTACTGGGTAACACGATACCCTTAGCAAGACTGGTTGTCAGACTTTCGGGCTTCTGACGACTCGTGACGACTGTCAAAGATGTAAGAATGACAGTCGGGACCAACGGCTTAACGTATTTTCCAAGGCACGGAGCGGTCTCGGTACCTATGTACAGACAGATGGTCACCCATCCACGGACCGAACGCGGCAAGCGTAGCTTAACCTGATCGATACGTACGGCTGTCATTACTCGTGGCTAGTATTACTAGTAACTAATACTAAGTATATCAATTGGAAACGAAGATTTTAATGTTTTTTTTAATGATTTTAATGTTTATATCTATATGTAACCAACCACCACCAACACGCACTGGGCCCGCGTGGTGGATTACAGCCCACTCCCTCTCGAAGAGAGAAGCCCTGTGTCCCAGCAGTGGGAACGTTGTAGGCTGATTACCTATGCTATATGATTAGAGCTGTGAATGAAATGACAAATTGAAAGTTGGTTCTTCGAATCTTGATTATTTTGTCGATCCCTACTATGTTCACACGCTGTGTATGAAAGGTTGTTCGGTATGTGACGTACAGTCAACAAACGAGATAAGTATGCAGGATCGTCGGATATAGTTGAAGCTTAGAAAGAAACCAAAGGATGTTCTCGAATAAAATTTTATTTTAATAATAGAAAACAAACAGATCATTTATCAAATTAAATTTCAGTCGACAACATCCATCGATTTCTTACTAAACTTCAACTATATCCGACGATCCTGCATACTTATCTCTTTTGTTTACTGTACCTATGTATTATATCTCACTAATACAGAAATGAAGTCTACAAAATATTTACGGTTGGCTTTGAGAGTTCTTTTGATGTCAACAAATTGATCCGTTATTAATTCACTCACAATCGGAAAGAATTCATTAAGCTTACAAATAGCATGTTAATGACTTTCAGTCCTTTGTGAGCTGAAAACAAAGAAATTTATTACCTATTCTTTTTAATCATTTCTTTTTGTAACTAATCGAGAGGAAAGCAGAATTGTTTATAAGCATTCAAACGTTACAGGAAACTTATTTTTGATTTATATAATGTTTGGCCCAAATATTTTGTTACCGGTGTTACAGCGCCTCTTGCAATTATTGGACTATGTCCAACGACGGTAGTAAATAAACTGTAAATAAGGAAACTGATGATGATAGTTAAGTCTTCAACAATAAAGCTTTAGCATTTAACAATGTTTTGAACATAACGGGCTGTTTTACCCACTCCAGTAAAATTTAAAAGAATCTCGAAAGCTTTTTCATTTGTTTCTCCAGAACTCTATTCACCTCGCATTTGTTAATCCTACCATGCGCCCGTTCATTTTAAAGCGGAAATAAAACAAACTAAAACAAGCCGAGCCAAACAGGAGACGTTTGAATATAGCCGGGTTTAATCTTGGCGTGGTACAGTGAACTAATTACTGTGAGAGACTCAGTGTGAGAGCAGTGTGCACGCATACGGCAACACATTAGTGCGACAGAGACGGAAGTGGGCAGTTTTCCAAGATGAATTTGATGTTTCGGAAGAACTTCAGCGGGGAGAAGACCCTCTCGTCGAGCGGGGGTGGGGGGAAGGCGCGGGGCGCGCTCGGTGCAGGGAGGAACGCGAAGCGCCGCGACCGCGAGCGATACTCCTGCATGGAGGAACACCACTACAAGACCCACATATTCTTCTCCGCGGCACCTCGGCCCAGTGCACAATACAACGACCTCACAGGTAAACGTATGTGACCAGTGACAGTGAATCAATCCGAAACTTTTCGTGTGTTTGTGTCTAAACTTTCATAACAAACTTCCAAGTTTAAGTGGCAATCTTTTCAACAACGGGTCCTATAACCTATAATATTGTTGAGTTTGCAGTGACCTCGTCAGTTTCTGTTAAAAACACACGACATGAAGCGCCGTCGCAACTATAAATAAATTGTTTGACAGGTGACGCAGTGTTTAGATACGACTTCATTACACATGCTTGCTATTGAAAGCTGTTAACATCGTAACAAGTGCTTTTGATGTAAACAAAGCTCGCCGAAGTTCGGTAAGCTTTAGTGGTACAACTGTGTTTCTCCAGTTGGATGGAACTAGTGTAAGTCGGTTGAAACTGGTTCAGTTTTGGCGCTAAACACCAAACATCCCGAGGTTACTTCCCGCGTAAGTGTTATGACACATATATATTATACAATATTTATAATTGGCACGATTTAATCGACTATGTTTATTACTAACCTTCTGCGGGATATATCATTTCAATATCTGTTCGAAGTTCATCAGTTAAATGTCCAAACGTAAAGGTACAAGTTCTTGTTTTGTGTCTAACTTAATTTGTGTCTATTCCTTGTAGTATTTCTTCCTAGGTGTTAGAAATAGATTGCCAATCGCAACTGTACATAATTCAAACTTCTAGTAGGTGAGTATTTCTTCTAAGGTGTGTCTAATAGCTAAGTTTTCACTGAACCAAAACTCAGGGATACGCTTAGAGCTCATGTCCGCCTTTTTGTGAGTAACATCTTTTTGTAAGTTGTGAGTTTAACAGCGAGCTTGCGAATTAAATAAACTGTTTTTTTTTATATTTTTACTCCTCGTTTTAATAGCTCGCGCAAACAAGATGTGGTCTTGCATACTAAGAATTGCATTACGCGGTTTTAAAATTTTTGCATATGCTAATTGGAACCCAGAACAAACTACTTAATTAAAATTGCAACGAACCTCGTTTTCGCGAGCTACTAGCTCCAGAATATCAAAGACAAAATTACCACAGAACCAAGACACAGTGGATCTCTATCGTCATTATTCCTGTCATCCAGTCAGGTCCTAATACCTACACTGAACCACTAGGTAACCACAAATTGCTCCAAGGAAGTTGAAGAAAACCGTCTGGTTTAGTCAGTAAAAGTCTGACAGACCCCTCCGCCCGCCACGAGGCGGAGGACATCCATGAGAACATCCATAAGCAAAAAATGTATATAAACTCCGCGAGGCTACCAGACTAACCGCCACGCCAGATTATAACAAACCATCTCGACCTCAAAGACTATCATAACTCCCTCACTCTCCTCAGAACGATGCGGGCCTGTACTGGGCGGTGGCACAGGGCCGGAGCCCGAGCCACCGCAGCCGCTGGTGAACCGGGAGCCCTCGGTCTCACTGCTGCGCTGGGACCGCGGCCCCGCGACCACCACACCGGTCTCCACGACGGACCACCGGCGCCGCACCGAGCCTGTGTCGCTCGCCACGCTACAGAAAGACTGCTTCGTTATTCCCGCGCACGCACTTGATCGGTTCCTGCCGGATGGAGTGCCGGTCAGTATCAGAGCTTGAGATTATCAGATTTAGCCAGGTTGAAGAAAAACCGTACAGTCCATTGTCCCCCAGTTTGCAGTAAACTAATCCTATTATCGGTTCTTGCCTGATGGAGTATCGGGTAATATAAGCTCTTCGGTCATCTTCGACTCTGTTCGGACTAGCACAGGACATTATACAGAAAGCCACGCCTGTGATCGGTCGTTGCTGGATGGAGTGCCGATCAGTATCAGCTGTTGGGCTATCTTCGCCTAAACTCTAACTAAAATTCTCTTGGAATTATCAACGAGACTTAATTCTGCTTTCGTTTTTAAAATAAAGCTCATAGGCTGGTATTATTTTGTTAGTCGAAAATACATAATATTGTTGAAATTAAAACCGCCTATCCAAAAAACTTCTAACTTTCTGCAACTATAACGCTTAAGATAGAATAATTTATCATAATTAGCGCTGATACAGCGACCGCCATTTACATAGTTGATAGCTTCGTTTAAGCGCCCAAGCATTAGAGGCGGCCTAGACGAGAAAATACTTCTCGTGGACAGCGACAAATTGTGGTCAATTTCTTGTATTGTCTTGACGAAGTTAGGAATTTCTTGGAGCAAGCCTATATAATTAATACCTACGAATTCCTTTTCTAATTGAAAAAATATTTTTTCAAGTTGGTATTAAGAGGTATTTTTTTCTTAATTCCAGCTCCCAGTTCCGCCTCCAACGCCAGAAAAAGGAATGACAACAAAGACTGCACAAAACTCCCTTAGCATCCTCGAAATAGCCGACCCCAAACTTTGTATATTGGCCCACCTAATGAGTCCCTTGGAACCAATAGAGCCAATATTGGAATCCCCGCTTGCCAAACCTTTGATACGGCAAAAGGTTGCTGCAGCAGAGCTGTTGAATGAAGTAGCAACGGCCAATACTGCAGTTGGAGGGATGTTGTTGGCGAATATGGAGAAGAATGCAGAATTCCCTTTCATATCTTACTATGTGATAAACACGACGCAAACGGATCCTTTGCTGTTCTACAATAATATGAGGGGTGCGTCCTTGAACAAGTTCGACCCGAAGACGATAAGGTACTCAGCGGCGCATACACTAGATTTGTACAGTGAGGTGGCCATGATCTGTAGACCTCCGTTCAATGACTTGGCTGGAGGACCTAAGAAATCACACACATCTACTACTGGATATATCATTAGTGTTTATAAGGTATCGTATGCTTGATTTACGGATTTCATTATAAGTTACTTATTTCCAGGTTCTTTTCGTCCCAAATAAGGAGTAGGTACACACCATTTTACAACCATTTCACTACATTTTAATATTTCGCCCTGTTTAGAAGGACCGCTACCATCCATATCAAATTAATCTATACTAATCTAATAAAGCTGAAGAGTTACTGCTTTTATTTGAACGGGCTGATCTCGGCGGGACCTACTTTTTGCATTTGTTAGACAAGTTTTGAGGAATTTAAATCAACCTTCTATTTAACATCAACCTTCAGCGCCGAGTAAAGAGGACGCTAAAGGCCTACGCAGACCGGGACGGCATGGCAAGGTATTTTGCCGTCAGTCAGCGCACACTAGCCGCTTAGATACCGCAGCATTCCAGCGACTTCCCGCTTCTCTACCCCCGCCACCTCACCCCGCGGTATGTCACAACGAGCGTCGGAGTCCTTGGCATGCCGTTACCTACCGCAGGACGCCACGGCATCCCGCCGCGGGAGCTCGTGGCGCGTCTTTCAATGCCGAGCAATGAAATCCCTTTCGATGCCACGGCATCATTTTAAAGCTTAGCAATTTATGTCGTATTTCTATATCGATAAGTTTGAATGTCCATTAGTAAAAAATTAAATCCCTTGCCATGCCGTCTATGCCTTAAGCGAAAACGAAGAGCGCGGGCGGGCGGCGTAGCGTCGCGGGCGGCGTAGCGTCGCGGGGTGTTGGGGGCCGAGATTTCACGCAGCCGCTGTCGCGGGCAGAAGCGACTTTTTCATAAATTCGACAACGCTGTTTTTGTTACTGATTTTGGTTTAATTGACTTTCGTTAAAATTAACCTACTCAAAGACAGAACCTTATCCGCATTGCAGGTATTCGAGGGCGACGATGGCGAACGCTTCGAAAGAAACTGGCTATACTGGACAGGAGCCCGAATGTTATACCGACACCTACCTCACACGGTGGGCATGAGGAAGATAGCCCTGCACAAGTCGGTGGCCTCTCACGGAGACAAGATGTACCTGCTGGTGTGCGAGTGTGCCAACCTAATGGATGACCTGTCGGGGGCTGCGATGCTGGTAACAGCTCTAAGGGCCCGCCTGTGCGGGTATACGGGTCTTTACAGGCCCATACAGACTTTCTAGTAGAGGGACGAAGGCCTAGACGGCCTTGAGTGTGTTGTACTTTAATTTTGCGGACATCGATAGGTTAGGATAGGTTAGTTTTGACGGGTTATGAATTTGGGTAGACCAAGGAAAAATTGCAGCGGTCTTTTAAAGAGATGATTGAAAGAAATTTACAGCTTATGATTCATGAAAGACTTCGAAGATCTGTTGGTTAATTCCTCAAATTCATCACCCAACATAAGATGTCTTTACAAAATTGGTCGTAAACAGCACACGTGAACAAAAACGGACCAAAGTATTAATATTACATTTAAGACTATCTTAAATGGTGTACAATGATTGACTGGGTACAGGCGAGTCGAGCCGAAGTGTTCTTGATTTAGATGTAAGATATTTTTAATATAAACGAGTGATTTTCTTCAGTAGACGCCATTTTTCTCAACCTTCACTATACTTTAGATATGATCTACTTCGAGACAAATCGTCTCAATTTGACAGTCGTCTAGATAAAAATCTATGATTCGCAACAGCACTGGAACGCGTTAATGCCGCGAATGCAAAGGGCTGCATTCGCTGGAACGCAACGTGTCGCCTGCGCCGGCGGCCGCCATCTTTCCCCTCTTCTCTCGTTGACTGCGAACGACAATGCGCACTAAAAACTTTTCTCATCTAATTATTGTTCAAAACTTATTTATTTTATTCTGTATAACTTGTCAAGGAACAATAAACGACATTGACTGTTAACACGCATCTGATTTACCTATCATCACACGAAACATTGGTGACCCCGACGTGATATACTAAGAAGATTGACGATGAATCGACCGCGTGCAATGATGAAGCTTAAAACGAGAAGCGGCGAGCTGAGGCTGCCTGAAACTATGTGACGAATGATGACCCACCTACCTACTTGATGAGCCTGGCGTAGTGAGTGATTTGGTTTGCCTACAGGGAAGTACGCCCAATTTTAGTATGCTTAACCTACATTGATATTATATTGCAGCCGCTTTCTGTGCATCAGATTTAATAGGTAATCTGTCTCGAGTCAGATTAATATTAATGATTTCTTATTTCTTATTAGGTAGGTACTAAATAAACGACACTTTGCCTACCTAAACTCTTTGGAGTCAGATAAAATTATTGACAATAGTTTCTTAGTATGGAGGTACCTACTACTAATTGAAAGACAATCATACCTACCTAACTAGTAACTATACCTACTTTCTTTCTTGCACTTTGCTTACGGGAACACCCTGGCATTTTCCAGAATCGCTGTGTACACCTGCTTCTTGGTTCCCGCTGGAGTGCGCTGCAATAAAGCTGCTTGTTCCTCACTTCTGCTGCTTGCATGCTGTGCTGTGTGACCTGCTTTGCTCGTGTGTGAGTCGCTGACTGCACGAGCTGTTGTCGTAGCTATTGCGCGACGTACATGGTTTGGCTTATTATCTTAACTTTTACATGCGGTACTGAATACCAGCATAGTTAATTTCTTGACGGTCTGTTCAGTTTTTGTAAGCATTCACCATGTCGATTGAATTGAAATCTCTTGTTCAACAACGTGGTACGATAAAGGCTAGAATAACTATATTTTCAAAATATTTAAATACAGTTAAACTAATAGAAGCTGACAGCATTCCTAAACAAATTCTTATAGAAACTGAAATAAAACTATCAAGATTTAAAGAATTGTTGATACAGTTTGATGATCTTAAAACTAAAATTGAAGGTTTGGATCCTGATCAGTTGGAAGAAAATGACATAATTGAAAGTGACTTTTGCTCAAACATTGCTAAAGCTCAATTGTTAATTGAAAGTTTTGCTCCTCGTGAGGTAGTACCCGAAAATACTAACTGTAATTCTATATCTAGTTGTCAAAATGGTAAACAGGATTGCCGCAACTATAACATTAAATTGCCAACTATTCAGCTGCCCTCCTTTGACGGAAACTATTTAAAGTGGATGGAATTTCGTGACACTTTCGAT
This sequence comes from Oligia fasciuncula, assembly GCA_963082905.1. Taxonomy (NCBI): domain Eukaryota; kingdom Metazoa; phylum Arthropoda; class Insecta; order Lepidoptera; family Noctuidae; genus Oligia; species Oligia fasciuncula. The sequence continues at coordinate 18,256,681 of OY720397.1, forward strand.
TCTTTAATTAACAATAACAATACAATTCCGGATATTAACAAGTTTCATTACCTCCGCTCTTCTTTAGAGGAAGGAGCGTCTGACATAATCAAATCAATTGAATTCACTGCTGCCAATTATAAATTAGCTTGGAGTTTACTTACTGAACGCTTTGATAACAACCGGATACTTACGAATAATCATTTAAAGGCTATCTTGAATTTTGAGACAATAACTAAAGAAAATTACAAGTCACTTCGTACTATGATAGATTACTATTCTAAAAACATTCGAGCCCTATCTTCTTTGAATGATACTGAATCCCGCTGGGACATTCTACTTGTGTATATTATGGCGTCTAAACTAGATGGCGCCACAGGTCGCACATGGGAGGAACACAGGAGTACTATTGCTGCTTCACCGACAATCGAAGAATTCTATAATTTCTTGCGAAACCGTGCTGATGTTTTGGAAACCTTGCAGTACAGCAAAAATGATGCTGCTACTAAAACTGAAAAACGTTCTTATTCTAAAGATAATAAGCAAACAAAATCATTTGTCTCTTCTTCTAACACTAAAGGAAAAGGGTGTGTTATATGTTCACAAGATCATTTACTATATAAGTGTGATAAATTCAAAGACATGTCACTGTATGCTCGATACAGTGAAGTTTCCAAGCATAAGCTCTGTCACAACTGTTTACGTCCTGGACATTACTCTGCTCACTGCAAACATAATCCTTGCAAAATCTGCAACAAAAAACACAATTTATTGCTACATAAATCACAGTCCAATAATGACAAGACAAACTCACCTGTTGATACGTCTTCTGCAGCGCCAGTTCCTCATGAAGCTAGTACCTCTCAGACATCTTCTACTATTGCTATGTTTAATCCCGTATCACTCTCTGCGGCAATGCCCGGGCAGATCCTCTTATGTACTGCTCAAGTGGAATTAATTGATAGCCAAACTTCTGAAACACACACTGCTAGAGCACTACTAGATAATGGAAGCCAGTCTTCATTCATAACTGAAAAAATGCAAAGAAAACTGAATTTATCCTGTTCTAATACTAATATATCAATTGCTGGTATAAATAATAAGCTAACTAATACTACTAAAAGGTGTAACATAAAACTTAAATCGCGGATTAACTTATTCCATGCGAATGTTTCATGTCTTTTAGTGCCTGATATTACTGGGATGTTGCCCAGCTCAAAGATTAACCCTTCGGAATGGAATATTCCTAAATCTATAGAACTAGCAGATCCTACCTACTACGTACCCTCTGAAATTGACTTACTGCTAGGAGCTGATATTTATTGGGAAATTGTAGATTCCAAACAAATCAAGTTGGGTAAAAATAAACCGACACTACTAAAATCTAAACTGGGTTGGCTCGTGTCGGGCCCAACTGGTGTAAGTCCTACTACTACTACTCATTCTAACTTTTCTCAGGAGATTAGGGACTCACTAACTAAGTTCTGGGAAGTTGAGGACGTTCCTGCCCTGCCAACCAATAATAATAAGTTTTCCAATGAGGAACAACATTGTGAAAACCATTTTATTGAAAACACTATCCGCCTGAGCAATGGGAGATTTTGTGTGAAACTTCCACTACGTGAAGTCCCCAGTGAAACTTTAGGGGACTCTTATGTTATTGCTAAAAGGCGGTTCTTAAACTTAGAAAGGAAACTTAATAAATCTAAAATCAAAGATGACTATACTGAATTTATTAACGAATATAAAAGATTAGGTCATTTAACTGAGGTAAGCCGTCCTAGCTTCGGTTATTATATTCCTCACCATGCAGTAATTCGCGAAAGCAGTGAAACCACTCGCTTAAGAGTAGTCTTTGATGCCTCTTGTAAAACTTCTACTAGTAAGTCACTAAATGACATCCAATTTGTTGGACCGGTGGTTCAGGATGATTTAATGGCAATCTTGCTCAGGTTCCGTCAGTATACTTATGTAGTGACAGGTGACATAGAAAAAATGTATAGGCAGGTTATGGTACATGAATCACAGCGTCACTTACAACTTATACTCTGGAGGGAAGACGAAAGTCAACCACTCAAAACATTGCAACTCAATACTGTCACTTATGGAACGGCTTCAGCTCCGTATCTGAGTACTAGGTGTCTTGTCCAACTCGCAGCGGAGTGTACTGATGAAGCTGTTGCCAATACTATAAGACATGACTTCTATGTTGATGACCTGAACACTGGTTCAGACTCAAAATCTCTATTAAGGGCTAACATTTCAGGAGTAATTGACAAACTTGCTGAAGGTTGTTTTCCCTTGCGTAAATTTAGAACAAACTCCCCTGATATTTTTGATGGCATACCTACGACTGACCAATCTCAAGATTTTAGCAAACAGTCCTCCGTTTTGGGATTGAAATGGACACCTAGCTCTGATACTTTGCACTACTCAGTCGAAATTGAATCTATTCCTAAAGTTACGAAACGCTCTATATTGTCGAACTCGTGTCGAATATTTGACCCTTTAGGTCTCTTATCTGCTTGCACTATTTTTCATAAAATCATACTACAGAGGCTCTGGTTGCTAGACATAGGTTGGGATGATGAAGTTCCAAAGGACATTCAAAACTCATGGTTAGAATTCTATAATGAAACGCTATATTTCGCTCATATTCAGATACCTAGATATATATTCTGCAGTTCACCTATTCATATAGCGGCTCATTGCTTTACTGATGCCTCGCAAGATGCCTATGGTGCATGCATTTATCTTAAATCGACTAATAGTTTAGGCGAAGTTAAATGTAACTTATTGTGTGCTAAAACTAAAGTTTCTCCTTTAAAATCTGAAACAATTCCCCGTCTGGAATTGTTAGGCGCATTACTCGGTGCGAAACTATATTCCAAAGTACTACACTCTTTAAAAATCAAGATTTCATGTACAGTATTTTGGACGGACTCAACCATAGTCTTAGGGTGGTTACACACGCCACCTAAAACTCTTAAAACGTATGTAAGCAATCGAATCGAACAAATTCGAGAATTAACTGACATAACTACTTGGCGTCATGTACCTTCTGAACATAATCCTGCTGATATGGCGTCCAGGGGCATTCAACCACGTCTTCTTGATAGTAATACTCTCTGGTGGCATGGTCCTTCTTTCCTGACCAAGTCTGAACATGAATGGCCCCAACCTAAATCTACTCCTTCCACTCTACCTGAAATTAAAATAGGCTTAAATATAATTTTATATGCTGACATTATACCCTTTCAAAAATACTCTAAACTATACAAACTACAAAGAATATGTGCTTACATACTAAGATTCATAAATAACGGTAAAAACTTCGTAGGAGCTAGCAACGAACTGAACAGACTGCTCAAGGAAAACGAACGGTCAGTTAGCGACTACGCGAGCAAAGAGGGTATAACTTTTAAATTCTCTCCGGCTTATGCACCGCATTTCGGCGGTATCTGGGAGGCAGGAGTCAAGACAGCTAAGTATCATTTGAAACGCATAGCAGGTAACTCTAGTTTAACCTTTGAAGAATTGTATACCCTGTTTGCACAGATTGAGGCCATTATGAATTCAAGGCCCATAACTTCTATGTCTGCTGATCCCTCTGATCTGTCGGCACTTACACCGGGACACTTCCTTGTGGGCCGACCATTGACCTCACTACCTTCACCCATTATCCAACGTGGCGGCCTCAATAGATACAAGCTGATTGAGCGCTTGAAAAACCACTTCTGGTCTCGGTGGACAAAGGACTACCTTACCACTCTGCAGCAACGCGTCAAATGGCAGCGCAAACAAGACCACATTCGTGTTGGCGACCTGGTCTTCATCCTAGACGACCAGCTACCACCTATGAAGTGGCTCATGGGCCGCATTACCAAGCTGTACCCGGGAGCTGACGGCGTATGCAGGGTGGTCGACGTGAAGACTGAGTACGGCGTCATTCATAGGCCCGTCTCTAAACTATCCCTACTAGATTCCCAAGAGCTCCTTGGGGAACATGTCCCCAAGGGGGGGGAGGATGTTCGCAACAGCACTGGAACGCGTTAATGCCGCGAATGCAAAGGGCTGCATTCGCTGGAACGCAACGTGTCGCCTGCGCCGGCGGCCGCCATCTTTCCCCTCTTCTCTCGTTGACTGCGAACGACAACGCGCACTAAAAACTTTTCTCATCTAATTATTGTTCAAAACTTATTTATTTTATTCTGTATAACTTGTCAAGGAACAATAAACGACATTGACTGTTAACACGCATCTGATTTACCTATCATCACACGAAACAATTATACCTTGATGACTTGACAATATTTTGTTACATTTGGGTGAAGTCTTCCATTTAAGTACGTGCCCAAAAATTACATGTTCGATTGATACTGAGAGTTAGCTCAATAAAATCCCCCTTTCTATTTTTGCCTATAATCTTTGAAAGAATTAATTATTTTTCGATTTCCCAATTTTTCTGACATATCTCGAGATACATATCATTATTCTCACAAGATGTTCAATCGACAATATATAATAGTCATTGCCTACTCCAACTCACTGTTTCACAATCCTTACTAAACTAGAAATAAAAGATTTTTGTGATGCTCATAAAATATAAAATAGTTCGCCTTAAATGAACCCGTTGCTAAAATTAGAAACGCACAATAATAATATAATACTAAAATCTCATAATAGAATTAATAACCTACAGAGATGTAATCAGTATTTATTTTTAATCTTTTTGCGTTTAGTTTTGAATGACATGACGAAAATATAACCTTTTTACAGGAAAAGGGATTATTTTTTAACTCAAAAAACGTAGGTACCTAACTATTCTATTCTCATCTAAATAGTTAAAAATAGTCTACTTAAACAAAGATCTAAAGACGAGTGGCCAATTTCGCGTCAAAATAAAAAATATAGTAGTTTATTGTTCTATAACTTTATGAAAATAATATTAGATATTTGTTATTAATAACATTAGCTTGGTGCACCGGTTAAGCTAGGTTTAGACCATGACACAATTTCATATAATTATATTAAATTCGTGGTACGCACGGCTACACAACAAGTTATACATAACCAGTAGAAGCTGACTTCTGATTGTATGTACGAAAAGTCAGCTAAAACTGGAAATGTATAACTTGATATATCGTCGTGTGTAACAGACATAACATAAGCATAACATCACTCCTGTATGCCCCGAAGAGGTACTGGGCACAACTCTGGGCTGAAACTGTTTCTCAGTTTTTCGTGGTATTCAGCCCACGGGCTGAATACCACGGTATTCAGTCCTTTTTGGAGTTCATGCCATCGTGTCATTGTATAAACCATGCTTAGTTTAACTTGTTAAAGAGATATATTATACTTACTATGCATTACCTTCTAAATTATTTTACTAAACAGAGCAACAGTTTCTCTATATCAAAATATATTTGTAAAACATAATTTATATGACCAAAAAGCCTACCTGATATTGTGATTCATTAAAATAATAAATTAAGAGTACATGCACAGAGTATAAGCATAGTTATTGGCTTGAGAAGCATCAATATGTATTATAAGATTTTATAATAGAAAATAAATATCTTGTACTTAATTAATGTATGCTTATAATATAGAATCATTTTTATTACGTTCTAATAAATATTGATTAGATACTAGAAACTGTATGTAAATTAACCGAACAATGTAATGAAACCAAAAACAATGAATTAGTTCAGATAAAACTAACTTTGGTTAAAAAAACTGTTTCTCTTAAAGGCCGTTAATTATCTTGGTAATTAAAAAATATAATTTAATATATTATAATTAATATTTTATTTTTTTATTTAAGTAAGTTTACAGATTTTTAATGGAGTTAAATAACACGAGAATACCTAAATAAAAACTTGTTACTGGTTCAAGCATAATGTACCGTACGACTGTTTCCTTTAATATAATTTCTAGTCAATACCTGATTATTTTGCTATGGTGCTAAATCTAGTTAATTTGTAGTTAGTAATAAAACAAAGCTTGCAAGTTTGGTAATTGAATTATGAATAAAACTTTTTGCTTTAGAACTTAGTTATATTTAAATTTTAAACCAAATACCTAAGAATTGATTTTGCCAACATAATAAATACGCAAATAAATATTTTTTAAATAAAATGGTTAAACATTTCGATAACACTAATTCATTACAAGTATCTCATTCTAGCGTATTATAGTTAGAGTTTAATGCAATTTTATAAGGCTTAATAAAGTTATATTAATAAAAATTAATAGAATTATTATAAGGAGTTGAAATGTTCGGGTTGTGTGGAACCAAAAATGTAACCTATGCAATTAATAAATTGTTTTTAATAGAAAATGGTAGAAGAAACGATACATTATTGAACCAAATACATCCCTGTTCAAAAAATATTTTTCATTACCTAAGATTATTTATTTTTTAATTGCTTAGAAAATGCTCAGTAGGAGCTTCTGGAATAATATCCCTTAAAACTTACAATTTAATATGACTATGATATCGTGCTTAGTTGATAAATACCTCCCTACTTCAGAGAGAAGCGCTATGGTAGCACGCGAAATCCAAATTTTCTTACTTTTTTTTGCAATTTGCAGGTCAGTGTCAGCTTGTATGACTTGTACCTATGTTGAACAAAATGGTATTCGCGACCGTAACAAGTATGTATTTACAGGATTATAATAATTACAGTCATTAATACAAATCTCTAAGTTCAAATAATCCTACTGAATGGCTATTTCCTGAAATATAAATTAGAGGGCTTTAACTTGTTCAACATACAACCTAACACTGAACTGCAAATTGCAAAAAACTTACATTAGAAAATTTGAATTTCTCGGGGTACCGTGCCGCTTCGTTGATGGGAGATTATTTATAATTTTAGAGCTTAATCATTTACAAAAATCGCATAAAATTTAGTTTTATTTTTAGAATACCGATTTAAAATACCTTCTAACACTCGCCGAAAAATCTATTTATTACTTAGGTACTTACAAATATTTTGGCTTGTTAAAGGTGTATAAATCCAATACAAAAGTTGGCATCACTACTTATTTTTAAGAAACGTTCAATTTCAAATACGTTTAAAACGATTGTATTATTGTATAAAAGCAATTTAAAATAATTACCGTTTGGCTTGAGAAGCTAGTTGAGTGCAGGCTAAGCTCTGTAGAATGTATAGAGAATTTAATTAATATTTCAATTATTTTTATAATAAAAGTTCAAATTAAATTTTGTTTTTTTTCTTGCGTGTACGCATAACGCTTTATGAAGCTATACATCTCCAGTATAAGCTGACTACTCAGTGTACAAAAAGTCTGTATGTACAACGCGAGGTCAGCTAAAACTGGAAATTGGTGCTTGTTGTGACAACTGATCACTTGAATTTTTCTACTTTATCTTTTCCCAACTATGCTGGAGTTGGCTTCCAATCTAACCTGATGCAGCTAAATACCAGTATTTTGCATGGTGCGACTGCCCATCTAACCTCCACAACCCAGTTACTGGGTAACACCATATCCCTTGGTAAGACTAGTTGTCAGACTTTTGGGCTTCTGACTGCGTAAGGACTGACAAAGATCTACGAATGACGCCGGGACCAACGGCTTAAAGTGCTTTCCGAGACACGGAGTGGTGTCGGTATGTAATGGATAGTCACTCATCAACGGACTGCTGCAAGCGTAGCTTCACTTTAGATCGACCCGTGCAGCTGTTATCATTTAGCCTCGAGCCCCTCTATTAATATTCCTACTTTATCCATTTCCTGAAAATCTTTAACAAATATTAATTCAAAGACAATTCTACCTACTACAATCTTAGGCCGTGTCCTAACCCAAGCTATCGTCGCGCAGACACGCGACAGACGCGTTCATTTTGTTCAGCAAACTCGAACGTGCCGTCGTGCCAGCGTCGCCTTACAGTTTTCCAGTCTATCAAAAAGTACTCTGTGCAGTTTTCCGAACAAATGAGTGACATATGAACGCGACGATCACGTAGTCGCGCGACCGATTGCTTTGGTTAAGACACGGGGTTATAGGCCGATCGCTTAACTGAGATGTTGCCTGAGGTAGCAGCGCGGTGCAGGAGGGGTGTGGAAACGTGATGCGAGAGCTCAGTGATTCGTCAACTTGTGACAACTATCACCCGTCCCGCACTATACAGCTACCTCAGGCAACGTCTCAGTTAAGCAGTCAGTCGACCCGGTAAGACTACAATATTATACAATTTTCTGGCATGGTTTGAATTTGAGAGAATAGTCTAATAATAATCATTCGTGTAGTTGTAGAAAAATTTGTTCTATTTGACAAATGAAAAGAAGCCATTATACATAGCACAGGGGGATTCAGATTCTTGACAATTCGAATTTCATCCACATTTCATGATGATGACGAGCAAGGTATACTTACAAAAAATATCATAAAAACATCATAGTTAACAGTCAAGTTTTATTAAACAAATTATGTAATACTTTATACATTCAATAAAATAAACACAAACTATCTCTAGATAATGCTAATGTACATACATCAGTAACCCTTGTGACCTCGAAACCTTCTTCGGTTATCCAACTGGAAAGAAAATAAGAAACAATTAGCCAAAGAATAATGGTATAGTATGGTAGTATTTGCAGGGAACTACAGGACCGTCCAAATACTGATATTTTAGCCATAGTCTTTTTAAACATACATATTTGTAGGTACATAGGTCCCTATCGCAGAACTACTATATTCGTTGTAATATCTAGTTGTTTTGGTTGGTCGACTAACTGATGATAAATGGTTTTGACTGTAGTTTTATTAGGAGTCCGTTTTTTAAATTACTTAAAATCACTGTTTCAGTCCATTTGGTAGACGATCACAAGCAACCAAGATTAAAAATAAGAAATATCAATTAAGAAATAAAACAAAATCAATAATTTTGAAAGGATGAAAAACTCTAAATAATGACAAAGTTACTTACAAGTGATCTTTTACATTCAAAGAAGATTTGTCTAAGTTGAACACACTCGTCCGGGACCACACCTTCTTTTAAACATTCTCTAGGTGTTTTCTTTTGCTGGAACAGAATGAAATATATCATTGCAGATCTTTTTAGTTTTAAAGGAACCTATAGATCTGTTCATAGTTTTATTTATGGATACAGGAATAATAGGATGTTGAATGTCTTAAATAAGTTACAATAGATATCACAGCAATTGCCAATACATAAACTAAACTACTCAATTACAGTGGTGGTCCACTCGCTTGAAGTCGATCATTTAGTTTTACACTATAGAATTGAACATACTTGAATATAATAGAAGTATCATCTTCTAGAGTATGTAATAATATAACGTATTTCATGACGATTTCTGGGGTTACAAAACTATGAAAACCATGTAAAGTAACAGCAAAATATTACACAATAACTCTTTAGTAATAATACCATACAAATATCCCTAAGGCTCAGAAAAATAATGTTATAAGAAAAAATTAAAAAACCTAGATAAAAACTAACCTTTTTACAGCAGTCACTTGCAAGTAAACATAGTTTGAGATCAGCCCTGATACCAGAACATGGTGACTTGTCAGCTAAGCCAATTTCATCAGGAGCAAACGTAACCATTTTTATTTCAAATCGTGGATTATTTCACAGAAAAATATTAAGATTAATTCAAGTTTATCAATACCTTGTTGACATTTCGTTCGAACTCGAAGTCACGAAGTGACAATTTGTACATTTAGGGCGCTTTCCGAATTAGCTATAATCGCTCACAGCGCTCACATCATCTCACATGGCGTTCCGATTAGATATCACGATTATGACAGCTGAGAGCTGTCAACAATTCGGAACGCCCGTGAGCGCGCTCACAGTGCTTACTCAATGTAAAAACGATATTATTACAGTATTTCTTTGTATAAACACCACATTTCTTCTTCTTTGGTTAGGTGGCGACTATCAGCCAGAAGCACAATTTCGAAAATGCCACGTTAGTTTAATTTTATGATAAGATGCAAATCAAAACAAAACACACACTGACACATCCTCACACACACACTGTCATTTTTGACAGCGCTCACGGTGATATTATTCTAGGGCATGGTCGGCGTTATCGCAAGATGGCGCATGTCATGACGTCATCTATGACGATTCACGGAACGTCGTTATCGCGCTCACGCTAATTCGGTACGGGTTTAAGCACGCTCACATCGATTATTTTCCATCTCGGAACGCAGGGTTAGTATTTTATCTATGGTGACAATGACATGAATGGAATGACAATCAAAAAATGGTTTTTCCGTTGTAAGTCATTTTCCAGCTGGTGCACAAATAATTTTTTAATTGCGGTGGTTTTATTATTATGTAGATTTTTTATAACTATTTAATATAGTAAATTAAGGTTTTTTTTGTACTTTTGATCTGAATCTGAAATATCTAAATATTCATAATAAAAAACAGTACAAAATTCTCATACGAATTGAAGAAGAATTCCTAAGAACGGAACGGAGCGATGGAATTTTTATTTTTTTGACACTTAGTGTCTGTCAGTGTCAGTTCCCGTTAATTGAAGTCATTGATATCATTATCAGCTGTTGTGTTATTTCGAGTTCAGTGCCCACCTCCCCCAGTGCAGTCCCTATCGTCAATTCAATGAACTTTAAACTTCAATAATCATGAGGAAACTGTTCCCTATAATCTCAAGAAGCCATTCGCACGTGTGTAGTTTGAAACCGTACAAAGAGACGAGATGGTTGATGCCGAATGGGAATCCAACTGGTGCATACATTTACAACTGTGTCGCAAATCAAAAAGTTCCAGTAATACTGAATGACCCTCACATCGCCACCTGGTATTCTTGCGGGCCGACAGTGTACGACTCCGCTCACGTAGGCCATGCGAGCTGCTACGTCAAGCTAGACATTATTCAGCGAATTATAAAATCATTTTTGAAGATAAAACTCGTGACGGCTATGGGCATCACGGATATTGATGACAAAATCATAAGAAAAGGTATCGAAACTAACACCCACTTTCAAAATATCGCTAAACAATATGAACATGAGTTTTGGCTTGATATGTCTTCCTTGAACATTGAAAAACCTCTAATAATTACTAGAGTATCAGACCATATCCAATCTATTGAAAGTTTCGTACAGAAACTGATAGACACTGAAATGGCTTATGTTACAATAGATGGGTCAGTATATTTTGACACCGCCAGGTTTCCTTCGTATGGAAAGCTACAGAAGGCTCAAACTGAAGGTGAAGCGGCAAATGAAGAGAAAAGAAACAAAACAGATTTTGCTCTGTGGAAAGGTTATAAGCCTGGCGAACCTTCATGGGACGTAGCTTGGGGTAAAGGTAGGCCAGGATGGCACATAGAATGCTCTGCTATGGTCAGTAAAGTGTTTGGATCTCAAATAGACTTTCATGCAGGAGGTATTGATCTTCAGTTCCCCCACCATGAGAATGAGGAAGCTCAGTCGTGTGCTTACCACAATATAAGACAGTGGGCCAACTATTGGATCCATGTTGGTCACCTGCATGTCAAAGGAGACACCAAAATGTCCAAATCTTTGAAGAACACCATATCAATACCAGACCTACTGAAGCAACACAGTGCTGATGTGTTCAGAATGGCTTGCCTCACATCAAGTTACCGCTACCCAATGGAATACAGCCCTGAAGTAATGAAAACAGCGGAAGAGGTTCTAAATAAGTTCAAATTCTTCCTCAAGGATGCATTTATCTATGTCAATAACAATGCAGTGAGTAATGGAGATTACAAAGATAAGATATTGGAAGATTTACAGAGCATAGAGGAGGCTAATATAGAGGCTTTGAAAAATGATTGTAACACTGCAGCTTGTATCAACAATCTCCTCACTTTAGTTAGTAATGCAAATAAACTTATTAGGTTAGATACTTCAGAATACTATCCTGTACCCATTGCATTAATAGCAGAGTATATAACTGATATGTTGACAACATTTGGACTGAAACTGCAAGATTCAGCACAAGACAGTGTATTATCAAACTCTTTGATAGACACGCTGGTTGAATTTAGACACACAGTGAGATTGAATGCCTTATCTAGGAAAGACAAGGAGGTGCTGCAGGCATGTGATGTTGTTAGGGATAAAATGAAGAAAATTAAAGTACAGATTAATGATAGCAATAAAACTTCTTCTTGGGTGTCCACTCAATAAGATCTCTCTAAGTAAATGGCTATCATTAACAACAACATCATCATCATCATCTGTCTGACAATCAGTTTTAGCGAGGGGTATAGTATTATGATGGGTGACCATCTTTCTAATTTTTCTTGAAATTTGTCTTCACTCACCACATCACCCATTCTATGCTAGGGCAGGATGGGTGAATAGTGTTACATACCACCATTAAGGCATTGAGTGCCCCTGCGGTCACACGGTATCCGCCAACAATAGATTTTCTATTGTGTCTGTTGTCTGGCATACTTATGTTCCATCCTTCGAAACTAACAATTATAAAACAATAAATGTAATGTGCCTTGATAATGTTCCTATCAACCTTCGATCAATAATAGTACTATTATTGATCGAAGCTATCAACCAAGTATTTTATGACAGGCTTAAAACTTTATCACAAACAAAACAAATCAATAACTTTGTATGATAAGTGTAGAAATAACTAAACCTGCATGTGTAAATAATACCTAAATGTTTTATGTTATTAAAATGTGCAAATAAAAATATATCACCACTGTTCATTCAAGTTTTTATTTTCATAATTTACTTACACGCAAGTCCATTGACTAGACTTTGATGAAATGAGATTTCTGGGGTGTATAAGAGTCCTAAGAATATAAACTAAAAATAAAACTTTGCTTTATGGCAAGTATGATATTATAATTGTTCAGGGTTTACATTTTGTGTCATATCTTGTTATTTTGATATTAATTTCGTCGTTTTAACACGTTGCAAATGACATGTATTATGCGCTAAGGGCATGCATACACGTCAGTAGCATTGTTTACATTGTAAAGCTTTGGTTTTCTAGGAAAGCGTTTCCGTCAATAAAACGACCGTCATGAAAATCTGTCATTTTCACCAGTATTGACATTAAAGTGCCAAAATTCGCTCTGAATTTGGACAGCCGTAAAGCTACAGTTTACTAGAAAAGCGGCTACCGCCAACAGCGACCGCAATTTACCGGTGAAAGACGTCACTAAAACGTTAAACAGCTAGATTTGCCCTCAGCGTACTTATAATCACGCAAAACGTGTCCATACTGAGAAGAGTGAGCTCACATATATAGCCTTTCCATGACAAGTCACTGCATCATTCATTATGTGTCAGAACGAAACGGAAACGCGACTATATTTTGACGCGGTAGGGCGTAGCGACAGCGGTCATGTGCGGTCACCGCTTTTATAGGAAACCGTAGCTCCATTGTGTGACCACCCGCTTTCTTAGTAAAACCAAAACTCAACCGGTCGTCCTACGTGAGCGAAGATTAGACATTGCGATGCGAAGATACCGAGAGTAACTGTTCCTAATATGATATGCAAAGCGAATATAAATATGTTTATGTCCATATATTTATCGCTCACCTAGGACACGGGTTAAAAGTTCTAAACATAGTAATGACCTGGTAGCCATCAGTCTTTTATTAATTTAACATTCAATGCTATGTAACAATGTTACTTTGTTCAAAACCGAATCCTTATCATAATGAGCGCAGTTCTAAACAAAATATATTAAGTACAATTGACACAACAATGAGATTATTCAACAAAAAAATAGTTTTAATACAACAAGCTTCGTTATATTGAGTTCGGACGTAGTATTTTATGGAATGTATATTATATGTTGAATGACATAACTTAAACGCATCGTATTATTTTACTAACATAGGTTCATAGGTTTTAAACGTAATAACGTTTAACAGTGCTCTGGATATTCTATTTATCAAGAATGGAAGACTTCTATGAAAATGATCCGTGCGTTGTTGGGAATCAGGCAGTCATATACAAATGATAACAACATTTAGCAAATCTACCGACTAACTTCAGTATCTAACATACCAATAATGCATAAAAACTCTAAGATTTTAACCAAAAACAATAACTTCAACACATTTTCATACAAAAACCAACGCAAGACAACGAAGCTTATCGTACCAACTTTTAGAAACAAATTTTGTGCGCGGGATACTTTCACCTTAGGAGTTAAAGATCTAGATTTAATTGGGAACAGGATGGAACGAGCCGTTTTTATCTTGAATCATATTCTCTGCTTTATACACCTTCCAAGCGACGAGATAGTCGCGTACCATTTTGAATAATGTGTAGTAGTTTATGAACAACAGTATGACTATCGCTAGGAAGTTGTGCCACTGTATCGAACTGAACAGTAGGCAAAGTTGGAGCACTATGAGGGAGAGTTGTAGGCACAGCATCCCGCATAGTAGGAGCGATGGGTTTGCGAACACCGTCTGTGGAAGAGAAATTAAATTTAGTGTGATTGATAGTCTCCAAGCTGTTACAGCTTTGTGTTGGCGGAACTGACGTCTGTGATATCGTAGACTATTCCAGACTGCTCAAATAAAAGCTTTAACCCTTTGAACGCCATTGTCACATATACGTGACAAGCAAGCGCGTGCCCTGTACGCCAGTCGTGTGTCGCCTATCCTATTACGAGCGACATAAATATGTGACAAAAAATGCTGTGCACTTTATCACGAAATAAACAATTAAATCATAACTTTTGTGTGTTTTTAAATGTACCTTAAATATTTAAAATTGTGGCTTGGCGTGGAGGGCACGCGCGTGTTTTTATGCTCTGGCGTACAAAAGGTTAAGGCACACACAATGCGAGAAAGTTGGATAAAACGCCTTTGTTGGACCTTGGAAGTTTTAACTAAAGCATCCATGTGTACTTAAAACCCGACACTCTTCAAGGCATCTTGGGTATGCTCGTTCCATCAAAGACTATATTCATCGCTTTCCACCAAACGTGATCGAGGTTATTAACGGGCAAATTAAAAAAAAAATCCTTATTCGTTGGTCTAGTGCTCGCAAGCGCTAAGCATGCTGAGCATGAGGTCCTAGAATCGATTCCCGGGTTTGGCAAGTGTTATGCTGGAATTTCTCAGTAGCAGTCCGGAGTCAGTGTGCCCAATATTGGCGAAGGGCAATAGGCTCGCCCCCTGTTACATGGGACTTAAATAAAACTGGCCAAATTTGGGTGCACTACAGGTACACCTATAAATAACCAAAAAAAAGTATGTAAAGTCTATACAAACTTATGTTTCAAATTAATATTATTTCAAGTTAAACAAATATCAACTTTATTTTAATGGTAATTAAGTTGATTTCAGAGTGACTAGCACTATTAAAAAAGCTATAAAAATGTTTGAAGTTGTAGCTTAAACTGAACTTTATGGTGTAGGATTTAAAGTTATTTTTCCATAAACTCATATTTGTTTGCATTTTTGGCAAATAAATCGCAAATGCAGATTATGAGATACTCACATGGAACCTGCAGTGCACGACAGAAGCCGGGTCTGCGGCGACGGTCGGCGTGCTGGCGATGTACACGCGGCCGTGTGACGTCACGCGGGCGCCGCGCGACCACATGCGGTTCGCACACCATGGTAGGACTTCGCTACCTTCTGTGGATTATACAGGATTAATAAAATTTGTTGGTGAAACTTCACAAATTGTTGGTAAAGTGGTGAAATTTTAACGTGAGGTTAACTGATATCGTCCAAAAGTATGATTAAACCAAATTTTAAGTCAAAAGTACTTGCTAGTTGCTCGTGGTCAACGTTAGCACGAACTGTGATAAATAATGTTTTTAATCCCACATGTAATCTATTGTGTTATGAAGAACAGGGTGTAAAATCCACTCATCCTACATAGAAAAGGGAGGATCCTCCGACCAGACAGGTGTTGTGTCTGGTGGGTAACTGCCCTAAGATTGATGTCGGGATGTTGTATTTGTGCTAGTTGCGCGGTAAACTTTGCTTGCGCGATGCAGGATTTTGCGTGACGTCAGTGTGAGGCGTAGTTAGCATGTGGTCATGTGGTGATACCGCCACAAAGTGATGTGACGGCTGATAAAAGGGGAGAAAAGAAGAGAAAAACATCACGATCAAGCCATTATTAACCATTGCATATTTTCGTATAGGTATTTAAATTATCTGAGACTAGCAGCGCCCCGCCGTTTCACCCGCGTATGTTTCGATCCCGTGGGAATATCGGGATAAAAACTATCCTATGTCCTTTCCCGGACTCAAACTATCTCTATTACCAAATTTCATCTAAATCGGTTCAGCGGTTTAAGCGTGAAGAGGTGACAGACAAACAGACACACTTTCGCATTTATAATATTAGCAAGGAATTGATCTGAGACTTAATTATCTGTCATAAATGGAAAAGTTCAAATACCAAAAATTAAAATAGACAGTTGAGTAAATGGCAATACATGCTAATTATGTATTCAAGTAGGTATAGACAAAGGGTGGCCGACTTGGTTAGACCCAAGATCTACTGTTCACTGACCACACCCTGTGCGATCTACCAATTACATACTTCTTGAAATCTTATATGAAACAGCATAGTTCAGTACACCATTATGTAGTATTTTTTATTTTATTAAGAGGGAAAATATGAAACTCAAAATTATTCTTAGTAACTACTTATTTATATTAATGTGAGCATTGCGTTTAAGCATCTTTAGCTAGATTAGCAAAATCTGCGATGCTATTCTGTAAAAATCTCACCGTGAAAACTTAGGTGAAGTGAGCGTGGAGTGAGCTGTCAGTAGTGTTAATTTCTAGCAAAAACAAACGCACTTCACCTAAGTTTTCACGCTGAGATTTTTACAGAATCGACCGGCAGGTTTGTAGTTGGAAATATTTTTTGCCTTGCCACGATCGACTGGGCTAATAGTCGCGATCGACCGGTATAGACTATGTCAGTTACCTGTACAAGAATTGTTATCCGCGCGCCACCGGCCGAGGTGCAGCGCGGAGCGGTGCGGCACGTCGCAGTACGTCGCGCTGACGAGCTGGCTGACGTACCGCGCGAACAGACCCGCCCATACGAACGCTGTCTGCTGCGATGCTGCATATACCTCGTAGTACAGGTATGACTGGAAAAATAATTAAGGATTTGTTTCAATCCAATAAAAAAGAAAGGAAATGTTTTAGGACCGTGTCCAATTTTTACCCGACTGCGCCAGAAGGAGGGTTATGTTTTTCGAGTGTATGTATTTTTCGGGCATCAATTTGCTTACAGACACAAAATCATATTTTGTTCCGTACAATAATAATTATATTATTATTAAGACCCTAGTGCCGCATAGCTAGGTATTTACGATCGTTCGATACGCTTTTGTGCCGAAGTGAACATCAATCAATATTATCAAAAAAGCCCTCTAAATGCTGTCCACAAATCTTTATCAGTATAAATCAAATATAGACAACAGCCGTTGTTCCGACAGCTATTTGCTGTCGAGGGCAAGGTAATTGTACAGACGCCAGCACATCAAGCTACCCGAAACTGTCAAATTTTCCCCAATCAACTTTGAACCTTATGCCATAACGATAAAGATGAAAATCTATTAAAGAAATTTCACAGATTGTAGTAGCTTGATGTGCTGGCGTCTGTACCTACATTATGGATTGAAAATGTCTAATTTTCAATAAGACAACCTGTCGAATGGTTGTGAATAGCTATGCAGATGTCACTGTGGAAATGTTTCGGATATAACTTATTATTCGACTAGCTGCGCCCCGCGGTTCCACCCGTAAATGTCGATCCCGTGGGAATATCGGGATAAGAAGTAGCCTATATATATGTTAATCCAGGGTGTCAGCTACCTCCATACAAAATTTTATCAAAATTGGTCCAGCCGTTTGAGCGTGAAGAAGTAACAAACATATAAACACACACACACTCACAACTTTCGCCTTTATAATATTAGTGTGATAAAAAAAGGTACATTCCTCAAATTGACCACCATAACAATTCTTCAAATATGTCACAGAGTTGCATAACCAAAAACCACAGTAGATAAACTAATAAAGATAATCTGCTGTAAGTCTGTGTAGAGTATTAATACCTAAAACTTTCGTCAGTTCTAATTCTAAATAATATCAAGAAAGATATCCTCACCTGCGCAAAACAACACGGTATAAAACTGGAGTAGTAAGCTCCAACCACCGAGTTGAAGATAATCTTCTTCATGCGCACGTTGAAGTCTTGACGTAACGCCTCCACCTCCGTGCGTATCTGTGCGGCGTCGTGCGTGCAACAGTGTAGAGGCGGGTCGTCGTTGTTGAGCTCGAGGAACGGGCTGGACTGGAAGCCGAAGAGGAGGAAGTATATGACAGCCCTGGAAGAGAAGGTTATATATATCACATAAATGATTTAATTTCATGGAAGTGGCAAAGTTTTTGGAAAACAAGATTTAAAATACAGTTGTGCCAGCAACACGAAGAAGAAAAAGAATGATTTCATTTCTGTAAGCAGGTTTGTATGAACAGTTTTACACGTCAATCATATTTTAAACTAGACGAGGCCGGCGCTTCCTATCTGACTTATCTAAGAGGAAAGACAAACAGACAAACTCGGAGGTCACAGTCTCTTTTAAAGTCCAGACATAATCTTGGTTAGATCATGAGAGCACCATGTATATTAGTGTCTGAAATGGTTTTTAGAAGAAAGAACCACGTAGATTGAGAGGACCTGTCCAGTCAGTGCATGCATTTGTCAGTAATCAATGCAGCTCAACCGAAAACTTAAGGAGCTCAACAGTAGGGTTGTGTAAAAATACATTGGATTTATAAAATTGCTAATTTAGTGATGAAATAACGGGTATCAGGAATGAAGTAAGAATGTTTGTACACAGAAATATGTTGAGATTTGAAATTGTTGCTGTATTTTTTTTTTATTATGTGCGTAAAAAAATCTATACAGATCGCACAAAATGTATAGACGAAGTTCATTTTACTACAGTATATTTGTAAATGGACATGGCAATAAAAATCCGTTTGATATATAGTAAAAATGATACAGTATTATATTACTTACGGATAGCACAAGTAGAATATTTTCACCAGTGGATACTTGAGCACTATGAAATATGTGCACCAAGAGAGAGCACCAAGTACCACACCCAATATAAACATCCTGGAAAATAAATGTACACAATACTATTGATGATTTGTGTGTCAACTGTATACATAATTAAAAACATTTTGCGAATTGAAACAAGAAAATGAAAAAGCCTTTTATTTATCTCTCCCTTCAACTATTTTTAAGCCTTAAACTATTTGTAATTATTTTTTTTAGTGTAATAGGTACGACATAGAGTATAATTTATTATTCAGTAATAAAAATGCCATCAAAAATATAACTTGTAAAAAAAGCCAAGTCTCGCAACTCAGTTCTTCTACCGTAAAAAGTTGAGAGATCCATGTAATATCAAATGAAATTACATTAGTTTAATCACAGCCTCTGAACAGATTTCATGTGAATTAGGTACATAAATACTTATATTATTCTTTTCTCATAAAATATACCGTTCTTCTTACCTGGCAGCAATAGTAGCGTGAGGCATGAGTTTGGGCGCCAGTAGCCCCCTGAGGACAGCCAGGCTGATACTGAGGAGTAGCTTGCGGAATATTATCGTCACTATAAACGCCACCAAGTGGGGGTCAATCAAGTAGAAGTTCTGAAAACAAAACAACATAGTTTGTTATAGATCTGACCACACTAAGTCGAATCCCGCGCGGCATTTTATGCGTGGAGTTAAACTTGGAAAACCTTCATACAAGTCGACAAAATTCGCCCCAGATAATTTCGCTCTGCATCGCGAGGCCCCATAGTTTGGCCTAAGTTTAAGACTTTTTGATGAATATCAAAGGATAACAGAAAATAAAAATCTGCAATGGCCACATCCTCTACTGAATGACAATGATTAACCAGCACACATTTGTGGATAATTTGAAATTCCTTTTTTTTTAATTTATCCATCCTATGGTTTGGACAAGTTAGAGAACATAATTACGATCAGCTTGAAAATAAAACAGGAAACCAACGAAAGAAAGGGCTCAGGAATACTAAGTGAATCAACATCAAAATTAATAAGAAGACGTACAGAATTAATCGCAACTAAAAACAAAAGCAAAGATACAAAGCAAGAGCTAAAAAGCCTTTTCAAAACAACAAAGAAGGCCATAAAAGAAGATTACAATAACCACAGACAAAGAATAATAGAGAAAAACTTAAACTGCTACAGAAGCTCCAAGCGGGCCAACAAAGAACTAAACACACATAAAGACTGGATTCAGAAACTTAACAAAGGAAATTATGAAACGAAATCCAGAAAGGACATTATAGAACATGCAACTGAATTCTACAAGGAGCTGTATAAAAAACCACCAGAAGACCCCTGCGATAAAAAGCTAATCATTTCCGAGATAAACGAGCAAGAAGAATTAGAACCTATAAACAGCGATGAAGTATTAAGACATATAAAAAAGTTAAAACCTGACAAAAGTCCTGGACCAGATAACATAAGCAACGAAGCAATAAAAATAGGAGCCCCAGTCCTAACACCATGCTTAGCAAAACTATTCAACATGGCACTCGAAACAGGAAAAGCTCCTAAGCAGTGGTGCGACTCTGACATAATACTTCTTTACAAAAAAGGTGATCCAGCAGACATCGGAAACTACAGACCAATAAGTTTACTGTCGAGCATTTACAAACTTTTTTCCTCTATACTACTGAGCCGGATAACATCAAGAATAGACAACAAACAACCAAGAGAACAAGCCGGTTTCCGCCAAGGATTCTCCACCATTGATCATATACACACACTAGACCAAATAATTGAGAAATATATAGAATATAATCGACCTCTTTATGTAGCCTTTATTGACTACGCAAAGGCATTTGACAGTATAACACATGCCTCGATCTGGAAAGCACTTGCTTGTTGCGGAATAAACAGAACTTATATAGATATTATAAAGAACATCTACTCACAAAGCAGAAGCAGAGTAAGATTAGAAACTAAAGGTGAAAAGATAGTAATAGGAAAGGGAGTCAGACAGGGGGATCCAATGTCACCGAAACTTTTCATAGCAGTGTTAGAAGGAATATTTCAAGAAATAAACTGGAGAAATAAAGGACTCAGAATGCAAGGTCAATACCTAAGCCACCTCAGATTTGCTGACGATATCATCCTCTTCGCGGAATCAGCAACTGAGCTAGAACAAATGGTACAAACACTGGACATAAATAGTAAAAAAGTGGGGTTACACATGAACACAAGCAAAACAAAAATCATGACGAACCATACGGAAAAGGAAATATACGTGTCGGGATACCAGATCGAATATGTAAAGGAATATATCTACCTTGGAAAACAAATATCATTTGATACAAGAAATAACGAAACTGAAGTAGATAGAAGGATCAACTGCACTTGGAAGAAATTTTGGTTACAAAAGGAAGTACTAAAAGGGGATTACCACATGAAGTTCAAAAGAATAATAATGGACACCTGTATTTTACCAAGTATAACTTATGGAAGCCAAACATGGACATATACTAACAAAATAAAAAATAAAATCTTATCATGCCAACATTCGATGGAAAGGAGTATATTAAAACTCAGGAAGATACAGAAAACCCGAAACGAGGAGATAAGGAAAAGAACCAAATTAACAGACGCCCTCCAGCACGCTCTACGACTAAAATGGAAATGGGCAGGCCACATTTCGAGATGTAGAGACCAAAGGTGGTCATTGGTGTCAACGGAGTGGTCTGGACCGGGAGGCAAGAGGAACAGAGGCAGACCACGCAAGAGATGGGCGGATGACATCGCTGAGGTAGCTGGTCCGAGTTGGATGGAGTTGGCCCAAAACAGGAAAAATTGGCACGGGATGGAGGAGGCTTTTACCCAAAAGGGATCCATACCCAAATAAAATTAACACAAACTATTTAATTTGTAATTATATAATTGTAAAGTATGGAATAAATGAGCTTTATTATTATTATTATTATTATGGTTTGGCCTTGAGGTTCTTAAAATATTACCATAAATCATTATACAAAACTAATTTGTAAACTTAGTAGCCCATGTTACTGAGCCTGGGTCGTCCCACTGCAGGGAAAAGGCCTCTCTCCATGACTTCCAGCTCTTGTACTGTTAGTAAAATAAATTATTCTTATCAACCAACTACCTAACAGCAACAATATAAGGAATACCACCAAACAGAAAACATAAAAATTAATTCAGATGATAAACTTGTAACTTACCATTGCCTGGTTTGTGTAAGAATGTGGTAACCACCAGGCTGTCCTGTACAGATTCAGGAACTGTAACCCGGTAGCCACCAGAGTGAAAACAAATGTCATGGCTTCAAACAAAAGAGTTCCATCCTGCGGTATGTAGGGGAATGGTATGTGTTTAGGGGCCACGGGCCCATCTGCAAGTTTCATGTCTGTGAGACCAACACTTGACAGAGTGCTGGGCGGGGTGCGTGCTGGACGACCCAGCCGTTTCCCATTACCATTCATTTCTTCATCTGGAACTGGGAATGTACCCTGAAAAAATAAAGATGTGGAAGTACTAAGTACTACAAAATGGTTTTGATTTATTATTAAATTACCTTGTAATATGAACGAAATTCGTGTGCTAGATTACAAGGAAGTTTATTACAGTATTCTGTCAAAAAGTGATTCAACTTACAAACCAATAAAGTTAGTCATTAAAACATATTGTGGCATTACACCAGATACCATTTTCAGCACGCAAACCTCTTGACAAATGCAATTAATTCAAAAGGACTAGAGCTGTGTGCATGCAGATGGAGACTTGAATGTTACCTTCTTATTTACACCTGAAGCCTTTTTAGATCCTGGTGGCATCATTTTACAGGCTAGAGGCGGCAGGGGCCGCTTAATAAGCGGGTCTTTAATGATTTTTCGCCGTCTAGAGACGGCTGTAGACGAAGTATTGCTAACTTGGGAATTCGCCCAGCGTCTCGCCAGGAGTATGGTCAGGCACCCAACGACCGCTGGTAAGAAGAACACGACAAAAGGGCCACTTTCATTTTCCGTACAACTCATCACTCACATGTTAAAATGTTTTATAAATTGTCACAATATTGTTTTATTTCGATTATTTTCGATAAACAACACACAGCACGACCGACAAATCCCACAGATGTCAAAATATATTTTTTATAAAATCTTCATGTTTCTGACCAAAGCTGTATTATCATTCAGCCAAAGTTTTCGAAAATATTACCTTCGTAAAGCAAAAGGCCAAGTACTCCGTGCCGAATGTTGCACGAATTTGACATTAGTAATTTAGTAATATTTGGTTTATCTGTATTTTGACGAATCGATTTGCCAATTTCCAATTTCTCAATGTGAGTGAATAATGTCGTGCCGGCTTTTGCTTACATCCAAAATAATGTAAAATGATAAACAAAATATCCAAAGGTTGCAGTAATGTCTTTTGCAATACTTTGCTCATTCGTTTTAACATTCTATGTCGTCATATGGTTCTTTGACTCTTTTTTCAAGGTACTTATTACTTATTTTTGTAAATTGTTGTGAAATAATTATTTTATGTTATTGTGTTTATTGATCAAAAATTTATTTATTTCAGAGTTGTATGCACTATCCGTATTATGCATTTTTGGAAGGGACCGGACTAAAAATAGGGATACTAAACTTCACATGGACAACAACTGCTTTCAACAGGTTTCTCTATAGATGGAGTAAAAATTTGAGCCGTGTTCTTCGAAAGTGGTATACATGCGGCTACATATTTACGATTTGGATATTCTTACCGTTTGCACTATGGACTCTCCTTACATTCATATTCGAACATTTTTATGAGA
The DNA here is from genome assembly GCA_963082905.1 of Oligia fasciuncula. Lineage (NCBI taxonomy): Eukaryota > Metazoa > Arthropoda > Insecta > Lepidoptera > Noctuidae > Oligia > Oligia fasciuncula. The sequence continues at coordinate 18,280,559 of OY720397.1, forward strand.
CCATTCAAATCAGCAGCAATGTGCCTGAAGTTAAGGCCATGCTCCCTGGTGTAAACATTCCGGCGTCAGATTTCTGGGTCTACTTCTTAGCTATAGGGTTCAGTACTGTTTTTCATGAATTGGGCCATGCACTGGCTGCAGCCCAAGAAGATGTGCAACTTATATCTGTAGGTGTATACGTGTTCACTATAATACCAATAGCATTTGTGCAGATGAATTCTGATCAATTAAATAGCTTAGCTATCACTAAGAGATTGAGAATATTCTGTGCAGGGATCTGGCACAATGTTGCCACTGCATTTGTTGCCTTACTATTATTCTTTTCAGCACCTATTTTATTTAACATAGCATATGAAACTGGTATTGGCGTTAGAATAACAGATTTTACAGAGGACTCTCCCCTGAAAGATCTTAGAGGATTGAATAAAGGAGATGTAGTTACAGCAATAACCAGTTGTGATGTCAAAACTGCAAATGATTGGACCTACTGCCTCCACATGGCTCATGACCGGTTCGGAATTTGCACCAGTGCAGAATATGTTGCTCAAAATGATGAAATCATGATGGAAACTATAAAAGAGAATGACGTTGTGGAATGTTGCCGTAAAGATGACTTGTATAGTTTTTGCTTTGAGTACATGGAGCCCAAAGTGGTAGCTGACTCAGTACTGCCAGGCCAGTTCTCCTGTTTAAAGCCAAGAGACATGGTCAAAGACAAGTTCACAAAGTGCACAGAACCTGGTGGTTACTCTTGTCCGAGAGGAATGCACTGCTTGAAGCCTTCACTTAACAATCACACTCATTTAATAATTATCGAAAGAAAGGAGAAACATGCTGTTCTCTACTTAGGCTTGCCATATGATTTACACAAGACAGTATTCATTGACCAGTACTTCCCAAGACTGGGCCTGTTCTCATTCTTTTCACCCTCACAGTTTGAGAAACTGCTGAGATACATATTCATATTTTCAATGGGCATTGGATTTTTGAATGTGATACCTTGTTATGGTATGGATGGTCACCACATAACAAGAAGTTTGATTCAAATATTAGCAAAATACCTAAACAAAAATGGTGATTTTGTAACATTCTTTACAGTATTTACTTTAGTAGTTGGCACGGGGGTGACAGTGCCTATCCTGATTTATTTGTTCTACCAAGCTATCTATACAGGTGCATAATAGATGCATCTACTTTGTTTGACTTCATTAGGACAAGCTGGTACTTGCACAAGTGTACCACAAGTGGTAGAAATTTGTATCAGCTCATCCCTGAGAGGTAAGCTAATAAGTGCTTTGACAGTGTAAAGTCTGATATTGCCAGTGTATGTTTAAATACATAAGGGGAAATGTGTGTCATAAAAACATCAATAATTATGTATGAATTTTACAACAAATTGTAAAATAATGTGCACTGTAGTTAGGGATGTGTGACTCAATAGTAGAAAAAAATAATAATTGGGCCTGACATGAATGTAAGATGTTAAAACTTGTGTCGCAAAACATGGATTCTGGCAACCCCAAGGCTACGTATGCACTGACAGGTGGCTTGTTTAGCGCCTAGAGCCTAGTGACTTACAGATACCGGCACGGATCTTGAGCGCTCAACGGTAGAGTGGGGATCACTCTGCTAATATTTGACTAGATTTAATTAAACAAATATGTATGTGTCTATTTAAGTATGTATGTATAAGGTAAAATCTTGGTTTTGTAAATAGCTAAATTATTATGAAATATGAATGAAACTTTAGTAAAATCATATCTTTATTATTTAGTTACTATTTCATCAAAATGTTTTAGTTATAAACATGTATTGAATAAATGTTTTGTATTTATGATAAACATGTTTTATTTTTCATAAAATAATGTTGCTTTACAGGTAATGAAAGGATGTTCACAAATTATTACATTTACCTACTTATTTTAGTTTGGAGGTAATCATTAGATATTTCTTTTATTATTGAACATAGATGAAAAGTCTTGACAACCAGTCTTACCAAGGGGTATTGTATTACCCAGTAACTGGGTTGTGGAGGACAGATAGGCAGTCGCTCCATGTAAAATACTGGTATTCAGCTGCATCCGGTTAGACTGGAAACCGACCCTAACACAGTTGGGAAATGGCTAGGCAGACGATATTGTAGTTACATAGATGACTTTGTAAGTTTGTCTAATATACTATGATAATCTACACTAATACTAGATAATCACAAAACTATAGCTACATAGACCAATTCGCATGTTTCATCAACTTTTACTCAAAGACAATGAGTTTCTCAAATCTTTCAATGATTTCTGTCCATGATGGAGCATAACTTTGATGGTGGTTTCATCCGTGTGGTGCATATTATTTCTGAAGTCTGCTCTGGCCCATTCTCTTAGATCAGCCTTCGTAGTTTCATCTTGGACTTGTTTGAGAGTCCGAAAGATTTCCCTGTAGAGCTTTAGCACTTCTTGGCGTAGGAGGAACTGGAAAAAGAGAGAATACCTACTAATCGTCAGCGAGATTACTTACCTACATAGCGAAAAATTGTGCCGGAAATAGATGTGAATTCTTTGAAAGGGATAATAACGAGTTCTTTGCATTATGTCAAGAAATCGGACTTTTATTTAATCCCACAGGAAAACCAACATTACTTTCTTACCTGTTTTAAACTCAACGTAGCTTTCGGTAGCTTGGAAGACATGCTTCTATTTTTTTTTGTATTTTATAATTTACTATAATTTAAATAATTACTAAATCTCACATTATTTTCATTGTTATCTTTTTTCGAATGTTCGTTTTGTTTGTTGCTAAATAACATAACCCAGCTGTTCTTGACAGTAGCGTAATTGTGTCTTGTTGTGACGTTACAAATGTTACAATTTGACAATTTTTGCATAGGTTTGTGAAGATCGTTATAACCTGCAGTTTTTTAAATGAGGGATTTTCCTTTTTTTTAACTCTTCCCTAGTCGCTGGATAGATGGCGCTGACCTTGGTAAATTACTGCAAGGAACGGAACTTGACATAATTTTTTGATTATTTCACTTGGATGTAATTTTGAGATCGTAAAACGAAAGCAAACGAACGAAAGTGTCAGTCAACGAGCGTATGTGACGGGACGCAATGTTTTTTTCCAAGCGTTTTGGCTTTGGCACCTAGTAACGTAGTCAGTACAACGCCATCTACAGAGTTCTTGGAAACTATTATTTTTTTATAAGTACTCAAAAAGAAAAGTTCTCAATAGCGTCAGGAATTTGAGATAGTTTTCAAATTATGGAACAACAAACTGAATGTCATTCTTAACAAAGCTCAAATTCAATTGCACCCAAAACCTTATATAGGAGATTTTTGTTCTTTAGTTGGTCACTGAAAAATCAAATAAAGAATACATTTCACTAAAGTACAGCCAGCCAGTCTGTACGCCAGCAAATCAAGCTACCCGAAACTCAAATTTACCCAATCAACCTTGAACCTAATGCTCTATCGATAAAGTTGAAAATCAATTAAAGAAAGACAAAGATTGTGGTAGCTTGATGTGGCGATAAAATGTAAATTATCTGACATTGACTATGAACACTTCTGTACGAACTAATAAGTTCGCCCTTGACAAATGTCTCACCTGCGGTCACCTGCCTGAGGCGATGAAGATGATTATTGTGATCGACGATGGGGATATCGTAATACAACAACATTAGCCGTAGGTACGCAAAATGAATGTAAGTAGGTATTCCCAAAACGCTTTGAGCATACGGGGTAATGGTTGTCTGCCCACCATCAATTCCACCATGTAACGGCGCTGTATAGATGGCCGTCTCATCTTGTTAACACATGTTGTCATCGTGTTGTTGTTTAATTCTTGTTGTTTTTGTTGTTGTCTTGTTTGATGGTACGTTCTTCATCATCATCATCATTTCAGCCAAAAGACGTCCACTGCTGGACATAGGCCTCCCCCAAGCACTTCCACTTGGACCGGTTCTGTGCTTCTCGCATCCAACGGGTTCCTGCGGCCTTCACAAGGTCGTCGGTCCACCTTGTGGGAGGCCTTCCAACGCTACGTCTTCCGGTACGTGGTCGCCACTCCAGAACCTTTCGGCCCCATCGGCCATCTGTTCTGCGAGCAATGTGCCCTGCCCACTGCCACTTAAGTTTGGCAATTCTGCGGGCTATGTCGGTTACCTTGGTTCTCCTGCGGGCTTGGCGGAATCAAATTGTCCATCTCAAACGCGCAATCCTAAAATGTAACTAATTGAGAGCTATTCACAACCCGACAGACTATCGTATCGAAACTGACACATTTCGATAACCTGTTGCCTTGCCCCCAAAGAGTAAAGTAACATAGAGGACTTGCCTCCGACAGCAAACAGCCGTCGAAAGAATAGCGGTCCTCTATTCAAAATTTTCGGGTTTTGGACTTTGTGAATAGCGTTTAGAAGACTCCTACGATAACATTGAACATTGATTGATGTTCGATACGATACGGTACGGAAGCGTTTCGAGGGGTTGTGAATAGCTCTATCTTGGTGACCGCACTGTACACACATATGCACATATTTGTGATAGGTACTCTTAGGAGGGAACAGGGCGTGCGATTTTCCAAACAAATGTATTTCCCTTTTTTCCTCCTGATTAATGCCTCCAAAGCCATTTTTTTTTCATAAAGTCAAGGTTTGCTGTAAACACCTCCCTGTCATTTTCTTTTTTTCAGCAACTAATTAGAAAAGAAAATATGACCCTCTAATAATTACAAAAAATGCCCTATTTTTACCGCCGTGAATAGAGGACTACCAGACAAATTAGAAAATTTTGTAACATAAAAAATATATAGGAACTTATACATACCTACTCTTTCTTAAAATGTTAATGTAAAAAATAATTGAATCGGTTCAGTTTTCGAGGAGAAAAAAACCGGGCAATAGCGAGTCGGACTCGCGCACCGAGGGTTCCGTATAATGTACCATCATATGTTTTTAAATTTTCACCGGCGAGCTACTTACTAGATCTCGTTCAAACCAATTTTCGGTGGAAGTTTACATGATATAGGGTAAACGGTATAGTTATTGGCCAGTTAAGCTACCTCATGACACTATTTATAATGCACAAAAATATAAAATGGGTAGATGTAAATGAAATATTTTTTTAAATATATAACATTAACGTATTTATTCAATGGTATGGCTTACATACTCTTTTTCCATACACTTTTTTAATAAAATCTACTTCGAGATACAAATATTAAATTATCGGTTATTGGCCACCATAATCACAATAATTGGCCATGTAATCTTACAGTTATTGGCCATAGAAAACAAAATAATAATTAACATTAAAAAAAGAAACTTTAACAAAAATCAATAGCCCTCACTAATTAAAAAATGTTCTCATCATCAGAAGGTTCGGAATCATCGTTAATTACGTAACATTTGTGGCATATGAAATTTTTGTACAGTATCAAGACTATCAACTGGTTTTCTTGGAAAGCCTTTCCGGGCCATTTTATACAGCCATTGCTTGATGGAATCTTCTACCTTATGAGTCAAATACGGCGTAGGTCCAAACTCAGATTTAGATGTGGGATTTTTAAGTTTAAATTGTAAAGTTGCCCTGGGAATATTATATTTTTTTGCAACTGCTCTCAAAGACATTGTTTTGTTCTGAATGTTTTCTAACGCCTCATCCTAGGGCTTCTTTGGTGTACCGAGGTGTTTTTGGTATGATTATTTTTAATTTAACATGATAGAACAGAAAAATAAGCATGATTGATCTTGTTCAAACGAAAAATAAAAAATATTATAGTTATTGGCCTCCTTTTTTGTATTGAAAATTATTCCAGGCTTCATAGTACTTGGCCTAGGCCAATAACTGTTTACACAGCCCTAAAATTAGTGACAAACGAATATAATGCATAGTATAACAGACGGTAGAGTTTTTTTTCACTATAAACGCATTTTGTTTTGGATGAAATGAATATAGTAATTGGCATAGGGGGCCAATAACTGTAATGTTATTTAAATTATTGGTGCAGTAATTGGCCACTACATTTTTTTTAATTTATGTTTTGATTTTGTCGTTTTATACTTCAAATACGCGTACTATGCATATCACTCTATATATTTTACAGATTTTCAATCACTAAACTATGTAAATTAATTTCAAAATATCACATCCTAAAATTTTATGATCTTAACATTTATTAAACAAACTTACCCATTTTTGATACCGGCGCGAAAAAATCACAGATTAAAAAAGAATGAATCCACCTAGCGGTGTTTTATCGAAACATTTTGAGAGTCAACAATTGTGTTGCCATGGTGCATTTTACATTTACCATGTAGTAATGTGGGTTGCTAGTTTTTCAATACTGATGTTGAAATGGCTAATAACTATGTAGGGGCCAATAACTATACCATTCCCCCTAATGTACTTACATCATATATTTTTTTTAGATTTATCATTCTCTTATTTTAGAAGTTACAGGGGGGGGACACATTTTATCATAAATCATTTATTAATTTGCCACTTTGGAAGTGTCTCTCGCGCAAACTATTCAGTTTAGAAAAAAATTATATTAGAAACCTCGATATCATTTTGGAAGACCTATCCATAGATACCCCACACGTATGGGTTTGATGAAAAAATTTTTTTGAGTTTCAGTTCTAAGTAGGTATGGGGAACCCCCATAATTTATTGTTTTTTTTTTCTATTTTTGTTTGTGAAAATCTTAATGCGGTTCACAGAATTCATCTACTTACCAAGTTTCAACAGTGTAGTTCTTATAGTTTCGGAAAAAAGTGGCTGTGACATACGGAAGGACAGACAGGCATGACGAATCCATAAGGGTTCCGTTTTTGCCATTTGGCTACGGAGCTTATTTCATCCTTTTCAGTTATAGTCGGGTTTTAATTTTTAAACTTTTTTAATTCATTCATTTGATACCCCACAAGGCACAAAGATCACAATGGGAATTTTCCGCTGACCAACTTCAAAAGTGCAGATAGATTTTGAAAATACTATTAAATGAAAACTGAGCGCAATCATTTAAAAAAGAGTAGGTACAGTCACGAGCACTAATATGTCAACACTTGGTAACTTTAAATTGCGATTTTTTCACGAAATAACTAATGCAAGGTTGAAATACGACACTTTACATAAACCTATGGGTTCGAAAATACTATGTTCCTAATAATATACAATTTCATTAAAAAATAAAGGAGAAAATCGCCTTTGAATCTTTATTCAAAGGCGATTTTCTCCTTTATTTTTTAAAAAACTTTTAAAAATTTAATGGCAGCTATTCTCTTCTTCAATTTTGCAACATTTCTGAACAGTGAAAATACTGTTCTAGGTAAAAGTCTCGGGGTAAAATAGCTTCTTTTATTAATTAACTAGTTGTACAGTCACGAGCATAAGTATGTATACACTTGGAAAGCCAAGTGTATACATACTTATGCTCGTGACTGTACAACTAGTTAATTAATAAAAGAAGCTATTTTACCCCGAGACTTTTACCTAGAACAGTATTTTCACTGTTCAGAAATGTTGCAAAATTGAAGAAGAGAATAGCTGCCATTAAATTTTTAAAAGTTTTTTTTTTATATTCAAGAGTGAGTGTCATTCGACTTACTTCATACTGCAAAGTCATACAAACATTTCTTTGCGTTTTAAAATAATAAATGACACTATTTTATCTGGATTTATTAAATCAACGATAGAAAACACGGAAGTGATATAAATTAACGCAAATAAAATAAAATAACGACTTTAGTCTGCGACGTTTTATTGTGCGTGTGGCTGTTGGGCCTGATTATCTAAGCCCTTATCTTAGGTTTAGTGCGTACGATCATAATTATGCGGTTGCATAAGCCGCTAGCCGCGCGGTTAACCGCCTCCACGATTAACCGCTAGTGCGTAAGAAGTCTTAGAAAAAAAAATACTTTATACACTAGAGCCTTCGATCAATATTATTGATCGAAGACTAGAGCATAAAAACGTATGTCGCCTACGCACAGTACGCACAACATAAAGACAAACTTTTCGAGCATAAGAAGGGAAAAAATTATTTGATGCGCAGTTATATAGTTTTTTTATTATAACGTAAAATAAGACATGTTAGTAATAGAGCCTATTTTTTTATAGTGTAGGTAACCGAATATTCGGCTCCCTTTCCAGTTTCAGCCACAGTTACACTGAGCTGCAATTAACAGATTTCTTTTATCCAAAGAAAACACTGACTTTTGTCAGAATTGTGTAAAATCTGTCCAAAACGGTAAAAATATCAATCCATACTTAACAGACAAGCTACTGTTAGCATCAGCAATTTAATCGCTTTTCATAAGCTCATACAGCGACTGAGCTGTAAACACAGCATCAGCAATCAACGATTTAACCGCTTTTCGGGAGCTCGATACAGCGACAAGCGACAACGCTGTAGCTCTCCGCTAAACAATTCAGCAGCAGTATAAAACAGGAATTATAAACCACACTCAAAAATGGAACGAGTCGCCAAAACGCAATACAGCGTCCAAGTACCGTGTGATGTTGTAATTGCGCCCGAACGCAGTAAGATGCATCTGCTGCTGCTCTTAGACGAGCTCAATTTTCTGGAGTGCGAATATATTTCCTATTCGCTAATACTAATAACAGCATGTGCTATGAACCTAAATAACTAGAATGTAGTTGTAGACTTTTAATAGAATGACAGAATATTTAGATTATTCAGTTCGCTCGCTATAAGTTTCTTTCCTGGGCCGATTTAAGAATCGGCTACTGTAAGTTGTTGAGACCAGTAAATCAGTCATTTCTCTTCGTGGAAATTGCTCATCAAAGCCATGTTTATTACGGAAAATTACAATATCATTAACAAAAGGGGTTGCTTTACATGAAGCTTGAAAGTTAACGAAAGTTAACCGCCCATGCGCTACGTACGTCCGGTCCGTAAGCTCCGCCCTAGGTCCGACAGTACGCGGGAAAACGGCGCTCAACGAAGCGACCAATCATGGCCGCCGTCAGTCGCGCTGCGATCGCCGCGTGGAGCGCACGTACAGTAACCCTGACACTGCTGCGCGCATAATACAATGTTTACGCGAACGCTAAAGTTGAACAAGAAAAACTTTTAAAAATCCTGTAAATATTTTTCACGTGTTATTATCATTACATAATAAGTATAGTGACTTTGTATATCTAAGATGGACAGTAAAACACCCACCAATCCCTCATCACCACCCAGGGCTCAAGTGAAAAAAGAAAATGAAGAAGAAATCAAGGTAAGGTTCAGTTACAAATATTTTTGCCGACATTGACGTGGGTTTCCGTTGGAAAACCATCATCGTGTTACGGTTTCGTCTTATTGGCAAGCGGCCTGTTTCAGCCGGTCTCGTAATAGGAGACGACCGAATCGTATTTTTAAATTCGATATTTATTCATCTTGATCTACGAGGGGACCTCCACAAAGGCTCGAGACTCGGGGTTACGCCGAATAAATTATTCGGTGTTATATTTCGATATTAATTACATTTTGCGATACACAATAAAACGCGTGTAATATCACGTTTTCGAGGCCTTTTCCAGCCATTAAAGTGTGTAACGCGATATCCGAAGCGCGCTCGAATCGCTGTAACCAGAGTCGCTGGATGTTTTGATAATAGATATAGGCGGCGCTGCTGTGTTGGTGTGTACGGACTGGCAGCACGGTAGATGTGTGCGTGCGGGGTAATTTTAGACGTTCCTTTGCTCAAAACGTAACTCGAGACCGTCCCAGGCCACAAGCCGACGCTTCAATTTATTGTTTTCATCTGTGTATCGTAATTGTGGACGTATGGTAGCGTCGCCTGTGCGCGTTATTGTCACCGATGCACGATGGTCGCCCGCCCCCGTGGATTCGCGCGCTTTTATTTTGGCGCCACGGAAATAGTTTGACATGTCAATAACCCCATTGGCGGTGACCACGCGTCGGTGACGTGACAGGACACACACTGCGATTTGTAACAAAAATTTGAGGTCGATTTAATTTATTGCATTAGTCGCCTCCCCGTCCTACTTACAAAGGTATCTTTTTTGTATTTTTAGTTTTTTATTACACAGATCAAAATAGTGCGCATTATTTTTATGTCGTCTGAGTAGCGTGATACAAAAACTATAATTATTAACGTTAACCACATTTATTGGTAGTTGTTGCGATATTACAAGAACATTCCCACCTGTCGTATATTAGATGAACACCAAATGATAGGTCTTGCAACATAAAATCATTGAACGGTAGCAATAAACTGAATATAACGATCTGATAAGTTGTAAGTGCTCTCAACCCGTTATTAGGGAGCCATAAATAGCAAAATGCATTTCACTTGTGAGTATGAATCAAGGTACACATTGTTGGGTGTTAAAGTACCTATCGTTTATCGTTATTTATGCACTAAATAAGAAAGAAATGTACCTTATAAAATCTTTGTTTTATCTTTTGAAGCTGTTTTGCAGATAATTGTAAAACTAAAATTTTTTGTAAGTACGCACCATTTGCTGCAGTGCGCAGTGGCAGAAACGTACAAAAAATTAACGAGAAAACATTTTCAATAATTAATTAAAGCTTCTACGTCGCGTTATGCCTAACGTGTTGGTATGTTGACGTCCTATTCATATCGCATCGATTCGATGTAGGATATTATAAGTAAATAATAAATAAGTATTGTTTACCCCGCTAACGATGTTTGGGGTATTGCCTATTGGAATGCCATTTGTATCGCCAAACCTTGTCTTAAAACCCGCACAACAAGGCTGGCAAGAAGAATGTAGACAAGCGTTCTAGCAGGTTACCCGTGGTCATGGTCCGTAGCCGTTTTTGATAAGTCCCTCGCGCCACCACAGCTCTCAAAACGCCGCGCGGGGACTGCATGGTGGATTACGGCCCCTTCCCTCTCACCGAGAGGAGGCCCGTGTCCCAGCAGTAAGAACATTAACGGCTGATTACGATAAGGAAGCGGATTCCCTGTAAAGACAAGTCCGTACCGATCGGTGCCGGTGGGATAGTCCCGTATTAACTTATGCGCACCACACTTAAAGAAACGGGGTATTCCTCGAAACTTTGAAACGCAACAAATGTATTCCTCGAAAAAAAAAATCTTGAAATAAAAATATTGTACTTAATTTTATTCCTCGAAATGCATCAACGATGGAACATAGAGAAGAGCATGAAGGATTCGTAATAAATGATATCGGAATACCCTAAAGAAACAGCTTAAACATGTAACCGCTTCTTTCCGAAGATCAACATACAGCGCTCCGAGATTTGGAACAAAAACTTACTTTTTTTACCCTTAGGCGGGGGGCAAATGCTTTTCCAAAAAAAAAAGTAATAAAGAGTTTAGCTCTAATCCAAAATAAAGATTGTCATATCAGGGTTTTATTTTCCATTGATTTTCTAAAAAAACCATTTCAGTCGGTATCATGTCATCCATATATCGTGATTTAAAACCTCTTATTCAAATGCCACAGATACCGAATCCTGTTTTCTATCTAAATGCAAATCGCAAATGTAAAATGCATTGCTCTATAACATTATATCGTGCGTCGAACTGCAATCGACCGTGTCATGTCAGGGTGTAATGGATGCGATGGCAAATTGACGGAAATGCCTTTGGAAAAATGAAGGGAACACGCGATGGGGACAGACTAACACACAATAAGTAGACCTATGTAGATAGACGTGTTTACTCAAACAAGCAGTTGTGAATCTCAAAGCCCTGAGGTGTTTAACCTCAGAGCTTTGAGATTCACAAGTTATAAGAAGAAAAAAACCTTCGAAAAAGAACCTTTAGAAACCTTCAAACTTTGAACTTGTTTACTGCAATGTCTAGTCTTATTTTTATGCTCTTGTGGCATTAAGAACTTTGGATTGGATAATTATAACATCTCCCTTCTCCTGCCCTTACCACAATTTATTTGGGGTTGGCGCAACATGTCCTTTTCATCCATACTTCTCTATTAGTCGTTAGTCGTCATCTCGGTAGTCCCCCCTTTCTAACCATGTCATCATTCACACAGTCTATCCATCGTTTCTTTGGTCTTCCCCTACTCTCATAGCCATCGACATTCGTACTCAAAACTTTCCTCACAATAATTAATAATATAACATTATGGATAATTATTATAACTTATCGTTGGTTTTAAAATCATAAAGAAAGTGTCTAAAATCCAGTGGATTTCAGTGAATCTGATCATCAAACCCACTTGCAAGTAAGGACGGAAAGGAGTGGGGACTTGCCAAGTCCAAAGTTTTTAGTACATACATAATTATTTTTATTGGTTTTCTTATGAACGTTTTGAAAGTTGGCACTGCATCAGGAATAGGTGTCCATAGCCGATTAGCTATTTTCCATCAGAAAAACTGTTTTGACGAAATTCAGTCTTTTTTAGAATTCAGGATGAACTTTGTTAGGGTTTCTTGAAAGGTATTGAATAATTGTTTAAAATGTCTCTCGTGGCTACTTAAAGTCTTTCCAGGGCTTACAAAATAGTCTTCTGCAGCTATTTGGTGAAACTGGCTTGCATCGGTGAAGACCTACATGAGCACTTATCTGAAATATGTTGCAGACAGCTCATCTCACAAGTCTCAGTTTTTTTCATGTATCTTGAAACAACCAGTGTAGTTAATAACAATGTCTAAACAAAAATTAAACAAGTTAATCATTAAATCCGACACGCAGTCCTGACACGATGCCCTAGAATCTTTTCCGCAAAGCGCTTACGAAACGTCAGATCATAAATATTGCACTTGCAACAAATGCGCGTACGCACATTATTGGGCCAAGGTCGCGTGCGCAGCTTTTTATTTGACACCTTATTTCTTTGTGTATAAGGTGTATAATTCAGTAATCTGTTTATGTTCTAACTACATAACATTGTCAGTGTCGCATCTTATTTATGTAGCGCATGTGCATTTAGTAACGTATCGTTTGATATAGTGGTAATTTAGTCTGAGAGGTCAGTCGCGGCACGGTCAAGGAAGTGTTTTTGATGATGCATTAGCTCGATGTATAAAGACGATGATTGTAGGCCACCTATAAACCTAATTGAGAGTATTTAGATAATAAATTACATATTAAATGCGTGCAAAGCTGTTTTTACACGTGCTGTAACAACATAACCACGACATAACGCTTTCATAATGCTTCGTATTTTTTTACTTTTTGTGATCTCCTCTACAAACGTTTTATTATTACATACTTATCTTAACGAAACGTAAGGAAACATATTTTACCTGACAGTGCATTTTGAATAATGACGCACTACAACAAAAAATATCACTCATTAGTTGGACTGTCCGGTCAAAAACCAAAGTTTTGGCTACCCTTGCATTTACATTTTTTTACTTTTTCAAAAAGCCTTATCTTGAGCATTTCATTCAATTCCAAGATAATTTTCCTCTTCCTCTATTTGCATAAACGGTACCATTATTTGGAAAATTTACTAAATAAAGCAAATTTGGGAAAAAAATTAAGGACCTATTGATTTTAATTTAATTGGTAACCCTTCTACTTTTGGAAGTATTTTGAATCATCTTAGGTGATTGATGTCTAGGATCAATCAGACAGATCACAGAACGCTCTGCGCCGTGAGTGCGGGGTAATTGCGTAACACACTATTAGTGGCAATGGCTTTTATTTTGACAGTGCAACAGCATTCATTGCATTATTTACGTTGCTGAGCAGACACATTTTTCCAACATATTATAACAATTTGAAGGATATTGATATTTCCAGCAATGGATTATCAATATCCTTCAAAATGATTCAGATTGTGATTAATAGTGTGCTACGCAATTAGAATGCTGGTCATTAGGTATTTCGTTTAAAGTTCACCCTACCATTCTATTCTATGTCCTCATGGACAACCTATGACTATATGACGTCATGCAGTATAATATAATAATTACAACAATATAAAGTAACGAACAAACATGGAAAGTCAACACGAGTGTGATGGCAGTGACACGCGATAGCCTGTTGTAATTGACACCGCGATGCGATGCCTCTGCATTGTACATCTTTCATAGAATAATGTGAGCCGCGCGCTGCAGAGGGTTACAAGCGCGACTCGGCGTAAGAACAGAATCTATAGAAATATGAACGAGATGCTAGGACCAATTAGGGCTTACTTAATTTGGTAAAAGCCAAAACATACATAGATTGGAGATGATAAAAATTCTGGGTGCATTTCATTTTCAGGGCTTTCTTCTTTTCTCATATCAGCCCGAATTATAATTGAGAAATCCTCACGCCATATTGATGTAGTACAAATAGTAGCCAGCCAGCAATATGGTAACGGGTTACGGCCGCAACTTACCGAGTTGTAGGTCGTAGACACTTTACTTTGTAGCGCTTTACTTTGTGTAAATTATTTGATCATGCTCTCAAAACGGAGAAGGAGAATATCGTGAGGAAACCGGCATGTTCTACAACCAAAACTTCAAAGACATGTGACATCTTCCAAACCGCACTGGGCCCGCGTGGCGGATTACGGCCCGGTCCCGCTAACCAGTTCCGGATCAGCTCCTAAGCAAATTAAGCAATTGCTTAGGGCCTCACGTCTCGGGGGCCACCATAAACTGCACTGAAAAAATATTTGTTTTCCGCGAATTAAATGCCCCGTAAAAGTCGCAAGTCGCATTCCAATAAAAAATTTATGCTTTCGTACATAGGTATTCTAAGGTCGGTCGGTAAGATCTCGTTGAAATAATTACTAATAAAAAAAAAATTTAAAGATCTAATACTAGTGGATAGGGCGGCCCACAGGCGTGGATTGCTTTGGGCATCAAGTAATTTTAATCCGGCACTGCCTCTCACCTAGAGGAGACCTGTGTCCCAGCTGTGGGAACATTAAGTATAGGCACTATGCAGCAATATGGTAGCGGGCCAACAGCTGACTACTCAGTGTACGGTGTGGTATATTAAAACACCATGGAAATACCAACCAAACGCCTTCTTCTGGCGTACAAAAATATACCAATTGAGTATTTTCAAAATATGCAAGATCTTACAGCCTGGCTTTTCTATAAAGAAAATTGATCCCTCTATATCTTTAGGTAACAATAAAACGTCAATTTTGTAGATCAATAATTCAACTGACCAAATCAATGCCGTATCTGCATCATATCCATAATCTTTGTGTAAAGGGGGGTGAATAAACACCACCTCGCAGGCACGGGAGGCGTGCGTGCGCGTATCAAGTGTTCGTCCACCATCAGCTCCAGATCCTACCCACACACCGAATAGACCTTAACACCAAGCAATAAAGATGAAAATCCTTCAAAACAACGATATTTCATAACTTTGGAGGGGTAAAGTCCGATAAATCTAGCTCAGAGCTTGGATTTCTGAATGTTGGTCTTATCTGTTTTATCCTATGTGATGTATTTATTCTGTGAACATAGTGCGTGGTTTGAAATATTAAAAACTGAAGAAAAAACATTAGGGCTACAAATACAATCTACATTGTTTTATAATCACCGCATGTCTTTTTTGCTGAGGAAACTAGGCGAAGAAAGGGAAAGGGAAAGCGCCAGGGTTCATATATAACCCTACTAGCTTCCGCCCGCGGCTTCGCCCGCGAGGTATGTCTATAAAAACTATCCTATGTCCTTCCCCGGGATGCAATCTATCTCTCTGCCAAAAATATGAAATCCGTTCAGTGGTTTAGGTGTGAAAAGGTAACATACAGACAGACAGAGTTACTTTCAAAATAATATTACTAGGTTCCACCCGCGGCTTCGCGGCGGCTTAGAGGGTTGTATTGACGATTTTAATGATTATAATTCTGTAAATACATACAAGTGTTCGATCGCGAATCGTATTTTGTTCAACATACAACCTGACACTGACCTGCAAATTGCAAAAACGTAAAAAAAAAACCGCGGGATACCCTAGCGCTTCCCCCTTAATAAAAATACGGTCATAATCATAAGTGTCAAGACTGTAACTAAACAAAAAAAAATCAGTTAAGTAAATAATCACAATCAGCCTATTAATGTTCCCACTGCTGGGACACAGGCATCCTCTCGTGAGAGGGAGTGGACTGTACGTAATCATTAAAATATATCTATGGTAGGTATGGCCGTAATCCAACGCGCGGGCCCAGTGCGTGTTGGTGGATGCCACATTTTTAATACCGAATCCTTTATCCAATTGATTATTATGTAACATTATTTAAAATCATGAATCAATTACCTACTTACATTATTTTGTTTTTGACATTCGAATTTTAGGGTAACCATGATTTCCCAGTTTACGAGACACTATTACAACTTTTACTGACTTAAAGCTAATAAATCACATTTTGTAGTATAAATAACGCATGTAAAATGTTCTTATTGATGTTTACTTAACATCGGGTGACATAAAAACTGCGCCGGATTATGTTACAGAGATATTCGAGTCTGTTGGTATGGAATTCTCAAAACATTCAATATTTATTTGTTTACATGAATTAAAATTTAAGTAGGTAGTGGGTACCTACCTACAATAATTATTTTAAAACTAATAAATTAATGGACTTTAAGATTTTTCGGGATTGCGAAAACCCTTCGTGGAAACAAGGCGTGATGTTATGTTAATTATTGCCATCTGAGCTTTGTGGAAATAATTCATTGATATGGGTACCTAAAGTCAAACAAACAAACAAACATTGTCAAACATTTGTTTCAAATTAATATTAAGTATTTCAAGTTAAACAAATATCTACTTTATTGTCATGGTAATTAAGTTGATTTCAGAGTGACTAGCACTATTGAAAAAGTTATAAAAATGTTTTAAGTTGTAGCGTAAACTGAATTTTATAATGTAGGATTTAAAGTTATTTTCCCATAAACTCAAATTTGTTTACATTCTTGGAAAATAAATGTCTAATGCAGATTAGGTATTTAAAATTTTCGACGACCAACCAATCTATTCTGTAAAATCTCACCGTCAAAACCTAGGTGAAGTGAGCTTCCAGTGAGAATTCGAAGGAACGTGGCGCCATCTATTATTATAATAGCGTTATTGTTGTTTTCCTTGGGAACAACACATTTTTTCGGGATGAAAGCTATCCTATGTCCGTTTCTGTACACCTGTCAACGTAAATGCAAAATTTCAGGATGATCGGTTCAGTGGTTTAGGCGTGAAAAGGTAACAAACAAACAAACTTACTTTCGCATTTATAATATTAGTTAGGATTTTGGTACATTTTTATCATTTTTGGCACGTTATTTAATATAACGATACGCTACACACCCTTTACATAGAAATATGTAACACAATACAGTTGAATGATGTGTCTACTAAATTTGGACGGGTCGCTTTTAGTAGAGTGTCATTTTACAACCGCTTCTCATATTACAACTTGACCGGACATTACTGTTCATTAGTGGTGTTCACAGTGCACATTTTTGAAATGCTCAAACTTGTGTTTTGTACTTTTGTTTGTTGCAAGAAAAAAAACACAAGACTTTCGAATTGCCACTACTTATCGGTAGCCGGTTTTGATTTTGAAAAAAAAAATACAAAGAGGTTTATTTATAAACGATGGTTAAAGTTAAGCGACGTTCAAATGTCAAAAATGTATGGTTAAACAGACGCTAATCGTAATCACTACTTAACTTTAAGTAACGTTTATGAATAAAGGGGAAAGAGACGAATTGCTCCTAATCAGTAGCCGGTTTTATACATTGTAGGAAAAGTTTAGGAAAAGGAGAAAGAAAATATGTTTATCATGTTTGTTTAGTAATGTTAGAAGTAGTAAATAAGTACCTTAGTGACAAAGGTACCCACAACAGTATTATATTATCTCTTCATAGGTACAGACGCTAGCACATCAAGCTACCCGAAACTGTCAAATTTTTCCAATCAACTTTGAACCATAGGTTTTAGCGATAAAGTTGAAAATCTATTAAAGAAATTTGACAGATTGTAGTGGCTTGAGGTGCTGGCGTCTGTACAAGTATATTAAATACATTTACATTTGTTTTAAAAAGAGACAAAGCTTACTAGAGAGCTTTGTTTTTTTACCGACTGTATAACTAATTTTATACACAATAGAAAGCAAAAAGAAGAAATAAATACCCGTATTTATCCAACACCCCATTAAAAACGGTACAAAAAATATTCTCTGAAATGCAAAATAATTTTCTTTACCAGAGGGTCGTGAACATTTTTCAATAACTATTAAGTTTCACAAAATTAAAACGAAATATTAGTATGATATCGATGAGGTATAATTAAAATATTTTTAATTATATAATTTGAGAACATTGGCGAAGGTTTCAATCGCTCGTTTTAATTATTGTAAGTTCTCGTCTCGACACCCGACGCTCGGTATCGTCGTTAATTTTAGTGTAAAATGAGACGCTGTGTGCCTCCGCTGCCTTCGGCGCGGTGCTGAGCTATGCGAAAAGTAACAATAACAGTTTTTTTTTTTTATATTGGGAAAATAAATTCAACAGTTTTCATCAGAAGAAATTGATACAGCATTCGTTTATTTAATAAAATACATGCGAGACAAAGCTATTGTTTCCCATTTTTGCTTTTCTACATTTTTCTGAAAATATGAATCCTTTGTTAGAAACTGTTGCTTGTAATGAGTTCCGTGTAATGAAAAATGATTGAGTTTTTTAACTTTTTGGAATAATTTTAGTTACTCATTCATTTCTTCAGGCTTCAGAATCGACCTATCTCGCAAACTCGCAATGAATTCAATAAACACTCAATCAGTCACTCCACAACATTGAAAATCCAGTAAATCCTGTTTCGCAACACCAAAACAGCGCGTGAGCGGAGCCCTAAGCGCAGTTGTTGAACATGATCCCGTATAATTAATGCTCGTCTCAGCTAAACCGGCCCTGGTGTCATTTGACTCCATTTTGCGTCACAAGCCCGGCCCGTCAGGCTGACGTTAATTTTCGTGAAACACGAACCGTCTGGCTTTACTACTTTTTACATCTATAATCTATGATGTGCGTATGGTGTATTGGTTGTCTGTTTGTGTCTAATAGTAGCCGCTATTAGCCTTGGGGAGATGGACTTGATGAAAGGGTTCATTTTGACAGCTCAACACAAAGGATAGCTCAGCTGACGTCATTCTTAAATATTACCTATATGGTTAGATACATGTACATAATACATACATGTATTTAAGATTATGTTTCAGCTATAGATTATACATTTTAATAGGGTGAGAATCTGATATTCAGCAGAAGATTCGTGTAATTTAGTATAGAAGTAGATTTTAAAATTTAAGAAGTAATTTTAAAATCTATTTTCAAAAGATTTATCAAAACAATAATTATAACTGCTATTCTGAGATTCCAACTTAACCCTACTACTTACATCATTACCTATCTCGAATCCACATTATACACAAAAAAAAACATTCGTCCAAAATCGTTTACATTTTTCGGCCACTTAAAGAAACAGCGTCGACGTACATGTTGTCATATCGTAAGATGAAACCGAACGCCGCCACTTAATACCGTCGCATCGCAGTAATATCTTGTAATCAGACACCACCGACTGACTGCTTTTTTTCTCGCCTGTCAAGAATGTTTGTTGAAATCCTTTGCCAATTTTTAAAATAAACTTGGAGTAACCCTTTACTTTAAATGCTGTCCTGTCACACCATAATATAATCACATTGTAACTTTGTAAGTAGTATTTCGGTGCTGGGACGAGTTCAATTTCTTTTTTATTGTGTCTGCGGGGTAATTGCGTAACACTCCAACAGTAGCAATGGCTCTAATTTTGACAGTTCAACGACATTCATTACGTTACTTACTTTGTTGCAGATAATTTTTCCGAACATTATGAAGGAATGGATTAGCAATATCCTTCAAAATGATTCAGATTGTAATTGAAAGTGTGTTACGCAATTAGGGTGCTGTTTTGTAAAAAAAAAACACACAGTCACAGTTATTTTTACTTTTAGACTGTCATATGTCATGCCCAACATTAGTCCAACCCTATGCTGGTATGCTTTATTTTTGAAGTAAAAACTTCTTTAAGCGCGTTAGGCGTTTTTTTGAGATGGGGAAAACCATTGAACTCGCGCCACTGTTACCGTAAGCGACACCGCGCGTGTTTTATTTAAAAGACGATTGAAAAAATACCCGCTTCGGATGTGTTCGGCTGTCCTCGGGATGTACTCGGTTTTAATGTGTATCCGATATGTCAGTGAGTGATGGCGAAGTATTCTGTTTGTATTTTGTTTTCACTTCTGTCGGCACTCCTGGAGTGCCACTGTTTTTTTTTTGCTCGCTTGTGAGGGTTGACAATCTGATCTTTTGACAGTCAACATCTAGAGACCACATTGAACTCCAACTTCAGTAATGGTCTGCGTTATCAGTAACCGCTATAATTTCGAATACCTGATATAACAGTATAAAATCATCGCCAACGCTAAATTCGCCAAACTACTCACTTATCACGATACACCTACGAGTATCTATGTTCTATGTTAGGGGTTTGGTTTCCGCACTTAGTCCTTCAGTGGACCATTGTGCGTGGGCCATGGCGGCCGTCGGTGGTTATTCCAACCAGCCCACCTCCCTCCAGAAGCTGATCAAATCTCCTGGTCTGTTAAGAACATCTGTGTACGATCTGGGTGTCCCGAGGGTTTCTGACCTTATCTGGGTGACGCCTGTGCACTCAAAGAGCACATGTGCAATGGTTTCATCAGCCTCCATGCAAGCCCTGCACAGAGGACTGTCTGTTATGCCTAATGTGTGAAAATGTTTATTTAGTGAGCAGTGTCCCGTGATGGTCCCCGTCACCAGGCGCAGGCCTTTCCTGTCCAGTCGTAGTAAGCGCCTGGTTAGCCTGCCATCCAATAACGGCATGGCTTCTTTGGACTGCCTGCATCCTGGTGACGACGTCCACCAGCTTTCTGCTTGTGTGTGGGTGTGCTCCTGTAGCCACCTGCGTAGTTGGTTGAAAGGGATGGGCACGATAGGTTCCGGTCCACAGACTGACATACTGGAAGCCCTTCTGGCCAGCTCATCAGCTGCGTCGTTGCCTAGCGATCCACTGTGTCCTTTTATCCATTGTAGTGTCACTGTATTGCGGTTCGATACAGTTACCCGCTCGAGCGCATCGTGACATTCTAGTATTAGGTTCGATGTAATACATTTTTTGTCTAAGGATTGAAGGACTGAGGCGCTATCGGAGAGTATGCGGACATGAGTGTCCGTGACTCTCCTGGCCGCTATGGCATAAGCCGCTTGCATTATGCCCACACACTCTGCTTGGTAGACCGTGTTGAGCATTCCTAGCGGTTTGGATATTTTTATGTTGAGGTCGTGTGAGAAGACTCCGACTCCAGTTCCGCAGTCGGTCTTTGAGCCATCAGTGTAAATTCTAAGTTCTTTCGGGCCCGAGTGGTCCCACCGCTCCTCTTCAAGCACAATGTTGTAATGCTTTTGGAAGCAGTATTGTTTCGGGGCTTTGTCGCAGGGTGATGCCATCATTGGCTGCCGTTTGATCGCATCTTCTTTTAAACGTATGTGTTTGACCCTAGAGTCTTTGCTCAGGGTCCCTGATTTGAAGAGCCTAAAGGCAGCCAGGGTCGCCTCCTCCCTCACTATGAGGTGTAGAGGCGGCAGCCCGAGCATAGCCTGTAGGGCAGCAGTGGGTGTAGTTCTCATGCAGCCAGTGATTGCCACACACGCGAACCGCTGCAGCTTTTCAAGGTCTTTTTGGGCTGTGCTCAGGTCTGTTCTGGGCCACCAGACTAGTGAGCCGTATGTAATGATTGGTCGGATGACTGTGGTGTATAGCCAGTGGGTGACCCTGGGGCTAATCCCCCAATTCTTGCCAAGCATTCGCTTGCATTGCCACAGGGATATACTGGCTTTCGTGGTAATATAGCTTGTGTGTTTTGCCCAGTTCAGCTGTTTGTCCAAAAAGATGCCTAGGTATTTGGTTTCAGTTGATAGGCTTAGGGTTGTACCAAAGAAACGTGGTAGTTGTAGTGTCGTCAGTTTCCTCTTTTTTGTGAAGAGGACCAGTTCAGTTTTTGTGGGGTTCACTGATAGTTGGTGTTTACCACACCAGTTTTCCACTATTTTCAGGGCCTGGCGCATTAGATTGCACAGGGTGTTTTCGTGGGTGCCATTAATTATTATGGTTATATCGTCGGCGTATCCTACGGTATAGTAACCTTTGTCGTTGAGT
Source organism: Oligia fasciuncula (assembly GCA_963082905.1). Lineage (NCBI taxonomy): Eukaryota > Metazoa > Arthropoda > Insecta > Lepidoptera > Noctuidae > Oligia > Oligia fasciuncula. Next base: position 18,302,730 of record OY720397.1, read on the forward strand.
TCTTTTATTAAACTGTCTACGACCAGGTTCCACAAAAGCGGCGACAGGACGCCCCCTTGCGGGCAGCCCTTCGCCACTATGGCTCTTGTGGTGTCGTTTACGGTCACTTGTACTGCCCTTCGTTTGAGCATGTTGGTGATCCAGCCGCTCAAAGACGGGTCTATGTTGTGTCTGTCTAGGGCCGTGCTGATGCTGTTGAAAGTGGTTTTGTCAAAGGCGCCCTCGATGTCAATGAAGGCTGCCAGTGCTGAGCATTTGTGGTCCACTGCGCATTCAATTTTGGATACCACGCTGTGTAGCGCAGATTCCGTTGATTTGCCTGTGGAGTACGCATGTTGTTGTTTGTGGAGTGGCTTTGCCCGAAGAGGTCCATCCCGGATATGTCGATCACAGAGTCTCTCTAGGGTCTTTAGTAGAAAGGATGTGAGGCTTATGGGTCTGTACGCCTTGGGTTGTGTGTAGTCGGCCTTGCCCGGTTTTGGTATGAAGATGACTTTCACTTCGCGCCAGGCTAGGGGTATGTATCTGAGTGCTATGCAGGCCCGATAGATTTCTACCAGGCGTGGTGTGATATGGTCAACACCCCATTGTAGTAGGGCTGGGAAAATGCCATCTAGTCCTGCGGACTTATATGGCTGGAAGGTGTTTATGGCCCACTTTACTTGGTCTTCTGTTATTAGGTTGTGGGCACTGGCCCAGTCTTGTTCCGTTGGGGTCCAATCTGGCACATCTTCCCAGGTCCTGTCCTCTAGGAGTTTGCAGTCTGGGAAGTGAGTCTCGAGAAGGACCTTGCTGGTTTCATGGTCTGTTAGTGTGTATGAGTTGTCGGGTTTCTTCAGCGCGCCAAGGGTTCGGTCCTGATCTGTTGATAAGATCTTCCTTACTCTTGCGGCTTCATTATTGGTTTCGATGGATTCGCAGAATTTCCGCCATGCTGTCCTTCTGGCGGTTCTGATTTGCTTTTTGTATGTGTATTGGGTTTCTTTGTATAGTTCCCAGTCTTCCGGGAGTCTGGTGTTTTTGGCTCTGTTAAAATGCCTCCGAAGTGTGCTTCTGAGTTTACTAAGTTCAGCGTTCCACCAGGGATTTCTCTCACTGTTGGTACGTGGTGCCCTTAGTTTGCAGCATGCATGGTATGCCTCGGTTAGGTATTCTGACAGCTTTGTCACAGTGTATTCAAGTTGTGCAGGTTCTCTTATGGTTGTTTGTGATAGGTGCCTAGCTAGTAGGGCGGCTAGGAGACGCTTGTACCCGGGCACATCGGTGCGCCGTGGATTTCGCCTCGATGTAGGTTTCCTTATAATGGTAGTTAATGTGAAGCGGATTCTTCTATGGTCTGAGCAAGAAGGTTCGTCCGATACGTGCCAATTTGTTATAAAATTTGTCGCGTTATCTGTAGCAAGTGTTAGGTCAATGATCGTTTGTCCTCGGACTGTGACCCAAGTGGGTTCAGAGCCTCGGTTGACGATGTTAAGGTTAGTAGAGAATAAATAGGTGGATAGTACCTCTCCTCTGGAATTCGATGCGTCGCTGCCCCAGAGCGGGTGATGGGCGTTCGCATCGGTGCAGATGATCAGGTCCAAATTGGCGCACTCGCAGTGCTGCACCAGGTCGGTCATTTCTTTCGGCGGGCAGTCTGTGTCCTCGCCCGGCATGTATACCGAGGCTAGTACAACATCTGGGAATTCGCCTTCGGTTTGGAGCCTGACAGCTGTCAGATCTCTGGAACAGAATTGAGTGAGTAGCGTGGTAGGGATATCTTTGGGTATATAGGCACAGGTTCTGGGTTTGTCTGAGCTGTGCGTGTTAAGGATTAGCTTACCTCCGATGTTACTGAGGCCGCAGATTCTGTTGTTCCTGATCCACGGCTCTTGGATCAGTGCTATTGTTCGGGGGTTAACCTCCAGTGCCCTGCGTAAGCTAGCCGTGGCAGTCTGGCTATGTTGGAGGTTAGTCTGGATGATGTTGAGTGGTGGTGACGTTGTTGGGGGGGGGGGGTTAGTCGGTGGTGGATCCATCGGACAAGACCTCCGCCGCCTCCTCTCTGTATTGGTTTTCGTGTTGTCCACCCGGCGACGATGCAAGAAGTTGCTCCTCGCCCCAGCCGGGGCATGCGGGTGGTATGCTGGCTATGTCGTCAGCCATCGCCGCGCGGGCCATGACCTCCTCAAGTTGGGCGATGTCTGCGTCGTCCGTCTGTGTTACTGTCGGTGTCGTCGTCGGGTCCGTTGTGCTGTCCGAGGGCTGGGTCGTGGGCCAGAAGCGCACGTATATCGAACCCAGTAGGTACGATATACGTCGCTCCCGCCCCATGACCTTTTCCACTTCCTCCGGTGGCACTCCTAGGGTCAAATAAGCCCCGTAGTTGTCGCCACCGACGGTAGTTGCCCTGTACAGTGACCACCGGGCTATGTTGTACCACGTATTCTGACGAATCAGAATACCTTGGAGCCTCTGTATGTCACCTCTATAACGAGGGACGAAAAGTGAGGCTCTGACGCGGGTGGACACATCGGACTGTCTAAGTACCGTCAGTGTAAGGTCAGTATCGGGGAGTTTGAGGAAGGGTACGTGTCGGGTCAGCCATGTCAGGGCGTAGTCGTCCTCACACCATATCTGTACTGTACCCTCCGCTACCCGTGGGTATCCGCGGAAGGCAGGGAGTGGTGCTGTCGGGTCCGAGTCCATCAGTGCATTCTCCAGGCCTACTTTGATCAGTTCGGCCTCGTCTTTTGTCAAGTCTCTGGAGGGGGGAGGGAAGCAGATTGCGACGGCGAGCCTCGCAGGAATATCCTTAGTGGCCCGCGCGTAGGTCCTCAGCTCCCCCTGGGCGGAGTGGACCCTTACGCGTTTGGCGTCCCCCTGGAGTGTACTCGGTGAAGCCGAGTCGTCAGGGCGTACCCTCTTCGCCGGCCCTGTACCGCTCGGTCCAGGCTGCGGCATGGAGGTGCCTGACAGGGTGGTGGCGTCTGAGCGCAAGGATCCACCTCGCCTACCCCTATGGTGTTTAGGTCGGGGTTTGTCTGTGTCGGTGTTTGTGTGATGGGGTCGGTCGGCGCCCCCGGCAGACTCTGTCGTGTGCAGGGGTTTTTCGCGCTGGGTTTCCCCTTCGCGGGCTCGCCCCTGCACGCGCGGTTCCGCGTCCGGCTGTTTATCGCGCTGGGTTGCCCCTTCGCAGACTCGCAGCTGGTCGCGTGCTCCCACGTTTGGCCGCTTTTCGCGCTGGGTTTCCCCTTCGCGTACTTGCGGCCGTTCTCTGTTTTCCGCGTCCGGCCCCTTTTCGCGCCTGGTTTCCCCGTCGCGGGCTTGGGGCTGGTCGCGTACTGCCTCTTCAGCGTCCGATCGCGCATCGCGCTGGCTCGTGCCTTCGCGGGTGCTACGCTTTCGGTCGCCTACTTTCCTCCCCCGGTTTGTGATTTTTCCGCGCTTTTTCAGCAGGCGTACTCTATCAACCGGGAGAGTGGCAGGGTCGCCAGGTTCGTCAACCTTCCCCATCACTCTCTGTCCGTGTCCGTCTATGTCTGGGTTGGTAATGCTGTTCCGCACGATGCTCTGTTGCCAGAGGCTCGAGGGAGGCATGCATGTCGTGGAGGGTATTGGCGCGTGTGTCGCAGCCGTGGTGGGGGTTAATGGCGCGTTAGTCGCAGCCGGAGTTGTATTGGTGGGCGCGTAGGTCGCTGCCTGTGTAATGGGCGCTAAATCAGCAGCCGGCCGTGTTGGAGAGCACGGCAAAGTTGAGCAGGTGGTTGCCCCCCCCAGAATACGTTGGGGGCTGACCGCCGTAGCGGTGTGGGATTCCCCGGCTTGGCCGGAACCCACCTGGGTAATTTCTTTTACCGTCTGCATTTTTCATTTTTGAGGGGGTGGGCTTTTTTGGAATCGAGGTTACCCGTCCTCTGGGACCAACGGGATGTAGGGATGGGAGGGAGGGTGTTTGGTGGTGAGGTATAGGTTACTGGGGGGTCACCCTAAGCCTGGGATTTAGCCTAGGGATTTAGGGATTGACGGAATTATAGGGACATGGAGGGGTTGGAATGATTAGGATTATTAGGTACATGGGATAAGGTATATGGGTTACCCTAAACCTGGGGCTTGGTGTTCGGGCACTTCTCTTGTCCGGGATCTCTTTCGAGATGCTCCGGGTGCGAGATCGACTATATGCAGTCGGTCTCGCAGCCGGAGTTGGGCTATCCGCAACCTGCCCACCCGCTCGGTTGCAAGAGAAGAAGTGCCCGGCAGTCTGAGTCGCTCCACCACGGATGTACGTATACATTCGCGTTGGTTCGGTCCAGCTAGCCCCGAGCACCTACGAGTATTATGCAGTGATTAATGCAGTCTGCCACCAGACCCCTCGTGTGAACGAACGATGAGGGAGGCATATTATGTTCAATAGTGGACGTTGTCTCACTGACGTGGATGTATTACATTCTAATTAAGTTCGAAGCATGTACTCACATAAGAACATAATATACATACATACCTATGTATCAGGCCCTTTGTAAAAGTTTCATATCGGTGGAACGGAATCATTATAGGACGACAATTTGGGGTTCTAACATTAGAAGGCCTGCGTCTTTTACCAATGGAAAACTCTGACACAAAACCAAAATATTCTTGACAAGAAAAACAGGTCTGAAAAACAGGTCTTATTTTCTTTCCTTTCCCTAATCATGTGGGAAAGAACAGTGCGGAAAGAAACAAATCCGTCCGCGTTTATCCCGTTTTTGAAACTAATCATGGCTACCCTAGTTTTGCAAGTGCAGCTTTTGTAAGCATTGGTTAGTTATTCTGTGGCATTATTAAAAAACATTAGGCGGGCGCGTTCGATTCATTGCTATTAATCTCAATAAATAACCGTTTAGTTAAGTTTCATCGTCTGCATCATTTCTCAGAAAAAACCACTATAATCCGACTTTTAATTAGCTGCAGTAAAATTACACTTCTTACTGTCATTTCGTTAAAAATGTTAAAAGTGCAAGTTAATGTAAATGTTATAAGCACTTTTCCAAGAGATTGGTTCTTATCTATCTTAGAAAGATGTATTAGTGGTTGTAATGTTTATAATTCTCTAAATATTTACCTGTTATTGTAGCGAATCATATTTTGATCAAGATACAACCTGACACTGACCTGCAAATTGCAAAAAACCTAAGAAATTTTGAATTTCGCGGTTTACCACTGCTACCCATTCACCTTAAGAAGTGGTAACATATAAGCTGTCATTTTACTGCAGCAGGCAGCTAATTAAAAGTCCGTGTCCGACTAATCAATAGCCCATAGATAGCCTAATAGACAGGCTCGCCCCTTATTACATGGGACTTAAAACATAACTAGCGAAATGTGGGTGTACTATAGGTGCCTAAGCCTTCGAGGATTATGGCCGTGATGTTATATAAATGATATTTACCGACTTCAAAAAAAAAAAAGAGTTTATTTTCAAACGTATCGGGTGGTAAGTGCCTGCTGCCTACATTATAAACTTAGATAAGTAGGTAACGTAAATACGGCGTTTCATTCCGCGTACGTAACGTACCATATTGTATGACAAAGAAAATAGGTACCTAGTTCTAGTTATGCACTTGTGTTTGATACCCGTGCGAATTACTAAAGCTCTTTTAGGGAATGGAATGTTAATGTACAACTTGTACAAGGTACAGACTACAGAATAGATATCATCATCCTTTCAGCCGAAAATCGTCCACTGCTGGACATAGGCCTCCCCCAAGCACCTCCACTTCGACCGGTTCTGTGCTTCTCGCATCCAACGGGTTCCTGCGGCCTTCATAAGGTCGTCGATCCACCTTGTGGGACGCCTTCCAACACTACGTCTTCCGGTACGCGGTCGCCACTCCAGAACTTTTCGGCCCCATCGACCATCTGTTCTGCGAGCAATGTGCCCTGCCCACTGCCACTTCAGTTTGGCAATTCTTCGGGGGCTATGTCGGTTACGTTGGTTCTCCTGCGGATCTCCTCATTCCTGATTCGATCACGCAGGGAAACTCCAAGGCCCTCTCCATTGCCCTTTGGGTGACTTTTCTCTTCTTCTTTTTAGCCTTCTTATAAGGCCCATTGTGAGCGACTACAGATATAAGTACTTAGACTTCAGACAATTTGTAGGTACCTACACACGACGATAAAGCAAGTTATACATTTCCAGTTTTAGCTGACTTTGCATTGCATAAGCTTTTCGTACAAATAGAAGTCAGCATATACTGGAAATGTAAATTATAATTATGTCGTCGTAGTAGTTTCCTACAACGTTATAAAGATCTTTTGGCGCGTGGCCAAAATCGGAACTAATGCCGCCATCTTGTTTTTCAATACAATTTCAATTAATGGTATTGGCGACGATTTTTTTTTACCAACGACTCCTCCCCGTCAATTATGTTATTCAGGCGTCAAAAGATCCTTTGTAGCAATCTACGTGAATTTTACTTTTTACCGACTTCAAAAAAAAGGAGGTTATCAATTGTATGTAATATTGTTGGAATTGCATTATATTCACATAATTATGACAATCTATTAGGGCTTCCAAGCAAATATACCAAATTTTATAGACGTATGTATGTATGTTTGTCCACGCATTTCTCCGCAACTATTCATCGGATCGTGACCACTTTTTTTATTGGCTTACATTTACTTCAACTTAGGGAACAGTGCAAGTTTCATCAAAATCGATTCAGTAATTTTTAAGATGTAGACTAATACGTGTAAGCGTGACGGCCTGGCTTATTGATACGAGCTACGGGTGTAGTGTCAAAGGGCAAACATCTCAAAACCTTGGTCAAATTCTAGTACAAAAACTAAAAATTACGAAATAAAAAAAGTAATTTAAAAAAATTAAACCGACTTCAAAAAGAAATTAACTCAAAAGTATGAAATAACTTTAATATCGGAAGTCGGTGGCAAAAAACTAACACTATAAAATACAGATCCCAACGACGGGTGTGTCACGTTTGATATAGAAACAAAAGTTCTAACGATCATAAGACCTAATTTCGTTTAATATAATTTTTATTTAATATAACGGTCAACGGTCATAATGAATTATTGATATAACTTCTTTTTACCTAATTTCATATGGTATAATGAACATTTTACCTAATTTCATATGGTATAATGAACAGTTTATAGAATGCACATTTGAAATAATATTCACATAATATAATATTCAGTTGCTATAATATTCAAAATCTATAAGTAACGTTTAATATAATTTAGAAATATCTACTTTTATTTTTGCAAAAATGTTTGTTTTCTTCTTTTACTTGTTATGTTGTGGCTATATCGTTGAATTAATTATATTACACACACAACACACACACATAGGATACAAGACACACACACACACACACACACGACATAGGATGCAAGAGCGAGCGAAGGGCACCCCGAGGTTCGGTTGTGTTAGGTTACTTTAAACCCTTTACACAGAAATAGGGGCCCCGCGAAGTCCCGGGGCTCCGTCGACATAGGATGCAAGAGCGAGCGAAGGGCACCCCGAGGTTCGGTTATTTTAAACCCTTCACTCAGAAATAGAACACACACACATAGAACACAAGAGCGATTCTTTACATATAATGCTGGAGCGAGCGAAGGGCAGAAAATTAGTTAATATGAATGTTAGGTCAAATGAACGTTATATAAAAGGAGCATTATACAATATGAAAATTATATGAAATGAACGTTATATTAAATGAAATTAGAGAAAAAGAAAATTAGTTAAAATTAATGTTAGGTCAAATGAACGTTATATAAAAGGAGCATTATACAATATGAAAATTATATGAAATGAACGTTATACTAAATGAAACTGACGTAGATTCAATTTTCATTTTACAAAAGAGGGCAATCCGCGCAATCTATCAAATGGGTCCTCGCGAGTCTCTTAGAAACAAATTCAAAGAAATTGATATACTAACTCTGCCTTCTCTTTATATTTTAGAAAGTATTTTGTATGTTCGCAAAAACTTAGGACTCTTCAAAATAAGAAGCGATTTCCACAATATAAATACACGTAGTAAAAATGAAATTGTGTTACCTAAATTTAGATTAACTAAAACTAGCAAGTCATTTCTTGTAAACGGCGTCCGTTTTTATAACAAGTTGCCAAAGTCGGTTACAGAACTTAGCGATGGAAAATTCAAAACCTTCATCAAACGTGTCCTTATCAAAAAAGCATATTATAAGATTAAAGACTATGTTGAAGACAAGGTAGTTTGGCAATAATTCCTTCTGCACATGTGGCTTCCCTGGCTACTCATTAACGGCTTAACTATTTAAATGTCTATTAACTGCTCTCAAATTACGATGTTCATTTTTTATTTACTTTATTTACTTTTTTGACATAATCTCTTTATTACTTGACATTATATACAGAAAATTCAAATTTTTTCCATCTCTTTATTAGTGGTTGTCAAGTAATGGTAATCATATCACTAGGTTTTATTAGGTTTTTATTTTTTATTTATCCTTTTGATAGATTCTTGTTTTGTAAATGTGAGGACTTTGTAGGCCTTGTAGACTTTAGATCTGTAGACCAGTTTTTATTTTATTTTATCAAGTACCTGATACTTGTTGACAGGCCTACGCTATCCTCCCATACCTACTGTAATTTGAAAATATTGTAAAAGCCAATTATTTTTAAAAAGAGTAACCGTGGAGTTTCTTGCCGGTTCTTCTCCATAGGAAACGACCAATTGGAACCGTGCACCTAGCTTCTGACGTTTCATAAGTGCCCATGTAGGCTTATGTGAAATAAAATATTTTGATTTTGATTTTTTGATTTTGAAATTAGAGAAAAAGAAAATTATATCAAATATAACATTCGATCATATGACATTAGGTTAAATGTTTTTATAGCATATGAAAATTATATCATATGAGAGTTATGTCAAACGAAATTAGACCATCTGTTGTTATACCAAACATTACACACCCCCAACGACACCGATACTTTTGAGTTAATTTCTTTTTGAAGTCGGTTTAATTTTTTTAAATTACTTTTTTATTTAACACAATAGTCATTTCAAACTTCATGAAAGAGTATTGATGATTTCAGATGTCGCAGAAAACTAAATATACTTAGCATTTTAATTGCTTAACACACTATTTTGAAGGATAATTAATCCATTGCCTCATTTATTATTATGTTCAAAAATGTATCAGCCAATCGATTCTGTAAAAATCTCACCGTGAAAACTTAGGTAAAGTGAGTTTGTTTTTGCTAGAAATTGACACTATTGACAGCTCACTCCACGCTCACTTCACCTAAGTTTTCACGGTGAGATTTTTACAGAGTAGCACCGCTGCTCAGGTAAATAAATAATGATGATTGATTGCAATGATTATTGTTGTTGAACTATCAACATGAAAGCCATTGTTACTGATAGTGTGTTACGAAAGTAGGTACCCCGCAGTAGTCCTGACGATTTCAGACGTCTCAATTTTGATTCAATAAAGATAGGTAATAATAATTATATTGGTTCATAACAATTGTTTATTTTTAAAACATCACAAATAAATGGGCACACCTCGCACTTGGGAAGGTCCGCGTCGTTGAATGAAATCATCGAAATTATAAACACAGTCTTGCATTATTCACGTTCTGTGAAGCTTGCTGTTTACGTCACGACTTGTAAGCTTCTTGGGAAGGCACTCGTCATCGGTCGTCATGCTGTCATGTGATTGTACTGTAAAGAAAATAAAGCGAATGCGCGTGTTTTAATTTGTTTTAAATCGGTTCTAAGGGAGAAGTTTCGGTGGTGTTGGCAACATTGCGTTATTCTGTTTTGTTTCGCATCGGATTATTTCGCGGTAGTGCAGATTTAAAAAAGTAAATTGTTTATTTGGCTAATATTAGAATCATCATTCCCCTGCCCTTAACCCAATTTATTTGAGGTCGGCGCAACATGTCTTTTTATTCCATACCTCTATTAGTGTGGGTCTAGCTGACTCCTGAGTGACGGCGCACCGCATAAGGCGGGTTGCAAAGCGAATTTACACGTCGATCTATGTCCTTCTTCTTAGTGCACGCGGAAAGTTGATGCGTGCGCGCGTGTTTAGTGTTGCCTTTATTTTACTTTGGTTTTAATAATGTCGATATCAAAACTCAAACGTTTACAATATTGAGAAAGAAGCAGTTCCGATGATAGTTAATTTTTTTTTGAGAAAAATAAAAGCACGAAATTCTATCTACAGAAAAAAGAATCGGTGAATACGTTAGACTACATTAAATTTTGAAGAATTAAGACATCCAAAGGAGAGGCTTTTCCATCAATGCTGTGATAAAATTTTCAGCAGGAAAGTCTTCATTCAAATTAATTTGCGACACTTCACTTCACTATCCACGAGTAGTTTTATTATGACTCAGATTAAGACACTTACAAAATTTAGGCCCACAGTTCCCAGCAAATTAAATGCTCATGAATTGGTTTTTGCATGCGTGCTAATGTTAAAGTGGGTGAATGGCTGAGAAGATCTCTAGGCGCACGCTCAAAAGCACGTGCCAGATTTTTTACAACCAGTGTTTCTTACAACCACACATGCAAATATGCGTAGGTTCCTTGTGACGATTGCCACATCATTATCATACTATTTGGCAGGCACGCACGTTCGTACCGGGCAAGTACCAAATGTGATTTTTTAGGGCCCTGTAGGTACCCAAAGGGTGCCAACGGGACCCTATTATTAAGGCTCCGCTGTCCGTCTTTCCGTCCGTTCGTCACAGGGGTCTTGGGGTAAGATCGTTGCTGGGATAAGACCGTACGAATCAAATTCCCGGCTTATTTGGCAATATTTTATAGTGCTGATAACATTGTATTCTAAGCTATTTAATTCTGCCCCGAAGACGATCAGCAATTTTTTTTTTTTGTAATAAAATGGCACCGTATTTATTTGTAGGAGAACCTACAGCTTCAACAGATGGATAACAATTATACATATATGAGACACTAGCTTCTGCCCGCGACTTCGTCCGCGTGAAATTTCACCGTCCCGCCATTCACCCTCTTGGGGGTGGAATTTCGAAAAACCCTTTCTTATTGGATAAAGACACACTCTTCACAAAGAACACATCCCCCAAATTTAATGCCTCTAGGACTAGTGGTATAAGCTGTGCGTTGATATATCAGTCAGTCAGGACTTTGAATTTTATACAGGGTTATTGGTAAAACATTAACACCCTCTTAAGAGGACATTGTACTTATCATTATGAACAACTTTTACTATGGGACCAAAACTGAAATCGCGAAAAATAAATCAGCTGTTCCCTACAATTTATGTTCGTATAACTCGTCAAAATGTAGGCAAGGCAAAGGCCTATATTTTTAGGTCTTGATATTTTTTTTTAGCGCAAACCAGTTATACATAATTATACCTATTATTATAGCTTTCATTAAATGAAATACCTTCGAGGAAAAATACAGATAAAAAAGAAAGATATTTCTATATTTATCGACATGTTTACAACAATGTTTTCTATATTGTAAACAAATAATACTAAATTTTCATAAAAAACGGTACCTAACGCATGCCTTTTAATTGGTTGTAAAGGTAAGCCTGGGTGGAAATATCACTGACCAGTTGACCACCTACATTTTTTTTAAATTTCTTATTTGGTACTATTCTCTTTTCATTCTTATCGTTAATTGTTTTTATTTAATTCCTATAATTAACAAGTGTTTTGTTTTGTTTTAGTTGCCGAATAATAATAAGGTACGTTTATTTTTTTCACTTTACCGACTACTACAAAAGGGCTGAAATGAGCAGCCACATCGCAGGTATTATGGCTACATGAAACGTTATTATTAATAAAAACTATAAGTAAGTAAGAAACTCTAAACTATTCCCAACAGTAATTAAACAAATTATGTCACAATTAGAACTCTGTATTATTTTACAAAGGAGCGTTCAGAATGCGCGGCTCGCGAGCTACGCCCGGTGTTGCCAGCTAAAACGAGTTTTCCCCGAAAGTGTGGCGTTCCGTTCTCGCATGACCAAAACAGTCTGGTGCCATACTCTCGGGTTGCCAGAAGAGCATTGCACGGCTACCCGACACTCTCTTTGTTTCGTACCCAGACGTTATAATGAGAAACATGTGAAACATAATCGATCTAGGGATATTGGAGACGTAATATTACGCCGTTGCTTTTGTTCAGCGCGTTCGTGTTCGCGCTTTGTGTTTTCTATTGCGATGATAGGGTTTTATTTTGAGTCGCTGTGGGAAACTATTCGGTGCATGCGACTGACGATGTATCGAATGAAGGATTATAAATCGTGTAACGTAAGAACTTTCTATTCACGGCGAGAGTAATGTAATGACGTCGTGGCGTCTTGGGCAATCATTCAGCGACGTATTTTGAAATTGAAACTCATTTACGACTGGTTTCATTGTTGTCGCGTAAGATTGATTGGCCGCGTGTTGTCGGGAAGTACGGTTAGCTTAAATATGAAGGGCTGAACCTGGAAATGTCTATGAGGATTTTAAACAGGCAAACTTGTCCACTTGAGGGTTAGTACTAAGTATTAGTTATCCTATGACTTGAGTCTAAAACAATGACCATAGACCTTTAATTTGTTTACTTACCTATTAAAGAGTCTTATGACACTCAGAACAAATTCCCACATCCTATAAATTCCCATAACATCACTACTAAACTTGCAGTGCTTACGCATACTTAGATGACCAATTTTAGAATACGGGCGCGTTCTATTCCTGTTCAAAGTGGCAACAGTACCAACTGCGTGAAACCGTAGCGTGAGGTCTATCGCAACACTAGAACATGCGGATTCGGTTACGCGCCAATGTAGCGGTGATCCTTACAAATTGTATGTTTGTTCCAAGATTGAACTAAATGAAATGCAGTGATTATTTCGAGTGTGCAGGTAGGTACCTACTAGCTAGATTAGTAGATTATTTATTATAGGCCTCTTGGAATCAGCTGGAGATTTTGGTCTGACAGTTAACTAAATAAAACGCGCGGCTAAATCGGCGGTCTTCGGTTCTAAATTCGAATCACACGGCACAGTGCGAAGTTGTGGCACAATTTTACGTATTATACAACCGTGGTTTAGTAATACTTATATGAGAAAGTATGTATAGTTTACTGGGGCAATTACGTTAGTGGGTATTTTCCGTTGGATGATAATTTCTACCAAACGCAGTGGAATTTTTTATGTATAGCAAAAGCGAAAGGGACGGCGGCAGTCGATAAAATGGCGTTTAATAAATATGTTGCCAATATAAAAATGCCGCTACATTTGGTAGAAAATATCATAAATACCTACAACGTAATATACCCATATTGCCTAGTAGGTATAGGTACCTACTAGAATAATAGGTCTCTTGGAATCTACTGGAGGTAGATGGTAGATCAAATAGGCAGGTATTTGATTAAGGCTGGTCATAGCTGTGTCCCAGCAGTGGGAACATTATAGGCTGATTATGATGATGATGATGATAGCTGGCTTTGGTTGGTCAGCGCGGAAGATAAGACAATTAAGTCTAAGGCTCTTTGTTTCACACAATTAACCTGCCTTGGTGAGAGCAGTGGTGGCCCAGTGGTAACGGCTGCGACTGACGAGTTGTAGGTCGTAGGTTCGAAATCAGATAGGCGCTTTACTTTGTGTAAATTATTTCATCACCATTGCTCTCAAAACGGTGAAGGAAAACATCGTGAGGAAACCGGCATGTCCTAGAACCAAAAATTCGAAGACATGTGACATCTACCAACCCGCACTGGACCCGCGTGGTGGATTACGGCCCACTCCCTCTCACAGAGAGGAGGCCTGTGTCCCAGCAGTGGGAACATTCTAGGCTGATTATGATGATGATGAATTAACCTGCCTTGAATTTAGTGGAATTGTATTGGTTAATATGCTTAACGAGCTATTGTCTTTAGTACAATTGAGACACAACCTTGTCATAAGCATAATAATCAGCCTAAAATTTTCCTACTGCTGGGACTCAGACCGTGAGCCAGACTTCCTCTCTGTGAGAGGAAGTCGGCCTTATCAGCGGAGCGGGAACTCCCATAACTTGAACCTTGTAACAAAGTTGTATTTTTTTGAACTAGCCGAAAGACGTCATTAAAAACACATACATAAACAGTCAAAAAAAATGTGCAGAAAAGAAAAAGCAAACAAAGCAAAGATTGCATAATATGCAATAAAAAAAAGATAATATGCATAAAATGTCATATAATACCTTATTTAATATATTATATTTAATTATTATATGACACAGAGGCGTCTCTAGCCCATGTAGCGCCCGTGTGCAAACATTACCCAAGCGCCCCCTAGTAAAAAAAAAGCGTCCCCTAGTAAGCGCGCGGTCAAAATGGAATGGGTACAAAGTTCAAGTAACAGCACATCAAGTTACCACAAATTGTCAAATTTCCCCAATGGATAAACTATTGTTTGGAGATGAAGAAGAAATTCGTCGGTTTTGGATACCATGGTGTGCTGTTGACTGTATATTTAGAATTATACAGGGTGTTCTGGTGTTTACCCTAATAAGCCAAAACGTACCTATGTTAACATGTCTCTATACAGATGATATGTTACATCATATCAATGTCTAAATTTTGAAATTTCTTCATTCTAATTACGACCTGCGAACAAACACAGTTCAATATCAATTGGGAACATTTGACTTTGGGAAGCTCACTGCGAGCGAGGGCCACTGTACACACAGGTAAAAAGTATTTGCAGGAAGGAAAGAGTGACAAGAAAAAACAAAGCACAAGTTTATGGTTTTTTTCAGAAAATGATTTGTTTTTTCAGTTTTCAGACTGAAATTTGGTAGCGTAGCTAAATAATTTTTGACGAGTGCTCCGACCCCGTCGAAATTCGCAACAGTTGTGCTTGTGGCAGACTAATTCAGCTAATATCAAAATTAAATCTTACTTATTAGGTAAATTTTAATCGAAAGAAAAGCCGCTATTATGAAGTAAATTTCATATTTACATGTTTACTCAAATATAAAACTTAATCCATGGCGCCAAGGCTTATTTCGCAAAATTACGTGTAGCGAGCGGTAGAACACAGTGCGGCACGCGCCACGCGTACTCACGCTTTTCAGAAATGCCGCGCGCTTGACGTTCGTCCATGGCATGGCAATTTGAACTTTATTGTCTATCCCAAACTGTTGAATTCGCATTATTCGCAATATGATTTTCGGCGTGTTTTCAAACGAATCATTGAAACAGGTGCCGCCTAGCGATGCGACACTCACTACTACACTCAAAATATAATCTTTAATAATGTGTAGGTAATAAGGTTTATTTCATCTTGAAAAAAAGTTAACATTGTAAAAGCCGCTCGCGCGCTCGTGGCGCGCCTTGCTTTGGTGTAATTTGTCAAATTTTATTTAAGAAGAGCTGCAGATGCTATACAAAATGTATGGAAAGCGGAGCTCTTTTTACGTTGGTCATTGAAAGTGCCGCGGCCAGCCATCGCGCGCGCCGAGTGGGGCTCCGAAGCGAGCGGCGCTCGGCGCCCCCTAGGACCGCTGCGCCCGTGTGCAACGCACACCCTGCACAATAGGTAAAGACGGCCCTGATATGACATTTTGTTGATAATGGAGAATTAGAAGACTAGAAGAATACCTACAGGGTCTTATAGTGGGATAGAAAGAAGGCAACCCCGGCAATTATGGCATATATTGGTAGGTACCTATGGCAATAAAAAAAAATTAAGACAAAATAGGGTGTCGATAAGAACAATGATGAAAAGATGAAACAAGAATGCATACTTTTTTGTAAATATAATGACTTGAGAATTGAACCTGACGATACCTTTGAGAATGTGAACAGAAACACCAAAATATCCATTTCATCCTCTCATTAATTCCCACAAATGATCACATAGGTACCCATTCTAAATGAATATGATAGTGGTTTTCCATGTGACGTCCATATTTGTTTCCATGTACATTAGCACTGCTATGCTATCGTTTTACACGGCATTAGGTAAATTATAAGCTCCACTAGTCGCTGCAACACGATATGTTTGCAGTCGGTGCCGTCTCGGCTTCACCCTCATCACAGAGCAGCGAATACAGTAGGCCAACTTGCGTAATTATAGTTATACCTCCCTCGGGAGACAATACCTACTCATTATTGTTCTGTGGTTGTGGGTTGTGGGAATATTTTGCACTATGGTGTGGGTGTGTATGTGTAGCAACACCATAGTGCAAAACAGTAATAGGGTAACAGTAGTGTGGTAATTGCGTAACGCACATATGTACAATAGCAATCAAAGATGATCTTTTACTTTGATAGTTCAGCCACATTCTTTGCGTTGTACGATGTTGAGCAGACGAAATTTTCAAACCTATGCAGTAATGGATTAAGAATTTAAAACCCTTCAAACCCTTCGGATTGTGATTGTAAGTGTCTTACGCAAATAGGGTGCTGATTTGGATAGGTCAAACAAAAGTTTAACTTTCCAGCAAAAGGGTCGCCTTCACACATGACAGTCGGGTAAAACCGTCTGATTTTGATTAAAAAAATCTGAGAACAGGTACAAACATTCCAAATATACCGGTCTATTATTTATTTTGTCAGTTCACATCTTTTTAATGCATTATTTTTTTTTTGTAATCAATACACCATACATAACATTAAGATATTAATGTCAAAACACAATTTTGAAACTAATGAGACCTCAAGTTTCAAGACCGACCAACACACAGTCAGCAAGCGTGATCAACGTTCCTCGTTCCTTCGGTCTTAGCCAAGAATTAGGATGATTTAAGGCTGTTAATATTATATAAATAATTAAATTATATTAATATCAACCCGCGTACGACTGACTTCCATAATAAGATATCCTCCCTACATTGATATTAATGATAATTCTGGTATTTACGCAAACATTGGACATTGAAACTAATCCAAGTTCAGTTTTCCCGATGTGTTGGACACGGACAAACGATGCTGAACATTTATTTGCGTCAGATTCAAGTTTCTTGGTGACTACACACATTGCTATTCGATTTGATGTTTATGTTTTCTATTTTAATACGTTTTTGCTTCCCTTTCCAGCGAATAGTTGCGTTTGAATTTATATTTGAAGGAACAGTAAAAGTAAATATTATAAATAGATATTTTTCTAGATAATGACGCAAAGGGATTTTTGTTTTGAAACAAGAATTAAAAGATGTACCTTTCAATGTTTTTATAATTTGTTAATGTGCAATAAAAGTTAGTAAGTAGGATAATATAGAGAAAAAAAAAGTTTCGAGGTGAGTTTAATAACAAAAATACAAAATTTCTCAAAATCGTCTTGAAGTCGTCTCGAAAAACCGTCCTAAGGTCTGAGCATCACATCACTGATCGAATTACGTTTTTTTTATTTCATCTTATATGTAGGTATTTATAACTGTTGCTGAATCCTGTTTGATTCTATAAGATAGGTATGCATCGAAACTTTATACCATTATTAATAAAAACGGCGCTTTCATTTTGATCATATCGGATTTCTTAGCATACCTATAAAAGTATTTTTAGGGTTCCGTACCAAAATGGTAAAACGGAACCCTTTTGGTGTGACTCGGTCTGTCTGTCTGTCTGTCACAGATGGATATCTCAAGAACTACTAATGCTATCAACTTGAAATTTGGAATAGTTTTAGATGACATTTGCCCAACTATTTTGCAAATAAGAAAGAAATAAAAATATATGTTATTTTTTGCAACAGGGAGTCAGAAAAATTCGAAGTGGAGCTACATGTGGGGTATCATATGTAAGAGCGCAGTTTGCACATTCTCAAACATTTTTCCTTTTTTTTAGTCCGCATAGTTTTTGACTTTTGATGAAAAATGTAAAAAAATACCGTTCCTCCTCTTATCTCCGAAGTTTGCAAAGGGAAAAATCTGAAATTATTCTACGGGATAGAAGTTTATATAAAGATTACAGGAAAAATAAAACGAAGTCTCTAAATAGCACAATTTTTCAGAAATCATCAACAAATGTTACACTAGTTCCACTATCGGTCAAGAGATGGCGCTGACCTAAAAGTACAATATTCTACACCGCAGTGCGCAGTGTTAAAATTCTCTAACGAATGTAGGCCTCGCCGATGAAAATTTAAAAACATGATAGTACGGAACCCTCGGTGCGCGAGTTCGACTCTCTCTTGCCCGGTTTTTTTGTTTATTTGTTTTGTACGTAAATGCAATTTGAATATAAAGAGATGTAGGTAATATCCGATATCATTGCACTTTGCGCCGGATTAAGCGCGATATAATTTTAAAAGATAATAATGTGTAAAATACCTTGTTTTATTTAACAAAACTGGAACATATCAACAAGAAAACTCATCAAAATAATTGAAATAAGCAAAAGAATAAAAAAACCGGTCAAATGCGAGTCAGACTCGCGCACCGAGAGTTCCGTACCAAGTAGGTAGATAAGTAAATAGTTTAGAACGGGAAAAAGGAATATTTTTTTGTAATGTAAGTAACTTATTATCCTTTACTTGTGCTACATGACATTTCTTCTTACCAAATTTCATGATTCTAGGTCAACTGGAAGTATCTACCCTATAGCTTTTGATTCCGGCACATAAACGCCCGTATCTTTTGATTGCGTCGACTTAGAAGTTTGATTTTTTTTCACTGCCTCAAGGAATTGCAGCCCTGAGTATTTGATATTAATTTCAACTTGATAACTCCACGCGTTCCTGAGAAAAATGTCTTGACCGACGAACAGACAGACGGACAACGAAGTGATCTTATAAGGGTTCCGTTTTTCCTTTTGAGGTACGGAACCCTAAAATGTGTAAAATGCATTTGCAACAGCTTTTATCAGGCAAGGCTTGATCCTTACTACATGAGGCTACCAGCGAAATAGGTGTACCATACACCTCTGCGTCTGTCTATCCCTTCGGAGATGTCATACTTAATGATGTCTTTAAAAAAAAACATCATTTTAAATCACACTAGCAAGCAACACATGTGTGTGTTGCCATAAAAATCTACAAAAAAAAGTTTGACATTTGAGTACTGTATGGTATGCATGCTACTCTGTGACGCCAGCTCGCTCCGCCATTGAATGACGTACAGAGGATGCCTCTACCATGATAGTGATTGCGTAGGTTTGATTAGTTCTTTTGTCACCCCGGTCACTAGGTCAAGGAATTGCTGGCTTATTACGAAAATAACTTCGATGTATTGTTCTTCGTTTAGGGTTGAACGTGATAGATGTGTGGAAAATAGAAGGTGTCGAGTTTCAATTGTGAATCAGCATCAGAGGCGATGACTGACGGCCGCGCTTGTATTTTATTGGCATACTTGCTTTAGTCCTAACTGTACTGATTAGTGGGTACAGGCAAGTCTCTTAGACTGCTTTTCCACTAGAGATGAGTGAGGATGCGTAGCAAGTGATGTGTGTGAAACCACGGAATAGATAAATAAGGTTATTAGGAATAGATAAATTTTATCTATTCCGTGTGTGAAACCAACCAATAACATCGCTACATTTTTAGGGTTCCGTACCAAAATGGTAAAACGGAATCCTTATGGTGAGAGTCTGTCTGTCTTTCAGTCTGTCACAGCTGGATATCTCAAGAACTGCTAATGCTATCAACTTGAAAGGAATAGTTTTAGATGACGTTTGCCCAACTATTTTGAAAAAAATAAAGGTTTTTTTTTTGCAACATGGATCGGAAAGGTTCTAAGAAATTGGAAGTGGGGTTAAGTGGGCATGTGGGTGGTATCATATGCAAGAGCGCAGTTTGCACATTCTCAAACATTTTTTCTGTATTTTTTAGGCCCCATAGTTTTCGATTTTTGATGAAAAATGTAAAAAAAAAATACCGTTCCCATCTTATCACCGAAGAAGAAGAGAAGAAACTAGGCTACGTAAACGCCGCGTAGAGGTAGAGGCCGCGTAGTGTAGGAGCAGCGTAGGCACTCGCTTAGCAGAGGCCGCGTAGCGTAGAAGCCTCGTAGAGAGCACGTAGCGCAGAAACAGTGTTGGCGCCCGCGTAGCGTGGAAACCGCGTAGGCGCCTGCGTAGCAAAAAAGCCACGTGGGCGCTCGCGTAGAGGCTCCGAATCCGCGGCCGCCTATACAACGTTATTTTTATTATAATATGCGAAACCTGAATATAGTTTGTTCAGAATAAGTACCTAACTGAATCGATTCCAATAAGTTTTACCCCATGTTATATTTTGTCCCAAAAATATTTTAAAAAGGTTTAAAGTTGGACACCGAGCGACACCGAGCGACACTACGTAGGTTATACAATCTCCGCGCCGAACGGTTAGGTACCTAGGTACTATTAATTATCAATGAGCGCAAGACGGCGCGGGTGAGCATGTTTTTGTACGGAAAAACAGGTAACGTAACAAGCTTATAACTTTGTGATTTTTTATGATACAGTTTACATAAAACACGTGTTTCGGGTTTCCCATACACTAAAATAATGTTGTATATTATTATAGTGTCTTTAGAGATGCCACTCATAATCTTTGTCGTTCAAGTAGAGGACGTCGTCTGCATCCTCAGCTTTGCTAAACTAAATAAGAAGTCAGTGTTTAAAGAAATATTCTGCAGGTATTCAACACAAAGTGACCTAATTATTAATGTGCTTAGGTACTTCGTTCGGGTAAACTTTCACGCAACTAAACGAATTCTAGGTATCAAATGAGAATAGCTGGAGAAAATATGAGTGTATAGGTACTCAACACTGGGTTTCCTTACATTCCCAGAACTTTGATCGAATAAACGTACTGCGTACTTACGTAAGTAGCTAAGTGCCTATGAAGTGAGCTGGTGTTCCTTTCTTTCGATGTAGTTATCTTTGTTGACATTGTCATGTGTTGCATTTTGACGGGCAAAAATTATACCTTCGTGAACTTATGTTCTCCCATCTCTTATTTAGGCCGCCCACGTGACAGTCACAGTGGAGGTGCTTGGGGGAGACCATGTCCAGATGTGGAGTCTTTCGGCTGGAATGATGATGATGATTCACCGTCACTTTTCCCTAAAGGTTCATTCGATAACCAGCGTCAGACAGCATCTGTCTGGCATTAATGCTGAAATGAACCTTTTTGGCGCAGCCGTGAGGCACACACTATTGTTGTTGTAACATAGTTTTTTTTTTTTTTGTTAATTTTGTATTTTGTGTTTCACGAACTGTGTCCAAATAAACTTTTTTCTTTCTTTATGATTGAATTTATGTAGTGTTTTCTTTTAATTTCTCTTTTCATACACTAAAGGGTTGTAGTCAGGCCCGGGGCCCCGAAGCCATTTTAAATTTTTTGCAAATAAAATCCACTAGGTAAGTTCAGAAAATATAATTTTTAATAAATAGACAGAAATTAATTAGGTATGCATTAACTTCAACGGTCATCTTATATCCACGTTTCTAAGCCAAGACGTTCTTTTCCTCGTATTCCTTAACACTCAAGTTACCTGGGTAACTTAGGTAACATAACTTGAACCAACTTACTTTCTTCAATCAAATTATTTATAGTACTTTTGTTTAATCCTATATTATTGATTTTCCGCATATCTGGTGCTAGCAGTGATTGAACGGTGATTTTTCTAAGAGAACCTTGGATGCAAGAGCGAGCGAAGCGAGCTACAAAATTGTAGCACCTCTGTTAGGTTCGGTTTTTTTTTTTTACTAATTCATACAGTAGGTAAAGAAGTTACTTTGTCGAACTATTCAAGAAAATTTAAGTATAAAGAGTAAGTAAGTAAGAGAGGAGGCCTCTGTCTCAGCAGTGGGAACATTATAGGGCTGATAAATGCAGTCATTTCATACAACTATCAAAGAATAACAGTACTTTACATAAAATTGTTCCTAAGAAAACTATTTATAACAAATATTTTCTAAGAAAACTTATAATGATTATAATAAAAATAATTTAAAATATTTTTTTTTTATAATTATAATTAGGTATGTCATATCCCGATGTGCGATCCCGATGATTTTGCTGTGTGTACATAAATAATAAAATAAATAAATTAAACTTTAAAAAAAAGTGTTCATCAATAGAAGTCGGCTAGGAATAGATGAAACAGGCCCTACATCTTTGAAAAGTTGCTTAAATTATACAGGGTTTCGTTCACATTATACTGACTGATAATAATTAAGAAACAAGATATCTACTAAAGTTCTACCGACTCCCACATAAGAACCTTCGATATTACTAGGAAAAACATGCTCTACTTTCCACAATACTCTTCAAAAGCAATTTACGTGCACAAGTTTGAGTTTCAATCGCAATATACTACGCTCAAAGACTGCAACAGTTTAAACAGCGAGCGGCGTCAAGTTTTCAGCTCTGGCAGCACCGTGCGTAGGTCGCCCGGTGTCGGATTACGAACGCTCCTAAATTTACCTTAGCCAAGCTACTGCCATTAAAAGCATTTATGTTATATTGGATATCACAATATTATCGGGAGTTGAGTTACCACCGCGCTTTGACCGTGCATGGCTTTGTTACTCGCCTTTTGTGAGTTGTCTGGGTAAACTTATGTTGTGACAGACAAGGTCGGAAATCTAGGCTGTCGATGTTTGTAAGGCTTTGTGTTTCTAGACGAAGAGATTCTTAGAAGTTTGTTATTTTATAGCGACTGTTCGTATTGCTGTAACTAAGAAGGTAAGCTTTACTTGATTTATTTTTCTTTGAAGCGGAAGGTGAATCAATGCCGGAAAACATGAGAGAACGACCAAAATCAACTCACTTTTGAGACCTTTACTCCGTCACTTCTTATGCCTTTCTACCTAGTAGTTTTTTATCGCATTTTGTAGGAAGAATGTCATTCTGAAAAAAATCCTTGTATTTTGTCTCGTGCCACTTAGGTAAAGCCATGCAGCTATTTAATAGATTTGCCAATCGTAAGTGCAAAGCTGGCACCGATCAGTCCACTTCAACGATTAATCAAAATCAATCAATCTAGATCAACGATGAAAAAGATTGAGATTCAATAACCTGAATAAACATTTAAATATAATTGAATTGATTTGTACTGTCAACTTGCACGTCACATTTGAAACTTTAGCTAGGAAAAAAGTCGCTCAAAGTCGAATTGTTACCACGTGTGGCTGACTGTATTTTATATCGATGTAAGGAAAATTTGTAGATCCCAACAAGTAAGGTCAGGACTTTTTCAGTTTCATACTTTATGACTACTTACCTATAAAAGATTCAGACCAAATTTTGACCAAATATGAGAATCATGGATTCATGGCGGTACCTTACCTGTAAAATGAAGCCTCTATAATGTTGATTTGTAGCCGAGATCAAAAGGTAGAGAAAAAAATCTTCCATAGATTCGAATACTATGTACTGATGATCCAAGGAAACGTGTTACAAAGTTACAAAGCAACACTAATCATAGTTACAGTTGTCCACCTTCTTGCACAATAAAATTCTACCTTTAAACACTTTTAATAATCACCAGCAAAGAAAACAACATCGAAACATTAAATTAATAATTTCAACTCGACATTTTACCCGAAACTCGTTAGCAGTTGCATTGAAATTCCATAAATTAATTAATCGAGCTGACAAAGTTCCCGCGCCTAATTAGGTAATATTTTGCAGCAAGATACGATATATTCGTAGTTTTGGTAACGTAATGTTGAATAATGGCCGTCCAGTTTTACTCGTTCCTTGTGCATGTTGGGTGCGTTCAGGGTATCGTGTTTTCACCGGTGATAATTATTACGCAACGCAACACTAGCAACACTGACGTCGGCCGTAAATTGAAACGCGAAAGCTCACGTACGGGGGAGTGTGGTTAGATCATTATTAGAAACAGGAATTATTGATTTAATTACGAATTTGATTCTGTTTTATGTTGTTTGATGATAGGATTTGGATTTTTGGTTTTAGGTATAATGGTGAACTGGTTAATAAATTAGTTTTTAGACCTAGATATTAATACCTACCTTAGTTGGAAAACAATATAATCTATAGATAGACAGTTTTTTTTTTTCGCATTGGAAATCATCAGAGTGTCAGACTCTTACTGACTAAAACCCACCCGTGTTCCTTCCTTAGCCCTTTATGTTCCGGGGTAGTAACCCTTTCGGACAATCCCATCATCATCATCATCATCATCTTCCTGCCCTTATCCCATGTTTACTTGGGGTCGGCGCAACACGTTTTCTTCTTCCATTCGCCCCTGTCAACCGTCACGCTATCATTCACTCCCTTCTCTTTCATATCATTCCTCACACAATCCATCCATCTTTTCTTCGGCCTTCCTCTCCCTCTCCATCCATCAACATGTATATCCATCACTCTTTTAGTCACATGCGTTTCGTCCCTTTCGGACAATCCCGCTGCCCCGAAATAGATACGTTTACCCCTACATTTTTCAATTAGTCTTACCGACCTTATCATACAGTCTTACCTACCATAGAAACAGAAAGCATCCCAGCAGTGACCTACTTGGGGTCATAACTCGCCAACGATTAGGTAAAGCGCGGCTATCTTGTAAGATCAGATGTAATAGGAACCCCATGGGAATCAGTTAAATAGTTTCATTACGCGACGACTGCTGGAGTTACACAATCAAACTTTAATGGTTGGGTATATAGTGAATAAAACGTGGGTTTCTATTGAGATTAAACTTGCATTTTATTCTGCGGGGTAATTACGTAACACACTAATAACAGTAGCAATGGGTTTCATTTTGACAGTTTGTGCGTGTACTGTTTTTATACATAATCAACCTATACACTCCCACTGCTGGGACACAGGCCTCCTCTCTTTTTGAGATGGAGTAGGCCGTGATCCTCCACGCGGGCCCAGTGCGGGTTGGTAGATGTCACATTTTTGGTTCTAGGATTATGCCGGTTTCCTCACGATCTTCTCTGTGCCATTTTGAGCAATGTTGAGAGCATTGGTGTTGAAATAAATTACACAAAGTAGCACGAGTAAGTCGTAATTGCGTAACGCACTACCAATCTCAATCTAAATAATTTGAAGGATATTACTAATCCATTGCTTCATAATGTTCGAAAAATTTGTCAGCTCAACAACGTAAATAACGCAATGAATGTTGTTGAACTGTCAAAATGAAAGTCATTGCTACTGTTATAACTGGTACTGATACTGTTATGCAAAAATGAAACGCGGGGTGCGTTTCATTTTTCACTTTTGGTTCATTTTGTATTCAAACGTTTCACTTCGAGTGAAGGATGCCGCAAGAGAGACGAAAATTAACAAAAAGTGGCGTTTGTTATCTGCGTTTAATTATTGTTCCCTTACTTAACTACTTAGTAGGTAAGAGTGTAAACACTGACACGAAGACGACCAACATTAAACATTTCCATCCATCCTAGATTTCTTTCTGTAACTAGAGCCCAATTATCTTGGCTGGCGACTGGTCATCTTCTCCTCTGAAATATTAGCCGTCTGCGCAGGACGCGCGATTCTGTCACTAAGGTTTGCGCTCAGATTAATTAAAACCAGGTTATTTTGATACTCGTGTGTCAAAGGGATATGGTTTCAGCGTAATGAAGGCATCTTCGTAAGAGCTTTGAATGTTGCCGATACGTTGTGGTTAACGAGGTTTAGTAGGATATTATTTGCAGGGTCTGTGGATTGTAGCTACTTATGATGCTTTGACGTTGCGAGAGGGACGATGTTGTCTAGATATTCGACAGGAAACTAGTAAGTATGTTCAAGATTTGATGATATAGGTACTCGTATTTTTACCGACTTTACAAAAAGGAGGAGGTACTATGTTCGGGTGTTTGTATGTTTTTTTTTTTTTTTTGTATGTTTGTTCATCGAATACGCCGCCAATTGTCGACGGATTTTCAAAATTCTTTTTTTGTTCGAAAGTAGATAGTTCTGAGGTGGTCCTATTGTCACCAAGTTAGGATCTGATGATGGGATCTTAGAGAAATCGAGGGCAACCCTCAAATTTTATAGGCTCACTTATTGTTTTTCGCATATTTTATGAAGTATCTTGTGTATTTGTGTATGGTTGTCACCATCTCAGGTAGCTGGGCTGATGATGGAAGGTACAACTCCTTAACAGTAAGAAGTTACTCGAACAGGCAAGGACTGTTTTAGTAAATTGTTTTTATGTTTGATAGGGCATTTGGTCTCATGATCATCACGTCATGACCTGATGCTGCAGTCAGGATAGTCTGCAGAGTACCTAACTCCTCGACAACTAACAGCAGATATATCGTGTTTAGGCTCATTGAAAAGGGCTCGATGTGTGGATAAATGTACTGTTACTGAGGAACACCGAAGACCTGATGCTGAAGCCAGGAGCATCAGAAAAAGTACAAACCTTTAAATTACAGCACCGTAGTCGTGTTTGGGCTCATTTTAAACAGGACTAATTTTAAGTTCAATGCAATGTTGACATAAGTCTGGCCTGATGCTGCAGCCAGGATTATCAGCATCTAAT
Organism: Oligia fasciuncula; assembly: GCA_963082905.1. Classification (NCBI taxonomy): domain Eukaryota; kingdom Metazoa; phylum Arthropoda; class Insecta; order Lepidoptera; family Noctuidae; genus Oligia; species Oligia fasciuncula. The sequence goes on from OY720397.1 coordinate 18,329,131, forward strand.
CTAAAAACTAATAAAAGGAGAACTCCTCAACAATTAACGTCCCTGCATGGGGAAAGGAATATTTTATAAAAAGGCGATGGGCAAGTTGACATTAGGCTATTGTAACTTAGATAAATTATAAATAGACCCACTAAAAAACGAGAAATAAAAACACTACAAACTGAAAAATAACTTTAATTTCGGAAGTCGGTGTCTTAGGGATCAGTATTTTAGTTTTTGCCACCGACTTCCGAAATTAAAGTTATTTTTCAGTTTGTAGTGTTTTTTTTGGAAGTCGGTTTTTTTTTTTGTTAAAAAGTTTTACGACGTAGATGTTGAGTTAGGTGTGGCTGCAAGTTGCAATTTAATTAGGATTAGGTATTTCCAACTATGAAACTAGCGATCTAAATAGAAGTTATTGTAGTGTATATAGTGTGTACTGAGTTTACAACGCGGCAACGGTCAGCCACAAATTCATAAAATGAGTTCGGTTCGTTTGCATCTTGTGTCAGGTTTTCAAATTAACTTCATATTTAGTGACATGTAGGTAGATAATTCGTAAATGCGGTGATCATATTTTCCACAAGATAAATAGGTACGTACGAATCTAAATCATGTTTCTTTTGTATATCGGTCCCAAAGCCTTTTGTATATCGGTCCCACATTCCTTCAACGTCTGTTCCTAAGAAAACGCAGTTACAAGAGCTGCCAAATTACTAGTAGGTACCTACTAATAAATGAAAGTTGAAGAATGACGAACATCTTTAACTAAACCACATGAGTAGACAAGACAAACGGTACAGAGGCAAAGCTTAAGAACGTGCAAAATTGTTACCTATTTTGGTAGGGTTGTCACAATCAGGTTAAGACAAATTATACAAAATATTTGTTATTCAGTATGAATGTATGATAGAATACTTTACAAATTACTTACTCTAATAATTTTATTTTTACCGACTTAAAAAAAGGAGGTTATTATAATTTTTCTTTTAATACCATTACCATAGTTTATTCGTTTACATTTCACCTGCATGTGGTTGCAATGGATATTTGAGCTTATTGATAAAACGTCAGATAAATTAATACAAGTTAAAAGAAACTTAAAATATAGTTTTCTTTATCATAATAGGTACCTACTAATAAAATAAAGGTAAGTAGGTACCTACTTGAAAAAGTATTAATCAAATATTACTTACCTATTGTACTCCTTGGGATAGTTAAAGTATGATATTTTTTTTTTTTTTCTAGTATTATTCATACACACAGTACAACAAACAACCATTATTAAAGCGCTACCTCGAAAATCTAAAATCCTAAAAACCTACTAAGCGAGCGAAAGTGATGCAATTACTTTTGAAAGTTTTGAAACGCAAAAGAAGAGCGATAGTATAATGGCTACAAAGAGAATATATATCGTCGTTGAATGGCTAACTTGCAACTAAAAAAACAAACAACGTGAGTCGCAACTCGCAACCCTGAGATTGTCAACTGGCTGTGTCAGCGTAAACCGGTTTTCCATCTCGCCGCGTACGCGACAAGCGGCCAGTGGTCACGCACACATGCCCCGCGTGCTTGTAGTGGTGCAACCGATTTGCGCGGTTGTATGAAGCTTTATCTCTGTTCCGTTTGTCTACTCATGTGACTAAACTATGTAGGTAAGTTCCATAGTTTTATGACACCACTTAGGGTCTTCTAGTAGAAGAAGAAGAGAGAAGATGACACCACTATTAGTGAATCTTGCACACTGAGTTGAAACGGTCGTATCTAAGATCTGTCCAATGAGGGCTACCGTTGTTGTGCTCAGCGGCGGCGGCGGCCCTAGAATTTTTTTAGGTGGTGCAAAATCTTTACGTGGCGCCCCTCTATGTAGCATGTTCCTATGATATTATGCATATGCAGTTGCTTGCTTGTGGACGATCGGCTTTATAGTAAGTTACTATAATTAATGACTGGTGCCATATAAAGGCTATCGTCGAGGCGCTGAAATCAAGCGAAATGCAACCACCAGTGGTGGTCGCATTTCGCTTGATTTCAGCGCCTCTCCCATGACGGCGCCCGGTGCCTTCGCACCGCTCGCACAGCCCTAGGGCCGCTACTGTTTGTGCTCACTGGCGCCACTGTCGAGTCTGTATTAGCTCTCTAAGTTTGTTATTACGGGCGTGAAAACAAAGTTTACATTTAAATCATATTTTTACTAAACAAACGAAAAATGTGTTTGTAAACATTAAACAAACTAACCTCTGATTTAGCTGTTCTTTCAGCCCGCTTAATTTTGTACCTCTTTTAAATCACTGACATTCATTAACCCGTAACTCATATTTGCCATAATTAATCACAGGTATTGCAAAATATTCAGAACTTTATTCTAATTAGAAATAAACTCGCGTAGCCCCTCACAAACAGTGACATTTGAAATTTCGGAGACCTCACGCTACACTAGCGGCTCTAGCGGCGAATTCATACGCAATTAACAACATATTTTATGTATTTTTTGTCAAACAATTTTAGCAGGTGATTGTTGACCATGAAGACTATGAAATTAACTGTCTTCTAGCTAATGTGCATGGAATTATCACCTCCATAGTCTTCAGAGCGATCAATTATAATCTGTCTAAAGCCTAGGTCTAAATCTAAATACAGTCTTGACTCGGTCTGCGCACAGCCTAAATGAGCAATGCTGGCATAAAACAATATGAAACCACGTTGTTGTTTTTTTTTTTTTTTTTTTTTTTGTGACACAGATACCTCTTGAATTACGTGTTGTTGTTAAAAGTGGACGTTTTGTATATCCGTTAAGAATTTATTAACGCGATAGCTGGCAGTAATGTTGACTGTAAGGAGGTCATCAACGACAGCATTTATTTTATATAAATTGTGGATTTTTTATATATTTATATTAAAAATAGCCGTTGTATTTGTGGACGATACGTGGGCTAACATTAAGTTCCAAAAATTACATCAGATGTTGGTATAAAATTAAACGTTTTGCTCCCGATTCAGACGATTTAACGTAGCGATTTATTCGTTGATATTATTCGGATCTTTAATCTTCACTCTTAATTATACAGTCAAATCAATTTAAACCTCTTAGGTAATGTGTGAGTAATTTTCTCACAAATCACGGTTGGGTAACTAAAACTCTGTCTCAATTCATGATATTATTTTTCCAGGATTTCGCAGAGACTGCTATGAATGAGCTGCTAGGCTGGTACGGGTATGAAAGGCTGGAGCTACGGAGGTGGGCGGCATCACGAGCTCGTGACGCTTCCAGTCCAGAGCAGACCAGCGAACAGAAAAATAAAGGTATGTAGGTAACTCGGTACACAACACATTCAGAAATTGAACATTGTAACAATTAAGTTTTCTCTTACATTGGATGATGGGACTTAGTTAAACATTAGGTACTAGCAAAATTTGGGTGTGTACCAGTGTGGGTATATACCCACTTTAGGGGATACCAGGCGTTAAGTACTTACCTATGTTTAATTATGAAATTCACTGATGACAATATCATCTTCTAAAGTTTATTGTTGGGTATTAAAAGACAAGAGAGAGAGCCCTGTCGAACCTCAGGATATGGGGAGCGGTGAATACTTATGCGAATCCCGCACACCCGGCCATAGGCAGAGGTGGAACACCGCGGTGGCTTTAGCCGGTAAGAGTCCGGCCTCTCTATCACCCGCACGATGGAGGAAGTCCATGAGGATTTCCACCGCACACCAAAAAAAAGGGTATGAACTGACTCTAGTATCGTTTTTATACTAACTTTTTATAGTAGATTAGCATCCTCAGGCCTGCCTTGATGCCAATCTTTTTGATAAATATAGGGAACTTGTGCAGGATGGATCGTAACAAAACTTCGACTAATTACGACAAGGGCGCCTAATTCCTCCCTGAAATCAGAGTAATAAACTGAGCTACAACAGACTTTCAGTTCCCCCCGTTTCTATTACGTTTTAATATCACTTAATAACATCATATTACATTTCTTAGAACGGTAACCCTCTTCCCGTAGCAGCTGTAGTTCTACGAATAGATGTGTTTCCGAACGCAACCCTCGAGCGCTTCCACGATAAAAATGGCGGCTAAAATACGCGGCAAAACAAAACTCTGCGTGATGCCACAGATAGTAATCTAATTCCTACATTATTTGAGGTTTAATAAACTCATTTTCTCGGAACTCCTTTTTATGAGGTGTGATAAGAATATTATTATATCGATAAGTAACGCTACCACGAAATACGATAAAGATCGCTGAGTAAGAAATAGACGGAATACTGAAAGCTTTGTACGTATTATAGCCAGGCACATAGGTACATCGATGTTAGCAAACGAACATTATTTACAAATTTGATACCGCAAAGCCGGTTTACTATTCCTAATGAACGCCCGCGAATACGTAGTATAAACAGGTACCTATGTAGGTGTGCCGCAAGTGAAAATGTAGAACTTTGTGGTTAAATTGTGATGATTAGGAATGTATAACGTTACGATATAATGTTTCATAGACTGCTAAACACTCGCGGCAATTTAGAACGAAATAGTTCTCCCGCTGAGATATATTTCAGAGAATTTAGTCTTTATTCATGAGCAGTTTAATTAGTATTAAGTTCTAACATTTGTAAGAAGTTACTATCTTAGATATTTAATTAAAGACAGATCTGTGCCTAGGACCTACCTAAGCACTGATCTGTCTTTAATTAAATATCTAGTTGTTATATAAAACCATATTTTATGTATTATTTGTATTGTATATAAAGGTACCAACTCTTTGATGTATAATCAGCTTGTAATGTTCCGAAAGAGATTTAAGATAATCTAATGTCTTTGAATATTCCCAACTGCTGGGACACAGGTCACACAGGCCTCCGCTCATCGAGAGGGAGTGGGCTGTAGTCAGTCAATGATTTCAAAAGATATGTCAATGGCTGTAGTAGTAATCCACAACGCGGGCCCAGTGCGGGTCGGTAAATGTCACAACTCTTCGAATTTTTGGTTCTGGGACATACCAGTTTCCTCACGATGTTTTCCTTCACCGTTTTGAGAGCAGTGGTGATGAGGTTATTTACACAAAATAAAGCGCCTGTTTGGGTTCGAATCCACGAGTCCACGACCTACAACTCGTAAATCGGGGCCGTTACCACTGGGCCACCAGTACCACTGGGCCACCAGTACCACTGGTCCACTGCTCTCCGAGTGCCTGATGACGATGAGTAATTGATAACGTACCTATCCATAATGTCGATCAATAGATCTGCTAATGTTTTCTTTCTTTTTAGGGTTCCGTACCCAAAGGGTAAAAACGGGACCCTATTATAATAGGGTCCCGTTTTTACCCGGGACGGACAGAAAGCGAAGTCTTAGTATATTAAGACTTCGCTTTCTGTCCGTCCGTCCGTCTGTCTGTCACCAGGCTGTATCTCAAGAACCGCGATAGCTAGACAGTTGAAATTTTCACTAATTATGTATTTCTGTTGCCGCTATAACAACAAATAGGTAAGTACTAAAAACAAAATAAAATTCAACATTCTATGTCGTGTTATAGGTAGGTACCTAGGTCGGTACTACGAGGAATCTGACTGACCATTGGCTGTAATGAGTCTCTAGTTAATGGAAATCAAAGTAAAACCATTAGTTTTCCGTTTCATAATTCTAAGGTTTGAAAAAAACGGAAATTAATAAGGTCTCGAAAGTATAACGAGCTATCCTATCATTTACTCGTCCTGTATAAGGTTATAAACGAATCGCAGTAATGAGAAAGCCAGTGTACAGTTTCGCGCGTTTTTTTCTCTATTCAATATCATTCTCGAATTAATTGGAGATGGATACCTGACCCGCGCTTACTGTTTCCAGAAAAAGCATTTTTTATTATTCAAACAATATGATATTCTCTGTTGCAACTTTTATTTTAAATAGCCAGTTTTTTTATCGGATAATAATGAAAAAAAGATGCCTGAAAGCAGTTTTCTTTTTTGTCGACGAATGTGTACTTTCATTTCCGGGTAGTTCATTGTACGAGTACATGCATATTTTATTACAATTAACCGTAGACAGAGTAAACTATAGATTGCTGCATATCTTCTTTTTCACTCGCACAAGAAAAAGAGAAATATATTAATGTCACTAGCAAAGAAAAGAGACAGAGTAAGAATATTTCTATCCCTTACTGCGTGTCGGCTAAGCACACAACAAGTTTGACGTTTATGAATGAAATAATAATAAAAACTACACCGCGATTAAACGGAAAATAAGATATTTTTCGTGCACAATCCAATAATAGTACATTTGCGCAACTGTGAAAATGGTAAGGTGCAGTGTAATAAGCTGTAAAAATGATAGTATGATGAAGATTGCCGGATTTTTTTGTCCCTTTCGGTGACACGGATACCATGAGTCTATAGATTACCTACTCTGTCTACGCAATTAACTGTCCACAAAGTAGAAACAATGGTTAAACGATCAACATTAATCATATAGGATTCATCAATTCATGGGACAGGGAATGGGTTAATATTATTTTGAAACAATGGTTGTTTTGAATAAAAATGTTGAATTTATTTTCCGATATGGTACCTACCTACCTACTTTTTTGCGCTGAGCGCCTGTCAGATTTGTTCCGCAACATTTAGCTTTTTTACAATATTATGATTTATGGTACATATTATACTCGACAGAAAACAATGCCATTAAACCTGTAGATAGGTAGGTATATATAATGATAACATCACGTTACTATCACCAAACTACGTTGTTTACTTAGGTATTTAATTGATTAACACTGTAGAAATAGCCTTTTTTTATTTATATATGTATTTATTTATAGGAGAACCAACAGCTATATCAGAAGCCTAACAATAGTCTAAGGGAGGATGGATAAAGCCAATTACTTATAGATTATGTTTTCTTTTTCTCACGTTGTGCCTAAGTAATAACAGCCGCACGGGCTACGTTTGCCGCGGTTGGCCCGCGCTGGGTCGACCCCCGGACTGGGTCAGACCCTCCGTGCCTCGGAAAGCACGTTATGCTGTTGGTCCCGGCTGTCATTCGTGGATCTTTGACAGTCGTTACGGGTCGTCAGAAGCCCGAAAGTCTGACAACCAGGGTAGGTATCGTATTTTCCAGTCACTGGGTTGTGGAGGTCAGATAGGCAGTCGCTCCATGTAAAATACTGGTATTCAGCTGCATCCGGTAAAATCCGGTTAGACTGGAAGCCGACCCCATGTTGGAAAAGGCTAGATGATGACTTTTTAGTTCCTCTGTTCATTTATAGGGTTCCGTACCTCAAAAGGAAAATACGGAACCCTCATAGGATCACTTCGTTGTCCATGGGTCTGTCTGTCAAGCAAGACCCTTTTTGGCACAGTTAATCACAAGCTACTATTAGCAAAAATGGATCACTGTGGAGCGAGATTACCGGCTTTGACCAGTTTATTCAAATTAACTCTGAAGAAAAATGTGAAAAGTCGTAACTCGGAACCAAAACTAATAAGACAAGGAGTTCCACAAGGTTCAATATTAGGGCCAATATTGTCACGACACGAGGGAAATTAATTTTACAAAAAAAAATATTAACCAAGTATTTACTTATTTCAAACAAATCTTCCAGTTTTGACGTAAGCTAAAAATTACAAAATAAAAGTCCTACCCAATGAAAAAAAAATTAAATAAAGTAGGTACCTAGGTACTTTTTAATATTTTTAAAAGTCCCGACTAAGTCCGGACTAGAGGTTATCGCATGTCGCGCCTGTTTGAAGGAGCCTTTATCGAGTTGTACGTCGTCGGTTTAAACCCAGACAGGCACTATAATTTATGTGTATCTACTCTCACAGAGGTGAAGCTTGTATCCCAGCAGTGTGAACGTTATAGGCTGACTAGCTGCGCCCCGCGGTTTCACCCGCATAAGTTTTGATCCCGTGGGAATATCGGGATAAAAAGCCTATGTGTTAATCCAGGGTGTCAGCTACCTCCATACCTACCAAATTTTGTCAAAATTGGTCTAGCCGTTTGAGCGTAAAGAAGTAAAAAACACACACACACTCACAAACTTTCACCTTTATAATATTAGTGTGAAGTGTGATTATGCTATGCCACCTATCTCGTTAATTGTTCTCATAAACCCTTTCCTTCTTTTCCAGCCGATGAATGTTCGTGGTGCAACAAGAAGCTCCCGAGCGAGGGTTCAGCACTCCAGCACGCAGGAGCCACATTCTGCTCAGAACTCTGCTTCAGTCAGTCTCGGCGGGCTAACTTCAAACGTGCCAAGACCTGCGACTGGTGCCGGCACGTCAGGCATACCGTCGCTTACGTAGACTTTCAGGTGAGGATCGTTGGGTTTTTATGATGGATCATTACCAGATGTGATAAGATAAGGTTTAATTTTTATAGATGAACTATTGTTCGGTCCATTGAAAATTCAGAGTTTAGCCACTCAGCTGTCCGCCGCCGAAAATAGACATCGATTAGTGTGGTTACTTTCAACGATTATCTGATTATATCAATTGAATTATACTTCCTAGCTTCCTACTTGCAATCGCTGCATATTCCTCTAAAATGAGCACTTATGTATTCATATTTAACTGGCACTGGTACTTGTAAGCTAAACTTCCAATCAATTTAAATCATACACAATCTAATAAATTAATCTCTCAATTCCAGGACGGTGCCACACAGCTACAGTTCTGTTCAGACAAATGTCTCAACCAATATAAGATGCACATCTTCTGCCGAGAGACGCAAGCGCACCTCGATCTCAACCCGCATTTAGTCAATGCGTCATCATCGTCCAACCTCATCACTCCGGAACTTTGGCTCAAAAACTGCAAAAGCAGGTCTGCATCACCAAATTCCGAACGATCAGGTTCACCTAACCCAGAAAACATGCCCAATAAACCAGCAAACACGGAAAAGACAGACGCTCAAAAGACCCAGAACAGATCTCCACTTCCTCTGATAACGATCGCTCCAACAGCAAAGCTGATGAAGCAAAAACGACCTTCAGATGAATCAATACCAATACAGAAGTCTCCCGAGATAAAAAAAGATATAAGGAACACTAAAATGAATCTACGGAAACGCAGAACATCGAAGTGTTCGGCCACGGTCACGTCGCAAACTGTACGGCAGCGGACGTCGACCCCGAAAGCGCAAGATCTTCGGATGTGCAGTCCGTCTGACAGATCGTCGCCAGGGTCGACTGTTGGAAATGCTCTTCACTCGCCGCCTCATCCAATAAACACACACCCACCACCACCGCCGTTTCCTCATAATCCGATGTTCAGTATGCCTCCACCAATGTTTTTGGAAAATCACGATCTGAGGCACCCGCATAATATGTTTCCACCACGACTGAACTTTATGCCTCGACCAGGATTCCCAATGGAGCGACCCCGACTCCCCGGGCTTCCGCCGCCGCTAAACTTCCCCACACCTATAGGCCAGGCCCCACCGGTCACAGTATTAGTCCCCTACCCGGTAATCATACCGATACCACTCCCCATTCCAATTCCCATACCTTTCTCGGCATTCGTCCAGGCTCACTGTGCGAATAAAGTGAAAACTGAAAACAAACCTGATGCAGCAGACGTAGAAGGACCTTTAGATTTTACAATGAATAGTGATAAAAACAAAAGAGACGAGGAAGTTATGGGATGTAGTAGCGAACAGAGTTGTGACACTGCGTTAGATAAGAATCCAGTTTGTGAGCAAAACAATGAGCGAGTCGAGGATGATAAAATGGAAACAGAAATTAATGAGACTGGAAATCCGGAGCAGACTTTACCCAAATTCAAGATAACCAGACTGGGCAATAAAATGGCGAAAATAGTAACCAAGAGTAGGGAGCCATCAGAATCCACAAGACCACTGAGGAAACGGCGGAGACTGGTAGAGGTGACTACTGACGATGAAGCGCTCATTCCAAAGACGAGGAAAATAGTTGAAGTTTAAACGTAGAATCCAAATAATCTCATTATTCTCTGATACATATCACAAACGATAATACGAACAGAGTTCATTATTCATTCAGGTTGCTAGTCTTTAGTTTTAAGATGCTATTAAATTTGTATGTTTTAGGTTTTAGGGCGCACTGTAAATGTGATATTAGTAACTTATTACTTCAATGTATGTAAAATAAAAAACATTACTACTCTAGCACTTAGTTTTATTAGCCTGTGATAAATGATAAGTAATCCCTGAAGTAAAATTATTCAATAACATTGTGTTATCGTGTTTGTGTTATATCACATGTTTGAAATTGATCGACGAGTCTATCATCGTTAAGATAGAGATGAATAAAAACAAACAGACATTGTATCAAGCTGCCGTTTTTTTATTTAGGCCCATCAAAAACAAAAAGTAAGACGCAATAGAAATAATCGTACCTAACGTTTAGCAAACATGATCTCGACTCATCTTATAACAAGTTGGTGGCATTATCTTACCTACATCACTTCTGGAAATAGGTTATGGCGGGTCGGAACATGACAAATTCATGTGTCAGCGGGGGTAAGGGATAGGGTACTGCGCAGCGAGAACCGTACTTCATAGCCGCAATAAAGTTTAGCGCGTTTACCAACTACCGGATCTTTGCCTTCCGCATGCAGCCTGTCCCCGCCGAACACCTTATAAACTTGAGCAGTCCATTGGCTCTAAAACACAGCTGCTATTTGCTCTGGATCTGGAAGAGATCTTAGGATCTTCAAGTGTGATGTAAAATCCACTTAGGAACATTATTCTTGGCCTATTTCGTAGATAAACTCAAAGCATTTACTTCAAATAAACCAAATTAAAGGCACTTTTGCATTGTAAAGGGGACAGTCAGAAAAATGAAGCTACTTGCCCATTCCAAAGCATAGGTAGTAGGTACCTAGACCTACCCTCCATAGGTAGGTATATAATAACGGGCATGAAACTCCACGGTACTTACCTTCATTAAAAGGCATTTTCGATTATGTCGTCATTCTAGACAATCTGAAACACAGATGTTTAGCTTCAATTCACTGAAAAACAATGAATCATTCATGAATGTAGATTCAGGTGTAAATCACCATGATGAAATCCAGAATATGTGGCGCAATGGAAATAAAAGAAATCGGTAAAATTTCATAGGCTTTTAATGTCTTGACTTAAAAATCATCGCTAAAAACCAATCATGGAAAATATTGATTGCTATACTTTAACAACATGTTCTTACTTACTAACGGCTAGGCCACACAAGGTGGACTGGGCCTCTACTTTCAGAAGTTTGTACATTTTTGAGATCCTATTATTATTTTACATTTAACATCATTAACATTATTGAATTCTATAAAATTATATGTTCAAATAATTAAAGCGTCTTCGGATGATCCACATTAAATGCGTCATAACAATTAAAGGCAATACTGGCATTATTTCATTGATACTTCTTGAGTGAAGTGGGCATGGAATATTTGGAACTTTAGCGATTTCGTCAATAGGGGAACTATATCGCCGCGCTCAACCGAACCTGCCACGTCCAGGGGCACATATGAGTAGACCTTATCTAAATAAGCAAAGTAGATGGAGATAATCTGTATACATTTGACTACATTTAAGCCTATTTATATTAGTGTACTCATGCGAGACCAGCAAGACTTACAGGCCAGATGCAGTAACATCCCGAAAAAGTACTTTGGCCAATACATTCTAACTTTGACTAGAATGCTTTCGTAAGTTATACATATTTCCGATTTTACCGCAATCTGAGCTTGGTAATATTCTAAAATCTACTACAAAAAGTTAAATGCCTTACTGTTATTTGTGATTATACAAATCCCAGAGTGTAATAGCACCATCAAGTCCACCGGCTGCCATTATGTTTGCTTTCCAAAAAGAGACCTTCTCAGAAGAATAAACCACATCTTGAATGGCTTGCTTGTGCTCTGTCAGCACTACCAGAGGTCGGAGAGAGTACCAAGAGAAGATGCGGATATGGCTGTCCCAACCCCCAGAAACGAACACCTTACCATCAGACCGGGACTGAACTTTATTTATACCTGGGTTTTTAATTGTTATATCCGTCTTGTGGGCCAAGCTTAAGTCTTTTCTCCCTATACTAAAGATCTGTATCACATTAGAGGTATTTCCAATCATGCCCCTTTGCTGCTCAAGATGGAAATCAACGGACATTGGAGACTCTGCGGTCTTCAGTTTGCTGATACATTGACTAGTGTTGAGATCCCACAGCAGGAGCCATCCTGCTTCATAGCCGGCCAGCAGGCAGGGCAGATCACAAGGAAATTCAACATATTTCAAGCACATTGGCTCTCCAAGCTTCAGAGATGTGTCCGGCTCCAGACATCCTACTTTCTCTCCGGAAAAGTTGTAAATGTGAATTTTTGAATCCTTGTCAGGTACATAGAGTGTTTCGAGTTTTGTGTTGGCGTCAAAACGGCAGAAACCAGGATAATCAATGTCGATGAGTGCGCCTTCCTCATAGCCGCTGTTTGTTAAACTAAATACTTTAAACTTGCCGCCCTTCTCCTGAGTGATGAGGTGGTTATCGGTGTGGATGAGGTGAAGAATGGGAGCTTGACCAACTTGAATCTTCTGTTGCACACGATTTGTCTGGAATTATAAAATCAAATCTTATTTTAGCAGTACAAATGCGTGAACAAAGAATTGGCTGATCTTATTTGAAGTAGAAAGGAAGTTGTTGTAGAACAAAATTAGGAAATAATGGCATTTATTGAAAAAAGCACAGCCGCATCACCTACATTAAACTTATGCTAGAATGATCTGAATAACAAAAGTACTAATGTACAGTCAACAAAAGAGACTATATCCGACAATCCTGCATACTTATCTCTTTTGTTGACTGTACATGACAATTACGGCACCTTACAGTCGGTGGCTAACATTGGTTTGATAATTTTGGCCACCGACACTTGAGTGATAGCGAATTTGAACCTTATCATAAATATTTGGAATACTCCGTGCAAGCATTTCGATAATTCATGTTGTTGGGCGATTTTAATCATTATATTCTGCGCAGTCACTGTTAGGCGTAGGTAGACTCACTTTTGTCACTAAGATCCATTTAGTATGGATACTAAATGGATCTTAGTGACAAAAGTGAGTCTACCCCACAAAGTAAAATTTTACTTCGTCGTACTCATTTGTGGACTTAGGTATAGTTTTTTTTTATTTACCCACCTGTTTTCAAGATAAGTTGTTAAAAACTCATATTGTTTGTTCTTTAATAATGCTAGAAATATTTTAGAAATCATAAACGAAAACAAATAAAACAAAATTGATAATAGGTGGATTGTGTTTTCAAACCTACATGTTGTTTGTCGCCAATCCAGCATCGAACCGCGAAGCCACAATAACTGGTTGAGAATACGTGAAATTAAAGATTAGTAGTATTGCCATGTTACTTAAAAGCTTTTCAACTTTAACAACAAGAAGATAATGATTAAAATGGCTTAACAAGATATGCCAGTGGGTCAGACAATGTTGGGTGGGTCAGACAATGTTGGTCACCGACTGTACATAGCATTGATTATATATTTTGCCATTTATGTCATGTCATTTATTATTACATGGCAAGTAAAAATATTAAAAAAAACAAGTGGAAAATACAAGATATTATGGTGCCACGTAAAAAGACATTCAGTGACCCAATAAAATAGCATAAATGCGTAATTGTTTTGATTTGGCAGTCGATCCGCTCTATTCTAGGTCGCGAAACGAGGGTAGTAAACAAAAATGTCGCGCACTTAATGGAAGCCATAGGACACGTCATTAACGCTTTCTACGCAGTTGTGATGCTCAATAATATGTTTGGAATAAATACGTGATCTTACCTGAAGGTTGTATGCATAAACATAGCCGTTTTTTGAGCCGGCTAGTAACCTCTCGAGACCACCAGGCAAAAAGCTGAATGCCAACGAATAAACAGGAACGTTATCCACATTCCTGATCGTATAAACGGGGTCTGGAGGTAACAGGGCCATCTCTGGTCAAGCTCGGAACGAAATTATTTGTCGGAATTGGTAAAATAAAATAATAACAAAATTAATCAAGCCATCAGAAACTCAACCACAACTACGCACAACACAAAACTGACAGAAAAACAAAAAAGTTCACATCGTAACAATCGGTTGCGTTCGAAACTAAGACATAGTAAAAAGTTCACAATAATGTTAGGGTAAACATTCAGAAACAATCCATTTTCAATTGTAAATTAGTGATACGTTATTATTCGCAGGTTTTGTAGATCATAATTATGTCTATATTCTTCTGTTAATGTTCGTTTTATTGATAAAATGTGTACTTTAATTTTCTTAGCATGCAAGTATTTGAACGCATATTTTTTCAAAAAAACTATGTCACCTTTTATAATCTGTGGTCATATTATGAGACGGATTCGTTCGTAGTGATGTTCACGTTTCGATTTAAAAATAAGTACGATTCGTTCGATTAAAAGATGGGAATTGCGTCAATTATATTCTTAGACAAGTCACTCATAAATGCACAGTTTTGTATATTCCCCGAGCGTTAACAATATGACACATCGAAAATTTGAAAAGAGACTGTAACACGTACCACAATTTTTTTGCTTTACACGTTCTTTCATTAAACATTCTTCTTCTTTGTGGTTGTAATGGAATCATATCACTATGTTTTATTAGGTTTTTATTTTTTATTTATCCTTTTGATAGATTCTTATTTTGTAAATGTGAGGACTTTTTATGCCTTGTAGACTTTAGATCTGTAGACCATTTTTTATTTTATCAAGTACCTGATACTTGTTGACAGGCCTACGCTATCCTCCCATACCTACTGTAATTTGAAAATATTGTAAAAGCCAATTATTTTTAAAAAGAGTAACCGTGGAGTTTCTTGCCGGTTCTTCTCCATAGGAAACGACCAATTGGAACCGTGCACCTAGCTTCTGACGTTTCATAAGTGCTCATGTAGGCTTATGTGAAATAAAATATTTTGATTTTGATTTTGAAAACTAAATGTCATATTTACTGAAGGCCTGTCTTTATACGCGTTTGTCTTTGTAGGCGTATAAATAATAAAAATATTAATAAAATAATAATAATATAGGTAATAATAATTTTTTGGTAGTAATCTAACAAAAAATTCGAAATACCTGCCAGAATGGATAAATGCTCACCAAATTGTGTTTCATAAAGTATTGTAGAAATGAACCTATTTTCCTTTTTATTCTATGAGACGAGCCCCTATTTCTGTGTAAAGGGTTTAGAGTAACCTTACCAAACCTAACCTCGGAGTGCCCTTCGCTCGCTCTTGGATCCTACGCCAATATTTTTCATTTTGGGTATTAAGGGGCTTACAGGACCTAAACACAAAAAATGCAAGTTTTTGAAACAATTATAAAAGTTTAGGATCGACTACAGTAAACAAAATTAGAAAAATACACGATATTCTTCAGGATAATTAGGCTAGGTAGATAGTGTGTTGAAAACATAATACAATTTCTATCGTATCCAATTAGGATACGATAGAAAAAAATCATGAAGATACCTCTAAAAACTTTATTTTTACAATAAAAACCATACACACAATCATTCAGTTTTTTGACAGATTATTC
Organism: Oligia fasciuncula; assembly: GCA_963082905.1. NCBI lineage: Eukaryota > Metazoa > Arthropoda > Insecta > Lepidoptera > Noctuidae > Oligia > Oligia fasciuncula. Next base: position 18,344,696 of record OY720397.1, read on the forward strand.
TACAAGCAACATACTAAAATTTTGGTTTTTTAGTCCAAACAATAGATTTTTTGTAAATATAATATAATTGCTTCATATTTTGCAATAAATTACCAGCGTTGTGTCATCGCGCTTCGCACCTCATTCTTTTCTATGCAGTCCGACAGTGACCGCGCTTTAGGTCATGTAGTCCCCCTATTCTTACTATTTCAGAGAAACAAGATTTGGTGAACATTTATCCATTTTGGTAGGTTCAAAAACTATTTTGATGAACATTTAGATTGTACAGACGCCAGCACATCAAGTGCTGCTGGCGTCCGTACTTCTTACTGAATGAATGCTTTTAATTCCCGAGTTATTTGTGTAACGCTTCAGTAAATTGTAAATCCAGTTTAAATCCATACTAATATTATAAATGCGAAAGTGTGTGTCTGTCTGTCTGTTACCTCTTCACGCTACCGCTGAACCGATTTAGATGAAATTTGGTATACAGATAGTTTGAGTCCCGGGAAAGGACATAGGATAGTTTTTATCCCGATATTCCCACGGGATTGACGCTTATGCGGGTGAAACCATGGGGCGCTGCTAGTTGCTTCTTAAGTTCGAAAAATGTGTCTGCTCAACTAAGTAAACAACTCAAATGTTGTTGAACTATCAAAATTAATTAATGAAACCCATTGATACTGATGTCTGAAAATGTGTTACGCAATTACCCTGCGTGTCATGTTTTTTATCTCTAGTATAAATCGCTGGGGAAAGGCCTCCCGCAAGTCATTTTAGATACTTAATCTTTTTTCTCGTACTTACTTTCTTAGACACTCGTACGGAGTGATTGTATAATTTTACGAATTTTATTTAAATAGTGTTAGTTATTTACTTTAGACAGTGTTCGTAAAAACATTTGCACTTCAAAATTCTGAATAGTAGTTTAATAGGTATTTCAAATGAGGTAAATCTATACTATATCCGAACTAATATTTATTAAAATTTCAGCAGTTTAGTAGTGAAAATATTTTGTAGAGAGACGATAGACTTGTGATTATCTGATTAAATAATTCTAGAAGTCGCTAAGTCTAATCGATTCCACGCCCAACACTAGTACTCCTGTAGCAGCCAGCCAGCCTGTCAATCACTTCACTGCGTCAGTTTCTCTTCGCAAGCAGTATTATCGTGTTTTATACTTTGATGGATTTTTGAATGAGAATTAATTGATCTTACCTAATAATGGGTGCCATACATAAATTGAGGAGATTAATTTAATCCTCGAAATTACAAATGGCTGCGGAGTCGCTTCTGAAAACGGGCAAGCATTCTAAGTATACATCGTATAGAAAAATCTTGTATCATAGGTTCTTCGTCGGCCTACTGTTGTTTATAGTGGTATCATTAGTGTTTACTGTGGTGTTTAACGCGTTTTCCGGTAGTTCGCCGCGGATAGATGTGTATCAAGCTGTGAATTTGGATTCGACAAGTGTTGAAGTGGTGAAACTGAGTCGAAGTGCGCTGGAGGCGCATCCTCGTGTGTCCAACTGCACTTACTGGGACTGCGTCGATGTGTACAGATGCGGGAAAGGCGGACACAACAAGATAACAATATACATATATCCATTAAAAGACTATCAGACTGAAAATGGGAATTCTATATCACAATTTTCTAAAGAATTTTATATGATATTAGATACTATAAAACGTAGTAAATATTACACGCCGAATCCAGAGGAGGCTTGCGTGTTGGTACCTAGCATAGATACTCTGAATCAACAGAGTTTCTCAAGTAAACATGTCTCACAAGTGCTGCAGTCCCTGCCATAGTAAGTAACAATAGATAAGCTTGTCTATTTGTGTACAAACAGCCTCTTGTTTAGCTCTATTTATAGACAATGAGGTTAAAAGGCAACATTTATGCAGTATCTATCTTATTGCACATTCATTACTACTCTGAACATAACTTCAAAGTACTGTAGAAGAAAACATAAAAGTTTTTTAATATAATTTTTAACAAAATAAAATTTTTATTTTATTTTATTTTATTTTGTAGGGACAAAAAACAGTTACACGTTACAGTTATGGTAAATAACAAACTAGGATAATAGAGGTAAACATGTAACCCACACCAATGTCCGCGGAGTAAACTATTAGGGGGAAAGAAACAAAACAAAACCACGCATACATTGTTGTATAAAATTATTTTATACATCAATGCACGTAACTACTGGAGGCGGTTAAGGTTAGGAAGAATTTATAATCATTGTGCAAGCAATTGAATAGCCAATCTTTTGAATTTTGTTTGTGATAGTGAAAATATATCGAGATCGAAAAAGTGTGTGTTATATATTTCTAAGAGACGACGGAGGGGCGCCCTTGCGCCAGCATTGGTTTTGCACTTTACAGTGTGGAACAGCCGGGGCACGCGCGCCCATCGCCGTAATACAGTTCTGGGTACAATATAACAAAGTTTATTGGTAATATCAGAGCAGTCAAAGTTGTTGTTACATATGCCATGCAGCATCACAGCCATAAGTAGCGTGCGCCTGGACTCCAATCCTAGAAGTTTGTATTGTTTTAGTAGCTGTGCGTACGATAGTTTTGAACGGTAGCATTTATAGTGAATAGAGCGTAAAAACTTTTTTTGGACCATTTCAAGCCTTTGCTTATATTTATCATATAGAGGACACCATATTGGGGCTGCGTATTCCAATTGGGAGCGTATTAAGGTTGTGTACAAGACCATTAACGTATGCGGTCGCTTAAAATCAGTTGAGGATCGCATAACGAAACCGTACATCCTATAGGCTTTGTTAATAATGTTATCAATGTGAAGGTTGAAGTGCAGTTTTGAGTCAAGTGTAACTCCTAAATCACGAATATGGTCAACTTTTTTAAGAGTGGTGCCTTGTAAAGTGTAAGAGTATTTAATTAGATTTTTGTTTTTTGTGAATGATATTACAATGCACTTAGGTAAGCTAAGGTGAAGTTTGTGATGTGAACAATAATTGGAAAGTCTGTTGAGATCTTCCTGAAGCAGCAAGCAGTCTTGTGTGTTTTGGCACGACTTATAGATTTTAATATCGTCGGCGTACATTAAAAAATGGGAGTTAACGAAGCATTTTTTTATGTCGTTCACGAATAAAATGAAAAGCACAGGGCCCAAAATGGAGCCCTGAGGCACCCCAGAAGTGACGATAACGGAATCTGATTCAAAGCCGTTGATAGCCACTCTTTGGGTTCTGTTGTAAATATAGGACATGAGCCATCGCAGTAAATTACCCCGAATGCCATTAAAGGCGATCTTGTCCAGAAGCAGCTTGTGGTCCACCTTGTCAAATGCTTTTTGAAAGTCGGTGTACACAGCGTCAACTTGGGTTTGTTTATCCATGTTTTCAAATAGGTGATTTGTAAATAACATAAGGTTAGTAGTAGTAGAGCGGCGTTTAACGAATCCGTGTTGTTCGGGTATTATAAGGTGGTGTATGTGAGAGTATAACTCGCTGTGCACTAGTCTCTCAAAGAGCTTCGACAAGGCGGGCAGCAAGGAGATAGGACGGTAGTTCTGTATATTGTTTATGTCGCCGTTTTTGTATATGGGCGTGATGTATGCACGCTTCCAGATATCAGGGAATTTGCCTTCACGAAGGCAATTATTAAATACAATGTGGAGCGGGACGCAAATGCTATCTGCGGTGTTTTTTATAAAAATTGGGGGCACACCGTCAGGGCCGGACCCTTTATTTGAGTCCAGTCTTTTTAATGCATTGAGTATATCGTCCGTGTCTAAATAAATGTCCGAAATACACGATGAGCTATCCGCGTATGAGGTAGGTGTCTGCCAGAGCTCGGGGTCGAGGGAAGAAGGTTCGTAGACAGAGGTGAAGAAGGCAGAAAACATGTTGCATATTTCAGTGGGGTCGTTAGAGTTTTTGTTGTTAAGGTACATGTTGGCTGGGATATTAGCTCGCCCCTTCCGCTTGGAGACGTATGTCCAGAAGTGCTTGACGTTCAATGGAATGCTATCTTCGACTGACTTTATATACGACAGAAAGCACTTGCTAGACTCGGATCCGAAACGTTTGCGGTACATTGAGAATATTTCGTAGTCGGATATATTGCCGTATTTTTTCCATTTTTGCCAAGCATTCTCTTTGTTTTTAAAAATACGAATAAGGGCAGGGCTGAACCACGACGGAAACTGAGAGTTCCTGGGACGAGTAAGAGGAACATGTAATTTTATTATACTGTAGATAGCATCATAGAAGGCGTCAACAGATTGTTCGGCGGGAAGATTACTAAGTAAGTTGTTCCAGTCAATTTTGTTAAGTTCTATATTAATAGTATCGTAATTTGCTTTATAAAAGTTGTGTTTCTTGGTTGAGTGGCGTCTCAGGGTAGTAATTTTAGTATTTAATGGTGAAGAAACACAGAAAGGAGGGTGGTGGGTATCGAGTGGAAGCAGTGGCACGCACGTCAAAGGTTGACAGCCTACATTAGACAAAAACAGGTCCAATATACGGCTCAGGTTGTTTCTTAATGTGTTGAACTGAAGGGCATTTGTAAGAGACATGAAGTTACATAAAAGATGACTTGTTGGGGTTGTAGGTTGAGGAATAACATAATTGTGATCACCACCGTTCGCGTTGGACCAGTCAAGACCGGGCAGGTTGTAGTCACCTACTACAAAGAATGCATCAGTACTGGCGTCATTAATGACGTCCGCTAACAAATCAATATGTGCGGCGTATAGGTCGTCCCGTGAGCGAGGTGGTATGTACGCCGCACTTATAATATGTCGTTTATTAGAAAACGACGCCGGTAACTGCACCATGACGTGCTCGATGTCTCTGCTACCAGGTCGCAACAGCACGTTCGAAGGGCGTAGAGAGCGTAAAACGGCGATTAGCACACCCCCACCCTCACGCTTACCTGTGGCGCAACGGTCGCGATCACATCTAAAAACAATGTAGCGGTCGTCGATAAATTCACTGTCTGAAATGTTAGGTGTTAGCCAGGTCTCGGTTAATATGATGACGTCATACGAAAAAGACAAAATATTCATGAATAGTGTATGTAGTTTTGTACGCAGCCCGCGACAATTCTGATAATAGAAAGATAGATTGTATTTATCCATTTTTTATACAATAATACCTATCATTGTTAAAGCTCAAACCGTTTATTATTGTTCATTTTTGTTATTTATTATTATAAACAACCGGACACAGGAACCACCAGTGGGGTGTAAAATATAAGCAGTAAGATGAAATACTATTAACACAGACTTGGAATCCAGCTGCAGGCGAATAATTAACAACAACTTGATATGTTATGTGAGATAGCAGTAAACAAAAGGAGTAATTGACTTCATTATAAATTAGGTAGACCCAAAAAATAGTGTGTTGTAACGTTAAAATATAAGTAAAAGCTTTGTAAATAGTGAGTATCTGTAATGCTGCATAGGCGTAAGCAATAATAAATGAAATAAGATGATAAATGAAATGAAGATAGCTAGCTTCGCGATACAATTTGCGAAAAGTTAGAATTGTGAGGGTAACTTGGAAAAAAATGCAAAACATAATAATATGGCCACAGAGTAGTGAACGAAACAGAGCGCATGAACTGATAACGTTACCTGGAACAAACCTTAGAATATTGTATATTCGGTAAACGTTAGGAGAAATATTCTTAATTCTCAGATTTGGAATACGGTTTTTCTCAATAAGACAAATATAAACTTGTAAAACACTGCTGTTTCCTCATTTAAATAGAGTTACACCCAGTTAATTAATTGTCTTGATTGTTCTCAATAAGACAAATATAAACTTGTAAAACACTGCTGTTTCCTCATTTAAATAGAGTTACACCCAGTTGTGGTAATGGTTTCCAAACGAATCAGAGGGAAACATAAAAGGCTATAATTAAACCTAAAATAAATAGTGTAACAATGGAATTGTAGCTGTGTGTGTGGAAACTGATTTATATATTTATATTTTTCACTATATGTGGAGGCTTGTTATTAGCAATTTTTTTAAATATTACATTCTTTATTTCATTGGCTTGTTAGTCTGTAAGCCTTCTTTAAAATAAAATATTGTTTTACATAATTCTAACTGAAATAAATAAAAAGAGCAAAAAGGATTATCCTCATAAAAACATTACTGGTTTGAATTATTGTCACTTACATTACTACTTCCAATTTATGAAAACATATGCCATACATCAACTTAACAATAAACTGCAATTTCCTAATGAAATAAACATCATCACTAATGAACATGTTTTATCCAACAGTTGGAACCACGGAGAAAACCACCTCATATTTAACATGCTGCCTGGCTCTGCACCCAACTACAACTCCGTTGTGGACCTCAACACCAGTAGAGCCATTATAGCAGGAGCCGGCTTCAACACATGGACTTTCAGATACAATTTTGACGTATCAATACCAGTATACAGTCCCATTGCCGAAAAAATCGACAGCACACAACCAGAGCAAAAGAAGTACCTTATTATATCAACGCAGCTCAATATACCAGACAATTATTTAGAAGAATTACAGAATATTGCGTCTTCGTCCAATGATCTGTTGTTATTGGACAGGTGTAAGACTGACAAGACAGATTACAGTAAAAGATGTGAATACACAACGGGTAGAGAGTTTGATTACCCAAACGTTCTGAAGGATGGAATGTTCTGTTTAGTTGTAAGAAGTGCGAGATTGACGCAAGCTATCCTGATGGATATTTTAGCTTCTCAGTGTATACCAATAGTGATTGCGGACTCTGTAGTGATGCCGTTTAGTTCCCACGTTGATTGGAATAAACTAGCTCTGACCATATCAGAGGATAATATAAGGAATTTGGTTAAAATAGTGCATTCAGTGAGTAAAGAGCGGCGTGGGGAGTTGTTCTGGCAGCTGAGATGGGCATTTGAAAGATATTTTGCTAGTATAGAGAAGATAACGTTGACTGCTTTAGAGATAATTAATGAGAGAGTGTTTGCGTTGGCCGCCAGGACGTATGAAGAGTGGAATATGCCTGAACATTTGGTAAGAACACCTTTTTATTATGTTTTACTTCCTCTGTTTGGAACTCATTATGTTAATTCTTTAATTGTAGTTGTGGGGAGAAAAATGTATGTGTATGAGTCATAAAATGAGTGGGCACCTTTAGTACGATTCATTGTGTCAGTACGTCAATTCATTTGTATAAGTTAAAAGGAAGTTAACTTGGATTTGTTATGGGTTAACTGGCGAAAGGACCAAGTCCCGACGACGAGTCGTCGATTTGGTCTTTTTGTAGCCACGCGGTTTTATCATGCGGTTGTGAGCCCCGCAACTCCAGTTAATTAAGCCCTACGACTTAATTAAAGGCATTTGAAATATACCTACAAAGCTGTTTGCTAACTCTTCGTATTCGGAACGTGTATCCACGCTAGACACAATGGCTTTTTAATTGTTTATGTAATGCATCTCCGATTTCAACCTGAGCGCCAACTCACGCTTTGCAAGCAAGCATAAATCTCAAGAGCGACTTTGTAGCTTTCTATTCCAAGCTCCACTAGTTACTATCATCCCCCACCGACTTTGTGGGCGCTCAACCAACCGCACAAACCCTGCGGCCTTGTGGCTTTTCAAATAAAACCACCCAACCGCGTTTGCATGCGGGCACGGAAAATTATCGCACCGTGAAAACTACGCTCAAAAACATGTGTTAACTAATACTGCGGTACCGGACTAATAATGCGGGGAAAACATTCAAATGTAAAAGAGAAAAAGTTAATGTTAAAAGCCATTACCGAATGATAAAAAACTAGGGCCTAAGCTAAGAAATGACTGCGCAAAAAGTTCGTTCCAATCCGTTCAGCGATCGACGGACGCATTGAAAAGAAATACCGTCGAGTCAGGTCTATTCTAGTCTGCTACCTTTTTCAGACAGCACAATGTATTCAATAAGTTCCAGTGATGAACTACGACATACTATTACTCCATTTTTATTTTCAAAACTAAGCGTCAGATTTCATTTAGGGCTGATTTTTCAATCGACAGATAATTTTTGATTCGCGGAATAAAATTGACGTCTGACAGTTTTTGTATGGAAGAATTGTCAAAAATTCAAAGTAAAATCAGCCCTTAGTTTTCTAAATTCATCTCTATAAAGTTTTTTATTAAATGTAGAATATAATAGACCGGTTTTCAAACGTTAATTTTACATTTATAAGCGAGTTATAAATATAAAGAACAAAAATACATAATTCTTGTTTTAAATTAAATATTTTATTCAAACAGAGAGGAGCTAAAATATTTTTATAATCAACGCTCTGTTGTATACGAAATGCCTTTCAACTTCAACATTCCGTAAAAATAGCTTTACAATATGCATTGCACGTGGCATGTGACGTCATATGCAAATGCATCCAAGTCTCTAAGGGAGGAATGCAATCATCGCGATCTTCGTATTAAGTAAAGTTTCGATCAAAGAGCGCAACTTCTCTTGCATAAAGTGCGACGTCTTCGTCTGTGACGCTGATTGGATTTACAAGGTTTTGGTTGACATGAATAAATTATATATTCTGCGATGTATGCACATCAAGCTACCCGAAACTGTCAAATTTTCTCAATCAACCTTGAACCTAATGCTTTAGCGATAAAGTTGAAAAAAGTAATTTTTTGAAGTCGGTTTAATTTTTTTAAATTACTTTTTATTTGGTAATTTTTAGTTGTTGCATCAGAATTTGACCAAGGTTTTGAGATGTTTTCGCTTTGACACTACACCCGTAGCTCGTATCAATAAGCCAGGCCGTCACACTTTCACGTCTTAGTCCATATCTTGAAAACTACAGAATCGATTTTGATGAAACTTGCACTGTTCCCTAAGTTGAAGTAAATGTAAGCCAATAAAAGAAGAATGGTCACGATCCGATTAATAGTTACGGAGATATGCGTGGACAAACATACATACATACGTCTATAAAATTTTGTATATTTGTTTGGAAGCCCTAATAGATTGTCATAAGTATGTGAATATAATGCAATTCCAATAATATTACATACATACGTATCGAATTGATAACCTCCTTTTTTACCGACTTCAAAAAAAGGAGGTTATCAATTCGATATTAGGGCTTCCAAACAAATATACAAAATTTCATAGACGTATGTATGTATGTATGTATGTATGTATGTTTGTCCACGCATATCTCCGGAACTATTAATCGGATCGTGACCATTTTTTTTTATTGGCTTACATTTTCTTCAACTTAGGGAACAGTGCAAGTTTCATCAAGATCGATTCAGTAATTTTCAAGATATGGACTAATACGTGTAAGTGTGACGGCCTGGCTTATTGATAAGAGCTACGGGTGTAGTGTCAAAGGGAAAACATCTCAAAACCTTGGTCAAATACTAGTGCAAAAACTAAAAATTACGAAATAAAAAGTAATTTAAAAAAATTAAACCGACTTCAAAAAGAAATTAACTCAAAATTATGAAATAACTTTAATTTCGGAAGTCGGTGGCATAAAACTAAAATACAGATCCCAAGACACCGACTTCCGAAATTAAAGTTATTTCATAATTTTGAGTTAATTTCTTTTTGAAGTCGGTTTAATTTTTTTAAATTACTTTTTTTTTGAAGTCGGTAAAAACTAGGTATTAAAGAAAGACAGATTGTAGTACTTAGCTTGATGTGATCAATCTGCACATCCTAGTTCTACTACAAGCGGTATATAGAATACTAAAGGGGCAATTTTCGTAATTTTAAGAGATCTCAGTCTCAATCTGTCAAAAATACCTCTAATTTCCCTACATTTTTGACAAAATTGATTGCCGCTGAGATGAGATTGCTACTAGATTTTCAACGTTTTTAATTAAGGGAATTAGCCTGCTGATTTTTATGAACATCCAGCAGGGTAATTGCGTAACACACTAACAGTAGCAATGGCTTTCATTTTTACCGACTTCAAAAAAAAAAGGAGGTTATCAATTCGATACGTATGTATGTAATATTATTGGAATTGCATTATATTCACATATGATGATCTATTAGGGCTTCCAAACAAATATACAAAATTTCATAGACGTATGTATGTATGTATGTATGTATGTATGTATGTTTGTCCACGCATATCTTCGGAACTATTAATCGGATCGTGATCATTTTTTTTATTGGCTTACATTTTCTTCAACTTAGGGAACAGTGCAAGTTTCATCAAGATCGATTCAGTAATTTTCAAGATATGGACTAATACGTGTAAGTGTGACGGCCTGGCTTATTGATAAGAGCTACGGGTGTAGTGTCAAAGGGAAAACATCTCAAAACCTTGGTCAAATACTAGTGCAAGAACTAAAAATTACGAAATAAAAAGTAATTTAAAAAAATTAAACCGACTTCAAAAAGAAATTAACTCAAAATTATGAAATAACTTTAATTTCGGAAGTCGGTGGCATAAAACTAAAATACAGATCCCAAGACACCGACTTCCGAAATTAAAGTTATTTCATAATTTTGAGTTAATTTCTTTTTGAAGTCGGTTTAATTTTTTTAAATTACTTTTTATTACAGTTCAACAACATTCATTGCGTTATTTATGTTGTTGATCAGACAATTTTTTCGAACATATCGTCGCTCGCGTGACTAAAAGTCCTATCTCATTTTTCTAATTTTTTAGCTGATTTGAGTTAGCACAACTACATTTTTCTATTCGCGACTCTTTACATTTTTCACTAACAGTCGTACCTCTATTTTATTTGGACCTCAAAATATAACCATTTTGAAAGACAACAAAATGTAAAGAATAAAGAAAAGAAAAATGTAGTTGTCCTACCTCAAATCAGCTAAAAAATGAGATATGGTTTTTAGTCATGCGAGCGATGATATGAAGCAACTAGCTTCTGCCCCCAACTTCGTCTGCGTGAAATTTCACCCTCCTAAGGTTGGAATTTCGAAAAACCCTTAGTGGATACCTACTCTACACAAAGAACACACCCTCCAAATTTCATGTCTCTAGGAGCAGCGGTTTAGGCTGTGCGTTGATATATCAGTCAGTCAGGACTTTGAATTTTATATATTTGTAAGTAGATGGATTAGCAATATCCTTCAAAATGATTCAGATTGAGATTGATAGTGTGTTTCGCAATTAGGGTGTACTACTAGAAGCGGTAGATGAATACCAGAATATTTGAGCAACCTCCTCAAAATTCAAAATTCTAGCATGGCAATTAAGATCTTTGTAACCGTCACGTTATCTATCTAGCTAGCAACGTAGCAACACATAAAAGAGGGCAATCCTGGCGCGGAGCCGTAGCACAATCTAAGTAGTCAAATACATGAATATTCAATATTTGCTTTTACGGCATACCTTTTATTCGTACTTTTAAATCCTTGGGAAAAGGTCAAGCGTCAACTAATTTGCATAGTGTGTGCTACGGACAGCTTTAATCTCACTTCAATTAAAATTTCTTTCAACTTATTCGGAGCTTGAAATAAAGCCGTTAATTTTTCGCGGAAATAAAGCAAATCGTGTCTGAAATATGCTACTTTAAGTGATGTGAAAGGTCGAGAAAAGTAGAAATAAATGATTATTTTACATAATGTTCGAGTTGCGACATTGTACCTAAGCCAAATGAAGTAGGTAGGTACTCGTATACCTGCTGTTTCTTTGATCGATGCGAATTCAAGCAAAAGACTGGAACAACACTAAATAGGTATATAGGTTCAAAGAAAAAAAATGGTTGCCTGTAAAGTCGGTTTTACGGGCGAAGATTTTACGTGACAACGACCGATCATCCGATCATAGTTGAGTGGGAGAGAGACGCAAGGCATTCGGCGGGCCTCTCTCTCGTTCGGTGACTCATCGTAACGTTACCGAGCGTTACACTTTTTCATAAGTGACTCCCAGTCGCAACCTAATTTAAGACGTTGTCACGTCAAAAAACTCGATCAAACAAACTACAGGTATGCTAGTGATGTTTCCGATCGACGAACAACGTCAGTGAAATCAAAGGAATGACGTTTATGGGTCACATTCCGAAGCTTATGTCAATTTGGTATGTTCCATTGACGTTTCATACATAGATTGCATAGATTGTCATAGTGTCTACGGGCTGGTTGCTCGTTAGCAATAACACGAACACACGTCAGTGTTTTGCTCCCAATTCTTCTATTCCCCTATTAAATTTTATGGAAATTAGCTTTGATGGTTTGAGAAAATTTTCGGGGCTTTCCGAATGTTTTTGTTACGTTATTTGTCCTTTTCTAGTCATTACACAGAGATTGAACGTGTGATTTTAACTATTAAATAGTTTCATTACTACGTCGTATGCATAATTGCATCAATCGTCAATATATGCATCCTCTTGTAAGATTCATCTCCGTGTTGCAATTGCAACTTTTGAGACATGTTGAAAATCTGGTTTATGTGACCTTATTAATCCCGTCATCTGATCAACGCAGAGACATATGACAAATAAATATAAATACTCAGAAGAATGAAACTTTGATGTTGAATCGTCCTCGTTCTAAAGAAATTAGTCTCGAAAAGCTGCAACTGTAATTTCTAATGGCTTTCGTGACAGGTATGTTTTTTTTCCATCGATCTTCATCATAGACCGGAAGACACTGCTACAGAACTTTGTCCTTCAAGAACTGCTAACCAAATAACGTTCGGACACGCATGCAATAGTTGGGAAAACATTGGGTAACAATATTGTATCGGTTGGTCCTTCTGTAACAGTTTACTGATGGTCCGCGATCTCTATGCAGGTTAAATGCAGGTATCAGTTGTAGGCCCCGTTAAAACCTGTTCCTGATGAGACTGTTCGGAATATTAATAAACAGGTCAATGCATGTTGAGTGAGGTCTGCCCCGAGGACGGACGGAGTTGGTCCTTCGTGGTTCCTTCTTTTTTTTTATTGTAGTTAGTCATTTAGGTGTTTTAAAATTGTAAGTAATTTATTAATAATGCGACACGACTCATACCACTTAGGGTTGCCAGATCTGGATCCGGTCTTTTTAGGTTAGGCTTTAGAAACGAACTTTTACATTTCAACAAGGGGTCAATCTTTTATGGAACAAGTAATACTACCATGTTTCTTGAATTATTTAACTTTTTGGAGTTTCGCAGAAGCATAACGAAAGTTTAGACGCAAAGCAGCATGACCTACAATATAAAAATTCTACATAGTATTTTATATCAGAATTCGAAAGGATACATTCAATTTAATACGACAACGCCGGAAATTTCATGTGACAGTGTCTGAAAAACCGTATAAGTAAGGCCAAATCACAGACCGAGCGTTTGTCAAAAGTTCTAAAGCCAGCCAGTCATGAGTTGCCGGTGTCGCCAGCCCTATACTACTGTGCGAATAATTTTTTAGTGGACTGTTAACTTTTAGCGGGAAAAGTTGTTTAATTGCTTTTAACATTAACGTATCGTAGAAACAATTGTACAAAAGCTTGCCAGCTTAATTATGTTATAGTCATCCCTGGAAAATGTGTTATAATTAACATTTTCAAACTTCAAATTAAGGCCAATTAAGTCAGAAGTAATGTAATTATAATGTTTCTGTTTTTAACCGAAGAAATGAAGAACAATTAGAGGAATTAGGTTGCCTTTGTTTCGCCATTTTGTTTAAATGGCCGAAAAAAGTTTTAGAGCTTTTTGACTGCAAATGGTATTTCTTCTCGAAGTCTAGCTGAAGTTTTCTGGTATTTGGCGTTTTTGAACGAATGTCTAGTTGTCTCGCTTCAAACTTCAAGCTGCAGATACAGTTTCTGACCTAGATTTCATATCAGACTAGTATGAAACTTAATTAAATGCTACGCTATCGAAACAGCTCGTAAAAGCTGGTTTAAGCAGCATTCCATATCTAAACATGGAATGCAAGAATCACAAGTGGAATTGAGCTTCGGTAATACTTATTAGTGATGAGTCACTAGGAATGAACTTTAAATGCCTCTATAAAATCGACTCACGCGCTGTTGCTAACTGAAGTTTTCCTTCCATCTTCCGGTAGTAAAAACGGTTCTCTTGTTATTTGTTTAACATAGGAATCTTCTCGGTGATAAATCTGCCCCAAAATCTCCCATTTAAACGCAGAAACCACGACTTGGCGACAAACCGGTGATTTTTGGTGGTCCAAATCACAAGAGTGACTACGGCGCAAAAAATATTTGCTTGGCTAACAGACATATGTTTCGAGTCGTGTGTGTGCTTAGCGGTCCACGAAAAAGGCAACTGGATTTGATTCTGAATAAGAATGAGCTTCCAGATCCGCAGCTTTATTTGCCTTCAGACATATACGTACCAGAATGAAAAAGTAATGTAAAATGTATAAGTTCAAGCAAAAATGGAGCAATAAGTAATATCATGTTCGGTATCATATGGCAGTGTTTTATTAAAACATGTGGACTATCTACGTCTGTACTGTAGCCTGTAGTGTTGCCAGATGTGTCCACTTCCGCGGGATGTCACGATTTTCTATGATTCAACACCATTCAATGTTATATCAAAGGATTTCTTTTGCATAATGTCCCCATCGGGCCAAAAGGGCGACATGTTATGTAAAAGAGATTTTCTCTAACATATTTTCGAAGTTTTTGGCCCTTTGTTTTTATTATCATAAGAAATGTCCCCGATAAATTGGGTCAAAAGGTACGACATACCCTTGACGCCCTTCTTGTCCTACTCGAGTCTACGTCACGTATCGGAAATCAGTCAAAGAGTCGACATATGACGATGTGCCTAAATATATGCCTACCTTTTTACAAGAGAGATTTCAGGAAAAAAACCGCGTGCTTTTAATTTTCCAAATAGGTTTTTGCTTGTTTTAAAAAGTTTGCGACTCGTTTCCTGAATAATGTAACGTAGCTCTGAGTGGAGACGCCGAGATTCAGGCTTTTATCGCAATGACTAACACTCTATAGGGAAAAATCCTTAACGACACGAACCTTATTTTGCAAAGGAATATAATAAGCGTTGCGATGCCTATTGTCTTCTCGATTGTTAGCTATATAAATATCCAGAAGTATGGCGGTACTGGCAACGATCAGTTATAAAAATACCGCGTATCCATTAAAACTTAGCTGCAGCTAAATTTGGTTGCAGCTATCTATCATTAATTTAGCCAAGTACTAATGGTCAGTTTAAAATTGGGTGGTAGTTTTGACACAATTATTCCTATTCCTGTCCATAAATATTAAGTTTATCTGGGTGTGGATAGATAAACAAACTTTACGAGCCACGGGACGATCTTAATGTGTGTAAAGAACTACATACCACACGCTTAAGACTTTATTACGACAACGATCGATCTTCGCTCGAGCCATTAAGTCCCGAGAGCCTCTAGATAAACATCATATAAACAAACTCGCAATCCTCTTTACAATATTGGCAATAGATACCATGAGACATCCAGCGAGTTAGTTCAGGGACATTGTCGTTTGTATGTCGTGTACTAAGCCCCTTTATCCTCCATGATCCTGTATTGAGTCGGCCTCACGTTCACGTTATAAGAACCTATCTACAGCTGTATACTCTCAGGGGCCTCAGAGAAATAGCACACATTATTAGCCATCACCAGCCCTATCATCTGTTGTGAACGACAGCGCAATTTCCTCGTTTTTATTCAGTCAGGCTCGTGTACCGGTCTCATTTCGTACGCAGTTCCTTGCTTTCAGTTATTCATTTCGATGTACGCTGCGATTAAAAATCGCTATGCAATTCCAATTTTCATGTGCAGTGCAGCACTGAATGTCGGAAGTGGAATAGCCCGTTTGGAAGCTGAATCTGGAATTGAGTTAAGGGGACTAGAGGACCTAAACACAAAAAACGCTATTTTTATAATGCCTAAAAGTATATGATCGACTACTCAAACTCAAAGCATTTATTTCTATTAAACCATTTACAGGCACTTTTGAATTGTCAATAAGTCGGTCAGTCAGAAAATATGAAGCTAGTTGCCCATTCCAAAGCGTAGGTACCTATGGAGAACAACGGGCAAGAAACTCCATGGACACTGTTAAATAATTAAACTACAGTAAACAAAATCAGAAAAATATATGATATTCTTCAGTATATATGTTGGTTACTGGTTAGATAGTGTGTTGAAAACATAATACAACTAATATGATACGATAGAAAAAAATCAAGAAGATACCTCTAAAACTTTCTTTTTACAATAAAACCATATACCTACATACAATCATTCAGATTTTTCGTCATATTATTCTACAAGCAACATACTAAAGCACTAGTGTTTTAATTTTTTAGTCCAAACAATAGATTTTTTCAAATAGGTAATTGCTTCATATTTTGCAATAAATTACCAGCGTTGTGTCATCGCGCTTCTCTTTCTTTTCTATGCAGTCCGACAGTGACCGCGCTTTAGGTCACGTAGTGTCCTCATGTGGCAAAAGCGAGCTTTTATCTACTACATATTACGGATTGGACATGTGTGATAGTACATTTCGGCCTCCTATAGATCCATAATGGTTCTTTGTTATAAATATATAATTTGTATTAGTGAACCCTTATGGGCCCAGATGGTACAGGGTGATCTAGTGCGAAATTAGGAGTCTTTATAGCGATATATAATGTATTAATACTTTCTATGTGAATCCGTTCCGTAGATCCTCCTGATTTTTTTATATCCTTTTAAAACTTTTTAGATCCTTATCACTTATACCCCTTTCCTTTGATGCAGTACGGTCCAGTGAACCCGCTCTTCTTGCCTGTGACCGCGTCCAAAGCTGCCGGCTTCACCGCGGTCATACTGACGTACGACCGGGTCGACAGCCTGTTCGCGCTGGTGACCAAACTGGTGCGGACGCCCAGCTTGGCCAAGATACTAGTCGTTTGGAACAATCAGAAGAAGGCGCCGCCTCCTTGTGAGTATAGATTTGGTAACTAGACCATCTTTCTTCCATTTTAATATAAGCTTAGTGCAGTGACCGATTGAGCGGAGGCGATCGGCAGCGGCGGCGACCTCTCGCGCCCGGCCCTGGTGCAAGCCATGGTCCGGGGCGAGAGGGAGTGGGAGGCAGTCACCTCCTTCTGCGAAGCAGTCATGCTAGCGAAGGAGGTGGCGGGACGGCTCAGGGAGAGAGCCTCCCGTCCCAGCCGCCGCGGGAGACGCTCCGGGCGTTGGGAGCCGCGCGACGACTCCCGGCCACCGTAGGCGCGGGCCTGCGGGCGGAGAGTGATGGGTAGCTCACCGTCCGATCAGGACCAGGCCCGTGCCGGACGGCGCGTACGTGTTCCACGCGCGCCTCAAAGAGATGTCAGCATCGAGGAGGGGCCCCATAGGGCCGAAGCCTGCCGGGTCAGCGGGATTGTCCGAAAGGGTTACCGCTGGCCCGGAACATAAAGGGCTAAGGAAGGAACACGGGTGGGTTTTAGTCAGTAAGAGTCTGACACTCCCTTCCGCTCCACCCAGAGTGGGAGGGGTAATTTGATGATTTCCCATCCGCAAAAAAAAAAAAAAGTGCAGTGACCGACAAGTTTCGAACAACCAGACGAAAAGGAAACCATCAAGTCATCAAGTCCCGAGTCGATGAGAGCTTAATCCGACGCGGCTTAATGTCAAGATTTTATGAATATTATAGTCTATGAATATGGTGATATGAATATTTATGAATATAGTCTAGAGGGAAAGTTTTACTAGCTTCTTCATCAAAATTTAATGCCCTTTTAATAATGCGCTTTCGTTTAAGAGCTCCTTCGCATATTTAGAAATAGCACATGGTTTTCTGTTTTGTTAAATTAAAAGTGTTGAAATTCGACCTTTTTAGGGTTACGTACCTCAAAAGGAAAAACGGAACCCTTATAAGATCACTTCGTTGTCTATCTATCTGTCCGTCTCTCAAGACGCTTTTTCGCAGGAACGCGTGGAGTTATCAAGTTAATCCCTTGCAAGCAATCCCTTGAAGCATTGAAAAAATCAAACTTCTCAAGTCAAGGCAATCAAAATATACGTGTGTTTATGTTCCGTTAATGCCGCATATTTTGACACTCGCAAGGGAATCAAAACCTATAGGGTCCCGTTGACCCAGAAAAAATTTCATCAAGTTTTTGATGAAATTTGGCAAGAAGCAATGTAGTAAAGGACAAAATCCTACCAAATATAAAATACGGTCTACAAATTTGTACGGAACCCTCAGTGCGCGAGTCCGACTCGCACACATCCAGTTTTTTTATTTGTGGCTCTGCTCTCTCCAGTCGCAATGATGACAAGATTGGCCCAAAAGTCACTCTGAAAATACTCGTCGTTTATTTTAGTGATAATTTTGAATTCGGCCCAGATTACCTAAGCATTTGAAGTAGACGATCCTAATTTGTGAACAGTAAAACTAGTCACGACGGATATAACATTTTGTTTGTCATTGTTCCCTTCAGTCGGAGCGTGATTTACTTCACTAAGCTCAGTTTTAACTTTACGACTGGTGTTTACAGTATCATTCAGGGTTTTTAGGTGTTATTCGTAACAAAGTAATATTATGTTTTATTACAGTTGTTCGTTAATGATATTTGGTAGTTTCACGCGATGTGAACTGTGGGGCAATTGCGTATCACACTAACAGTAGCAATGGCTTTCATTTTGGCAGTTCAATGTAATGCTACCCCATTGCATCACATATTAAAAAAAAAAAAACTGGCCAAGTGCGAGTCGGACTCGCACACGAAGGGTTCCGTACCACAAGGCAAAAACCCCGAAAAAAAAACACGTTTGTTGTATGGGAGCCCCCCTTACATATTTATTTTATTATGTTGTTATAGCGGCAAAAGAAATACATCTGTGAAAATTTCCACTGTCTAGCTATCATGGTTCATGATACACAGCCTGGTGACAGACAGACAGACAGACGGACAGTGGAGTCTTAGTAATAGGGTCCGATTTTTACCCTTTGGGTATGGAACCCTCAAAAAATCGTCTGCTCAATAATATGAATGACTTAATGAATGTTGTTGAATTATCAAAATGAAAGGCTATTAGTACATTAATTTAGGTTTTAATGATCCTTGTCTTGTTTCGCTACCAGAAACCCTGACTTGATACTATCAACGACCCACCACGTATGCAGCAGTACGTTTTTTTTTTACCCAGTTTTGCTTTTACACCTTTATGGTCAAAGTCTACCTTCCTTATAACAACTTGTCTTGCTTTGCTCATTAGGAAGTGCACTAACAGTGCTTTGCCTTGAAGGCGTGATGCAGCTGTTTTTCTTTAAATAATTTATTTATGTAGTTGCAATTCTTTCTCGGATTCTCTCTCTGGGGGCCTAAAAAGGCCACTTTGGCAGAATCATAAACGTATTTTGCTTTTTTTCGTTGCAAGAGATTGGGATTGGATTTGGATTGGTATTTAAGCACAGACAAAAAAAAAATAACTGAAAAATCCTTCACCAATGGGATTTGATACGATTAACTTAACAGTTAACTGTCTATTATGATTTATAATGATTTGATGAATTCCTTTTATGATTCTGCAAAAGTGGCCTTTTTAGGCCCCCAGGTAGCTCTCATTATAACCTTTGCCCTGTTTTTTAAACCTTGCCCTCTTTGGTCGGATATTCCCGTTTTATTATAAAAGTTGTCATGCGATTGATTCGTAATATATTCAATGGTTAATGGCATTTATTGCTCGAGGAGGGGCCCCATAGGGCCGAAGCCTGCCGGGTCAGCGGGATTGTCCCAAAGGCCCGGAACATAAAGGGCTAAGGAAGGAACAAGGGTGGTCAGTAAGAGTCTGACACTCCCTTCCGTTCCACCCAGAGCGGGAGGGGTCATTTGATGATTTACAATGCGAAAAAAAAAAACAAATGGCATTTATGGTGGTTAAGTGGTTTTAATTCTCTAAATTAGATTTTGGTGCACGGTGAAACTCTAATGAGTTTATGTTCGCACCAAGTAAAATTTATAAAATGTAGGTATGTGTACTACTGAATAAATAAATAAATAATTGAATGGGTTCTCAGAATTTGGGAGTTAAATAGCCTTCCACCAATAATGTTTCAGTCATGTTCTAGTCCGACCAAAATGTTTTCTTTTTTATTAGGGTTCCGTATCCAAAGGGTAAAAACGGGACCATATTACTAAGACTTTGCTGTCTGTCCGTCCGTCCGTCTGTCTGTCACCAGGCGTATCTCAAGAACCGCGATAGCTAGACAGTTGAAATTTTGTATTTCTGTTGCCGCTATAACAACAAATACTAAAAACTAAATAAAATAAATATTTAAGGGGGGCTCCCATACAACAAACATGTTTTTTTTTCGGTGTTTTTGCCTTGTGGTACCCTTCGAGTGCGAGTCCGACTCGCACTTGGCCAGTTTTTATAAGTGCTTTGCCAGTTAAACCTGAAGTCGATTATTTATTAAAACGCTATTGTTTTATACGACCATTATTTTTTCCGGGTATAAATAATAACGCGAAGTGTTCTTGAAAAACTAAGAAAGCATAATAACTTAATTGTTTTACTTCGCGCTAATGGTTCAGCACTTTAACTGGTATTTAATTGTTCTACAATCTAGCTTTTTATTTCTGCTTGTTCGCAAATCTATGACGAGCCTACATTATAATAAGTCCTATTTTCGAATGTGAGTATTTTGTACTCTACCAGAATTTAGATGCTTCAATTTCTGAAATGCTTTTCCATTTAAAGCCGCATTGACCAAGTACTAATCCCTAATAGCACGGTCAATGGGCCTCTTAGAACTTCTTAATTATCTTTATAGCTTATAGGAGCTGTAATGTGTGAGGTTTTAGCTTCGATCTACCAGACAGGATGAGTGTTGTGGGATTTTTGGGGAATCGATAAAATGTATAATATTATAACACAAGAACTATGAATATGCGATAGGGTAGTATACTGGATTCTTCGTGGAAGTATGCCTTTGGAGTTCGACAATCCCTTAACACCAACCTCTTGGGTAAAAGGGAGGAAAACGCTTGTAAAGTCTTGGCCTTTATTAAGTTTTTTATATACACCTCTCTAGGGATTTGGCGAGAAATATAAAAGGAACAGTTCCTTTCAGAATTCACCTTTACCTACTAGATGTTCAGATTGAATTCATATAAACACATCAAATGTTGAATAAGTTATACAATAGGTACAGATACTAATAAAAACTCATTGAATATGTACACGTGCAAATCAGTAGATAAACCAGATATCAATACGCATGCAGTGGAACAAAGCATTGAGAGTAAACATGACAACACAATCCATTTCCAACCATAAAATCTACTAAATAAAGTTCACTTTAATAGGTCTTTTTCTAAGAGAATCTTTAGCATTTCATGTGCAATCGACTATGAACTCAATTGTAACGAGGAAAGGGTTAATTTAGCACTGTGATAGTAGTTAGATTTATATATGGCCAATACTTAGTATTTGAAAGCGGTCTGATTTTCCTCGTTTATGGCACATTTATTTTCACTTTCTTTTACGTTTCAAAAGGTTTAATATACGGAAGTCCAGGTTTCTTATTTTGTGTAAGTTCTTACTTGAATAGGAGCTGTTTAAGTTTTCTTTTCTATAGAAACCTTAGATTTTTCATTTTCTTTTATAATTTATTTCTACCTTCTGGCGTCTTAAATGAGTTGTTCACAAAAACGATTCGTTTGAACAAGTGGCTGAATCTAAGAAATAAATCGCTACCGATTTATATCTGAGTTAGAAAGGTTCGTTTGTAGCTGTCATCTAGCTAGAACAACAAGACTTATGGCCTCTGTACATGACTAGTATCGGCGACAAATCAACGTCCTAGCCGTATTACGTATTACTATGATAGATCTCTCGTATAAAAATAATGAATGGACGGTAGGCACAGGAGTAGACATTCGAAAAAGGCCACACTACATACAATCTGCACGCATTTCTTGGCTGCGTTATATATGCGTGCATATGACAAGATTGTCTACTCGCTAGTCTCTGTTGAATATCTTCCTTATTTGCTTATTTGTAACTAGCTTCAACTTTCTGACTAACTGACAGACTATTTAATTTTGACAATTCAAAAGTGCCTGTACAAGGTTTAATTGAAATAAATGATTTGAGTTTGATAGTGTCGCTAATAATCATAGTTATGTTGGCACTAAGCCTGTGGCAGTTATTTGTTCAATATAGGCTTCTCCCAGTCCACTGGTAGAGTCCAGAACGTGGTAGAGGGCAGAATGGCGGTGGGCCCCGCACTTGTTCAAATACGGTGTATGGGTAAATTAAAAAGTCCCTTATGGCAGATGGAACTTAGTTTAATACGAGCTCATGCCAACGCAAAAGTCTTTCCTCTTCATGTAATCCCTTTGTCACCTTATACAAAACCTCAGGTTGGAGAGGTAGGGCTACTATTTTCAGAAAAAAAAAAAAATGGGTATAAGTTAAAGTAAAGTTTTTGTTGCAGCATCCGAATGGCCAGTGATAAACAAACCGCTGAAAGTGATACGAACCAAAGAGAACAAATTGTCAAATAGATTCTTCCCGTACGACGAGATTGAGACTGAATGTCAATTGACTATTGACGACGATATCGTTATGCTGACGCCTGATGAGTTGGAGTTTGGGTGAGTAATTAGAGTTTCTTAAATTTATTGGATCCGTTTGATTAAAAGTTTCACTGTTCACGAAGCAGACTTAGTCAAACAAACAATCGCGTATATCCAAGTATGTATGTGCACTAGAAAAGAGTTAAACGCTTTCCGCCTTCTTAAATGTGTTAATTGCCTGCAAAATTGAATAAAAAAACTGGCCAAGTGCGAGTCGGACTCGTACACGAAGGGTTCCGTACCACAAGGCAAATACGCCGAAAAAAACACGTTTGTTGTATGGGAGCCCCCTTAAATATTTATTTTATTTTGTTTTTAGTATTTGTTGTTATAGCGCGAGCGGCAACAGAAATACATAATTTGTGAAAAATTCAACTGTCTAGCTATCACGGTTCTTGAGATACAGCCTGGTGACAGACAGACGGACGGACGGACAGACAGCGAAGTCTTAGTAATAGGGTTCCGTTTTTAACCTTTGGTTACGGAACCCTAAAAAGAATGCAGATTTTATACTTGTCCTTTTGAGATTTTGGTCTTCTGTGTCATGACGGTTATGCTAAGAATAGTGTTTACTGTAGGGCATCCCTTGCAGCATTGTGTAGAAAATACTGAACCCACGGATATGACTGAACCTATTTTCACTTACGCACGCGCCTCAGTTAAAAAACACAGGCTCAGGTTAACGGCAAGTCGAGCTAAGCAGGAGGCAATGTCAAAGGAGATAATTATAAGCTTGTAGCATAAAACGTACCTCTGAAATACCCGCCTGAAATTTAAACAGATGTCACCTACAATGCACTCGTACACCGTGAGGCGAGAAGTTGAAACGCTCGTTTTGTTAATTACTAGCTACATGAAGAAGGAATGCAAAAATAAATTTCAGCGCGCTTCGCCCAAAATTTTCCAACATTTTTTTTCTTTAAGCTTCCACCATTTATGACAATTTCGCTCCACAGAATTTCTTTTCAACGCAGGTTGCCTCTCTGTACAAACAAGATCTGTAATGTATATTCCATGCGTAGGACAAGACCAAGAGACTTATTTGTTTTCCGTGTATACTCCACATACATTTCTTGTAAGGGGCTTGCAAAAATTAAATTTGCTTGAGGCTACGCAACATCAAAAGCCAGAAAATAATAAATAGATCTTGACTGTTCATATTTGTCGCCAAACCCAGATGCGTAGCGGTCGTTTGCACAGGATTCCATCGGGAATTCGGGACTTTATTTTCTTTCATGGAATGATACGGGACGTCTGATATCTTACACAAAAAGGCTTTTACTCGGTCGCAGAATACCTAGAACAAAATATTTAGTAAATATGATGGCTAGCTAAATAATTACATATTTTATTATAGACATAAAAAAAACGCACACCTACATCCCGTTTTTACCCTTTGGGTACGGAACCCTAACAAAAAAAACCAAACAAACTTTATGATTAGTATTATATTATAGCCCGAAGAATTGCCAAACTCAAGTGGCAGTGGGCAGGGCACATTGCTCGCAGAACAGATGGCCGATGGGGCCGAAAGGTTCTGGAGTGGCGACCACGTACCGGAAGACGTAGCGTTGGAAGGCCTCCCACAAGGTGGACCGACGACCTTGTGAAGGCCGCAGGAATCCGTTACACAGTGGTGCCAACTTTGGGGTTTTCCCCCTAAATTTAGGGGGAAGAAGTCTTAAAAGGGGTATTTTTAGGGACAGATTTTTTTTGGGGTTATTTTTAGGGGCTTGCTAAAAGTTTGCTGTGGCGTTATTGACGCTGCCCGCCCGTACCTATCCAACGCCTCCGTGGAGCATGCCTTTTCTATTTATGTCATTATTTAAAAATACTTAGGAATCGTTTATCCCTGAATATGCTTCAGAGCATAATGATGATAAGATTTTATCTGATATGAATATGGGTCTTGCGTTAAGTTTGCACCTACGGCAAATATGTATGTTAAAAGCCTTTAGCGTACGAATGTATGATTTCAAAAATACATCGACCTTGAACAGTAGCACCGCTGGCGATGATGATGATGCCGTTCTGGAACTGATCAACAATTTTACAATAATTTAGTTAGTAGTTTAGCAATAGGTATTTAGGTAAGTACCTAGTCTTTTTTTTTACAAACTATGTATACCTATGCGTTTTATTTTGTGAGTTACGAACGACTTAGGGAGTTGGGCACTGCATCAAAGAAATTTACCTAATGTGAACCTATACTTAGGGTTTTTTTAGGGGGATTTTTAAAAAATCTTGGGGGCAAATTTTGTTATGGGTTGGTAACACTGCCGTTGGATGCGAGAAGCACAGAACCGGTCGAAGTGGAAGTGCTTGGGGGACGCCTATGTCCAGAAGTGGACGTCTTTCGGCTGAAAATGATGATTATATTGTCAAATTACTTGGGCCCAGTAGCCTTTCCCAGATACAAACATACCAAGCAAATCTCTAATTAGCTGATGAGTCTCAGCACAACAGCTATTTAACCTCAAGTAGGTATCCACTATCTGTTCCCTATAATTTAATCTGTGCCACCATTTTACTACGTTACGCCAGAACGTTTGAACTCACTATATTTTCGAGTTGGCCTTTGAAAAACAAAACAAACTCCAACTAGAATTAGGGCGGCCGTGTTTGAGGAAGGCCTGGATTGTTTAGGAAATACTCACAACACTGAATATTTGCCCGCATTGGAGAATTTAGATTTCGTCAAGCGTGTAAATTCAGTTGAGGTTTCTAGTGTTGTTATTAAATTGGATTTAAATGGAATCGCCGGCCATTAAGTGGAGTGCAGACAGATTTTATAAATAAAGTCTTAGAAATATGCTTTGATAGTAGTAGCCTATTTGGTACCGGGTTGGGGGGGACTGGTAAACTGCGGTTCCCGAGAGTATTGGGGTCATGGGGTTTTTTTTCTAGAATATTGGAGGTCAGATAGGCAGTCGCTCTATGTCAAATACTGGTATTCAGCTGCATCCGGTTAGATAGGAAGAGGCTAGGTAGATTGATTGATTTGGAAATCCTTTTCCAAATCAATCAAAAAAAGTGGTAGGTAAAGTTTGTACTTATTCAAGTAAAGTGAAAAAAAAAACAAAAGGTTTGTTTGTAAATCTTTTTGTATTTGATAGCCCAATTCTTGAGGTAGGCTATTTAACATCACGCTATGGCCCGTGGGAGCCGAGCAAAAAGAAAAAAAGTCAGAAAGAACACTAAGCAAAAACGAAGTAATAGCGCGGGCAGGCGATGAGATGCGACGGGGTGGGTCGGAAACAAGACATTTCACGTGGAGGAAGTCGCGGGCAGAAGCTAGTTTATTTATTTTTATGATTATGTAAAATTCAAAGTCCTGATTGATATATCAACGCACAGCCTAATCCTCTGGTCCTAGAGACATGAAATTTGGAGGATGTGTTCTATGTGAAGAGTAGGTATCCACTAAGAAAGGATTTTTCGAAATTCCACCCCTAAGAGGGTGAAGGGGGGAGTGTGATATTTCACGCAGACGAAGTCGCGTGCAGAAACTAGTGGCTTATGAAGTTATGACACTGGGCCGGGTGGCCACCGGCAAGATGGTCAGACGCCATCAAGTAGACGGTCCGAGCGGTCCACACTGCAGAAGACCGCATAAAGGTTCCTACAAACAGGCGCGACACGCGATATAATCGCGCGCGATCAAAGGCACCGCTCGTTGCGCGACTTGCGGTGCCTTTGTGTCTCGCGTGTCGTGTCGCGCCTGTTTGAAGGAGCCGACGCGTCGTCGTATGTGCCCGCGATCCTCAGCGTTGAGGAAACGACGAAGAAATAGAATATTTATGGGAACGGCACATCAGTTCATGAATGATTTGAATATGGATGTCCGCTAAAAATGAATGAAATAATTATAGTAGTAATATAATGTGAATTAATTATCAGAATTATAATGTGCTATGAACACGTGAAATAAGCATCATAGTTTTTCTCATTTCACGACAGAGCGGGCGGCGCCGCCGTTATTAAAATGTAAAACTACCGCGTCCATGCGGTATTTGTTGGAGTGTAACTGTTGGCACAAACAATATCTATTTCTATTGTAATTATAAAAATAAGTTTACGTGACAAACAGACACACGTGCACAGAAAAAGATAAGAAAGATAGGTACTTAATTGGCTTCATTGAATCAATAAGTTAATTGGTTTAATAAACAAAACATTTATAATCACAATCACACAACAGTTGGCAGTTGCACGTCATGATTGTGACAAGAAGGCTTCCACTCAGCACAGCATTATGAGCTTATAGTGTTCCCACTGCTGGGACACAGGCCTCCTCTCTGTGAGAGGGAGTAAGCAGTCATCCATCACGCGGGCCCAGTGCGGGTTAATAGATGTCACATGCCTTCGAATTTTTGGTGTTGGCATGCCGGTTTCCTTATGATGTTTTCCTTCACCGTTTTGAGAGCCTGTCTGGGTTCGAACCTACGACCTACATCTCGTAAGTCGCGGCAGTTGCCACTGGGCCACTACTGCTCTCTTTCGTTCTTTTTATTATTATTTTATAATGGAAATCGTACCGGCGATTATAAAAACAGCTAAACATAGTACTGTCAGTTACTGCAATTAGCTGATAATCCATATTTGCATATTATGCACCTTTGCATAAATGATTGAGATTTTTTAGAACCAATACGAATCGTTTTTTTTTTTTCGTATTCTTTAAAAACCTCAATTATTTATGCAAAGGTGGGTCAGCTAATTGCAGTAACTGACTATAGCTACCCACTTACTTGTATTCTTCAATTATAACTGGCGGGATATCTTCCGCGGTTTTTTTTTATTTACCCGATATTTCTGCGCTGTTACAGGCTCCGTATTTCTTCAGTCAGCCCTGTGTTAAATCTTTTCCCTTCTCGTTTCATTGACATAAAAATAATGAGGCCATAAAGTTTTTAAGTCTGAGCGCCTCACCGGTCATTTTGGCGACGCGAAGCTTGGGGGAGACTTGTCTTGGGAGGTCTGATATAATCAAAATAAATTATTTGCGTAAATAAGGTACAGAAATAGCATAAATCTCTACCAACCTCGGACCAAATAAAAAACCAAGACAGAGGGCTGTCAACAGTAAAGTGAAGCCGGTTTCGTAAACATGTGTGCACATAGCGAGGTGTAGTTTGATTGTAAATGTGTGCGTGTGAGCGTGTATGCACAGAGCGGAGGTGTAGTTTTTGCATGCTTCACTGTATTGTTCACAGCGCTGTCTTGACTTTTTATTTGGTCTTTGCTACCAACCTACTTTATCTACTTAATTATTATGTTAGGAAATTAATGAATTAATTAGAATAATGCATGCAGTTAGTATTCAATCTTTGGTAATAACAAGTTATATTTTTACGACTTACAACTTTTTATCTAGGAACTCAAGTACCTACACTATAAAAGCATTTTATCAATTAAGTAGTATTTTCGTCAAATTACGCTTAAATTTATGATTGGACATGATATACTTAACAATTGTTGGTAATTATGATGGTGAATTGGTGAATGTTAAAAGTCAGGCCTGACTTGGAAGATACTGCTGTACTTGCAAAGCTTGTAGTGAGATTGGTGATCGTATCTGACTATAGTCCGCGCGCGGAACTAGTTGGCCGCGCCTTAGGTATGTGAGCAGTGGGACGGAGGGGCGGGGGCGCTTTGTCATTACTCAGTACGTGCGTTGCGAACAATAGACAACCCCGCCGCCCTTACCCCCGGCCCCACCCAAGGCGCGGCCAACTAGTTCCGCGCGGACTATAGTTTGTGTCTTTCAAACGAATACCAGACGTTCTCTCTACTGTAAGTCAGTACAGTAAGTTAAATGCGATATCGAAACTCACTAGATTCTACCGAATAATTGTATTTCATTTACACAAATCAATGTTTTATAACTTACTAGCTGTTACCCGCGACTTCGTCCGCGTGGAATTTAACAAAAAAGTTATTGTTCAGTTCGCAGAGTTTACGATAACTTATTAATTCTGTATTCCGCCTAAAGAAATCCCTATGCTAATTTTAATGAAATTCTTCTATTTTATGAATCGATATTTTGTTTTTGTACATATTTCTCCATTTAGTTATTTTCTTTCTGACTTTTTTTGTTTTTGATCGGCTTCAAGTCTTACCGTGATATTAAAAATATTTTTTCAAAACCGACAGGTAGTTCCCAAGATTACCAAACCAAACAAATTCTTCAGCTTTATTATAAGTATAGACGTAGCTGAAAAGTTCAGCTGCATCCGGTTAGACTGGAAGCCGACTCCAACATAGTTGGGAACAGGCTAGGCAGATGATGGTGTGACTTAGCTGAAATGTTTTAAACTAAACAAGTTTCAAGAACTACACTGTGAATTTCGCATTGATCTCCATTTCAACACGAGTTTCGATGAAATGATAACCTTTCGATGCTAATAGGAATGAAACAAAAACACGAAATGATAATTGCCCAGTTTGCGGTCTACGTTCAACGAACATTTGGGAAAATACATGCAAAATAATTCTACTAGAACCAAGTGGCCACTCTGGTGGAATTGTATTTTTATAAACAACAATGATTCTGATCTGTCTACCGCTCTGTGATGGATTGTCACGGTTTCAATCAAAATTTATTGACAGAAAAAAACTAGTGTTGTATCTACCATCCGAAACGTGTTAAAAAAAATAGAGTTGTTACGATTTGCTAACGATTGAAAGCAAATTAATTATACATAGTATGCGATCACGGCATATCATGCGTTATCTTAGGGATGCCTATGGACTTTTTCTTTGCATTACAAACTAGCTGCGCCCCACGGTTTCACCCGTATAAGTCTCGATCCCGCAAATGTCCTAATCCAGATCATGGTCTTCCTATGTGCCAAATTTCATTCAAATCCGTTCAGGCGTTTTAGCGACAAACATGCAAAAAATCATATCTTCTCTCTTTTAATGTTAGTTTAGATAAATGATTTATATAGGTATCTAACCATTTCAAAAACATTTCCTAAAGCAAAAAATACTGAATATTTTTTTATCAACCCTACCTAAGTAATCCATAAACTGTCATTTCTCACGGTAATCCAATTATTATGAGAGGAATATATCACACATTTAAATCTGTGAATATTTTTGTATTCATATAGGGTAATTTTACTAAAATGAAAAACAATTTCTATCTACATTTACGTGACAACCCTGCCTGTCATTTATACAATAAAGCACTTTCATTGGCGTTAAATCGCTGTAGGCATCATGACCGATTCGATAGTGTACAGTTTGTCGTCATAGTCAAGTGATGTTTGGAAAACATCGTATCTAACTATCTACTAGAGTAGTAATACAATAGAGGAGAAACTTTCGCAGAGATAGGCGCAGCCGCAGCCGCTGATCCACGTTATATCTTGACAGGTGTTGTTTGTGGTAGCTCGGAGACCCGAGGGGCGTAACTCGGTACCTACGAGCTAGAAGGACAAACACCGATTACCGACCTTATGGAGTCTATACACAGGCCTCCTCTTTCGAGATGGAACGTAACCCACCACGCGGGCACAGTGCAGTTTGCTAGATGTCACATGTCTTCGATGTTTTGGTTCTAGGACATGCCCGTTTCCTCACGATGTTTTCCATCGCTGTTTTGAGAGCAGTGGTGATGAAGTTATTTACACAAAGTATAGCGCCTGTCTGGGTTCGAACCCACGACATTCAACTCGTAAATCGGGGCCGTTACCAATGGGTCAATGTGATGTGGTGATGTCCTTCAAAAAGGTCAGGTATACACGTAATACTCGCTACCGGCGGCGCGGCGGCGCACGTGTATTGAACGTGGACTATGGAAAAGGAATGTACTACTTTATTACCCCATTTTATTGATATAGCCTAATGTCTATGTAACCCAAATTGTTGCAGACTATATAGCTTTTGGCCAGATTCGCCCGCGAAAAATTATTATCTTTCGGTAAAAAGTATCTTTTGTCCTAACTCCTAACCCAGGTCATGGTCCGTGAGCCAAATTTCATCTAAGGTGTGTCGTGAAAAGGTAACAGTCAGAAAAGAAGAAAGAGAATAGACAGAGTTACTTTCGTATTAATAGTATCGATAGATGTCTATAAGTCTAGGATGTTAGGCTTTCAGTCAGAAATTGAGTAGGTCGACGTGAAATTAGTCTCGTAGACGAAGCAAAATGCGAAAGATATTTTGTTTTTAGGGGAGCCAATACGAAGATATTCTCAAGAGATTATCTTCGTATTGGCTCCCCTAGAAACAAATTATCTTTTGAACCATTTCTTCGAGTTTCACTCTCACTCATTTATTTTGGCCGTTAAATCACGTACTTGATTTCGCTGCGACACGTACTTGATTTAACGGTCACAATAAGTAAGTTCCACACATTCCTTTATATATTTATCTAAATGGTGTATATAAACACTCTGTTCCAATAAACCTTTTTCTTTTCGTAATGAATGTTTCTGACGTAAAAATTGATTACATATTCAGTCCACATTCATATTTAACAACTCATAATCTTGAACAGCCCATAGAGATACGAGAGTGGGTACTTGAAGGAATTATGATGAGGTCGTTGACTTATCGTTATCAGTGCGATAATCTGAAGATAGCAGGGAGTTATGTTGAGGATTTCCGACGTGCGAACATTATGTACGTGTAATGACGTGGGGGTGTGCTATCGTGTGTGTGATTGTAAATCTGTACGCTATCCGATGGAATACTTACTTACTAGAGACCTTGTCTGTAGCAGGCTGACGTATCAGGGGGGAATCCAATAAACAGATTTGGAGAAAATACAGGGTGGCTTACATCGACGCACAACCGGTTACCATGGATTCAAATACCAGATAATGATAAACTCAAAATTAGAAATACTCTGTGTTCGATGGGATTTTCCATCGGCAAAAATGACGAAATTCCATAGCAGCGATCCATTTAACCCCACTAGGGGGTGAATTTTCAAAAATCCTTCCGTAGTGCTCATCTTCGTGTCGGTTCGTGTCGTGTATACATTGCATATCGAGAATCGAGACCCCTCCGTGCCTCAGCACGTTATAAGCTGGGTGCACACTTGTATCATCTTTAAGTTCAAAATCAGGCGTATCGTATCGAGTATTCGTATCCTAAGTGTGGACGCCCATTTCGGCCATATCGTATCTCTCACCGTGTCATGATAAGTGTTAGTAGGTATAGTTGTATTAGTCACGCCAAAAAAATCCACGTCCACACTTACGATACTGTGTCTTGTCAGCGTGTCGCCATGATAGACGCTCAATATTTCCTACGATCCTCGTATCCAAACCTCCTCGTATCCAGTTATCCCAACTCATGATAAAAAAACATTTACGTACGCCGTATCCGTGCGATGACCACGGAGGAGCGTGCCCGTGCGATGTTCGCGAATAAAAGTGCATGTCCAAACTTGTATAGATCGTGTATCGGCATTGCGTATTCCCCCCTTTGATGATCGGGGAAAAACCGCCTCGAGATTGATCGCGGCGTATCATGTATCAAATGACATAGACGTGTCGTGACACAGTATCAAAATGCGTCCAGAACGATCGTAGTACCTCTACGATCATTCTGCCGATGACACATGTATCCGATACGACATGTTTATCAGATACGCGGTAATATACGGATTGGGGTGTATAAAGCTACGGCGTGTAACATGATCGCGTACCTATCATTTTGCGTCCGCACTAGCGACAATGATACACGTCGATGCCACGCGTCGGAGATCTGGTACTCTATGGATACACTAAAATGATACAAGTGTGGACCCAGCTTTAAGTCGTTTATCCCGGCTAGTCAGAAGCCCAAAAGTCTGACAATATGTTACCAAGGGGTATCGTATTACTCAGTAACTGGGTTGTACAGATATGCAGTCGCTCCATGTAAAATACTAGTATTAAGCTGCATCCGGTTAGACTAGAATCCGTCTGTCTTAGAACCAAAAATTCGAAGACATTTGTGATATCTACCTACCCGCATTGGGCCCGCGTGGTAGATTACAGCCCGCTCACTCTCGAAGAGAGGAGGCCTGTGTCCCAGCAGTGGGGACATTATAGGGTGATTATGCGGTTAGACTAGAAGCCGACCCCAATATATTTGGGAATGACTAGGCGGATTGACTGACATTTCTGATACACTTACACACTCTATAAGTCTAAGGAATACTTCTGCAAAATTACATGCTTCTAAACGCAATGGTGTGTATGTCATTAAATGAATGTATGATGTTTATTAAGTAGTAAGATACCTAAATAAACCGAAATTTATCCGGGGTGGAGTAATAGGACGTAAATCTAAATCGAAAAAACCTTTTTACCCAGATAACGACACACTACAGGCTATTTTTACGTAAACCCGTTTCCTATAATGGTATCGAATAACACGCTTGACAGACTCAATAAGGCTCGGTTCTCTGTTCAGAGAATGTCTATGGGAGGTAATACTTATAATCTGTTGAGTTATTAATGGATAAACTGGAAGTTCATAGGAAAATGTGAGGATAGTTTTGAGTATGAAGGTCGATAGCTATAAGAGTAGGGGATGACCAAAGAAACGATGGATGGAATGTGTGAATGATGATATGGTTAGAAAGGGGGGACTACCGAGATAACGACTAATAGAGAAGTATGGAAGAAAAAGACATGTTGCGTCGACCCCAAATAAACTGATAAGGACAGGAGAATGGTGATGTTATAATTATCCAATCCAGTTCTTAATGCTAAGCTTTGAGTATAAATTTCGATGGCTTTAAGCCATGGTTAGAAAGGGGGTGACTATCGAGATGACGACTAATAGAGAAGTATGGAAGAAAAAGACATGTTGCGTCGACCCCAAGTTTTGGGTAAAGGCAAGAAAATAAGGAGAATGATGAAGGGTAGAATGATGGATGATGAAAGTGGAGGTTCATAGGAAAATTCTCAGTGGTAGTCTGGGACAAAAGCCTAGCCTCCTTATTACATGTAACGTAAAAAATTACCGGCGAAATGTATGTTATCTAGATTAGTTGCCCTGCGGCTGAAAGAAAGAAGATAAGTTTATTTGACACATGTCATCCATACTAATATTATAAAGGCGAAAGTTCGTGTGTGTGTGTTTGTGTTTTTATGTTTGTTACTTCTTCACGCTCAAACGGCTGGACCAATTTTGATAAAATTTTGTATGGAGGTAGCCGACACCCTGGATTAACATATAGGCTACTTTTTATCCCACATTCCCACGGGATCGACACTTATGCGGGTGAAACTGTAAGGCGCAGCTAGTAAGTCATAAAAAAGAAACAAAGAAAACATACTTTATTCTACAAATGAAATATGTGCTCTCACGGCTCCGCCAAATAGGCTCAGTTCAGCTAAATGCCAGACAACTAGTGCCTGACGGGTTTTCAAATAAACCTTTCGAAATGTGTGATGGATGTGAACCAGTTCAAGCTGCCTTTTAACAGGCTTCTGCCTTCTCCGGAGAAGGCAAGGCATACTAGGCAGGCGTTATGTTCTAATACCAAAAATAAATTAAAACTATTTTAACCAATGATATTATATTAAAGAGGTAGATATGGCACTAGCGCGCGCAAATTGTTGCAGACAAATTCAGACAATTGTTGTAATTTCATTGTTGCTATCTCTTTCTGTGTCACACGTTCCGTATTTATCTATCGCAGTTGGAGTTGTAAGTCTTTGTAATAACAACGTAACAATACAGAACGTCGCTCAGTATGAACGTAGCGTATCTTTCCTTTATAATATCATTGATTATAATTATAACACACTTCACGAATCTCAGCCGTAAATTGATGACAATGAGCAATTTACAATCGTTGTCGACAGACGGCTGTTAACATTTATGACATTTATGATAGAAATGATTAAATAAATAAATCATCTGACACTATCAGAGTAGGTCAACGTCTAGGATTATTATCACTTATCGAGTTATCACACTAGGGACTTATCTCCAGACATAAAGACGTTAACGTCACGTATAGTCTAAGGGGCGTAACTTGATTAACAAAACTTTGCTCTTTATTATTTTGTTCAGCTTCGACTGAGTGAAAAAGTTTTCGGATCAAATTATATTTGATACAGTAAACTCGAACCACGAACTCGAATTGTTCGTTTCTTTGCTGCTTTTTTTTAGGGTTCCGTACCCAAAGGGTAAAAACGGGACCCTATTACTATGACTTTGCTGTCTCTCCGTCCGTCCATGTCCGTCCATCTGTCTGTCACCAGGCTGTATCTCAAGAACCGCGATAGCTAGGCAGTTGAAATTTTCACAAATTTCTGTTGCCGCTATAACAACAAATACTAAAAACAAAATAAAATAAATATTTAAGGGGGCTCCCATAAGTACAACAAACGTGTTTTTTTTCGGTGTTTTTCCCTTGTGGTACGGAACCCTTCGTGTGCGAGTCCGACTCGCACTTGGCCAGTTTTTAGTATCTTGAGGAGCTATTGTTGAGAAATATTTAATACGTACTGTACATCTAAATGTCAGTGGTTTCTTTTATGCAATAGAGATTGAAGATTCGAGACATGAAAGTGGACAAACAATTAACTTCGCAAAAATATAAGATTAATCAATATACCGCTCGCTCACGTGAAAGTTGTAAGGATCCATGGTTAATAAACCAAATCTATTAATATGCTAATCTTCGCCTACAGCCTACCTAAACGAGAGCAAAATCTGCGTTATTTAGATCAATTTCTTAGCTCCTGCCATGGATAAGGACGTTGTGTTCTGGTGCTTGGATGGAGTTAAAATCCACAAAACGATAAACCAACAAAGTATTGATAGAAAAGTTGCCTGAAATAAACTACAACCCCAAATGTCAATTAAGGGACTTACAGGACCTAAACACAAAAAACGCAAGTTTTAGAAACAATGAAAGTATATGATAGACTACAGTAAACAAAATCAGAAAAATATATGATATTCTTCAGGATATATGCTAAGTGGATATTGTGTTGAAAACATAATGCAACTAATTTGATACGATAGAAAAAAATCATGAAGATACCTCTAAAAACTTTCTTTTTACAATAAAAACCATACTAATATACATACAATCATTCTGATTTTTTGTCAGATTATTCTACAAGCAACATATACTAGTGTTTTAATTTTTTTTGGCCAAACAGTAGATTTTTTGTAATTAAATACTTAATTGCTTCATATTTTGCAATAAATTACCAGGATTGTGTCATCGCGCTTCTCTTTCTTTTCTATGTAGTACGTAATCCCCTTAATAACCGACGAAACACTTCAACACAGGGGTTTCAGAATCATATACTTACTGAATCCGTGGTACCAGGTTGTAAGTCGATGTCCCTGACGCCTTATACAGCTACACACCTCTTCGAATCCAATAAACTTGATATACAATATGTGCGAAGTTTAGGGACGGCTTTAGATGCCAATCGGTCATTAAATCAGCCGAGCGGATAATAGGGGCGTTAAGTTGTCAATGATGAATAGACATGTCAACTGACGAAGGGTATCACAAATTAGGTAGATATATTCAACCATTTTTCGTGTAGGTGCTTTTATGCCACCGACTTCCGAAATTAAAGTTATTTCAAAATTTTGAGTTAATTTCTTTTTGAAGTCGGTTTAATTTTTTTAAATTACTTTTTATTTCGTAATTTTTAGTTTTTGCACTAGTATTTGACCAAGGTTTTGAGATGTTTTCCCTTTGACACTACACCCGTAGCTCTTATCAATAAGCCAGGCCGTCACACTTACACGTATTAGTCCATATCTTGAAAATTACTGAATCGATCTTGATGAAACTTGCACTGTTCCCTAAGTTGAAGAAAATGTAAGCCAATAAAAAAAAAATGGTCACGATCCGATTAATAGTTCCGGAGATATGCGTGGACAAACATACATACATACATACATACATACATACATACATACATACATACGTCTATGAAATTTTGTATATTTGTTTGGAAGCCCTAATAGATCATCATATGTGAATATAATGCAATTCCAATAATATTACATACATACGTATCGAATTGATAACCTCCTTTTTTTTTTGAAGTCGGTAAAAATACATATACACTTCAGTATTCGTCCAACATTAGCCTACAGAGTGTGAGTAAAACACCAGGCAGTTCCACAGTCGATGATAAAACATAACTTGTCAAGTTGTAAGTTATATGTATGTAAAGTTTCACAGAAATAGGAGTCTTAATTGATGCTAAAATAAATGTGGGCAGGGTTTATATCAACGCAGGGCTGCTCAAAGCACTTTATTAGCAAAATGTACTACCCACAGCGAAGTTTGCCCGTAGGTAAGTACTTACCTCTCCCTTAGCATTCCCGTGAATGTGAGCATCTTTACCGCGACGCAAGTCATCCGGCAAACTTAGGAGTTATGTAATAATGGCGCATAACCTTCGCAGGCTGTGTATAGTACAACCCTTGCTCTCAGTGAGGCTTCTACTCGCATGGAATGTTAAGTAGATGAAATATTTTCGAATTTTTGCTTTCCTTCTGTTTCTAAGGCCTGTTGTTTAGATGAAATTCTTCCTACAAGCTTACTCTTCAGGGAAAGAACTCGTTGAATTTTATTTCTACGTATAATTTCAAGGACTTCTTTTCTTGTCAATATATATGCCAAAGTAAGTGTTGGGGTGTTACGGCTCTGAGCTCACTCAATGGTACTCGTAATAACAAAGGACTGTCATTTTTAATTATATCATTGACGGAATTTGCAAGGGGCTGGTCATAGTAACTGAGTACCACTGTTGTACCTACATTATCATTTTGTTTTATGTTTAGGACGTCTGGGGACGCACTCTCTAAGTCCGTCAACGAAGGTACGGGCCCGTCCAAAAGAAGTGTGCAACTTCGGAGTGAATCCTACACCCGATAAATTAACTTTTTCGAACGGGTAAAAACACATCGACATCCACTATCAAATCAGTGTGTCATCGGTTCGGTTGAGCCCCAAATTAATCTTATTTCCGTAGGTGATACGGAGTAGGAATCGACGGCAGCTACTGCCCAGACTACGGACTTCGTGATAAGGGCTTGGATCTCCAGGAGCCCGTTCGAAACTATGTCAAAACCATGGAGGGAAACCTACACCCGATTAATTAACTTTTTCGGACGTGTAAAAACACATCGAGGGTAGAGACAACTGTTATATCGTGGTGTCATTCATTCCTAGGGGTATTTTACGGCCCCAAACTAATCTCTTATGTTCGTAAGTGATACAGTACAGTGGGGGTGTATTAGGTAACGCCCATAACTTCGGTCGAAACTACGGATTTCGTGCTTAGGGAAAAGACTCCTGATTTATAGTGACTACGTGGGCCTATTGTTTTAATGTACGAGTCGCCGTCATATAGGCACATGTCTTTCTGTCGTATTATGTTTTCTAAGAAATAAAATAAATAATATTTTATCCAGTGGGTCCCTATTGTTCAGAAGAGACTTCATTTGTTTTAATGTAAGGCTGTCACCCGCACTGTTCGTTAGTAATAGTATTTCTTGCGAGTAGACCTCCATCGTACAATTATTACCATATACAAACACTCAGAATATAAACCTTGGGCCTAGTCGTGTCATCTTTGTGTTCTCAATTATTATAAGATTTGGCTGGATTTGAGAACCTATTTATTTTTTGCTTCCATATATCTTTATCAGCAGACATTTCAGTAATCCCCCTTGTCTATCTTGCACATAATCTATCCAGGGTTGGTTTAGACTTCCTCTAAAATAAATTTTAGTTTTGCTTTCATTGTATCTAAGTGCAAAGACTTCTTTGTTGGTCTAGTGGTCGCAAACGCTAGTGTTGAGCATGAGGTCGAGCAAAATGCTATTGGGCCTGGAGTCCGGATTTGTGCCCGGTTGATGTGGCATAATGGCATTGATGGGTATTATATGGGATTTAAACGTTACCGGCGAAATATGGGTGTACTATCGGTACCTCTGCTATACAAGACGTGCTGTTATGTATCTCATCATCATCAGCCTATAGCAGTCCACTGCTGGACATAGGCCTCCCCTAATGAGCGCCATAGCGCCCTGTCTTCAGCTTGACGCATCCAGCATCTGCCTGCAGTCTTTCGCAGATCAGATTTTGTTATGTATCTATAGCGGAACTATAGTAAAAGTGCGCAGTGCTGCACAGGCACACCCCCACCCTATTTCAAGTTAAACAAATATCAACTTTATTTCAATAACAATTAAGTTGATTTCAGAGTAATTAGTACTGTTGAAAAAGTTATAAAAATGTTTGAAGTTGTAGCATAAACTGAACTTTATTGTGTAGGAATTAAAGTTATTTCATATTTGTTTACATTTTTGGCACGCGAACGCAGATTAACTAGTCTAATTGTTTGGATTTCAGTTTCGACGTGTGGCGCGAGTTCCCCGACCGGATAGTGGGGTTTCCGTCCAGACTGCACGTGTGGGATAACACCACCAACTCGTGGCGATACCACAGCGAGTGGACCAACCAGATCTCTATGGTGAGTGACTGAGTACCTTTTTTTTTTGGGTGGGAAATCATCAAATGACCCCCCCGCTCTGGGCGGAGCGGAAGGGAGTGTCAGACTCTTACTGACTATAAACCCACCCGTGTTCCTTCCTTAGCCCTTTATGTTCCGGGCCAGCGGTAACCCTTTCGGACAATCCCGCTGAGTGACTGAGTACCTTCTGAGTAACATAACAACAATAACACATCAAATAACACACAACCCTTACTAATAAACGTTGTATAGCGGCTGTATAGTTACACAACGCTTTGTCTTCTTCTTTCGAAAGTCAAATTACTGACGACTGAAAGAGAGAAATCGGTGTGTAATTCATCTGATATAATACGTTTATTAGTAAGGGGGGGTAGGTTATAGGGTATGATTTCACGGTGCAATATTTTTTCGTGTCCGCATGCGGGCTTGAGTTGCGGAAAAAAAAAGAGCCCCCCCCGCGGGACGTGGCCTCGCAACCGCATGCGGGCACGTGAAATTACCAAACCCTGAGTTTAGTCCTGCCAGTTCGAAGAACCCTTCAATCTCTACGTTCAAGTGTTTCTTACGTAATAGAATATTGTTATGCTGGGGGTTCTTATTGTAAAATTCTCTGTATCCTTATTTCTCTGTAAAAGCCTGGGGCTGAATTAGGTATGCCGTGAAATAGTAAGAACAAGCTAGTTGGTACACGGAAGTAGAATAATTCGTGTTGTTTGTGATTTATGTGTAACTGTAGGTCATACGTACGCGGTACGGGGTATATTGGAAGACAAGTGAAGTATACGAAAAATAATGCAAAATCTTTACATACCAATAAATACAATTTAAGTGTCTGCTTGTTGTGTCAAAATAACAGCAATAAATGCATATGAAAGTATTTTAGGTACTTATAACAAAAAAAACAATGTTTTTTCTCTGTCTGGGTGTTCTGGCTAATCTTCGAAACGGCTGGACTGATTTAGATGAAATTTGGTATGGGGATACTTTGAACCCTGGGGAAGGACATATAAACTACTTTCTGGACATACCACGCGGTCGGAAGCTAGTCACAACTGATTTTTTAGAGAAAATTAGTATTATACTACTTGTACTATTATGTATTCTGTAATTATACGACTATATAATAGGGATACATAACATACAATAGTGCGGCACAATGCATGAAACAAACGTCAAAGTAATTATTCATCAAACTGCATATTGAAATGCAAATATTATTCAGTGGAATTCCGGGAATCATTCCGACATTACAATATCATGCTTAAATAGATTTCAAAATAACAGCGGACACATTACAAATACAATTTTAAACACTATCATTTCGCATGTTTATGAGGTCAGCTAATTACCAAAAACTGAACTTTTAATCAGTCGTAATTGCGTTTATTTAAAAAAAAAACTTTCGTAATGAGTATTTATTATCAGCTCGGTGATATTTTAAATTGCATTTGTATAGAAAATTGTTTGTGTGGAGAGTTATCGGCGGTAATCTGAGTTCAGTTATCAATCATGGCCTGGTTTATTAGAAATGCTAATATGGTAGCTGTGTTTTTCCTAGCTCTTTGACCTGCTTTTTCATTACCTTTTCAGCGTATTTTCATATTTATTCATTTTAAAACTTCACACAATCTTACTCTATGGATTTCTTAACTTCAAAATGCACTCTAAACTCGACCTCGAACCAAATGATTATAGCCTTTTATTAACGGCTAGCTTTCTGGCCGCGGCTAAGGGTCAGTTCACACCGAGACGCGACGCGACGCGACGTGACGCGACGATACTAGAACAGGCCAGTGACGTCGCGCTGCGCCGCGCGCCGCCGCGAGACGCATCCCAACGTCGCGAGGTCGACGCCGCGCGGCGCAGCTAGACGCCGCCCGGTGCAGCTAGACGCCGCGCGGCGCAGCTAGACGCCGCGCGGCGCAGTAGAGACAAGTCGCCACGGCGGCCTCGGCTGCGCCGCGCGGCGTCGCGCTGCGCCTCGCGACGCCGCGCGGTGCAGCGCGACGCCGCGCAACGTATTCTGAACTCTCACAATGCAATGTGTACCTTTTCGTGTAGAAAATAAAGTATATTTTGAGTCACTCTTTTAAAAGTGTGCGTGCAGCGTCGCGCCGCGTCGCGTCTCGGTGTGAACTGACCCTAAGCCCGCGTGGAAGACGGAAATTATCCTACGGGAATGTGATACCGGGACAAAAGTTGCCTATGTCCTTTTACAGGATGCCATCTGTCTCCTTGCCAAATTTTATGGAAATCCGTTAAGTGGTTTAGGCAATGATATTATAAGTGTAAAAAGGTGGGTTTAGGCGTGAAAAGGTAACATACAGGGTTGTGACTTTTGGGCAACAACGGTGGTTATATTCTCTTTGGGCTTCTGACTACCCGTAACGACTGTCAAAGATCCACAAATGACAGCCCGAAAGTCTGACAGCCAATCTTACCAAGGGGTATCGTATTACCCAGTAACTGGGTTTTGGAGGTCAGACAGGCAGTGGCTCCATGTAAAATACTGGTATTCAGCTGCATCAGGTTAGACTGGAAGCCGACCCCAACATAGTTGGGAAAAGGCTAGGCAGATGATGATGGGTTGTGACTTTTGCTGGTGTGCTTTTGCCAGCACTGCCATTCAACGTGGCAATGCTGCCAGTCTTCTGGGCACGTTTCCGGATGACAGCAATGCGGACAAGTACTTCGACGCCCAAAGGGCTGATTTCACCAAAGTCCGATATCTTTTATCCATGTAATAAAATGGACGTCTGACAGTTCTAGTATGGAAAAAGTGTAAAAAATTTATTCTCAGGATAAGAGTTACCCTAGGGACAAAAGTTTGGTAAAATTCGCCAAAAAAAAAAAACTTTTGTGTTTTGTATTTATTTGTTTAGTTAGTCATTTAATGTAATACCTAGTGCTAATAGTTAGGTGTGCTTATTATTATTTCGGTTTTCAACGTTTCTTTTGGAACACAATCGTAATACTGCAAAGTATGCTGGCTGGTCCTTAGATCCAAGGCCCTAGCAACTGTCCAATTGTCTCAATCACAGCTGCATATAAATGTTTATTTGACCAATGAGCATTTGTTATGCCCACTTACCAATGAAGCAATCTGTGGTCTTCGTCAGGGGTCAGCTGCTATATTTTTTTTATTTTTTTTTATTACTAAATGGGCCCGCTCTTGACCCCGATCACGCCTATATCGTTCATAAGTGAATGTAATCAAATATTAATTTTGAAAATTGCTAGTTTAGGAATGATCATAGTGTTTATTATTCATTACTAGCGAACCTATTTGGAAGGTTTGTACGACTTGACAAAACTTCGAAATTCATGCATGTCAGAAAACAAATTGGATTTCATGAGTTTTGTTTTTTTTTTTGCGCAGATCCCTAATTATTTTACAACAAACACTAAAAACAGAATAACATAAATATTTAAGGATGCTCCCATACATACAACAAACGTATTTTTTTCGGCGTTTTTGCCTTTGTGTGCGAGTCCGACTCGCACTTCGCCAGTTTTGGATTGTTTGATGTGTGGCGGTCATATTATTTTAATACTAGCTTTTACCCGCGGCTTTACATCCTTAGTTTATTCCGCAGGAACCGTTCCTTATTCCGAGTGTAAAGGCCTATGTCACTCACAGAAAGAGACATGTCCTGTTTTTGCCACCCCCCCTCCCCCCGTCCGCACTTTTATCCGGCGTTCTCATTTGTCTGGACTTTTCAACTTCAGGGGATTTCTTTTAGAAATAAAAAAGGTAAATGAATATTGCTAAAGGACAGATTTAATGGTAAAGTGTCCGGACTTTTAAGCAAATGTCCGGGTTTTTATTAACCGACTTCAAAAAGAGGAGGTTCTTGATTCGACAGTATTTTTTTTTGTATGTTACGTGATATCTCCGGCAATTGTGGATCGATTTCGAAAATTCTTTTTTTGTAAGTAGTTTTTGAATT
Source organism: Oligia fasciuncula (assembly GCA_963082905.1). Lineage (NCBI taxonomy): Eukaryota > Metazoa > Arthropoda > Insecta > Lepidoptera > Noctuidae > Oligia > Oligia fasciuncula. The sequence continues at coordinate 18,387,633 of OY720397.1, forward strand.
AGCTTCGATAATATTTACTCCACTTTGTGTATCTTGATGGTGTTATAATACTTCCTGTCACTGTTGTTTACATAGCAAGTAGTGGTATACGAATTAATGTGGGGAAGGTACCTTAATTAAAATGTAAAAAAAAACCGACTTTAATAAAACACTACAAAGTGAAAAATAACTTTAATTTGGGAAGTCGGCGGACAAAAACTAAAAATGCATGGGTGTCTGGTGGCAGATTTAGGTTTTCAAAATAAAATAAAATAAATACCTTTATACGTATAGTTTTAATAAAAGTGTTAAAATACAGAGTCATAATGCGGATTTTATTTTTGAAATATGATGTCATTCAAATGTCTTCCATCTTGTTGCACACACTGTTCAAAACGGAGCCTCGTATTCCGCGCCACACGCTGCAGTAAACTCGGTTCAATTGCGCCGATTTCTCGCCGAATATTTTCTTTTAAGTCCACAACAGTTCGCGGATTGTTGGTTGCGAGCTCATCCATCGTTCTCATCACACACGTGGTTTCAACAGGATGGTGCGACTGCACACACGGCCAGAGCTTCAATGGATTTGTTGCGCGAAAATTTCCCTGAAAAACTGATTAGTCGCTTTGGGGACATCCCGTGGCCACCAAGGTCCCCCGACCTAACCCCAATGGATTTTTTTTTGTGGGGCTACCTCAAAGCGCGAGTCTACACCAACAATCCGCGAACTGTTGTGGACTTAAAAGAAAATATTCGGCGAGAAATCGGCGCAATTGAACCGAGTTTACTGCAGCGTGTGGCGCGGAATACGAGGCTCCGTTTTGAACAGTGTGTGCAACAAGATGGAAGACATTTGAATGACATCATATTTAAAAAATAAAATCCGCATTATGACTCTGTATTTTAACACTTTTATTAAAACTATACGTATAAAGGTATTTATTTTATTTTATTTTGAAAACCTAAATCTGCCACCAGACACCCTGTACAAAGACGTACTTTGGAAATTAAAGTAATTTTTCACTTTGTAGTGTTTTATTTTAGGACTTCATTTTGCGAAATGGTAACCCTATAACAACTAGTATACTACTAGTTGTTGCGTGAAAAAAGGGCAAACTAACAAACACACTATCGCATCTACATCCAAATTGGTCACAGTTACTTGGTAATTTAGAATTTCTAGGACACCAAAATGGGTCTTATTTGGCGTTCAATTAAATACATGCTGTTTTGAAATGATCACAGTGTGATATGACCCACTAGCGAGCAATGCGACCTTCGCGTTATTGTTCAACGAGGTGTAGTGACCGGATGATGTAGGTAGGTACACTGACATAATACGGGTTGGATCCGTTCTTAGGTATATTTGGATCCAAGAACGTGCAAATAACACATGTCACAATTGTGAATAATCATTATCATCGTAAGGCAACGTTCTAAATACAACGGGATTTTTCTGGGAAGTTGTAGGCAGTATGACAAAAAAAAATACATATGAGTACCTAACGAAGAATCCTGCGATAAAAATCAAACGAAATCAAAGACTTCAGAAGTTCAGACACTTCAGGATGTTGATGAAAGTGGTAACAAAACAGTAAAATGCAATTTTAGGAACTAACAGCACCCTAATTTCGTAATACACTATCAATCAGAATCTGATTCATTTTGAAGGATGTTGTTAATCCATTGCTTCATAATTGCTTGAAAATTTGTGTGCTGAACAACGTATGTAAATAACGCAATGAATATTGTTGAACTGTCAAAGTGAAAGCCATTGCTACTGTTAGTGTGTCACGCAATTACCCCCCGGATATGGTTATGACAAAACTTCGTCAATTTATAGACTCGGTAGTCGAGTGATCATGCACAGAATTGGCCAAACACGTGTAACGTTCCATCTTCAATTGAAAGGAAAGTGAATGGTCTCAAATAGATTGTATAATGCATTAAGCATGATCGTTAAAGAGCATTTCAGATCGAACCTCGTTTGAGTCGACCTATGCAGTATCATCGTCAATATCTCCAGAGAATACTTGTCAGTGGAAGACACAGACAGATGCACAGAGTACCTACTTGACAATGTCAAGTTGTCACTGCACTACTTATACAGCATCATATTGTAGTCTTTGTGCACTACCAAACAAAACGTGCAATCATCATCCGACCATCGCAATTTTTATGTAAAAACGTGAAAATATTAGAACAAACACCACAAAAATGGAAGACATTTTTAACAAACTCCAAAAGAACGGAAAAAATAGTGTAGACAACCTCGTAAAATGGATAGGTGAGTCAAAATTGATCAAAGTTGATTCGACTCAGGAGGACACTGGAAGATCAGAAATCTCAGGAATTGAGCAGATTCGAACTCTTTTCGGCGAAGCTCATGAGAACGACAACGTCCCACTAGATGAGTTTAAAGATGTTCTCAAGCAAATTGCGAGGGATCAAAAAAGGGGGATCGATGAATTAACTCAACAGCTTGCGGACGGTGGGCCGAAATTGATCAAAGCTGCCATCGCAGGAGTCAGCGCTTTCAAGAAAGAAATTACGAAAGACGACTAAATCGCTTTAATGCTCACTTCAATCATGTAACAGATGTTCTCAACAAAATAAATAATTATCAATCAGTGAATTGTTGCTATTTATTTCGGTATCCTATGGAGTCGAAAAGAGTACCTGAAAGGATTTGGGGGTGGCCTTTGCCCAGCAGTGGTACAGTACAAACTACAAAAAAAAAAAACAGGCATTCAGTTTATTTCCAAAAGTCATCGTTTCTATATCCCAGTCCCAGACAGGTATTCTTGATTGATTTGTATTTAGTTTTAAATAAGGGATTGATTTTTGATTGGGTTTTTGTGTGTGCCTGGTTGTTGGCAATAGGCTAACCCACCCTGGGATCCTAATCACACGTCACTAATATTATCAAGGCGAAAGTTTGTGAGTGTTTGTGTGTTTATATGTTTGTTACTTCTTCACGCTCAAACGGCTGGACCAATTTTGATAAAATTTTGTATGGAGGTAGCTGACACCCTGGATTATATAGGCTACTTTTTATCCCGATATTCCCACGGGATCGACATTTACGCGGGTGAAACCGCGGGGCGCTGCAATAGTAACATAACTGGCGAAATGTGGGTTTACTATACAGGTACACCTCTACCTAACCCCGCGCCCGGGGTAAACAGGCGTGATGTTATGTTAGTTTTAAATATACCTTACAAGTAACAGATGTAAGGGCCAGCGAGGTAATTGCGTAACACAGTATCAGTAGCAATGGGTTTCATTTTGACAGTTCAACAACATTCATGCTCTATTTACGAGTACGTTGTTGAGCAATGGATTTGAAGCAATGGATTAGCAATATCCTTCGAAATGATTCAGATTGATATTGATAGTGTGTTACGCAATTAGGGTGTCTCTTGGTAGCTATGCGACCTTCGCGTTTGTTGTACAGTCACGAGCAATAATATGTCAACACTTGGCAACCTTCAATTGCGATTTTTTTACGAAATTACGAATGCAACGTTGAAATACGACACTTTACATAAACCTACCTATGGGTTCAAAAATACTATGTTCGTAATAATATAAAATTTCATTCAAAAATAAAGGAGAAAATCGCCTTTAAATAAAGCCAAGTGTATACATACTTATGCTCGTGACTGTACCAACGATATGTGTCTCGAGGAAGTACGGTTGCATACAAATTGCAGTTTATGTGATAAACTCAAATGTCTTCTGTTTTCCTTCTTACGAGTAGTATAGTTTTAATCATGATCTGGCAGTTTGAGTAATTTACGCGGCCTACCCAAATGTCCTTTCTTTGGTATTGTTCGTCGTATTGTTGAGCTCCTCAAGTTCGGAGTTGAGCTGCACGATTTTTGACAAATGCGTGCACTGATTGGACAGGTCCGCTCAATCTTTGTGGTTCTTTCCTCAAAATACCATTTCAAACACCAATCTACATGGTCTTCAAACGATCTGACCAAGAATTTGTCTGGACTTTAAAAGAGACTGTGACCTCTGAGTTTGTTTCGGCCTTTCTTCTCAGAATAGGAAACGCCGACCTCATCTAGTTTAAAAAAATATGATTGACGTGTAAAAGTGTTTGTACAAAGTACAAACCTACTTACAGAAAATAAATCATTTATCGTTTATCAATCACATATCAGTAATTTGGATTTTTTGTGATACTGATAAAACTTTTTACATGGCTTACTTTTTACAAAGTTTTGAGGAAAGTTTTGAGTATGAATGTCGATGGCTATAAGAGTAGAGGAAGACCAAAGAAACGATAGATGGAATGTGTGAATGATGATATGGTTAGAAAGGGGGTGACTACCGAGATGACGACTAATAGAGAAGTATGGAAGAAAAAGAAGTGTTGCGCTGACCCCAAATAAATTTGGATAAGGAGAATGATTATTATTAATAAGAAAAAAATCGCGTGATATTTAAGGCCTCTGCTTTTCTATAAGTACAGACGCCAGCAGTCCAGCACATCAAGCTACTACAATTTGTCAAATTTCTTTAATATATTTTCAACTTTATCGCTAAAGCATAAGATTCAAAGTAGATTGGGAAAATTTGACAGTTTCGAGTAGCTTGATGTGCTGGCGTCTGTACATAAGGGCAGACATTTCATCAGCCTGCTGATTCATAGTTTAGACTCATAAGCGTAGATTTTCATCGTTTTTAGGGTTCCGTACCGAAAGGGTAAAAATGGAACCCTATTACTAAGACTTCGCTGTCTGTCCGTCCGTCCGTCCGTCTGTCTGTCACCAGGCTGTATCTCAAAAACCGCGGTAGCTAGACAGTTGAAATTTTCACAAATTATGTATTTCTGTTGCCGCTGTAACAACAAATACTAAAAACAAAATAAAATAAATATTTAAGGGGGGCTCCCATACAACTAACGTGTTTTTTTCGGCGTTTTTGCCGTCTGTCTGTCACCAGGCTGTATCTCAAGAACCGCGGTAGCTAGACAGTTGAAATTTTCACAGATGATGTATTTCTGTTGCCGCTATAACAACAAATACTAAAAACAAAATAAAATAAATATTTAAGGGGGCTCCCATACAACAAACGTGTTTTTTCGGTGTTTTTGCCTTGTGGTACGGAACCCTTCGTGTGCGAGTCCGACTCGCACTTGGCCAGTTTTTTAATCTTTATTAGTTTTTAATGAGGGTTTGATCAATATTACCATGTCACCCTCAAGATTTTCATAGAAAACATATTTTTCCCTTCCTCCACCGTTTCTGATTTTATTCTAAAACCGACCAAAGCCTCAGTTAAAAATACACAAAAACACTTCCATCAAAAATTCATGTCTTAACTACTACAGGCTTCCATTAGAAACACAAAGCTCTTAACGCCATTAATTTAGACACATACATGAATTAATGAGCGCTCACACATTGCTTGATTGTGATTTACGAGCCGACTGTACCTACCATGGTTTGTTAAGTTCAATGAGACAATTGAGTCAACGCTTTGTTTTGCTGAGAGTTTAATTTTTTTTTTTTTTTTTTTTTTTGCGTATGGGACATCATCAAATGACCCCTCCCGCAAGGGAGTGTCAGACTCTTACTGACTAAAACCCACCCGTGTTCCTTCCTTAGCCCTTTATGTTCCGGGCCAGCGGTAACCCTTTCGGACAATCCCGCTGACTTAATACCCGGCTGTGATAAGGAATGTTAAGGGAGAAGCGCCAGGGTAGCCCGCGAAATTCAAATTTTCTTACGTTTTTTGCAATTTGCTGGTCAGTATTAAGTTGTACGTTGATTTAAATATGATTCGCGACCGTAACAAATATTGGCCTAAATAATAACAGCCGCACAGGTCGATCTAAGCTACGCTTGCCGCGGTTGGTCTGTGGATTGGTGACCATCTTTACATAACGTGACCCCTCTGTGCCTCGGAAAGCAAGTTAAGCCGTTGGTCCCGGCTGTCATTCGTGGATCTTTGACAGTCGTTACGGGTAGTCAGAAACCCGAAAGTCAGACAATCAGTCTTACCAAGGGGTATCGTATTACCCAGTAAATGGGTTGTGGAGGTCAGATAGGCAGTCGCTCCATGTAAAACACTGGTATTCAGCAGCATCCGGTTAGACTGGAAGCCGACCCCAACATATTTGGGAAAAGGCTAGGCAGATGATGATTAAAGAAAATTGGTGCTATTAGGAGGAAAAGATTCTTTCAGCACTTATGTCATGAATGACTGACAAATAAAGATGATGCCGAGACAAATATAGAAGCTTACTTCAGTTCTGCGAAGAAAATAATTCGAAGGAAATGTTTATTAGTTTAGATTGGATGTCGTCCAGCAGTTTTTAAGATTACGACTCCAATTTTGTCTTGTTTTTTTTCCTTGTAATGTCATTTTGTAATTTTTGTAGCGTGGGATCTGTTGTAACAAAACTTTTTTGAATGTATTTAGTTATAGGATTTACTAGCATAGGTTTACGGAGAATTTTCGTATTGATTGAGTGTGTCGCGTCTGTTGAATGTAAATTGTATATACTTAATTTTTTTTTTTTTTGCCAAACGGCCAGTACCCTAATTGAATACAATTACAATCTGAATCATTTTGAACGAAATTACTAATCCATTGCTTCATATGTTCGAAAAATTTGTCTGTTCAACAACGTAAATAACGCAATGAATGTTGTTCAAATGTCAAAATGAAACCTATTGCTACTGATAGTGTATTACGCAGATAAATCCTCAAACACACGCACGATATGTTAAATCCTACCCCTCTCAATTCCAGGTGCTAACAGGTGCAGCGTTCCACCACAAGATCTGGTCGTGGTACTACACGTACAAGATGCCGCCGGAGATACGAAGCTGGGTGGACGACAACTTCAACTGCGAGGACATCGCCATGAACTTCCTCGTCGCTAACGTCACTCGGAAGGCGCCTATCAAGGTTGTTTACTTTAGCTTTGGTTTCAAGATATATGTGGATAAAATGTATCCGAGGGCTCATCATAAACGATGATTTATTCTAGACCGAGCTGTACCACATATGGGTCGCGGACGAGGCACATTTTCTAAACAATAAGAAAGGCTTACCTACTCTCGCGCCATTTTGTTTTTTTTTTTCGAATTGGCGGCCACTTGTGAAGCCTATATAAATCGATAGCTGACATCAATGCGGAGGGGCCCGTGACTAAATAATAACAGCCGCACAGATCGATCGATCAGGTTAAGCTACGCTTGCCGCGGTTGGTCTATGGATGGGTGACCATCTTTACATACCGAGACCCCTCCGTGCCTCGGAAAGCACGTTAAGTCGTTGGTCCCGACTGTCATTTGTGGATCTTTGACAGTCGTTACAGGTAGTCAGAAGCCCGAAAGTCTGACAACCAGTCTTACCAAAGGGTATCGTATTACCCAGTAACTGCGTTGTGAAGGTCAGATAGGCAGTCGCTCCATGTAAAATACTGGTATTCAGCTGCATCCGGTTAGACTGGAAGCCGACCCCAACATAGTTGGGAAAAGGCTAGGCAGATGATGATGAGTTGTCATCAATGCAAACGAAAAATATAATATGATCAAACCACGTAAAGCGTCACATTTCTGAGATATTAAATTAACGTTCAAAGTTGATCACCTGACATCCATGCTTTTAGGGTTCCGTATCCAAAGGGTACAAATGGGACCCTATTTCTAAGACTCCACTGTCCGTCTGTCTGTCTGTCACCAGGATGTATCTCATGGACCGTGATAGCTAGACAGTTGAAATTTTCACAGATGATGTATTTCTGTTGCCGCTAAAAAAACAGAATAAAACAAATATTTAAGGGGGGCTCCCATACAACAAACGTGTTTTTTTCGGCGTTTTTGCCTTGTGGTACGGTACCCTTCGTGTGCGAGTCCGACTCGCACTTGGCCAGTTTTTTATATTACACCTGATGATAAGCAAAGATGCAGTAGACGATAAAGAGACTGACCTCTGAGTTTGTTTCGGTATTTCTTCTCAGAGTTGTCGGATCAGAAATACTCATCTAGTTTTAAAACATACTTAATTAATTTTTGACATGTTTTTGGTCCAATTCACAAATATAAACGTCATTTTGTCATTAGTATTCTAAAGTTTCTCTTAACCCAAATTCCAGGTGACCCCCCGCAAAAAGTTCAAATGTCCCGAATGCACGAACACCGAGATGCTATCCGCTGACGCTCGGCATATGTCGCAGCGCTCCTCCTGCATCGCGCGCTTCGCCGAAGTGTACGGACACATGGCGCTACAGCCTGTGGAGTTCAGGGCCGACCCGCTGCAGTACAGGGAAACTGGGTCGGGGGTGCCTCATGCTTATCCCGAGATAGGAGCGTTGTAAGGTAAGGTTGAAGGGGCCCTCTTGATTTTGATGATGATAAACTTCAATTTGGTAGCTGAAACCAATGGTTTGCCATGTAAAAGTGTCAAAGTGAAAGGTATTGTTTTTTCTTTTAAATGTTGTTTTTTAATGAGTTGGAGGATACGTCGATAACCCAACGTCCTAGGTGATGATAGGATGCGATAATACACCGCGACATAATATTATTATAACGTTATGATTATTTCGGTCCGTGGCCAAAAACAGAACTAATGCTATCTCGTTTTTTCTCTCAAAATAATTGCACAAATGATTGCCAACAGCGCCACCCTTTTTTTTGAGGATGGGAAATCATCAAATGACCCCTCCCGCTCTGGGTGGAGCGGAAGGGAGTGTCAGACTCTTACTGACTAAAACCCACCCGTGTTCCTTCCTTAGCCCTTTATGTTCCGGGCCAGCGGTAACTCTTTCGGACAACCCCGCTGACCCGGCAGGCTTCGGCCCTAAGGGGGCTCCTCGATGCTGACATCTCTTTGAGGCGCGCGTGGAACACGTACGCGCCGTCCGGCACGGGCCTGGTGCTGATCGGACGGTGAGCTACACAGCGCTACCCTAACAACGTCATTCGATCGCCATTAGATCCTTGTAGCAACTTGTCATTAATAATATCATTAATGACAAGGAAAACTATGGAGGTTACCATGCACTCAATGTTTGAACGATTTTGAACCTTGTGCGGTGCAACTGTGACCTTGACTTGCCTAGTAAACTGCCCCGAAAACAACATACTGGGGGTGTGTAACTCTTTACGGAACCGACTCACTGATCCGGATCATTGAAGTGATTCAAAATAATGGTTCAGTAACAGCGTTTCAAAGGCATAATTTAGATCTGAAACATTACTTTGCTCAGTGCTCATTCCTCGAGGCGACTGAGCAGTGTGCGAGCGAGAGAGATATACTGAGATACACTGAGTTACTTAACTAAAGACTCGCGAGTAGCCAGTAAGCGGGCGACATAATTACAATCTATACAAGTCAGAAAGAGATACCAAATGAGATGTGTATAACTCATACTCTCACAGATTTTGATTCTGTATTTTATATCCTTTGAGCCGATGATCGAAATGAAACATATCAGTGTTTCGGATCATTTCGGTGATCGAGATGCAAATGTTCCTATCGCAAAAATGATACACTTTGCCCACCTCTACAACATACTATAAACTAGGCCCCCAATATGTACTGGTTCATATTATTATCGCGATGTGTTGTCGAGCCAGTCACCTGGGACGATAAGGTTAGTCAATATTGATCGTTATGTTAAATCAACATTTAGTTATACATAACTTTGACTTTTACGTCAATGACATAAGGTTTAATTTGCAACAACTATCCGTTAACTGTTAAGTCTATTTACCTCGGTAATCTTTAGTTGGAAAAGTATCGCAATGCCGTCATAATGATAACTTCTAAATTTAGAAAGATATTTGTAATGTAACATATGGTCGATTACTGGGGTAAACATTCAGAAAATGTGTCAACTTTAAAACAGAAAAAAAATTAAAGAGCGAAATACTAATTGTACGTTGTTTTTGACCGTTAACAGGCCAGATATAGAACATGTACTGGCCATATTAGGAACACAACGGACTTTTTTTTTTCGCAGGCTATTTTTAAGGGTATATAGTGTTAAGAGGGCCCCAAATGTTAGAATTAGAAAAGGAAAATAGGTGGTACGGACAATAACAAATTGAATGAAGGCTGTAAGAGAAATAAAAACAATGGGATTTCGTCCCCAATTCCAGGGTATGTAGAGTAAAGCTGCCATTATTTCATTAAATTCCCAGGTACACCCCTATTCTGTATATTTACGGTAGAAAATCGATACTTATTTAAAAGATGTTTCGGCCTTGCTTTTCATAGTCAGATAGGAAAAGTCGACTTTTTTTATTTGAAATGTGTTTGCTCTTGACTCTAGTCTAGGTCAGAGGTGACAGAGACAAAGTCGACGATGGAGTGAGCTTACCCAGAAGAAGCCTGTTCACTCTTACTTTGAAGAGATTCAGTTGTATGCGCTCGGAAACACAGACGCAGGTAGAGAGTTCCACTCTTTTGCTGTGCGCATTATAAAAGACATTTGAAAACACTTAGTGCATGCCTCACCTTGCTTATTTTTTTTTATAATATTTCGTGTAAAAGTGATTCCGTTATCTTAATTACAGAACAATTTCTTTTCACTTTAATAATTATTTAGTCTCAAAACATCGGTATCGCAGATAGGTAAAAATATCCTGCCATTTTACAAGTTTTTCTTGTACCAAACACAGATTGTTTTAATTTGAACTGTAACTATACGGTAATGAAAAATAATGATGTCCCAGAATAAATATCAATTATTGTGATTATCACAATCACGTTCGTTAGGTTGTTTCTGCATTAATTAGAAAATGGTAAAAAGTTGAACAAAAATACTCAGTGTACCAAATCTAATTAGTTCATAATATTAATTATTTTTAATTGGTTTGTGTCGCTGTGGCGGCGCTATCAATATATTTGTCTGTTATTATTACACTGCCCGCTACTTCGGCCGCGTGAAATTTTGTTGTTTTAACATAAAATCATATCACCCGCCCCCGATATTAATGAGAAGGTCTTCTGCTGACCTGAGAAGCTCGGCTAAGACGGGCATCAGCTTCTTTACTTTGTGTGGAGCTATCTTTTGAGTACTTTTTTTTTTTTTGGTTGGTAAATCATCAAATCACCCCCGCTCTGGGCGGAGCGGAAGGGAGTGTCAGACTCTTACTGACTAAACCCACCGGTGTTCCTTCCTTAGCCCATTGTTCCTTTCCTTTATGTTTAAGTACTTCGTCTTCGCTTAGAGTTCTTTCTGACTTTTTTTCCGTTTGCTCATCTCCTAAAGGCCGTAGCGTGATGTCAAATAACCTTACTCAAGAATTGAATTATCAAATGCAAAAAATTTTTTTCAAATCCGACTGGTGTTCCAGAGATTACCGCGTTCAAACAAACTCGTCACCTTTATTAAGTAGTATAGATTATAATTTTTCGTAACATTATGTATAGATTTTCTACCGTAAATGTACAGTCAGCACGAAAAATATCTACTCAACCAAGTAAATATTTTTTGTGGTCCAAAATCCCTTATCCTTATTTTAAGGACTTGCGTTGTGAGCTTACATTAATGCCTTCGGATTTTTTTGACGTTATACAATGTCAAATTATAGAGTAACGGATATAGTTTGTGGTTATTTATTTGTTTGTATTAAACGAGCTTTTACTGGCGTTTGTGTCTTGAAAGGATTGGTTTAATTTGTTGTATCTTGTCCCATAATTTTGGTTGTAGAGCAAAAAATGCTCGGTTTACCGAGTTATTGTGTTATTTTAATATAACACATAATTTAGAAGTAAGTTTTTTATTCCTTCTAGGTATATCAAAATTTAACTAGTTACAGAAAACAAAAACTTTTGTCGTTGTCTTTTGTACTTTCATAGCCGAGTCTAATTTTATTTTCAAGATTTTCTTTTATAACAACGAATTAAACAATACCGGAGAGATACAGAACGCTCGAGCTTTTAAAAAAAACACGGTCCCTGACATGAAACTGGTCTTAATAACTCAGACATATCCACTTACTGTACATTAGCTAGTATTGTGTGATTGTTTCAAATGATTTCATATCTTACGCCGATATTATGGATGCGACTGTACTTTGCCAAGTAAATTTTTGAATATTGCCGATATGTATTTATTTTAATTATCACTTGTTTATTTAGTAGATACTGCTACATTATTTCACTTCAATGTGTCATTTCAAAATATGTTTCGTGTTTCACTAACACAAAAGTTAATTGAAAATAGTTGTAAACATAAATAATATGCTCTCTAATTCAGTATAAATATGTCTGCACAATTTGATTGAACAAAATGTTTTTGTATTAATCATGTGAAATTTTACTTAAGAAACATAATGTAGAAGTAAATAAAAAAATAAATTAGGTCGCATCCATTAACATCGGTTAAAAGATAACCTCGTAACTTGCCATTCCTTTTTAACAGTATAAAATAATTTTGTCTATGACAATAAGTTTGTAAGTAGTTAATAAAGATCCCCAATTGGTTTCAAGTCAATTCTTACTATTTAATATTGATGTATTTTCTAGATGTCTGCCAAAATTGAGCGTGATTTAAATTTAGCACAAAATGTACAGTCAACCACATTGATAAGTGACGAAAAGTTACCCTTGCACATTTTTTTTTAAATTTTTATAAAAATGTAAGTTTGTTTTTATTAAAACTCTGGTCGTAATTTCTCTCAATTTTGGCAAACAACTCGAATAAAAAAAAAAAACCTAAATGTTTAAATGTAATGCCATCTGTCCTTAGGTGAGTAAAGAAATGATATTCTAAAAAGTTAGTGAAGGTAAATAGTAATATATAGACGTATAGCGAAATAGTCCATCTTAACATATCGGTGCTTGCGCGAAGAAGTAATGTAATTCCTAATAATTTTAAATTGTGTAGATATTATTATTATTATATCTATGTATGTTAGAAACGCACGGTGTATAAGTAGTGAGATATTAATAGTTTTTATTAATGTATAATTTATGCGGAATTATATGTGTATTTTATTATATTTTTTGTATTAACCGCTTTTTGGTTAAGGCGTAAAACGAGAACCTGATTTTTGGTAGCGAAAATATTTGGGACCGGGTTCATTGATCTGATTGTTCTGGTTGGCACGTTTTTGCAGATATCTTCTAGTTACTATCGAATTGGCAATCATTTTACGTCTTTCCCATAAGGCGTCGTGCGAAAATTCGTTGAAAATTTAGAATTTTCAACATTAATTTATTAAAAATATCATTGTAGGTAGAATAAAAATGTCTCGTCTTTTGATATTATCAGAAAGGAATTTAAATGTCTTAGGTGTGGAGACGGACTAGCTGTCTTTAATAAAATCTAAACCAGTGTTTTACTGCCAAAAGCTGTCATTTTTATGTTTTCAACCATTTCTGGGTATTGCCAACGTTACCCGGGTTCTATCAACAATGGCTAATTAGCATAGCAAAATGCTAAATTGATTGAAACTGACCATTGTTGACTTGAATTTTAATTGAATGTTTTAATCTTTATTTTATTCGTGTGCCATTCAATTTTAACAAATTATTCTACCATTTTTACTTTTATAAGAAAACAAAGTTTTCATAAATAACAGCAATAATAAGTACATATTTAAAATATAATAAAAAGATTCTAAATTTTTATTTTTATTCATTTGTAATTTTCACATTTTTTTTATTTTGATAATTTAATTTGTATTTCTTATACATTTTTGTATAAAAAAATCGTTTTTCGAACACAATTAGTTGGTAAACTGTATCTTATTTTTAAGTTTTGTAATTTTTTTTGTAACATTTTCATAACATTTCGTGAAAAACGATCAATTTTTTCAATAATTTTGAACAGACTGAATTACAAGCTGCTAGTGTTGTAGCTATTGATTAAATATTAATACATTTTAGGTGTTTTCTTTTAAATGTTAGCCAAAGACCTAAACGACTAGTCGAGAGATGTATTTATTATTTTCGCATTTAATTATTTAAGTGGATGCTCTATGTCGTGTTGTGTTGTTACCAAAACTGTCAAGTGTCAGACTGATGAGTAATCTTTTATGTCATAGGAGTTATGCTAGATGCTAGGTAGTTGGTGAATAGGAGATAATATGCCACGCTCGTTGGAAGTGACGTTGACGAAAACAACAGTAGAGATCGTCTAATTTATAATTGCACGCCAATGCTTGTTGCATACACATCTCAAATGTTTGTGTAGAAATTTTAGTGGAGGGGCGTGCATTATTAGAGTAGGTGATCCCTAATCAGGTATAGCTACACCCCTATGTATAGTTTAAAATATAATAACGGTCATTACCGGTTTTGATTTCACAAGTTGACCGGCTGATTTGGTCAATACCTGAAAACTTACCTGCAGTGACAAATTGCAATATATGGCCCTTTGTGTTTGCAATTTTATACTTGGTTTAATAATAATAAATATGCCTGCTTATTACTGTCGCACTGCAGGGCTTTCTCATGCAGTGAAGGCATACTTCGTTTACTTCCGTTAAAATATTTGGTCAACGTCACTTCTGAACTAGCGTCTAATGCAAATTGTAGAATGGTTAGATTGGCCTACATGAGTGTGACAAATTAAGATGACAAATAATAATATTTATTTCATAAGAACATAAATCAATCACCTATTTGTACATTTGGCAAACTTCAACCAATGATAAAAATAGGTTTTTGATAGATTTATTAACTCGGTTGTTATTATTATTTCATTTTCTAGAATTTTATTTTCGATGTATACGATAGGAAATGATTTAATTTGTCTCGCAGGTTCCCAAGTATAGTTGTGTATAAAATCATTATTAGTTTTTAAGTAAAATAAAATACATACACAGAGGGATAGAGAGAGAGTTTTAGAATGAATGGTAGGTATTTAAAAAGAATTACTTGACAAATGTTATAATAAAAACAAAGTTGTACATATTTTATCGTTGTGTTTCTTACATTATGTTTTTAATTTTATAACCTGTGGGACTCTGTATTATCGAAACTGAAGCAGCTATTTTTATAAATCGCTTTAGTTGATGTACGGTTTAGATTGTAAGCAATAATTGTTTGATTTGTTACGAATATACTGGGAATAAATATTGTAAATATATGTTGAGTGGATTACATGCATAAATATGTATAGGTATGGATGTGTTAGTCCAAGTTTAAGGGTGGGTTCAGATAAGAGCGGTCGTCTTTTTTCTGTTAAACACAGCTGCAGATGTCGAGCGATAGTCATCTGAACCCACCTTTACAATAAATTAAACCTTAGTTGTGAAG
This sequence comes from Oligia fasciuncula, assembly GCA_963082905.1. Classification (NCBI taxonomy): domain Eukaryota; kingdom Metazoa; phylum Arthropoda; class Insecta; order Lepidoptera; family Noctuidae; genus Oligia; species Oligia fasciuncula. The sequence continues at coordinate 18,402,858 of OY720397.1, forward strand.
ACTGCCGATATTAAATCAGTAATAAGTCACTGATCATTTTGCCTTACATAAGTACACATAAAAATATTGATTTACTTATATAAAAAGCAGGTTTCTCAAAAATACAGCTTTTATAAACGAAAAAGATTTTAACAAAAATAAATCAAATTTTAACAAAAAAACCTTTATTTATGCATGTGAGTGTACCTACCAATGATTTGTCCATACGATGTTTGTTGACATTTTTGTAATATCTGTGTAGATAAATGTTCTAGAATAATGTAAGTACTTAATAGATTAATTTGTTGCGATCATGTACAGCATGTAAATAGTACACATATACTGTGAATAAAAGGAGACATATCAATTTGTAGAATATGTTTTATTTTACCATAGTTTGGAGCTGTTTTACTTCGTGTGCTTGAAATGGGAGAAAAGCCTTATGTAGCACGTTCTTTGAAGTCTTTCGGCAGTTATAGGCGAAGAAATATTAATTACATAGGTACGAGCACAAATTATCGGAAATCCATACTTGAAAGTAACTGTCTGTCTGTTACTTTTTCACGACTAAACCATTGAACGGTTTTCGATAAAATTTGGCAGAGAGATAGATTGCATTCCGGGGATGGACATAGGATAGTTTTTATCCCGATATTCTCACGGGATCGACACTTATGCGGGTGAAACCGCGGGGCGCTGCTAGTTACCTATAAGGTCCCTATGAATACCGTTTTTCCAGTTATTCCGGTTATCCGTCCAACTAGGCCTAGGGTGGATCATGAGTTTCGGCGTATCCACCTTAGGTTGGATAAACGGAATAACCCGTTTACTCTATAAACAGAAGTGGATGAAACGCAGAGACAAATAAAAATGTGGCACTCTGGGACTGCTGACAGAAGTGAAAACTTGAACAATTCTAATCTAACTAGCCTGTACTGTCCCACTGCAGGGCAAAGGCCTCCCTCTCCCTTTTCCACACAATTCTGTCACTTGCTAGTGCCGGCCAGTCCCTACGGTAGGAGTCAAGCTCGTCCCGCCATCTTCGTCTTGGCCTGCCGCGATGTCGTCGACCAAACTCATGACCAACAGCATCAAAAGGAGGCTGTATATTGGGGGTGAGGAGATTGCATATGTCCAAGACTATATATATCTAGGCCAAATAGTCTCCTTTCAGGCGCGACAAGACAAGGAAGTTGCTCGACGCACCGAGAGCGCCTGGAGGAGCTATTGGTCAATGAAAGATCTTCTAAAAGGAGATCTTCCGCTAATGTCTCAAAAGCTTGAACAATTACGTGTGTATTTTTTTTATTGTCTTATAAACAAAACACGCGCGGTGTCGGTTGCGGTAACAGTTGCGCGAGTCCAATGGATTTTTCCCATGTCAAAAAATGCCCAACCAGGCTATAAAAAAGTTTTCACTTCAAAACCTAAATAGAAAATCATCGTAAGTAAATAAGTAAGTAGTTGTTCCGGGTCTGGCTGTTTGTGTATGTGAGTTTAAATGTTTGTAAACGCACCCACAATAGGTACAGGAGAAATTCCTAGTAGGCAACGTAATTAAAAAAAAAAAAACAAAAAAAATATATCACCGGAAAGTAAAAACTTCACATAGGTACAGTCAACAAAGGAGTTAAGTATACAGGAGCATCGGATATTGTTGAAGTTTACTAAGAAACCGATGGACATACTCGAATAAAATTTTAGTTTATTAATAGAAAACAAACAGCTCATTTATTAAATTAAATTTCAGTCCAGAACATCCATCGGTTTCTTAGTAAACTTCAACTATATCCGACGCTCCTGTATACTTAACTCCTTTGTTGACTGTACATAGCATCACGCCTTGTTGCCCTCAAGGGTAGGGCAGAGGTGTCCCTATAGTACCTACACCCACATTTCGCCAGTTATGTTTAAGTCCCATGTAATAGGTGGCGAGCCTACAGCCATCAAACGCTCAACTCAAATCCAGACTTCGAGCTGCTGCTGAGAAAGTCCAGATAAAAAACCTAGTAATCCTTTTCCCGACCCAGGAACCGAACCCTGCACCCTAATCGCGTAACTCACTTTTAATCACAATAAGTATGAATCATTTTGAAGTATATTGCTAATAAATTGCTTCATAGATTCGAAAAATATGTCTGCTCAACAACATAAATAACGCAATGAATGTTGTTGGACTGTCAAAATGAAAGCCATTGGACTGTTAGTGTGTTCCGCAATTTCCCCGCAGAACCTCATGCTCAACAGCAGCCCTTGAAACCAACGTGGCAGTCAGATTGTTAAATGCCTAAGCACATTAAGGCTTGTATTCATGCCAACGACCTTGTGCATTTGGGCGGAGCTAACTACCCCTCTCCGCGCCACTCCGCCACCCGCATGCACCCGCATGTCAACGCGTTGCCTAGCAACACGAGGCGCCCCGCACTGAATTCGTGGACGAGTGCGGGGATGATATAGACACGAACTTTAAACGATCGCATTTTTAATTTACTACATTAAAAAATATACATGTTTTTAAAAAGTAACTAAACCAAATAATTTTCGTTTGTATTGCAAAGCAGTAGATATTTTTTTTATATTCTTTTGATAAAAAATGAAGGAGTAAAATGGTTTCATCTCAACGATTTGGAGGTTATTTGGTGGTGTTTTTTCTTAATAGGTGATATCGATAGAAAAATTATGGCTAAACCAAATTACGATTCATATCATGTAGATTACCAACTATTTTTTCAGATGTAATTTCTCTGTAAGTTCCGGAGAAAAGCTGCTTCATCTGCACGCTGTTTTTAAGCTTTTTTCGAAAGAGTAGCCTTAAGGGGCTGACATGACCTAAAGCGCGGTCACTGTCGGACTGCATAGAAAAGAAAGAGAAGCGCGATGACACAACCCTGGTAATTTATTGCAAAATATGAAGCAATTATTTAATTACAAAAAATCTATTGTTTGGACTAAAATATTAAAACACTAGGTATTTTAGTATGTTGCTTGTAGAATAATCTGACAAAAAATCATAATGATTGTATGTTTTATTGTAAAAAGAAAGTTTTTAGAGGTATCTTCATGATTTTTTTCTATCGTATCAAATTACCTGTATCATGTTTTCAACACAATATCTACCCAGCATATCCTGAAGAATATCATATATTTTTCTGATTTTGTTTACTGTACTCGATCATATATTTTTATTGTTTCTAAAACTTGCGTTTTTTGCGTTTAGGTCCTGCAAGCCCCCTACCGATCGCAACTACATAAACTTGCCTACACTCTAACAACCCACTGCTAGCACAACAATGTTCTACAAAAAGGAATCTAAGACAAAAAGTACACAACCAAAGACTACCTACTTACTACCAGCCAGCCAATATTTCTTCCAGCTCAATAATTTAAATTAGGCTCCAATTTTCCTTAAAAACAAAATAAAACTAAAAGTCCTACCGTGCGTGCGACAAGATGTTATGTAGGGTTCCGCATACGATATTTATTTTAGCCGCCCTCATACCATTTTTAGAATGACATGGCATTTTAAGTTCGGGTAAAGTTTATGAATTGCAAAATTTTCGTCTTTAGGTTGTTAGTTGTCATGTATCATGTTTAAAAATTCTGCTTTACGTAACTGACCAACTTCAAACTGACAAAGACTAATCATAAAACTTAGCTTTGTACCAATTTCTTACTTAAGTTTTTTTTACAGAAAACCCCTCCTGTCTTATAGGAAATTGGCCATCCTTAGTCACTATTTTTGTAGGTACATTTTGATACTTGAAGTGTGCAATGGCAAATGCTCACGCATGTCAAGAGGCGTCTTTCAGCGCACTTGCAAAACAATAAAAAGAAAAACGACCTCAAATATTTGTGAAAAATGGCTCAATTGTTCTTTTTCCTTATTTCCTTCGCATTTTGAAGAGGCTTTCAGAGTCTAATAGTAAAACAATATTTTTATTTCTAGAATACGTAATAATTAATGATAATTTGTTGAAAAATACTTAATTAGGTAAGTACTACGTTTTCTTTAATATCTACGGAACCCCAACAAACAAAAAGCCACACAGAATCCGCAGCGGGTAGTAGGTACGGACGACAGAAGAATGGAATCCGATGAACACGGGACTTAGCGTCGGGATGCGCGAAGCATGCCGCTGGAATAGTTACAGGCATCGCGGTAATTTTATGTGCTTGCGCCGTAATGCAACGGGCATGGAGTGTTCGGCTATTGTTGTGAATACGTTTCACGGGTAAGAGCGCTGAATGTGTTGTAGTGAATGATAGTGGCGATTGTAATTAAGTACAGTATCTAGGTACCTACGCTGACGTTACTTTGGCACATAAAAACGTTCGGCTTTTCTCGTGGACACTCATATACCTAGTAGCGCTACAACGTTCATTTGGCGCGTGGCCAAAAACGGAACTAACGCCGCCATCTTGTTTTTCTCTAATTTTCACAAAACAATATTTGCTCAAATCTTAACCAACAGCGCCCTCTGTCATTGTCATTCGAACGCCAAAAGGTTTTTTTATCAGTGTAGGTACCTACCTGTCAACCTGTGTAAAAGTAAATCATCAAAGTCTGTTGAACCTTTTCTCAAAAACTACTGAACCATTTTTGATGTTTAACTTCTTTCATTATCGTGATCTACATACTTTCGAGAAACTTTAAGGAGTATACTCGTATAATACATTAGGTAATTATATTTTATGAAGTTTTAAGCATAATTGTACCTACTGCATCTCCGGCATTTATAATGTTTCTTCAAACATTTATAATAGTTATCCTCAGGCCTTTTATATTTCGTTTTCTGCTTAGCAACGACCATACAGCCCTTGGTCGTTGGTAGGCACCTTGGTCGTTGGTAGGCACCTATAATAGGTACATGAGAGCACTGAAAGGTATTTCACAAGAAACGCTGAGTTACGTGAGGTACCTCTCATTCCCTTCACGTGCCCAGCCGACATGAGGTACCTAGCTAATACTAACGAGCTAATTGCAGCTTGTATTTTCTCATTTGTTATTTTTCACCACAAAGTAGATAAATACTCTCTACTATTTATGTGTCATTTGATTGTTTCATTCACTTACCTAATTATAAAATGAAAATAGACCACATAATATAATTAATGTACCCACAAGTTTCTACCTACCTAAATGCATTGTTTGTTAACAGGGTTTTTCATATTATATCATCGTACAAACAATTCCTCAAAAGGGCTCATCTAGGATCAAGATACCTACCTACTCCTTAATTGTCGCATTAAACCATAGTCAATTAAATAGGAGCGAGCGAGCCTTACCGAAACAAAGTTAACGTAATAAATCGAACAAATCCGCGCTTAACATTCACTGAGTGCGAAACAAACGTATTCTATTAGGCGGAACCGATCCGATCTCTGTGTGAACAAAGCCCCGCGTCCCCCATATATCCGTGCTAGTTTACTTACGACTCCGCTAAACGCATTGTCAGCCACGTCGATATATTTAAAGTGTTGGCCGCAAATCGATGCGCGCCTTTGTAGCACCCGACAAGTCGCGCATTGTACGCACCAACCCGAAGGTGTTAATGTCAGACCCCCACAAATATGTAGCAAGTGAAAAACAAAGCAAAATGCGTACACGCCACCCGAGCCCCGAGCCCGGACCGCGATTTATTTCGCGCGTTACACCAACCAAACAATTTTAATTAGTATGGCTCTGGTATAATGAATAGAGACATAAAGTGCGTTGCTGGATTCCGAGAGTTTCGATACCCCATTGGAGCGTTCCTCAATAATTGGCTACTAGATGACGATATTCGTGCGATGTTCGGCATTCGTTCTGTTAGACATTGTTTCGATAAAGGGCCAACTTGTGGAAAGTTATGGGGACCACGTACGGGGAAGCGGCGGCTCTGTGTTCGCGGCCATAACAAGCTTCGTACCATAAAGTTGCATCCTAATGAGGTTCTTAATTTTACAGTAGCGGTAATAGACAGCTGATTAACATTTTTTTATAACTGTCACGCTAATAAATTCGAGGGGAGGCAGTAATTGGCGATGTGAAAGAAAACACCATTAATCGACGTCTGGTGCTGAAATAGACTCATCATTAGCACTGAAGCTCATTTAGTCAAGCGTGCACCATTAATTTTATCGTCTACTGCATCTTTGGGTGTAATATAAAAAAAGTTAGATTGGGCTTAAACTGCTGCTTATACTTACCCCGTACAAATTCTCCGGCAGAGAAACTTTCCTAACCATTTTGTGTATTATAATAGGACTGCGCACGAGATTCCATTCGGTTCATATCACAGTAGGTAAGTTTAGCTTCCCCAAAATGTAAACAATCAATGTGACAAATTATTGGCACACGCTGCCAAATGATATCTCAATGGATGACATCACTCCTAGATAATGTTCTATGTAAAATATAACTATACTATATGTATGTGTACCTACTCCTACATGTTTCTGAATAAACAGATTCCTCGCATGATATTGAATTTGGAACTGAAATGACAGGTCAGGATGGCCGAGCGGTCTAAGGCGCTGCGTTCAGGTCGCAGTCCACTTCTGTGGGCGTGGGTTCGAATCCCACTTCTGACAAGATTACTTTTTGTGGTGTTTAATATTTATTTATCGTGACTTCCTAGATGTTGGTTATCAATATTATGTTAGTTGGTTCAAAGTTATTTTTTGCCGAGATAAAGCCTATTTAATAAAGAGACCACTAAGTACCCACCTGCTATAGTATTTCAATAATAACTTGCTGTGATTGAGCTAGTTGTTCAGTCTCTACTTTTAGGTAGACTCTAAAAGTAAGTCGTAATGATTATGGATAACCTAAAAGGTTATTGGAACGTACCTAGTTCCTTATTTAATACAATCAACATCTTGGACTATTGGTCCAAATTTTTGATCGCTCAAGTTGATACCGATTAGACACACTTTCCTCGAAATAGGTACTATCCCTGAAATGCATGTCAAAATATAATTATCCACTGTAAAAAGATATTTAGATTTTTATATTTTAGGAGCAGTGGTGGCCATGTGGTAACGGCCGCGGGACACCATCAGGCAGAAATAGCACTGAAACAGTATTTGCTAGCACATGAAAGGCAAGGTTGTTTATCAGCAAGATATTACAAGACCCAAAAGTCACTCTAGCTAGAGATGTGCGCCAATCTTTACAAATCGCTCGTCGATGTTTTGGAAAAATACGAGGTGACTAGTGGATAGGAGGGCCTACAGGCGTGGATTGCTTAGGGTATAATAATACTCTGCCATAATTACTGTAATAATGTCAGTAGTCAATAATATGACCGATGTCTGATCATCGTAGCCGTTATTAGAAACCTCTATTCCGGCTATAGGTTCCCATATGAATTAAAATATTGTACCCAGTAAGCTGCCTAGCTTACTGGGTACAATATTTTAGAAAAAAAAAACATTGACGGATTATAGCCTTATAATCCGTCAATGTTTTTTTTCTTCTAAATTATAATAGTTAGTGGGGTCAAGACAATTGTAATGATACGTCATATATTAAAATCTATCAAGCCGTTTAAATAGGCTAAAATTAATTTTTATTTAGCTACTAGCTTCGCGCGCGTGGTGGTTAGAAATTATCCCACAGAAATATATTATACTACCGGGATAATTAATATCCTATAATCTGTGGGCCAAATTCCATCCAATTCCGTTCAACCAGAACGCAAAAACTTCTTACTTCTTCTTACTATAAGAAGCAGGGTAATTGCGTAACACAGTATCAGTAGCAATGGGTTTCATTTTGACAGTTCAAAAACATTCATTGCGTTATTTACGTTGTTCAGCGGACACATTTTTCGAACATATGGAGCAAGGGATTAGCAATAGGTTTCAAAATGATTCAAATTGAGAGTGTTTCGCAATTAGGGTTGCTGATCTACTTATTAGTAGGTAGGAAAGCTTTTTCCATAAGAGATTTTCTATGGGAGTCTTGTAATAAAAATACTCGTTATTGTGATGGACATTTGCCCAATGTCTTTTGCTAATATTTATTAAAAGATTTTCTTCAGCGTCTGCTATGAATAGTTGTATGTTGATCGAGGTTTTTGATAACTGTACGCACACCATAGATGTCTATTTGGGTCGGACAGAACTTACCTTAAAGTCCATCTTCTATTTAAATGAAAAAAATAAATTGGTAAGCCCATCACTTGCGAACGGCTGGACCGATTTGGCTGTTTTTTTCATTTAAAACGTCCGTCCGTAACAGTCCGAAATTGGTTTTATGGAAAGGGAAATTTTAAAAGTTCCCGTCAATTTCCGGGAACAACTTAACGTCCTTTTTTCTGTGGCCTTTTTGTATGAATTACTAGCTGCGCCCCGCGGTTTAACCCGCGTAAGTGTCGATCCCGTGGGAATATCGGGATAAAAGTATCCTATTTGTTAATCCAGGAAATGGTCTATGTGCCAATTATCATCCAAATCTGTTCAACGGTTTACGCCGCATGACTGAGTAACAAGCATCCAAACATCTTCGCTTTTCACATATAATATAGTTAGGGTAGGACTAGGTTTGTTTGTTTACTATTTCAAGCACATCATCATCTGCCTAGCCTTTTCCCAACTATGTTGGGGTCGGCTTTCAGTCTAACCGGATGCAGCTGAATACCAGTATTTTACATGGAGCGACTGCCTATCTGACTTCCACAACCCAGTTACTGGGTAATACGATACCCCTTGGTAAGACTGGTATACTATTTCAAGCACATAAATGTACTTAATGCCATAGGCATTTTCTACCAGTCAACCTTTAGGTGTTGCAGAGACAAACGGGGTAGTAAGAAAAGAAGAAAGCAAAATAGGTTTATTTATCACAGAAACACGTGCATACAAAAAGATAATTAATTCTAATATTATTTATTATTATTTTTTATTTAATTATTGTGAATGTGAGGACTATGTGGGTCATTTCTTTTTTCCTTCTTAGTTTTAATCATGATCTGGCAGTTTGAGTAGTTTATGCGGCCTACCCAAATGTCCTGTCTTTGGTATTGTTCGTCGAATCGTTGAGCTCCTCAAGTACTGAGTTGAGCTGCACGATTTTTGACAAATGCGTGCACTGATTGGACAGGTCCGCTCAATCTGTGTGGTTCTTTCCTCAAAAGACCATTTCAGACACCAATCTACATGGTCTTCACACGATCTGACCAAGATTTTGTCTGGACTTTAAAAGAGACTGTGACTTCTGAGTTTGTTTCGGCCTTTCTTCTCAGAATAGTCAGTTAGGAAACGCCGACCTCATCTAGTTTAAAAAAAAAAATATGATTGACGTGTAAAAGTGTTTGTACAAACCTACTTACAGAAATAAAAATCATTTATCATTTATCATTTAATAATAGGAAAAATAAAAACAAAATATATCTATTGTCGTGATTTCATTGATTTAATTTTAAAAACATACGTTATTTTAATAATTACAGAATTATATATCCACTGTGGCAACACTATCAACAAACTTTTAAAATGTATTTCCACTATGGCAACTAAATGTATTATTCTACTTGGGCAACACTTAGAAATAAGTTATGATATTCGTTATTTTTGGGTGGGGCAAATGTCGTTTTAAATGGTAAAATGTAGTGCAAAGCCAGTCGTTGTTGGATTGTGAAAAAGTACAGTTGTGTGATTAAAAAGTATTAGCAGAAAGCGGTCTATTTCTTTATACTATATTCACGAGCACAAAGCAGAAATAGTAGGTGCAATCATGAAAATTGAGGAATTAATATTTTAAATACTTACAGAGAAAAATAAATACGCATAAATCTAATAAAACAATAAATATAATATATACTTAATTAAATATGTATACACAAATAAATATACATAAATACATGCATACATATAGTACATATTATATAGAAGACTAAATACTGACATTTACATTCCCTTAATTTATGACTTATAGGTACGTAGGTATGAGTTTGTTACCCCCATTAAAACGTTACCAAACTATCTTGTAACATTAATCTTCGATCAACAAGACATTAAAGTCGCAATACAATATACTTTAATATTAATAATAAATTCATTGATTAGCTACGTAAGGCCACATACATAATGCAGTACATAAGAACAATGGCAATAGGTATTAGCATGTATTGACGCAAAGATTAACATTATATACAACGCCATAGTTCTTACTGTGAATCAAGCGCAGGTCATCGACACACACATCTATGACAGCTACCCTGTGTAGGTAGGGTGACTACCACGCTCGGAACATTTTGGATAATTCCTAAAAACATTGGTTTCTGGAAACCTTTTCGAGCACATTAATTTGTGGAGCGTCTAAGTGTCTCCGTCTTTCGTGCTCTCGTGGTTGACCATAACAAAAAAACAAATCAGTCAACCTAGCCTTTTCCCAACTATATTGTGGTCAGCTTCCAGTCACGCCGGATGTAGCTGAATATCAGTATTTTACAGCGACAGCCCTTGGAAAAACTGGTTGCCAGACTTTTAGAACACAGTCATTAAATGGAACTGTAAACAGATTTGACGAATCTTTCACAAGTCAGGATGGCCGAGCGGTCTAAGGCGCTGCGTTCAGGTCACAGTCCACTTCTGTGGGCGTGGGTTCGAATCCCACTTCTGACAAAAATCTATTTTGTAAACCTTCAATCTTTTTTTATTTTAACTGTGGTTTCCTGGTTGAAAACTAAGTGTCGATTAATGTTTTAGATCTCGTATGCTTTGAATGTTATCGCCCGTTTTGGGTCTAAAATGCCCATTACGCAGGTATGTAGGTATATGTAAACAGTATAGGCATTTACAAATTTTAGGTCGTGGGTTCGAACCCAGCCAGGCGCTTTACTTTGTACATATAAATAATTTCCGAAAGTCCGAATCGGACTCGCGCACCAAGGGTTCCGTACTTTGTAGGTATGTAAATAGTTTATCACGGGTTTTTTTTAAATGTGCAGTCAACAAAAGAGATAAGTATGCAGGATCGTCGGATATAGTTGAAATTTAGTAAGAAACCGCTGGATGTTGTCGAATAAAATTTAATTTTAATAATAGAAAACAAACAGCTCATTTATCAAATTAAATTTCAGTGGACTACATCCATCGGTTTCTTAATAAGCTACAACTACCTATACCTATCCGACGATTATGCATACCTTTCTCTTTTTTTGACTGTACCTACAAATATACGGTTTTCGGATTTTTCCTTTAAACTAAGACTTAAAACTAGTATGACAATATTTGCATTTTGCTAATAATGTACCGTAACCCACAACATTGTCCACGGGTTTTCATAATAATATAAAAACAATCAGAAGAATAAAAACATCTCTGCAGTCTCAATCTGTGTAATTTCCCTACAGTTTTGACAAGTTTTTGACATTGAAGATTTGTACAGACGCCAGCACATCAAACTACCCGAAACTGTCAAATTTTCCCAATCAACTTTGAACCTTATGAGTTAGCGATAAAGTTGAAAATCTTTTAAAGAAATTTGACAGATTGTAGTAGCTTGATGTGCTGGCGCCTGTACAAAAATACGGAATAAAGTAAAAAAAAACAAAACACCACCACATCACAAAATTCCTTACTGAAACCCTTTCATATGTACACCATTTAAATGACAGTTATTAAATTTAGAAATAGCTAAACAAATAAATCGAATACTATCCTGTTTTTCTGCTCAAAATCATGCAGTGCCTATCATATGTGGCATATTGAATGGCATTGCGTCAACATGTCCATCCCTGGCGCGAATGGTCGCCAGTTTTGGCAAGGAATGCGGCTGCCCCGTCCTGGGGCCCTCGGTCGTCGTTTGTTTAGAAAGTTGCCGGCGACCTGGCCAATATATGATGAGAGAAACAGCTGATTGCAGGTTTGCAGGGTTATTTTTTATGTTGAGCGAAAAGTGCAGCTTATATTTTTACTTCTCGTTTTCGTTGATGTCTAAAACACCTACTGCAGATAATGATCTATGTAAAGTTTTACTGTTTAGTTCTGAAGATTAGTGTTCAAGATTTCTGAATAATCCGCCTAGGTATTATAAAACATGGGACATGGGACTTTAAAAAATAACTGGCGAAATTTCAGTGTAGATACTCAAAGTCAAATCAAAAGTCATTTTTATTCAAATTAGGATGAGAGTCAGCACTTTTCGAACACCAAAATTACATACGACAGTCCCCCAAAATCCCTTCACCTTCTAATACACCTCTGCCTAAGCTTTCGAGGGTTACAGGCGTGATAATACTTCTATTATTATAAAAATAATAGCAGCGCCCAGCGTTTTCACCCGCATAAGTGTCGATCTCATGGGAACATAGGGATAAAAACTATCCTATGTCCTTTCCCGAGACTCAAACTATCTCTTTGCCAAATTTCATCTAAATCGGGTCAGCGGTTTAAGCGTGAAGAAGTATTACTTAGGTGGGTAAAAAGCAGCGGCTCGATTCAAAAACCTTACTCATTTATCACTTTATGAAAGCGGGGGGTAATTGCGTATAACACACTAACTGTAGGAATGGTTTTCAATTTGACAGTTCAACAACATTGATTTCGTTATTTACGTTGATGAGCAGATTTTTTGTTATAGCAAGGATTAGCCGTATCCTTCAAAATGATTCACATTCTGATTGATAGTGTGTTACGGAATTATTTATTACTAGCTTCCGACCGCGGCTTCGCCCACGATGTATGTCGATAAAAACTATCCTATGTCCTTCTCCGGGATGCAATCTATTTCTCTGCCAAATTTTATCGAAATCCGTTCAGTGGTTTAGGCGTGAAAAGGTAACATATAGACAGACAGAGTTACTTTCGAATTTATAATATTAGTATGGATTGACGAAAATAACTACTTTCAATGAAGGAAGGAAGTAGATAACGGTAACTAACGTCAAACTAACGAAAAAGCTTATTAAAACATTTTCCGCATGTCTGTCATAGGTAGATATTATTAGCCTTTGAAAAGTAGCACATTTAATTAAATAAAGTTTCAAAAATTATTGAATAAGTTGGTATTGTATAGCAAATTAATTAATTGTTGCATATTGTTTCCTTAGTTACAGGATACAATTACAATTGACCAGGTTACCGATATTGCGTTATAGTATCGGTATCGGGAACTACGTAAGGAAATACCGAGTTAGGAACTCTTCATTATAAATGTACTAGCTGACTCGGCAAACGTTGTTTTGCCATATAAATTATTTCTAGCTGCCCGGGCGCTACTTCATTCGCGTGGTGTCCTACCGGTCCTACCCCTTACCCTACCCTACCCTACTCCTACACTACTCCTACCCTACTTCTACCCTACTCCTACACTACTCCTACCCTACGCCTACTCTACTTCTACCCTACTCCTAACCTACTCCTACCCTACTCGTACTCCTAACCTACTCGTACACTACTCCTACCCTACTCCTTTATGTAAATAAAAGTACCTATAAAAAATATTTCCCCACCAATTTTCAGCCAAATCGGTTCAGCCGTTCTTGAGTTACAAATAGTGTAACTAACACGACTTTCTTTTATATACTATATAGATTATTATATTGACTGCCCCGTTGGTCTCGTGGTCGCAAGCGCGACTGCTGAGCGTGGGGTCCCGGGTTCGATTCCCGGGTCGGGCAAAGTGTTATTGAGTTTTTCCATTAGGAATTTCTTAGTAGCAGCCCGGAGTTTGGAAGTTGGCGGTGTGATACCCCCGTGCCTCGGAAAGCACGTTAAGCCGTTGGTCCTGCGCCTGATCTCTCTCCGGTCGTGTCGGATTGCCGTCCCATCGGACAATGAGAGTGAGGGAAGAGGGAGTGCACCTGTGTCTGCGCGCACACTTGTGCACTATAATATCTCCCGCGCTGAAGGCTAGTCTCCGTTGAGATTGGCCGCCGTGGCCGAAATACGGTCTGGAGGACTTTAGATTATTATTAGATACCCTACGTCTGTTGTGCGAATTCTGAGTAGGTAACGCAACTGATAGTTTTTTTTTTAGGTAATTAATGAGCACCCTAATCGTGTAACACACTATCAATCGGAATCTGAATCAGTTTGAAGCATATTGCTAATCCATTGCTTCATAAGTTCGAAAAATCTTTTTACTCAACACGTAAATAACGCAATGAATTTTGTTGAACTGTCCAAATGAAACTGATTCCGATTGATAATGTGTTACGCAATTGCCCCAAGGTTCAACAACTTTATCAATGTACAGACTCGTTATGGGGTAATACACTCATACGAGCTGTATCATCATCATCATCCACAGAGCGACTTCAGTCACCGTTGAGCAGAAGCTTCTCTTTTCTTGTGCATTGGCACAAGAAAACAGAGGCTAGAAAAATTAATTGAATTAATATAAAACAAACAGAAGGGTAATTGCGTAACACACTAAGTATCAGTAGCAATGGGTTTAATTTTGACAGTTCAACAATATTCATTGCGTTATTTTTTACGTGTTGAGTAAAAAGATTTTTCGAACATTATGAAGCATTTAGGATCAGAAATACTTATCCTTCAAAATGATTCAGCAGGGTAATTGCATAATACACTATCAGTAGCAATGGGTTTCATTTTGACAGTTCAACAAAATTCATTTCGTTATTTGCGTTGTTGAACAGACACATTTTTCGAACATATGGAGCAATGGATTAGAAATATGCTTCAAAATGATTAAAAATTGAGAGTAATAGTCACTATTACTCTCAATTTTGAATTATTTCAACTGCAGTTAATTTATCAAATTAAATTTCTTTAGAAAATATCCATCAGTTTCGTACCTACTAAACTTCAACTAAATCCGACGATCCTGCTTACTTACCTACTTACCTCTTTTGGTAACTACAACATCACCTCATTCGTAGGTATGCATTATTCATTAACCTTTAATTCCCAAACAATAGGCAGGTACATCTGTGATTTGTACCTCCAAATCTAAAATTACATATGGCAACACTAATTGCATGTGGTAATACATGCAAACTAAAATAAATTGTGGTCGATCGCGTCATAATCGCAACCCAACGTCACTGAAAAGACTATCAGTTGCTACGAGCACTTTTCCATGGAAATTATTTTCCTTAACAGCTAGGGACTTAGACAGGAATATTGCTATTAATAATATCCACAAATCGTTTTATATTTTATTAAATACGTCGACGTCGTCGTTTCGTTTTTTTTTGACAGCTGCGCAGCTGCTAGTGTGGGGCAAAGTTAAAAAAATAAAATAATTAAAGGTCGCGTATGTACGGGCTTTCCGTGGGGTTTGGGTATCTACACATAATTGCACCCTGTAGGTATCAGCGATACTTACGTTTTTAGTGTCAACTGAAGAAGTAGGAAATGAGTCGAGAATATATCGGATTAAAAAAAAAAAACATAAAATAAGTGTTAATTTATTGTGGACCTTCTGAAGGCCGCAGGAATCCGTTGGATGCGAGAAGCACAGAACCGGTCGAAGTGGAGGTGCTTGGGGGAGGCCTATGTCCAGCAGTGGACGTCTTTCGGATGATGCTTGTGGAAGTCAAGGATTGTTATTAATAAAGCTACTTAGATGACAGATCTTTATCAAAAACTTAGCCGTCGTTCGCACAGACGTAGAAATATCGCGGCGCGGCGGGATTTTATCGCGCACTGGATTTTCAACTCTCGTTGTTGAGCCGAGCATTGAGAATCCAACAGAGCGCATCCCAGCGCGTCAAAAAAAACTTCAACTTTTGGCGCAGAGCGTTGAAAATCCAGTGCGCAAAAAGTACAGACGCCAGCACATCAAGTTACTACAATCTGTCAAATTTCTTTAATAGATTTTCGACTTTATTGCTAAAACATAAGGTTCAAGGTTGATTGGGAAAATCTGACAGTTTCGGGTAGGTTGACCTGCTGGCGTCTGTACCTATACATAAATGAATAAATAAAAAAAATCGCCGCGTGATGAGGGCGCCCGTGCGAACCTGGGCTTATAGAAAAGCTCCATTAGGTATTGTGTGTGTGTGTCTACCTATCATTATCTACGACGATTTGAATGCTCCCAAGTATACGTACCTAATTGGGTAAACAAGGTAAGAGGACAGTATATTCATGACATATATATACATATCATCATCATCTGATGATACCTATATCGTTGAAAGGTTTTTGAAGAAACAATTTTCGCACTCAAGTAGGAATTCCCATTTGATAAGACGTACAGAAATAAAATAATTTTTCATTTAACTGACTTCTTAAAAAGGATCAGGTTATGCCACCATCATCATTATCTGTCGAGCCTTTTCCCAACTATGTTGGGGTCGGCTTCCAGTCTAACTGGATGCAGCTGAATACCATAATCATCATCATTCTCTTACCCTTATCTCAATTCATTTGGGTTCGGTGCAACATGTCTTTTTCTTCCTTCTCTATTAGTCGTCATCTCTTTCACACATCCGTCCATCGTTTCTTTGGCCTGTATTTAGCGAGTTTTTTTTTTGTACCTTTGCAAATGCAATTAGATTTTCCGTGATTAGTGAAAGTTTTTTTGTTGTAGAATCACATAAATCAACCCACGATTTATGTGGTTCAAAAAAACTTAACTTTTTACAAAATAAAACAACTTTTGTCACTAGTTTTGTTTCATTTTCTGCCATCGACTTCCGAAAAATGTTCACTATTTCATGAAATCGATGGTAGGTACCTATTTTTTGTACCCACAACTTTTTATATGCTACTTATCTACGTACCCATTAATATTCACCTAAAACACTAATCATCCGAACAAAGAATCTAAAGCTAGAACAAAAATAAATATTCCCTCCAACAAAACTACTTATGGAAAACTAGGCCCCGTTCCAACGGGATTTGACACTATCGGATATCCGGTCAATAGACAATGCAGTCATAGACGAGTTTACTATTCATGTCATTTACTACCGTCATAATATGTTTACGAATATATTTGTCTTAGTGTCATCGGTCACGTACCCTAGTATTTATTTTATTATAGGAAATAACGCTAGATTCATGTTATGTTGTGTTATTCCCATGCATAAGTGATAGGGTGCAGGCGGTAACTGGTAAGTCCCCAGGCTGTCAGTGTTGCCAGTTGAATAATGAAGTAGTTTAACTTACGTTTGGTGGTATGAATATGAAATATGGATCCTAAATCCGTTTATGGGGTTCAGTCAAAAATTCCAATTGTTCGGTTGCCCGACCGTCACTCAATCACGTTCCTCAGCCGTCATACCATCAGGGAGTGGAAGGAGTGGGTCCCAAGGATATGAACTCTCGTAGGTACTTTTGAGTTGACAGCCAGTCCAATAGGTAGGTATTTTTGTACTCACAATGTAACCAAAACTTTCAAAAATTTACTAAATTGACATTTTAAAATTCTGTGAAACTTTCTTTTTGACAATAATTTCTTATCAATTAAGAAATTATTTTATTCTAAACACGAACCTAAAATATAATTTGAAAACTTTTCCAATGTAATAGGTTTTCTGAACTCTTACTATATCTTCTATATATACGAATAATAAAGCTGAAGAGTTAGTTTGTTTGAACGCGCTAATCTCTGGAACTGCCCAATGGATATGAAAAATTATTTTTGCATTTGACAGCCCAATTCTTGAGGAAGGCTTTACGCTACTTAACATCACGCTATGACCCTTAGGAGCCGAGTAAACAGAAAAAAAGTCGGAAAGATCGCTAACCGAAAACGAAGTGACAGCGCGGGCAGAACATACATTTCACGCGGCGGACGAAGTCACGGGCAGAAGCTAGTGCACTATCGCGGAAAGTGGACGAAGCCTCAAGTTGACCCTTGCAGGTTGGACCTATAAAACTTGAGACTTCGCTCGGATGATGTAAGTGCGCGATACTGAGGCCTGAGGCGTCGATAGCGAGAACAGAGGCCTTAGTGTGAGTTTTTTCGACTCACGTTCGATTGCGAGCGCGTTAGAAATTTGTATGGGAAATTAGGTTTCTCCTAGTGACCACCAGGTGGCGCTATAACTTTTTCCCATATAAAATTTTAACGCGCTCGCAATCGAACGTGAGTGAAAAAATTCACACTCAAGCCTCAGTAACAGCGAGAGAGTCGGGAGGGGCCGTTCGGATCTCAAGTTAATTCTTGCGGGTTGTACCTACCCATAAGGCCAGATGATAAAGTCACACCCATAGGTAGGTACTCTCATTAAAATAGGTACGGTCGAACAAGCTATTTGGTATACAGACAGCTAACATGCAACTACTTTTAAACAATGATGTGGGTGTGCTGAGTAGTCAATTCTTTTACACCACTCTATAAGCTGAAAAAGTTATAACGCACAAAGTCAAACTAAATATTGGCAGTGTAGTGGAAAGATGAACATTTTTGCCTGTATACAAAATAGCTTGTTCGATCGTACCTAATCGGTACTGACGCAGGAGGAATATTTCCTGTAAAATTAATTGATAAAGAACAATTTCCTCAAGTAATCGTTGAACCAATATGATAAGGTTGTAGCCCCAATTAACAAAATTTACGTTATTCTGGGAACTTATTTAGATTAGGTCTTATTATCCTTGTGATTAGCTGGATGCTGCTCACGTATGTAGGTAGAAGTACAGACGCCAGCACATCAAGCTACCCGAAACTGTCAAATTTTCCCAATCAACTTTGAACCTTATGTTTTAGCGTTAAAGTTGAAAATCTATTAAAGAAATTTGACAGATTGTAGTAGCTTGATGTGCTGCCGTCTGTACGTAGGTAGGTTGGGTCGTTCATAGCGGTCAATATTGATTTATTACCTATATTGCGATTGTCCTACTGAGCGTAAGTGCAGATTAGGTACCTCGGTACAGATTTTATTTCAGACATAGATGTAGCATTATAATAATTATTATAATGTAGGTCTGTAATTATAATATTCCATACTATTCTACTTTTTTAAATGACAAGCAAAGCCGATGTCGACCGCATTCTGCCAATGCCTACAGTGGGCTGGAAAAGCAAGTGTGCGTTATAAAAAAAAACAACTAGACACAAATAAAATTCTTCAATTGATACAATTTGAATATAACATACGTATATAGTTTTGTACTCAACATGTTTATTCAACACTTTAAAAAATCGACTAAATTGACATTTTTATAATCTGTGAAACTTTATTTTTGACCATAATTTCTTAATAATTAAGCAAATATTTTATTCTAAACACGACACTAAAAGATAATTTCAAAACGTTTTCCAATGTAGTAAGGTTTACTGAACTCTGACTAAGCACAATAAAATACACTTAAAAAGGCGATACATGGCAATATCGCGGAAAGTGGGCGGCCAGCTGGCGGTTGTCGAGAAAATTTACAAATTTCTGCTAACAACACCATAAAATGCGTCTAATTTTAATTTTTCTCATAAATCTTGAGGCCCCTGGGTTAAAAACACATATTAAACGGTGTTGAAAGTTTGGTAAATAAACCCATGTTGGGTAAACGCTAAAAACTTCTCGATACGCAGCAAAGTTTCACAGTTGGTAGGATTTTGATGAATTTTTGTGGAATTTTGAACGTGTTTCGTTTAATTAGATTACGGTCGGAACACTATAAGCTGATTATGCTTTGTTTAATTGATAAGTTGGTACTTAGTAGGTTTTTTTCAAGTAGGCAACATTAAATCAAAGTCGGTACCTACTTAAAAGACTAAACGAAACGAGAGAAATGGTAACCCCATGGCAACGGGTTCGAACCCAGTCAGAAAGAGATTTTTCTTTGTAAGTATAGGTAAGTTATTTCATCACCACTGCTCTCAAAACGGTGAAGGAAAACATCGTGCGGAAACCGGTATCTCCTAGAAAAATTTTTTTGAAGATAGGCATGGACATCCTCCAGCCCGCGCTGAAAGCCCTACAAACTAATTGCGTAACACACTATCAATGAATCATTTTGAAGGAAACCATTGCTTCATATGTTTGAAAAAATTTTTTGCTCAGCAACGTAAATAACGCAATGAATGTTGTTGAACTGTCAAAATAAAAGCCATTGCTACTGATACTGTGCTTGTTATTTCATTAGTACTTTGTAAGGGCCAAGTACCTAAATACTTACTTATAGCATATACCAAGATATTAATTACTTATTCATCATGAGACTATGTCGCAACATTGATTACTTTGAATATTTATATTAATATCGATCATTCATCACGTTTGATGTACTACTACTAACATACCAATCATGTAGATATAGATCATGGTGTTTTAAACGTACCTACCTACTTATAAGTCCTATTCTATATTTTTTGTCCCTTCGTGCCTCGGAAAGCACGTTAAACTATTGACTCTGGCTATCATTTATAGATCTTTGACAGCCGTTACGGGTAGTCAGACTCAGAAGACCGGAAGCCTGACAACCAGTCTATCGTATGACCCAGTAACTGGGTTGTGGAGTTCAGATAGCCAGTCGCTCCATGTAAAATACTGGTATTCAGCTGTATTCGGTAAGACTGGAAGCAGAGCCCAACACAGTTGGGAAAACAGTAGGTGATGATGGAACTTTTTTATTAGCTAAAGTACAGTCAATCCTAATGTTCCTACCTAACTAACACTCATGTTTTACTATTTCTGGCTAGGATATTGGAATGTTAAACTTTTATTCTAGCCTTGATACCACGGAATAGATAACTTATTTATCTAGGTATTCCGTGCTTGATACAATCGGTGCGTGACAGAATGAATTATATTTTGGCGCTGTAACTACATAGGTAGGTAGGTACCTAAGTACTAGGTAAGCACTAATTAGGCATATATTAACTCGTAGCTGAGAGCATTCGTACCTAACTTTTATAATAGGTACTGGACTAGAGCTAAAGAATTTATTTCTATAGCTCTTAAGGTTGGTACGTTGGTAATGCCTAGTTCTCTTTTGAATTCATAGAAATACCTAGGTAGATACACACAGGACTAAGTAAATTGCTTAGAAAAAGTGTATAAAACTTGATAATGTCAAATAGATCCAGCTACAGAGCTACCTTCGAGTACGACACATACATATTAAGTAAATGCAATGAGCCATGGGTAGGTAAGTATTTATCACTCAATACCTATGTGACGTGACAAAGTTTTTAATTATTAGACGTGAAAATCGCCAGGTGCGAGTAGGAGGGATTTCAGTGGCCCCCATTTGACCGTCGATTGCCATATTTGGCACGGCTCGCGTCTAAATATGGCTCTGGCACTGCCCACCGCCCCGCCGCTGCGCCCGAGCCGCTCCACTTCCGACTCTATTATTTCTATTTACGAAATAAACTCAAAATAAAAGCTCTATTTTAATACGGATTTCGGGCACTGAAACGTTCGCGGGTTCCCGGCGAACGTTCGCTTTTCCTACGGATGTGTCGGGTTACGGCCGCGCTTTGCGTTTCCGTCCCCTTCGAAAGATATTGCACGCATCGCGCGAGACAGAGACAGATAGAGGTCGAGGTGCGCGGGACGCAGTTGTGCGAAGTCAGTCGCGGTCCGAGCGGCCGACTCGTCAGTCCCGCCCTCGGTTCTTTCGCGTTTTCGGTTCGAACTTAGTCTCCGTTCGTCGTTCGGACGGTGAGGTGTTTATAGCGCGTCCGCGCACCGGTTACTGTGGCGTACTGCGAGGTTATAATGGACGCGCCCGGCGGAGCGCGGGAGCCCCGCTTCGGGTCGCCGTATGGTATGGGACTCCTCGGCGAAATGCCGGACATGTACGGCGCTGGTCGGCCGCCCAGCGCGCTCGGCGGCGGGCTTCGGCCCGGCATGCAGCAGTGCCCGATGCCGCGCGCCGGCGTCAAGCGACACTCGGAGCAGTGCTACGATGAGCGACCCCCGCAGAACGTCGGCCTGGAGCACTGCCCCATGCCCGACATAGCAGACGATGGCTATGCATCTCTCCAACCCAAGAAATCGCCACCTTCCAATGGCAAAAAGACCAAGGGTCGTGTGAAGATCAAAATGGAATACATTGACAACAAACTGCGACGGTACACGACATTCTCCAAACGGAAGACTGGGATAATGAAGAAGGTGGGTGTGTGAGACCGGTTTTGGCAATATTCCATATGGGTCGTCAGGGAGCGCTGGCTGCTTGCAAGCAGCATGCGTGTCAGAGTGCATTACAATGTATAAGTTCATGGCAATCATGAGTGAACCAAGCTATATCTGTGCCTCTGTCCTGCCCAGCTGATGAGAAATATTGTGTTTTAAGTTTTGTTTATGTGCGGGGTCGCTTAACTGCAACCTAATTTTTCATAGACTAAAATGTTTCATTGATCCAATTTGTAATCTTCAAAGATTATGAATTTATTCTGTTGTAGCTCATGGTGTAAATTGTTATGATGCTAAAGAAATTCTGTTTTAATAATTTTTGACACCATACATGAATCTTTAAAATGTTGTCCAATTTCTTTGAAAACTTGGAAGACTTCAACTCATTTAACTTCCACTTTAATGAAATACTACAGCATTGTTAAATCAGTGAATAATCAAAACACATAGAAATTCATTATAAAAATCCAAAAATCTAATTTGTAATGGTGATGAATTGGTGCAAGTGTAAACAGTGAGATGTCAAAGACATGTTCTGAAATCTTCTAAAACTTAGTTAAAACTGGAAATAATGCTAGTAAAACTTTACACAGCACTAATAGCTATTATCAAATTTAAGATGAAAGGTAAAATAATTGCTTAAACTGGCTCATAAACACAAAAATCTCTCCTTGTTTTGAATAGAGGTTATGATTTTCTCAACACCCGAATACCATGGAATATTGCTGAAAACTTGTCCAGATGCAATTTTTCTGTCAGTATTTAACATTTTCTAGTTCGCCGAGGCCGAAAAACCGTGTTTTACGTTTATTTACAGTGTTTTTGTGAACATTTGTGATGAAAGTTTTGACAGATGTCAGTTGTTGCAAGGTTAAGTTTCGTGAGTATTTCATAGTTATTTGCTAGTTTATCGTTCCCATACGACGTAAAATTAAACATATTATAACTTATACTACAAGATAGTGATTGTTTTGTGGCATAAAAAGGAACATTTTTGGTCAAACTTTCTGTAAATAGAAGTCGGGACAGCTGTCAAAATTAACTCATGTTTCGCCAAGAGATGGCGCTACTGGTATCATTTTGTGCATGAATTGAATACATTTTTCGTTTATTTATCGTGCCGTGTTACATTTTTGAGCTTTTGAGGAAATATTTTTTTGATACTTGAAGATTTTATTAATTTTTTGATAAATAGATTGTAACGGCAAATAAAATATATAAGCAAGTTGCGAAATGTTAGTCAGGAAGTTACTCTTGGTCGTTGCGTATGATAATAATGCATATAAATATTTATTTAACAGCAATCTTGTTACCATACTGATTATTGTATAAATATAATTGTATTATTTCTATTTAAGTATGTTAATATTTTCCAATTCGATTAGGATTCGTTTCTATATCGCGTCCTATTGGACGGGCGCCCCGCGGTGTCCCGGATTACGCCCTGGACTACTTGCATGCATTTGGCCACTATTACCCGGTGTTCCAATAGCCGACGTCAAGATATTAAACGGAATAAGTAGTGCTTTATTTTGCATGAATATTGTGGCGCGCCTTTCTTATTGATCTAGCCAATAACATGTGTGATTAATGATATAATATATCTTAATCCAATTTTTACAAGGTATCTTTCATCTAAATGAGTGTACTTTGAATTTAATGTAGCATCAACTTCTTTGCCACTTTAAAAAACTCATTCTAGTAATCTTTTGCAATATTCATAGCACTTAATCCTGGTACACCAGTAGTTTTAATTTTGTAAATAACTAATAAATTTGATTGATTGTTTATTTGCTGTCGAGGCTCTAATTAAATTATTTATTCGTAACTATCGTAACCGTAACTACATATTGTCGCAAATAAAGCACATCGCGGAAAATTAAAAAACGAGATATATACATATTTATTTATTTATTATTATTTATTATTTATATAACTCATATAAACGAGAAGACGATATTTTTTACTTTTTTCGTGTATCCTTTCAATAATGCGAAATCGTGTTTTGAGTAGGTGTAAATTGTCAGTGGTTTTAAAGAGTTAACTACTTATCCTTTACCGGTTATTTTACAGACTTTAAAAATGACCAAGGTAAAAAACTGACTGCCAAAACTACCAGATCTTGCTCGCTGTCATCATCATCGCATTTGTAGCCCTTTGAACATCTCACAAATATCACTTTGAGTGAAAGATTCACATATGCTAGTTAGTTTTTCAATTAAAATGTGTATTCTTAATTCTTGCAAATAAATCGAGTGATTTGATGTTTTCCAATCGAACCTAAAGAAGCTTCTCGGAAAAGCTTGAGTTGCCGTATCGGGCTATTTTATATTTTGTTGTTTGCTACTTCAACAGCTATACGCATGTGGCCCAAAATACGAAATCACTGTTTGATTCATTCTGCATCATTTTTATCTCCATCTGCCAGAATTTGTTGAACATAATTGAAAACTCTGCTTGATCAATCACATTCCCCGAATTCAGTTTTCATATAGAAATATTGAATTAAAACTAAATTTGACTTTAGTACCAGACCAACCAGCAGTATTGAAAAGGCAAGACATTGTCAATCTATGCGTGTAGAAACGTCTGAGCGAACCGTGTAGTGATGTCCGTCAAAATCCTCCATTGAACTGTGATGCAAATGGTGAGCGATCGCGAAGGCATGCGCTAAGCCAGGAACTGGACGGGCTTGAGTTTGCATGTTAGGAGGAAATTCCTTTTATTTAAAGAAATTCTAATTTAATTACCCCCTCGCTGATGTAACGGATTTTTTTGCCGGTTTTATGGTTAGAACTTTCGTCTGATGCGTCAATCGCATCGTATCGTATCCTCAAACTTAAGTGTAAGATATTGCTGACACGCAGAATCCCTATCCAAAATATTTTATTGCGTGACGAACATAATCCATAAACTACAATAAAGCTCATAACTTTAAAGTCATAAATGTAAGAAAAATCGTATTCATAAATTTTGTTTTGGAAAATATCGAATCCTATCTGTCAAAAATGTATGAGTGCAAAATGACATAAAAAAGAAGAAGCTCTAGAAACCTTAATTTTTTTTCTCTTCTATCTTCAACAATTTTCGGTAAAGGCTATGCTGAATCGCCTCAATCTTGCACCGCATCGGGGTCGCGCGCACGCAAGCGATCCTGTCGCGCAGCGGGTATCAAAGTCGCCGGCGTGCCCTGTTGTTACTTGTTAGGCGTGCGCCCGCGCATCCGCCCTCGTTATGCGATGTAATGCCCCTTAAAACGTGCAGCCTTACTTGCCTTTGCAATTAAACGTGCTTTACTGAATGACAGCGTTTAAGAATTTAAGCAGATGAGTTTTAGGACCAAATTAGCTATTTGAGGGTCTTGGTAAATTGCTTTTTTTTTAATTGTTAGAATTCGTGAACTCTAGCTGAGCAGAGCTGTTTTTACTTCATCTTTTATCGACTTAAAACCAAAATCTAGATTTACGGCTTTTTTTGGGAATCTGAAAATGCTTCAAATGTTAGCAATATTCAAATTCACTTCTGTAAGCTTTTCTGGTGTCTCGTACTGAGCGTTTTTTTCTGAGTTCTACAAAAGGGAAAGGGGTCTGATCTGACCACTTATAGAACTAATATGTACATATCTTAAGCTAATCAATGTAAAGGCCTGCTCATCAATTCGGTGCACCTATCACCTCGTGCAACCGGGACTTTAATTGCGACGCCCCAGGGGCCGTCAGGCCGACACGACGGCATTTTGTTGTCGGCATGCCGTTGTATTGTGCCGACTTTGTCATGAAAATAGCCGACAATATGTTGTTTAGAATCTAACCGCCCCGCCGACTAGCAACTTGCTGTTATTGTTAAAAGCATCACTGTGTTTAACGCAATCCATTAGATAAACATTGACTTATTTCTGCTTAGTTTAACCGACCTCACTAATTTACACTTGCTTTTTATGGAAACTTTTATCACATAAATATGAAGTGCTCGCTCAAAGTATACTATAACGTCCAATATCATAATATTAAACTATGACAAACAAAATAACAAGGATTGCTTTTCAGCAAGGATGATATTACACAGCATTTATAAATCAAAACGTGCTCTTCTAGAAATGATAATAGCCCTCATTGTTTAGCGCGTTCCTCCAATGCAAGAATAAATTATACAGTCCGATATAGGCGTTCCGATATAGTCCTTAAAGAGGACATTTTAATAAATTTAAAATAACGATTATCGTTGTCTGGCGGAGTCGTGATTTCGTTAGGTTCGTGGTTGGGTCTAGGGCCGGAATAAGTCGTCACGAACGATTACTAAATTAATTAGGACCTAGCTCGGATGTAGATTGCGCTTGAGATTATTTTCCCACACGACTTGACGACGTTTAGATCTTGAGATTTTGTGAAGTATTGTTTAATGTTAGTACATGGACGTAGATATCTGTTAATTGTGTGGCGACAGCTTCTGGTATGGTCGGAATTATTTTGCCAAAATTTTTGTTTAGAATAAAATGTTTGCAGTTTTTTCGTGTAGATTCCTCACGAGGCTATTAAATCCATTAATATTTTCGCGAACAATTCGCGCAGCAGTGAGAGGGACAGGCGTTACTGAAATGAAACAATTATATATTGCGCCTACACTAATTACGACGGCGCGGCGCGGGCGCGCATCTGCGACCCATATCTCACGGCCCGCAACCGTTTTGTAATGCTAATGCCGGTGCGACCTGTGTGGCGGGCTTTTGTGTTTTGGTGGGTTCTTCTTAAACGCTCCCAAATTAGATGGGGTAATTGTGAGCCGAATAAAAACAGAAGCCTTTATTCTAGCGGAGATTTATTTCTATTTATGTTCGCTGTAGGGTGTGGAAGGCCGTTTGATTGTTTGTAGAATACAAAACTGTTGATTACCCAAATCTATTGCCATTGGGGCACTTCTGGACAAATTATTTTGATTACCTTTTAATGAAATGTCAAAATATGTCGTCGTGATTGTTATTGTTCTTTGCCGTTACTGTTAGATTTTAGGTTTTCAATGGTGGACACTTACACTGGCTGTGTGTTAGTTTTATGGTTGCTAGTCTATCAACATTCGTTTATATATAAATAATCACAAATTTCTCAGTACCTATACTGCTGAATGACTAAGTAGCTTTACCAGAAAGACTTAGTTAACTAATATTTTAATAATAGGTCATTGGAAGCGAAATACCATGCGGTTTCATTTGCATGTTTTCAGCGAATAAAACTTTAAAATATGGTCACGAATTTGTAAAGGTTCGTCATGTGCATAAAGTTTGATTATGTTTAATTAGTAAGTGCGATAACGCACTTACTAATTATTTTGATTATAATATGTATTCATCAAACAGCACAATTTTAAATTATAATAATACACTAGTACTTATTTTATTGAGATACAGCGTATTTAACAGGGAGTTTTAAATAAATCTTCACAACAAATATTTTAATTAGGATATTTTATTATTTACATATTATTTTCAAATAACTTTACTGTCATCATAAAAAAATATACTTAGCAACGATCAAGAACGTAAAATCTTTAAATTATAATCCAATTGTCGTCCGACTCCACAACTCCACAGTCCATACTGACTGCCCGTGGACGAAATGAAAGCGCCAAATATGGACTCAAAAATACCAGGAGCGCATTAAGTACAAAGAGCTTGCTCATTCCCGGCCGTTCGACATCGTGTGCCATCTTGCGATAAAATGTATCACTATCAACTGACAAAATATTTAGGCAGGTGGCGCTTTTATCGCAGTAACATTAGAAGATTCTAATGTTTATACTAGGAGGTAGTCTAGAAATAAATGTAAGTAGAAATAAATTAAAATTAAAGTTTATCGTCGTTTAAATATATGAATTCTAGGAATAATGTTTTTGCTGCAAAAGTTTTGTGGGGAAAATAATACATTAGAAGTAACCAGCAAACAATAAGGAGTTTTTACTCAGCACCTAGTCTGTAGGGGCGCCCTCTGCCATACGGTTCGTTAGCACCAAGCGCGACCGCGTAACCAACTCACTTACCAGGCGTCCACGACTACGAGAGAGGTTGTCAAACGCGTCCATATTATAATGGTCTCCAGTTAACTAACGCGTTACTCCCTGTTAGCTAGGAAACGTGCGTCGAGCGGGGGACGGGGTGGATCAATAGCGATTGGGCGGTGGAAAGGGAATGTCTGGCGCGTCGGCCCGCCTCCCAACGACACCTAGCGTGAACGCCTTGTTGTTATGCGCGCCTAGTACTCGGGGACCATTGCGATGGCTTGCTATGTTCTGCCACCAGTTGATTGATTTGGAAAAGAAAGAACCCTTGCGCTTTTTCGTTAGGTCATAATTCTTTGTTCATATTATAGTACCAGAAATTCTATTGAATAAAAATAGACTGCACTTGTGTTATGCAAATCAGTATGAAATTCAAACCTTATTACAATCCGAGGTATCTACAAGTTGTCATTGTAAACAGTTACGTTGATTAGTTTGGGGGACGACATCTGTCGGCAAGCTGTACCTACTATTAGTTCGGCTTATCGGTCGGCATAGTTCGTTAGTAGTCGGGTACACATCAAAGGGTTTTTCGAGACTCACGACTGAAACGATCACGATGCGAGTTTTCGAGAAAACCGAGTTATGTGCACGAATATGTGGCAAGTTTTGTCATTAATGTCGGTCAAGATGTTAAAACAAGCGATTGTATTCAATTCACATAGAATAATCTCATTGTTAGAATTTAGACTTGTCTAGGCTTTTATGAGTCGTTTGAAATACTTTATACCGTAGTGGATGTGGTAATAAAACGCCCACAATTTAAGGAGCTAAGTTAAAGCTAAGCAGATCAATAGAATGTTGTGTTTATATAACTTTATTTAGGGCTCATTTTTCTATCGCCAGATAACTTTTATTCGAGGAATGAAATTGACGTTTGACAGCTTTTGTATGATATAACTATCAAAATTTCAAAATTTTAGTTCTTAGAATAAAGTTATCAGATGATTGAAAATCAGCCCTTATTTAAATATTGCTTTGTTGCTAGAAAATACAATACAAATACATATATTTATTCCCATCGCTAAAGCATCGCGCTCTATTCCAAGTAGTTTTATCAGAGCATTTTTGAAGACATCTGAATTCAAGTTGTGAAAGTATACGGTTCTATTTGATTGATCGTGATAGGTTAGTCGTGTTCCCCTCGGCACTTCATTCCTTCCAATTTTCGCTATGATCTGTTTCTAGTTTCGTCATTGATTTTTTGCAATGCATATCTTACTCATTTTATTTTTCTTTCTACACAAAAAAGGAGAAAAAAGAAACAAATTGACTTAAATGCATAACATCAAAAATCATTACAATATCCATAATGTGTAAAAGAGAGCTTATTATTTATACTTTTGAAATTCTAGGGAAGTATCCTTAGTAGCCAATGAATGATCAAACTAAATTATTTAAGTTATATTTATTTTAGACCAATTCTTACCATTATAATGTACCTAATTAGATGATGATGATGATGATGACACAACAAAACGGGAATTTTAATTTGTCATAAGAATTAGTCTATTAATAAATTAAATTTCCTCTATGGGTATGGTAATACGTGACTTGAAATGATAATGCTGATTGACGTACATTGGCCATAACAGTGCACATATTGTTTTTTAGTAGGATATCTTTACTAAGACCCAACATGCATGTCCTCATTTCTATTTTTAAAATAATAATCAATGAGTAATACAAATTGACTATGTCGAGTTTTGAAAAGTCTTCTACCATTTTAAAACCCTCGTCTGAGGAATTTTGAAAAACTGTTTCGAATTACTCTTTTTAATTGAATGCATTTTATATATCTCAAGGCGCCAAGTCAAACGTACCAAATGCACCACAAAGTGGTAAATAAGTGTTCCTTTTAACAGTTTTAACCAAATGAATATTTAATAACAGTGAAGAATACTTGCTGTAATTTGTTAAAAGCTAATTGAAAAGTTAAGGTGTTTTAATTCTGTACAGGTGTGAAGCGATACGAAGTTACGAACAGCTAGAAATGAATTTATAGTAGGTACTTCTTTTTCTTGGTGGAATAAGTTATCTACTGTAATCTGTCTTGCTTGGAATATCTCTTTCAAATATAATAATAGGTAGTTATTTTTATTCTGAATTCCAGATTATTAAAAATTTAAAACCCATAAATTGGTTTGACACATATTTCATTATCAATTACCCAAAACTTTTTGCTCTACCAATACAATTTAACAACCACAAAACAAATAATACATAGTTAATCCATTCCTGCGATGCCAGTTGATTAGTCCATAAGATATCATCAGGTCGTGACTGAAATACTAAAAGATAAAGTATTGTTTCCTGTCGATTGTATTTTTGTATTTTTAAGCGTCGCACAATGGCCGCGATATCGTATTACACTTGCAGATAGATCCAGTCATTATCGCGTGTAATGAGGCCCTGTGGACAAACAAACTGACTATGACCAAGTCAGAAGCGATAGCGATAAATAAAAACTATAACAAAGCCATCCAAATATAATATACAAACGCAAATATGCCTTCTTTCAGCGGAAAAGTAAAATTGTTTCTGGATTTACTCGCATATCCGGAACTATTGTCTCATAATGGGAGACAATAGTTCCGGATATGATTTGTAATAAAGAAAAGTGAACTGCGGTCGAGAACCGAGTTAAATGATTCTTGATAAAAGTAGTATGAGGCTATAGTAATAATCGTCAGGTGGTTTATGGATATATCGATGATTATAAAATATCGTTCCGTGAATGTGTTCAGCTTCTGAAAAAGTGTTTTTCCGTACTGTAAACGTTTGTTACACGTTTTACTTTTTAAATTCTAAACGACAATGAATATAAAACCAATCCAGTTTTCGTTACGCCCAACAAAACGGTTGTTTCAAAGCTTTCGTGGAAATGAACGGAATACGAAATGTTAGATTAGTTTTCGAGTTTCAGGTTTAACTTTGAACGTAAAACAATGTAGAAAGTTATTTTGTCGTTTTGTGAACTAATTTTGTGTTTTAATTTTTAATATGAAAGTTAAGATGATTTAATATTTTGTCTATTTCGGAATGGCCTCTTAGTTTCACTTTACAATTTCGCGATAATGGCTTTTCAATTTATAACAGTTTATATCTTGCACCTAAAAGCAAGTGACTAAGGAGTTAGTGTGATGGCCGATCCGGTTCTTCCAAGAGATGTAGGTCCCATGGGATAAATAGATAACCGTGCTCTGCATACTTTGTAAGCCATCACTATGATTTTAACCATGGTGTTTAATTTTTATCGTAAACCGGGAGTCGCTAACTGTCGACATAATTTGAGGGAGTTCTTAAAATGCTTAAAATTTTCAAGCAATGCTGTTAGTGTAAAACAAAAAAATGTTTTCTTATTTACCAAGTTCAAGAGAATATGTTACACTTTTATTAAGAATGAATTAGAAGACCGTTGGAGATAAAAATGATGAAAGTAAACCAAACATTAGGTAGCTCGTATAGATCTACCAATCGTGAAAACCAATCTACATGTATTTCTGTTAAAATATTTACATCAGTCTGAATGTAAAGCATTTGCAATAGATAGAGTCTTTGTGCCCTTACCTAACTCAAGTTGACTGCACTATGTTTATAGAGAGAAGAGACGTAAATTGTCGGTTGTGTACAGCAGGCAGCTAGTCACTAAGAAGTATTTATTGATCGGTGCTAGAATGTCATAAAACGTCATATTTATTCATCTAGGTGTCCCTTGTTCTGCGTTGTTTGCAGTAAATTGGACAGAGTTAAACGTTAATGACGAAGCGAGCTTGTTCATAATTATTTATTTAATAAAAATTATGTTAATCCATAATTCTTTGATAAATTATTATCTTAAGTAAATATTGTCCAATTAAAATAAAGTACTTTTGCGAATTTCCATACATATAGTAATTTTTAATAAATAGCGTCTAATGCGAGTGTTGGCCACCCTACACACAGACACCTGCGCGGTAACGATGCGCCCGCGCAACTGGTTCGACCGAAATAGTTCTTCAGGTGTCCCATCTAAACATGTCGCGATGGTCACCGTAATAAATTGTGATTGTTTACTAAATGTACCCCTATTTGTAAACGTCTTATTGCGTTGTGCAAAGATAATTATTTACGCAATTTGTTGGCCGGTAATTTGTTGAAATTGAGCCGTTTATTTTTTTATTTATTATTTTAACGGTGACATGGAAACTCCATTCGCGCGGCTGCGATCTCCTAATTAAGATTATTTTTTAATCGACATAGTTAATTTTCTTATGATGTGTCGAAGTGGTTGGGAATATTATTTCAATCAAGTTTTTCATCCACAACTACGACTTGAATGTGTTTTTAAAACCGATGCTTATCTTTATATTTTCTAAATTCGGATTAAATATGAAATTCATGTTCAGTAATGCATTAAGTATTTACATATTTAAGTGAGTTTGGGGCTGTGGAACGTTTACTCAGTGTTGCCAGTATGATTTCCCAAAAATGGACGGTTGGCTTTCTGAAAAGGTACGGTTTTTAACTTCAAGGTACGGTTGGCTCGAGATACTTCTGCAAGAACTAGATCAGTTTTTTTCTTCTTCGAGTTGGCTGTCTGCGACCATAGGTTGGAAAAAAAGCGATAGGGAATCGAATAATCAAAGGGATATGGTAAAGTAGAACATTATTACCGATTGCCAATATCGAACAAATTCATTTGTAAATCAATTATAGAATGAAGTAAAGTCATTAAATTCGTTAATGATGCAATGAATAAAAAAATTTTTTGATAATAATTTATGATAGGAATAATGTGATGAGGAAGTTCAGATATGAAGCGATATTATTCTCTATATTTAAAGGAACAAAAAGTATTGTTTTATATAAATCACTAGTATAGAAAAGGTACGAAAAAGGTACGGTCTACACTGAGGTACGGTTGTGTGATGAATAGTACGGAAAACCGTACTTTTTGGTACGGTCTGGCAACGCTGCGTTTACTCCTTTCCGACATTATTCGACGTCAGATGTTATCGATCGTCCAAGTTGCGTAAAAACATCGAATGAGATCTGTGGCTACCATAGAGATCGACGATATCTGTCGTTCTGTCAAAATTTCCGAACGCGCCAAGCCAGCAGGACTCCATCCATAATGTATCGGCCTCGGGAATTTCATACATAAAACATTAACGAGTAAGGTTTTTATTTGATTGCGGTTCGAGAGCACGACCACATGCTTTTTTACCCGATCAATTAAAAAAATCGCCAAACATCCAGATTTCGGTGGGAAACCGCACGTTCGGCCGTCGTTTTCATGAAATTGAACAATACTAAAGCTTTTTACCCGCAAAGCTGATTTCGACGGAATTCAAAATATTTAAGGAACTGGATCTTGTCGCACGCTACGGTTGATTTCAGAAACGATGTCGTTTTTGCCAGGCAACCTCGATCGATAAATTGAAGGGTGACTGACAGCTCCAGCTCTAGAACTCTTGCTAGTTTATCGAACGGAAAACTTTATGGAGTGAGCTTTTAAAGTTGTGCGTTCAGAGTTTGATTGCCCGTCAAAATACTATGAGGCAAATCGTCCGGTTGAAGGTATCGAACGCGCCCATCGGTGTCAGTATTGCGGCTGCCGCCCACGCGAGCGGTCGTGCAGTGGCAAGCCACAGAATCACATCGTCGTCACGTGCGCGCCCACGTGACGCCTACCGACGCATAACATTGCGAAAAAAACTAAATCTTTTAACGTAACTCCAGCTTTAACCTTGAGATTTAATGCCTTCGTTAAATTGCTGCATGTGGGCTAGTTAGGACGTCTCATAAGTTCCTTTCCGATTCTTTTGTCCATTGTATTCAAAGGAATTTAAGGCTTTTGGATTTTCCTACGAACAGAATTAAGCACATAACAATGGCGAACCATTTCTAAGATCAATTTTCTGCTTTGAATGTGTTAAGGCTGTGAAAAAGCGTATCGTCTGTTATCCTCGCTTGTAAAAACTGTAGAAAAGGTTCTGGTGACGTGCACGTCCTGGGGTGAAGCATTCGGATAACCTCAATAATTCTCGTGTCGCGTGTTAGCCGTTAATTAAGCTATTTGTCAGGTAGCGGGTCAATTTACATTTCTCCGAGAGTCTTGGGGATTCTCCATGGCTCGGGAGCTTCGCAACGACGTATTATTATCCTTTTAGGGAGGGCGGCATCCTCACACAGGCGCTTGGCGTCCTCCGAACCTTTTATTGGGACCACCTGTGTTTGTTTGCTTGGACGTATGAATTGTCCAGTAAATAAGGTTAGCGGAATATTTGCCCGTAGCTGCCTTAATGCTATTTAGTGGCACTGCGATTCATTTGCATAAGGCCGAGACAGAAATTAGCATTTAACACGGGGTGCATTCTTCGCGATCTAAATCTTCGATTGCATTGAATCGACGTTCGTTCCGAATTAGAAATTCTATCGGGCATCTTAACAAACAGAACGAGATCATCCACATAAAGCTCGGAGCGATAGCAAATACATTAACATGGAAAGCCATCGGTCGCTGGTACACGTTGTCGTACAGAAGTATAAAAATGTCTCGCACGCAACACAATTCATGGGAACTCGTTCTGGGCTCACGACAGGCCATCAAGTTAGTTCAGTTCGCAGGTGAAATGTATTGACAACTGGTCTTCCTTGATGCGTATCGGCGTGATGGTATCGTGGTGGCGGCGCTTCAGTCGGCTCCTGTTACCCTCGGACCCGTTGCATTGTGGAGATCACAGATAAAGCTTGTTTATTTAGCGCTAAAATTTATTCAGCCATGAGAGGCCATTAAGAAAAGAATTATTAACAGTTGGACTGGTTTACGTTCATAAGCTCGGGTAATAGCGTGTTGAGTTATGTTTGTTTTTTCGCGTGTTGCAGTAATGAATTTAATGTTAATACATTTAATAAATTCATCTCGTATATCGCTCTACAATGTATGCCGTCGACTACATTGGTTGCAGCGGCGCGCACTCGATATAATTGGACTAAGATTAGTGCTCGTGCTATATATGAATGAAGTTCATTAATCAAGGTCGAGTTAGCGTCTACACGGTCTACAAAATGACATAGCACACGAACAACATTCGATAAATGGTAATAATCAAACAGGAAACTTATGGAAGTGTATTGCGCGACACAATAAATTAAGGATACGGACAGTCTACCATTCATAAAGCAATCTTGCATGTTTATGAATGAAACTGGCAACGAGACTATGAACGTGTAATTACCGACGCCATTGCCGTCGATATCGACGCCCGACCACATTTGCATACGGCTCTAAGCTCAATCTTAATATCTATAGAACACCCAGCCTGCTTATATTGATTCAAGGATTGCCCATTGTTCTGTGGATTGTGTATTGTTAGCTATAGCTCCTATTGTCGCTTGAGATTTG
Source organism: Oligia fasciuncula (assembly GCA_963082905.1). NCBI lineage: Eukaryota > Metazoa > Arthropoda > Insecta > Lepidoptera > Noctuidae > Oligia > Oligia fasciuncula. The sequence goes on from OY720397.1 coordinate 18,438,273, forward strand.
GTCGTTTAATTGAATCTTCCTTATATTGTTCGTTGGATAATAGTGCTCAAATTGCTCAGTGGCTTTTGGTATCTATTTAACAAGCTTGCTCGGCTTTGTCTCTGAATATTCTGTAATAACTTAATCCATCGGGCCGCGTTAACGGAATGTGTCGACAAGTAAAGAAACAGCCTTCACCGGTTTGAATACAAATTCATTTAACCGGTCATCTTCAATGGCGGTTGTAGATTATCTCTGGCGTTCGAGTCCCGGTGACAAATTGAAACGTTGCGTTATTGGAAATTTTTGCACGGTCTCGGTATTAATCTTGATTGCAATAGTCCCCGCACTACCCGAGTTACACCGACGATAACACACCGGTTCTCCGTAATCGGTAATTATTGTTTAAGCGTCGTTTAAACTAATCGCCGTAGACGCCGCTAAACCGCCGGCCGAGTGCCACTTTGACGCCGTCCAACGTGCAATCTCTTGCTTGAGCTGAATGACAATTTCAATATTGCCGATACAGATTTTTGCTTAATGAACAAGACTAACAACATTCACTTTGTAATTACCGTGATACGTTTTCATTAACAGCTGATTTAAGCCTGCTTTGCGCAATTTGCTCCTGTTATTTGGGTCTTTTTCTGCTTTTTTATTCACACATGTGTCACTTATTTGATCTAGAAGTGCAGTTGAAATCAATATTGTCAATGACGTATGCATGCAACAATATAAATGCTGCTTCCAGGACTCATTCAGAAATATTGTTGCAGCGCTGTTATCTTAAATAACACATTCTCTGTATGCGTAGGTTTTCGCATCAGAATTCTTCTCTGTTGCATCTCCAATGTAATTTACATACTGTACCGCTATTCAAGGAAACATACGAACGACTGGTTCGTTCTGAATCATTACTTTTTTCTGTAATCAAGTTTTCGGTCACATCTGACGACCTCTCAAAACAAACAAGCCGAAAATGTTTTCGCATACTTAATATTATATGCCTTTGCTGTTGCTTTAAACGATTTCTGTTCGGAATGTCTTCTCCTACATAGTCGTCGGTTAGCAAATTGGAATTGGCGTGCTTAGCAGTACACAAGTAGTCTTAATCGTGATTAAACGTGTGGCTCCCGATTGGATTGCAGTGAGAGATAATGAAGCTCGAAACTTTCACTTTTCGATCATTACGGCGCTGGCGCTGATTACAGAGAATTGGCAACCCCCTATGGATCCTCATGATTTATTGTTATGTTCTGTACCGGAATACGAATCATCCTTTTTGTATTATTGATCGTATGACCGCTTATTAGTGTCATATAACTGACCGCTTGTTAAATGTTTTTGCTGAAATCCCACAGCGGCTGTACATCTTGCGGTACTGTTCAATGGGACCTAGACGTCTTTAATGACTAAAGTTTTAGAAAAAACTTACATGTAAAAAGCAAAACTTGATGACTTTCATCGCTATCTTGATATCAACTTATTCATAACTGTGATCCCGTCAGAGGTGAATCAACTCCACGTCCTTAATGCAATGGCATCATCCTTGCCATAAAGGGTGTACGATGACGTAGTGATGCAGACAAATACAGCCACGTGGCGTGGTACGCTTCGGTAGGCAAAAGACGAACAAGGCCCGTTTAAACCTTTTACGACTAATCCAGTCGAGTGCTGCCCACAAATGGCAACCTGGCCTTTCATAACCTGTTTTTGGGGTTTCCTTAGCCCCTTGTTAAGGCTGCGTTATTTTTTATTATAGAAAACGCACGTGGCGTGTGACGTACCTGTACCGTTAACAGATTGACACGTTTTTATCAAAGCTTTTTGTTGTAGTTGAAAGTCTTATCAATCGTCACGCGATGTTCGAATCTTATCATTCGGTTTTCACATTTTCGCGTTCTATTTGTTATGATTGCATGTTCATTTCGCCTTTTTTTGTTAATGAATTTCAGGAAATTCCTCCATTATCAAACTGTTGAATAAAAGTTAGTGATACCTGTCTATATTGTGCCAGTTCTGCACGATGATCTGGAGGTAAAAAAAAAAAAAAAAAAAAAATAAAAAAAAAAAAATATTGCTTTTCTCAACCGATGTTACTGAAGCTTACCGATGACTTAAAAAAATCCAAACGTTACTCCCATTACTGAAATACTTAACCTCCGAGCGAAATACTTTCCAACTACCGACTCTATTGACTATATCAAAGTATCCATAGTTTCCTGTAAACTAATTAAAGTTAATGTTGAGCGTTTAGCCTTGCCGTCAGTGAGTGAACCTGTCGGCTACCTCATTTCCATATGAATTGCCGTCTAGCCACCGTCAGATGATAATAGGTTAACACCTTAGGCTATAGTGAAAGTGGATCGGTACAGGCTTATGTGGTTATAGGGAATTCATGGAATTTTATAGGCAGCAATAGTGGGCTCAGTATTGGACCTTGTGGAATATTCTGTAGAAATTGATAGAGTGAATGTAGAAGTTTTTGTAAATACAGATGTCATCTGAATCAGTTTCGGCATTTCTGTGTCTTTTGTTGGTAATGATGATAATGAATTATAAAATTAATTACAGTTTAAAATTTGTAAAAACAAACTGGTTTCGTGGAATTTTAACAGTTTTTCATCAAATAGTTTGATGCTTCGTTGATAAATGAAGGAATGTTAATGAGTATTATCAGTAGCATGCCTTACATGTGTATGAATAATTCTTAGATAGTATCTTCCATCTATTTAGCCGCGATGTTATTATTCATTTGTTTTTTTGCCACCTTTCGTCAAGGTTGCAACAAAGTAATGTAATTAAAGCGGTATCGAAAACTACGTACCTACCTATATTAATTTGTCATCACTATCAAGCTTTTAAAGCCTTTCTTACCACCTTAATTACCACCTGTACAGTTTCTAATTGTTTTTACTTAGCTGTTATAATCGTTATTAACGAAGTACATCTTAAATGTGTTAGATCAAAGAATTCAACCTTTTAAGTTCTATGTTTGATATTTTAATACTATTTGCATTTCATTACCGCAAGCTGCATTTTGTCTTTACACTTCCATCGAAAATTATTAATACTTCCAACTGGAATCTTCAACTTTTTCTGCAAAAAAATGTCAATATATGCCTCGTAGCTATAAAGTTGTTAAAGCAAAATTGCACCATGATCCGACAGAATGGGCAAAATTGCATTAACCAATAAAATTAAAATGTCATAAACCGACGATTGAGCACCAAAAATCGACACAAGAATCACAGGGTATTCGTAATGTTACGTTATTATTAGTCAGTTATTGCAAGTTTTATGTGTATTCTGGTTTTTCGTTTCCGAGAAATGTTACTTTTAGTGTGACGGGCGGTTTTACCGACGCTGATTTTAACAAGACTGGCTTGCAATTAAGGACTGTTTACCGGGCATTAATTTTTGGCAATAAAAGAGGAGCACGCATGAAATGATCGGTACGCATGCGCGGTCGGATGCTCCGTGGGAAAAGCGGCCGCTTTGTGCTCCATTGTAGTCGCAATTAGCTGGTTTTTTGGCCCACGTTGTCGCGGGTCGCACTTGTCACTGTAATGTCGTATCGCTATGCCCCGTCCCGAATGCTTTCTCCGGTTAATTCGTGAATTTACCACAACTCTTACATCGGCGTAGGGTTTTTTATTATTAAGCTACAAGGAGGGACAAAAATTCGTGACGATCAAATGTGTTTTTTGCAATTCATAAGTGGTTATTCACGTGTGAACGGGTTGACTGACGTTTTTCATCGTCAGTTGTCCGTTTTAAATTTCTTTTGTTTTTTTCTGTATTTATTTTAATTTGACCTTTTATTTCTTGGTCCTTTACTTTTTCCTTGTGGTTAAATAATGCGTTGTTCGGTTTAAGTCCTATAAATGTATTATTCTCATCCTCATACGTCACGATGACATCAATAAAACCGACTTTACACATTTTAACAGATTTACTGGCATATGATTAACGTCAGTAATAAGGTGCTTAGGTAATTACCCCATTTCCAAGAAATATTTCGGTAACATAAATCTTTGGACACTTAAATTCACCTATTCGCCGCTATCACAGAATCTCGTAGCACACTGAACTTTCATATTTTTTAAAGCATTTCATAAATCGCTGGCACGACATCTTTCCCAGCGTTAACCGGCCGATTATCTTGTTTATAGAGCTATTAGTTGGCGTGCTATCGGATTCTGTATCTGATCTCGGCAAAAAGTGTAGTTTTCATCGCCCAGAGTTGGGGCGACAGTTAGGATAGTGCACCGTAAAATCCTAGGGCTGTCACGGCTGCGAAAATATATATAAAATATATTTCCCACACTTGGGATAAAGTTCACATTGGACTTTTGCATTATACTGGAAGCTCTGTATCTATGATGACAGATACAGAGCTTCTGTTTGATATTAATAACAGAAAAAAATAGAGTAGATTTATATTATTTGTGTTGATGAAAAAATAAAACATGATTATCATCACGCACCTCATGCATATTGCTTTTAATATTCGACACCTAACTGCCCCGTTGGTCTCGTGGTTGCAAGTGCGACTGCTGAGCGTGGGGTCCTGGGTTCGATTCCCGGGTCGGACAAAGTGTTATTGGGTTTTCCATTGGGAATTTCTTAGTAACAGTCCGAAGTTTGGAAGTTGGCGGTTTAATACCTCCGTGCCTCGGAAAGCACGTAAAGCCGTTGGTCCTGCGCCTGAACTCTCCCCGGTCGTGTCGGATTGCCGTCCCATCGGACTATGAGAGTAAAGGAACAGAGAGTGCACCTGTGTTTGCGCACACACTTGTGTGCACTATAATATCTCCTGCGTACCTGGCTAATCTCCATTGAGATTGGCCACCGTGACCGAAAACGGTCGGGGAGGCTATTATAATATTCGACACCTATCAGTTATCAATTCCATCTCAAAAACTATTGCGATTCCCCATTAAGTTAAAGTAATTACTATTATAGGTAATAGTGATATAGGAAAAAACTTCATATCTCGTTATACAGTGTTATGATAAGTGGCGAGCGTAATCATCATTTACTTAGCTGGATTGCTGCGCGTTCGTAATGACTATTATACACATCAGATCCGAAGGTGTGGGGCTACACTTAAATGAGTTGCACAGTTAAATCGTTAGCTTAAGGATATAAAAGTATCTTGAGGAAATTTTGCGTTTCACTTTTTTTTTTTCGAAAATGTTTTTATGTAAGTATAAACTGTTCTGAAAACGATGGGTCGTATGACACATGCCAAATTGTAATTTTGGTGCTAGCATGACATAAATCGAGAGTTGGTTATTCGATAATCGATTGTTTACCACAGTAAATTACGATAGATATTGATAGAAAATCCGTGCAAGCTTAGATACAGTGAAAAACGTCATTTTGTAAGTGTAAACCAGACCTTCATAGAGTGAACTGACTATAACTAAGTAGAGTACCTATTTGAGGTGCCTTGCAGCAAAGAAAGGGGTTTATTCTCTAGATGTCTCTATGGTGCTCCAGTCGATTGATCGGCTTAGGGCTGGAGTGCGCTTTGTATCCGTCCTTAGATGCGAGTCTTGAAAGCCATTGTTGTTAGATGAATTCTTACAGTGTACTTACTTTTGAAAAGCTGCATTTTGTACAGTTGTTTTTATCTGGAATTGGAAATCTAGTCTTTAAATTTCGCGTTGGATATGCTAACATCTTTCAAATTTTTGACTATTAAGCGAAGATTCTTCAAGTCAAAAGATTCATTTTTAGCAACATTACCTTTACGCAATTTTCTTCTGCAGCTACCGAAGAATTTTTATTTGTCACTCTCTTTAGCATAATATTGATATTTACACCTTCACACGGACTCTCGTATGTCAGATAATACGACATTACGTGAAGATCCTAAACTCCGGACAGGTTACCGCGTTGTTATGAAATCCAAAGACCTTGTGGAATTAATTTTCCGCTAGCTTTGAGTAGAGCCTGCTGTGAATCCTAATAGATTTAAACAGTTGGACCATTTGCAATCTTTATGGTAAAATTAAGGCTCAACAATGCGTTTTCCTAAAAACTTACACCCAACACGACCATGACATATTGTTAGATTTGATCCCGTACAAATATTTTTGCTTCCTAAACCCTCGTTATTTTAATATGTTGATATCGTTCGCGACGACGACGTCCTTAACTCCTCACGAACTATTTATACAGCCAATTGTTTAGACAGGTTGCTAAAGCATCGCCTACGCACGCGTAATACGCAGGATAAGTGTTCCCTTCAGTCCTAAATTAGCGAGAAAACAATGGAACATGGAATGGAGGAACGGGAACCATTGCTTTCTTTTAATAGCCTACCTTAATATAAGGTCCAACTTGACATAATCGTACGTTAATTCTTAGTTGTCAATTAATGAGAACAGTCGGTTCAAACATCACGTATTATTACTATCAACTTTGACAAGCTAATTGGCTTTCGATTTTCGAATTTACCTCCGTAAACTTTCGGCTGCTTTGGGGCCTATGTCTCGTGCGCACCGGTTTTACGGATTTTTAGTTGCACCTTACTACAATCACTTGTGACTTAACTGGAGCACTTATCCGGACATTTTTTGCAACATCGGTTTGTATAGGTATATCGTTCTGAACGGATCTGTCAATCTTACTAATACTGGCTCTTTTTAATTTAAGGATTATGTTGTCATTGGAGACTTGGCTTTTAAGGGATTATAGTGAAAGTTGTTAATGTGTGCTATTAGAATGTTAGGGCGTTCGAGTATCGTAAAGCTGTTGACAGTGATGTGATCATCAACAACCGTGAAAGTGACAATGTCTTTGAGAAATTTGTTCTCTAATTGAGTTTTATAACCGTTATTGGATTAATAAAATACATCATATATCATCATAATCAGCCTATAATGTTCCCACTGCTGGGACACAGGCCTCCTCTCGGTGAGAGGGAGTGGGCCGTTATCCACCACGCGGGCCCTGTGCGGGTTGGCAGATGCCACATGTCTTCGAATTTTTGGTTCTAGGACATGCCGGTTTCCTCACGATGTTTTCCTTCACCGTTTTGAGAGCAGTGGTGATGAAATAATTTACACAAAGTAAAGCGCCTGTCTGGGTTCGAACCTACGACCTACAACTCGTAAGTCGCGGCCGTTACCTCTGGGCCACCACTGCTCTCAATAAAATACAATAATATAATATTTTTAATTGGAATTAAAAATACTACTTAACTACATACTTAATTTTTTTGTGTGGCAACCCTACCGCAGGTCACCGTTGGAGTCAAACAGAGGTTAACCAATTGTTTGCCGGCTAATCATGTTTCAAACTAAGCTATTGGTTTAAACTTCGACAGCGTAATTTGAACTTAACTGTAAAATTGACGTGATAAACTTATTGGTTTTTGTAAACAATGGAACAGTAATTGAGATTTCACAAGGAAAGATTTTTATTGGGATTTATTTGATAGTATATTGGTGCAATTTGTTGAAGTAACTGGTAAGGCAGCCTAGCTAGTTTCATGATTATAATTCTATTCATAAATATTTGTTACGGCCGTGAATCATAATTTAGATCAACATACAACCTAATACTGACCGGCAAATTGCAAAAAACGTAAGATAATTGGAATTTCGCTTCCACCTTATTAAAAATACATACTCTTATTTTAATAGCAAGAAGTACTCGTAAGGTAAATGATAAAAGAATAATAATTATTTATTTATTAGTCAGATAACATGATCCATTATGGTTAGTAACAACAAGAGCTATTATACTATGTTAGTAGGTACATACAGAATTTAAAAAATAACAATTAAAACATTTTATTTTACCGTCCCAACCACGATGACCCAGAGCGAGTGTACTGCAGTGCGATTCTGTAACCATCTCACCGTGAAAACTTAGGTGAAGTGAGCGTGGAGTGAGCTGTCAATAGTGTCAATTCCTAACAAAAACAAACTCACTTCACCTAAGTTTTCACGGTGAGATTTTTACAGAATCGACCGGCTGGACTGATAGTAAGTAATTGTTTATTAATAGTAGACACAGTCACTTCACCACAGTGTATTAAATCTCGATTGAGCTCCATTTTGATTTGACCGAATGAATATTTATTTTCGATTTTATCAATGCTAATTCGCTTAGCTACACTGCAGTAGCGAAAATTTATGTACACATGAAAACGATCATAAAAATCAATTGCGGCTATAAAGTCGGATCTTTTAATGTAACCCGTTTGTATCGATAATCGTTTTTAGGGTTCCGTACCCAAAGAGCCTATTACTAAGACTCCACTGTCTGTCTGTATGTCGCCAGGCTGTATGTATCTCATGAACCGTGATAGCTCGACAGTTGAAATTTTCACAGATGATGTATTTCTATAACAACAAATACTAAAAACAGAATAATAAATATTTAAGGGGGGGCTCCCATACAACAAACGTGTTTTTTTCGGCGTTTTTGCCTTGTGGTACGGAACCCTTCGTGTGCGAGTCCGACTCGCACCTGGCCAGTTTTTATATTACGTTAACTTTGATATTCTTTCGCAGATAACGAAATATAAATAGGCCAGTAAATGTGTCAAGAATATATATTTATTTAAGAAAATATAATTTTTAAGTATAAAAATATTGATAGAAGAATTTACTATGGAAGTAAGAAGTTTTATGGGACGGAGGAAATATATTCTTAAATAGGTACCATATAATACAATCTAACACAATATATTATGTACAAGTATAACACATATTATAAAGGCGAAAGTTTGTGAATGTGTTTGTATGTTTGTTACTTCTTTACGCACAAACGGCTGAACGGATTTGGATGAAATTTGGCACACAGATAGTTTGTAACCAGGATTAACACTTTGTACCCCGATATTCCCACGGGATCGACACTTATGCGGGTGAAACCGCGGGGCGCAGCTAGTATAGAAAAAAAGGGAAGAGCTCATTGGGCTCAAAATTCGTCCGCATCGCTGTCAGTGGGAAAAGTGCCCAAAAGAAATATATCATAATTCTTTCGGAAGTAAAATATTCGTAATTTTCGGATCCCTTTCAATGAGCAAAGTACCGTCAGACGTCTCATATTACTCCTGATTAATGACGTAAAATAACGTAAAAACACGATTCTCCTTATTCAAAAGAAATTTCCGATTTTATAAATTTGACCTCAGTACCAATAATTTCAAGTCCACTGAAATTTCACTGAAGCCTCATTAATCATGTATAACAACAAAGCTCATTAAAGGTGCATTTGTAATTGTCAATTTCGGCAGTGTTTTATACCGGTACCAACTAAACTGAGCTGTCAGTAAGAACCTTACTGTGCAGTTAATAAGAATCATTTTACAATGACCTAGTTTCGAGAATAAGGGTGTCGATGTCAAAGATGCAAGCAGTAGGTTCGCTAATTACAGCTTTATCATCAATCACTTCAATGAATGGAGAAGGGAAGTGCAAGTTTTGAGAAAAGAGCGATCACTCAGCTCTTTCTGATGTAAATAGATTCTTAAAGCAATGAGGATTAAGTTGAATATTCTAAATCACGGGATTCAATTAACGACAGCTTTGGTTGTCAGAGCCTATTTCCGAGGCTCATTGTCATTGTAATGATACTGTCCAAGTCCATTGATTTTCTTTGATATTTTGAAACACTGGAGCTTGAAATAAAGAGCATAATAAAGAACATAATAAAGAGTATTCTATTCTATTCTTGAGTGTGGAACGAGGATGGGCTTTGAAGGATATTCCAACGATTTTATCACTTTAAAACTTTTTATGTTGATGCTTAACTACTGACTCCTTTCTCATGTCAATCTTGATTTAAATCGCAGCGACCTTTGTGATCTCTGAACTTCGGTAACTATTATAATTATAAACTATTGACTATTATTATTTTTAAATATGCATAGAGACAGCATACAACATTCGTGAAAGTAGAACATGAGCTTCGAAACTAAATTTAGGACGCAGAAACTTTACACGCTCGGCAAACTTTTAAAAAAATCGCAAAAATAAACAACGGTATCAAAGACTTTGGTAATAAAACTCAAAATCCAATACACAACTTAGGTCAATAAGTGGTAAATAAAATGGTTTACAAATAAAACCGTTACCACGTAACCGATAATTCTAGTGGGCGACCGAGACCGCAAACCGATATTATGTAATGGAAAAACCAAATTAGAAGCTACACAATCAATTTGTATTGAAAACTCACAGATATCCTTCATACAAGCCTCTATTCCTATCGTACTAAGGCACACAGTCTAGTTAGCATCAATTTGAGAGATGAACATAATGCGAGCTACCTGACTTTTGTCAATTGTCCGTGTCAAATTGCTGTTTTAACAATATTTTGTCACACGGCTCTTAATGCTGAGCACTGAAGTCGAAATTAGAATGTGCCATTGGTAAATAAACGGTGGTGTAAGTAGGTGTGGGTGGATGGGCGCCAGTGGGTGTGATAATTCGTCTTGCATACACAAAGAGTGCCGTGAGAGAGTGATATGCTCCCGAAAACGAACGCGTAGTGGTTTACATACGAATTAGAAGCGTGGGAGAGGTGAAAGGTCGGCGGGTAAACTTAGAAGCCGATAACACTATCCATGTAAACTTTGAAGTACCGAGCGGCAAATTGGATTGAGGAGAACTCTCTTATCGTGTTGTTGACGAAACAAACAGTTTTCCCGGTGTGATGGGACTACAGACACTTATAGGTGAAAGTGGGGAATGAAAAAAGTATCGTCACTGAAACGGTCTAGAAACTTTCAAGGCTTGCTTAGCTTTGGATTAGGTCAGAATATGAATTTAGATTTTCTAAATGCTTCTAGCTTATTTAGACTAGATTTCGTAAAACCTTTTGTAATATATAAGTGTTACGCAAATGAGGTTTAATTTTAGATTTGAATCAAAATATGCCAAGAGTGTTGTATCCGACAAGTTGACATTATTTGCATTTGACTGATTTAATGAGAACAAAAATCTTTCAACACATATGTTCACAAAACACTATTATTGGGTAATGTATTTACTTCTAGTATTATGGGAATACAATATTAATAGTCTTGTTTCTCTTTTCCAGGCATACGAGCTGTCGACCCTGACGGGGACACAAGTGATGTTGCTAGTTGCGTCAGAGACTGGCCACGTATACACGTTCGCGACGCGAAAGCTGCAGCCCATGATCACGTCAGACTCCGGCAAGCGGCTGATCCAGACGTGCCTCAACTCCCCCGACCCGCCCACCACCAGCGAGCAGCGCATGGCCGCGACGGGCTACGAGGAAACAGAGCTCACGTATAACGTAGTAGACGAGGATATGAAGGTGAGGCAATTGGCGTACGCGGGCTCAGCGCAGTACCCGCTAGAACACCACCCCGGGCTGGCGCCGTCGCCGCTGCAGCAGTACCACCAGCACCCTCCCTGCCCCTCGCCGCTGCCCCTCAGCTCCCTCGGCCAGCCGTACTCGCACGCTCACCTGTCACACCCCCACATGTCCCATCATCCACAACGGTAGTTCGATGGCACTTAGACTAAATCCATCATTGGCGCGCCCCAGGGGCAGGTTACGACTGTTTAACGAGATAGTCATGTTCTAGGTTAGCTTTTATTAGATAAGAGAAAGAATAATATACAAGCAATAAACTGTTTTGTTAATATATTTTGTAAATATTTTGACGAGTAGGTTGTTTTCGCTGATCACGTCGCTCCAGGTTTGAGTTACGGACGTGTTTATGAAAGTTCTGTTTTTGCATAATATTATAATAAAAATGTTCAGTGTGTGTTGATGAGCGAACGTCTCATAACCGATTGCGGATTGAGATTGACGTATTCATTGAGATCGTTAAAGATAAGAAGAGCCGTGGACGCAAGAAATGAATTATCACGTGGTGGAATTTTACGCTTCCGTTGACTGAGACTTCATCATTTATCACGATTATTTTCTCAGTAGTTTTCACGTTGCTTATAAATAGATTTCTGAAACGTATACCTTACAAAATTTCGCCGTGCCTGGAGCTTAAAATTCAATTTAAATAAGATGATTCAATTACAATCTATCGAAAAATCCTATCAATGAAATTGATGATCTCAGACGCTAAGATGTCGAAACGGATAGATCAGTGTTCGGTAGCGAAATAATCTGATTTAAAATCGGTTTATAATTAACGCCACGGACCGGTTTATCGTTTAGAGTGACGACTCGGAAGTGGGAGCGGTCTCGCTACTATTGATTCATTATTGTGAATGAATCGGCCTTTCATTCTAGCTCTTTGTAAAGTTCACGTATTCGGAACGGCGCTTAATAGTATTGATTATAGACCAAATCGTAGAGAGACGCTTTAACAACCATTCTATTAGCATACGTTGTAAAGTTAAATGCGGCCAAAGAAAAAACAAGAACTGAAGGACTAGATTGTAAAAGTAACGTCGGCGGTGAATATTTATGAAATACCAAAGAGAAGAAAGAAAAAACTAATAACAAAGTAGGTAGCAGGTGTTATTTGTTACTAGAGACAGTTTCCAATTATCAAGGGAGCGCTCTGTCGCCTCAGGTTCTAAGTCCAGCCGGCTCGTGATCCGGATTATCAAGAAACTTAATTGAAAATTACTTTCGGTGGTACCGTCAGTGATTATTATAAATTCTCCTGTCAAACTCGACGCCGGCCGTCGAGTTACGGGGAAAATCAATCCCGAGTAACGCAGTAGCTTTCACGTGCCGACTCGTATACGTCACTGCGCACATCCAGCCACATGGAGCAACACAACGCGCGCACACGTAGACTATATTCAATTCCGATAACTATCGCGCCTAATTGTGTTCCGTATCGTCTTGTTCGCGCGAACGGTTAATCAATGAAACCCGCGACTGATCAAATACAGCCAAATACGGATCGTTCGACGCGTCGATTCATTGAGCTGCTCGGATTCGATTCGATTCATCCATTAAGCGCTGAACACACCTTGCGCCGCTAATCGGACACTATTTATTCATCGATTTGTACCCAGTAGCTGCTCTCGCGGCCGTCGCGTCGATTGCACCCGACGATTAATTCTCGTCCCTAATTTGCATATCGTTTTAATTTCGAACCCATCCGGCGCCCACTGAGCCTTCGCCCCCGACCTCGAATATCGCTTGTCAGCTCCGATATGTTGAAATCGATTACGTCGATTCGTTCGTTTCGCGGGCGGATCGATAAAAATCTCTCGTCTTCAGGTGGGTCGTTCTGCTCGTTCTCACCGAGTCCACGTTTGACGTACGGAAATAATACGTCCGGACTGATATCGATCATTATTGTTCGCGCATCATCGATAAGTCGAATCGATTGAAATATTCACGCGGTAATTACGATTCCCAGAGATAAACGCGTCCCGCGACGAGCGAGCTTTGAGATCTCTATCGCGCACTGTTCTATTCGCTGTACATGTTTTCGTGACTTTGTTATGTGTTGGACATACCGTATCTCGTTTATGTGTCTTAATATTCAAAGGCGGCATTTTTCTCTCCCGCTAGGAACAGTTTCACCTGTCATCACTGTGAAGTCGTTTACATAAATATAATTCTTTACGTATTCTCCGCGTGTAATATGCGTCGTGTGTTTGTTCCGTGAATATAAACTGTATTAGCTGAGTGTTTGGCGTAACGCTGCCTCGTAGGATGCAGATGCTCTTGTGCATGAATTAGCGGTATAAATGTGGAAGTCGGTCAGTGCCCTCGCTCCGGCCGTATCCCCTAATCGAGAATACGCATGTTTCGTAACATCTCGCGAACTCTTGAGTTTTCGCTTTCGGTGTGCGCGTGCTTCGTAACATTCCTGCGCCGATGGTTTCTTTCTGTTTCGCATCACGTTCGCATCTCCCGACTAAAGACTGGTAAAAAAGCGTAGTGGCGACTGTAGGAGATGTCGACACCAATCGTAAATTGTTACTGTTTTTTAGTAGTACAACTTTTGTAGAACGTGGCTTAGGGCTCGTTTCCAGGCGGCAGTGAGTCACGCCTCCATAACGTATTCCGCGCGCGGCGTGCGGCGGGCTCGAGACGCGTGGCGTCTATTCTCCACATCGCTCAGTAATCGCTCGTTAGGCGTCTCGCACCTCGCTTTATTAACTTATCAATACTATTGTTTTGATAAACGCTCGGGACGCAATTTCTGTTGACTCATCGTATTGTACCGGCTAATGTGCCTACATAATTGTCTGAGTGTAAGCCGATTGGTCGCCTTGTGCAACTCAAAGGCAACAATAAAGCTAATTTGACTAATAGGTGCCTTGTAATCATCGCCGCGTGTGGTTCTAGGATTACAAGATGGCGGCGCCGACTTTCTTCACTGTTTCATATCATCGGTTAATGAACGTCGTTCTGCGCCTATTGTTTCAGTTTCAGCTTTATTTGTTCTTTTGTCTGAGCCGTTTTGATTATCCTCCCGGAGACATATTTGTGTGTAAATTTTAAGGAAGCGGTGACCACAATACTGTCGTACCCCGTGTCTCTGGTGCGATCGTTAATTTATTATTCCTCGCGTGAACGCATCGCCGGTTCAATATTTTAAAAATTATTTAATGTTTGCGAAATTCACGTTAAATGATCGGTTCTCCCCTGTAATTAACGTGGTGCCGCCCGACCACCCGGACGCAAGATCGATGGACTTACAGTCGATCAGCCATAAGGCTAATATTCGTAAACCGCCTTTGCCGTGTCCCCACTCGGCGGACAAATGAAGAGATCCGTCCAGCGCGCGCCGGCCAAACAGGAGGCACTCGCAATTTGGTGAAATTTCGACAAGAGCAATGACCGTAATAAATACCATTTGCGCCGTCATTTAGGTAATGGATCGTTGTATTAATCTGCGAGGAAAGTCGCCCGTCATCCGAAGGGTTCCTCGATTCTGTCGCGTCTAATGTACCTACCCAACATCCAGTGGGAGCGTCGCTTGCTTAAGATTTGGGCAGTGCGTTATTTCGAGAGGCATGGGCTTCTGGTTCAGTTATCCACATTCGCGGTACGTATTATTTTAGGAGTTGCGTTGGGCGAGCACTCCGTGCACTATTACGGCAGCCTGCGCCCGCGCCGCTCTGTTGCATAATTCAGACACGAGCCCCGCCGTTTGCATTCCGATACTTGATATGTGCTTTCACATGTATTTATGGACAAGATTTTGTGTCTCCGTAATGTTTGGCGAATAAATAAATTGTGTTTAAGGCATAAATACAATGGGCGAGCCGGCGGCTCCCCTCGTTACGTCGGCGAATGTAAAGTCCGAGTAGCTTCTTGTGTTGTCGACATGTCAGCCGCTGAGATATACCCGCGGGTCGCTTGATGCTCGCTTATTTCGTTGTTTAGGTGCTTCGTTACACCGCGGTTTATGTCGGCGCTTACAAATTGGCGAGCCGGGACGCTCCAGCGTAGGGCGTCACAAATCCTCCGACGAAATTATGCCCCGACGTTTACATTGTACATCATTCTCGTGTGTCGACGTACCACTGACACGTTTATTAATTCCGCTCTCACATTTATTATCTCCACAACAAACAACCGGCCCGTTTTGACGGGTGGCTCATTGCGATACATAGTCAGTACCTCTGGGCTAACCAAGCGGTGACACTAAATCCTTAAAGCTACGTTCTATATGTCAGGTAAACATTCTAGTGGCCGGTGCCAGCTAATCCGAAGTCAACGTCATTATCTAGGAGTTGCATCGGATCTAACAATTCCGCTCACATCTCACTTACCGCAATTCTAATGATTTGCGGCGGAGGTCCCCCTTTGTATGCGTCGGACGCGGTCATTCGTATGCACGTTGTTGCGCCCGTATCCCGGGCTCCATCTCCACAAGCTTCCGCGAGACGCTCCGATTGCTCTAATTGAAATTTATCCGTGGTCCCTGGACGCGTCCCGATTACCTCTACCTAGCTTTTTAATTCCCCCCGATTAATGAGTGCAGCCCGCATTGTCTTTCTGTTATGTATGCGTCAGATTATGCGATCTCGTTTACTGGATTGACGCGGGACGCGCCTCATCCATTATAGATTTAGCCGGGAGTGTATCGTCCGACTGGATATGCCAGACGTCTGTGTCATTTCGATAATTGGACCCTCGATTATATGCCACTTGCGCAATTTACAAACATCTGTGCTAGATCCTTTGATTGGCAGCTATTGCGTCATCTGGATTTATACAAGTCCAATTAAGTGTTTTGTTTTTAATTAAATACAATGTTCTGTGGCTGGCTGGCCGCATTTATGAGCTTAGGCGTTCATTGGCTTATCCGAATTAGAAGCAAAGCCCAAACAATTCGCGTTTACATCACCGATGGTGTTTGAAACGGACGGTCGGACGTTACGTACCGAGATCCGACTCGATTAATTCGACGAATCTTAGTCGGCCCACTTCCTAAAACTAGACTGGGAGACGCAGATGGTTAAAATTAGGCCCGTGCCGAGAATAGCGTAAACTGCGAGCGCGCCGCGTCACCGCGCGAGCCGACCTGCTTTAGATATTGTGTTACAGTACATCAAATCAAATCGATTCTATTTCGTAGCCATCACTCCTGCTGTATTTACTACACACATGATTTAAGCCATGAATCATACCAATGCAAACATTGCGAGAATTCCACGTTTTTTTAAACAGACCGCATGTTGGGAAATAGGTGAAGACAATTGGATTTCTAAAATAGTTGAACTGTACACAAACTTCACTGATGCGCCGATGTTTCTATGAAGGTCATTAGACTGATTGAAATTGAAAATATTCCGGACACGCTGAATTAACAACACCAGAGTCGCTGTCCACGTGGTAGGATAAAAATAAGTTTGGTTATTTCCGATGTTT
This sequence comes from Oligia fasciuncula, assembly GCA_963082905.1. NCBI lineage: Eukaryota > Metazoa > Arthropoda > Insecta > Lepidoptera > Noctuidae > Oligia > Oligia fasciuncula. The sequence goes on from OY720397.1 coordinate 18,455,073, forward strand.
GACGGGCCGTGTTCCACACAATGAGGTGATCAGAATCATCAGGTGGTTTAACAATTGCAATGACTCAAAATATTCGCCAAAGATCATCGGTCATAGCTCTTTATCGTGACATGACAGCATTTTTTTAGATTTATTGTTCAAACAATGTTTCCTCCTGTTATTGAAAGAACACAGCTTATCGGTCAAGCTTTTGTATCGCGATCTGTGCGGCTTTTCGGCTTCATCACTGGGCGAGCTAATATCTGTACCGTGTAGTACATCTCTGGTTTATCTAGTAATGTCTTCACTAGTGGTCATCTTGAAATGGTATTGGATATGGTGCGGGGCGATGGTTCCGCGTCCATAAATTCAAACTAGCGTCCCAGTTGAGGCTCGACCGTTACCGCGTGGGAAATGATTGGGTCCCGGCCTCGGTCGGTAAGGCTTTGTTAGGACGATTGTCCACTGGAGTGGTGTAGATGCCCCGATAGGCTGTGTATAGTGCGCCTTCGCCCGCGGTGACAGCTACGTGGGAACGTCGACCGGGATTGTGTGTAAACGCCATAGTTATTTGGATGCAATTGTCATTTTTGTTTTTGAAGATTTATGCTGGCGATTTCATGGCCTGTTGTACCGATTGAGCTTTCAGCTGTTGACGTTCTATGGCTTTTTGATTGAGTGCGTTAGTATGTTTCAGTGTCAACTTTTATCGTTCAGCTGTACTAACGGTTGATCTAAAAAGGCAAACGATTTCAATTTTCAAAGCCATGTACGGCATCAGATACAGCCTCGTGTATTCTATACATATTGTTATATTCTCCTTACTACGGACACTTGTGCACACAGAGTGGAATTGTACTTCCAGTTATAATGTATTCAACACGCGTCCGGCGCTAACTCGACGGCCATTCAGTACTGAAAACAAATCCTTAGCTTTTGTGACCGCCGATCCATCATAACACTTTTTCTATAGGCCAGTATCATCGAGCTTTACACAAACAAAACCCTTTCAAATGCAAATCGTCAGTACGTGTGGATTAGTTCCGCTCACACTCGTGGGAAATGTCCTAAACATAAACAAGAACCTTTCAAAGAGACTAATTGTCGTTTTAAACATTAACCTTATAAGGCCACCTACATAAACGGTGATATAATCGGCGTATTGGCTCATGGTTGCATTAGAATGAGGCGTAGGCGACGTCCTTCCACTTCGAGCGTCGATCGTGTAATGCCCGCGCCGCATTTGCTACACATACGGGCGCGTGCACTCCTGCGCATGATTTATGTATGACCACTGCAGTTGGTTCATTTAACTAGATATGTTCCGGAATTATTGTGTTGCGGACAACTATCGTACCGTTGCGGTCGTGTCGTGAATCTCAACTCGTTGATGCGCCTCGAGCGAAGGTGATTTTCCACCATGTTGCATGTGTTATCTATCTCGTTTGTGTTTTCATCTTTTGCCGAAATGAGGCTGAATTTAAAGTTCCTCGCTTCATACACCATCATCCTCGTCCTCCTGCCCTTATCCCAATTTATTTAGGGTCGGAGCAACATCTCTTTTTCTTCCATACTTCTCTATTAGTCGTCATCTCGGTAGTCCTAGTCACCCCCCTTTCTAACCATATCATCCTCACGCATTCCACCCATCGTTTCATTGGTCTTCCCCTACTCTTAGAGCCATCGACATTCATACTCAAAACTTTCCTCACGACATTTTCCTCGGTTCATACATAATCCCGTTTACTAAAATAGTTTTTAAATTAATTTAGTCGTCAGGAGCCTTGATATGAACACCTCGTATCGAAGCCTTGTTTATGGTTCTCTTAATGCGTAATCAATGCCTGTCACCGTCTCCTTAATCAGTCCAGTCACCGAAATTACCTTCATTAACAAAGCGGGCCTTTCTTTAAAAAAAAAACTGTATCAAAAAACCTGTTAAGTACATGTTTTTTCTCTAGAATCGAATGTCCCTTTTAAAATCTGTAGCAAATTAAATTGGTTACGTTCAAAAGGAAAGTAAATTTTGAAACCTGAATATACAACTATATGTGTATGTGATTTGGTCCGCATTTTTCACAGAATTATTATTTTTTAAATGGAAGTCTTCGAGTGTCCTAAAATGGGATATTGCTTATCGATTATAGGACGGTCTTGTAAGTTTGGATTGTCCAATTTGCCGCGTGTTAGTCGAAAGTGTTGTTATAATGTTATAAATAGTGTGGCGACAGATGTAGGAAGTGTCGGATGCCATTCATAGTTCGGTGCGCTTGCGACGCAGGCTCTGTTCCAAAGATTGGATCGTAAAATCGTGGCGATGTTCTCTCCGTGGCTTTTGATACTGTAGAGCGAGTTAAGAGAAAACGGCGGATGATGGAACTCGGTAGAATCTTTATTTTTCTTTTCAATTGTATCGGGTAATAAAAATAAATCGATTCGTAGGATACGATATACTGGAAATATGGAAGCTAACTTCGTAAAGAATTCGATGAGAAATTAAAATAATTCCGCAATTCCACCTAATTCAGTAAATTCAAAGAACGGGTAGATAGACGTAGTGGTTGTAAAACCCAGAATAATGTGATTCTAAAATATTATATGAGTGTCCTAACCTGACCCACGAATGAACGAACGTGTTGTCGATCGTGAGTGCCAGAGGTCCGTCTCTTATAACTTGCACCACAATTTAATAGTAGATAAACCGATGAAATCGCGTTAGATTCGCCGCTGATCCCGCAAATTTGACGCAAAAACGACAGGCTCCGGCCAATTTTATTGCTATAAGTAATCCTTTTGTCTGCTTGCACTTTAGTGTGACTGTAAAAGTGTCGGCGATTACTTTAAGCTCTTCCTAAAGTAATTTAGCGTTTTGCAATTTATCTTCTGTTATAGCCTATTCCTTTCGGTATGTATGTTTCAATATATTGTGTGACTAACACGCGTGCGGACACATACTGCTCGGTAATTAATTTAACGTTTATTGAGTTATGTCGATAAAAGTTTCCTACTTATTATATTTTAACTTCAAAATACTTCGATGTAACTAAATTTTCTGATCCATTCAAAGTTATCAATGTTATCGAGTGGCTTTTTATGTCAGAAGTAACTTTTACACGTCAAGACAAGCGTGTTACTTTTAATGTCTCATTATTTAAAAAAAGTTTCAGCCTCGTGGGATGTTGGCTAACTGTATCAAATTAATGTGTAGGTATGTAATTGAGCCTCGGTGGGCTGCCGGCCGGTTGATCGACAACACGCCTGTTTATTTGAACCGCATCAATTCCGTAGCGATTCGCCGTAAAACCAATATTTATGCAATTTTTTTTAACAGCATTCACGTCGGAACGTGACTTGAATATTGTAATTTCTGCAATAAGCACTCACACGATAATGACCATATTTTTCTCAATGAAAGGCACGCGCAGCTACGTAAACTTCGGATTTCAAGATCCGATCGGTTGCATCACAATCTGCACCGAAAGTGGTCGTAAACTGACGAGCCTTGACAGCAAAGTATCGGGTTTTGTGATCTGTGACATTGCGGAATTGTCTATCTACCGTCCTTTTCGCTCTAAGTCGTGTTAATTGTTGTTAGATAAGGATGCAAAAGTCTCCACGTTGACGCTCTCACTTCCGCCCGCCCACGACAGCGCGCGCGCAACCTACGCGACCTAACTTACTTTTTAAATCGCAAGCCGGTGGTCTCGTCTCCACAATTGTTAGTGACTGTTGCCAGATTTAAATCAAAATGAATTCGAATGTTAAAATTTGAATTTTTAAAAGTTTTGTGCCTTTGCGAGTGCGTGACGTCATTGAGTAGGTGGTGCGCGCGATAAAAAGCGTTCGCGGTACACTTGGCGTTACACAACCTTTCGAAATGGCCATCCTCCTTAAATTATGACTTAATTCTGTTCTCTCTTTTGTGCTGTTATACGGTATGTGTTGTAATAACGGCGCTGCAATATCTACTTTGTGATTCGGAATGTCACTATTGCTCTCAGCTTTATAGTTACGGATGTTGTAAAATTCTACATTAAGCCCTGTTCCAATAAGATTTATAAAAGGTTTTTTTACAAAATAACTCTGTAAATGATCTCTGTTTTTGGTGTATATGCTCAGAACTCAATACTGATACATTTTTATCCATATAAATTAGGCTTTTTTCTCAATAAAGCTTTTACAACGCAACTCTATGTTAGTCTAATAAAGTTAGTAGCAAATGTTCTCCAAGACGTATACACGGCCCGTAACTCAGTTCCTCGCAGATCGAATCATACAAATCAACAAGTCATTAACATATAACCATCATAAATAGTTGATATATCAAAACGGAATGACGCATAGAATGTAGCGAGACAAGAGGAAAGACAAACAAACAAAGTTACGTGACTCGCTTTACCAAATCACACGAGACGCGAGGCTTAGCATAATAAAACGTTTATGTTCGCTATGTACATTTTGTTCATATATTTTCGCGTTACTGTAAGGAAGGTACGAAATCGCAGAAATAAATTTTGAATTTCGCTCAATAGATAACAATCAGACTCAATAAGTGAGCGATCTTCAAAATTTACATCTGTGACGCGAATCGGTAACTGTAAGGATTTACTCTTATGCATTTTACTCATTAATTCTCAGGCCATTAAACGAGTGCCATCCTCTTTGTAGTTTTAAGTCCAACGATTACTGAATTTGAATGCAACGAATTAATTTTAAGGACCATTGATCATTCTTTCTCAAAATATCCCGTTCCCTCCATATTGGTGCTAAGTGTTGGTGCTGCTGCAGCGACTTCGGATACATTCAAGGGTGATCTCTTAAAAATTGTTTCATAATAATTTTAATGGTAAAATTCTAATATATATATTTTTATAATGTAGTTAGTGACGAGTCCTTAAGGACCCAGTCCTGTTATTGATACCTGTATGTACGTAACATTCCCAGTGTGCGCTTCAGTGTATATTTTTAACATTGTTTGTGATCCATCCAGAGTAACGAGTTTAATGTAAGGCATGATGTGTGTTTGAGCGATTTTTGGAACATTTGGCCGATGCTTTGTTACAATATTTTTGTACTTCGTGATATCTGAGTTCGCGTGGGTGGCGCACACGACGGCCAGTCACCGGTGATCAAATAAAGTGGTTTTAGAATGAATATTAAATTAACAATCAAGCTAGTTTACACAGACTATGTAATGATCAATCTTACCATTTATTTCCGAACATAATAATTTAGTTGCTATAATACTTATTTATTTTTATTTAGTTTTTAAATTGTTCTCATTCATATTTTAACGAAGCATCTGCCAATTTTTAGTTCAATTTTACTAGTATCCAAATTTTTATAAATGGCTAAGTTATAGTAAATAAGTAAGAAAGTGCTAGTAAAATTGGATCTCGCGATTTTGACGTTGATACAATAATAATAATAAATTAATATATTAAGTGTTAAGTAACGTATGTATCCTAACAAGTGATGCGGTTGTACACTCAGCCACATAAATTTCTGAATTGGCGTTATCTTGTAAATATTCAAAAGTACTTTAAAATGATAAAGTTTATTGCAAGTTCGTCAACATATTTAAAAGTTTGTTGTTGCTGACTGTACTTATGAAGACTTATGGAAGTGTCTTATTAGTGCCTTATGAACGACCAAGTGAGAAGCCGAAGATTGTACTTAAAATTTAACTTAATGACTGTTTCTCAGTATTATTACGGAATCTCTGAATGATAGGCCTCTGAAACTGTGGTCGCGGTATTTGAATTGTTGGTACTTAATTATTTTCTGAAGCACTAAGTTAACCAGACGCTAGTCTAGAATTTTGTAAGAGATGTTTAGAACATTTTTGGTTATTTAAATGCTGACAATTATTAGTTCACATATGTAGACGTGTTGACACTTCACTTGTACTACCAGCGGATCTAATCTGTAAAATTTTCACCGTTAAAACTAAGGTGAAGTTAGCTGTCAATGACAATGTGGAATGACAGCTCATTTCAAGTTCACCTCTCCTAAGTTTTCACGGTAAATAAATTTTTTACGGAATATACCTGCTGCATCTTTAATAATTTATGAAATCAAATCAGAATTCTTTCAGAATACTATTAGCTTCAATACGAAAGTACTTGATAAGTAAAAAGTGATTCATTCCCTTATTCATCCATTACCAAAAGAAAAAGTGCTATTACTGTTGAATGATACCTTAATTTCCATCCGACGTCTTGTTCTCGAATCTCAGCCGACAAGCGAAGTGTCAATCATGAAATTAGGCACGCCGTTGACAGAAACATTAGCCGAACGCCGAAAAACAAAGACAAAAACTTCGAAAACATATATTTAAATATGAAATTAAGTTTTTCGACGGGCGCTCATTGCTTTCCAAGACGATTATTCATGTTTCGCTGATAAATGCGCGACGTGCAATAATTCCATTCTCGTTTAAAAGCTTGTTCGTGTTAAAGTCTTTACACACACGCGGTAGCTACATATATATTTTTGTATAAAATTTATAGCTCTCATTATAATATTTATAGTACATTTTTGACGTGCGACTTTATTGTGGTCCGCGTGTGTGTAATCGCCTCATATACTTTATTGTAACGATGAGTAGAGAAAATTGTTTGCAAGCTGTAAATGAAAACGAATTACCTGCTCACTGTATCATGTGGAAGTGCACGTCCGACTTCATAAATTATTTATGTACTCAGTATTAAGCTGTCACTAAAATTTACAATAGCCATTAAAAAGTTAATGTTGAAAATGTTAATTAATTCATTTACACCTTGGACATATATTTTCGGCGGTTTCTGCAACATTTAAATGCATATTACTCAGTGTTTTGACAATATTTTTGGGACATTACTCCAATGGTTGTGAAATGGCCGACTGTAATTCAAGTAGAAAAGAAATTACTCGATGATTAAGTTTTTACTATGACGTCACGCAGGAGACGCGACATTTTGTCTCCTCCGTGACGCGAATGACAATGTGATAGAAACAATACCTAAAGACGCTAGATCATTGTTACTGTAAAATACATTTTTTGTAAATATGTACAATAAAATAACATAATAAGCGAGGTCTTGTAATACTAGATGCAATGTTGTACAAGTTTTTTCTATTTAAATATTTTTTGAAAGATTTAATCTACTCTATTTTTAATAAACTTATTTTATCGTTTCGAGTAATTTATATAATGTGGTTGTACAATGTCGTAGATGAAATCGGAGAGACATTACAAAAAATATATATATAATAAAAAATAATAAAACGTTAAAAAATCTTATCAGGTTTTGTATTGTGACTAAGATCTTCCTACCTCCCCATCCACTATTGGATAATCCCTGGGAACTTGGTCTTCTATGATGTCCTGTGCCGGAACTTGAAGTTTCACTCAACAAACACTTTTGAAACTTTAGTAAGTAACGGTATCTTTCCTTTTTTTAAAACCAAGATGGTGGAACTTTAACGACGGCACCGTGAAACGGAAAATGTAAATAGGGGCGGCGACTAAGGGGCCCCAATTAGGGTACAACACTATTTTATCGACATTCGGCACATCGTTTAAAGGCCTAAAGTGATGTGTACGCATTCGATGGAATTTTGTTGTACTTTAATTCTAGTCGCCGCCAATCGGACCATAAGGACCATCCTCCCTTCGCGTTTTTATTGCAAACATTGTCGTAAAGCATCCAATTCGATGTTTTAAATTACGTTACATTATTAATATCGGTGTTTTAAAGGGGTGTGTCCGATAGTGTTTGGCTTTTATCGATGCTAAAATCCGACAGAATCGAGATGCTCGCTGGTGAACGCTTGCGGTCATCAGAGCGAGGCATATTCGATTCTGTCGGTTGATAGTTTTTACTGTGTCGAAGCCAAAAGCTGTGTCGCTGTCCCCATAATTACTTTCGCCGTTCAGACGTGAATATTACAATCATAAACATGCAATAATTGCTCAATGATCCACCTTCGGGTTTGTGCACACCGGCCATGGAAAGGCGTTCCGGACAGCTTTCTTTTGCCTTCGACTGAGTTACGTTTTAATTCTAGAATTTAATATTGGCCAATCTTTTGCGTCTTGTGAACATTGAAGAAGGAAAATGAAGACTGCAGTAAGGTAAGTGGTTTTTCCTATTATCTACTAGTTTTTAAGTTAATTTATTAACGACTAACAATTGACATTTTGCATTTTGTGTGTATTTTGATGTGCTTTTCAGGTATGCTTTACTGGTATCAATAGTTTTGTGTTTACTGAATCTTATGTTTTTGTGATTACAATTTAGAGACTTCTTCATATTTCACCATAAAAATCGAAAATATTATGTTTAGCAAAAAAACAAAACAACATTGAATCATAAAATATTCCAAACTTTCATTCTAGAAATCGTTTTGACAGGTTATATGCGCTGATTCATAAATCAGTCTTCAAAAACACCATAAACTCTCCGCGCACAAGATAAACAACACGAAACATATTAGTTTTTTCGCTTTCTCGCCGACATATTGTAACTCATGGCTTTATGCACGATTCTGCATAAAGCAACACCTTATTTTTCCACATTCATTAAATAATATATTAAACTGGACACCAATATTATCTGTGAGAGGTCAAGACTTAATGCATCCGTTTAAAATATTGTGACGTACAATGAATTATCTTTAGTACGTGAGTCGCTTACTACATAACACTGGCCATTTTCATTTGAGCCTACACTTTCGTCTTGCGTTTCACCGTCTTAAAGAAATTCTTATTTTTGTACGAATAGGTGTATCTTTTTATGCTGGTCAAGTAATTTCACAAGTTGATCGTCATTTCAATGGGGTAAATTTATAGAGGATTCTAGTGCCGTTCGTCTGCTTGCAGACTTTATTTGACCGTCAATCTGCTTGTCCAAATGATTGTAGTATGGAGATTATCCAGCTTATAATAATAGTACAATGGGCGATTGAGACCGTGTGTATTGATAATTGTGTGTGGTCTTTGATTATTAGTTTGATATGTTAATATGTTCCAAAACATAATGGGTAGGTACTTACTTCAAAAACATTGCCATACACTGTCTTAGTAAAAGAAGGGATCAAGGGAGCTTATTGCCTGAATTAAAAACAAAATGGTATGTAACGAAATAGTTAAATAATTTCCTGAAAGTCAAATTCAAAGCATTTATTTCAAATAGGCACTTATAAGGCACTTGAACGCTTGGTATGGAGAAGAATGGGCAAGAAACTCCACCGTTACTCTTTTAAAATGTTTGTTGTAGCTGTCCTGATTACGTAATCCTATTTACAGTACATACTAGAAGAAACTTAATTACTATTTAAAGCATTACGTTTACTTGGAAAACTTTCCTCTTTTTATATTACTAAACTTTCTGCTCAGAAATACTTCGGATTATACAATGTTATTTTTAGTATATGCGAAACCTGAATATAGCTTGTTCAGAATAAGTAACTGAATCGATTCCAATCATTTTTACCCCATGTTATATTTTGTCCCAAAAATATTTAAAAAAGGTTAAAAGTTGGACACCGAGCGACACTAAGTAGGTTATCCAATCTCCGCGCCGAACGGTTAGGTACCGAGGTACATCAATGAGCGCAAGACGGCGCGGCGCGAGCGGCGCGGGTGGGTTTTTGTACGCACAAACAGGTAACTTAAAGCTTATAACTTTGTGATTTTTCATGATACAGTTTAGAAATTTTGTACATAGATTCTTTACATAAAAATACTAGACACGTGTTTCGGGTTTCGTATATACTAAAAATAATGTTGTATAACAGTTGCTAAGTACTCTTACAGTTCGTCAGTTCCTTATGGTACATCAAACTTTTCCAATCACGCTAAGCTTGCGTACTTCTACTTATTTTTGCTAAGTTTATATCGACAACTTACAACACAAACTTGTCCGAACAACAGTTTTCTTCGACTCCTTTTGTCGTGAGCATCATAACTTGATTGTTTGATGTGAAAACAATTTGTTTTATTGTTTTCTTCGGAATTGGAGTTTTTGTTGGTGGAAACTTGAATGCAGCTTTTATTCTTAAAGTTTTCAACATGTTTCACGCAGTACAAAAATATGTCTCTGAAACGATGCTATGCCTTCTTGCCTTCGTTTATCACACTTATATAGGCGAATGTTTGTGAGTGTGTTTGTATGTTTGTTACTTCTTCACGCACAAACTGCTGAATGGATTCGGATGAAATTGGGCACACAGATAGTTTATAACCAAGATTAACACATAGGTTACTTTTTATCCCGATATTCCCACGGGATCGACACTTATGCGGGTGAAACTGCGGGGCGCTGCTAGTCATGAATAAAGTCGTTATGTTAGGGTGTCCTAAGACTGCGGTGGCTACCACATAGCATCCGCAAATTACCTGCGGATGACGTCACTGATACGAAAGTAGGTCAGTGTTTTCGTAGAGAGCGTTTTTTGACACCTTACTTACTGTCAAACCCCAGTGCCATCTTTTTAATGACAGCTGTTATCTCTTGTAGGAAACAATTGTTTAAGGCGTGAATGAATGAATGAATTAATTAGCTCATCTAATGCAATTACTCGAATCCAATAAAACGTGTAAATCTCGTAAATTATTCCACTACAGCAATAGTTTCTACTTACGATTTCATGCAAAGAAAAAAAAAAAAAGAAGAATCGATTTCAGTTTCACAAACAATTGCTCATTGCGTTGTAACGCTCCATAAGTGTTGCGTTATGTTGATATATGACTGTTGATTGTCACTTTATGTTGATGATGGTCAGTGAGAGCCGTGATAGACGTGCCCGCAGTCATTACCGAGATTCCTACTTAATTATATGTAGGCATTTGAAGGCGAGTTGGTAGGTTGCAGTTTTTGCGCGCACCTGACGCATCTGTGGACTATAATAATTGTTCTAGAACAAAGACGGTTCTCTGTTTTCTATTTACATATTCAGATGGCAGTACTATAAAATAAATTTAACTTCCTTGAAATCTTTGGAAGAGTTATGATCGATTAATAGAACAGCAGCATATATATTACACAGGGTTATTGGTAAAACATTAACAATCTCTTATGAGGCATTGTACTCATCATTATGAACAACTTTTACTATGGGACCAAACCAGAAATCGCGAAAAAAAAAAACAACTGTTCCCTACATTTATGTTCGTATAACTCGTCAAAATGTAGGGAACAGCTGATTTTTTTTTCAGCGGTTGTTAATGTTTTACCAATAACCTTGTATACTACAAGATTTTTGTAAGGGTACGAAATTAAAATTATTAGAGGGGTAGATTACATCGCTGATGGACACCGACCATAGCCATTTTCAACCGACTTCAGAAAAGGAGGAGGTTCTCAATTCGGTTATTTTTTTTGACGTGACAACGTCTTAAATTAGGTTGCGACTGGGAGTCACTTATGAAAAAGTGTAACGCTCGGTAACGTTACGATGAGTCACCGAACGAGAGAGAGGCCCGCCGAATGCCTTGCGTCTCTCTCCCACTCAACTATGATCGGATGATCGGTCGTTGTCACGTAAAATCTTCGCCCGTAAAACCGACTTTACAGGCAACCATTTTTTTTTTTTCATTTTTATGTTACGGACGGTGTTTTTATGTGACGGTGTTGTTATGTTACGGTTGTTTTTTGTGTTTGTTGTGGTTTTTGTTGTACCTCAATACGCCGTAATTTATAAACCGATTTTGGAAATTCTTTTTTTATTTAAAAGGATATACTTCTAGATTGGTCCCATTTTTATCAAAATCCAGTTCTGATGATGGGATCCATGAGGAATTGAGGGAACTCCTCAAATATTATAGGCACATCTATAGCGATTTGGGTATTTTTTATAGTAACTCGTGCATTTACTCTCGGAAACCACTATTTGGTGAAGTGGAACTACTGAAGACGACCACAGATGGCCACCGGAACTACTCAATAATAAGTATTTCAAACGTCCCTGCATCGGGATATCGGGAAAAGCAATATTTTGTAAACGGCGATGGGCAAGTTGACATTAGGCCATTGTAACTTAGATACATTATAAACAGACCCACTAAAAAGCGAGAAATAAAAACTTTTTAACAAAAAAAAAACGACTTCCAACAAAAACACTACAAAGTGAAAAATAACTTTAATTTCGGAAGTCGGTGGCAAAAACTAAAATACAGATCCAAAGACACCGACTTCAGAAATTAAAGTTATTTTACACTTTGTAGTGTTTTTTCTCTAAATAGAAATGTATTGAACAACTCGAGATGATACTGAAACACTGAAACTACAACAGCATTACCGTCTAAGTCAGAAAAACTTCGAACATTTCGGAGATACAAGCAAACTTTCCATTTATAACCTGTGTCCCGTTCCTGTCGCATCAAACTGGCACACGAGGACACAGAGCGATAACGTGGACACGTTATATTAATGCAAATTGCCCACCGAGCCACCATCCTGGTGTTATCGAGCATTTTTATACGCGCCAACAGAAATACCACGATGCCATTACTTGGATGCGTTCCGTTGCGTTCACATGCGTGAGAATGATTATATTTAATACTCTTATTGTGTTGTTTACAAATCGATTTCTTTGGTTAGTGCTAAGGGATGAAAAAAGGTTGAGTTACTGGCGGCGTGCCGGAGTTATGGTTATGGCTGTGGATGGCTGTTGAGGTTTTGTTGGGGGTTGATTAACTTTTTGTTGGATAGCGTGGTTACATTAAGTTTGATTTTTGCACCTTTCTTCGTTATATATTGAAGGAGGAGTAATAGGGTAGTTTTGGAGAAAAAGGCATGTTGCGTCCACCCCTAACAAATTGGGATAGGGCAAGAGAATGATGATAATAAAATACCCCGAAGAATGGTGAATTAAACAACTATGTATATGAGAAGAGTTCCAGGCTATGGGCATTTGGATATGCTAATCTATTTAGTAATTCCCAGTAAAAATACGTCTTCAAAAACATTTTTACAAAAAAATCTTATTTCGGAAGTCGGTGTCAAAAACGAAAATGCGGAACCAACGACACTGACTTCCGAAATTAAAGTTATTTATCACTTTATAGTGTTTTTTTTTGAAGTCGGTTGTTTTTTTTTGTAAAAAAGTTTTTATTTTTAGTTGTAGGTACCTACCCCACACAAATTCAATTAACACTAGTGCATTGAAGAATTGAAGACACCGACTAGAAGAATCATCAAAATTCGCATTGAAATGCCGGAGATGCAGTACATTTATGCATATAACTTCGTACATAGGAATAATTACCTAATGTATTATACAGTGTGAGTCTTCATAATGTGCACATAACGAAATGAGGGAAACATAGCTTAATTTTGTCGACGGAAAAAATATTTGAAAATATAAAAAATATTTAAAAGGATCTTTACCTGCTAAAGTATGGTGATTGCAAGGCCTTTCTTTAACAGTTGATAGGAAATGTTGTGATTGAGTTATAAACATGGTATTTTTACGTTTAGAAATCTGATACGATGGAGAATGATTTAAAATAATCAAAAAGGGTAGGTAATCGGGACTTTTATTGAGTAATTTTACAATTATTGTAAAAATTTATGAAAGAAAATCAGATTTTTGTTAAAATTCTCAATTGAGGGGCGATTGTTTACACAGCAGCGAAAAATAATTTTAAAAATATTACAAAAAAAATATTTTTTTAGATTTTTTAAAATATTTTTTCCGTCGATAAAATTAAGCTTACTTTCCCTCATTTCAATATGTGCACATTATGAAGACTCACACTGTATAATAAAACCTTTCTGAAAGTAATGATCACATTAATGGAAGAATTATCAAAATTGCTTCATTCGTTTTTGACAAAATCGCAGACATACATACATACGGGTCGAATAAAGAACCTCCTTTTTTTGAAGTCTATTAAAAACTGGATTTACCAGACTAAGGTGAGACTCAAAGATTTCAACACTGCATAATCAACAACAAATAGAACATCGCTTGCAAGATTCCAATTTTTATACACACAAAGAATGTTTGGGTGCGCCTGCCATCGTTTAGTCATTAAACATAATTAATACGTATTAAAGAAGTGATATTTGTATCAATTTCGTATACTTTCTATCTACCCACGCTATTTATTTACCTGTTTGAAGCCTAGAATTGAGAATAATTTGTATACATAGTCCGGTATCCAATACCTATTGTCCGAGAGAATGGGAGCTTAGGAAGGATTAAGCTTAGGGTCAAGCTATTGTAAGCCAGGCAGTTGAGCGGTTGACCTAAATCCGTTACATGCAAGCTGGAGGTGGGTCAATTAATCGTTTAGTCTATCGGTTATTACGGCTAAGTGGCATTGGTTGTTGGGACACTTTGAATGCCTTTAATGAAACTGATACAGGAACATATCAGTTTAACTTATTAAGTTAGTTGAACGAGAACAGGGGGCTTAAAAAGGCCACTTTGGCAGAATCATAAAAGGATAACATTATGAATTATAATATGGCGAAGACGTGTCCGTGTTCGTCCGTGTTTTTTTCTTTTCGCTGAGTGCAGCGATAAAAAGAAAAACACGGACTGTCTTCCTAGTGACGTAGGTATAATCAAAGAGATTGGGATTGGATTGATTGGTATTTTAGCAAAGACGAAAAATATAACTGAAAAATCCTTCACCAATGGGATTTGATACGATTAACTTAACAGTTAACTGTCTATTATGATAACCTTTTATGATTCTGCCAAAGTGACCTTTTTAGGCCCCCAGATGGCGTTTGATTAAGTCAGAAGTAAATGAAAACATAAAAATATAACGTAGTGCTTATTAATAAATGAAACGAACGTTTTTCTCAGGTCTCTCCAATTATTGAAGATGAAGAGTTATGAATCTAAATTTTTTATCCTACGTCACCTGCATCAGGTCTTCGGGCTTCATAAAGCCGGTCCTATCAGATATCAACTGACGCTTTAATATTTACACTGTGTTTTTCTACGCTTGGATGAATTATTGGTCATTAAAACTTATATTATGTGCTAACTACTATCATCATTAGGTACTAACTATCCGATGTCTGCATTCGCAGAAAAAGCTGTTAGCGTCTCGTGGTCTTACCACAACGATTGTAAAGAGCTCTAACCGACGGAAACATAAATCCGAACAAGTACTCGTAGAGTTCGCTTAAACATCACAGAACATTGTGATTTTTACTCTCTCAATTCTTTACACGTTATATCTCAAACTCAAAACTCAAACTCAAATCATTTATTTCAATTAAACCTTGTACAGGCACTTTTGAATTGTCGAAATTAAATAGTCTGTCAGTTAGTCAGAAAGTTGAAGCTAGTTGCCCATTCCAAAGCGTAGATCTCTATGGAGAAGAACGGGCAAGAAACTCCATGGACACTCTTTTAAATCAAGATATTACAAAATCCTGGGTACATTATTCTTGTTGCTTCTATATGTGAGAACAATGTAAAAAAAGACAGAAATGAAGAAACAATTCAAGACATAAGATTAAAAATAAGCCATGGCAGTTAAGAGATGACCAGTCTCAACCGACGGCGCCCGTTCACGAACATGACGCGTGGATCAGCACCATCCAGCTCAACCATTTTGTAGGGAACCGAATGATCCAACACACGCGCCACCATCGGTGAGACATTTAAGTGAGCATGACACGTTCTCAACTGCCATGCTCTTTCAAGTCAACATCAAAAAATCATAATAAACGGAAACATGGTTCTTACATTCACAAAATTAAAAAAAAAAAATGCTTCTAAATTATACAAAACTACAGTTTGCAATTTATATAAGAGGTAAATAGAATTTTATTACCTACCAAACAGGAAGAGATATTTAATATTGAAGTATTCAACACTTAAAACTTGATTGAATAAATTAAGAAAAAAAAAAAAAAGTTATGATCGTAATGTCAGAAACACTTAAAAAGAAAAAGGGAAGCACCTCTTCCAAATATTGAAATTTTAACTAGTGAGTCCAAGTGTCTGTGGAGCAGGACCAGCATTAAGCCAAGCATTTTTATCTACAATATAATCATCCAACTTGTAATATGCTTGTCTACATAGTGTGCGTTTAATGCATGTTTTAAATTTCTTCTCATTTAATTGAAGAATATCGAGTGGTATTTTATTATAACATTTTACACAGTAACCCAAAAAAGAAGTTTTTACTTTAGACAATCTGAAACGCGGTTGATCTAATTTGTCCCTATTTCTAGTGTTAAAATTATGCCTGTCACTTATCTTACTAAAAAGGTGTAGATTTTTTCGAACGTACATAATGTTTTCATATATATATTGACAAGGAACCGTCATGATGTTAATTTTTTTAAACAGTTCCCGTAGAGATTCGCGTCTGCTGAGCTTGTAGATGGCTCTGACAGCCCTCTTTTGCAGAATGAAGATAGAATCAATATCTGCAGCCCGTCCCCACAACAAAATACCGTAAGACATGATGCTATGAAAGTAACTAAAATAGACCAGTCTCGCGGTCTCCACGTCTGTTAATTGGCGAATTTTCCAAACAGCGTAAGCGGCTGAACTTAGCCGCCCTGCCAGTGATGTTAAGTGCGGACCCCACTGCAGCTTTGAGTCAAGCGTGATCCCCAGGAAAACCGTATTTTCGACGAATTCAAGTATCTCCTTATTCAATACAACATGACATTCACTACTCCTAACATTCGGTAAAGCGAATCTAATGCATTTAGTTTTTTTCTCATTTAATACCAAATTATTTACAGTAAACCAATTATGAACCATAAGCATAGTGTTATTTACGTCGTCAAGATCCTGTGCACGTCTGCTTACTTTAAAAATCAGTGATGTGTCATCAGCAAATAACACCATTTGTGGTCGGTTTTTCAGTAAATGAGGTAAATCATTTATATATACTAAAAATAGGAATGGCCCCAATATTGAGCCCTGCGGTACCCCCATTTTGACTTTTAAGCCCGATGAATTCTCACCGTTTATTTGAACTTGCTGAAATCTATCATTTAAATACGATTTTATTAAGCTAAGAGCAAGTTTACCTAGTCCGTAATGCTCAAGTTTCAAGAGCAGTGTTTCGTAATTCACGCAATCAAATGCCTTGGATAGGTCGCAAAAAATGCCTATTGCATCTTGTGCCTCTTCCCATGCGTTAAAGATGTGTTTTAATAAGGTGACACCGGCGTCGGTTGTACAACGTCCTTTGGTGAAACCATACTGTTGATCGTGTAGGATGTTATTACGATTAAAATGATTAAGCATTTGATTTAACATTACTTTTTCAAACACTTTGCTAAAAACCGGCAAAACCGATACCGGTCTATAATTATTAGCGTCTTTGCTGTCCCCAGATTTGAAAAGTGGAATAACTTTACTGAACTTCATTAAATCCGGGAAAACCCCTTGATCTACACACAGATTAAATATTAAAGCTAAATAGGGTGCAACTGTCTCGATAATGGATTGACAAACTTTAGTAGACATGCCCCACAGATCTTCAGTAATTTTGATCTTAAGTTGCTTAAATGCCTTTATAATGACTATGGGGTTTATGTGTTTAAATTTAAATTCCACAGGACAGGCTGAGACATTCGCTCTTAATAATTCAATAGCTAGTGCGGGCGAGGAATTTAAAGTTTCTGTAGTTTTAATTGGGATATTGGTAAAGAAAGTTGCAAATTCCTGAGCAACATCGATGTTATCGCTAATGAGACCGCGGGAAGTGTCCAGTGCGTAATCAGTATTATGTTTTTTGTTCCTGTTCGTTTCATTGTTTATAATTTTCCAAACTGTCTTTATTTTATTGTCTGCTGATTTAACCTTGTTACTAATGAAAGAAGCTTTAGCTGCTTTGCAGATATTTTTAAAAATTTTAGAATAAGTAGCAACATACTTATTAAAAGTATCCGTGTTAATATACGGCTTAAGGCCATACAGTTCAAATAACCTTTCCCTACTTTTCCTGATCCCTTTAGTTGCCCAGTCACTGAATAAAAACTTAGGGCAAATAGATTTAGATTTCTTCTTAAAGGAATTATTGAACTCTGTTTGCACTAATGAAAAGAATTCTTCATACAAAATATTACCATTAGTCATACTTAGACCCTGAGCATTTAGCTTGCTAATTAAAGTGTTATTAAACTTATTCAAATTACCCGATGTTATTGGTCTAGTTTGAATCTGCACTTTTTTTATCGGTGTGTTGGATTCAAAAGACACGGTTTGACCACTGTGATCCGAAGGGAGATAATTTACAATGGCTTTATCTAAATATTCACAGCAACAAAAAACATTATCAATACATGTAGCAGTAGCCGTAGTTATTCGCGTTGGTTCCAAAAACACATTTGACAGATTGAATGATTTAAAGAGGCTTAACAATCTACTGCTATTTGAATTATTTTCCAAAATATTTACATTAAAGTCACCACAAATAATTACTGGTTTATTACCACTTGCAAGTTTTCCCAAGACATCTTCCATTACTGACTCAAATATAGAGTAGTTTTGATAGTTTGGAGGTCTGTAAACACACACTATAAAATGCTTATCTAGCTCAACACAGGACAGTTCGATGCTATGTTCCACCGATAGTTCCACTATGTCTTTACGAGTCTTATATTTTACACAATTTTTAATTAAGATTAATGAACCACCACGCAGCATGGATTTTCGGTTAAAGCAACTGCCTACACTATAGTTCTCATAATTAATCAGCATTTCATAATCTTTCAACCAGTGTTCAGTAAAACAAATAATATCAAACATTGTTTTTTCTAAAAACAATTCAATTTCTAATATTTTGGAAGAAAAGCCTTGAATATTTTGATGAAACAATTTCAAGGAATTCTGCTTAGCCCCTTTTTTACAATTAACTAATTGAGCGCTAGAAGATACCTTGTTGTAGGTGAGATTAATAATATTGTTATTGGTACCTTCTGTTGTCTTACTGCCTAGTTTAAATTATTGTGGCTGACCACGTTACTATTAGTATTATTACTAATTTTTGTGGTGCTAATTACATCAGACTTCGACATACTACTTATGTCTGAGTTAATAATAAAAGCTAATAGCCATGCTATTTGACGTCTAAAACTAATAGGCAGATATGCTGTACCCCTAGTCGATTTTAAATATTCAACAAAAGTGTTGGTGTCAAAAAATATAAGTTTGTCACTATAGTGATTAACTAATAAATGCATGTGGTTATTTAACATATGTATATAATGATTTTGTCTACTTGATAAGTACTCAAAGTATGGGAAAGCACACAATATTATTTTCTGACAATTAATCTTTAGGATTTCAGTGACACTCTCAGTGATGTCATCTATTTTTACATTCGCACTATTACCTACAAATACAGAAATAATGGCATTTGGATTATATTTCATGCAACTTATTGATGACATTACTTCTTTGTAGGATTTCCTAGGCATACAGTAATTAACAGCTGATTGACTCAGGTTGTTACTCAATAATTTACCCAACCCTCTCCCTAAACTATCTGAAAACATAACAGAACAATAACTAACATTACTAGAAGAAGTGACACCATAAGTCTCTGTCTGTGCTACTTGAGATGAACCTTGTACAACATGTGGTGTATCTTGATTGGGGGGGATACAGTCCCGAGCTAATCCAGACTGGGACGGGTCCTCCGTTGCCTCAGGTTGGATAGCCTCAAGGTTTGATTCCCTTTGACAAGAACATTGATGTGTGCTCAGAGTCATCGGGTCCCCTCTACCTGCCTCATCACTACACATTCCCACCAACTCGTTTGCAGCAAGGATGTGTTCCTTTATTTGTTTTTGAGAGCTCACATACTTAATATAATGTAAGTGTAGTGACTCTTCAAGTACCTCAATTTCAGACTGTAATCGCTGAGTGTCAATGTGATAAATGTTTTTACTATCTTCTAATTTGATTTCATAGTTTTTTAATTTATTTATTAGAAAAACACGTTCCTTCCTTAGTTTAATATTATTGGAATTGTGTTTATGTTGTTTCCTAAACTTATTGCATCTATTTATAATTCTATTTAGTTTTGCATATTTCTTTATTTTCTTTTGACTAACTTTATAACTATTATTATTATATTTCGATATAGAATCTTCAGTAAGGTCTATTGTTATTAAGGAATGAGGGTTGCAATTCGTATTAAATAATTCAGTATACAAGTTATTAGTTTCCTGAGCCTGAGTACGTTCTTTTAGTTTCTGTAACTTAGTAATTCGTACATTTGCATGAATTAATTCCTCTTCTAGGTCCTTAACCTTACACAAAGCCTCCTCATATAAGTTACTACAGTTATTGAAACCATCTGTGACCAACCGCAATTTGTCCCGTTCATCGACAACAACCAGGTATTTTTGATGAAGGTCTACTAGCTCCTGTTTTAAGCTTGTATTTTTGAAAACGACATTCTCGACTTCCTTCTCACTATCCTCTATTTCCTGTAGCAGCTGTTGGCATTTGCTGTTTGAAGCCTTAAGATCTTGAATGGTTGTTTTCAATTTAAGCTCCAACTCCTGAGCTGCAGCCTTACGGGTCATCACAGGCATGGTTTCAGGAATAAGAACTGAAAGTGGAATTAAAGAAACGGTGAGAACTAGTTAAATAACCAAACAAAGAGGAAAGCTAGAAATGAAAGGAGAAATTGGAGAAGTTAGTGTTGATTTAAAGGTAAAATGGAGAATGGGAGGCTGAATCTAATTGGAATGCAACTGATATGATCACGATCAGATTAGATAAAGTTAGTACACAGTAACATTGATTTTAGTGACCTATGAATTTACTTTTTACTACGTGGGTAGGATGCCTAGGTAAAGAAAAAAATCTAGTTTTACATTAATATTACAATAATTATTGAAAATAACGATAGTCAACGTTATTGTTGTTATGTACAATATAGGTAACAGTAATAGACTTTCAATATTTTGATATTTCACAATAATAAGTTTCGTTATGATCAAAGTAAACAAAGTGACTTAGACCCAGTGCAGGGTGCCAAATCAAAAAGTCAAACAAATAAGTCAACGAATGTGTTACAAAGTCTAAAATGACGATTGTGTGCTAATTTTAGAATAAAAGTAAACAATACTCCCCGTTTATATCCGCAGGTCGAACATCAGCTGTTCGTGAGAGGTTACCGGTAACGGTGGGCAACCAAATACTGTGTTTAACTTTGTAAAATTGCAGGAAAACAATAGTCCCGAGTATTTATGCAGTTAATTTACATTTAGATATATTATTACAACATAATTACACTTAAAAATTAAATAAAACTAATTTTAAAATACGGAACAAAATTTTGACATGTCACTCGGGCAGTGTTGCCAGTCTCTCTCCATATTATCTGATTCATACACCATGAATTCTGTTGAACTTTTAACAAAAAGTCATCTTATTTTAAACAAAAACGATCAGGGCGTTACTCGGTCAACTTGACCCTACAAACACATAGTAATTTTGGGAAGTACCCTCAAAATCTCAATACCTTTACTCTTGTATTTTGAATTACCGTCAGAAGACTTGATTTCAATTATGGTGGGGAAATCGTTGGTTGGAACCATCATTTAAATGTTAAGCGTTGTGTAGTCGTATTTGCTGTGCGGCAGAGAACACATGGCTCATGG
Organism: Oligia fasciuncula; assembly: GCA_963082905.1. NCBI lineage: Eukaryota > Metazoa > Arthropoda > Insecta > Lepidoptera > Noctuidae > Oligia > Oligia fasciuncula. Next base: position 18,476,654 of record OY720397.1, read on the forward strand.
GAGTTGGGTTTTAAAGTAAATTATCATTTTTGCTCGGTCACGCAACATTGGGCTGTCGAAATTGCGTAAGTTGATGTTTTTTGTGAGCGGCTGTTATTGTGTGAAAAGTCAGGTCACTTGTTTTGTTTTCTTTTTATTACGCAACAGTAAAGTGTGATGCTTTTTTTGTCTTTCTTTTACGAGTATCATCCGTGTGGATTTAAAGGGGGAAAGACTGAATTAGCTTTTTGTACTCTCCATATTTGTTTATGATGAGTAAGCTGAAAGCTTTTAGGGAATGGTTTTGAGCGATTCATTTTAAATGCGGATTTAGGGATGGCAGATATTTTCTCGCTGTAAGAGTCTCTAGTTTAAACTTAGCATCTGCTTTAGATTTCAGATTCCAACATCTCACTTAAGAGTAATTTGATGCAAGACAATGCTTTTGAGATTCCTATTCAAGGAGCTACTAATTGCATTCTTTAGAGTAGTTATCCTAAATTAAAGACTACTAATTCATCGTTAGACATTCAGGCACTTTCACGGAGGTAAGTACTTACATCTAAAAGCACTTACTTACGGCTGAATGCCTGACACAGCCCAGTGACCAAGTAGAATACGCACTAGTCTAAACAGTTTAGGCATGAAGAGTTATATCTAAATCTGCCGATGACATAAGATCCTATACAGCCGGGTCTCCTTGCTACATTAACCATTTGGACCACTCCAACGTTTTACGATATACTTCCAGATCCAAGAAAACAAAACACGGATTCAATTACGAAAAAATTAAGGTCAATTATTTTTAAATCACAAGACTCATGCGCAGACGTTAGTGGGTCGAGCAAAATAAGATTTTAACTCGCACGGAATAACCAAAACGAGTTTGTCATCAAAGGGAAGATTTTCAATAATTACCTATAACATTGTCTGTAGTTTCATTAAGCCGCTGACATAACCAGTGAAATTAAAACGTTGCACATCAATTCACATGTTAATACGTATTTAGTAAGAAATTGGATTTTCGATGGTGACATAAATATGGGAAATTATGTTTTAATGGGAAGGGATTATGTCGTGTTTCGCGATAAATTTGATTGTAGCGGTTGTATAGTGGTTTGGTACGGTGTCATTAGGTCGGTGGGACATTTGGAAAGGTCAGAGCATCAGATGAAAAACAGATTGAGTGGGTCTTGAAATTATTTTGGGGTATTGAGTTAAGATTGATCCTAGGCGTATTTGTTTGTTAGCAATTGCATTTAAAATAAATATACCTCCCTGATTTACGTTGAGCACAATAAAAAGGGACATTCCTGAAATCTTACCTTACATTAGCTGCAGAAAGAAAGGTCTGAAGGAGAAGAAAGGTACTAATAACCATAGTTGGTAAAAGAATTGGTGATCATTTGTTAGTACAAAGTTTGGTGGTGCTGTAAGATTCTCGTGACGTCACTGCTGTGGACATACGAGACGACGGATAATCTAGTTTTTGTAGATATGTAAGGGGATAGGTAAATAATTAATTTATTTGGTTAAACACAGAAGGTGAAACACATTAGAAAAAGACACTATTTAAATGATAAACATGCATCTATATATAATCTCCGCCTTTTTAAATCAGTAAAAAGTCGTCAACTTTCTCTTACTACGGTTCAGATTTGACTAAAGCTTTGGTTTTCTAGGATAGCGGTTCCGCCATACTATAACGACCGTCATGAAAATCTGTAATTTTCAACAGTATTTGACATTAAGGTGTCAGAAAATGCTCTGTATATTCATGGACAGTCGTTATTGTGTGACTCTTTAAGAGCCTTTACGACGTACGGCATTTCATAGAAACTTTCAAGCCCTTGTTTTTTGAAATGAAGTTACTTAGAACATTTTCGAAAAATAGTGTTACAGCCAAATTAGACCGATTTTAAATTTTCCATAGAAACAGAGATTTCCAGTTATCTTTTTTTTAAATAAGATATTTCAAAAATGTTCTTTAGTAACTTTTTAGACCTTTGTATCCTGCATATGCGTATGAAGTTTCATTAAAATCGGTTCATTCATTTCGAAAATCAAGGGCTTGAAAGTTTGTACGTCGCCGCCGTACGTCGTAAACGCTCTTACCGTCTTAGGAAACCAAAAAAGCTCTCCTGAAGAATGATGCTGAAAACAAAAATCCTACGTTGCCATAGAAACCATCATCAGAATCAAACGTCAACACCCAAAGATTTATAGCCAAAATTATACAGCGCAGGCGACGCGTTTTAAATGCAAAATAAGCTAAAAGTAAGCACTTAACAATTTCGGTGTTACCGGGAACACGGCAAAACAATTTGTTTGATGATAATATTCGGGCGTTAATTTGAGGGCCGTCGTCGATAAGATTGACGGACTGCCGCATGGCGACGTGTAATAAAAATGTACAGACGCCAGCACTATAAGCTGTGAAACTGTAAAATTTTCGCAATCAACTTTGAACCTTATGCTTTAGCGATAAAGTTGAAAATCTATTAAAGAAATTTGACAGATTGTAGTAGCTTGATGTGTTGTCTGTACACGGAATTCTTTTTGTGAGGGTTTTTTTTTGCAGATGGGTCCTTGGTCTGTTGGATGAGGTTTTAGCCCTTTTAGGTGTTGTTTTCTTTGTAAGAGAGATAGAGAGTGATGAAGTCAAAGAAGTAGCAAATAATTCATAGACACCAAATGGCTCTGGGGTTTTTTTTTTTTTTTTGCGGATGGGAAATCATCAAATGACCCGAGCTCTGGGTGGAGCGGAAGGGAGTGTCAGACTCTTACTGACTAAAACCCACCCGTGTTCCTACCTTAGCCCTTTATGTTCCGGGCCAGCGGTAACCCTTTCGGACAATCCCGCAGACCCGGCAGGCTTCGGCCCTATAAGGCCCCTCCGCGCGTGGAACACGTACGCGCCGTCCGGCACGGGCCTGGTCCTGATCGGACGGTGAGCTACCCATTACTCTCCGCCCACAGGCCCGCGCCTATGGTGGCCGGGAGTCGTCACGCGGCTCCCGACGCCGGGACGGGAGGCTCTTTCCCTGAGCCGTCCCGCCACCTCCTTCAGGTTCAGGGGATCAGACCGGAATAACTCGAAGTATGATAATCCAAAGTAATTTTTGGTTGTCAACCTATGTATAAATAAACCACCTATTAAACTTTTAGCTTTACGATACCCGGGGGTCCGTTGCACGGCTTGGACTTCTCCATTTACAAACATTACCTTAATATGTTGTTGTAAAACTTCATCACCTGTACATCATTGAAGATAGGCTTGGAGCAGTATTGACGAACAGATAGGTATAACCTATCTGTTCGTCAATACTGCTCCAAGCCACTATTAATATCTATTAAGAAATTACGTTTAAACACCAGAAAAGTGCTTCGTCATTTATTATGAAACATTCATACGAGATAGCCAGAGGTCTAAGTATTATCAGATAAGATAACACGGGAGTTGTGCCTGAAGCCTCGTGTATTAAAATAATGCATTTTGATAAATAATGGCATCATGCTAATTCGAAATAACAATTTATAACTCGTTTGTCAGAGGACATAGAAAGGCTTGTTTTAAAGGTGTTGGTACGGAGAGCATAGGTTTGTATACCTATATAAAAGTTACAAAGAAAACTGGCCAAGTGCTAGACAGACTCGCGCACACGAAGGGTTCCGTACCACAAGGCAAAAACGCCGAAAAAAACACGTTGTATGGGAGACCCCTTAAATATTTATTTTATTCTGTTTTTAGTATTTGTTGTTATGGCGGCATAAGAAATACACGCATCTGTGAAAATTTCAACTGTCGAACTATCACGGTTCATGAGATACAGCCTGGTGACAGACGGACAGACGGACAGCGGAGTCTTAGTAATAGGGTCCCGTGCTACCCTTTGGGTACGGAACCCAAAAAAAGCCTTTGGAGATGAGTCCATTTGTATTGACGATGGGAACCACGTTAGCAGCCAAAAGAGCAATATGCATATAATTTCATAAGTCCAAGAATACCGAATCTCTTTGAATTAATTTCTATTAAAACTAGATCTGGAGAGATTAGTATCGACAGTTTGAATCGAGATATATGCTCAAGCATTGTTCTAGAATATTGGCCCCCTTAAAGCGCCAACATTCAAACCAACTCGATACCTATAACAACCGAGATATTTCACATCAATTTACCTATCAGATTCAATAAATAGAGGTACAGCTTACGGGGACTCCCATCATTCTCGATGTATCGAATTTAACACAATAATCGTCGATCATCGCTATCGACTGATTAAAATTGCGGGTCAGACGTTGTTGAACCCACAATGTTGTGCTTGAGTTTTATAGCTATGCGGATCTGGTTTGGGGGAAGATTGACCTTAGATGGGAGCTAAGGTTCAATCCGTTTTTAAAGAGATCCCTCAAGGATGTAGAAAGAATAGAGTTGTGTCGTTCGGTGATTGATACACACCCTAACAATATGAAATGTGATATGTAAGTACGTGCATATATTGTTGGAGTGATGTTTTTTGGGCGATTCCTATTATTTACGGACCGTTATTTTATTAATAATGAAGCAAAGACCTCATAGCATTGCATAGTAGACCCTCCCTTAGGGAAGTACGAGTAGGTATCAGTCAGATGTATCACCCGTATGGAGGGTAAACTGGTAATGTGAACAATTTTAAAACGGTAGAATTACGGGTAAAATAAGCTTACAAATCAATTTAATTACCCAGTTTGGCAATAAAAAATTCTACCATTTGGTAAGCAAAACTATTCGTTTTTGTTTATAAGACTCAGCTGAAGTATCTAACGTTAAAACTAAGCTTTTTCGAAATCAAGTCAGTGAGAGAGATCAATTAATTCTAATTTAAACTCTCCAATCACATAATAAAATCTAAATTAATATAAAAGGACCTTATCCTCGACAATTTATTACGTGTCGCAAACGCATCTTTTAACACGGAAGTGTTGCCCAAAAAATGGCGCTTTTAGGTGCGTTTCGTGGTACCCCATCAATTTCACGAAGCTACCCGATTTTTCTGCGAGCGTTGATTGAATCATGCAAATTAGTTTTAACACGTTTTTATAAAATGTGGAGGATTTTAGCGATGCACGATGTTATCTTTTAGTGAAGAAATGAGTGTAAAAGTTGGAGTTGGAAAGCAGTGCTTGTGCCAAAAAAATTAAGGAGTAGCTGATTGTGGTGGTCCATGTGATGCGAAGGAAAGAAAAGTGATGAGTAAGAATATGAAAAGCTAATGGTAATTAAATGATTTGGTATGATAGGAGAAAAGAGACGGACCAAAGGAAAAAGAGAGACTATTTATGAATCAAAATCAAATCAAAAGTCATTTATTCAAATTGTCTGAGACACAGCAGTTTTCGATCGTCAAAATCACATAGACAGTCCACCAAAACGCCCGCCCTTCATTTATCAGTTACCACTCTGGAACGATGATATAGTTAAGCAGTAAGTGAACTCTTAGATGATGGTGATAGAAAATGACATTTCACATATACATTGGTTGGAGGGCAAGAAGATTATGATCTTCAAGCTTCCCTTGCAAGCTTTAAACTAGAAGTATTGATTTTTGAAGTGAAAACTTCTTTAGGTGCGTTAGACATTTTTTGAGATGGGAAAAAAACCATTGAACTCGCGCCACTGTTACCGTAAGCGACACTGCGCGTGTTTTGTTTATAAGACGATTAAAAAAATACCCGCTTTGGATGTGATCGGCTGTCCTCGGGGTGTACTCGGGTTTTAATGTATATCCGATATGTCAGTGAGTGATGGCAAAGTATTCTGTTTGTGTTTTGTTTTCACTTCTGTCTGTCGGCACTCCCGGAGTGTTTTATTTTTTTTTATTGATGAATGGGCCCGCTCTCTTTACACTCGGCTCCAAGTAACTTGGGAAAGTCGTATAAACGTGCCAAAAGATAAGGAACCAAAGAGTAAAGTTTGGTGATTGGACAGGTCCGCTCAATCTGTGTGGTTCTTTCCTCAAAAGACCATTTCAGACACCAATCTACATGGTCTTCACACGATCTGACCAAGATTTTGTCTGGACTTTAAAAGAGACTGTGACTTCTGAGTTTGTTTCGGCCTTTCTTCTCAGAATAGTCAGTTAGGAAACGCCGACCTCATCTAGTTTAAAAAAAAAAAATATGATTGACGTGTAAAAGTGTTTGTACAAACCTACTTACAGAAATAAATATCATTTATCATTGGTGTTTGCACTCTAATGGTCGATTTACCCGAGTTGATATGCTTTTGAAACTGTTCATCTTCGAGAAGTGTTTAATTAATATAGCCGTTTTGAACTTCGGTTCCATTCCAGAGAAGAGCAAGCAGCGGGTTAATTCGTAACACACTCACAGTAGCAATGGCTTTAATTTTGACAGTTTCACAATATTAATTGCGTTATTTACGTTGCTGAGCAGCCACATTTTTCCAACATATGAAGCAATGGGTTAGCAACATCCTTCAAAACGGTTCAGATTGTGGTTGATAGTGTGTTACGCAATGCGGGTGTTGTTCCTACTCAAACTGATGGGTTGACTTGACACATTCGTTAAAGATAATTATAACGGCACATTTTCCAGTCCCGATTAAAAGATAATGAAAATACAGGGTCCATTAAAATAAATGGACAAATTTTAATACAGCGCTCAGTACCTACGTCTAGCTAAAGATATCCTAGCAAAAAAAAAACACTGATTAAAGTGATTTTATTTTGACCTAAAATAACAAATTGTGTATTTTCGTTAGCTGATTATTTCTCTATCTATGCCTTTTTCTTGAATATTTTTTTACCATCGTCCTTATTTTGGTGGTCTGAATGATTTCTAAAAGTTTGTCCATCTATTTTAATGGGACCTTATATAGGGTGACTGGTAATTAGTGACCGATACTTAAACACGTGATTTTACTCATCATTATGGACAACTTTTACTATGGGACCAAACCTGAAATCGCGAAAAAAAAATCAGCTGTTCCCTACATGTATGTTCGTCTAACTCGTCAAAATGTAGGGAACAACTGTTTTTTTTTTCGCGATTTCAGGTTTGCTCCCATAGTAAAAGTTGTTCATAATGATGAGTAAAATCACGTGTTTAAGTATCGGTCACTAATTACCAGTCACCCTATATGTAAGATTTATTGTTCGAATAGGAGTAGATTACATGGCGAGGTAATACAAGCACAAGAATAAAGTTTCTTAATCTATTTAGTGTGTGCCGTATGCCGTACTGGGGGCCTAAAAAGGCCACTTTTGCAGAATCATAAAGGAATTCATCAAATCATTATAAATCATAATAGACAGTTAACTGTTAAGTTAATCGTATCAAATCCCATTGGTGAAGGATTTTTCAGTTATTTTTTTTTGTCTGTGCTTAAATACCAATCCAAATCCAATCCCAATCTCTTGCAACGAAAAAAAGCAAAATACGTTTATGATTCTGCCAAAGTGGCCTTTTTAGGCCCCCTGTTGTTCCCCTAGATAGATTACAAAATAACCTGTGTTTAGGAGAAACAGTTCCGATCCCCGTCATATGTTTGAGTGATTACTTCTTTAGAAATTCTTGGGTTTCGTCGTAGTTTAGCTTTAGAAAAAAGAAGCGGACAGTATTTTTGCAAAAATGATGAGCCACGGTACAAGGAAAACTTTTATAAAAACTATGCGTTAAAAGATTTTATTTTAAAGGTAGGTCGGTGTTGCCCAAGGACTATATGCAAAATATATTGATGATGAATTTATTGTTCAAAATGGCTTCGTCGTGTACCATAAACAATTGCAGCTTCGTTCATCAGCTATAATTTTGCGTATTTATCATATTTTACATCAAACTGTCACCATGATGTAAGAGACCACAGACAGGTGCCTCTAGCTACAACTAGTGCGTGCACATCGATAAAATCTTGTTGGTCGATTGTCGATCCGATTATATCGATATTAATTGTTGTTAAATATGTCGAGATAAAAATGCTAGCAAGCGTGATCGATAAGATTTAATCGATTATTGTTTCTTTTAAATTGATATTAATTGTTGTCAAAATGTCAAAACAAAATGCGAGAATAATTCGAAGCTTGTTGATTAATGACGATAATTTAGATAAAATTAATCGGTATAAAGATTTTATCGTAGATGTGAGATAGTTGGAGAATGTTCTAGTTATTCATTTAATGAATTGACTTAATTAAAAGTAGGTAATTAAACGTTTCTCTTTCTAATATCAGTATTTTACATGCAAGTGACTGCCTATCTGACCTCCACAACTAAGTTACTGGGTAATACGATACCCCTTGGTAAGACTGATTGTCAGACTTTCGGGTTTCTGAGTACCCGTAACGACTGCCAAAGATCTACGAATGACAGCCGGGACTAATGGCCTAACACGGAAGGGTTTTGATATGTGAAGATGGTCACCTATCCAAGGACCAACCGCGACAAACGTAGCGTTACCTGATCGATCGACCCGTGCGGCTGTTATTTACTTAGCATTCAAATTATTTGTTGATTATTACCGACTAGTACAATTACCGTTTAAGATATTACCTACATTCCTCGGCCGGACAAAAGTATTGCCCACTCTGTCCTATTAAAAACTTCACTACATTTGTCGTTAAAAGTAATTGCGTCATTATGACCCCATCTTCCCTAATACGGACAAGAATAGGAAATATTGCGAAAAACTACAGTTATCAGTAATTGTTATTCTTCACTCATTGACATCTCAAAGAACAAATAATTTTTACTCTTAAATCGATTCTAATAACAATAATATCGGTTAAAGAATCGATTCTATCTGCATATGTATGCACTATTTGATGGTCGAGTGTTAAAATATGTGTATAATGTTGGTTTAATCTATAGTTAAACTTCGTAAGTGTTGAAGGCATTTTTATTGTAAACGATTATCGTTTCTGTGTGGACTTTGACGGGATGATTGCATTTTTTCATTCAGTTTTGACATTTAATTTGGAGAATGTTCGCTCTTTTATTGTTTATGCCCTGTTAGAAGACTTTGATCCTTACTTTCAACATTTTAAGGATCATTTTTGGGACTTGGTAGTGGTGGCTGGCGTCGGCCGAAAGAGCTTTCATCAATACGTTAATCGCACTTTTTTGTATTGGAAAGTTATTGATTATTATCGATAATTTTCGCTTATGGTTTCCATCACGTGATATTGTCACGAGATGCTGTAGAACTCGACTTATTTTTATACTCTGTAAGGACCGAAGAGTTTTTGTCGAGCTTATTGTTCTGAAGAATAAGGAGGTAATCAAGAAATAATGACAACGATAAAACATGACTTCGTTATCGTTATTAATATTACTGAAAATACAGAATTACTCCATCAGATCTAGAAGAAATACATTTAAACACACCAAATATTGAGGGTCACTTAGTTCAACCATGTAAGGTTATGTCACCTGATAGAGTCGTGGAAAATACTTCCTATGCAATCATCATCATCACAGATTACTGACGTTGCTCAAAAAGCCGCTAAGCTGAAGTGGGACTGGGCTGGCCACGTGTGCTGTATGCCCAATGAGCTTTGGGCCAAAATAACCACCACACAGCCCTGTGGAGCCCTGACACAACTAAAAGGCGTCGCGGCAGACCCCGTAGAAGATGGTGGGACAAGCTGGACTGGAAAACAAACGACCAGTGGTCCACTTTAGCCCTGGATCGAAAGAGCTGGAAGTCCGCATAACTTCCAGCTCTTTACCATCAATCGCTACCATCACATGGGCGTAAGGTGAAAAATGTATTCACTGTTCATTACTTTTCTGTTATACAATACTTCTTGTAGTACCTAAAGAAACGGCCATGCCTCATATTTTGACTTTGACATATTTGAGTTTGTGAAGTTAGGGCTTGTAGAGTTAGGGCGTGTAGAGTTGGAACCTTGGCTCTACATGAGATCTGATAACTTTTTGACAGTGCGAGCTATATATGTGGGCTCGTCTTGACAACATTTTACATGAGAATGTTTTTGGTAGGATTATAATATCTACGAGAAGTTTTATCAAGGTCGCCCTATAGCTTAACGACTTAAGTAAACCAGCCCATTTTTCATCAGCTTCTCAATACCGAGGACCATGGCAGACAGGTACCATTGCCAGAGGACACCAATATATTAACTTCGCTAGATACCGACTATAATCTTAGGGTGCTTGCATAAAGATACTGGTTTCCGGTCTCGATTTGTCGGTACAGGTCGGTACTGATAGGTACAGTTCAACACACGAGGTACGAAAAAGTGTAGGTAGACGGTACCGACAAGTTTCAACCTGTCTTTATATGCTAGCCCAAACAGAAAGTACCGAACTATTACCCGCACCGATCGGCACCGATCCGTTCCAACTTCAGGCTCACGCAGACACGCAACGCGGCTCCAGAACAATTCTTTTGAAGTTTTCATAGAAATTGTTCCACCAGCTTCGCGTCGCGCCTATCTGCAGCCTTTGTCCGTACTGACAATATGTATCTTTATGCAAGCAGCCTTACAAAACACATAGACAGAGCTACGCTATCAACACACAGATTGACATTGACCCAATTCAACCTTATATTCAGAATCAGATGTTATGCCACGTGGAAAATACCAAAAAAACATACATAGATATAAATGCTCACCGACCTTTGTAACCGTGTAGGTATAGTCTAACTTATAACGTAACTTATAATGAATATTATAGAATGTATCGGTCGTCATGTCGCGGATTCGGCGTAGGCGATACACTTAATTGACTGTTAATTTAGTTTGGTGCAAGTTATGAGAGGAGGCGATTTGGTTCAGAGGTTGGTGGTGACGTCATTTCTAATTCATGTGTGGTTTGGATTGGCTGCAAAAGTTGTACTAGAGTCGGACGGTATGTCTGCACTCATGCTCTTTCATCAGCATCTTTCGACTTTAACTTCATATTTCTATCGCATGCCTTGAAACGTGAGATTTTTAGCAGTCCGACATATCTCTCTATGGACGTGACGAAAAAGAGGACTAACAGGAAATGTACTGTTTGACAGATTTTTGACATCTTCTTTCACAAGCAGTGCCGCCATCCACATTCATTTACAGCCGAACCCAATTACCTATCTATCACCAGTTTTGCATACTGGAGATAGAAAAACCTGGTTTAACGTCCCAATAATCTATATCAGTAGCGATTTGTATGATTATATTATACTAGCAGTTATGAATATACTGGCTACCATCAGTAGCGATCTGTCTTTAACTGAAAATAGGTTTTTGGGTTCGGTCGTTTGTTCACAGCTTTGTTCGACTGTAGAGTGACTGACTTGGCATACAGCAATATGTTTTGAGGCAAGCTCTATAGCATGCGCAATGGCGATAGACGCATACGTCAGAGGTAAGCGCAAGATGAAAATGAAAACGCACTAAAATCTTTACATAGCTAGTAAAACATATTACCTAGCTGCTTATAGGAAGCATGACTAAGGACTGATAAGCTATTGCGGTGTAATGTTGAGCTGAGCCGTGCTTTTACAAAGGGAATTAAATATTTTTCAAGAGCTGCATTTTTTTTTTAATTTTTATAATGGTTAAATAGCAATCATATAGTAGTTACATGCAAACATCACCGTAGCGTCAAAAGAGCGCATATCTATTTCTGTTTCTTTTATTATTGTCGCAATCTCTCGAAACTTGGACCTCTCAATCCTTGATGCCGCCTGCTCGCTGTGGGCGACACAAAAAGGTGCCGCGCTACAAATATTGTTGTTCTAACAATTTCGCTAACACGCCATAAACACAGCTTTGGACATTTGTCATATACATAAATAATTAATACAACTATAAATAATGATTAACTTATGATAACTGCGACTTTTTCGTACTTTTTGATACATTTCACCGTTAAATTTCTGAAAAGGGTATTTGTGTCGATGGTTTGACTCATGCTTACATCACTAGCTTTTGCACACGGCGGCGTTTGAACGTTAACCCTCTTTTCACAATGTAAACATGCTACCACGACAATAAAAGATTCATTCAGTCGTTAGAAAAGCTTGTATGGCCATACTGAGGTTGTTTTGGCCATATATTTTGTGTTAAAGAGTGAGAAGACACGCAATTCATTTGTGAGGTTATTAACTTTATTTTCTTGACGTTTTGTGTACCTATTTATTACGCGCTTCCAGCTTGTTAGGTGCTGTATCCAGGTGCTTAAGTGTAATAGACGCACCTTTTAAAATCTTGTCGAATAGGCATCGTCTATTAATAAAACTAAAGCCACCTGGCATCATGGCTTCTTCGACATGAAGCTGCTTAAAAGCTTAAAACCTCATCCACACTGCGCTTACACCAACTTTAGTGCAGGTAAAATTCGCGCTACATATGCTTATCTATACAGTAAAACCCATTTAAGACGATTTCACAGGGACCCAACCAAAAACGCGTCTTAACCGAGAAAGCGTATTATGCGGGATAGGGAAAATAAAACGTACTACATGTTATTATGTTCTAATTTCGTATATTTTATAAGTTATTTAAAGTAATCACTTATTTTGTTTTGACAGAAAGATTTTGATGCATTAGCAATTACAAGATTTTCAACATAATTTAACATTTGCAGTACGTCTTCGCTTTGATTCAAAGAAGCTACAAGCCGTATGAGGCGTATTAAACGGGATGACGAAATGTATGTAAACACGTATCAAGTTGCAGGGACTGGCGTAAATTGGGTATTAAGCGTGATCGTATTAAACGGGTTCTACTGTATATAGATATCTACTTTTAAGTTAATTTTAGTTCCGCCCGTTCCCATCTGAGATTTGCTAACTAGTGACATCCCCGTCAGTTTCAGTCTTTGCGATAGAATAACCGTAGATAAGTTTGAAATACTCGGAAGTCTTACAATGTAAGGAAGAATGATCATCATTCATTCATCTCTTAACATAAAGCAGATCAATAGTGGGCCCTTCCCTTCCCATAATTCTACAAAATCCATATTTATCCAGCACAATCAAATTATTTATGATCCTTCATCAGGTTTTCGCCGAAATGCTCTGAATCTCTGAATATAATCTTATCTTCGATCGGCCATCTTTGCCATCACCCGTCCGTCACCAATAAACATGTCATGCCGTTGACGGATCGGGATAAAGTGAGTAATGGACACAATAGCATAATTTGACGGGAATCAAAATATGAGCGGTTGTGGAGCAGGGCGGTGTGCACACACTGTAGAGTTATGAAGGGAATTTCATAGGAAGATGTTACTGAAAGGAACAAATTAGTCGAATCTTTTATTAATGTCATGAAAACTCATCACAACATTTGCCTTGAATACGGGCGATAGACATATCTACTACCACATTATGAAGATACTGAGTTTTCCTGAATCATACCCAGAGGTTAACAGTTTTGAATTAGGGGCTGGTTAAAGGTTTTTACTAAACCGGCTTGACTCCTAAGCAGTTTCCATTTCCTGCAGAATATTAATCACAGTTTTCTGTACAATATTTTAGAAATAACACTGTAGAGTTCAATATATTATAATGAATTTACACTTCACTAGATGTGTGGTCGGTCCTTTTGCCAAATACCACACCTACTAATTGTAAAACAAATAAGTGTACCTACAAATTGTTAACCAGATGAAATGTTTTTAATTCACTTGCGTTTAATAACTAGCCTAAAGATTATATAACGAGATAAAAACACAGCAATACTTATTTGTAGTACAAATGACCGTATTGTTTGGAAATAAAAGCGAAAAAACATGTACTTCATTCTTTATTATTATGACCGCTCTCATTAGCGCAGGTTTGCAAACATTTACTGCCTATTAAAAAGCTTATGACCGCTGATTCGATCTTTATGCATTTTATCTTTGATTAATGATAAAGGCTATGTTTAGGTGGCATTGTGAATTATGTACGGTATTGGCCAGCTGGTGCTGCAGGTAGAAAAATACACCTTTGGCTTTGTACATTATTTTTCAATGCCAACCATGATGTCCGAAAATGAAGGTAACTTAACATCTGTACATCATACACTGCAGCTTCTCCTATAATTGTCCTGCCTGGCTCAAATCGGCTGTAAAAACCACATTCGATTTTACAGTAACGGGAAGGAAAAACAACCTCGTTCATTCTAAAAATATCGTTCGTTTTAGTAGAATTTCTTTGACAGTCACGTAAAACCTTCGTTTATTGTCCAGGACTAAGTAATTAAAATCATCGAAGTAGGCTATAAAATTGACAAGTTGATCGATTCTTAGAACTTATCTAAGCTTTTTAGAAAGAAAAGCCGATACTGTCGTTCTATAACTCTTAATAACTGGTATAATAACAAATAACTCGGATCACCCATTGGGACGGACATTATAGAAATTCCCATCCCAAAGCGGATTTTATTGCCGAATCAAAATCCGCTGGGTGCGAGAAACACAGAACCGGTAGAAGTAGCGATGCTTGGGGGACGCTATGTCCAGCAGTGGACGTCTTTCGGCTGAAATGATGATGATGATGGACCAAAATCCTTTAAAGCAATTTTTCTTATAGGTAGTAAGAAAAGCTTCATAAGGCAAGCCAGTTTCTTAACTGCAGAAACGTCTTGAGTTACAAAATCGGAGTTATTTCCAATCGATTTGATCCCAATTCGATGTATGCCAACATTGCGATAATTCGATTTTATAACATCATTAGAAGTGCCTTAACATTTAAAGAATTGTAATTGCCGCTCATTATTACTTAATAAAACCTAACTGTGTGGATGCAGCACACCGGGCCCATGTAATAAAGATCTAAGGAACCTCCCATGAGCTGATCCGGCCAAGATAACACTCTTCAGATCATCACTACAGATAAGCGCACAGATTTGAAAGTATAAAATGTTTGGACAGCTCTCGTATAAAATCTTTCACGTTCGTAGACGCACGAATATGACGTCATTACACACCAATCAGAAATCAACCTTCATTAATGATTATAAGGTTCGTTTTTGACTGTTGTGTCATCATACGCCGAGTAATGCCCTTAACTGAAGAACAATGAGAAATACATCTTAAATCTTCAGTTGGAAAGATGAGATTCCTGTGGGATATCTTTATCTGGCCCCATCGCTTGACTTTCGCACGATTGATCGATAGTATTTTTTGCGGTCGCCTTTATTTATAAAACAATCGAACGTTCGATAAATGCTCGCCCCTACCAGTGGTAATGGTTCCACGAAAGAAAATTACAAAAGGTAAAAAGATAACGTGCTAAATACTTGGTCGTAAACGATCTCTGGTGTCGTCAACCCACGTGCCGGGGTCCCTGAGACAAAAGGCCATAGTTCTCCAGGACCTAAGCTGTGGCCTGTGCTAGTCTATAAAATAATTTGTAGATTCGCTCTTTCATGTAACCTAAACATTTAGGGATCCTGTGCAGCATTTATGAAGTTAGTCTTGAAGCTCTTCCAAACAGCTGGAGTATTCTGTAAAAAAGTCACCGTGAAAACTTCTATGAAGTGAGTTTAAATAAAGCTGTCATTCCGACTGATGCTAAGGATTTACGGTATTGTCAGCTGTAGGCCGACCGCTTAACTGAGACGTTGGCTGAGGGGTGTCGTGCGAGAACTCAGTGATTCGTCAACTTGTAACAACTATCACCCCTCCCGCACCACGCAGCTACTTCAGGCAACGATAAGCGGTCGGCCTATAGATGCCATTGTTGTTAACGGGGCAAATCTAATTTTAATAATAATAGGCAAGCATCTATTAACAAAAATCCTAATGCAAAGGAAGATCAAGCAGTTAAAATAATTTCAATTGAATCAACTAGAAAACAAGATCCCATTAAATCTCTTTTCATAATAATAACTGGTTCAATCTAATCAATAATGATCCGCTCATTTAAAACGATAATTCATCATCATCATTTCAGCCGAAAGACGCCCACTGCTGGACATAGCCCTCCCCCAAGCACCTCCACTTTGACCGGTACTGTGCTTCTCGCATCCAACGGGTTCCTGGTCAAACAACGTGCAACGCAGCAACGTGGTCGCTCATAATGGGCCTTATAAGAAGGCTAGACGATAATTCATCGAGAACAAATAGTAGTTCACATCGAGGGTGCGTTCCCAGTTCAGTAAGGTCGCAAGGAATCCGTTGCTTGTCGTAGGTAATTGTCATTTCATTATAGAAGTATTCACTCAGGTTGTAACGCAGGTATTTGGGCCCAGTTTTTGGCTCGTAACGAAATTACCGATAATCGGACCAGTCGATCCGTGATCGATGTTGTATTGTATCGATTTTTGTGTACTATGCGCAGGACCGGTTGTTAATTTTGAGGGGACAGCTGATTGTAGTACGGAATATATTTGAAGGGAGAAATTGTTTTTGTCGGAATTGAACAAAAACTGTCAGGTGCGTTTACTTTTTTGTAGTTTTACAAGAAAGCATTGGTGTGGATTTCGTAAGCCATGAGTCATAAACAGACTTACCCACTGAACTTCGACAAACCGTAGTACGACAAGATTTTATTTCGACAATATGGAACTCCGACACGTCTTCATTTCGACAATACTTTAGTTCGAAATACCTTAAGTCCGACGCTACTGCACTCCGACAAAGCGTTTCTTCGACATGACTTAACTAGGAAACGATGCGACTTCGACGACATGCTTCTTCGACAACAATGGTAGTCCGACATGAGTCAATATCGACGTACTCTACTCCTGCATACTGTACTTCGACAATAGCTTACTTCGACGTGATATATCTGAGACACGATGCTACGTCGAAATTATTCTGAAACATTAGGGTCAGCGCACACCAAGAGCAGAGCAGAGCAGAGCAATATATTAAACTGATTATGTATCCAATGTATGTATTTTTCGTATCGTGGCACCCAGTAACCGGGCTGTAGAGGTCAGATAGGCAATCGCTCCATGTAAAGTACTGGTATCCAGCTGCATCCGGGTAGACTGGAAGCCGACCCCAACAAAGTTGGGAAAAAGATGGTGTATGTATTCCTAGTAGGTACCTGATAGATTCTCTCTATTCTGCTGCCTTGTCAGTTCACTTTTCTTCATTCACAAATTCTTTGAGATATTATCCATCGTTACCATTTTACATTTTTCAATTGCGACTCGATTTATTCAAATAGAATTACTGAATTGCTAAGTTTCCAGTGCAGTAGAGAACTTACAAAAAAGCTTTCAAGAAAATTGTCTTTTTAAAATCTCTATGAAATTGAAGAAGTTTCTGTGAGACATTGTTATTGGTTTTCCGTTGGTGCTTCGCTTGTATTTTTCTGAAATAGAAGGTTCCTCGTCCTAATGATGTTAAATAAAATGAGTATAGGAAATCTGGCTTGGGGTTCCATCCATACTAATATTATAAATTCGAACATAACTCTGTCTGTCTATCTGTCTGTATGTTACCTTTTCACGCCTAAACCACTGAACGGATTTCGATAAAATGTGACAGAGAGATAAATATTGCATCCCGAGGAAGGACATAGGATAGTTTTTATCCCGATATTCCCACGGGAACGACACTTATGCGGGTGAAACCGCGGAACGCTGCTAGTTTTTATAGGTCGAACTTGATTTTCAAGCCGACCATCAAAGGACGATCGTGCTTAGTTGTAATAGCTTAAAGAATTGTTTTATTTTAACGTGATAAGTTCATTTGCTTAATGACTTGAGAGAGGTATGGTAAGTTGGTGACATTTACGCGGTTAAACTGCATTTGCAACAAAGTACCTACGCACGGTGACATATCATGCTATACAAAAATGAGCCGCACTCGATATTGTGAAGTCAGGTGGGTCAGCATCAGCAACAACACCTGAGAGTCGACCCTAACTCCAATATTTAGAAACGAAGACGATCGATCAAACTGTTTGCTTCCACTCTTACTGCAACTGTCATTGGTTGGCAAAACGATGGCTATTTCTCTAAGTTGATCGATTGAGCGGTACCTTCCTACTATGGAAGACACATTTGTATAGTCGTCGACCAAAAATTAATGCAGATCTTGCCTGAGAACTTCGAGAAAAATATTTTTAAAGTTTCGTAGAATGGAACATCTTCAGATAGCAAAGCGCTCGCCGCTTCGTAATGTCTTATGGCCGCAAAAAGCTACCACAAGAACCCACAACTAATTTGAAATATGACTTATTAAAATAACCAATAACAGTATGTTACTGCCTCATCATATAATCCATAACATAATTTGAACATCGCTCGTCATTTGCAACCATCGACAATTTTTTTCGCGTCCCTTTCTTTCTATCGTCGTAGAACTTAGTACGCGGGCAACGTCATTCAATCATTCAGCCAATAAATATTTCGCCTCATGTTTTCATAATAAACACACATTTCACTGTAATGTAACATTATGACATGGCGTAGTAATAAAAAGTTTAAATGATGTTCGTTGACTACTGAAGATACGGCATTGATGCGAACGCTATTCGTCTTACGGTTTGATGAAAGGGTTGGTCTCACATTTCTCGGTTTGCCGGTGAAAAAATGGAGCTTGATAATTGTAATCTTGGTTTGCCGGTGAAAAAATGGATGTATACAAAATTTTGATAATTGGAACTTTTAGTTACTGGTAGTAATCCCCTGTGGTTTCTCATCATCATCATTTCAGCCAAAAGACGTCCACTGCTGGACATAGGCTTCCCCCAAGTACCGCCACTTTGACCGGTACTGTGCGCATCCAGCGGATTCCTGCGGCTTTCACAAGGTCATCGGTCCACTTTGTGGGAGGCCTTCTAACGCTACGTTTTCTGGTACGCGGTCACCACTCCAGAACCTTTCGGCCCTATTGGCCATCTGTTCTGCTGGCAATGTGCTCTGCCCACTGCTACTTGAGTTTGGCAATTCTTCAGGCAGGCGAAGAATTGTCTGCGGTTTACCAGCAAGGAATTCTGGTGGTTATTTACAATGCACAGTGACTTATGATGTAAAATCTACGATTACGAATTACTACGATATTTCAGACACAAATCAGCGCTTCGTGTGGCAATAATTGTGCCTGTAGAGTTTTTAAATTACAATGACTTTGCAATAAGTTTGCTAACGGGTTCGTTGTGTAAGGCAACTAGGAAATTAAGTCATAACCCCGTCAAAACCCTCATCAAATTGACATCGAAAAAGTCGATACTTGTCGTATCTTAAAACTCAATTTTCGCCAGAAAATTCGTGAAGGGACATCCCTATAGGACAGATTCATTTGTCAATGACACGAGCTTATTATGTAACTGGTTGTCAGTCAAACAACTGACAACGCGACTGTCAGGGCACAAAGACAATCGCGATTTTGTCAGCAATCGTAAAAACATCAGGTTTGGTAAGTGGGTAGTTAGTACTAAGATGTTTTGATGGCCATGTTTCGTATTGTTGGTTTCAATGTCCATGTTGAAGGAGAGGGATCGCTTAGAATTCTGATGAGTCTTTTTAATGGCAATAATCTATCAAAATATGTAGTCCAATCTGGCTATGAGGTAGCCCAATTTCATATTTTAACACTGAAAGGGGGAAATAAAGACCATTATAAAATAAGGAATGGTTAGAGAATGGTTAGGGCTTTCACTCCTTCATTTCACATTACTTAAGTCCATTCTAATATAGTCTGTTCCAAAGTTATTTGATGAAAGTGCCAATAAACCCTGTTCAGGGAAAATTCTTACGCAAACACTCACTAAAGGGAATATGCGACACATTTATCTGTATGGTTTCAACTTTATCTCACCACTTTTTCTGTCTGAACGCCATTATCAAATTGTAACTGAATAATCATCGACAAAAAAAAGATTATCAAAAAAAATATATATTTTTAAGGTGATATCAAATTAGAATTTCGGATAAGTATCCAAAAATTCAAATCAAAGCACTCCATTTGTAAGTTTAGTTTTACTTAGATTAGGATATTATATTTTTATTTTAATAATTTGTAGTTTATTTAGTATTAGAAGTTTATAGTTTATTAGTTATATTTATCACTACAAATTGGCATCCACAGGTACGTTTTGTGATCCATTTGTTTACATTTTCATGAGATTTTTTTGGAATAGACCATACACCGTAGCCCTCTATAACTAACTGTATGTTGTTAGACATTAACTCAATCAGTTTCAAACGATTCAGTCAGTCGGATCAGTCATCAATCAGTACTTTGCAAAAATTAATATTCGAAATGCGACAACTGTCATTAGACCAGCACAACTATGTAGTTTCCCTAATGACGTCATTTGTCACTTGTTTCAATTCCGTCATTGCGGTCCTGTATGATGTATGAGCGTCATACAACTCATACGTAATTAGGAGAAATGCGAATTCAAACCAGTTTTAGGTCGTCACATTTCAAGGGTATTTGCACATTTGAATCTTCGCTTTTATTAGGATACTGCAACGAAAACTTTTGTAGCGATTCTGGCGGGGCTTAAGAACCATATTAGATTTTCGCTAAACGATAAAAGTTTCATCTCTTACTGACTTTCAGCATACCCATCATTCTTCACGTCCGAATAAATGAGCCTGCTGACTGCCCTCATAAAAAAAAACACTCTAACCCCACAGAAAGAATCGGTTTAGCCTATTCTAGCCGCATTCCTCGCTGCGAATAGCGTATTAAGAAAAATATAGCCTTTCATTAACAGAACTAATTATAATAGAACTTCGTTCCACCACTAAAGTACCTAACTCATTTAAACCGAACGGCATTTCAAAAATATTATAGATAGATACCCTCATTTCATTAATAAATTATGTTAATTGTAACACGCTCGATAAAGACAAAACGCCAAAAGCAATTAACTGGAACTTAATAAAAGTGTTAATAACATAGGCTTTTTACAGCGGCATTAAAAATAAAGTTAATTTTCCGCGAATTATAAAGCGCTTGAATGTGATCCAGCGTTTCGCTACATATCAATTACTTGGAAGTTAGCATAAAATGCGTATTAGTTATTGTGGCAAGCGTAAAACCTAGTTCTACTCTTGATGGCCATATTTTTTCTTGAAATTAAAAATGTGGTGAATATAAAATATTGATTAATTCAGAAAAAATATAACCTTTTAAGGTACCTTCTCCTATTTCTTTTTACATGGGTTTATGGAAAAGGTGTTTTGAACTCCGATACTAGGAGTTGTCTAACATAGAAATCCACTAAATCAAGTCCAGGCAGTCAAGATCCCTTGGCTTGCCCCATGTCACCACAGCCAGAACGATAAGTCAATTATAAAACCTTTTTAGGTTCCAATGAACGCGCCTTATTGATTGAAACCCCACTTTACTGCAGAATTTGAACCTACATAAAGTGCGTTAGCTGAGCAGGAAAACATATCACATCAAGCATCGATACAATGCCAATAAATCAAGTTATGACTTAGAGTCCAATTTAGCCAAAGAAAGTCTAATCCGAGCCGCCGTAACTCAGCTTTCTAGGACTCACTTATTCAATTTACGTTCTACGCCGGACAAGAGTTGGAACAATAAGCGGGAGTTACATGGGCGAGCACTACCGACCATTACATATTCCGACCACGATCCTATCTCAACCTGAACGCGTAAGCTTACACGAACGATCCTACCCAACGAACAACTTCCAACGATGCCTTGCACCCCAACCAAGTTAAATCAACTGAGGTTCATGCAGCAATGGTTGGAGCACAACGCGATATTTGATTGCGCATTTTCGTTCTGCGGCCTCCGCGAAAACGCACCAAGCAAACGTCATTGGCTGATAATTGTCGCTCCCCGGCGCGGCGCCCTTATCGCCCTAGATAACCACGCTTCCATCTTATTGTCCATTTGTTAAGATACCACAATGCACTCGGAATATTACTAATTAGGCTCTGTTTATGAGCCTACCGGCCATTGTTGAAAGAATGAGATAGTTATCTGTTTGTTGTCTGCAAATGAGATTTGCGATGCCGCTTTGTCGGTTGGCAAAATTGTATGAGCTTTGTTTCATCTGAAATATTATCTGTAAACCAGTGTGGTGGACATTGTTTTTGTGGCAGTTAGCAGAGGCCGTACATTCAGGTTGTGCTATCTGATGGCTTAAGCAAAGCTTCGTTATGTGCAGGCGTGGTGCAGTTATGTTTCGAGTTTTTAGGGATGTGACCCTTGCTCCGGGAATTGGTACCGGTATCGTACGTTGGAATGCAATGAACTGCATTGTTTGTTACAGTACTGTTGTGTCTCCATAATGTCGTCTTGCTTGTCAATGGGTCTGATCGCATGCAGTTCGAAACTGTACTGTTTTCCAGATTTTTAATGAGTATTTCTCTCAAACCCTGATATAGTGTTTTTCTTGATTCTTTTTATTTATTTCTGACGTATCTTTCTTTTGATGTATTTATTATATCTCCATCCTCCACTCCAATTACTTTAACAATATCGGCGATGAAATGAGCCAATTTGGTTTAAGAATTTATTGCACTTCAACCGCTATTTCTGCAGAAGATTTACAGCTTAACACTTCGAGTACCTGCAAATAAAAAAGTGCATAAAAATTCAATATACTCGTAATGACTATTGAAATATTCACACGGGGATCGTAAAATTCAATTGTGGGGGTGTAAATGTACAATGAAGTTGAAAACTTTAAAATACGCACCGTTTTATACTTCGGTTGAAATACGGACTTCTGATAGTAGCATTTGTTGGCCCAACTTTTGCAAACGTTTGGTCAAACTTAAGTTGTTTAGTGGTAGTCAAGTTCAAAGTTTGGCAGTACCTACTGATAGATTTGCCGAAGGTTTTCGCGTTTGTTGTTTAACCCTCTATCACTCAAGAACGTGGATTTTTATAATTTTTTGTATCCGGGTTTTTAACGACATAATAAAATACACGTGTTTCAGTATTTTTCATTTATTAAAATAGTTTTTTAAAAAAATGGGCACGAGCAACAAACAAGAATTAAAAAAAATAAACAAAACAAGACAATATTTTCGTAAAGATAACTTTATATATTAAAATTCAGACACTTACCTATCCATGTTTCCAAAATAACACCAAAACACGTCCAAAAACGAATTATTTACTATTTTTCAAATCGAAGCACGCACGCACGCACTTGTTCAAATTACCCACAACTGACAAATGAAGTTTGATTTGCGACACATAACGCCATCTAGTAAATTTATAGTTTTGTTTATCTTCTCATTGTTTATTGAAGCCTTCGTGTATTTAAACCATTTCAATGTATGATTAAACTTCATAAATTAATAATCCTCGACTTGTTTTCTCTTTCTTCAAAATTTATTCTCTTTGGCCAACAGGATATTGTATCTCGAAGCGTTAAAATATAAAATCTTTCATCTACGCAGAACAAATCATAAATGTAAAGGCTCTGCAAACATTTGTTCAAACGCCCGAGCTCGAAGGGCTGGCGCAAACAAACCAATATTGGTTTTGTCGAAAAAACACGTCGCTGAATTTTACGTCGCCGTCTTGTCGCTAGATAAAATCGCATTTCGCGTTTATTGCACAATGAATTGTAGCGTTTTATGTTAATAACCAGCGCATGTGGGCCGAGAATGTCGAAATACTGACTAATCTGGCCGTGGGTTGCCAGCGAAAAAAAAATGGCAATTTTAAATTATACACGCTACCCACATCGGCCTGTACGATATAAGTTCTTTATTAAACACTCCTAGATTTTTTAATTACTTAATTATTTATTTACTTTAGTCCTGTTCGTCGCCTACAGTTTTCTTAATTTTGTTTATCTAAATAATGGACCTGTTATGTGTGTTGATGTATATTTGCCTATAATTAGCTTCATTTTTGGTGATCACCATTTAGCAGTTTTGTAGCTATATCTCATGTGACTGATTAAGTTATTTTTGGACTCCTGAACCATTTGTCAAGAGTGCGGTGGTCTTTATATGGGAGCTAACATGATCATCGATAGCTTATGAGTATCATCTTTCATAAAACAGTTACTGTCGCTTGTTTTATTTAAATTTTTAAATGTGAATAGAACATATCCTTTTAAATCTACGTTGTAGGGATATCCTCACAGAGCTTGAAGATTTATTGAATAATAATCAACGAATCTGTGAGATTAGTATTTTAAACTGATTCGTATTTAAATGTAGCTTTCTACGAAACTTTATGTGCCTTGAACCAATTGACGTCCTACGTTTTTTTAACGGATGTCATATTTTGAAGTAGCAGTCTGTTTATCTGCAATTGTGTAAGCGTCGGTGGGTTGATCAATGAACACAGTACATTTTGCTTAGACTCAGTTGTAAAACCCATGACAGACACACCTTATCTTTAATTGGTAAAATTACGAACTTATCACAACTTTGCTTACGAATAAAGTAGCATAATTAGCTTATAATGTTCCCATGTGAGAGGGAGTAGGTCATAATCCTCCACGCGGGCCCCGTTCGGGTTGGCGGATGTCGCACGTCTTTGAATTTTTTGGTTCTTGGACATGTTGGTTTCTTCACGATGTTTTGTACAATACAAATTTTGATTGCTCATATACAAAAATTCAAATACAAATTTTGACTGCTTCATACGATAATAATATTAAAAATAAGAAAAACAGTGATTGAATTAAAAAGTTTTTATAGGATAGACTTTTGCCTCACCGATTCTTGACCGCTCTAAAATATCGATACATCGAAAGTGATACGCGATTCAGAATCGATTACGGCCATCGAGGTGAAACCACTAGTGTCGAAAGCTTGGCCGCCACCAGCACCACCCACGTTAACTTCATCCTCAAGATGTTATTTTGTTTACGAACCAATTGATGAAAGTTGTTTGTCCTGCGAATGTATGTTATTGGTGAGATGTCGATATGTTTGTTAAGAGAGGATTTTCTGAATTGATCTGGTAAGTGAGTGAGGATATGACAAAAAAATACGACGTTATTTGTCTGTATAGATGGCAATGAAATATCCTGAGGACTTTAAGATACTGTGAATCAAAGGAGGCATCAAAGGAGATTCATGCAGATGTTGCTTGACGATGTCATGTTCTATTTATCATCATCATTTGAGCCTAAAGATGTCCACTGCTGGACATACGCCTTCCCCAAGCACCTCTACCTCGACCTGTTCTGTGATAGACATGTAATAAAATAGTAAAAGTTATTAAGTATGAATAGTGTAAGTATGAATAATGTGTTAATTATTGTAAAAGTTTTAAATGTTAATCATCATCTGCCTAGCCTTTTCTCAACTATGTTGGGGTCGGCTTCCAGTCTAACCGGATGCAGCTGAATACCAGTATTTTACATGGAGCGACTGCCTATCTGACCTCCACAACCCAGTTACTGGGTAATACGATACCCCTTGGTAAGACTGGTTGTTAGACTTTCGGGCTTTTGACTACCAGTAACGACTGTCAAAGATCCACGAATGACAGCCGGGACCAACGGCTTAACGTTCTTTCCGAGGTACGGAGGGGTCTGGGTATGTAAAGATGGTCAGCCATCAGACCAACCGCGGCAAGCGTAGCTTAACCTGATCGATCGACCTGTGCAGCTGTTATTATTTTAGCATAAATTGAGTTACAAAATAAATGACAAAGTAAAATAGTATCTAACGTAGTCAAAAGTTCAAAACTGTATCTACATATTCTACATTGAATACGAGGTAGAGGAATGAATCTGGTACCGAAAATATAGTTTTTAGAATTTTTGTCTGTTTTTCTGGATGTGTGTTCCAGATTGGCACAACAAGGGCGGATTTGGATGAAATTTAACACAGATAGTTTATAACGATTAACACGTCCTACGGTACTTTTAATCCCGGTAGTACGTTAACGTACAACGTAACGTTATTTTCTGACATCCATGCGGCAAAAGCTAGTCTTGAATAATTACGAATTCTGATCAAATAAAAACAATAGGCACCAAAAATCACAACTACTTTATATTACCATTACCTATTCATTCATAATAGTGCTCAAAATTTACTCGACTTTCGAAGTGGTAGAAAAACGACAACAAGCGACAACCCTCAATGAAAATCCTTTTATCACTCTGATAACCATCGATTTAGTAGATAGGTACCTGCTTTCACAGTTGACTACAAATATCGGTTTATGTCGACACGCAACATACCCATCGCGTATCGAAACCACATCCACTCAGGTGGGCAAATATTGAGTTTTACACCCCATATACCGGTCCCCATAAAACTGTAAGTTAAAATTATTTGACGTTTATTGTGTTGGTGACGTCAGTATATTTTTATTTCTTTTCGATTATTGAAAGGGCTGTCGCCTTTCGGTCTGAAGGTAGCCAGTATAGCAGGCTTTTTTGAGCTTTGATTGTTTGGGGAATATACTTACTTTGCCCAAAGGTGAAGCAGGATTCGTTGGGCGCCAATGTTATCCACTGGACACCGAGTTGTTTTTGACGTAGGTATATGTATTCTTATGTTATTTTGACGAACTTCATGTTAAAAAAATATATATTTATATAGTTTTTTAAGATGGGTGGGTGATTTCCAATGACCAAGGAAACAATTGAGAAAAATAAAATTTTGACTAGAACTCTAATCGATTGACGACGGGTTGCTAAAAATGCTACAGATAACGTTTTTCATGTAACAGATTGGTAGGTTCACACTATCACAATTTGGGTTCCAAATTTCTATGCCTATGTAACTCTACGCGGATATAGAGTAGTCATATTATCAGCAGCATTACGTTATGATCTGTCTAAATTCATAGCGACATATTCAATAACACCTAGAATTCTAGATCATTGAGGCCAGGCAAATGTCTAGCTCGGAGCTGTAAGCATAGGTATCTCCATTTAAATGCTATCTGATGTTTACGCGAATGAAATGGCGTATTTAAATTTAATTTAGATCAAGTAGTTGTGGTTTTGCCGGGTAGCTTACGATCATGCGTAGTTAAATAACAAATTCCTTATTTATATTGTCATGGTTTCAAATGCCTGGTTCAGTGCCAAACATTTTTTTGTTTCTTCTCTGTGTTGCTGCAGGGTTACAGGGTTGCAGGGTGGGTGCTACCTTTTCATATACACTCTCCTCATTTTTTAGCTAGTGACGAAAACATTTTTCTACAGAGGTCTTTATCATCTTCATCTGAACTCACAATTGCTAGAGGTTTTCCAAAACAGTTCCTGCAAATGAAAAAAACATATTAAATCGATCAATTTGTGCAGTTATGTAGTTGTGTAAAAATATTGTGAAACTTAAAATATATTTTAATTTTCATACTGCGTACAATATGATAAATAAATTGTGTCGTACAAAATGAAACAAAAAGAAATATCAATAAAGCTACCTGTATGGGCGTCTCGCGGTTCCGATAAGTAGAAAGCTGCGCCGGCGCAGATCGTGGCGATTGAATCAATCACGACGATATCTTCGCAGACTTGTGTTGACAAAACAATATGTCTTAACACGATACTATGTATGTCATTTTATGATAATACTGGTACTGGTTACTTATAAATATATTCAAAATATTGATGGAAAAGTTCGATCTTCTCCTTGAACACAGACAAAATCGCTAGTCAGCTGCTATCTTACCTCGTCTAGGCTCTTCAGAAGCGCCCTAGAACCTTCCACGATCTCCATGGAACCTCTCACTTTTATGGAATTAATGGAAAAACATAATATTGAGTTTTTTATTGATTCTTTGCACCAGTGTCTTAGAACATTCATTGATTTTAATCAAACAGCCTCATATGCATTTGTGTCTACTATATTAATAGTCACATTCACCATTATAACCAGTTCCACTTTGCTTCCACAATATGCACGTTCGAGTGACAGAATCCATGTTTTCCTATCTCATTACATATTTATGTACTTGTAAAGTCTCGTGCATACATTATTTGTAATTATTTAATTGCCTTTAAGTGTTGTTCATTCATTATGCGTAGCGTAAACAACATAGTAGGTATTTGTAGATCAGTTTCGGTGACCCGGAACTAGTGCATAAGAATCTAGCATGAGAATCTATTGTTTGTTTTGCGTGATTTTGAACCCGACATTGGGTCAAAATTCTTGGGTAAAGGGAAGTTTTAACCTCTGCCTAACCCTTCCTGACACCTGCACCCTAATCACGTAAAACACTAATAATCTCAATCTGAATCATTTTGAAAGATATTGCTAATCCATTGCTTCATATGTTCGAAAAATATGTCTGCACACCAACGTAAATAATACAATGAATTTTGTTGAACTGTCAATATGAAAACCATTGCTACTCATAGTGTGTTACGCAGCTTACGCAATTACCCTGCCGTATTCCACAGGCGTGACGTAACGTTATATAAAAAAAACTGGCCAAGTGCGAGTCGGACTCGCACACGAAGGGTTCCGTACCACAAGGCAAAAACGCCGAAAAAAACACGTTTGTTGTATGGAAGCCCCCCTTAAATATTTATTTTATTTTGTTTTTAGTATTTGTTGTTATAGCGGCAACAGAAATACATCATCTGTGAAAATTTCAACTGTCTAGCTACCGCGGTTCTTGAGATACAGCCTGGTGACAGACAGACGGCAAAAACGCCGAAAAAAACACGTTTGTTGTATGGGAGCCCCCCTTAAATATTTATTTGATTTTGTTTTTAGTATTTGTTGTTATAGCGGCAACAGAAATACATCATCTGTGAAAATTTCAACTGTCTAGCTACCGCGGTTCTTGAGATACAGCCTGGTGACATACATACGGACGGACGGACAGCGAAGTCTTAGTAATAACTAACTAAAAACAAATAAAAAAATATCCAAATAAAATCTACCGTGAGTTTTATTAACTTAATCGGGCACCAGCCTAGAAATAGAACTTTGAGAAAAGGCTTGACGTTTGGTCTACATTTTTGAGAAGACGGTAAACTTGTTAAATGGATGTCAGATTTGACAAACTT
The DNA here is from genome assembly GCA_963082905.1 of Oligia fasciuncula. Taxonomy (NCBI): domain Eukaryota; kingdom Metazoa; phylum Arthropoda; class Insecta; order Lepidoptera; family Noctuidae; genus Oligia; species Oligia fasciuncula. The sequence goes on from OY720397.1 coordinate 18,505,485, forward strand.
TGTTTCTCCAATAATGCTGGATTGCTGGCAGACAGGAAAAATGCTATAGATTTTGCTACGGAATCACCAATATACACACTAGCTGCTAATATACCTTCAAGAGTTTTAAACACAGAGAGTATAACCGGAGTGTTTAAAAGGATCAACTCAATATTTCTAATTGTAATTTACTAATTACTATAATCTAACGGTAAACAGGCCTTGTCAAGTAGTTTATGGTGTCCAGATTGTCATTCAGCACCTACAAACAGTAATCGCTTATCGTAGATAATCATTTAGACAGATAGCGAACTAGCCTGGGCATTCAGGTTGCACAACCAGATTTTGAGCCAATCAGAATCCTGCAATACGTCTGGTCAGCCAGTATGACGTGCTTACTAAACGTTACGGTAACCTGAACGTATGTTACTGGAGTGTATCTAGCGGTAATTAGGTTGTGAAGGTCAGAAGGCAGTGGGTCCTTGGAAAATACTGCAACAGCATCTGGTTAGGCTGTATGCTAACCCGAGTAAAGTTTAGAAAAGGCTGCAGATGAAATCTAGCGGTGGGTCGGCACGAATTGTCTGCTGCAATCCAACTAGGTCCATAAGATATTGAGAGATGCTAAAAAAAGTATTAAGGCTGCATCTTTATTATGTAATTCAGGAAAGATTAGCTACGTCCTACATTACGATTCCTGACCAGCACTTTATAGACACAAGACTTGACCTCTTCCCTGTGTTTTGCATAGTTTCGGCAAACTCCCTAGCTAAAGTGTCGATGGTCGGCATCCACGGCAGGCCGACTTCATGTTTGTTAATTAAAATAAACTGGTACTACAACAAAACGGTTAAACAAACAACTTGGAAAAACAGACAGCTGTAAAGTTTTTCTCACAAATTACCATGAAAATGTATCAGGAATTTAATTACACAATTATTGCATATTTTTTTATGAACTAACCTTTTGTTTCTTCGTCAACTGTTCAATGGATGAATATATTACTGATGGTAAAGTGACAGGTAGACAGTATCAGCTGTGCCCCCTACCGGCCGAGCGCAATAACTTACGAGAATTGTCATCGATCTTACGAACAACTGACGGTAATTAATTTTTATCGTCATTTGAATAGAAATTGTTGACTACAAATAGACGGTAGTAAAATAGTTTTAATTGATTCTTGTATTGGATTAAAGTTTTAACTACTTTTGTCTCACTTATTTATTTGGTCATTAAAGTTATTTTATTAGTTTTTTTAATTCTATAGCTAGTGATTGTATTGACAGACACATTCTTTATTAGATATAGGTTTAAAAATGTCAACGTTATTAACATTTTCTCTTTGCAGACTAGAAACAAAAATTTCAGCCATTTTTATGCTCTAAATAAATCTTCACTTGAAACATTCACTAGACATCTCTATCTCATTATTTTCAAAATAAGGACCATTAAAGCTTCAACATTTTATATCTGAAAACAGCCACTCAAATTAAAGTCAAAACCACTTCGAAAGCAGTTTGTTCCCCAGTACTCAACAGCATAAAAAATACGAGATTTTTTCACCGTCCCATCCCTAGGCCTCATTTAATTAGTAGCTTACACAATCAACTTTCCACAGTTTCACGGAAATAAGATTTCATGGCTAATTATCACTTTTGTGCGTAATATTTTTCCCGCCGACACTATACGTGTCAACGCCATAACTCACAGGTTAATAACACGCCGGCGGTCCGTCCACATTATTCTTACGCGAAGATGCGCAAGAGTGCGATTTTTCAAGGTTTGGTGCAAGTTTTGTAACATGGCGGGTGACTGCAAATGCGGAAAGGGAAGCAGGTTGTATTGGGGGCTTTGAGGGTTATGATGCAAACCTTAAGTGTTATTAAAAAGTTTGTGTACCTACTTAAAAGTTATATTAAAATAATAACAAAATAAATCGCATTTCATAATGGCTTGAGTCATGGGATTGTCCATCAGTTAACCTTGACTCACTGCACTTTTTAGAGGGTGATAAATATCACTATGCTGATGAGATGATAAATAATATATTATGTAAAAGTAAACACTGTTTCTCATTGGTTTATCTAAAATATTTTGAACTAAACGTTTTGTTTTAAATAATTATAGTTTTAATCGAGGATCAGTCTCCGCTACAGGCCGTCGCTCACACCGCAGTGTAACGCAACCGTTCATTAACGTACGCGTTTCGGATAATTACGTACTGATAAACCAAGCAAATTGTTCGCGAATTATCTTCTCGGGGCGTGTGTGATGAATATCATCTTGTGTCCCAAAAAATGCTTTTTTTACTGACAAACTGTCACTGTAATTGCGTAGTGTTAATTATACAGTTATTTTGAAAGTTTTATGATGTATTCAATTTGTGCATCATTACGATCGGAGCATGCGAACACCATGACATTAAACATATAATTGGTAGAAATTATTACCGAGTATTTATAATAGCCTTTGTTAAGTTGTATTGCGGATTCGCTGTGGGCCTACACAATTTGAAAGCGCCATCGCTTCGGAGTAAATTAATACTTGTATGTAACTTTACGTTAAGTATCTGTAAATAAAATCTTAAAATTATTCAATCTTTGATTTACCAGAAGGATGTCCGAATGATTTCAATCGGCAATTTAATTTAACACGACTGTTTTTACATTAACTTTTATTACATTGAACGACATGGTGAAGATAATAAATTCAATCTTCGTAATAACCGTACAATGTGACAGAAACTAAATAAAAATTTGTGATCGATACGTGTACCAATAAAATCTTTTTCGCGAAACTGCAAGTAATGGCGGCCCAGCGTCAAAATTACGCGTCAATCATCGACTACTCGTCTCGGAACCAATTATAGTGACACGTTAAAAATCAGGTCGAAAAATCTCTACATACTTAACAAGCATAAACATGACTTATTCCCTGAAATTAAAGTTGAAAATTACTTTAGCATTGTCCATAGCCTCGAGTTGTTTGCCCGAAAATCATGATCTGATGTTCTTTATGTCCTCTGTTTACTTTAAACCAGCCCACGTTAATTATCGCATCCAATTTAATTTTATGCACTCTCCTGCGTTTGTCTTATTCTGTCGGAGTTAGTTAGAGTGGGAAGGGAACTGAGGTGATACATTTAAATCGACAATGTAAAATTTTACGATATAAACGAAGTGCATTCGACGGGGTTCGCTACGCGGTGTGATACAGGGCGTGAACGGTTCATGTGTAGGAGTCATTTTAGTTTTTGTTTCAGATCTTAAAGATGGCCCAGATGTAATGTATCATTAACATTTCGTAAAGTTATTCAGTAGGTAACCGTATCCTTTAATTGGGTCTTTTAAAAATTCGAAAGTTTACCACTTGAGCGTTTTCCCAACTGCAAATGTTAAAAGTTCTACAGGAAATGCTTTTGAAACATAAGAACTTGTAGTATTCTTAGTAATAATGTGCATCTAAATGCATTGTAAATCTTACCCCTCTGAATAGACCCCGGAATATGGCCGTAGATATCGACCTCCGAAGCATACTAGCCAGTTGCTACCATTTTATCACAGACCAACCAAGTTTCTAAATGAAATGAAATTAACCAAGTTTCTAAATTAAATGAAATGAAATTCTTCATTCTGTAAATAGGATATTGGAATCACTTTTACACGTCATATTATAAAATTTAAAAAATATTCTAGGTGAGGTCGGCGTTTCCTATCTGACTAGTCTAAGACGAAAGGCCGAAATAAACACAGAGGTAGACATAATCTTGGTCAGATCATGTGAGGGCCATGTAGATTGATGTCTGAAAGGTCTTTTGGGGCTTTCCTCAAAAGACCATTTCAGACATCAATCTTTTCATCTGTCACATCAATGTCTGTTGCATCAATCATTCTGAGGGATTCTCAAATCTGTGTGGTACAGACGCCAGCACATCAAGCTACCAGCAACTCAAATTTTTCCAATCAAGCGTGAACCTCAAGTTGTAGCGATAAAGTTGAAAAGCTATTGATGAAATTTGACAGATTGTAGTAGCTTGATGTGTAGAAATCTGTACTTTTACTACACAGATTTGAGAATCCATCAGAATAGACCCCGTAGATACAGACCTCCGGTAGATACAGCTAGTTGCTACCATTTTATCACAGACCAACCAAGTTTCCATACCAAACTATTTAACTCTTTTAAGGCAACACAATTTAAACTAAAATTACTGCTACCCTATCCATTGTTATCACTACCCTAGATCCTTACAATCTATTATTCACCCGAGAATTATCCTCGTTGAAAATACTATTAAATCAGGCGTACAAGCGAATCCGTGTAAAATGGTAGTAATAAATAACAATACAATATTTAGGTGTAGTTACAAATCGTGTCGCTGTGTCGTCCGACGCTTTGTCGCGGTCGCGTCGTGTCGCGTCGCTTTGTTGCGGGTGTATAGCGGCACTTATGATGATAAATGTACGCGGACATATTGTGTGCGCGCGCTGTGTGGCGTGCGTACTGTACGCATAGAAATTGTTTGGACGGCTATTTAGTGTTCGCGGGTTTGGATGTGGGTATTTTGTGCTTTACTTTGTCAGGAGGTGTACTGAGAAATCTCGGATTTTCTCAATTTTGTCAGAGATATGACTTGGCTTGATTGATACCTGCTGCCCAAGCTTTAGCTTCTATAAAATGCTCTGAATTTCAGTGAGATTCGTCAACGGCATGAAGTTCTTATCTCATTCACATTTTTGATGATAGTGGACTCTCAAAACTTGTCCCAGGTAACGTGGGGTCGTAACCTGTTAGCTTGATAGCCCTGTTAGGTTTCATTTATTTATTTACTAGCAGCGTCCCGCGGTTTCACCCGCATAAGTGTCGATCCCGTTCGAAAGAGACGTGGCGCCATCTATTATCATTTATTGTTGTTTTCCTCGGGAACAGCACTTTTTTAGAAATTAAAGGTACCTATTCCCGTTTCTTTACACCTGACAACGTATATGCAAAATTTCAGAATGATCGGTTCAGTGGTTTAGGCGTGAAAAGGTAACAAACAAACTTACTTCCACATTTATAATATTAGTTAGGATTTGGGATAAACAAACAGTTACACAATGGCGCCAATTCCCTTGTTCACAAACTAAACTAAATTTAAGTTCAGGCATCTTTTTCTTTCTATTTCATTAAGAAAAGGACAGAAGATAAATATTATTCTCTGCAACTCTTTGTTTTTTTTTGGGTGTCAAAATCTTCTAAATTTTTTGTTCCGTGACACTTTGCCCCCCAATACCATACAGTCCAAGTCTCTTATTTTCTAACAAAGAATTCCAGTGGCGATGCCAGGCTTCTACACTGTTTTGAGTACGTGGAAGGAACAAGTTGTTTTTTCTTTCTATAGACCATAGGCTCAAATCACAAGCATTCGAGCGTATGAGGCAGTGAAAATGTTTTTCGAAACAGCGTCTTTCGCGACTACTTCATTCGAGTCCATGAGCTTTCGAACCTGTGGGGCAGTGGAAAAATAATTCGCAACAGCGTGTGTCGCAACAGCGGCGTTCGAAACAACATAGGGGACCCATATTAGTTTAGTCCTGTCAAATTAAGATACTCCATAGCAAGTCGTGTTTTTTTTTTTTTTTAGAAATACGTCAATTTACGTTAGGCGCTGTCTAATTTCAATTGTTCCGTATATTTTGACGAGTTATACGAATATAAATGTAGGGAACAGCTGATATTTTTTTCGCGAGAAAGGAGGGTAGTTGTATCCACTCCGTCTACTGACGGAGTGGATACAACTACTCCTTTCGTTCTATTTAAGAGTGTTACTAAGCGAAATAAAATAAACAGACTCGCCTATTAATGTATGGTTTCCATTAGAACTTATGTTAAAGTTGTTTACTGACCACCAGCACGTGTTAGGTTCATGAATGACATTCCTCGCTTTGCTAATGCCATCTACTTTATGAATGAGCGTGGAAACAAAGAATTCTTAGACAAAGGGAATTTGCAATTGCAATCATTTGAATTTATCACTATGTAATCTTGATTACTTATGTACAGACGCCAAGCACATCAAGCTACTACAATCTGTCAAATTTCTTTAATGGATTTTCAACTTTATCTCTAAGCGATAAGGTTCAAAGTTGATTGGGAAAATTTGACAGTTTCGGGTAGCTTGATGTGCTGGCGTCTGTACTTAATCTGTTTTTAATTGGTAGTTACTTCCATATTCCATTATGAGCTTATTCTGTCTCCATAATAAAAACCAGCGTAATCTGAATCATTTTGAAGACTATTGCTAATCCATTGCTTCATATGTTCGAAAAATATGTCTGCTCAAGAACGTAAATAACGCAATGAATATTGTTGAACTGTCAAAATGAAAGCCATTGTTACTGATAGTGTGTTACGAAATTACCCCGCAGACTTGTAAGAAACCAAAAATTAAATTACCTTTGTTTTATTTAGTTTTTTTTTTCGAGATAATGTAACCTACATTTTATAAAATGTTATAGATGTTTATGCGCACGGTACGCCACGTGTGAATGGTTATTTTTTTAAGTAAGAGTGGACAATATGTTTTGGAGGTGACCAGACTATGTCCGAGCAGCGTCCATCATTCGGCCAAAAGGATGGTGTTATGCAATAACCGACAATCAAAAATCTTTATTTTGTAAAACATGAAACGTTTATTTTTTCTTCACTGTACTTACCTGTCAAAAAGAGTAACGTAGATAAAGTGGATAAGACAGAGATCAAAACAGAAGACGAACTAGCAGGGGATCGAGGAGGGGAGGGGGAGTGGAGGGGGGTTCAGGGGATCAGACCGGAATAAATCTTATTTTCGGCTTTAAAAGCAGAGCAGCTATTTATTATGTCATAAGCTTCAAGTTTGAAGGTACTTATACTTTTTAATTCAGCACTAATTATATTATTATTTCATTTACCGGAAACGGAAAAAGCTACTTTAATAATTCATCCCACTTAGAAGTGAATAAAGCAATTTATTTCTAGTATAAAATATGGATGTATGTTATTTTGTATTACTTATGATATCCTTTAAGAGTCTTATTACATAAATAAGCTCGTTGAAGTTATGGCAGATGAATTATATTAGAGCGTTAGGTAACCAAAGACTGACTTCGGAAGATGTACTTTAGAATAGAATACTCTATAATATGTACACCATATAAATTACAGATATGAGGGTTCGTGGCTAAATCATAACAGCCGCACAGGTCGATCGGTCAGGTTAAGCTACACTTGCCGCGGTTAGTCTGTGGATGGGTGACGATTTTTACATACCGAGAGCCCTCCGTGCCTCGGAATATCGGGTATCGTATTACCCAGTAACTGGGTTTAGGAGGTCAGATGGGCAGTCGCTCCATGTAAAATACTGGTATTCAGCTGCATCCGGTTAGACTAGAAGTCGACCCCAACATAGCTGGGAAAATGCTCGGCAAATGATGATAAATTATACAGATATAAATATATATTTTTTACAAAGGGTGACACAATGGGCGGTCTTATCGCTAAGAGCGATCTTTTAAAGACAATCTTTGGAGAGATTTAATTGTTCTTTGTCATTGCAATTCGCTTAAATTAGCTTGTATATTTCTAATAATTAATTAAATATAAGACAACGTGTTGGACATAGTACTTTATCTTACCATTGCACCTGTCTCCATAGTTTACCACACAAATATATACCGTAACAAAATTCTCCATGAATTAATAGATTTTATGCAGAAATATTCAAATTGGTCGCAAGTGCTTGTTGCGACGTATAACACATGTCCTGCGCTTGCGACTCTAAGCATTTTACGGTCACGCCCTTTTTACGATAAAAAATGTCGGTAAATTGCATGTTTTCATACTGTATGGATGTATAAATATTGATGAGTCAGTCAGTCCATGCTTTTTTTAAGGTGACGCACTAATACTTGGTTGCATTTGACATTCTCTATTAACCAATACACCATTTTGTTTTTATTAGCTATCATTGATCTTTATTTTATCGACTGTTTTCAAATTTTGGTACTTTCTCCTATTGTATTTTTAAATCGTTGCGACTATCCGCACGTGCCAGTCGTAAGTGTGCACATGCTCTTAGATTCCTATTTCGATATTCAGTCGATGTTGTTAAGTACTTAATATCGATGTTATTACTATTCAATATACATACGATCAGGAACTGGATCAATCAATGAATGGTTCATTATAAGATAGCATAATATGATACCGATTAGTATAAAGAAATGAAATAATTGAAACTATGTTTGTGATTTTATTAAGTTAATGTGAGTCTAGTTATCATGCATAACAAGAACTGTAGTTTACATAAATTGATAATATTTCTTCGTTTTTCCTTCATCGTATTCTAGAACGCGTAGGAATATTTGTCATACACTACTTTAATTCCTCGTGGCAATGTAACAGCCGCACAGTTCGATCGATCAAGGTTAAGCTATGCTTCCCGCGGTTGGTCCGTGGATGTGTGACTCTCCTTTCCTATCGAGACCTCACGTGCCTCGGAGAACACGTTAACCTGTTGGTACCGGCTGTCATGTACATCTTTGACAGTCGTTACGGGTAGTCAGAAGCCCTTCAGTCCGACAACCAGTCTTACCAAGGGGTTATCCTATTACCCATTTACTGGGTTGTGGAGGTCAGATAGGCAGTCGCTCCATGTAAAATACTGGTAACCATCTGCATTCAGTTAGACTGGAAGCCTAGCCGACCCCAATGTAGTTGGAAAGACGCAAGGTAAATGACTCTATTTTAATTCTTAAATACCTACTTTTAGTAATACGTAGAAAACAGTCTTAACTTTATCAAAGTTTTTTCGCCCACGATCGGAAGGTAACATCATTAAACTGTCATCTTGTCCTCACTAACAGATACGCCATTGGCTAAACTAAACAGTTCAATCGAACGCCTGTGCAAGTTTGCAGCCTAAATGTCAGGTTAACAACTAATTATATACCAATACGCACGTCATTGAAAGAAGCATGCCTTTGGGGCAGTATATTATAATTAATTAAGGAATTCATGGACAGCTTAGGTTATCTTAAAAAACTGCTGATACAAAACAAAAAACTAGACTTTTACTTACTTACATCCGAATTCTCTAAAGCTCCTTAATTTGAAGCCTCATATATGTTGTCACTGTCAATTAATGATGTAGTGATAGATACTTGACAACATCTTTAATTAAGTTTCGTTTGAGCATTCGGGGTAGAAATAAAAAATATTCATATAACATTATGTTCACAACCTTATTTATTTTGGTTCGGGAAACTGACACAGTTAGTGCCACGATTATATTTAAGCGTGTAATAATATTATACAGGCAATAATGGCAGGCTAACCAGGCGCCTACTACGACTGGACAGGAAAGGCTTGCGCCTGGTGACGGGGACCATCACGGGACACTGCTCATTTAATAAACACTTTTACACACTAGGCATAACGGACAGTCCTCTGTGCAGAGCATGCATGGAGGCTGATGAAACCATTGCGCATGTGCTCTTTGAGTGCACAGGCGTCACCCAGATAAGGTCAGAAACCCTCGGGACACCCAGATCGTACACAGATGTTCTCAACAGACCAGGAGAGTTGATCAGCTTCTGGAGGGAGGTTGGCTGGTTGGAATAACCATCGACGGCCGCCATGGCCCACTGAAGGACTAAGTGCGGAAACCAAACCCCTTAACATAGAATATTATACAGTCGTAAGATAGGATTTATAATTTTCTCTGGGTCTTCTACCGCCCCCCTGAAAGTCTCGCGTTATAGAAAGAAAGACACAAAAATACGTTTATTTGCGGTAAACATGACGCAATAAAGGAAATAAACAACAAAAAAAAATAAGAAAGGGTTGGGGGAAACATGCGTCACATCCACGCAAAACGGCTATCGCTCAGCATTATGCTGCGACCCTATGCAAGACAGAGCCCCAGCGCTGGTTTTCAGCGACAGCCGGCGCTAACGTATTGACGTCGTCCGGTGCAGCAAACAATTATTAGGACGCTGTACTGGTACAGCATACACAAAGAAAAAATACTATTGTAATCGAAACTAAATGTGATAAAAACAGGAATATAAAAAGGAAAATAGATAGATATACATGCTATGAGAATATCATCCTCAATAAACTTTTTACGTTTTATGTAGTGGCAACAAAAATACATGCTTTATAATCTATAGATAATGTTCTTACTTATGTTGGGACTTGTGATGTCCCCTATGTCTATATCTGTGATAACACATAAGTTAATATCATCTGTTTCTTGATATGTATTTTATATTGTATTCTTATATTTTCAGGTCTGTATGCAACTTTAGTCACCGTTAAAGGTCGGTTAGCATGCGTGTGCGCTGTTTATTTGTGTGTTGTGTTACTCTGTTATTTAAAGCAGGATTAAAAATATAGGAAACCATGATAAATCTTCGTGCTGGCATTGTGAAGGAACTTTTCGTCTAAGCTAAAGACTTATTAGGAATATTATTACGTCAAGAAAATCTCATTTAGTATTTGATAACACTTTTATGATTTGTCAAAAAGTATCTATGAAAATTCCTTTATTGTCAAAATACATAATTATATGATTCGTCTATACGAATCATATGAATTTTTATCCTACCTACTACCTAGTGTGAAAAAATAACATCAATAACCACGATTTCTTGCATGAACTAAGACATATAATTTTCAATATTCATACCGCGTGGTTCTTTACTGCATGCCGCGGTCAGCGTGACACAATTCCATGGGCTCGGTTCACGATTCGCCCTCTTTTCACCCACACACTCCTGCCAGCACTCTTAACTGCTGTTTGAGGATTTAGGACATTCTCTGTCCAACAAAGTTTTTAATGTAATTTACTTAGTTTTGCTAACACGGCCAATAAAATTGGTATCTAGGGTTACTTCTAGTGTTCGAGCAAAAAAACAAGGCAAGTTGAATGAGATAGCACTACTTTCAATTTCGAACTACTTAAATAAATTAAAATAACGGAATAATAAGCTTGCTTTTCACATTTTCGAACAAAGATATCAACTTAAGCTATGCTAAGCGATCCTATTCCAAAACAATGTCGCCAACATTCAAGCAATGTGGTTGACTCACATAATTTCTACCAACAGTATCACACACACTATTTTCTCATGTCCCTCGGCCTATTTCCCTCCAATTAGGATAAAATGGCGGGTATTTAAAATGCGCCACTAATGGCGGCGCCTGCGCTTGCGCAGATCAAGGCTCCGCAATTACATCGTTATCTGGGTCGCGTCGGCGACGTGTGCCACAGTGATTAAGTACGTTTAAACTATTATGTGACTGGGTTTTGGAGAAATGGGTGGTCTTTAAAAGTGGATAATATGGCATAATTAATTGAGGGTAGTCTGACAGTGGATTCGTCTTCTCTCCTGTCGACACGAACTATGTACAGACGGGGTACTAGATTGTTACTCAACCATTTAGTTCTCTAACTGTACATACATCATCAATCGACGTGACAATCTGAGTAGATTGTCATAGCCATTACATATGACTGACAAAGAAGGCAGGTGTGGTTTTAATTTAAAGACACTTTAAGCTAATAGTTAACTTGGTAACCAATCAAGTTCCCTGAATTTACAAGATGTTTTGTGCTGGTGAGCGGGTCATAAACCCTTGGTAGTGTAGCTAACGGTTTAGGGAGATTTTGAAGTACTCAAGTATCACTCATGGAGGCTCTTTTGATACACCGCGGTAATAAGTTATATGTAAGGCTCTTGCTTGCGTTCAAGGTACTGTACTGTTGGTAATTTTACGGTTAACGCAAGTCCGAGGTGAAAAGACCTAAGCTTAAGATAGCAGAGATTTAGATGAGTTCAAGTTTCAAAGGTGATAGTGATAAAGTTTTGTTTATTCAACAGTCAGTGGCTGGGCAGCTGATGATGTTGGGTCTAAGGAATATCTTTAGATTTATTTAGTTTTTTCTATTATTTTGTTCTATCTTCTAATTCAGAGCTCCAAAATATGATAACTCAACTGAAGATGAACTTTAGGTACCTATTCTTTTTTCGAAATGCCACTTGATTAGCTATTTTTACACGATTAGATCATATGCAACGTAAAGAAACATGTCGATAAAATGTCTTATCAGAATTAAATAATTATTAATAGGATTTTATGAGAACCAGGTTACAGATGACATCACACTACGACCAGTCAACTGCCTCCCATGCAATCTTAGCTAATTCATATTGATTATCACAAACATACTTCACGTGTAGGCTGACATTGTTGGAAAACCTTATTTTAACTTCATAATGGACCCTAATTTGTTCCCCCAAATCTTATTGGGTTATGCCCTTTATATCCGACACTTTGCTTAATTTTGTTCAATAAATCCTTACTTACAACTTATAAAAATCATATACGAACTACTTACGTGTGTTCATCCGATATTATCGTGACTGGCTACAATAAAACAAGCAATATACTGATTGAAGTTACTTTATTAACGTTATGTGCCATATTTATCGTTGAAGGATACGATTAATTAATGGTATGGCCAAATTATACATGGTATGAATTGGACTTTATAGCACATGTAAAGTTTTATTGAAGCGATTTTTGTTCAAGTGATATATCGAGTTGATTTCTTCTTAAAGGATGGTAATATGAACGGTTTTGGTGTTAAATGGAAAGTCGTTGTGGTAGATCATGAGGGGGGTAGGTTTATTGGGATCAAGGTGATGTAGCGTTATTGATTAAATGATTCTCCGGAACGTCATTTTCAGCACTGCAGTTGACAAACTGTTTTTCATTTTGAATTAGTTTGATCATTTTGAAATCAAGAGTAGAAAATATGGCTATTTATTCGGTGATTTTAGATTTAGGTACGTCTGTCATGTATTATCTACCACATTCAGTGCCCTCCAAAAGTTAGTTGACATTTTTCCACTTCAGCTTTGATGCAATATTATGATATAAAATAAAAAAAATATTCAGGTAATCCGTGGATTGACGTCTGACAGATTTTGTATGGAAGAACTGTCAAAAATTGAAAATGATTCCTCCGATTAAATTATCTGGCATTGGAAAAATCAGCCCTAAGTCAATAAAAACGTTATAACCCAGGTACAGTCACGAGCATAAGTATGTATACACTTGGCTTTATTCAAAGACAATTTTCTCCTTTACTTTTTAATGAAATTTTATGCTATTACGAACATAGTATTTTCGAACTCATAGGTTTATGTAAAGTGTCGTATTTCAACGTTGCATTCGTCATTTCACGAAGAAATCGCAATTCAAAGTTGCCAAGTGTTGACATATTAGTGCTCGTGACTGTACAGTTCAAATATTGGAAAATAGTTTTTTTTAATCAAGATGTCGCATCACATCTAAGGTAGGATAACACTGTATATATTACCTACTTTAAAATCAACACTTAAGCTACAATAATAAACATGTTCAGGCTGTTTGACTTCCTCTACTCTTTTCTAATAAATATTTAAACAAACTGTGTTCTTGTTTTTTTCCTCAACTTCCCCTAAAACTATCCTATAACTAGATTACTATTGCATGCGACTGTAACATTTCTAATGAGTCTTCTTAATAAATCATGTAAATAAAATAATATCTTCTGTAAAAATCTCACCTAGGTGAAGTGAGCGTGGAGTGAGCTGTCAATAGTGTCTATTCCTAGCAAAAACAAACTCACTTCACCTAAGTTTTCACGGTGAGATTTTTATAGAATCGACCGGCAGTTGTTATATTTTGACGTGTACTACGCCGTAGCACGAACGTAGACCATTGCTACGAAAGTTTTCGTCTACGGCTTTCGTCTACGTTCTTTGTAGGGTTAGTCGTCAAAGACCAACCAACGTCAAGGGTGCCAACATCGTAATCGCGAATAAAAATTCAGCTGTCTCATACGTTTAGGTCGAGTAGGTATTGAAGTTTTCTATGGGACGTTGATAAATTTTTCGCGATTACGATATTGGTCCCATGGAGAAAGTTGTTCAGTTTGATGGTCGGTACCACACACCCTGAAATTTGGCTGGTCTTTGAAAATAAACCCTGTATAGACTCCACACAGAAGCCTAATAAAAGATCGATAATCTGGGGGCCTAGCCAAGTGATAATCTGGGGGCCTAGACAAGTGATAATCTGGGGGCCTAGACAAGTGATAATCTGGGGGCCTAGACAAGTGATAATCTGGGGGCCTAGACAAGTGATAATCTGGGGGCCTAGACAAGTGATAATCTGGGGGCCTAGACAAGTGATAATCTGGGGGCCTAGCCAAGTGATAATCTGGGGTCCTAGACAAGTGATAATCTGGGGGCCTAGACATGTGATAATCTGGGGGCCTAGACAAATGATAATCTGGGGGCCTAGACAAGTGATAATCGCTTTCGAAGCGTTCCTTATTTCTACAACGACTTTCAACAGGATTGACACAAGCTTTTCGGTAGCTATCAGTCCCATACATTTTTTTTTAACTTTCCATTATCGGTATCGCTGATCGCCACCTTGTCTAGGACCTAAGGTAAGTAATAGTTTCAGTCGTGTTTCATATTTATACCTAGTGGTGTTTTGACACTTCCGTTTGGACGCAAATGCCAGTGTGATGACACCCTATGTTGTGTTCACGGAGAATGCCCGATTGGAAATTTCTTCTAATGCATTTTTAGTAATTTGGTAGAGGTTTTGATGCTTTCACGTGAAAATATAAACAACTGACATTTTGTGATTCTACTGTGTGGCTCCGATACTCAATAACCAACGTTGGCGAATGTTGGACATACATTGATAGTTTAGTAACGTACTCAATTACTATTTTATTGTAACCAACATTGGCTATTGGTACATGAGTCTTAAAGAATGTTCTTCGCTCTTGAATTCTAACTTTGGATGGATCGCAGTCTAACAATACCTCCTCTGTTTAACATAATAATGAAATAACAGGACTTTCTGACTTCTTTGCTTGCCTAACTAACATTACTCTCTATTTCTCCTACAGAAACTGGAATCTACGATAAAGAGGAAGATTGCTAAGGTAAGTTCTTAATATCTGTCTATACCTACTTTTCTTTTTACCCCCTTACTAATAAACGTTGTATAGCGTCTGTATAGTTACAAAATGCTTTGTCTTCTTCTTTCGAAAGTCAAATTACTGACGACTGAAAGAGAGAAATCGATGTGTAACTATTGGTCTGATATAATACGTTTATTAGTAAGGGGGTTAGACTATAAAAACTGTGCCTTATTTAATTTTTGAAGTGAAACTTCACATTTCAATTACGCGTCACGTTTTGGCACATTTCGTTACATGAGAGAGAAGAAAGCTATAACTATCTCTGTTTCTCACACTACATCTATTTTATTCTTTATTTTTTAAGAAGTGCTACATCCATCACGTGTATGGTGCTACACGTGCAATTTTTTTTTCGAAGCAAATCCTTTTGAAATAGGCTTACGAAGAGTAAGAGTAATGTGGATGTTATTTACAAGTTAAATCTTGATTTTATCTCTTAATAAATATCCAGAAGAAATATTTTAATAATGTATAATGAAAATGATATCGTATTTTTTACCAGCATACCTACATAATGATGTAGGTACTATTACCGAGCCTAGTTCTGAATCATACTTGTTTACATTCTTCCAGTACGAAATGACATCACGTTCGAGAAAAATTAAAGCATATTTTCTACGTACAGATGTGCACAAGTAAAAGCTGGCCCAGACGAGGCGTTTTTAAACGCGCGACTATCTCCAAAGATCTTGTCGTGTACCCATTTTTTTGTCGTTTCGTTGCTACCAATCTTCTTCTGTGGGTGTCGTAGAATCATAGATATCCGAGAATCTAACTCTATGAAATTATTTTAGAAAGTTCGTAGGTACTTTCAATTTGTTTATCAAGCGTGTTAGTCGTGACACGTACTTACATATAAAAATATTACAAAAAAAAAAATTGTTAAAAAATTCTTTAAACTTTAACCTTCATTAACAGGTGTGCGAAGATAATTATAATTAAAATATATACTACATTAGGTATTCTTGTATCCATTACAAATAGGTATCAAAATTAAAGCATTTATGAAATTCCCTTGAATATCCGAACCGCTTATGTTTATCAGCGTATATTTCTCTACTAATATGATACTGACGAATTTTAAAGGTAAAAGGTACCTAAATCAAGACAAGAATGTTTTAGAAAAATCTCCGATAAAATCGCAATCGTGCGTCTCTGTGCGTTTAACTTTTCAATATGCGCCTACCCTTATTTCATGTCCTGTTCGTTTACTTACACGTAGGTATAAGTGCAATTCGACTGGCATGCCAGTAGCATCTTGCTGTGATTTATGAGGACTTGCATTTAATTATTATAACTTCACGTAATATAAGGTGGAACTCGGTAGGAGTTGATATTAATTTATGTAGGCATGGCATGTGAAAAGCTGCATGGGCGATTCTTTAATTAATTGTATTGATTTAATACGACTTAAATTTAATTTAATTATTACTGTTTACAATTAGTGGTATAAATATAATATAAATAAAGTTTAATTCGAAATTGTTCGATAATATCGTGAATTAATGTTTTTTTGGGTTTTTTGCCTCCCAAGGGAAAAACGGAATCCTTATACATAGAATGATTTCGTTGTCCATCCATCTGTCTGTGAGTATGTCAAGACCATTTTTAGGGTTCCGTACCCAAAGGATAAAAACGGGACCCTATTACTAAGACTCCACTGTCCGTCTGTATGTCTGTCTGTCACCAGGCTGTATCTCGTGAACCGTGACAGCTAGACAGTTGAAATTTTCACAGATGATGTATTTCTGTGGCCGCTATAAAAACAAATAGGTACCAAAAACAGAATAAAATAAATATTTAAGGGGGGCTCCCATACAGCAAACGTGTTTTTTTCGGCGCTTTTTCCTTGTGGTACGGAACCCTTCGTGTGCGAGTCCGACTCGCACTTGGCCAATTTTTTTTCTTACTAACGCGTGGAGCTTTAAAGTTAAAATTTTAATGTCAAATACGTAGGACTACAGTCACTTCGAGCGCTAAAAAAATCAAGCTTCTGAGATCACGCAAAAAAAAATACAGCCATTTATGACTGGCAAGTAAATCAAAGCCTATGGGTGGTACTTTCCGTTGACCTCGAATCATTACATTTGGGAAGAAGCAAGGTCTCACAGCACAAGTAAAGGAAAAAGTCCGAAATCGTTAATTTGTAGTTTCATCACATAAAAAAATATATTTTTGCGCGACTAATAACCTACCTGAGCAGTGGTGGCCAAGTGGTAACGGCCGCGACTTACTAGTTGTAGGTCGTAGGTTTGAACCCAGACAGGCGCTTTACTTTGTGTAAATTATTTCATCACCACTGCTCTCAAAAACGGTGAAGGAAAACATCGTGAGGAAACCGGCATGTCCTAGAACCAAAAATTCGAAGACATGTGACATCTGCCAATCCGCACTGGGCCCGCGTGGTGGATTACGGCCCACTCCCTCTCACCGAGAGGAGGCCTGTGTCCCAGCAGTGGGAACATTATGGGCTGATTATGACTAACCTACATTTGCAGTTAGAGAATCACTAATGCAGCTCGTAAGCTCCAAGAAAACGTCAACTAGCTACTCTAAATAAATATTCATCGATCGTAGATTTTGTTGAAAGGGTAAATCACGTATTACCATAGCTTATCTGTTTTCGAAATTAGCCTGAACAAATAGTCCGATAATAAACCAGTTTTGACCTAAGCAAACGGCCAGATTTTAATATAGTTTGAGAAACATTTACTTCTAAAATAAAATCCAAGACTTATTTGTGTTTTCTGTTTGAAGGGTTTCAGAAGATAAGGGATGTAGCCGATATGTAGAAACGTTTAGGATTCAAACAAAAACAGGAAAACAATTGTACCATGTTAAGTTTTTCTTGAATAGCTTGTCTACATAAAGAATTCTGTTTTCCTAAACAATACCTTTTGGTTACCTAATTAATTATTGTTATTATAATAGCGAAAAGACCATCGATTGCACCGTTTTTTATTATGTATAATTTTTTTATTTGTTTATTTTCCTCTTCATATTTTTTTCATCACTCCACTTTGTTGAGGTAGGCTTATCAAACTACACAATATACCTAAAATAGAACAACGCCGTATGTGACGTCACAGTTATATGTCACGTCACGAGAAACAATCGACGCGCGCCGCTTTGATGTCGATAATTGAGAGTTATTGCGGCGCGCGCGCACGGTAGCTCTGTATCGCGCCGATTCGCGCCTATTTCGCTTTATAACGCGTGTTGGGGCCTTAAGTTAGCGATTTGAAGTGCACTGAACACAAACTCATAGTTCAAAAAAAGGATGTATGAATTCAGTGGGGGATGAAAGGGGAATGATAAGGTGACTGCTGACATGGGATGATATAAAGAGTAAATAAAAAAAGAGCGCCGCCGGCCTTAAGTAAGTGTTCATCAATTCTATATACTTCCACTTTCTTCTATTTTATGCCTTTAGCTTTTAGGTAGATGAGTGCAAAATTTAGGTTTAAGCAACAATACAAGTTGCTTGGAAGCTGAGTGCAAAGAGTGATAGTTGACACCATTTACAACATTTTGAGCCATACATGTCACGAAGTATGTTTTTTTTTAACTACAAACATTTAGTCAAAAACCAACCAACTTTAACTGAGAAAAAAAATAAAAAAAACATACTTCATCTAAGACATGTACGGCTCGAACTTCTCGACCCTCAAAGTCCAGTTGGTCTTCACACGCATGTACTCCACGATCTCCTCAAACTTCGCGGAGTGGTGCAGTCTGGACACGTACAGCTGCGTCACCACCACTATGCACCAATTCCCCCGCTCCGCTTAATCCCCCCGCAGTTTCTACGGCCACACCCTCGTTTCTTCATCTCACTATACCATGGAAGGATAGCGACGTTACGTCACTCCCACAATTTATGACAATGTTAATGTTGTTTACGACTGTTGACTGAACACAGGGATTTTGACTTATCGAGGCTTTGCGGCCCTTACAGGCTTTGCATTTAGTTTTAGTACTATTTATAGTTTGTTGCCGTTTGCTACTGTTTCTCTACAGTTTTGGAGATTATGAGGATTATTGAGGTAGATGTAAGTAAATCAAGTTTAATCTGCCATTGATAGTTCCTTGTTTTGTTGCTAATGTTAATTCTGTGGTCGTGCCTGTGCTTTTAAGGGTATGGTGTAAGTTAGTGTGGAGCTTTTGGTGCAATCAGTTTTAGTCTTTGAATAAGTCATGGTCATTACTAGTATCCCTAATGATTATGATCCAATATGTTTCTTCTATTTCTTGAGCTTTTGTTTCGGGGGGTCATAATGGCATAATGGGTTCACCACCAACCCGCACTGGGCCCGCGTGGTGGACTTTGGCCCACTCCCTCTCACAGAGAGGAGGCCTGTGTCCCGGCTGTGGGAATGTTATAGGCTGATAAAATCTAAAAAAGTGTTCCCATAGGTTTTTAATTTATTCAATTCAACATCATTATCATTTACACCCACTGCTTCACCCACTGCTGGGCATAGGCCTTTATTTCTTGTGCCAGCCTTTTTTTTTTTTGGTTGGCGATTTATCAAATAACTTCTCCCGCTCTGGGCGGAGAGGGAGAGCGTGACAAACTTTTACTGACTAAAACCCACCCGTGTTCCTTCAGTTGCCTGTGCCAGGGCCACGGTAACTCTTTCGAACAACTCGCGACCTTGGCAGGCATCGGCCCTAGCGGACCCCATCAATCAGTGTTGACATCTCTTAGAAGCGCGCGTGAAACACAACGCGCCGCGCGCCGTCGACCCCTGGGGGTCTACTCCGAAGCGGTTAACCACTGTATCGGCCGAATGTTCGGTCATTTTCTGATTCGAATATTGTTGTCCTACTACAAATTTAAAAAAAAAAAAGGTAAAGAAAGGGTTAAGGGTTCTATAAAGGTTCGGATTGGCACAGTTTGGTCGGAACCAATAGTCAATATAGGAAATTAATGGTAGTAGAAAATGACCGAACATTCGGCCGATACAATGGTAAATCGCTTCGGAGTAGACCCCCTGGTCCTTACTGGACGGCTACCTATTGCTCGCCGTCTGCAAGCCCTCCTATGCCAGCCTCTTACTGGTTTGGCCCGCGATGGCAAAAATTTTTTAGATTAAGAGATTCTAATTTTAGCTTTCTTCAAAACACAGATGGCTGTATATTAGACTTCCTATCTCCTCTTAATAGATCTAAAGAAACGACTAATCAACTACAATCGTCAACTGCTGAATAAAAGCCAAAATGTATGGAAATTAAAAGAAAATAATAACTAACAGGGGATCCTGGGGGGGGGGGATCCATGGGGGGGGGTTCAGGGGATCAGACCGGAATAAATCATTAAATCAACATACCATAATCAGCCTATAATGTTCCCACTGCTGGGACACTGGCCTCCTCTCGGTGAGCGGGAGTGGGCCGTAATCCACCACGCGGGCCCAGTGCGGATTGGCAGATGTCACATGTCTTCGAATTTTTGGTTCTAGGACATGCCGGTTTCCTCACGATGTTTTCCTTCACCGTTTTGAGAGCAATGGTGATGAAATAATTTACACAAAGTAAAGCGCCTGTCTGGGTTCGAACCTACGACCTACAACTCGTAAGTCGCGGCTGTTACCACTTGGCCACCACTGCTCTCTTCAATCAACATACAGATTTGTTTAATCGAATAAATTGGCAGTTTATTAAAAGCGGTGGAAGCATTCGGGCGTTTCCCCGCATATCCGGCGCGCGACGAGATAATTGTCATCGTGGCGTGCTGTGCCGTGAGTCCTGACAATTTGTTGTCGCGTGTTGACACTCTGCGGGCTTCACGGCACGCTCGAGCGAGGTTAGTTCGCATTTTATAAGACGGTACGTTTTTGATTGACGGATAACTTGCGATAGTTGTCTGGACTTTAAAAGAGACTGTGACCTCCGAGTTTGTTTCGGACTTTCTTCTCAGAATAGTCAGATAGGAAACGCCGACCTCATCTAGTTAAAAAAAAAAAAAATTGACGTGTAAAAGTGTTTGTACCAACCTACTTACAGAAAATAAATCATTTATTATTAGTAAAAGTGTTCTTTCTTGTTTAAATTATCCAAGTACGTTAGTTAGTCAGAGGACCAGAGTCTTCTTACTGTTTAGGCTTTCAGGGTGCCGGACATTCAATAGTAAAACTATGTTTTTCTCAATGTAAACAGAATATCAATTCTGACAAAAAGTCTCATAGTTAGTTAAATAGGTATATAGATAGAATATGCGTTATTGTGCACCAAAATTATTAGTTATTAACGGTTGAAACCTAATGAATTTTTCAGCTATAAAATCTAACCATTCCACCAGTACACCAAGCGAAAATTAGTTTTCACGTCAAACCTTTCAACCACAGATATAGATAGACCTAGATAACGCAAGTATCACGAACTGTATGAAAACCAAGCGTGCCATTTTTTGACTACATACTATGACGTCACAAGCTCGCGCTCTCGCTCACGCTTACCTAGCCAGCAGTACACAGGACTGAGCGCGAAAGTGGCAGCTTATGATTTTTTATCGTAAACTGGTGCGATTTTTGGCACGCGAAGTAGTTGCTCTTGCGTTATCTAGGTGTATCTATATCTATGCTTTCAACGATCTTCCTCTGATCAGATCCAAAAAGACCCTTACTATCGTTTGTGACATTATTTTAGACCTTGTCGTAACTAAGGATTTCTAGAAAATATCCACGTATCCGCGTATCCGCGCTTTATACTCTTTCGAAAAAGCACGTAAGAAATCTCGTGTCTCATCTTACAATGGACACACGCAACCTATTTACCACTTGTAGCAGTGTATAATTCTAAAATGACGCCTACAGCGGTCTGCGTCATCGTTTGTATGAGGAGCTAAGTTTATTGCAGCCTTAGTCGGCTTGCTTCCGGATAATCATTGCTAAGGTAAATAAAGCTATTAGGGCGCGTCGCGTACGCATCGCTCCCTCAAAAGAGAAGTATTTAATTCCAACTAGCTTCGATAAAACTATCCTATGTCCTTCTCCGGGATGCAATCTATCTTTCTGCCAAATTTTATCGAAATCCGTTCAGTGATTTAGGCGTGAAAAGGTAACATACAGACAGACAGAGTTACTTTCGAATTTATAATATTATTAGTATGGATGTGGAGTGTAAAGGCTCCTTCAAACAGGCGCGACACGCGATAAAATCGCACGCGACACAAAGGCACCGCAAGTCGCGCAACGACCGGTGTATTTGCGTCGCGCGCGATTATATCGCGTGTCGCGCCTGTTTGAAGAAGCCTTTACACTTCAACTGTTGAGAGCTCT
Organism: Oligia fasciuncula; assembly: GCA_963082905.1. Classification (NCBI taxonomy): domain Eukaryota; kingdom Metazoa; phylum Arthropoda; class Insecta; order Lepidoptera; family Noctuidae; genus Oligia; species Oligia fasciuncula. The sequence goes on from OY720397.1 coordinate 18,527,826, forward strand.
CATTATAGACTGACCAAAAGTTATAAATGAAAACACGAAATAAGATACTAAGTTTTACTAAGTGGATATTAGACCAGTCTTACCAAGGGGTATCGTGTTACCCAGTAACTGGGTTGTGAAGGTCAGATAGGCAGTCGCTCCATGTAAAATACTGGTATTCAGCTGCATCTGGTAAGACGAACCTGATCGCAACATAGTTGGGAAAAGTCTAGGCAGATAATGATCAGTCTGTAAAAAATACGGTAAACAATTTGACCAATTTGTAAGCCATTATTATTGACAGAATTATACAGTTCATAATATAACTATATTTCTTTTATTACCACCTGGCCGTCATAAAAGACAAAAACGGGTAATATTTTATAAAATAATGTTAAAAACGACTTTTACATAGTTTTCTTGTATCTTCAAGTGGTTGTATTTTTTAACGCTCTGAATAAAAACTGACGTTGAGCGGGCTTGAAAGAAATGATGACAAGAACTTTAACATTTTACGTGAATTCATTTTTACGTGAATACATTTTTATGTGAATACGTTTTTACGTGAATACGTTTTTAATGTTTTATGTTTTTCGGATGGAAATAATGAAAATAGGAAATTGTTGGACGCTTTATTTCAGCTGCTTGTAATCGTTATAATATATAGTTTTTATTTAAAACAAGTGCGAGTCGAACTCGCGCACCGAGGGTTCCGTATGCTATGCTAGCTAGCTATGTAACTACAAATTTACGGTTTTCAGATTTTTTTCCTTTACTTGTGCTTCATGACATTGCTTCTTGCCAAATTGGTCATGATTCTAGGTGAACGGAAAGTACCCTATAAATTTTGATTCCCTTGAGGGTGTCGAAATATACGTTTTTTGCGGCATAAACTAACTTAGAAATTAGATTTTTTCACAGCTTCAAGGGACTTTAGACCTGAGTATATGGTTTTAATTTCAACTCGATACTTCCACGCGTTCTCGAGATAAAGGGTCTTGACAGACAGACAGACAACAAAGTGATCCTATAAGGGTTCCGTTTTTTTTTCAATTTGAGGTACGAAACCCTAAAAATGGAGCAAAACAATAATAAAAGTACGTATAAAAATGGAGCTAAAGAACCATAAAAGTAGGTTCTTATAAATACAAAGAAACATGAAATTATATAGTAGTCGCATAGGGACCTAAGCTGCTATTCGTTTGCTTGGTTAGTTTATTGAAAACTTGAGGAATCTATATATATATTTTTTTATTTATTTAGTAAGTTAGCCTACGGAGAGGCTTGTGGCTAAGTAATAACAGCCGCACAGGTCGATTGATCAGGTTAAGCTACGCTTTCCGCGGTAGGTCCGTGGATGGGTGACCATCTTTACATATCAAGACCTCTCTGTGCCTCGGAAAGGACGTTAAGCCGTTGGTTCCGGTTGTCATTCGTGAAACTTTGACAATCGTTATGGGTCGTCAGAAGCCCGAAAGTCTGACAACCAGTCTTACCAAGCCGCGTATCGTATTAAGTACCTAGTAATTGGGTTGGGGAGGTCAGATAGGAAGTCGCTCGATGTAAAACATTGGTATTCAGCTGCATCCGGTTAGACTGGAAGCTGACCCCAACATAGTTGGGAAAAGGCAGGCAAATGATTATTAAGTTAGCCTACGCTGTCCCATTGCTGAGCAAGGGCCTCGGGACCAAATGTATCTATACCTACATATTATAAATTGAAACCGCTCTTCTTGTCCGTCTTTATGATCGTGTTGTTCTCCTAAACTACGCAACGGATTTTGAGCCGTTTACCATCTTTTAGAGAATTTATTTCTGAAGGTTTATGTATACAGCGTTATTGGTAAAATATTAACAATCTCTTAAGAGGTCATTGTAGGTACTCATCATTATGAACAACTTTTACTATGGGACCAAACCAGAAATCGCGAAAAAAAAATCAGCTGTTCCCGACATTTCGACGAACATAAATGTAGGAAATAGCTGATTTATTTTTCGCGATTTCAGGTTTGGATATTGAACTTACATATAGTAAAATAGAAATCTTGATATTTTGTCAAGTCGTTATAACTAAATTTAAATTCATATAAATTATAAAAGTTAGTATCACTGTTTTAAAATCGTGAGAAACTTCGCCAAAACATCCGCATTTCTAGATTTTATTCCTAAAATCTTCAAACAGAGAGGTACCGACCTACATTAAGTCTTAATGTGTTCATAGAAATTAATTAGTTGAAACATTTCTCGCTAAGCGTATTATTTCGCTTGTCACCGACCGTTATACGCAACCAGTCCGTAGATGCATCTTTATAATTAATCTCATCACTTTGCCACCAACTTATACATACAGCTCATCAACAACCATCACAAGCAAACTCAACTCTATGTCAATCAAAATAAAAGCCATCTTCAGAACGAATTCAGTTTTTGAATGGTTATAGTAAGTTGGAGATGACATTTACAATTTTTTTCTTTGCATATCATGTCAATCTTAATATGAAAGTTGTAAGGTTGAAAATTATAGTGGTTTTAAAATGTTATTCTTGTTTAATTTTTATAGATTACAACGATAGAGGAGTCGTAACGTAAATTGTCTGGTTTTAAATATAAATATAGGTGTGTTACAGTTATGTTCGTAATTTAGACATTGCGTGAATGCCTGGATGAAGTAGTTTTATTATCGCTGTAAGTTTTCTATTACGGAACTGACGACGTGTCTAGTATATCACTACGTCATATATAAATATTACTAGTTATTCATTAAATTATACTATTAAATTACAAACTACACCCTCCACTATATATATCTACATTAATATTGTTTAAATAACACAATTGAATAAAACAGATGAAAACCATGACCATGGATCTTTGATCAGTTTAGTGCTCAATAAAAGTTCCTAAGCGTAGCATAATTAGCTCTTATTAAAATACTCCAAGATTTTATAAGGGCACTAGCTTCAGGCCGCGGCTTCGCCCGCGTGGTTGTCGGAAATTGTCCCACGGGAACGTGCTACCGGAAAAAAAGTACCTTATATCCTTCCCCAGGATGCCATCTACCTTCTTGCCAAATTTTATCGAAATCCGTTCAGTGATTTAGGCGTGAAAAGTACTATAGATTAAAGTATCTCTAATAGTCAAACGGTAATACTTCTTCAAATAGTGTTGTTTCAAGCAAGATTTAAAAAAAAGTTGAAAATTGAGGCAGCATGGTTTAGATTAGTTGTATTTGGGATGATTTAGCCTTTAACCAACTTTCCCAATCCCCAACTTCCCCACAACACATCTAAACTCAACCTTTTTTAATTTCACACTTGCAGACGAGCAGATTTCGTCATAACGATACTTATCACAGAAAGTATGTGACGCTACTTTCGCGAAACTATAATGCATAAGTTAAGAGATAACGTGCTAAAATAAGTGACGTTAACGTGATGGTATCGGTGTAAACTGGTGTATTGTATTACATGTTGGCAACAATCAATATGGCAGGTGGTAATGTTTGCTGGACATGCTCGAGTGGTAAATCAAAAGTAAAGGGACGATTGGGGAGATATCAGGCACGGTATACCGTGTTGTGGTCTTATTGTGCTTTTAAGGGTTCCGTACCCAAACGGGACCCTATTACTAAGGGTCAGTTCACACCGAGATGCGACGCGACGCGCAGTTTTTAAGATAGAAATACAATTACAGACCTTATCTACTACACTAAAAGGTACTTTTTTTGTTCGAAAGTAGATAGTTCTGAGGTGGTCCCACTGTCACCAAGTTAGGATCTGATGATGGGATCTTAGAGAAATCGAGGGCAACCCTCAAATTTTATAGGCTCACTTATTGTTTTTCGCATATTTTATGAAGTATCTTGTGTATTTGTGTATGGTTGTCACCATCTCAGGTAGCTGGGCTGATGATGGAAGGTACAACTCCTTAACAGTAAGAAGTTACTCGAACAGGCAAGGACTGTTTTAGTAAATTGTTTTGATGTTTGATAGGGCATTTGCCACATTTGGTCTCATTCTTCTTCTTCTTCGTGTCGCTGGCACGACTGTATTTTAAATCTTGTTTTCCCAAAACTTTGCCACTTCCACGGCGTTGTCGGTGATTTATTGATTATATTATTTATTTGATTTGGTCTCATGATCATCAAGTCATGACCTGATGCTGCAGTCAGGATAGTCTGCAGAGTACCTAACTCCTCGACAACCAACAGCAGATATATCGTGTTTAGGCTCATTGAAAAGGGCTCGATGTGTGGATAAACGTACTGATACTGAGGAACACCGAAGACCTGATGCTGAAGCCAGGAGCATCAGAAAAAGTACAAACCTTGAAATTACAGCACCGTAGTCGTGTTTGGGCTCATTTTAAACAGGACTAATTTTATGTTCAATGCAATGTTGACATAAGTCTGGCCTGATGCTGCAGAGAGGATTATCAGCATCTAATCTAAAAACTAATAAAAGGAGAACTCCTCAACAATTAACGTCCCTGCATCGAGAAAAGGAATATTTTATAAAAAGGCGATGGGCAAGTTGACATTAGGCTATTGTAACTATAAATAGACCCACTAAAAAGCGAGAAATAAAAACTTTTTAACAAAAAAAAAACCGACTTCCAAAAAAAACACTACAAACTAAAAAAAAAAACACTACAAACTGAAAAAAAAAAACACTACAAACTGAAAAATAACTTTAATTTCGGAAGTCGGTGTCTTAGGGATCAGTATTTTAGTTTTTGCCACCGACTTCCGAAATTAAAGTTATTTTTCAGTTTGTAGTGTTTTTTTTTTCAGTTTGTAGTGTTTTTTTTTTTAGTTTGTAGTGTTTTTTTTGGAAGTCGGTTTTTTTTTTGTTAAAAAGTTTTGTTGTCATGGAATTCCCAGCATTTGATACCCATCTGAGTTTGATGATTTTGCTGGCACTTGTTATGTTCGTGACAATGAAACACCGAGATTCAAAGCAGACTGGTTTATTATATAAGTATTTCGACATACCTTTTTTCCATTCACAAGTGTACATTTATTATTATTTACAATAATACCGTACATAACAGCACTATTGAACTTTATTCTTGAAATTGCCGTAATAGTCTTCAGTATGTATTGTTTTATGTAGATTGAGTGGACAAACAAAGACGTTGCAAACCTGTATAATAATTTATTGGATCTTATTCATATTCTAAAAGCGAAGAGTCAAGAAGTGCGTTATTAAAAGAGTAAATATTCTACGTTAATAGTTTATCCTTCTTACAAAGTATGTCAGGCACTCGAACACGCTACCTCTATACCAATTTAATTAATGACAACCATTTAATAGTGCACACATTAGTCCCTATCTCATACAGATCACTTGAATTATAAACAATTACAAGACACCTGTATGTAGCCATCATATTTAACAGCCCTGCCAGCAACCCTGGAGCAACAGACGGGCAGATGGACACCCCTATCTCAACCTTCATCAGGTATCATTACAACAGCGAGGCGTGTGAATAGGTAGTACCTACAGTATATGCAAAACTCGATTATTTTTAAAACAACGTCGTATTGAAAACTGTAGACCGTTTCCCGATCCTAGGGATCGATAAAAGATCTCGATATTTTTATTAAGGGGTACTACATGACCTAAAGCGCGGGCACTGTCGGACTACATAGAAAAGAAAGAGAAACGCGATGACAACGCTGCGCTCTGGTAATTTATTGCAAAATATGAAGCAATTATCTATTTACAAAAAATCTGTTGTTGGGAGTAAAAAAATTAAAACACTGCTTTAGTATGTTGCTTGTAGAATAATCTGACAAAAAATCAGAATGATTGTATGTATATTAGTATGGTTTTTATTGTAAAAAGAAAGTTTTGAGAGGTATCTTCATGACGTTTTTCTATCGAATCAAATTAATTGTATTATGTTTTCAACACACTATCTAACTAGCATACATCCTGAAGAATATAATATATTTTTCTGATTTTGTATACTTTTAGGAATTATAAAACTTAAATTTTTTTGCGTTTAGGTCCTGTAGTCCCCTTAATTCTTGCTTATAGATTGATATCTCTGTTGGAGGTAGAGGATATAAGGGGTGGATGTTAAAATGCGACCTTCTTTGTCAGTTGACCTGTCTCTCACAGAGAGGAGGCCTGCGTCCCAGCAGTGGGAACATTATAGGCTGATTATGTATGTATGTTGTCAGTTGATGTTGCGTAAGGTCGGTAGGCCGAAGCTTGAAGGTGTCTATTTATAAATTTTAAGAAAGCCAAAATTCTAATACTCGTAGTATTAGAATTATCAGCTTTAAATAAACACCTGTATTTATCCATTATATTTAACAGAATTCCCTGGGGCACAGGCTAAGTGCAGAGATAGAGGGCGGTTGAGATAGTGTATCCATCTGGCCACCCTATCTCAACCGTCATCAGGTATCATTACAACGAAGAGGCGTGTGGAATGGTACTACAGTATATGCAAAACTCGATTATTTTTATAAGAACGTCGTGTAATTGCCTGTTGATAACTGTAGACCGATTGTCGATCCTAGGGATCGATAAAATATCTCGATGTTTTTATTAAAATGCTCGTTTGTTGAGTGAAATTGATGTATTTTGTTGAAGATAGAGAATATCAGGGGTGGATGTTAAAATGCGACCTTTGTCTTTGTCAGTTGATGTTGTGTGTGGTCGGTAGGCTGAAGATGGAGTGTCTATTGGTGCCTATACATTTTAAGTGTGTTTATATGAGAGAATTGTCAGGTGATAATAATTCATATAGATAATTTTACCAACATACAAGGATCTTTTGACGCTCGAGTGACGTAGACAGGGGGGCACTGTTGGTAAACGTTTGTACATTTTGAAAAACAAGATGGCGGCATTAGTTTCGTTTTTGGCCACGCGCCTAAAGATCCTTGAAAGGTTTTCTAGAAGAGTTTTTAACCATCGTTGGCGAATTCAGAAAGTTGTATAATAAAGTTAGGAGAATACTCTGTTTAAATAAGCTTTTATAGGTAGTTTGCTAGATGCAGAGATTTGTTTTTTAGCACTGTTTATGAAAAATAGTATCATTTGCTTACATTTTTATATATATTTTGAAAGCATTACCTACGCGTACCTACATGCGTAACCTCATCTATTTTTAGCAGAACATTTCAATAGTATAATTGCTCGTTGACAACTCCAGATCGATAAGCGATCGTGTCGAGTGATAGTGATGCTGGTGGTTTTATTATCGATAGTCGATACCTATGCGATATATATTGACAACTGTCTTTTATAATCGGAATTAACATCTAGGAATTTACTGTTGATTAAAATGTTGAGAAATTAAGATGCCTTTTGCTGTTAATGCTGTCATTTGATATTATGTGGTAGTTGCAGAGCAGGTAATGATAAACTTTTTAAAGTCTTAGGGCGAACTTGCGAAAACGACGTTCAAAAACTGTCGGTGTCATCATTGTTGATGAATATAAACACTGAAAGCTCTTAAACGCGGTTTAGATGTGCTGAACACGTCCATACTCATTGGTAAAATTGGTCCTTATCCGGTTTAAATCTAACTGTAGGTGACACATAAACTACATGACTGACAACATCAAGATTGTAAAACCAAGGCGCGAAACTCCACGTTTCCACCATCATTTCATCCACCTTATAAACAAGAACAATTATCCCCATTTCAACACACCAATCATCATTAATACGATACCGTTCGCTTTTCCTAAAACGCGAGGATGGGTTCGATAAACGCTTTTATTTAAACTCTTAAGACTGCGTGCGCGCCGCTCGCTAATTTGCGTCTATATCGTAAACTTCACGTAGCGTTTAACCCGCGCCGCGCGAGTGGCGACAGAAATGTCGACACATTACCGACGACCTAACGAGCCGACTTGCTACCAGTGACGTGACTTGTTATCGATAAAAAGTGCGCTATGAATATGAATTTATTTCGACGCTTCTGAAATATAATCGGCTGCTATCTTGATGTACAATGTGAATTATTAAACTGCACAGCATGGTTTCGCACGCTACATGTTTATGATTTGCTGTTTGTATTCTGTAGGTATGTGTGCTTGTGCATGTTGTGAAGGAACAAAGAAAGTATGAAAGCATACAGAATACAATGCATCATATATAGAAGATTTTTTGTAAAAAAATTACAGAACGTCACACTGCATGTGGGTCACATTTAATAATATTCCTTGTTTTACATTTAGATTCGTTTGACTTTATCGATATAGTTATAGCAGTACCTACCTATTACCTTTACTTCGTATCCAACAAGTACTAATTGCTATCATAAACATATCTACTATAAATCATAAAACTCATAAAATATTTTTTGTGACATAAAAAACATGCTGAAATATTTTAAAATGACATACAACATAGACCGGTCCACCTATCGTTTCAAGTTGTTAAAATAAACAAAACTTGGTGTACATCGGTCGCTAACAAATCGGCTTGTTATCAGCCGATCGGTGGCTATAAGTCGTGGCGTCGTATCGATAAATATCGATATAAAGTATCGACACCAGTCGCTGACGACACGCGAGCTCGCACAACACTAATTCACAGGGTGACACGCGACTGTCAGGGTGCACTCGCGATATCAGGGTGTTTGTGTGTTGGTTAGTTCGGGAGCTAGGTGTAAGTAGATAGTATTTTATGCAGATAAGCTTTGAGAAGCGCTCGTGGCTAATTGATAACAGCCGCACTGGTCGATCGAAGGTTAAGGTACACTTGCCGCGGTCGGTTCCTGGATGGGTGACCATTCATTACATATCAAGACTCCGTGCCTCGGAAAGCACGTTATGCCTTTGGTGCCGGCTGTCATTCGTTGATCTTTGACTGTTAGTCAGAAGCCCAAAAGTCTGACAACCAGTCTTACATAGGGGTTTCGTGTTACCCAGTATAGTTACTGGGTAACACGACACCTCCACAACCCAGTGGCCACTGGCACTGGTGATCACTGGCAGTGGGAACATTATAGGTTGATGATGCTAAGAAGAAAATCCACGAATTCGGCTATTTTCCTAAATCTTTTAAATCAAGTTAAGGCTTTATGAGTTATGACCAATATTGAATGGTATTTAGTGGGCCTTGTCATCACATGCAAACGATTGCGGTTTATAACAAAACGTTATTGCGATATTTTTAGCCAATCGATGGTCATTCTTTTGCAACAATAGTGAAACATGATGAATCACAAATACTAAAAAATGTGTCCAACACAGTGACACATGGCTTTTGATGGTCAAATGCTAATTTCTTAAAAATCAAGCTGTCGTTTACGCTTTTTAAAACAAGGACACTCGGGAAAACAAAAAAAAATGCAAATAAAATATTTTCTTTCTTTTTAAAGTTGAAGAGTGCACTGTTTTTTTTTCTAAAATGAATAACGTCAATCGAGAATTGTTTTAGCGCTCATATGTTGTATAGAATCAAGTTCTTCTAACTGAACAGACAGCTGTGCTGCTGGGGAGTTTGTTGCGTCACTTCTTCCCAGTTTTTTTTTTCTAAAGCACTAGGAAGTGGTGAAGGGCTGTCCTTTTGGGGGACTGTCTAAAGGGGACTACATAACTACAACCTAAAGCGCGGTCACTGTCGGACTGCTTCGAAAAGAAAGAGAAGCGCGATGACACAACGGTGGTAATTTATTGCAAAATATTAAGCAATTATCTATTTACAAAAAAAACTATTATTACGTTAATATGTTGCTTGTAGAATAATCTGGCAAAATATCAGAATAATTGCATGTTTATGTATGGTTTTTAATCGATAAAAGGAACTTTTATCGATTTTGTTCTATCGTATCAAATTAGTTGCTAAGTTTTCAACACACTATCTAACTAGCATATATCCTGAAGAATATCATAATTATAAGTATTTTTTTGATTTTGTTTACTGTAGTCGATCATACCTATACTTTTAGGCATTATAGAACTTGCGTTTTTTGCGTTTAGGTCCTATTAGTCCCCATTTGGACACTCGAAAGAGCTAGTTTGAATAAATGACTTTTGATTTTGATACCTATACGGCTGCGCGTGCCACTCGTGTATATATATATTTAGGTTATCCATTAATTACCGGACACCCTAATATATTGTGTATGCACTTACACGTATTTGGTATCCTTGCTGCAAGGACGCTTTCATTTACTTTTATGTTTTTGATGATAAGAACAAGCGACATAATAACACACAAACAACACACACAAACAAACACACACACAATAACACATATATAACTACTTTAAAAGCTCAGTTTTTGTCCACAATTTTAAAGGAGTTTCTTGTTTTTCTATCCGATAAAAAGAAACTGTGTTTATTTGCGGTAAACATGACAGAGAAAAACACAAACACAAAAAAAAAATAACAAGTTTGGGAAAATATGCGTCACATCCACGCAAAACGGCTACCGCTGAGCATACCTAATGCTAGACAGGGCCAAAGCGCTGGTATGGAGCAATAGTTTCTCAATTACCAGTAAGTAAATAATGTTCACAATTTAGGATGCAGCATTATCAATACTAAAACATATACCACCTTATACAAAGTAAGCCAACGATGTTTATTATCAAGAAGTAGTTTCATCACAATAGGATACCTACTCCTGACCCCACGACCTCTCGATCGCCATTCAGCGCCATATAATCACATTAATATCACTGACAGAAGCCTAGAATTAAATGCTGCATAGTCAAAAGTAAACGTGAACTTATTTTATAGAAACCCTTTGGACCGATCACGCTTGCCTCGGAGGTGTCTCGAAGATCCCCGTAGTACCACTCGCAACTACCGTTCCGTGACGTCATCAGACAGAGACAGACACATCTTCCACTCAAGAGAGAAAAGGACGGACACAAGATAAAAACAACATACCAAATACGGTGATCACATGTGACTAAATATCCCTATAAGTGACGATGCCAAGTAATTATTGGAACGAAATTTTCGCAGTTTTATCGTTTTATGTGTAGAATTCATTTTACAGCATGGCGGCGGTGATTTTTCGCAAGGCCTTGCGCAGGAGTGCATGTTTTCGACACATGTGGTGTGCGCGTGTGTGCGTAAGAAGATGTACTGCGTATGTTGTTCTCCGTTAGAGGTTTTTTCGTGAAGAAATCCTACAGGTCGGGTTTTCTAGCGGTGGTCTTGTTATTGTCATAATATTGCATGAAGGTCTTCACACTTCTTATCATTCATCTAGTGTACAATTCTTTAATAAGAAACACCCTAGTTAAAGTCAAAGTCAAATAATTTATTTCAAATGGGCACATTAAAGGCACTTTTGAACGTCAAAAATTACAGTAATTAGGACAACTTGAAGCCAAAGCGCCGCTGAATTACATTATTAGATGTATTATTATTTTCTCTATTGTCTTTGGACTTTTATGGCTTGCTTTTATATCGGTACTAATGCGGTTTTCTTTGGTCACCAACGTTCAGTCTAACGAGTGGGGCGTTCGTTAAATTCACTATTCCTCCTAGATCATACAGGAGATATATAGTAGTATTAATCTCAGGAAAGGTGAAGGTTACGAGAGTAGCTTAGTTATTAGGATATGTATCTGTGTTCCCGTGACAAATCCTAATCAATTCACTGTGAACCCTGGCACTGCTGCACTGGTAGCCTCGTTACTCCAATCTTGTAGTTCATGTCATTTTACATTACTTATTACTGTTTTAAGAACATTTCGCATATTAACAGTTTATTGGACTTTCCTCTATCTTGGGTTTGCTGCATTTATGCTATTGGTTAGATTTTCATATTCCGAGGCACGGTTCGATTGAAGGTTAAGCCACGCTTGCCGCGGTCGGTTCGTGGATGGGTGACCATCCATTACATATCGAGACCCCTCCGTGCCTCGGAAAGCACGTTAAGCCGTTTTTTACGTACTTTGACAGTCGTTACGGGTAGTCGGAAGTCTTACAACCAATCTAACCAAGGGGTATTGTGTTACCCAGTAACTGGGTTGTGGAGACCAGATAGGCAGTCGCTCTATGCAAAATACTGATATTCAGCTGCATCCAGTTAGATTGGAAGCTGACCCCAGCATAGTTTGAAAAAGGCAAGTTAATTGATGGTTAGATTTTCACGTTGATATTTAAGAAACTTCTCATGCTTTAGCTCAATGAGGGCTGAAATGATGCTTGTTAAAATTAATATTATAGTCTTTATTTGACTGTTAACCGTTGTTTCAGCTTATTAATTATTTCTATAACTTCAAATTCCATTAAGGATTTGTGACTTTCAATTTCACATTAGTTTATTGCATTTCTCAAGGCGTACTTAAGTGGTAACTTAAAATTATATATGATCATTATGGACTCTGTAGGGCAAGAGATCAAATCAGTTATGTTTTAAGAAAATATAAACTTTCAAGCTTTCAAGTGTTTATTTTGTTAAAATGAAGATCATCTATGATTTTATTAAACTGCGTTCAGCTTAATAATCCCACTTAATATCTCAATTTTATTATAATCGAATATTGCTTTGCAAAGTCAAACATCCGACCTTAACAAACTTATCTCGAACTTTGCCTACACCTCTTATCTCAATAATCTAACTTGTGAACTGCTCAAACAAAGCCGTGAACATCTTAATAATGATCTTCGTATACAAGTTATAATTGCAGTAGTTCAGTAGAAACAAACAGACGGTTATCTGAAACTATTATCTTAGTTTGAAGTCATAAATTAATATTTTAAATGTTGGGCGGAAGATACACTTAAGTATTATGTTGGGGAAGTGACGTAAGTGGTAATGTTGGCAACACGGGAGGTGACACGGAAGTCTGATTTAATTAATTCGAGTTTATATAAGTAGTTATTGTTTGATATTAAGTTCTCATCTGTAATAGTTTATGATCCAGAACATTTTCCTACGAAAGCTGTAAGTAGTTTGCTTTATGTGAGTGATCATTAGGTATGTAAAGACGCCTGCACATCAAGCTACTACAATCTGTCAAATTTCTGTAATAGATTTTTAACTTTATCGCTAAAGCATTAGGTTCAAGGTTGATTGGGAAAATTTGACAGTTTCGGGTAGCTTGATGTGCTGGCGTCTGTACATTACTTACAAATGGTAGATGTCTAATTTAGTTATCCAGAAATAGTAAAGTAAATCTACTAACATACTTTGTTGTCGTTATCAGTTAAACACCATCATGCTACACACTCATGCTAATTAAGTTAATAAATTCGGAAAACTAAAAGTATAAATAATTGCAATATAATAGTCAGCTGCTTCATATCCATATCAAACGGACAACATAAAAACCCAAAGTTATCGTTATGTTGGCAACATAAAGTTGTAAGTGCACACCCGGCTTTATGCCCTAGGCGCCGTTGAGACCGTATCTTTTAGATCTACGCGCATGCGTACTAACATTAGCACTGTTTATTACTTAGCTCACCGATATCATACTTAGATTTCACTTAGTACTTTATTCTGTCAAGCAAATATTTACCTTATAACCTAAAATGGTAGGTTAAAAATTCATTGGCGTCGATTAAAACGTTTAAACATTTTGGTTATCACGTTGAAGCCTATTGATTTAAACAGATAGGATAAAATTGTTTTTGTCTCTTTTCTGCGCATTAGTATCAGATACGTGTATCTCTTTCTTCTTAGGAAATCTATTTGCAATGTTTGGATATCTAGGCTCAAATCTTACTGTCCAAATGTGATTTATTGGTACAAATATGTGAAGGCTGGCGTTTGAATTGCGTTAAAGATCTTTTCTGTTTCGCGGTAAATTGTTTTATTATCAGCTTTATGTCGACTGAATTTTACGTGGAAATATTTGTTTAAAAGCATTAGATACAATCATTACGCGATCAATTGGAATCTTTTAGCTAGCAACATTGTTTTATAAACTACATTCATATCTTTTGTAAGGAAAAGATCTTTAGTAAAACTAAGGCTACACAATCGATATTACCATCATTTACTTAGTTTTTGGGGGAGGCCTATGTCCAGCAGTGGACGTCTTTCGGCTGAAATGATGATGATGATGATGACTTAGTTTTTAGACAAATTGAATAATAATACTGCTCATCTATACAAATAAATCAAATTGAAGTGTCTGTTTGTAATGTCAAAACCACCTACTTACTTATAATAAAAAAAACAATTTTTATTTTTTTTGTCCGTTTGTTTTGGCTAATCTCTGAAACGGCTTGTGCGATTTTGACACATTTTGAGGTATCAGGAGTACTTAGGCTACTCGTATTTTGGAAAAAGAATTAGGATTTATTATGATTATTAATTAATCAAATAACACACATGCACGCGCACGAGTGTGCGGGCACAGCTATATGCAGTATCATAATTCTCCGATTCCTAAAATCATACAGTGCTAAGATCTTCAAGATTCTTTGATCCATCTTTTCCTTTATTTATAGGTAATTATTGTCTCCCGTATCCGTCTTCACAGTCCATTGGCCTCCTTCCCGTTTATCAGCTACCTCATCATAATCATCAAGTAGGTACCAGATCAGAATCTACCCCTTGCATCCCCCAATCAGCGTCAGAAAACGAAACCAGTCCAGTTATATCAATATTGATATTAATAACCAGTGAATAGGAACAGATTGACAGGCTACCAGACCCGTTCAGTTATCGCTCAATCGAAGACAGGTGGCGCAGTAAGCTTACAAGGAAACCGCCAGTAAACTGCGTTTATTATGTTCAGTATTAAATACGACACAATTTAAAGGTTTCTTCGATATTGTACCTAATTGAGCTACTAGTAATATAGCAATAGTTTGGGGCGGGCTATGCTTGGAGTCTCTCTGAAGGATCGAATCCGACAGAGAACCAAAGTTGTCGACATAGCTCACAGAATAAGCAAGCTGAAGTGGCAATGGGCCGGCCATATTAGCCGTAGAACCGATGACCCTTGGGGTAGACGTGTTCTTGAGTGGAGACCGCGAATCGGTAAACGTAAGGTGGAATGCCCTCAGGCTAGGAGGAGCGACGATCTTCGCAGTATGGCTGGTAGCAGCTGGATGAGAGTTGCCGAAAATCTAGTTAAATGGCGTGCAATAGGAGAGGCCTATGTCCAGCAGTGGACTGCTATAGGCTGATGATGATGATGATCAATATAGCAATAGATTACCTATTTGGATGCTCTACACACGAGTGATTAAAAGAGTTCTTGACTCACTTAAAGCCTGCGCGGTTTAAACTGAAGGATTAGTACGAAAATTATAAATCTTTTTTTATAATATTTGCCGATGGAACTTTCATGTTGTAGTCGTACTGAATTATAATTAAGCGGAATGAAAGTTTTGCTCTGATTGAGGTTTTTGGAGAAAGGGACCAAACGTCACTTTTTATGAGTTGTGTCTTTCGAAATTCTGTCAATCATCTACCAACTCCGCGTATTACCTACAGTTTCCTGTTGCGCTTTAGTAGTCACTAAGTTGTTGTGATTATACCTACTTTTTGGGATATATCAAAACATTGTCACCAAGTCCAGACAATTAAACCAAAAATCAGTCTACAACTGGGATCTTTTCTTTCCGTCATATTTTATTGCATTCATCTCAGACATACTTTTAAATTCATTTTGATACACAAAATAAGTTCGTAAGAGCCGTTAGCACTTTAATGTGTAACGTGCTGGGTCAGAGATCAACACTGCAAGAACAATGTTTCCCTATGGCCTACAACTGCCTACAAGGGCTATAAGATAAACAATTCGTAATAATAAAATGTAGTTCGCAAAAGCAGAGCCTGCTCATAATCTTTTTTGAAGGATTAATCTTTGAAAGCTCCTGCAATATCCTTGATTCTAAACGTTTTTTCATGGCCCCAATATACTGAGTATACTGACTCAAATCCAATCCTCCAGCCAAGACCAGTGGGTATTTATAAAAATATGCAGAAGCTCATGAACATACTTTATCATCTCGTGAATGTCGAGGACTAAAAAAGGGTGAAACCTTGTGAGTTGGTTTAGTGCAGTGTGAGTAAACTTGAACTGCTGTACAAATGCTGGCTATTATAAAAAAAACTGGCCAAGTGCGAATCGGATTCGCACACGAAGGGTTCCGTACCACAAGGTAAAAACGCCGATAAAACACGTTTGTTGTGTGGGAGCCCCCCTTAAATATTTATTTTATTCTGTTTTTAGTATTTGTTATAGCGGCAACAGAAATACATCATCTGTATTTCAACTGTCTAGCTATCACGGTTCTTGAGATACAGCCTGGTGACAGACGGAGAGTGGAGTCTTAGTAATAGGGTCCCGTTTTTACCCCTTGGGTACGCAACCCTAAAAACACGTGAATTCCTGAAATCTCACCCTTATCATAAAGTGAAAGAGAAAGTCGTTATTGGACGATTTCTTAATTTTATATGAATCAACCTTTATAAAGGAAAATAAAATATAATTGTATAAACTTATATAAACTTAACTTATAAACTTATATTGTTCAATTGTAATACTATTTGCTCTGTGCATAACATGACTCACTGAAAATCAAATAACAAAAACATGTACAGTCAACAAAAGAGATAAGTATGCAGGATCGTCGGGTATAGAGTTTAGTAAGAAACCGACGGATGTTCTCGAATAAAATTTCAATTTAATTAGTAGAAAAGAAACAGCTCATAATATCAAATTAAATTTCAGTCGACAACATCCATCGGTTTCTTACTAAAATTCAACTATATCCGACGATCCTGCATACTTATCTCTTTTGTTGACTGTAAATTGGTCTATAGATTTATAATAGGGCATTTAAAACAATGTTATAGAAATACAAACAGCTATACATATCCTATTTATGCCGCCAAGCAGATTTCAGGGCTGTAATTCCAGGCCCACGTACCATTTCAGATTCCATGTCTCTGGGATGGCAACGCTTCTGCGATGCCTCTGGCAGGTTTTGCAAGTGTCCGTGTTCCATCCAAAAACATGAAAGGTATTATCATGCTGAATAAATTGCGACACCAAAAAAAAAAATGGCACTCCAGGATTGCCAACAGAAGTGAAAACTTGAAAAAGCATAGTAATTTTATTTTATACATATATTTGAAGGTCATTCTTCCCAGAGAAAATGTACCGCGCGTTGATGTCTTTATAATGGCCAAAACTTAAAACAAAGGTGTCGGTTACGGTAACAGTGTCGCAAGTTCAATGGTTTTTTCCCATCTCAAAAAATGCCCAACGCGCCTAAAGAAGGTTTCACTTCAAAAATCTTGCATCACATCTCAAAATCTTTTACGCAACGTTAAAAGACAGTCACGTACTTATGTTGATATGTACGAATGTCCAGTGACCCCTTGGCGGAAAGATATCGATAAATGGGGCACGCGCGGCCGAGATAACGCGACGCGGCGGACGGGGCGCGCCGTGACGTCACTTCCTTGTCGGCGCGTGCGCCGCTCTACTAAATGTTAGGCCTAAGTTGTAGGAGCTTGATATGACTTTGTATTAGAAAAGTAATACATAGTAATTAATGTATGACGTAAAAGGAACAAAAATTGATCTGAAGCATGTTATATTATTTTTAAAAGGACCCTTTTCACGGTTTCCAATAGTTTTGCAGTTTCTTATAATCCATGTTCAGTCCATGTAGTTTTCGACAGTAATTGTCCCACTGTCATATCTCATTAGTTGTCATCTAAAGTTATCTATTGTGAAATAACTTTGTAGAAACTAAAACTTAAAAAAAAAATGGCACTTGAGCGTTTGAGCTTTCTTCATCAAGAAAAACTTACCCTCCTTTCGTCGGAGATAAGTTCTCAAAGATAGGCAGCTCTTTGTTTCTTACTACTAGCAAACTAAATTAAAAATAAATAGGTTTTCCCATAAATAATAACACAGCCTACTTCCTCAAAGCCTCATTTCCCCACTCATGACTTGTACCACACCACCAACGCGAGGCCGCACCGCTTCCGTCACAACACCAAACACTAGCACACCACCCTTCAATCCTATCACCTAGAAAATAAGGGTCATTATTGAATAGCAAAATAGCAAAAACATGTTTGTATAAGTTTTTTGAGCGGCGTCGTTTAAAAGAGTTCAACGGGGTGCTTTGAGGATGTCCGTTTGGATCTTACACTAGAATCTGGGTAAACATAGTTGGGTTTAGGTATTACACATATAGTTTGTATCGGATATTAGATTTAGATTCTAACGTGGAAGTTTAGAAGAGTGCAAATTGCAAATAGTTGTGACAAAACTCTTTTTTTTACTCAAATGCGGCGAAGCCCAAAAAAGAGGGTTTAAAAAAAAGGGGGGGTTTTTAAAGTTTGCTGTGTTGCTCATTATTTAGAGACTTCGCTTATTCTACTAGTTTCAGGCAGTAAACCTATTTTTAACTGACTTCAAAAGAGGACTTCAGGATAGAGGTTCTCAATTCGGATGTTTATATACATTTTTTTAAATGTATTTTCGGGCATAACTCCGTCATAATATATACCTAGACCGATTTGCAAAATTCTTTTTTTGTTCGAAAGAAGTTTATTCCGAAATGGTCCCATTTAGATTTAGTAAAGATCTGATGATGAGTTTCGGAGACAGACAACGGAACTCTTCAAATTAGAACAATGGTGGCCCAGGGAGAGCAGTGGTGGACCAGTGGTAACAGTAACAGACCAATGGACTAACTTGTTACAGGTCGTAGGTTCGAACCCAGACAGGCGCTTTATTTTGTGTAAATTATTTCATCACCACTGCTTTCAAAACGGTGAAGGAAAACGTGAGGAATCCGGCGTGTCCTAGAACCCAAAATTTGAAGACACAGTTACTTATTGGTAGTACCTATTAAACAAACTGATAGATGCTTATTACAGTTTCATATCGCACCACGATAAAATATTGATTGGTGCTCAAATGGAAATACCTTTGGTGCTCTAAAAATAGGTGCTCAAACGGGAATACTCCGAAATTTCTGCTATTTCAATTTGTCGTTGTAAAGCCTATACTGCAATTGTTCATCCATTTCCATCCGAAACGCTTTTGTTTGTAGATTGGATTACTTGTACAACGGAAAATTGCATATTGACCCAATATTGATGGATTGGAGTGCAAGCTGTTATTTTTGTCTATATGCCCAAATAGTGACTGTTGTTTGAAAAATTGGCAATTGGAACTATTGTGTAATCCCACGTGGATTATGTAGGTACAAGTTTGCTGTGACAGTTTTGGTTTTAGTAAAGTTGTTTGAAGGGGATTGCAGGATTTGAGTATCAACGCATTTCGGTAACAGCGTATAGGTTTTTTTGTATAGGGTTGTCCTAACTTCCGACAGATACAGGGAATTTAAAGACCTTAATAGAACAGTAAAAAATGAACGGAAATAAAATTCGTTTATTTCAGAATAGGTATTACCGTATTTTCTTCATATTTTGTTAGTAATAAATATTATGCAATAACAGAATACTTATGGATCAGCGTCAGTGGAGGGCAAATGTTTTGGCCCTGTTTTTTTGTTGGTTTACATTCAGAAAGTGTACTAACTAATTACTTTTAACATTGATTAAAATATGTCAATTTTAATTCTAAAACACTTAGTTAAAATATATTACTTTGTTGCTTGGACTAGCTTAATCCCAAGCCAGTTTGTCTTCCAAGTAATCTTTTACTTTATAGAAACCTTTTTGACAGATTTTCTGTATAAATGATAATTATAATTTTCATCAGACCATACCAACTGACCCTGAATATTCTAGGATGATAATCTTATGTGAAAGTATCTTCAATTTCGCATCAACACTTGCAACAGAATCCATATTATTTACTTACGTAGAGTTCATATTTATGACTGACCGCCCAATGGTTGATGGTGCTTCAATTAAACCGTGGGATATACTGGCCAATTCGGCTGGTGCATTAAAAATCAATTATGGTAGACGCCTGCGGCCTTCTGTGTTCATGATTAATTTTGATATGAAAATATACTACTGTGACCTCTTTGACCGACGACGGCTTGCTAGACGGTTTGGTCAAAAATTTCGTGCTTATTATTACCAACTAGGTATTTATTTGTATTACCATACCGGCTTAAATTCGATGGCTCTCATTTTATTTTCACAATATAACAGTCCTTATGTTTTTCTCTAGCCAAGAACATTATTGTTGAACAAGAGAAAGGAAAGCGTTTCTCAAATAAACGCTTTCCTTTTCGTTGGTTACCTAAACAGCTTGAGATTTGACTGATTAGAATGTTTTCTTTTTCAGTTTATATCAAGGAGGTATAGTAGGTACTTTCTTTATTTTTCCTCGAGGCCAGAAACTTCCCTCTTATTCTGTTTCGACTTGATTGTAGAATGAACTAAAGAGTTTGACATAATCATCCATACTAATATTATAAAGAAAGTAACTTTGTCTCTCTGTCAGTCTGTCAGTCCGTATCTTTACCTTTTCACGCCTAAACCACTGAACGGATTTCGATATGGCAGAGAGATAGATTGCATCCCGGGGAAGGTCATATGATAGTTTTTATCCCGAAATTCTCACGGGATCGACACTTAATGCGGGTGACACCGCGGGGAGCTGCTAGTAAGTCATAGTTTTCTCTTTCATACTTCAACAGAAATATTATGTGAGTAGGTATGCTTTCGGCACGTGCATCAAATACCGCTAGGTAGGCATTCAGTCTTGCTTCATCGGGTTGCGATCTGTTTCTCAGATTCTTGATGACGCTCCAGATTTTAGAGATATATCATCGGCTTAGGGGTGCTCAACATTTTACACAATTTTATTGCAAAAATAAATACTGTCAATTGTCTCTCGCCACCTAGATGTTATCTGAAACGAATGGACGTTAACTGAATATATATTTTTAAAGCCAGTAATACGATTTATAAGAGAATGTGTGTAGCGAAAGTAACAAATAGATAACCTTTTAATTACAGACAACACAATGAACTAATTAGGTAGGTATTTACTGCTTCGCAAGTTGCTAATAAATAGATTTTTTTTTAATATATCTCTACGTGTTTACAATTGCGTGCGGTAGATTTCAACAATCAGACATAATATAATATGAGCACACCTTTACAAGAGAAAACAGCACACCTTGTTCCTTACATAAGAGGATTATCTCTGCAAAAAAAGCGTATAATTTAATCTCGTTTTATATAAGAGTTAAATCTTTATAAAATGTTGGCATCCCCGCAAGGATCCGCGCAAATCTGAGCCGTGTCCGATTGCATTACAATCAGCGATCATTATTTTAAACATTTACATTGACAGGTCAAAGTACAGAGCGTTCATCTTGAATGATCTTGATACTTTCACTAGCGGGATGTGTGACTGTATCCTGAGCGTGTTTTGTTTATGAAGTACTTAGTCATGTTAGCACGAAGGCGACATTTCTGAACATGGACTCTGTCATCCATTGATCTTCAGATAACCTACCGTATGTGATTGACGGATTATTCTATTAAAATTTAAGTATGAACTATATTTTAGCCTACAGTTTTTTTACCTATAATCGAGATGAAAACATAAGAAACGCAAAAATTACGTAATTCAAGTTTTCTTACAATGCTTTGGAATTTTTATTCATTCATGAATAAAAATTCCATAGCATTGTAAAACTCACATTATACATCAAGTTTAAAGACACGTTGTTGTCCAAAGACTTTTTATGACCACGCAAGTATAAAACGGTCTTCAAACCAGCAAAAAAATAAAAAGAAAACAAAAACAATATAAATAAATTACTGGATGTTCTTACTACGGTTTTTCATCGATAACAATTTACTACATGCAGTTGACATCTTGCGGGACAGGAGTATTCGTGCAAACTTCAAACTGTCTTCGAATGTTTAGTTTTAAAAGTCCAGTAAAAAGAGAATTGCGCTGCCATGCCAATTCGAGCTATCGGTATTAAGTTTTGACAGCTGACACAATTCCCCACGTCCAATGCACATCGACTACCGACTTTCGAAATGGAAACAGGCAGCATTTAAAACTGAATATCTTTATTTCAATAAAGAAATTTGCATTCATTCGTCTACCTATCTTGTTTCACGTAATAGTCCATGTAATGAAATCTAATCAACTCTATGTAAATATTATTCGCGTTGAGTCTGGAAGACATTTAATTATATCGCTTTTGTGAATAAAAAAATGATTCGTCAAATCGAGTTTGGCGGCTGTGAGTGCCGGCTTTTTGCGGGGGACTCAATGTTAATTTTATGAAGTTTAATTAAAATTGTATTAACAATTCATGAGTCCGCGGGGATCCTTTCGTTAAACTTACTGGCTTTAATTTATCCGCGAGGCCGGTGTGAGATCCGAAGGCTTGCTGGCCGGGGATCAATTAGACAGTTCGCAGGAGAATGGGAATGTCTAAGTCTAACGAGACCCGCATTTTTCTCAGTTTCTGAAGTAAACGCAGTATGAAATGTTTTTACACCAGCGTTATCTACAACGGTACGTGGGATGTTTGCGAGAATTCTTGGTCATTTTTGTAAGTGATATTTATCATTTTAATTGTTTTTTTTTGTTTGGTATTGTTTTAAAGAATGCCCCCGTAGTGTCAAGACTGCTATGTCACAGTAGGACAGATGCCATTTACTTGCGTTTTTTTGTGTCAACAATACTTAAAGCAGTTATTGCTCCTGGGACGCATCATCATACTTGAATTCGCAAAAATAAAAAGAAATCTACTTAAAACAATTGCCGCATTGTTACGCTCAATCAACAGAGTACATTATCGAAATTAAAATAATTACGAAAGTTTTTCTCTTTCTCGAAACAATGCCAATCGCAGGAGCTTTTAACCATGACATACTCGTTTATCGTTAAATTATTTTAACGGTTATTGCACTATGAATATTTATTCAAACTCGTATTTTTTCTTAATTTAATCGGATTAGATGCGAGAAAGGCCTAAAAGAAGGCAGGTGTCGTCAACATTTCGGGAAAATAAAATTTGAATTCAATGTGTCGTGATGATGTAAATTCTCCATTTTGAATTCAAATGTTACTTAGTTAAATATTTATTTGGTAACGAGAAGAGAAGCTTTAATGCTTATTTCTTCTGTACTGTACACAATGCTTCATGATTATTTCAGACTTTCGATGATGAATTAAAGCGTAATTTCTTTACTTCCCAATAGCATTAATTTATACATTAAGTATACTATGTATTACATTCTTACGTTACGATACCAACATTTTAATAAAACATAAATAAATAAAATTGTTCATATCGTGTAGACCGTATCTTCTCCACATCGTATTTAAAACTGACAATAATCGCTGACAGTTGCTGTCAAAAAATTGTCGAACATCGTGACAGATTGTCAACTCATCGCCAATTTACTAGAGCCACAGGCTGTTGACAACAGTACGTCGAAACCAACGTCAGGTAGGTAATTAATTCTGTGTGTGACATGGTCCCCTACCTTGAACCGTATAGCTTTGCTATTGGTATCGCGTGTGTTCATAATGATGCACGCAACACGTTGTACCAGATGGGCTGTAACTGATATACTATTGAAGTTAGGTTAGTAGGTTAGTGCTTAGAACTTGGAGATAGATTACTATCTTGTTTATGGTTTGTTGAGAGATGGACATAGATTTGTGTTTTGTTTTATATGTGTCATTAATATTGGTGTTTATTTATCAACGTTGCTTAAAGTTCAGTAATTATTAATGTCTACTTAAAATCATTTTTCTTTGTAACGCATAATGACTCCGAAGTTTAAGCAACTTTTATAATTAAATCCTATTATGTAATGTTCGTTTTTTAAACCCAGATACTAATTTGATAGGAATAATGTCAAACTTCTATACTAAAAAAACGCAAACACAAAAGACTGAAAATATGTCAGTACTCTGACATATTTTCAGTCATAAAAAAACTTTAAATGACGTGAATATTATTCTAGGAAAATGTTTAAGAAATAAAAAAATATGTAGATTGTTGAAAGCCTTAAAACTATTTGTGTTTAGTGAATAGACGGATCGATGTGTTTTTAGAATAACTTTTTGAATATAAAGTTTCTGTCTTATCTGCCAACTGCTCTTCACATTTTATGATTAGAATGGATATAAAAGCAACGAGTGTTTTGGACAGGGTCCACAATGATCACATCTTTGTAAACCTACCACCTAGGTTCCCACTGTAGAATGCAATAAATATATTTCTGAGCATTGCGGATACGCACACTATTGCGATAAAGAAGAAAACTAAGAAGTAAAAAAGCCATTGCATTCCACATTGATCCTGCTTATCATTCTCTCACCGCGTTAACCCAATCTTAGTTAACGACAGTGATTACCATAACACAGTGTATGGACAGTACAACCAGTATTTAGTACCTCCATTCACATACCCAATGAGATTAACTTAACATTCTACCAATTTGCAGACAATGCGCCAACTAGCAACATGGATATACTTGCTTATGCGCACACTGTGCACCTGTTGTGTGGTTTAATAATGAAGTGTTTCAATCATGCGCACATACGTACTTAGCGCAACTAGCCGACAATGAGTTGTGATCAGTGATGTATGTGATGATCATAATAAATTTTTGTAATGGCCAGCTGTTGGTTGTGGATTGTTAGGGGCCCTTGTGGAGCCTCATCCACACGTTCTGTACCATAAGGTGAAAGGCAGAGGATTGTGAAGGAGATCGAAGACCTGTAAAATTACGACATAAATCTTATAAACCAAAAAGATGCCGGCAATTTTCTTCTATCTATCTTCTTTTTTTTTTAATTTTTTCATCATGGGTGTCGTGTTCTTGGTTTTCGAGGGTGCTAAAGCCGATAGTGCGGACAAAATGTAAACCCAAGATGGCAGCTGCGAAAACTTAAAAAATTTTCATCATGACTGTCGTTATTATTGGATTTGAGGGTGCTGAAGCCGATAGTGAGGTCGAAACGAATATCCAAGATGGCGACAACTTTATAAGATCTTCTTAAAACTTATACTAGATGAAGGTATCTGTAAAACACGCATGAAATGCACACTTTCTCTCTTTCTCTCTCTCTCTATTATATACGAGCGTGTGTGTTTGTGCGAATAAGGAACTTTGTTCCTGACTGGGGTCCCCCGACCGTACACGTTTTTTTGTAAAAAAAGATGATGAAATGTATGATAAAGTAAAAGCTTTCAATGCTTCTGCGTTAACAACTTGGTATGGTTGATTAATACGTCTGCCACTAACCTAGCATGCGATTTGATGTTATTGTCGTTTGTATAGCCACCACACTGTAAAAGGACCCTGTAACAGATCAATTTGTCGTTTGGATACGTTCTGGCTTCCAAAAGTAGATACGAAAGAAATGAAAAAATAAAGACCTGGAAACGCATAGTCGTTTAAAAGACTTGCGGCTAAACAATAACAGCCGCACGGTTGATCGAACAAGTTAAGATACGCTTGCCGAGGCCGCTCGTGGATGGAAGGTATGGCAAGGCTGTCATTCGTGGATTTTTGACAGTTGTACACCACTCTGCGGGCTGACAACCACTCTTACTAAGGGGTGTCGTGATTTGGTTGTGGAGGTCAGATAAACAGTCGCATTGCAATCGCATTCATGTAAAATACTGCTGCGTATGCAGCTGCAACCGGTTAGACTGGAAACCAACCCCCCTTTGTGGAATGCGCTCCCTCAGGAAATCAGAATGGCAAGCAACCGATTATGCTTTAAAGTACGCGAGCACATTCGCAAGAAACTGTCAGTATCATCACAAAAGTAATGTTTTTCTCATTATAATCGTGTGTTTATATATATTTATTTGTGCTTAAATGTATATACAGGGTTATTGGAAAAACACCAACAATATCTTAATAGGTCATTGAACTCATCATTATGAACAACTTTTACTGTGGGACCAAACCTGAAATCGCGAATAAAAATCAGCTGTTCCCTACATTTCTGTTCGTGTAACTCGTCAAAATGTAGGGAACAGATTTTTTTTTGCGAAGAGTTGTTCATAATGATGAGTACAATAACCTCTTAAGATGTTGTTGGTGTTTTTCCAATAACCCTGTATAATTAGGTAATTATATAATGATATTACTTATATTTTTAATAGGTTTTTGCGTCCCTTTATATTTAAAAATATTTATTCCGTTATTTTTCACAATAGCACCTACCACTGTTTGTCTCTGCATCACCCAAAGGTTGACTGGTAGAAAATGCCAAAGGCATTAAGTCCGCCTCTGTACATTTGTGTGCTTAATCCTACTATACTATATAATATTATTAATATTATAAATGTGAAAGTTTGTGAAGATGTTTGGATGTTTGTTACTCAATCACGCATAAACCGTTGAACAGATTTGGGTGAAAATTCGCACATAGATAGACCATTTCCTGGATTAACACATAGGAGACTTTTTATCCCGATATTCCCACGGGATCGAAACCTACGCGCGTGAAACCGCGGGGCGCTGCTGGTATTAAATAAATAAATAAAAGCCCCAACTCTTCTTCCTTCTCCTGCCCTATTCCCAGTTTGTCAAGGGACGGAAACCGGCACCAACATGGTTGGAAAAAGTTAGTCAGATGATGAAGCACTTATTCCTTTACAAAAACTTATCCTTACCAGAAAAGTCCGACTCACGCTTGGCCCTCACTAATAGTAATTTACGGTCGCGTCCCTATTTCGTTACCATTAATTTTGATGTACAACAACTGTTTGGTTTTTGTGCGATATTTAAGAGCGTTTACACCGTACGGCATTTCATACAAACTTTCAAGCCCTTATTTTTCGAAATGAATGAACCGATTTTAATTAAACTTCATACGCCTAAGCAGGATACAAAGGTCTAAAAAGTTACTTAAGAACATTTTCGAAAAATAATGTTACAGCCAAATTAGACCGATTTTAAATTTTTCATAGAAACAGAGATTTCCAGTTATCTATTTTTAAATTAGACTTTTCGAAAATGTTTTCTACTAACTTTTTAGACCTTTGTGTCCTGCTTAAGCGTATGAATTTTCATTAAAATCTGTTCATTCATTTCGAAAAATAAGGACTTGAAAGTTTGTATGAAATGCCGTACGGCGTAAACGCTCTTAAGATACGATGCAGTTTTTAGTTAGCCAAACAATGAACGAATGTTTTGAGGGAAAAAAATAGTAATCGTGACACGTTTTGTATGTAAGTTTTTGCTTCATTGAATAAAAGTGATGAAGAAGCGGTGCCGTGTGCAATAGTGCAAATTGTTGTCATGCTATTTTTTTCTGTGGGTTGTGACTTTCATACTTATCTGCCGATATAGAGAAAGCAACTGCAACAGGAATCCAAGGAATTTTAAGGAAATTTTCTCCTTAATTAATCGCTTTCAGCAATGCGTAGGTCTTTCTTCTTCATGTCGGGTCGATGGTATTCTTCTTCGATGTTTTATATAGTTTGAGCCCAGTAGGTGGGCGTTGATTGCGACATCAGTGGCATTCTCTAAGTTATTGTAGCTGCAAAATTTAAGTAAAGTGTCAATGTAAAAAAAAAAAGTGTCAATGTAGAACGCCTCTTTTTGGTTACTTTTTTTCGTTTTACTTTCCAAATTGGTTACCTTACCTCGGAGTTTATCGAATACCAGCATAATGGAAGAAAAAGTTGTCGGACGTCGCTAGTGTAGTGTCGTTATACAATAATCTTATCGATTCCATTCGGGAGAGCTACCAGAATCAGTGTTACTTCCGAAATTCAAAGTTATTTGTAGGACCACAGAGCAGGGGTTTACAGTATGACATTTACGAATAGAAATTAGAATTAAGGCATCATTTAATCAAATTATAGGATAGTAGATATCTACCTACTTAATTGGGTTACTTAAATAGAAAGAAAATATAGAGCGTTA
Organism: Oligia fasciuncula; assembly: GCA_963082905.1. Lineage (NCBI taxonomy): Eukaryota > Metazoa > Arthropoda > Insecta > Lepidoptera > Noctuidae > Oligia > Oligia fasciuncula. The sequence goes on from OY720397.1 coordinate 18,555,599, forward strand.
TTTATATAAGATGATACAACTTTGCTACCCTTTATTAATAAATTGGCTCTAGTCGACATCTAAATACTAAAGTAGGCGTTTTTCCCAGTATTTCTGATAATACCTGAAGGCCCATTCCCGTAATTAAAAACGTTCAAAATCTAGTCGCAATCTCATTTCAGCGACAATCAATAACCTGGAAGTCTTTGCACAGGCTCCGGACCCAGGTTGGCCGAAGCAAGAAAAACCTGTTCAGGTGGAGATTCATAGACGACTCCGCCTTGGAGTGTAAATGTGGTGTTATTCCACAAACGATGGGACACTTAATATCGTGTCCTGCGTGTCCTGTCAGCTGCACGTTACAGGAACTGGTGGACGATGGTGATGGCGCCAAACAAGTATCCGAATTCTGGGCAGAGTCCATTTAGATTGCTATAGAATAGAATACTCTTTATTATGTACACCATATAAATTACAGACATAAATATACAAACTGCTATCGGCACGCTAAGAAGAATAATGTCAAATACTTGTCAAAAATTTAGGGAAATTAGGTATTTTTGACAGATTGATACTGAGATCAGACTGTGAACAAAATTACGGGAATCGCAATATCAGTTCGCAATCATTATATTGATGACGAAAAAGAACTTTCCTGTAATCCTATAGAAGACACATTCATAGCAAGTAGGTAGGTACCTTTATTGCCACGACGAACCCGTAAAGAACTTTTCCATCCCGCACACTTTAGAACTCGATACAAGATAGAGGCATCACCTCACGCGAAAGTTTACTTTTAATACACCGATATTTTTACACTGTGGAGGGCTTCAGTTAATAAACTGTGCTGTCAGTGAGTGAAAGTCCTCAGATTTATACCGCGGTGCGCGGGTCGTACTCATCCTCATACAACTTTAGCAGTAGGTTAATGGAATTTATTAACATACATCTCGCGCCTAGGGGCGGTGCGGCTAGCTTTAATTTTCATGTTGGTACTTTTCATGTTATTATGTATGTAAATTTGGGTGCTTAAAGGGTTTGAACTCCACATAAAGCCTGATTTACACTGCGCGATTTTGCCCGTGGCATACCATAAGTTGTAGCAACAATAACAGTTGCACCTTCTGAACGGTGCTTCTTCTTCATCGTATTGATAATTCCTTTTTATTAATTTTATATAAGCTTCGATCAGAATTCGGCCACTTCGACAGCGTTAGCGTTGGCTTCGAAAAGATCTTATAATAATCCAGGTGTTTTTGCAACTTGCGTCGTGTAAATGGGATAAGAGAGGCAAATCGAAATCTGACAATTATAGCTGGGTAGAACTTTACCCTTGGGGCCTGGCGTCTAGTCCTTCAACCAAGATACGGGCACGACCGACAGTAGTTAGAAATTTCGGATTGAAACTTACACCCGATTAAGGCGAAAGCGCCAGGGTAGCCCGCGAAATTCAATTTTTTTTTAGGTTTTTTGCAATTTGCTGGTCAGTATTAAGTTGTACGTTGATTAAAATATGATTCGCGGTCGTAACAAATATGTATTTACATAATTATAATCATTAAAGTCATCAACACAACTCTCTAAGACCATGTAATCCCCAAGAATGACTATTTCATGAAATCTTGACATTTGGGGATTACATGGTCTTAGAGAGTTGTGTTGATGACTTTAATGATTATAATTCTGTAAATATATGTTTGTTACGACCGCGAATCATATTTTAATCAACGTACAACTTAATACTGACGAGCAAATTGCAAAAAACGTAAGAAAATTTGAATTTCGCGAGCTACCTTAGAGCTTCCCCCTTAATTAAGTTTTTCGCATCGGGTGTATTCATTCTCAGGTCGGGCCCCAAACTTATCCTAAGTCCGTAGGTGATACGTACGGAGTAGGGTTTGCCCGTGACTTCGGCCGAAGCTATGGACTTCGTGCTTAGGAAGTAGACCTACTGGTGTAAACATAGATTTTTCCACTCTATTTTTCCTCTGAGTAACACAACCGGGTCAAACGCGGCTTTCTTTACTAATTAAACGTAACATATGCTTAACAAACCGAACTGTATCCTTTAACAAAACCACCACCAAATACAGTCATCAATTGAGATAAAAACAAAATGTACAATGACGAAACGAAACATCTAAGTACGTGACGAATACATAAACATCACGCTGAGTCAGCGGGTTCCCGGTAGAGATCCAAGTGTCCCGCGGTATAAGCACGTCTGTTTGTCTATGGCAAGGTTCCATTGTGTGAAATGTAGTCGAGGTTCTGTTCTAGGTTGAGGTTTCAGGGTGAAAGGTATCGATTTCGGTGACACGTCATCTTAAGCTGCCGACAAACTGTCCTGCAGTTTGGCAGAAGATTTGTGAAATACATATATGTAACTTTTGTTGAAATAAATAACTTAAAAAAAAAAAAAAAAAAAAAGAGAATAGTTACGAGGACGTTTTTTTTTCATAGAATAGTTACTGTGGGATTATCGGTTATGGGGCACTAGCTTCTGCCCGCGACTTCGTCCGCGCGAAATTTTACCCTCCCCCATTTCACCCTCTTAGGGGTGGAATTTCGAAAAACCCTTTCTTAGTGGATACCTACTCTTCACAAAGAACACACCCTCCAAATTTCATGTCTCTAGGAGCAGCGGTTTAGGCTGTGCGTTGATATATCAGTCAGTCAGGACTTTGAATTTTATTTTGCACTTTGCCCGCGACTTCGTCCGCGTGTATTTCGTACTTTCCTCTAAAAATTTCGAAAATGCCTAGCCTTTTCCCAACTATGTTGGGGTCGGCTTCCAGTCTAACCGGATGCAGCTGAATACCAGTATTTTATATGGAGCGACATATAAAATACATTATGTATATCATTCGGGCCAATTTTGTAGATCAAAGGAATCAGATTTTTCAAATAAACTGTATTCGGTTAGTGACACACGGACAAGGTGAAAAAGTATAGATCTTTTGTTTATCTTATGCTCAGCTGTGAACATCTACAGGACTAAAGATAGATAACTCCCACGGTATCGCTATGGTAAGATTGAAAGATGTATGGCGATAATAGCCCATCGGCGACGCCATTGACTTGCCTTCAAAAGGTCGGGAGTTCAAATCTTAATCCGTAAAGTATGTGGTGGAATTATATTTATACCAGGAGCAAGCTTGTTAGTTTAGGTTTGAATTTGTATAAGATTAGAAATAGGTACTTACCTACTTAGTTTTTAGGGTTCCGTACCCAAAGGGTAAAAACGGAACCCTATTACTAAGACTTCGCTGTCCGTCCGTCCGTCCGTCCGTCTGTCTGTCACCAGGCTGTATCTCAAGAACCGCGGTAGCTAGACAGTTGAAATTTTCACAGATGATGTATTTCTGTTGCCGCTATAACAACAAATACTAAAAACAAAATAAAATAAATATTTAAGGGGGGCTCCCATACAACGAACGTGTTTTTTTCGGCGTTTTTGCCTTGTGGTACGGAACCCTTCGTGTGCGAGTCCTACTCGCACTTGGCCAGTTTTTATTTTATTGTAACATACTGATTCATAATTATTCTGCTGCGCTGCCCACGTTCCAATTTAGTTGCGGTCAGCGCAGTATCCCTAAATTTTCTTTAATACGTGTTCAGCCGTCATTTTATTTAGTACTAGCTTCTGCCCGCGACTTCGTACGCGGATCCTGTTGCTTATGCCAGCGACAACGGGGTCGTCAAAATCGGAGATCTGAAACGTCTGATGTCGAATTCTAAGAGCCCAGGGACTGAAAAACAACGGGATGCGCGAGACGATTCGAGACGTCATTTTCAGGCAATAATGAACCAATAAGGTGGTAAACTTGGCCTTGCACTTTGAATGTTGGCATAAATGGGCCTTCTGAAATCTGTTCTGCACCAAAAGATGTCATTTGAAAGGCATTATTGTACGAACGTATGTTATCCAAGAAATGTTTTGACTGTGGATGGTCACCGATTAGCAGTGATCTTAATATTTCTGGAGGATTTTGTAATATTTTAATATGTACTTTCCCACCTGAGCAACACATACCGTTTGTTTCTTTTTGCCATTTAACAGCTTCACAAAAAGTACAATTTTGAACCATACCTCCGATGGCGGAATATGTGGCGTAGTCAATCATAGGAGTATACGTAAATGCACTCCGTTCCTTATCAACCCAAGGAAGGTCGCCATGCCCTACGGCTATATCTTGAGACACATCCGATTCTTCAGATGATATCGACATTCTGTTCAGAGAATGTCGAAGTCGTTCAGAATTCAAACGTTCGTTGCGCTCTTCTTAATCTGTCTCTTCATGCCGTACTCCAGCAATTCTTTCTTTCTCACTTTCTAACTGATTATGAGTATTTTGTTGTGTGCGTGTTCGGGACAATGTATGATAATCTCAAGTTCATCACTTGTTTCAAAAGACCTGTTAGTAGATGTGCGAATACGCTGAGAACTCAAGCGTGATTCTGTATCGGTAAACGTTTCCGATTCGCGAGACAATGCATGTCGCTCACGATCAGCGGACAGTCGCGCAGCACGTTCCGCACTTGTCTCTAGAGACCTAGAAGCAGATGCGTAGATATGCTGAGAACTCAAGCGCAATTCTCTATCCGTGAACGTCTCCGACTCGCGAGACAATGCATGACGTTCACGATCAGCGGTCAGTCGCGCATCATATTCTTCACTGGTTTCTAGAGACCTGGATGTAGATGCGTAAATACGCTGAGAATGCAGGCGCGCTTCGCGATCCGAAGAGGTTTCCACGGAGCGAGTTGCAGCCTGATGTTCTCGAACAGCATCAAGTCTCTCCTGACGCTCTTCGGTAGATTCTTGGGATCTTATGATCCGCAATCTTTTAGCTCCTTTGGAACATTGGAAAAGATTTGACCTTTTTCTAGGCATGGTTATAGTTTTATTGTGAAGAAGATACCTGATCAATTAAAATCTAAGTGACTGCTCCCCTACCAAGGGTGCCCAGACACGGGGTCGTCTGGTGCCCATGTGCTGGTTTGGTCCCTGGGGTCGTCACGGCGTGCTATGTGTTCTGGTGCGCCGGTGATGGGGAGTACTCCCCAGAGGAGGGTCCGGTGACGGACAGCCGCGGCGGGTTCACGGATGAGTGCTAACGCGTGCCCATATTCCCGCTGTAAGCGGCAGAGGAGGACACCGTGGAGTTTTAGTGGGTTAGAGTCCCACATAACTGTACTATCTCCCCGTGGTAGTGCAGAACGCATGAGCATCTACTCACGTTAAAAAAAAAATGGGAGTTTTGGCCAGTAGAGTCAAATTTTCAATGATATACCATCGTCATCGAAAATCAGTCCTAAACTGTTACCGCCTTCACCGCGTGGAGGTGAAATTAGTGATAGTTTTGATTTCCACATCAGATGTTTCTGATCTTCGATTTTTAGGGTTCCGTACCCAAAGGGTAAAACGGAACCCTATTACTAAGACTTCGCTGTCCGTCCGTCCGTCCGTCCGTCTGTCTGTCACCAGGCTGTATCTCAAGAACCGCGGTAGCTAGACAGTTGAAATTTTCACAGATGATGTATTTCTGTTGCCGCTATAACAACAAATACTAAAAACAAAATAAAATAAATATTTAAGGGGGCTCCCATACAAAAAAAACGTGTTTTTTTCGGCGTTTTTGCCGTCTGTCTGTCGCCAGGCTGTATCTCAAGAACCGCGGTAGCTAGACAGTTGAAATTTTCACAGATGGTGTATTTCTGTTGCCGCTATAACAACAAATACTAAAAACAAAATAAAATAAATATTTAAGGGGGGCTCCCGTACAAAAAAACGTGTTTTTTTCGGCGTTTTTGCCGTCTGTCTGTCGCCAGGCTGTATCTCAAGAACCGCGGTAGCTAGACAGTTGAAATTTTCACAGATGATGTATTTCTGTTGCCGCTATAACAACAAATACTAAAAACAAAATAAAATAAATATTTAAGGGGGGCTCCCTTAAATATTTATTTTATTCTCACCTACCTACAACAATTTTCTTGGCATTTATATGCTCTTTAATTATCATTACTAGCAGCGCCCCGCGGTTTCACCCGCATAAGTGTCGATCCCATGGGAATATCAGAATAAAAACTATCCTGTGTCCTTTCCCGGGACTCAAACTATCTCTATACCAAATTTCATCTAAATCGGTTCAGCGCCTTAAGCGTGAAGAGGTAACAGATAGACACACTTTTGCATTTATAATATTATAGTATGGATATACCTAATATAATAGTATGGATAAATAAGCCTGCATTATCTTACTGCAGGGCAAAGGCCTCCCTTCTCTCTTTCCACTTTTTCGATCTACTTCGATTATGGGTCAATCCTTTAAGAAGGTCTCAGCTCATCCCGCCATCTCTTTCTATTTCTATATGCTCTTACGGTCTCCAATAATGATTATTGCTTGTCAAGATCAATCCTTCCAAATCATCATTATCACCATCATTGGTAACCTTGTTCCACCTATCGCTGAAGACCTTACAGTCCTCCTCTCTTTCAGTAAACTTTTGTGTCATGTTTTCCTGGTCTGCACTTGTCTCAACTAGGTCTTAGGTACAGCTGGTGATAAGTCCAATGAAAGTGATACTGTTATAAAAGATTACTTATACCTACTCTAGCTGCTAATCAACTATTTTAATAGCCAGTATTGATTATAACTAAAGTCTATCTGATGACTGACTTCCTGTAGCCTGCAATGAGTTAATGGTAATGCTAACGATGTTATAGTATTATCTGCTATTGCAATCTGTGAGATGTGGGACTACTGGATGACTGCAGGCGGTGAGTGCGGTGACATACTTTGTTGGTTTAATAGTTAGATGGAGAACTATTGTTAAAGTAAAGGACAGTTTTTGCTTAACGGTGTAAGTAATTAACTTATTTATTTATTAAATCATATAAGTACACACATCCATAAGTAATATTTTAAATTCGAAAGTAACTCTGTCTGTCTGTTAGTCTGCATGTTACCTTTTCACGCCTAAACCACTGAACGGATTTCGATAAAATTTTGCAGAGAGATAGATTGCATCCCGGGAAAGGACATAGGATAGTTTTTATCGACATACCTCGCGGGCGAAGCCGCAGGCGGAAGCTGGTATTATATAGACAAGAAAAAAGAACAGAAAAATAAGTGTCAAAGGTGATGCTTATTTCTTAATAAATCTCTTCCAGCATACTTGCGATAGGAAAGTAGATAAATAGACAGTGTGTGATCTAAGAGTAAAGGAGAAACGAAAATACATAAAATCAAAAACTAATAAAATAAAACAAATAACATGAGAATATACTTACACACATACATACTTCTAAAATAAATATCACTAGAATGAAATTAACTAGTCTAGTCTAGCTGACTATTAATGAAGTTTTTAAAACAACTTCAATCTTATAATAATCAGTCTAGCATTATTTATTTCAGCCTGTTTTGCCTTAATTTTCAAAACCTGAAAACGATTAGCTTTTTGAAAAGCCTCCTGAAAACATGTATTACCACATCTCTGTAGTTTCACGCGATTCACTATGCTATATATCTTTATAAAAAGGCAACTAGGTGCTTATATGAAGTTGAAAAGAGGAGAATACTGCCATTCGCATAAATTACTTATTTGTTATTCGATAGGCCGAATCTGTTCAGAAGAATGCTAGATCATAATAAATTCTGCTAATTTTACGCAACGATAAGATTAGGAGGCATCATAAAGAACCTCAAAATGTCCAAAACATCTGGCCCCCTCACACAATATAATGCCAAACCTCACTCCACGACCTACATTCTCCATCTTGCATCTAAGACGATAATTTACCGGTGACGTCACTCGTATTGTGTGACAAAAGCTAACCGAAGGCGAACATACTCCTACGTTAGATAAGTGTGTATCAAACGGACACAGTTTGACCTTTGATTCTGTGGCTCTGGGCCCAGTTGGAGTTAGCAGCTGTATAATGTTACTGGTTTAGAGTATGGAGGTTATAGAGCGCTTTAGGAAAGTATTAAATATCACATATTATCAGGACATGTTGGACGCGTTGGAAAAATACTAAAAGTAGGTAGGTATTTTCGTTTATGGTACAGACGTCAGCACATCAAGCTATCCGAAACTGCCAAATTTTCCCAATCAACTTTAAACCTTATGCTTTAGCAATAAAGTTGAAAATCTATTAAAGAAATTTGACAGATTGCTGTAGCATGATGTGCTGGTGTCTGTACCTAGTCCAAGGGTCAGTTTCTCGAATTCCTGCGATCGGCTGAATGTTTTAACAATAGCCAATCGCAGAAGTTTACGCGCGCTTAACAACTTTCCACATTAATGTTGCGATAATTTCCGTTCGAGAAACTGGTCGTTAGAATGTTAACCTAAACGGTGGTAAAATAAAGTAAAATATTAAAAATGTATGTCAAAGATCATTATCTTATCTCTAAACTATAGGCTTTGTAGACAGATAGTACGACTACCCTTAGCAATTACCCCAAGCCGTTTCTAACTTAATAATCACCTAGCTTAGAAAACGGCTTGGTGATCGCTGAACTTTGTTACTAAGCTCATAGAAGGCGTATAAACTTTAGTTGCACTTCACGTCACTCGAAGGAGCCACCTACGATGTCTTAACTGTCTACACGACTTATTCATACCCTTATGTTGTGGTCTAAAATTATTTAACAAAGGTAAGTCGTGATGCGTAGGAGTTAAGTGGACTTAATGTATCTTTGTTTTACGTCACTACAGTTAACTTGAGGTCAGGCCTGAAGTTACTCGTGTAACTTGAAATTAATGATTCATAGCAATAAAGATAGGTAAAAGTTTCAAATAAATCATGTTTATGGGTACGAAAAAATATTGCAAGCATAGAATTCATGAGTGATAGCCGACTTATTCACGAATTACGGTTATTGGAACAAAGTTCTTTAACGGTAGGAGTAAACTGATAGAAATCGTCACGTAACGAAAAAGCGTTATGCGTCTTTGCTCTATGCGACTTTGATATAGTTTTCATGGGTTTCGAGGGTACTGAAGCCAACAGTATGTAATGTGAGCAGTGGTGGCCCAGTGGTCACGGACACGACTTACGAGTTGTAGGTCGTAGGTTCGAACCCAGACAGGCGCTTTACTTTGTGTAAATTATTTCATCACCACTGCTCTCAAAACGGTGAAGGAAAACATCGTGAGGAAACCGGCATGTGCTAGAACCAAAAATTCGAAGATATGTGACATCCACCAACCCGCACTGGGCCCGCCTGGTGGATTACGGCCCACTCCCTCTCATTGAGAGGAGGCCTGTGTCCCAGCAGTGGGAACATTATAGGCTGATTATGGTTATGGTTATGGAAGCCAACAGTGAGGACAAAATTAAAATCCGACATGATGGCTGCGAAAACTTTCAAACTTTTTGTCATAGGTGTCGTTTTCATGGTTTTTGAGGCTGCTAAAGCCAATATCGAGGTCAAAATGAAAATCCAAAATGTCGACAACTTTATGAGAGCTTCCAAAAACTGGCTGGCTGGCTCGGTATTAAAAACGCGTATTAAATTCACACTTTCTCTCTTAGTCTCTATTATATTCGAGTGTGTGTGCGTGCGAGTATCGCATAAGGAACTTTGTTCCTGACCGGTGTCCCCCAACCACACAATTTTTCTTTTCTTTAAAAACCTCTTAGTAACTTTTTTTGTAAGTAGCGGATATAAAAAAAACCTTTGCTCAACTAAAGCTTTTTGCAGAGTTCTAGGTAATTGTGATGAAAGCTTTTCTCTACAAATGATATAAAAGCTTTACAAATAATGAACCATATTTTATGGCAGTAAAGTTATAGTTGCTTGGCCACCGATAATTGAGGTTAAAAAACTTATCCTGTATTTTCACTATCAACATCAACTAGAAAAGAAACCATAATCAGATTACCAACACTATACTTTCCTACAAGTTAATTTTCCCAAGTATTAATGACTTAACTAGCCATCAGTATCATTATTAACTCACTCAATCAGACATTAAGTAGTAAGATAACAATCTGACTGATTACTGATTAAGCAGAAGTAACAAACCGAGTCTTAATCAATTAATTAACGAATAAATCTTGCGGCCAAATAAGCTTAATTTCTTGTATTAAAAGTTTATCAGTGGACGCCGCATCTTGCCCTTGCACAGCGAATTGTCGGTGGCACGAGATACAAAAAGATCAGAAGGTCAGGGGGTCTACTCCGAAGTGGTTGATTGTCGTGTCATCCGAATGTTCGGTCATTTTCTGATTCGAATATTGTTGTCCTACTACGAATTTTAAAAAAAAGGGTAAAAAAGGGTAAGGGTTCTAAAAAGGTTCGGATTGGCAAAGTTTTGTCGGGACCTATATAGTCAATAAGGAAATGAAAGGTAGTAGAAAATGACCGAACATTCGGCCGATACGGTGGTTAACCGCTTCGTAGTAGACCCCCTGATTCGTACAAAACTCGAATGTCGGCAACTGTTGTGAAATCTTGAATTTTTTTTTTTTTATGGAGCTTGGCCATTGTTATGAGTGTTATGACCAATGGTGTTCTGATGAGACCCACGAATGACAGCCGGGACCAACGGCTTAACGTACTTTCCGAGGCACGGAGGGGTCTTGGTATGTAAAAATGGTCACCCATCGATCGACCCGTGCGGCTGATATTACTTAGCCATAAGCCCCCTCAATGTCATAACATTACAACATTTCATACATTTCAATAACTAATATTATTGAGAACTGCAGTGAACATTAGCGTCATAAACTAATACGTTTACATGGTACTTGCAGGGTTGATATCTCTTTAAATCGGTTTTCACAGCCTTCTGCTCACAATGAAAATTGATACTTATGTTATAAACTTTCATTTGATGTGGTTTTTATGGGACATACCGGCCAAAATGCCCATAATTCTTTGCGTCACAAATTATGACTTATTTTTTTAACCTGTGATCCTATAATGATGTCTTGTCACAGTTTGTATGCAACGCCTGCAGGAGTACTAGAAGTAGTGTGATCTTGTCGATATTTCCGGTAATGGGATCGTGGCTTTCTACAGTTTTTGTCTACCCCTAAGAAGGCGGAGTTTAAATATGAATGAAAGTATTTTAGTTCTTACTCATGTCTTAATTTGTTACTATGAATCTGTGAAATTTCTTTAATAGATTTTCAACTTTATTTCTAAATCATAAGGTTCAAAGTTGATTGGGAAAATTTGACAGTTTCGGGTAGCTTGATGTGCTGGCGTCTGTATCTAAATAAGAGGAAATGAATAGAAGTTTGTTAAATGTGGTAACAATCAATATGTCCTAGGGGTCCATTATTAAATAGCAGATAAGTGGATATCCAGCTCATCCTGGGTGGGGCAGTCCACTACCGTCTTACTGACTGGCTAATATTTTTTCCCCTGCATGAGTTATTATTCCATAATTATAGCTCATATAGTAGGTACCTAGTTGCCGATAGGAAAGAATAAAACTTCTTTTTCGGAAATGGGCTATTTACTTTTGGGAATTTTCTCGCTATATTTATTAATGGTTCTTTTGTCATACCTGCGCTTGCGCGTATGATTCACCGGTCGCCGGTCAAGGGTACGTCACTCCGCGTTAATTTTAACATTACGCTCTCTACGCATAAGGTTGCGCAAATCGCGCGTGTTTACTCCTTTTGTAATCTTTTGTTTTTGAGGACATGTATTGTGTTCTAGATTTCTTATTTTTGTTGCTTAAAAGGACAGATGTAGGTACTGTATAAAATTCTGTGGATATGACTCATGTAATTATCATCTTGTGTGTGGGGATTACGTCCAGGCACATACAACAAGTATACTTACGTCTGAAACTAGTTTTTCAGGAAAATAAAGCTTTTCATAAGTTTAAATCCAGAGTAAAAGAACCTGGCAAAGTCCATAATCGTTTAGGAACTGTTTTTCCTTTATACAACATTATTTTTAGTAGGTATATGCGAAACCCGAAACACGTGTCTAGTATTTTTATGTAAAGAATCTATGTACAAAATTTCAAACATGTATCATGAAAAATCACAAAGTTATAAGCTGGTTACGTTACCTGTTTGTCCGTACAAAAATCTCATTGATAATAGTACCTAGGTACCTAACCGTGCGGCGCGGAGTTTGGATAACCTACTTAGTGTCGCTCGGTGTCCAACTTTTAATCTTTTTTAAATATTTTTGGGACAAAGTATAACGTGGGGTAAAAATTATTGGAATCGATTCAGTTACTTATTCTGAACAAACCATATTCAGGTTTTGCATAATATACTAAAAATAACTTTGTATACTCTCTTTACTAACAAGCTTTGCAAAAATAGCATTTAAAAAATACACGTGTAACTTCAACTTTGACCGTGCCGACACAAACCAGCTGACACTTTGACCCGCTAGCCGGCACGTGCCAACCCACGGTAAATTGTACAAAAATACATTTTATTATTTGCTAGGAAGCGGAACTTCAGAGTTTTTGTAACCGCCACCGCTACAAAGGAATTACGGAACAAGTTTTCCTAACAAGGGGAATAATGTCTGAGGACCGACCGGTTGCTAAGAAAATGGGGTTTTCTATTTTCTTTTTTCTGTGTTGTTTAGTGACTCGGCGATGCTGAAATGTTACAGGATACAATTTTATAGGATATTTCCCGATTCTTTTTCTTTAAAATAGTGAAATATTTTGTTATGTGTTTAATATTCGCCAGTTTAGGGAAAACTAATTAGAATTTCCTATTCGTGTCAATGTAGCATTCCTTCATCTTTAATTTTAGTAGGGTAGTATACGGTGGCCAATTCGAAGGTATAGGCACTTTAAATTGAGATTATTTTTATTACAAAACAAAATTTAAAGAAAATGGTGGCAAAAAAAAGTTGTACCTACACATTCGAATTAATCATCATCATCATCTGCCTAGCCTTTTCCCAACTATGTTGGGGTCGGCTTCCGGTCTAACCAGATGCAGCTGAATACCAGTATTTCACATGGAGCGACTGCCTTTCTGACCTTCACAATCCAGTTACTGGGTAATACGATATCGCTTGGTAAGACTGGTTATCAGACTTTCGGGCTTCTGACGACCCGTAACGACTGTCAAAGATCCACGAATGACAACCGGGACCAACGTATACTTTATGTACGTATACATTCGAATCGGGCACCCTACAGCTTGATTTTCATCATCATTTCAGCCTAGAATCACCCATTGCTAGGTAGGTATAGGCCTGCCCTTTCCTCTGCCATACTGCCCCGTTCCGTGTGACTCTCTTCCAGATGTTTTCCGCAACTTTGACGATATCATCAACCCAGCGCGCTTTTGGACGGCCCTGGTTTCTTTAGCCTAACCTTGCCCATCATTCGGTCACAGCTTTCCTCCACCTTGATTTTACATATAACAATACTAGCTTCCGACCACGGCTTCACCCGCGAGGTATGTCGATAAAAACTATCCTATGCCCTTCCCCGGGATGCAATCTATCTCTCTGCCAAATTTTATTGAAATCCGTTCAGTGGTTTAGGCGCGAAAAGGTAACATACAGACAGACAGAGTTGCTTTCGAATTTATAATATTAGTATGGATTATGGCACATAATCACTTACTATTCTTATGCCACTTAGTGCCTTTTTGCTTTACACCAACAATTTAAGTACTTTAAACTTTTTCCCTTAGTTACATTTTCGCAGTGAACATGACTTTACCCCTCTCCTACCAATTACGTTCCCAGTAATATTAACACCAGAAAAAAGAGAATTACAGGTGCTAATACTAAAAACAATAATCTTAAAGCTCAAACAGGCTTACAGTGTAAAACAATTACTTCTCGTTTGCCACTTAAGTTGGTTTAACTTACAATTAGCGTATAACGCGGTGGCGTGGGCGCAAGTAAGGAGAGATTGAGGGTTGAATCTGGGAATCGGGAAAAGTTACTCTTGTGTGCTGTAAAGTCTTATGAAGTACTAGCTTCTGCCCGCGACTTCGTCCGCGTGAAATTTCTTGCGGTGAAATTTGTGCTTAGCGTTCATTCTGACTTTTTCTCGGCTCCTAAGGCGTGATATTAAATAGCCTATAGCCTTCCTCAAGAATTGGGCTATCAAATGCAAAAAGATTTTTTCAAATCTGACCGGTAGTTCCAGAGATTATCGCGTTCAAACCAACAAACTCTTCAGCTTTATTATTAAGTAGTATATAGATATAGATAGGAATTTGAAGTTTATTACTCTGTAATAAGATAAGTAATCAGTCTAATCGTAACTTTAGGAACACTTCATTTTGAAGCATTTTATACTAAGATTGGATACTTTTCATCTCATTGCGTCCTTTATGGGCTTTGTTTACGAGGTGCGAAGGTATTTGATAACGCACAAGTAACTGGTAAACATCATTTTTTATGACCATGCCTTATTTAGCAGTAAGATCTTCGGGATCTTCGAACTATGTATTATTACTAGGAAACTACTAGATATCTTTAATATGATTATATTTTTTGTCTATAGAATACTGACTGTGCCATTTTTTAAAGGGAAGCCGGTAGGAATCGAGTTGCATGGAACCTTCGCCACTGCTAAGTACCTACCTTGTTTTAGACATGAGTTTTTTCACACCTTTATCCCATTCCTAATCGCCACTTCACCACCACCGCTGGTCTCTCCCAACTTACAGCCCCTAACTACTAAGGAACGTGAAGCTGGGTTGGTGGCTCTTGGTTCCCATGCCCCGCCCACCGCGTGGCGTTTAGTACTCTGCGCTTAATTAGTGATAACTGGGTAACAGCCAATCGCCACTAATGTTTCCACTTCACTTACTTTTCAGTATTGTTGTACCTACTGGAGTTTATGTTCTTCTTTTGTAAATAGCACGACACCTGTAATTTTTTTACCTGCTTGTGGTAATTAACAATGGCAGGACGTCCTGTGAAGTTCCATGAAATCTTTTTAGTAAAGTTAGCCTAAATGACCCTCGACAACAAAGTAGGTATCTCTTGGAAACTTAACTACAAGCACCAGCACTGGGCCCGCGTGGTGGATGACGGCCCACTCCCTCCACAGAGAGGAGACCAGTGTCCCAGCAGTGGGAACATTATAGGCTGATTATGCACCATATGTAGTTGAAAATGATAGAATTATGCGGATATGTAGATGATGAAAAGCTCATCTACTTTACAATGGTGTTATTGATTTTTATTTATTCGGATAAAGGGATAGCATTGCAAAAATCAATCAATTTGTCCCTTAGCGTGCTCCACGAGCCAAACAATTTGCCCATATGGTACCACTTTGTCCCCTTTGGGGGTTCCACCGGCAAAAATATTTGTTCGTGGTACCCCAAGGGGGACTAGACTGGGGGACCACGGGCAAGTACCGGATTTGCTAGGGTCTATTGCATTGCTCCTTATAGCCTCTGTAGACTTTATAAATAGTCTAACTCATAGAATTGAAGATCCCCTGCGATCCTTTTTTCTAATCCCGCAGTAGCCTCTGAAATCCTTCATTGTAACAAAAAAAAAACTGGCCAAGTGCGAGTCGGACTCGCACACGAAGGGTTCCGTACCACAAGGCAAAAACGTCGAAAAAAACACGTTAGTTGTATGGGGGCCCCCCTTTAAATATTTATTTTATTCTGTTTTTATAGCGGCAACAGAAATACATCATCTGTGAAATTCAACTGTCTAGCTATCACGGTTCATGAGATACAGCCTGGTGACAGACAGACAGACAGACAGTGGAATCTTAGTAATACCAACCTATTCCAATTCGAAAGCCCAAAATTCAATTTATATATATTGCACAACACAACAATGACACTATAAGTCTTTAACTCAAACGACTTTCACTCACTAAAGTTCAGTCGGACTATAAATCTTCAAATATTAAGCCGGACTGATCTGTTCTATCAAGATTGACAAATGTATGGACACGCGAACAATGTAATATATTGTATGGAGGAACAATTGCGTGTTTACTATGCTCATTAGATAGTGTATCAATTGAGAAATTAATCTAAAATGGCTACTGGTATTTTTTGACATGATTATGATCGATTTGCATGCGAAAGGTCAAAGGTTGGAAATTACTTATTAATTGATCGGATGTAAATTTTTAAGTCACATCAATCAACCGGCCTAGCCTGCACCCTATTTGTAACACACTATCAATCAGAATCTGAATCATTTTGAAGAAAAATTCTAATCAATTGCTTGATAAGTTCGAAAAATTTGTCTGCTCAACACGTAAATAACGCAATGAATGTTGGTGAACTGTCAAAATGAAACCGATTCCGATTGATAATGTGTTACGCAATTGCCTCGCTGTTCCCAACTATTACACACAATTACTTTTTAGTTCCGTACCCAAAGGGTAAAAACGGGACCATATTACTAAGGCTCCACTGTCCGTCTGTCCGTCTGTCACCAGGCTGTATCTCATGAACCGTGATAGCTAGACAGTCGAAATTTTCACAGATGATGTATTTCATGGCTTCCATTTTGACAGTTCAACAAAACTCATTGCGATAGGTATCTACGTTGTTGAGCAGACAAAATTTTCGAACATAAGAGGCAATGGATTAGGAATATCCCTCAAAAGGATTCAGCTGTTTATGACGTAGAGAAAGAGAGAGAAAGAAGAAGATAGGAGGCTGTCTGGTAACCTGTCACTAACCTTCTTTCATGGTCTTTAACCCTACATTTACAATCCTCATTAGATGATATCGTACGTAAAATTAATGTTACCTCGTTCAACAGACATTGTTGAATGCGCAGGAGTTGCATGAGGGCGTTACTGATTGTTATCGAATGGTATTGTTAATTTTTTATTCAGTTAAATACCGGCGGCGTGTTTTATAAATAAATGTAGTTGTAGTTTTAATATTGATTAATGGGAATATACAAAGTGTATTACAGATAAAAATAGAGACAAAAAAAAACAGCAGAAATAAATAAAAAGTTGCCGTCGAAAAGCTGTAAAAAATCAGCGCTCACATAAATTTAATGAAATGTGAATATGTCATTCACCTTTATAGCATAACAAACAACAATTTGAATAACATTTTGTCTTAAGTTTCATTATTCAAAAATAACTATCCAATAAATAATTCTCAAACATTTTCTAAGTCATGTGATCTACACATAACCTAGTTAAAACAGCACTAAAAAACTAAGTAAAAACCTTGAGTCGAGTCCCGCCCACACGCTGTGGTTATAACCGACTCTAATATGAAGTTATTTATTAAGCCACTGTAGGCCCTTATCTGGGTTACCCTTTGTTGCCATAGCAACGTATAAATATCAGACATGAATTAGTTAATATGAACGGGAAGATGGATTGGAGCAAAGTGAATGGACTTTGTTGTGTTTTGTGACTTGTGACCGCTTGAATTCTAAATGATTTTGTAGTTTTGTGCTTTTGCGAAATCTTTTGATTCATCATTTATGTGCGTATGTATTCACCTAAGTGCGAAGACACAAAGACACAGTTTTTTTTTTTAATACGATAGGAACAATCCCAAAACCTAAATATAAATAGAACAAGCCAAAAACTGCTATTTACCCAAAAATCGAAAGCAAAATCAGTACAATCTTGATTCATCGTTATGTAAATAAGCAATTTGATGGTCAAACAAGAAAACAAACTGCGCAGTCGGGGTCAGGAGGCAGACTTTTGATTTATCACAAAAACAGCAATTTAAACTTGGGACCTTTTTGCGTGACACACCTACACTCCTCCCACACCTCACTTTGTGTTATTAACAATGTCGGAAACCTGCTCGGAGATATGAATTTGTTTTGCAGTTAGGTTGTTTAATTTTTTACCTGTTTTGAGTGTGTTTTATTTCCGGCGTGCGGCTTTTTAGAAACAATTGTAACGTTTTATTTTAGGTAATGTCCTGTTCAGCCTTTCTGCGAGAAACACAAAGTCAACTTTCTAATTTTCTCATTAGAAAATTTACTTTTTTGACATGTTCTACTGCTAGCATGAGTTGGTTGATGGACATGAATCGTTCAAGCTAATTTGCATTCATTTATTCTAAAACATAACAAAAGTAACTGAACTCTCACTATCCCCTCACCCAATCACAGAAGTAAAAACTCCGCAACATCAAAAGCTACAGCATTCACCTCACATTTACATCTATTACAACTAAAACACAAGAAAAACATCAAAACAGCCGGCTCACAATAACAAACCAGATTAATACGATACAAAACGCTCATGCTCGATGCTATCACAGTTTGTCCCGCACTGCACAGTATTCGTTACAGGATGTAAACAGCTGTCTTGTCGTCGCCACAGCATTGTCCTGTCATAATAATTATGTATCGCAAAGCGTTAAATATCGCATCGGATTTTGCAGTTGCTACTTTCTGCGGGAGGAGCGCGTTTGTTTGTTTTTGGGATTATGCAATTTGCGTTTAGCGAACTTTTGATCTTTCATGAGTTTTTACTTAAATTTTATGGCTAAATGAATACTCGTGCCGGGTCAGCGGGATTGTCCGAAAGGGTTACCGCTGGCCCGGAACATAAAATAAAGGGCTAAGGAAGGAACACGGGTGGGTTTTAGTCAGTAAGAGTCTGACACTCCCTTCCGCTCCACCCAGAGCGAGAGGGGTCATTCGATGATTTCCCATCCGCAAAAAAAAAAAAAAAGAATAGGTACTCGTAGACGAAGGCGAAAGAAATTACACTGCGATGGATTGTGTGAATGATGATACGGCTAGAAATGGGGTGAATACTGAGATGACGGTTGATATGGTATGGAAGTAGCAGACCAGCCGGTCGATGAGGTGGAGTGACATGAAGTGAGCTGTCAATCCACTTGATGCTATATTGACAGTTCACTTCACCGAAGTTTTCACGGTGAGATTTTTACAGAATCGACCGATGGTGCCTGAATTGCATATAAATTAGGGTATGACCAGTAAGGCGTTGGTAATGAGTACTGTAACCTTATAGAAGCAGTAAGGTCATCACATGATGTTTGTATTGTTTTTCGAAAGACTAAGAAAGTAACTAAAACTACTAACTAATTATGTAATGAATGATCTCGACTAAGGCAAAATCAAAGCAATTGTTAGTAAGTTACGAAATTAGATTGACTTTATTAAAATGTACATAATGTAAATTCACGGTTATTAAGACCTTGGAATCGAAGCGGAAAGAATCAAACGTAACCAATTAAGTTAGCGGTGGGTTTCAAATTAAATGAATGAAATCAATTATGTTATCTTTAGATTTGAATTTAATTATGTCAATTTATTGTCTAAGCGGCGTTAATTATTTAATTTTAGTTAAGTTGTAGCTTTATTCGTGTTATTAAGTTGTTTAATGGAAACGAAATAACAAGTGATTAGAAAATAAATTTAGCATTTTAATTTAGAAAATTAATTTAAATAAATTTAGAAAATTAATTTAAATAAATAAATATGGGCGGCCTTATTGCTTTCGGCGATCTCTTCCAGGCAACTTTGGAATGGACATTGTTTGTATATGCTAGATTCTGATTTTAGTAGGTAAACAGCTGAGGTATGACGTCTGGACCGGCTTTTTGCCTTTCAAAGCCTTTTTTAGATTTGTTCTCTGGGTTCAATCTCAAATGTGTGATGATGTGTCAAGTGTGATGATTGTAAATGTTGATGGAGGGAGAGGGAGAGGAAGGGCAAAGAACGATGTATTGATTGTGTGAGGAATGATATGAAAGAGAAGGGAGTGAATGATAATGTGACGGAAGGAATAATAGAATGGAAGAAGAAAACCTGTTGCACCGACCCCAAGTAACAAGGGACAAGGGCAGGGAGATGATGACTGGGTCAGTCTGCTGCTATGATAACTATATACTATACTTGATATACCTGAGAACTAAAACCAACGAACTTTGAACGTCCAAGAATATACAGGGTTATTGGTAAAAAATTAACAACCTCTTAAGAGGTCATTGTACTCATCATTATGAACAACTTTTTCTATGGGACCAAACCAGAAATCGCGAAAAAAAAATCAGTTGTTCCCCTACATTTTCACGAGTTATACGAACATAACAGCTGATTTTTTTTTCGCGATTTCAAGTTTTGTCCCATAGTAAAAGTTGTTCATAATGATGATTACAATGACCTCTTAAGAGGTTGTTAATGTTTTACCAATAATCCTGTATAAATAAATCAACTTTTTACTCCTTTTTATGCAGATGTGATAATTACCGTATCAGTTGGTATCTTTCTGCATTCCCGGTCTTTTAAACTAATTGAATCAGTTTCATTAACATAGATATAAGTAGAAAGGGTGGCCTTCGATTCTTTATTATCTTTTGCAACAACTTTAAGAATTATTTTGCTATTCTAGAATTCGTTTTTAACATTTGACCTTTTAGTCTTGTAATTTTTTTGTATTATTGTACAATTTGATGACAGTATCAAATTGTGCTAAGAACTCATTGTCACTTACAGCTTCATTATTTGCTGTCAAATTCCTTTTTTATTACAAGCATTATATTAACATGCTTCGTTCATATGTGTTTTGAATAGAAAAAGATGGGTGCTCTTGACCTCGATTTTGCCTGGTGGAAAGCGATGGATGAGGTCTACGATGGAACACAACGCACCCAGAAGATACCTGTACATTCTTGCTTTGAACTTTTGAAGGCTGACGACGAATTATCGATTTTATCAAGACTTGTAAAGTCAAATTCAAAGCATTTATTTCAATTAGGCACTTAGAAGGCACTTTTGAATTTCAAAAATCACAATAAAATAGAATTGATTCTTGGCTCCCCTCCAAAGTGTAGCGTATGGAGATGGAAAGAAACTGACGATGCATCACACTTATATACATAAGGCGAAAGTTTGTGAGTGTTTATATGTTTGTTACTTCTTCACACTCAAACGGCTGGACCAATTTTGATAAAATTGTGTATGGAGGTAGCTGACATCCTGGATTAACATAATTATGTATAGGCTACTTTTTATCCCGATATTCCCTCGGGATTGACATTTACGCGGGTGAAACTGTGTGTGAACAATAATATTGTGGTATAGTAATTTTATTTTATTATTTTATTCTGCAAATGTAATCCAGAAGATGATGATGATGATGAAGATCAAAGTGTGCATATATTATGCACACTTTGATGTCATCTTCTGGATTACATTTGCTTATTTGAGAATACCAAAAATCATAACTTTCGTCTCCATTATGCAATATCCTACTTTCGCTTGTAACGTTTTGTGATTTGTCATTTCTGTTACAGAAAAACCATTCCGTGTCTCCATTGACGCTTGTATCACTGAGTCAAGTCGCCGCCATGCGCCAGTTCATACAATATCTTAGAGTCAATATTTGACATCCGCGTCGTCTTCCCGCCACACATCCTCGGTTACTCATGTACCTACCATGGTACCTGTCACTATGTTTCATTTTAGCCTTCGGGGCTTTTTGGAACCTTGAACTTTTGAGGGTTATTCTCAGTTGTTCACCTTTGTATATATATGCAAGGATATGTGCAGGTGTCTGTGGTTGTTTACTTGGATGATGTTTTGTTGTAGCTTGCAAATATGGGTAGAGAATACTTATAATGTTATTGTAGATTTTAGGAGTTTTTGGTACATATCTATGTGCGATTGCAGGTTTGGTTTGGCAGCAGCATGCGGTAGAGAAGTGTTGCTTCTGTCCTCTGATATCATATCTTATCTTTTTTGTGTCTCGAATCGGCTCAAGCTAATCCATACTAATATTATAAATTCGAAAGTAACTCTGTCTGTCTGTATGTTACCTTTTCATGACTAAACCACTGAACGGATTTCGATAAAATTTGGCAGAGAGATAAATTGCATCCCGGGGAAGGACATAGGATAGTTTTTATCGACATACCTCGCGGGCGAAGCCGCGGGCGGAAGCTAGTATAATATAAGTTTATGTCAAGTAAAATATTACCTAGTCTTCAAGGTTGGTAGATCTTTTAATAATGCTTTTTTTAGAGAATCTTTAAGTAGCCATTTTAGACACCCACTGCATGATGTATGGAGTGGCTTATTCACACTTGTAAAATCTTCTTTCTCCCATTCATCATTGCAGCCTTGTCCACCCATTACTGAGTATAAGCCCCTCTCCCTCCCCCTCTCTTCTCCCTTTTGTGCCATGCTTACCTGGTTTGTGCGAGTCTCATCCAGGTTTTACCTTCCACCTGGCTGTTGGTCTACCAACTACTACAGTCTCAACAGCCATTCCTTCTTCCAAATTCAATCAATTTTTGAAACATATACAAGTATTTCACTCTCCTAATTTCTCGGTCTTACGATACTCAGCGCTATCAGCACCCGGTGAAAGCGCCTATCTTAGTATCGCGGTCGTGGCCGCGCGATCGTGCGATGCGCGGCAAAGGCGCCGCGCGTTTGTATGTACCGACGCGCCGCGTTGCATGAATATTGTTTGATGTTGTTAGTGATTATGGATTAAGATGAGTGTGGAATTTTGAGGAGATTTTATGAATAGCTTATAAAGAAAGAAAGGTTGTGGAGGTTTTAGTCTTCGGTCAGCTGGACCTGGTCGCTTCTGGTCCCGCGGGTCCATAGGTTTAAAGCCTGGCAATCAACATCAAGTACAGGTTTATCATCATCATTTTAGCCGAAAGACATCCACTGCTGGACATAGGCCTCGCCCAAGCACCGCCACTTCGTCCGGTTCTGTGCTTCTCGCGTTCATCGGATTCCTGCGGCCTTCACCAGGTCATCGGTCCACCTTGTGGGAGTTTCTATTAAGCCTTAAGGGATAATATCCAAATCAATGAGGCACATGACACTATGCTGCTGACAGGAAGGAACCCTGGGTTTATAAACTGAGATAGGAGTCTCTCCGAGCCACGTATCTACTGAGCTACTACGTCCGTCGCACCCTAAGCAATCAGCGATTTTCCACACTGATTGATCCTTTCACCGTGATGGCATCAACACGCTAAGAAGAAGAACCTGAAATCAGAAACACGTGAAGACGAAACGTGGTGCGTGGTCTTTATTTTTAGGGTTCCGTACCCAAAGGGTAAAAACGGGACCCTATTACTAAGACTCCACTGTCCGTCTATCACCAGGCTGTATCTCATGAACAGTGATAGCTAGACAGTTGAAATTTTCACAGAAGATGTATTTCTGTTACCGCTATAACAACAAATACTAAAAACAGAATAAAATAAATATTTAAGGGGGGCTCCAATACAACAAACGTGTTTTTTTCGGCGTTTTTGCCTTGTGGTACGAAGCCGTTCGTATGCGAGTCCGATTCGCACTTGGCCAGTTATTTTTGTAGACCGTAGATATCAGAAGAGGCTTTCGACCTGCAGTCGGATTCGGTTCCTATAAAAAAGTTGTGAAAAAAAGGTTTTTAATTTGCGTATTAAGTTAAAGTGATGTAATACCTACAAGTTTAACATAATAAGCACCGCAGAAGTGAGCTGCATTTTATTCGTAGGTACTATTCAGATAAAGCTTTATTACCGCCAGTAACTCCATAAGATAATTAACTTAGCTACTAAAGATAATTTACAAATCGAATTGCAAATACAAATAGAGAGTATTGCCTACGATTCTTTACTATATACATGGTCATACACCATTCGCCACCCAGCGTAGCTACCGCGTGGACAATTTATAAAGCCTGCCACCGACCGCCCACCGATTCAACCGGGAATCGAACCCGCACCCCGCAATTAAACGACGCCTCAGGACCTCTCGGTCATCCGATACTATCTGTATGACCCGGCGCCGCCTGCGGAGATCTCCTTTACTTTTCTTTTGAATGAAACATCCTTTCTCGAATGATCTTACACTGTAATTCCAAACTTGATTCTCTTGTTTTAGAACACAATTTTGTGCAACTTCATTCGACATTGTAACTTTAATTAAAATGATACTCTATGTTTCTTACTTCAAGGTTGTATTTCCTTACTACGATGTACAAAGTGACGTTATTATGTAGTATATTTGTTTGGTAACTATCACGAGCGCTGTGACCCCGTCCTATGGTCATAGTTGAGGTCCACTCTGAAATATGGACTTTAGGAAATCCGTTCGGACCAATAAAGTTGGGTTTTAGGACGCCTATCTGTTTCGTAAATTTATTAACGTCTTTACGCTGAAAGTTATTTAGGGACTACGTGAATTATAGAAATTAGCTCTTAATTACCTAGTTAGTTATAAAGGTTCTAATGCCTTGGTCGTCAGCTGAGGATACTTAGGCTTCCCGGCATTCTTCCTTTAGGTAATGTCAGTTTTGACTTATACCACAGATTTATCAACTCGTTTTTCTTCAGAAGCAGTTATTCTACTCTCTTCATAAGCAAAATGGACGTATTTCCGACTAGCGCCCTGCGCTTTCACCCGCATAAGTTTCGATCCCGTGGGAATATCGGGATAAAAAGTAAGTAGCCTATATGTTAATCCAGGGTGTCAGCTACCTCCATACAAAATTTTATCAAAATTGGTCTAGCCGTTTGAGCGTGAAGAAGTAACAAACATATAAACACACACTCACAAACTTTCGCCTTTATAATATTAGTGCGATTAGTAGGATTAAGTAGTTAATCTCAATTACCATTATTCTAGCACAGCACATTCCACAGTCGGCTTCAAATAAAGATATTATACATTTCAAGGAACTGCGATGCAAATACAACCATCTTAATTTACAAAAACAACATCGCCCACCGAGTCTAATCTCGTTCATAATAAAACAATAGATAGGTTTTCATAAGCATCCCATTTCTTACACAAAATGACTCATCCAGTCCGCTGGCTTTGCATAAATATGTCCTTTTAATTGTGTACTATCATATCAACTAAAATAACCAAAGGAAACTGAATCTTAATACTCCATACACACGCTCGATTTTAAGTCAACAACACACGTTACGATACGTAATTTTTCATAATGTAGTAAATGCTAAATCTAAAGATCAATTTTCAACTTAAAAGTTTTACGGATAAAGTTGAAATTACAATGTGTGTGGTGTCGTTTTTTGTAAGTGCACTGATTCAAACAGCTAGTTTTGACTCCCGGGGTGGCTTGTACATTGTACGCGCGCGTGACACTGCTCTATTTACGACTGAGTTGGTCGCACGGACCCATAAAGGTGTACCACGGTTCATAGGAAGAGGAATATTTAATGCATACTTAGAAATTATCACATCGTAGACTTTATAGCAACGAATTACACTGTCTTTAGAGATTTTAGTTTGGTGTCAGTAAAGCACCTTAACGGATTTCAGGTGGCTGTAATTTAAATGTATGCTATAATTATCTATTTGCGACACTGCCCATCATCATCTGCCTAGCCTTTTCCAACTATGTTGGGGTCGGCTTCCAGTCTAATCGGATGCAGCTGAATACTAGTATTTTACTTAGAGCGACTGCATATCTTACCTTCACAACCCGGTTACTGGGTAGCACGATACCCCTTAGTAAGGACTGGTTATCAGACTTTCGGGCTTCTGACGACCCGTAACGACTATCAAAGATCTACAAATGACAGCCGGGACAAACGGCGACACTGCTATTAAATAAAATTAAAAGTAGCATCCATCTTTTTTCTCCTTTATCAAAAAGCAAGCTTTTCACATAATAAACTTCATCGATATCAGCAAATATGACAGCGCGAAAGTTTGTACAGTGTGACTACTACAATCTGCGGTTCCCTTTCCAAGAAAACAGGTTGCCAGCACCCAGAGGCGATGCCAAGAATCTGTCACTACTTACACATTATTACGATGTCCCATGTCCAAAACGCAACTCGATTCAAGTATCCATACATTTTGGCGCACCTGGTAGTTTTATCTCTTTAGGGATGCGTTTAAAAACCAGTAGTAGGTAGGTAGTCGTCGTAATCATAATAAAATCATGTTCCATGTTTATTGCCACCGCAAATACACAGAATCAACCACACAGTCTCATCACGTCACAGATTTTACTTTTTTTAATATTACTTTTTAATTTTAATTTAACTTTTTACTGTTATTTTGCTTTCCAAATGTTCCTTTAAATCACAACATAATACTCGTAGTATATTCTTTTTGTGTAATATCAGCTTACCAGCTCTTACTTTCCATAGGGATCTAGTGTTCAAGTGGCAGTAGAACACTGACTCCTAAGTCACAGGTATTCCTAGTTTAGGAGTCAGGGTTTCAGTTTTTGTGCGCCTTTAATTATTGAGAACTTTAGCTAGATATTAAATAATCCATTACTATTCATTCCTATTCGTAATCTGATGCAATGGCTTTATTGAATTGTATAATTCAAGTTTAAGTATAGATTTCTCTAGGTGTTGCTTAAGTTATGTGGAGAAAGGTTAAGCTTTAATATATTCTCCAGAACACTTTAATGGTCTATGAGTTTGTAATCCAGGGACAAAAAACTTTTGGTACTGCTTGTGTTTGCCACTTTCCTTCGTCGAAAATTACAATGGTTTATGTCCAAGCCGTCTTGAGGAAGCGAGGTGATCAATGCACATGCCTTCTCTGTATGAGAAGATGCCTTTGCCCGGCAGTGGGACAGTAATAGTCTGGCATTGAAATGAAATGAAATGAAATGAAATGATGATTTTATTTTTTGTAAGTAGGTTTGTACAAACACTTTTACACGTCAATCATGTTTTTTTTTTTAAACTAGATGAAGTCGGCGTTTCCTATCTGACTACTCTGAGAAGAAAGGCCGAAACAAACTCAGAGGTCACAGTCTCTTTTAAAGTCCAGACATAATCTTGGTCAGGTTATATGAAGACCATGTAGATCGATGTCTGAGGTGGTCTTTTGAGGAAAGAACCACACAGATTGAGAGGACCTGTCCAGTCAGTGCACGCATTTGTCAAAAATCGTGCAGCTCAACTCAAGACTTAAGGAGCTCAACGATTCGACGAACAATACCAAAGAAAGGACATTTGGGTAGGCCACATAAATTACTCAAACTGCCAGACCATGAAAAAAAAAAAACAGAACAGAGAGAATAATAAAAAAAATATATATAAGTATGTAAAAAGACCCACATCGTCTTCACATTCACAATGAAAAAATAATATAATACTTTACAAAGTAAGCAAATGTCATTGTTTAAAAAAAAATATTCATCAATGTCAATGTGAAAAAGAAAAAAATCATTCAAAATGCAGAAATTGGAAGCAGCTCAATCCCAAGCCTTTTTGTCCTCAATATAATCTTTAACGGTATAAAAGGCTTTCTGGCACAACTTACGTTTAATGAAAGATTTGAATTTATTAAGGCTTAGATCTTGAACGTGGCTTGGTAGTTTATTGTAAAAGCGTATACATTGGCATCTGAACGAGCCACCTATTTTCTTGAGCCTGGTTGTAGGTACAACATATTTGTGTTTGTTTCTAGTATTTATATTATGGATATCACTGTATTTTTTAAACAATTTTATATTTTTATGGGCATATAAAAGATTTTCATAAATGTACTGAGAAGGCACAGTCATTACATTAATCTCTTTAAATTTGTCTCTGAGAGAGTGTCTCGGACTTAATTTATAAATTGATCGAACAGCTCGCTTCTGCAAAACAAAGATAGTCTGAATATCGGCGGCATTTCCCCACAATAGAATACCGTACGACATTACACTATGAAAATAGCTAAAGTACACTAAACGAGCAGTCTCTATATCAGTTAAATTTCGAATTTTTCTAACAGCGTATGCTGCAGAACTTAGCTTTTTTGACAATTTATCTATATGTGGACCCCACTGAAGCTTAGCATCCAAAGTTATGCCCAAGAATACTGTGTTGTCTTCAGGATTCAATTCCTCGCCCTTTATCAACACATTAGTTTTCACCTGCCTTACGTGGGGTAGCGTAAACTTAATGCATTTGGTTTTCTTCTCGTTTAGAAGCAAATTATTAACATTGAACCAGTGGACTACTTTCGAGATCGCGCTATTTACATCGTCAGTAACCAACTGCTGACGTTTAAGTTTAAACAAAAGAGAAGTGTCATCTGCAAACAACACTATATCATGATGATCCTTTATGAGGTACGGCAAGTCATTAATATAAATGAGAAACAAGAAAGGACCAAGAATTGAGCCCTGTGGGACTCCCATTGTTACTATAGATCCGGGTGATCTTTTTCCATTAACGTCAACGCTCTGAATCCTTTTACTCAAGTATGAAATAAGAAGATCCAGAGCAGTGTTTCGGATCCCGTAGTGGCGGAGTTTCCTGATTAACGTTTCGTGAAGAACGCAATCGAATGCCTTGGACAAATCACAAAAGATGCCCAAGGCATCGCATTTATCTTCCCATGCATTATAAATATGTCCTAATAGTTCAACGCCGGCATCAGTAGTTGAACGACCCCTTGTAAAACCAAACTGTTTGCTATGTAATAATTTATGTTTATTAAAAAATCTTTGCATTTGGTCTAAAATTAATTTCTCAAAAATTTTACTAAAGGTAGGTAGTACAGAAATAGGTCTATAATTTGTGGGGTCTGAGGTACTACCTGATTTAAACAAAGGTATTATTTTACTATTTTTCATAAGGTCAGGAAACTCCCCATTGTCAATACAACTATTAAAGATAATAGCTAGAGTAGGCGCTACAATGTCAATAATAGACTTGGCTACTTCTACAGAATTACCCCACAGATCTGCAGTCTTTTTTACATTTAAAGTGTGAAAGGTTTTAATTATATCTCTACAGGTAATATATTCAAAATGAAATTCCGAATCGCAACCATTAACATTTTCTTTAAGCAAAGACTCAGCAACAGAAGGTGATGAGTTTAGTGATTTAGTAGTTGAAACGGGAATATCTGAAAAGAAATTTTCAAATGCCTCGGCGACTTGTGCGTCTGATTTTATTATGTTGTCATTAATAGACAGGCTGTAGTCAGTATTTCGGTTACTAGATCTTCCCGTTTCACTATTAATAATATTCCAAGTCGTTTTAATTACATTACTGCTGTTTTTAATCTTTGAACCCAAATAACGTGACTTGGCCATATAACAAACTTTTTTAAATAATTTTGAATAATTTCTAACATACAAATTAAATTCATCAGTGTTAATATAAGTCCTTTCATTGTACAGTTAATAAAGCCGTGTTCTACTTTTATGAATACCAATGGTAGCCCAATCACTGAACGATGCATTACTATTAACCGAAATAGTCTTGGGAATAAAGGTGGAATCAAATTGTTTACAGTATACATTAAAAAAATTATCATAAAGATGATTAGGATCAGCATGAATAGACAAAACTGGTAATTTATCAATGAGTTTAACTTTAAAAGCCTCCAAGCGACTTGCAGTTTTGGGGTTAACAGTGATATCCTTTTTAGCCACTTTTTTGTTTTGATTTTGAATAGTAATCCTTTGCCCGCAATGATCAGAATCTAGTAAAGTTATAATTTCTTTGTGGCTTGGTATAATATCTGTATATATATTATCTAGGCATGTGGCACTAGTAGGGGTTATTCTTGTGGGCTCCAAAAATAGGTTTAGAAGATTGTAGGACTGAAACAGACTTAAAATTTTACTACAAGAACCTGAGTTTTCTAATAAATTGACATTAAAATCACCGCAAATGATAACGGACTTGTTTGAGTTACAAATCCTGTGTAACACTTCATCCATTACCTTTTCAAAGCAGTCATACAATCCTGAAGGGGGTCTATACACACTTAATACAATAGAGTGCTCCAATTCTACACAGGCAATTTCAACCGT
The DNA here is from genome assembly GCA_963082905.1 of Oligia fasciuncula. Classification (NCBI taxonomy): domain Eukaryota; kingdom Metazoa; phylum Arthropoda; class Insecta; order Lepidoptera; family Noctuidae; genus Oligia; species Oligia fasciuncula. The sequence goes on from OY720397.1 coordinate 18,585,275, forward strand.
ACGCTCAACTGATAGGCTCACAATATCTATACGATCTTTAAATTTGAGCTGGTTACTTACTAAAATTAATGAGCCACCATGTATAGCATTTGTTCTGCTAAACGAACTACCAACCTGGTGATTATTAAAATTGAACAAGAACTGGTGGCTTTTCAGCCAATGTTCTGTTATACAAAGTATGTCAATACTATTAAAATTCATAAATAATTCTACTTCTAATTCTTTGTTCATAAATCCTTGAATATTTTGATGCACTAGGTTGATACTATTGACTGATTTTAAGCTTTTTTTGCGTACATTATAGCTAGAGGTTGCCTCTATTGTCTTAATTTCTAATTTAAATTATTAGCAATGTCATTAATAGTGACCAAATTATTGGCAGAATTATTTATAATGTCATTGCATTGCTCAAAAGAAGCAAGTTGTTTAGCCAATTTTTTGGCTGTAATAGAAAAAAAATAAGATAGCGACACAGCTATCTGTCTTTTATAATAGTCAGAAAGATAGTACATAACAATGTTATATCTATCTTTTGTCAAATAGAAATTATTACTAACATAATTGTTAATATCAACTAAATGGAACATGTTATTATTAAATGTCAAGTTTTTGACCAAGTAAGTGTCATTACCTATTTATGTTGTCAAGTTGCCCAACATTTTGTATAAACATTCAACTTATATTAATAAGCCAACACGATCTATTTTTCCTTACTATATTTCGTGTACCGCGTCGCACATAAGTTTAGCTCATAGTAAGGGCAATGCAGTAGTATTGTGTGCCATGTCCACACTATTAACGGCCGATTTATATGCCCTTAGCAGTCGCCCTCGAAGATTTTGAATAATTACAAAAGATGCGCGCGCCACGGCGATTTATGTACATGTTGGCGCGCCGTCTTATTGGCTAATTCAAGTGTCCGTTACGTTTGAATTTTGAAATTGGTTTATAAAGATTTCAGATGGGTTTGGTTGATTTATGGTTTATTCATGGAGATAAAATGTACACAATATATTTTGAAATTTCGTAGTATTTTTGCCATAATGTCTCTCATCTCTCTCTAAAGCGAAGGCTTAGTTAGAGGCTGAAATGGACTCGTAACGATGACGTTACCAGTCCATTTCAGCCTCACTCCAACCTTCGCCTACTTTAACCGGTCATTACCCGTATTCGGGTCAGCGGCCGCTAGGAGACAACAAAATTACATACCTCAAAAAAAATCACTTACGTCTTAATTCTGCGGCACCGTTAATACGATTTTAATTTCAAGTAAAATATCGAATTAAATGCTCATCCATTTTAAACATTTTCCTCACAAAAAAGATCTTTAATCATTGAAAAATTGTGTAAAGGAATGTCAACCTTATGTCTTCGGAACAAAGGCCTTGGAATGCGTAAATGGTCTTTTGTTTTAAGGGAGAAGTTTCGATGGTGGTCCAGCGGCAGGTTTGTGACGTAACAAGAAAGTTCACGTATTTGAGAATGCAATGGTTTACTTAATTACTATAAAAGCAAAAAAAGATAAATGACGTACTTACTTATTTTATCAAGCAAATGACTTAAGTATGGACTCATAATACATTCATCGTTAAACATTTAATTGTAATTGAATAATTTATAATTTTTCATATTTGGGAAATCATTAAATTATATGCAATTTCGATGTAATTGGTAGGTGTGGTGCGGTCTTGTTACAATTTTGATTTACTCTTTAAGTATGTAGGGTCCGTATACCCAAAATGTCCCGTTACTTATAATGAAATCTTTCAGTACGGGTACCTATAATCTACTTTAATATGGGACCAACCCAAAATAACGATTCAAATAAAAGTAATGGATCAATTTTTTTTTTTACAAATTTACTAAATGTGGGTGTATGTTTCTACTATAGTCCGACTTTTAATTAGCTGCAGTAAAATGACACTTCATAATAACTCATTTCGGACTGAGTTTAGAGATATATGCATGTCAAATAAGTATCGTTTGTTACCTTTTTGTTACACCATTCTGTACTAGAAAAACAAGATTTGGTTGATGGCCGCGAAAAAACAAAAAGATGCCAATTTCAGTCATTTAAGTAACACATAAGCTGTCATTTTACTGTAGCTAATTAAAAGTCCGACTATAGGATACTTTGCTAGTCTATATTAATTCCTCACAAAATTCAGTTCAGAAGCTATTTGCTAATATTTCCAGATATATAGAATGAAAAGAAAGAAAATACATTTATTTGCACTAATAAATATGACGCATAAAAAATAAAACACAAACAGTAGGAACAAGTTAGGGAAAAATATGCGTCACATCCATGCAAAACGGCCATCGCTCAGCATAATGCTACGTCCCCCCAACCGTTACGATTACACAAAACAGCAGTAACATCTGTGAATGCCACTCAATCTTCCAATTTACTTGCTTGCCAACCATTAACTCGCACTCTTGCGCAGTTCGCCTCCAGTAGCGAAAACACTTGCGTTTTACAGCATCGTATAGCCTCCGACAAAGTAATGCTATACTAATTCCGATTTAACGCGAACCAATCCACGATACGAGATGACTTCCGTACTTCAGTTTTTATTGCTTTTGGATTAGATTCTCCAGTTATAGGGCCAGCTGTAAGTTTGAATTGTTGAATGTCTTAACTGATTTTGAAGGCCTGTGGGTAGTTTTTCATTGAGTTGGGCCTCGAGTGGTCACTGTCAATTACTAAAGGTCACACAAGAAAGTGATCTTTGACATCATACGGTCCTTCGGAATTGTCTTTGTCGTTTAGATTGGTTTCCGTAATTTCGATAATGAGTCTTGGTAATAAATCGCAAGAAAACCGCGTCGCTGTTGTCAAGGTTGCGGGCAAGTGACAATAGCATTTTAAAAACTATGGCGGAGAGTATCGACTCTCCGATTATTAAAAGTTTTGTGGGAAGGACAATCCCTAAACATTAATTTGGGGATGTCCTTTTCTCAATACAATTTAAGCGGTTTTCTTCTCTATTTTATTTTAACTAACACGCTGGATCATTGTTGTCCGAAAATAAAGAATATTATTATTATTATAATGGAACTCTTGTTCACTAAAGGTGACTGGTTTTTTTTTTCTAGAAACCTCTTCACCTGTATAGCCTTTTTCCAACTACATAATATGTTGGGGTCGGCTTCAAGTCTAACCTGATGCAGCTGTATACCAGTACTTTAAATGAAGCGTATGCCTATCAGAGCTCCACAATCTCGTCCCCTTCAACTCTCTAGAATCCGAAGCCTATAAATATAGTAAGTATTCGGGTGTAGGTGTCAATCATCATATATTCAACCCTAACACCACTCATCGATGATGCTCTCAAATGAAACTCGATTAAGAAACGCCGAACCATTTTAAAATTCACAAAACGAACACTTTGCGGCATCCTCAATACACGCCCAAACCTTTCACAGAAGAAAATCCAATTAAAAGTAAGGGCAATTAGTAAATCAATGGCTCTTTTTGTCTCGGAGCTCAGCCGTTAAAATTCGCACCTCAGCGCTGTGTACCTTTACCGAAAACTCTTGAAACTTAACGATCCATTGATTCGGATAAAGTTGTTGTCCAAAAAGCGCGTAAGTGGATCCTGGCACTATTGTGGGAGCCACAATGGGCTGTTACTTGTAACGTGGACTGTCCACTGGGTGTGGTTGAGGTGTGAGGAAGAATTTATGGATTTCGTATTTGCTAATCCTGTATTGATTTTAACAAAGAAAGTTAAAGTATCGTCTTCTGAATCGTTCTGTCGAGATTCAGTCTTCAGGACGTCGTTAAAAATCCTACATACCTACACAAGATTTCAACAGTATTTAGAGAAATCTGAAATCCTTCAGTGCAAACTGCCTACTAGTTAGACTTTATCAAAAAAAAAAACAGTACGCGATCCAGCGCCTGGCCCTAGGCCTGTATACCACAGAAAAATCCAACGTAAAAAAATCCAACAAAATCAAAAATAGACCATGAGCCAGTGTGTAAGGCTCTCAACAAGCTCGATGGTTCGAAAATTGATTAGTCGACAAAAAGCAGGCGACAATCGACGTCGGCCGCACGTGTATGTAGCCGCGACAAAAAAAAACGCGACGCGGCACTACGCGCGGATTTCCGAAACGGAATGCAAAAAAACGCAGACCGGAAAAAAAATTACGATTGAAAATTTTCCAAAGACTTTAAGCGCAAAAAGCGTGGATTGTTCTATGGTTGGTTTGACTTGAAATATGTTTTACGATTGCTTTTTCTGGTATCACGAAATGTTGAGATTGAAGGGTTTGTCTTACTACGAGTAGGTTTGTGTTCTGAGAGAGTTGGCTGCGCCACTTAGATATCAAGTGTTTGAGCTTGCAAGGACCAGCTTAAAAACTAGAAACGTGCCTACATATTCGCGATCTGTGTATTATTTTCTTGGCGTTCAAAACCTTACCAGTTGTTTAAAATTAGAGTTTTGGTTTTAAATCTAGGTCGTCATCCACATACTAATGGACGGCCTTATGGCTGCATCAGCAAACCGTATTCGCATTGCTGAGTTTTAGTTTTTAAAGTGAAAACTTCTTTAGCCGCGTTGGGCATTTTTTGAGATGGGAAAAACCATTGAACTCGCAACACTGTTACCGTAATCGACACCGCGCGTGTTTTGTTTATAAGACGATTAAAAAAATACACACGTAACTGTTCATGTTTTCACTTCTGTCGGAACTCCCGGAGTGCCAATGTTTTTTTTTTTTTTGTGTTATTTTTCCATTGACACGCTAAGAAGATCCACAAAGGCTTCTGTTTTGGTATGTCAATCCCCAATCTCCTGAACCAACCTCATCCATCCAGCTTCTAAATCGCGGTACTTATACAAAGTTAATTAGGGAATCCCAAAATTAGCTTAAAAAAAATTGGGAACTTTTGCAGTTCTATGCCATCCCTACTACGTTCCACTCCCTGCATTAATCTATCCAAATCTAAGCTCCTATTTCTCAGGTCTTTGTTAATCGTATAACTCCTACATAGTAATGAATAATGCAGTGTAATGTGTTAAAACAATTAAACTCAAAATGGATCAGACGAAGCCAGTGCCTTTTACGCTGAGGTCCCGGGTTCGAGCCCCGTATCGGGAGAAATATTTGACCTACAGATTTGTAGCGAGCCCGGATGTTTGTGTACGTGATTTGTATGGACTATTTATGTATGGCTGTGAATGCTGTTACGTATTTTCTGTTCAACTAGCTCTTGTTAGGGTTCCGTACCCAAAGGGTAAAAACGGGACCCTAATACTAAGACTTCGCTGTCTGTCCGTCCGTCCGTCTGTCTGTCACCAGGCTATATCTCAAGAACCGCGATAGCTAGACAGTTAAAATTTTCACAAATTATGTATTTCTGTTGCCGCTATAACAACAAATACTAAAAACAAAATAAAATAAATATTTAAGGGGGTCTCCCATACAACTAACGTGTTTTTTTTTTCGGTGTTTTTGCCTTGTGGTACGGAACCCTTCGTGTGCGAGTCCGACTCGCACTTGGCCAGTTTTTACTATTTCCTTTGTGTCCGAAATAAAATATTTTTCTTCCTTTCTTTCTAAAACTCCATGGACACTTTGATTTCGTCAATTCATTTCACAAAGAAAAAGTACTGCACAAAATGTCTACCAACAAGACTTCAGATGGGTCTTGTTGGTAGACATTTTGTGCAGTACTTTTTTTTACAGTAAATGTCATTTATTTATTTTTTTATAAACGTATTTTCTTTCTTTTTTCCTGGATTGCCATTGTGCCATGATTTAAATCGACAATTTCACTGTGCCCAAGACTATCAAGTTTCAGATATCAGTGTGAACTTAATTCCAAATCCATCTTCTTGCTTACTTTATTTTTTCTCTTAGCAATAGCAGCTGCTTTATTATTATGCTGTTTTTAATAAACAAAAAAATTCTATGTCCTTCCCCGGAATGCAATCTATCTGCCAAATTTTATCGAAATCCGTTCAGTTGTTTAGTCGTGAAAAGGTAACATAAAAGTTACGTTCGAATTTATAATATTAGTATGGATGCACTGATATTGTTCAAACAGGACACAAAACCCTCCTGTGAACTAGGATATATCCTACTAATCTCAAGCACTAACGGTATTCAGACCTACAATCCTTATCACCGAGCTGCAGCATCGTTTCGGATCGCGTGTAGTGAAACGTGTTGAGATTACGAAACACTAGTCTGCATAATTAGTTCGGTTAACCTGCTTGTAGCTTAGGAGAATCGCAGTCAGACTATACGCTCAGTTGAGTCGATTGAAATGCGAGGAGGGGTAATCTCGGCTCATACTGTTGAGGTGATAATTTCATTGGAATTGTTAAGGAAATATCATGATTATTTTTGCTGATGTCATAAGAGGGTTTGTGACTATAGCCCGATTCTGATATTGGCGCCGATTCTGTTGTTCACAAACTAAAGTTAAGTTCAGTACATCTTTTTCTTTCTATTTCATTAAGAAAAGGACAGGAGATAAATATTAGTTTAGTCCTGTCAAATTAGACAGCGCCTAACGTAAATTGACGTATTTTTAGTAGCCATGTTTTTAATCACGTCTTTATTACTACATTACTATATACTTGCTATGAAGTATCATAATTTGACAGGACTAAACTAATATTTATCTTCTGTCCTTTTCCGGCGCCATTTTTTAATTTATACAGAGTGAAATTAAATTAGTTAGCGAAACTCCGCGACGACGTGACGGATGATGGGTATCGATATCGAATGACGAAAGAACAAAAAAAATCTTAACCCTTAATTTTATACGTCACTTACAGCTGTCACCGAATCAACAGTCGCTGGTTGAGTAGTTCGTACTTCTTTTTAGGCAATTTTTTTTTGTGTTTTATCGATATCTATCACATCTTCGCAGTTTCGCTAGATATTTTGACCCTGTAAGAGTTTATCTCCTAATTAGGAAGAAGCAAAATCTTTCACCATAATACAGAGTTTGAGTAACTTAGACATAATTTTAAAAGCCTGGTTATATCTTTGACATCCCAACGGGGACTGACCATCATATGTAGGTATTTAAAACGGGATCAGTCAAGTTCCAAGTAAGGGCCTAGGAAACCGCTTATGTCAATCGTTCCGGTAGACAGCCAAGCTACAAAGTAGCACATTTGTACGTGCTAGAAATCAAATAGATACAAACAGAAACAAAAAACAATCGGCGAGTAACGCTCAACGTAAGGGCGAGTACACACTCGCGCGATATTGATCATCGGGCGACGCTCCCACGCTGTCGCGCGACAAAAACCCGCCCTCATTAGAATGCAGCGCGCGACAGACGCGCGTCGCCGCGGCCCTGCAGACAATTGCGCTTTTTGACCGCGCACCGCCATCGCGTATACGAAATTCGAATTATTTTTAAATGAATTGTTTTCAAAAGTGTACGTACCGCGGTTTTTGTGGGAGAATAATGATATTGTGGTCGAATAGTTGTGATACTTGATGAACTGGAGTATTGGCAGCCGATAAGGTAGAAAATGTTCTCAATAGACGAGTTGACACCGGAAGACGCATTTTAGATTGAGACGATCTAAGGGGCAATTCTCGTAATTTTAAGAATTCGCATTCGCAGTCTGATCTCAGCCTTAATCTGTTAAAAATACCTCTAATTTCCCAAAAATTTTTAAAAGTTTTTGACATTGATTGTGTTGATAAGATTGCTACTAAATTTTGCACGTTTTTAATTGCGGGAATTGGCCTTCTGGTAAGTTTTTTTCTGGGCGTGAAGGAACACGGGTGGGTTTTAGTCAGTAAAAGTCTGCTTTTACTGACTAAAACCCACCCGTGTTCCTTCAGTTGCCTGTGCCAGGGGCCACGGTATCTCTTTCGAACAACCCGCGACCCTGGCAGGCATCGGCCCTAGCGGACCCCGTCAGTTAGTGCTGACATCTCTTTGAGGCGCACGTAGAACACAACGCGCCGTCAACCCGGGTTCTGGTAAAGGTCTTGGGAAGTATTTTGATGAAAATCTACGTAGCAGTACATATGTTAGTTCCGCATCATATGATGAGTTATTTAATTAGGAGAATTGGGGCTGCTCAATCAAGGGTGTCAAATTTGGGTCACTCCCGTTTGGGAATGCTCCCGTTTGGTACTACACATACTTACCTATACTCTATAGCGGTGTATCGCATGCACTAGGTACAGTCAGTTAGATTGGATAGATCACGGATCCGGTACAGACATATTAATATCAAAATCATAGGAACCAATGAAGAGAAATAGCTGGCAAATCGTATATTATTAAATTACTACAAGATTGTTTTATCTTATTACAGAAAAATCTTTGTAATCCTTTCAACACAAACCCGGAGACATAAACCTAATTACACAATTTGCATCTTCAACAGGTACAGTCGCAACAAAAAAATATTTCCTATATCTCCGATCAAGGTGCAGGTAATAGGTGAATCCGGCACGCGTACCGGTATGCTAGTGGTCCATCCGGCAATGTAATGGCTCAGACCGGGGGGCGCCGCCGTTCGCAGAATCGTACGGGAGACATCCTATTAGAAATTATTATGGATGACTGTACTTGCGTATGCGCCGGGCTCAAGCGATGTCGGAATAATGGATTAATTAGTTTCTAGGATGTCGTAATTGGTTATGAATTTATGTTGTTGTTTGTGCTGTATCGGTGTCTGAAATCATCATCATCATTTCAGCCGAAAGACGTCCACTGCTGGACATAAGCCTCGCCCAAGCACCTCCACTTCGACCGGTTCTGTGCTTCTCGCATCCAACGGTGTCTGAAATACAATTGCTAATTTGATCAGAAATTATTGACGGTTTTCTGTATATTTTTGAACGTAATTAAGATGGAACTTATTCAGTAAAGCAACTCGGAAATCGATTCGAATCGATCGGCTTTAATTATATTGGTGCAATAATCTTACTGATTACTTTTACGGTCAAGGGCCGGCCCTCGTTTACTCTTCATAGGCTATAGTGAAGCCTGTACTCAATGTAGCTTTGAAATTAGTAAAAATATTTTTGTTTTGTACAAAACCCTCTCTCTGCCATATTAGTATCGAACTATCTCTTGATTACCGTGAAGACATCACAAAAAGAACACATCGAGCACATATTTAAACGGATAGACTATGAGTCCACTAATAGTCTATTTGTTAAAATATTGGCAGTACACCCAAACGGCGAAACGGACTTGAAATGCAATAAACATATTGGTGTAATCTTTTCTTAAACAAACCTTTCACCGTGAGAACAACATTGATCCCGTTAATTTCCAAGCATCTCAGACTTCAAGTTTAATTACCAGAACCCAATGCCAATAATTTGAAATGTTCATTTTTATGTGAGAGGACAGATAACAGCCTCATATGGTCATAGATCAGTTAGGTACACTTTACGACGGGTTGATGGAGGTGTCTCGAGATATATGACATTGCTTGCTCGGTTTACTACAATTCCTTGAAATGTTAGCTGGATTGAGAATTTGTTTTAGATGCTCGACAGGTTTAGACTTTAGTGTCGACCGGTTTAGGGAATGGCTGAGTTGCTCTATGAGAGGTTGGTCTAAGATTGAGTAGTTAAGGACGAAATGGCTGGAATGTATTTATGAACTCTCAGGTCAGGTACGTTTTTAAAGGAGAATGAGATTTTCACATATAACATCCTGCTTGCCTTTACCCAAGGGTACACCCGGGCGCTTATTGCCATCAATCACACTAATATTATAAAGGCGAAAGTTTGTGAGTGTGTGGGGGTGTGTGTGTGTGTGTCTTTATATGTTTGTTACTTCTTCACGCTCAAACGGCAGCACCAATTTAGATAAAATTTGGTATGGAGGTAGCTGACACCCTGGATTACCATATAGGCTACTTTGTATCCCGATATTCTCACGGGATCGAAACTTATGCAAGTGAAACCGCGGGGCGCAGCTAGTTTTTTATAATAAAAGTGACCAATCTTTTTCACGTTTTGTTGAATATGTATCCTTCCAAGAAGCTACTACCTACGGCCAATTCCCGTAATTAAAAACGTTCAAAATCTAGTCGCAATCTCATCTCAGCGACAATCGAATGTCAAAAACTTGTCAAAGGGGAATTAGAGGTATTTTTGACAGATTGAGACTGAGATCAGACTGTGAACGTTCTTAAAATTACCAGAAAAGCCCCTCAGGACACAATCTCAACCGACCATCCCGTCTGTAAATACCTCAGCACTGCACTCTTTACCCCAAGTCAGCTGACATTCCCGCTCGTGCAAGTTTTTGTACCGAGCGAACGATGAGTCAAATCATTTCGTTAGTACCGATACATCACTTACCTCATCGCTTAGGTATAGACACATTAAAATTGTTAGCGTAAGGAGGTTCTGTCGCAGTGTAGGTAAGGTATACCTAGGCTGGGATTTTTTCTGAAGAGATGACATTCCGATGTGTGCAGGCTTAAGTTTAAAGAGAGTTGATAGAGGCAATCAGTGAAATATTATACAGGGTGGGCCATGAATTAGTTAACATTTGAAAAAATCGTATAAAAAAAACCATTTAACATATTTTAGAAATCGTTTATTTACGAGAAAGCTAATTAGTTGTAATTTATTTTTTAAAAATTATTTCGTCTAAATGACCACCGTTTCGGTTTTTGCACTCATCTAAGCGAGTCCTAAAGTTTTCGAATACTCTTCTGCAAAGAGGCCGCGAGATCGCCGACATCTCTTCGATGATTTTTTCTTTAAGTTGACGCAGTGTATTCGGTTTATCAATGTAGACACGACTCTTTAAATAACCCCATAAAAAGAAGTCTGCTGGTGATAGATCTGGACTTCTGGGTGGCCATGGGATGTCACCCCGTCTGGATATCAGCTTTTCCGGAAACATGTCTTTGACCACCGGCAAGGACTCGTTCGATGTGTGACACGTGGCTCCATCTTGTTGAAACCATGTGTTACGATTATAGCCAGCAAATTCCAGTAGCATCGGTGCTAAGAACTCCCGTAACATTTTCACATCGGCAGAATTAACAGTAACTGAACGGCCTCGAGAATCTTCAAAAAAGTAAGGTCCGATGATTCCTTTTGCTGAAATTGCAGCCCATACAGTTACCTTGGGAGAGTGAAGTGGCCACTCATGTTTAGCTTTAGGATTTTCGCTGCTCCAATACCTGCAATTCTGTTTGTTTACATGTCCATTTAGGTGGAAATGGGCTTCGTCAGAGAATAAGATGTTGTGAAAATTACTGAATCGAGTTAACATTGTTTCGGCATATGACTTACGCAAATTTAAATCATTAGGGTTTAGTTCTTGCACTAGCTGGATCTTATATGGATGTAATTTCAAATCTAATTTCAAAATACGGCGTAATGATGTGCGGGATAATCCTAATTCAGCCGAACGTTTGCGTGTCGATAAATCTGGATCACGTCGAACAGAAGCGGAAACTTGCTGCACGTTCTCTTCGCTCCGAGAAGTCCGCGGGCCGCCGGTTTGTTTCACATTTAGTGTAGATCCCGTCTCTTCGAACTTCTTCACCCATTTCTTTATTAAAGGAGCACTTGGACACTGACTTAAGTCGTGTAAACCATATTCAACGCGAAATAAGCGTCTCACAGTAATGAGCGAAAAGTTGTTTAAATAAAACTGTTTCACGCAGTAAGCGCGTTGCGGCCCCGTGAAGCGATCCATTGCGACTAAATTTCCAAGAAGCGAGCTAGTGCCCCCGCCCGCGCCCGCGCCCCGCGCGGCAATAGTTTGCGCGGTAAGTTACATTTAAATGTTAACGAATTCTTGGCCCACCCTGTATTAGTATTTTCTTTCATACAGGGTATCCCGTAATATAAGTACATTATCCATTAATTACGGGACACCCTGTATACTTTGACGAGGCAAATTGAAATTTTCTTTAAAGAAAGAAAGTAAGAAAAAGTATTTATTGTGACTGGCACAGGAACATAAAATATGTCAAAGTTATCTGATTCAAACTGCTAGTAATTTTTCAGCACTAATTTAACATCTTTCAATAACATACTTGACAAATCCTGAATCACATCTTATACCTATTCGTTAATTCCGGGGGGACACTATCTTTCAATAGGTACTAAAATCTTCGTACTTTGAATTTTGATGCAAAAATCTGCACTTGCCAAAAAAACCATAACCCTTCGTATGAACGTGGATCCACGCGAGACACAATGACTTTTCAATTGTTTCTGTAATTACGGCATTCAACCTGTTAATAGAGTCCTTTCTACAGTATAATACCCATTACGAATGTCCTTAATTCAAAAGTACCCTCACAAAAAAAAAAGTAAGTAAACTGAAACAAAAAAATAATCAGTTGTGGTCGCCGGTCGCGCGTGGTCGTCTGTGGTCGTGCCCTTTGTTATGATCGCTTTTTATTCGACCACATCTTTTTGTTATCTGCGATGCACCTACTGTGTAATGATTATGTACGGGTACTGGTTGCAGAATAAGTAGAAATTGGACGAATAAAGTAGTAAAAAAAACACTATAAAGTGAAAAATAACTTTAATTTCGGAAGTCGGTGTCTTTGGATTTGTATTTTAGTTTTTTGCCACCGACTTCCGAAATTAAAGTTATTTTTCACTATAACTTTAATTTCGGAAGTCGGTGTCTTTGGATTTGTATTTTAGTTTTTTGCCACCGACTTCCGAAATTAAAGTTATTTTTCACTTTATAGTGTTTTTTGGAAGTCGGTTGTTTTTTTTTTGTAAAAAAGTTTTTATTTTTCACTTTTTAGTGGGTCAGTTTGTAATTTATCTAAGTTACAATAGCCTAATGTCAACTGCTCATCACCTTTTACAAAATATTGCTATTCCAGATGCAGGGACGTTAATTGTTGAGGAGTTCTCCTAGTAAGAACCAGGAGAACTCCTCAACAACCACTCACCATACGTATTGTGACGAGTATAAATCGTTTAGCAACCATATTAAAGTAATCGAATCGCCCCGTGAAATATTTGTCATTGAGTAGTTCCGATGGCCATCTGTGGTCTTCATCATCAGCTCCACTTTACCAAATGATGATTTCCGATAGCAAATGCTCAAGTTTCTTTAAAAAATACCCAAATCGCTATAGCTTTGCCTATAAAATTTGAGGGTTTCCCTCGATTTCCATGGGATCCTCTCATCAGATTCCAACTAGATGATAATGGGACCACCTCGAGAGTATACCCTTTCGAACAAAAAAAGAATTTTGAAAATCGGTACACAATTGGCGGAGTAATAGCGTAACAAACACACAAAAAAAAAAAAACATACCGTCGAATTGAGAACGTCCTCCTTTTTTGAAGTCGGTTAAAAAGGATGTGTTTTGTTCGTATTCTTTCCAAACGTTCGTATATGATACTCGTGTTAAGTATAGCCTAATGTTGTATAGCATATTGCCCTCTGAATCCATTGAATAAAAAAACAATAACAGAAACCTCTTAGTTTTATAAAGCATATATGAATTTTATGTTTTAATTTATAAAATACACACAATAACTTCGCAATTCTAAACAAATAAGAGATATAAAAAACAATCTAACGGCATATAACGAACTGAAAATGTATGAACTATTCGCATGACATCTAGCGTCCGCCATATTGAATTTCCTTTGATGTTGCCTGGCCTACTTTCATAACCCTTTCTTTTAGCTTTAGCCGGGTAACAAAGAAAATACAGAACTTTAAATTTTCTGTGCTCTTCTGTGCAGTATGTTTCTGCATACTATTTCGATTAGCTATATTAGGAAGGCTTAGCATAAGTATAATTAGCCTATAATGTTCCCACTGCTGGGATACAGGCCTCCCCTCATCGACAGGGAGTGGACAAAGGCAAAGCCTTAATTGTACCTAAATACAAAATTCACAGAAGACATATAAATTCAACTATGAAAAACATTAAACAAAATTATTAAAAAACGGGAGTAAAATGACCCGCTTTCATATTAAAATAAACAGCTTTCCACACGAGTTAATGAAATTGTTAAAATATGTTCATCGTACAAAGTAAATTGTCGACACCCGTCACATGTTTGCATTATTCCGTGAACGTGAAGCCTTTTATTTATGAAAAGTCCGTTTTCAGCTTATTTGCTGAAATTAACTCTGAATAAATATTAACGTTTTGTGTGGGGCACTTTTAATATCAGGTGGTTCGTAATTATTTGTTTTGGCTGTGTGGATTTTTTACTGGCATTTGTATCTACAGTTATGAGTTGTTTGATGGAGACTGACGCAGAAGGTGGTCCTGTTTAAAGAGAGGTTTATTTCTATTTCTGTTTGTGAAGTCGAAGAAAGAAAGAACAATTGTTTTTTCTGCACAAACAAAACGCACATCCTAAGTAAAAAACTGGCCAAATGTGAATCGGACTCGCACACAAAGGATTCCGTACCACAAGGCAAAAACGCCGAAAAAAGATTCAGATTTCAGATTTTGATGCCCCTTTGCACAAGGATATAGTTGAGGTAACCCCACAGAAATACCACTACAGTTTCGTTATTGGTTCATAAACCATTTCCCATACAAATTTAAACAGTCTCCTTTCTTCGTGTTAAAAACAAAAACAGTCGACAGGTGTCATGGGTCATCCGGTTGGAACGAAGTCCCTGTCGGTTTTGCACACTTGGCGAATGAGAGTGTACCATTTTGACCGTCACAACGCTTTTGTTACATAAAAAAAACTGGCTAAGTGCGAGTCGGACTCGCACACGAAGGGTTCCGTACAACAAGACAAAAACGCCGAAAAAATCACGTTTGTTGTATGGGAGCTCCCCTTAAATATTTATTTTATTCTGTTTTTAATATTTGTTGTTATAAATACATCGTCTGTGAAAATTTCAACTCTCTAGCTATCACGGTTCATGAGATACAGCCTGGTGACAGACGGACATTGGAGTCTTAGTAATAGGGTCCCGTTTTTAACCGACTTCCAAAAAGGAGGAGGTTATATGTTCGACTTTATATATGTTTTTTTTTACCCTTTAGGTACTAGACCCTAAAAAGTGTCGTGAAGGTCAAAATGTTTAAATTTTTTCGGCCCAACTCTCATTCGCCAAGTGTGCAAAGTAATAATGCCCGATCGGGAACTTCATTCCAAAAACTTTCAAGCAATGTTAATCAATATGCATGAAGCATACTGAGGGTTCTCACATAACTAAATTAAATTACTTATCACTCCCGAAACTTCCTTAATCAATAACCCTTCCTATCTTAACGAGACACATTAGTTTGCTGTCTGTACAAATTAATTAATACAGTATTTACGTGAGTCCCTTTGTCGTGTTTAAAGGCAACCCGCCCCGCAGATCATGCCTTAAGGCTAACATTGTTGCGATAATTCCATTTTGTTATTATCGTTACATAGTGGAAGATTATTTTCCACTGTGTGTTTTGTGTAACGAAGTGGAATATGGCGTTGATTTTGATGGTGCTGTAATATGGTTCCGGCTGCTAATTAATGGGTGTCACTGTGTTTCTGTCACGATAAGTTTTGTTTGTAATGTTTTGGAAACCAAAGTTTGACTGTGGAAATTCTTAAGAGGGGCCTGCGAGGAATTTGAAAAATAGGTATTTGAAGAAACTATTGCCGTCGCCTTACCTGAAGTCTACCCCCGTAGTGTGCGATAGACCGAAATTATCACAAAAATTTTGACGAGATCGAAGTTTCGTATTCCCCTTTTTTATCTCCTCTAAAACTGAACCGATTCAATTGTTTTTTACATTAACATTTTAAGAAAGAGCATGTTTAGATTCCTATATTTTTTTTAATGTTAAAAAGTTTTCTAATTTGTCTGGTAGTCCTCTAATCACCGCGGAGGTAAAAATAGGGCATTTTTTGTAATTTTTAGAGGGTCAAATTTTTTTTACTAATTATTTGATGAAAAAAGAAAATGATAGGGACGTGTTTACAGCAGATCTTGACTTTATAAAAAAAATTGCTCTAGAGGCATTATTCAGGAAGAAAAAAGGGGAATACCTTTGTATGGAGAATCGCACACCCTGTTCCCTCTGTGGTTGTAGATTGAAGTGCAATTTTTTATCTCAAGTGTACTTGTACTTGAAGAGTTTTTAAGTCTGAACCAGTCACTCTGTTTATGATTTCATTAGGAAACACGTTTTAAAGTGCTCGAGGGATTATGGAAAAAACAAAAACACATACTTATTTTTTTTTTCTATTCAGTTTAAATTTTCACGACAATCTACTCCCCTCATCATTATCACCATTCTCCTACCCAACGCGCAACATGTCCTTTTCTTCCGTACTTCTCTATTAGTCGTCATATCCCTTTCTAACAATATATTTCAAGAATTTCTGTAATTTTTCCTTACCTTTTAATATTTCCTCAAAGTAAACTGTGCCTTAACAAGTATCAAAAACGTTATCTCTATCTGCACACGAGTTATCTGCTGAATATTAATAATGAGCTTCATTGTATTATTCCGGTTCGATCTGTACTTTCGGCTATCCTTCGATTTCGCTTCGGTTATTGGGGCTACTTGTTTCATTATGATTACGATTCGGGGATCTCTTACGTCTTGTATTATGCATGATTGTATCATGTTTTTAAGGCCGATTATATAATTTTAGGGTTCCGTACCAAAATGGTAACAAGGAATACTTATGGTATGTCTGTCTTTCCGTCTGTCACAGCTGGATATCTCAAGAACTACTAATGATGAACAACTTGAAATTTGGAATAGTTTTAGATGACGTTTGCCCAACAATTTTTCAAATACGAAAAAAATAAATATAGATTACAGGAAACATAATAACTGTTATTTAGCTGCATCCGGTTATACTGGAAGCTGACCCCAACATAGTTGAGAGAAGGCTATTCAGATGATAATGATTACAGGAAACATAAAACGATGTCTCTAAATAGCACACTTTTTACGAAATCATCAACAAAAATTACATTAGTTCCACTATCAGTCAAGAGATGGTGCTGACCGAAAACTGCAATATTCTACACCGCAGTGTTAAAATTCTCTGACGAATATAGGCCTCGCCGATGAAAATTTTAAAACAATTTACGTTTCACAACCAAAATGTCCTCCTTCCTACCTACTCGCAGATTGCTTACACATCCAAAATATTTATACATGATGGTACGGAACCCTCGGTGCGCGAGTCCGGCATGATATATCAGATATTGTATCTGAAGCTTAACATCGGGGAGCAGTGGTAACGGCCGTGACTTACGTGTCATGTCGTCTTTCGTCTCAAATATTATAGTACCTAACTGAAGAAAAGCTTCTACAGTTGTGAGAATATCTTAATTTAAATGAAATAAATACACAAAAATAAAAACATGGTACTGTGGAGGTCCAGACGGGACCTCCAAAATTTAATTAAAAAGCCTTGATTTGAAAATAATATATTAACTACTTTACATTATCATGTTAATTCTAGCAAAGCTTCTACTAAACAAAAAAAAAAACCATATTAGTATATATGACAATTGCTTGAACGTTCGAATGGAACACACCGGCATTTACCTATAACCAGCCTGTACTGCTAAATGTGCACAGCCTCTACAGTACTATATCGAGGTTACAAACGCTGTTCCTTCTACCTCTGAGGAGTTTAGGAGAATCTTTTCACCTATTTGGATAATATCTATAAAAGATCCAATGGCTGACGAGGGCTACTTTCAAAACCACTTGGCTATTTCTTGATATGGTTTCTACCACCACTTACTTACATAGTTTTTCGCGGAAGGTTTGATGTATTCATTCAAAGCGTGCGAGCCGCTGGCGGGTTACATAAAGAGGCTAGTTTTACATAAATCTTGCTTGCAAAGTTAACCCAGAGGTTCTGTTGATAGCCGGTCAGGAGTGTAGGCAGTATGCTTGGGGCTTTACAAGAAATTGGTGTTACGGGGAATGGGTGTGATAGTGTTTGGAATATTATCATCATCTGCCTTTATGGTTTCATGAAGTGTCAGGAGGCTTTCGTCTTTCGAGATGTTCGTACATAAAAAAAAATTGTATATACATATTATTATTTTATTAGCCTGTGGTGTCCCACTGCAGGGCAAAAGCCTCCCTACTCTCTTTCCACTTCTCTCTGTTCAATATTATATCTACTATTAAAAATACCAAAACTGAAGCTATTTCCATTATTTTTTTTTTAAATGAGCCCCTCTATGCTGACATCTCTTTGAGGCGCGCGTGGAAACGTACGCGCCGTCCGGAACGGGCCTGGTCCTGATCGGACGGTGAGCTACCCATTACTCTCCGCCCGCAGGCCCGCGCCTACGGTGGCCGGAAGTCGTCACGCGGCGGCTGGGACGCAAGTCTCTCTCCCTGAGGTGTCCCGCCACCTCCTTCCCTAGCATGACTACTTCGCAGAAGGAGGTGACTGCCTCCCACTCCTTCTCGCCCTGGACCATGGCTTGCACCAGGGCCGGACGCGAGAGGTCGGAGGCGATGGGCCTTGAAGGCCTTTTTATAGCCATCATTTTCGACTACATCGATGCTTAATAAGTGAAGTAGAACTCAAATGCAAGCGAAGAAAAAACAACGCTTAGTTGGTAGATGGATGATCGTGACAATATGTATTGTCTTTTCTACAAAGGTCCTTTGCCAATCTTTTATCGCACTTTATGGCCTATAGGGCAATAATCCAGGCTCTCACGAGAATTATACAAACACAAGAAATATGTAAAAAATGCTTCGATTGACTAAGAGGCAATGTTTATAGCTTGCGTGTCACAAAGTAGAGCAAATAAATATCAATTACTGCGTTTAATTTGGTTGTTTTTGCGTTGGCGTGTCGGTGGAAGTTATGGGAATAACGCGACTTCATGGGCCTTCACTACTATGTTTAAAAATGCTGAAAACGACATTGCATGTGTATAATGAATTGTTGATGGTTAGTGCAGAAATATACTCTACTAGAAAACTTAATGAAGTCATCGAGACCGAATTTCGGCCATGGCGACCAGCCTTCTGCGCAGGAGTTATTATAGTGCAAAAGATTAGTGTGTGCGCAGAGACAGGTGCACTCTCTCTTCCCTCACTCTCGAAACGAAACGACTACGAAACTACTCACTCACCGAAACTACGCTTTTTATAATGTACTTTATTCTATAATTATCTCTAAAAAGGCATTCTGAAAACAGCATATTGTGCTTTCTTCTGTTCAAAGATTGCGTTATTATTTCTTTCCACACTAAAACCCTAAATACAGTAGTTTTGTTCCGCATTGTACATTGGCGCCGCATCTGTAAAAGAAAAACATAATTATTAGTCTATTTGAAAATAAAATCGCTTCAGCTCCTACATTGGGCCAACATAAGCCGGCGCAATGGTCAGTCGAAAGCAGTTTTGTTAACAATTAATGCCCTTTAATTAACAAAAAAACGTACATTTAAACTGTATCAAAATCTCGGCTAATGAATATTGAAAGGCGTGTTACCGCCACTGTTGGAAGCGCGTAACTTGTTGTGAAGGCGCGTACCAGAAGTTCAAGTCTGTACAGCTATTTAGATGGAACTTTAATCAAGACTAGGTACAATACGACTGACGTACCTTGGCGGGCCTGAACATAGACACTAAGAACTTTCGCGCATGTTCTCTCACTCGCACTCGCCTCATGTCACCATTTGGTTCGCAATCTTTTGAGTGTCTCTTCTTGATCGAAGGCTGCAGATATAGTAGTCAATGGGAAAGATAAACTCATTCTTATAATAACTCATACATAAACTCACTCTTTCATCCCACGGGGGCAGGCTGAAACCATAGAACGCCACCTGCTACGATTCTTAAATACTCCTTTTGCATAAACGCACGCCGGTTGCGAGTACTTACGCATTTGACCTTTCTGAAGAACTTTACCAACCAATAACGTCACTATTTGTCCTTCTAGGACGTTCCCTCCTTCGACGGGATTATCTTCTTTGTTATGAGACTATGTTTGTTGTACAGACGCCAGCACATCAACCTACCCGAAACTGTACAATTTTCCCAATCAACTTTGAACCTTATAGTTTAGCGATAAAGTTGAAAATCTATTAAAGAAATTTGACAGATTGTAGTAGCTTGATGTGCTGGCGTCTGTACGAACCTTTCGAGATTAGTGCCAACTAATTTCTGATCTACTGCACGCGTAGGATTGTAACACGGGACTTCATCTGGGATTTCAAATTGTTTGGCAAGAGTGTTGATCTTTAATTGAGTTGTGATCGTTGATTGAGATTAATTAACGAGTGAATAAATCGATTAGTAACAATTTGGAGTAAACAGACCACTAAATTGTTTTGTTGTGGTATGGTGCACATGTTATTGGAGGCAAACTTACAGTCCCCTCTATAAGTTAGTTGACATTTTTCCACTACAGATGTGATGCCACATTATGATTTAAAATTAAAAAAAACAGGTATTCTACTAGTTTAGGTACTATATGAGTAGGTACTTGATTATTGTTTTTTTTGATAAGTCAAGTCAAGGTAGTTGAATTAGTCAATAAAAACGTTATAGCAGTTTAAACATTTGGACCACTAGAGTTTTTAATCATAATGATGGTGTGCCACAGCTGAAGTGGAAAAATGTCAACTAACTTTTGGGGTCGGCTTCCAGTCTAACCGGATGCAACTGAATACCAGTATTTTACATGGAGCGACTGCCTATCTGACCTCCACAACCCAGTTACTGGGTGATACGATACCCCTTGGTAAGACTGGTTTTGTCGGAGTTTCGGGCTTCTGACTACCTGCAACGACTGTTATGATTAAATATAGAAGAACAAACTGAGGTATTGCAAAATAGATATCAATTCGAAATCTTCAAAACGGTGAACGTTTATGCTATAGAAAGTTTTAGAAAGCAAAAATCTAAAATCATCCAAATATATGTGAAACTGAACCTACTGATATTCTTCTGTGGTTTTCAAAGTGGACAGTCGAATTTGATCTCAGAGATTGATAAATAAATTCTGACAGATATTACAGATACTTTAGACAGGCTACAAGTAACCTTTATGACAATCATTTTAGTTACTTTCGAAATGTCGAAAATTTACATTCAAAACATAATTATTTAAAATTAAAAAAAAACCGTATGACTTGCAAACTACGTAACGCATACTTACCTACTATATTTTCGTAAATTATTTGCCTTGTTATCAAGATAAAATGAAAAGTTTCCTCTAAAATCAATTATCTCACTATGTTATCATAATCATTTTGCTCCTGTCTCCTTTTTCCCTGAAAAGAAGACATAGGAGCATCAATCAATGTATCTACTAAATGCCAATTTCCGTCAGACGTTCAAAATCTAGTCCCTATCTTATCGCAGCGACCATCAATGTCAAAAATGTTGGTAAATTAGAGGTATCTTTGACAGATTGAGTAATGTGATCGTTCTTAAAAATACGAATTGCCCCTCAGTCTTCATGCGAAAATTTTATATCTAATCATTTCATCTTTCACACAATACTTACCTCGTTCCTTTTGTTTTACAATTTCGGTGCTACGAATTTTTGAGGTATTCCGCTCAGAGCACTGATTTCAACCGCACTTATTTATTATTATCCTCGTTTATTTATCTATTTACTTACCTAATTATATTTTTAAATATTTCTTAAAATATGAAATAAAAAATATAAAAAAATAGTGATCCGCCGGTGTCGGGAGCAGGGTCCAAGCTACCGGTGGTTAGGGCTCCAGAGACAGGAACCTCCTCACAATGCGAGCCGTAGACTTATTATTATATTACCCTATTATTATTAGTTATTAATTTATTGGACTTGGAAGAAAAGTGCTCAGAACTTACCTGAGCACTTCCACTAACCGCACTGAAACAAAATTTTTGTAGAACATAACACAAAAAAGTCTTTCGTCAGCTCTATTTACTAAAAATAAAACCTACTTTACCTTTCCAATTCACCTTAAACAAATATGTCTCAACGGTTTCCAATTAAACGAGAAGCACTTAGCATAATTGGCATAGAAGTTCATCAGACAGTTCACCGTCAGATGTAGGGGTCAGATCTGAACTCCCGACCTCAACGATTGGACGTCGAGTGACTGGCGAGTGATCGTAACTTTACGTTTGACCGTAAGGGAATCTAAATCCTTAATGATGACATGTAAGGTCGGTAACCCTTTGGTATATTTGCAATTAAATAGTCTGTATATTTGTTTGTCTCAGTGATTTGGGTGAATCACGCAATTCTTTGTAAATGAAAGGACTTTTATTAGTTTTTTTTTCGAGTTTTCTTAACTAATTAAACTGATAAAGTCTTAACACTATTTTCTCCTGGTTACTTACCTTGGTTGGTTTCGTATTTATTCTAACATGGATTTATTTATTTCAACTTTGAGGTTATTTAGGTCATTTATGCATAAGCATTTACTAAGCAATATTCTGATAAATTCTAATTACGAATACTAATGGCTTAATAAGCCTAATTTTTAATATCCGTGGTGCTCTGGGCAAACTCATACTTTAATGACGAAACCAATATTTTTTTATTTAAGAGTGTCCATGTAGTTTCGCCATGACAACTTATCTTTATCTTTCGGGCTGACCGACTCCTTGACAACTCCGTGAAATAAATGCTTTGAGTTGAAGTTTATTCTGATGTGATTGTCATTTCGGTACCTATGTAACATATAAGAATATGTGACGTCAACTATCTAATTGGGTATTTGAGGACACCATCCTTAAAGTAGAGCAGTTGTGGCCCAGTGGCATCGGCCGCGACTTACGAGTTGTAGGTCGTAGGTTCGAACCCAGACAGGCGCTTTACTTTGTGTAAATTATTTCATCATCGCTGCTCTCAAAATGGTGAAGGAAAACATCATGAGGAAACCGGCATGTTCTAGAACCAAAAATTCGAAGACATGTGACATCTACCAACCCGCACTGGGCCCGCGTGGTGGATTACGGCCCACTCCCTCTCACAGAGCATAGCTCTGTGTCCCAGCAGTGGGAACATTATAGGCTTATTATGATAATCCTTAAAGTCCGCCGTGTGAGTTTATATTCATCATTCATTTTACATTTGGTTTTTCTGAATAAAAGACATAAACGCTAACTGCAAGATACAGTATAAGTAGTTTCTTTTTCCCACAGCCATTTCCATAGTCCCGTTATGAACTATTTATTCATTGACAAATAGTTTTCGATATCTGACCGTCAATTCTGGATCGGAGTGGGAATCGAACCCGCTATCTGTGAGTTAGGAGCGAGAATAATTTGGTTAGTGTCGGGGGTCACGGTACATTTTTAGCGGAGCGATAACGCGCGTGGTTGCCTACGGCGGCATAGTGCTGTGCGCAACTGCGCAAGTCCGATAGAATTATCGATAGGGTGGGTATGTGTTTTAATTCAAACTCAAAGCATTTATTTCAATTAAACCATTTACAGGCACTTTCGAAAAGTAAAAAGTAAAAAAGTAAAAAGCATAAATTGAATTGTCAAGAAGTCGGTCAGTCAGAAAATATGAAGCTGGTTGCCCATTTGCGGAGGTACCTATGGAGAAGAACGGGCAAGAAACTCCATCGACACTCTTTTAAATTATATTTTTACATAAACAATTACATTACTTACTAAGTTTTTGGGTATCACAAATTATACTCTATATTTAATGCAATCGTTTCGTAGTGTCAGACTAGAATAACATCTGATGCATGAAGTCATCGGAACTTCTGACAAAAATGTTTATGAAGCACGTAGCAACCTTCTTAGCAAAGTTATTCAGCGTCTATATCAGCAAGGTTTCACAAAATTAAGATATATCTTGACTCTATGCTTGTCATCGAAACATAAATCCACGCCATGTCTTCAGAAATTTTCCCATGAAACCTCTCAAGATTTTTCATCCTATGGCACCTGCAAAAAAACAAAACAACGCTATAAACCACAGCACCTTACAACATCCTCCTTCAATATTTATCGATATGACTGCGCACATCACTGGTACAACTATGACGCGCGTAAATCGACGCGCGTGCGCGCCGCTGGGCGACGCTGGCTCGTAATTCGCGCCGCCCCCTCCTCGTTGCGCAGGATTCGAGCCTGACTACTTATCTATACACTTTACAGTGAGAAATTGGAACTGACAACTATGATTGTTTACGAAACTGTGAACTGTTTTTGGTTCATATTTCATATAACACTAACGATTATTGTAATACCTAATCATAATACATTTTATTTATTTATTTATTTTATTTATTAATACATAATCGAAAATGATGATTGAATTTTGTTAGCTGTAAGGTCAATCAACTCTTAGCCTATGTTTTCTGAATGGAAATGAATTGATGCGTAAATGTTTTGCATTATCGTTTTAATTATACTGTAATCTACAGGCGGTGTAAAGACTCGCATCGCAAATAAGCTGGCCTCTATTCTTTTAGATTAAGATTCAAGTTAGATACTTGAACAATTTTCTATGGGAACAATGCGGCTTTCGCTAAGTTGTTATCAGGAAACTTAGGAGTAATCCTTTCATAAATACCGCTGCAAAATGTTTTCTCCAAACTTCAAAAGTAAAAAGCATAAATTAAAACCAAAAACCCTTTTAATCCGCGTACTCCTTAAGTTAGCTTAAGCAACAATATGGCATTATATTTTCAAGCACGTCTCATTGTCCAGCACGCCTCGACTACGCCCTTAAGAAAAAAACAAAGAAAAAATATAAAAAAGTCCGCATATGATTATAGCGAGCAATATCCGAAAAGATTACGATCTTATCTCGAGATCGAGACATGAAGCGCATCTTGAGACGTTTTCACCTTACGACTCTTTCAGCAAGTAAAAAAAGCTAATAAAAATGTACCTTTTACTCATATTGAATTGAGACTAGCAAAAGTAGGTCAGACACTAAAAAAATAAAGTTTTTTTTTTATCAATTGGCAACTTCCTCACCTGTTGCTTCATACTAATATAAAGTTATGCTTTTATATAAAATATAATGTTTGTTCATAGGTTTCATAAAATACCTTACTGAATAAATATCAAATGTTTACGCAGACCCTTGTCTGCGTAAACATTTGCCCTTGTACAACACCTTTTTGTTTGAAGCTGTTAAAAATAATAATGTCACAGTGCCAAAATTAAGTCAAATCTCGGAAAAAGGAATGTGAAGGGATTCTCTCTTCAATTCCCGTTAAACGGAGTCGTGTCGGATGCAAATCGAATCACGCTGTATAAACGCCACCTTATTAATGCGCCCCTCTGTAATCTGTCTTGTGAAATCCCGCATTGTGTCCACTTTCTTCTGGCCGTTTGCGAAACACCAGCTCGGGCCAACGACCATCTTTTACAAAACAACAAAAAATCCTGACGAAAAATTCTTCGCCGACACTTAAAGGCATCAAGAAAATTTAATTAACGCATTCGTTTGTTCTAAACTCAGTTACAAAATTAGATTCCAAAGTTTCTGAATAAAGTAAAATAACTTTTTTATTGTCTACGCTTATAGGCTGCATAAAAACTTTAACAATATTGTCTTCGTTCAATTAAGGCGGGTTCAGAAAGAGATTCTGTCGAAGAATTTCGCGCGAGCCGCTGCGTCGGGCCGCGGTCCCCCGTCTTGTCAATAAACTCCATATAAATTGCCTTCCGAAGTGAATTTGAATATAATAGCCTCTATCCTACGAGTCCTTTTTACCCCCTTTCCTTGAAGTCGCAATCTTTGTACGATTATATTGTAAGCAAATTATCTGTTCGGATCTGGCAAGCGGATTGAAGTTGCAAAAAGTTTTTCCTTGATATTTTATTTCGTTTATTAATATTTGTTTTATTGGATGAGTATTATTTCAATCGATGTTTGTGCTTGTTCGTATGTTTAGGGGCTGCCGCAGACAGGTGCGAGGTGACGGTGCGACGGGATTCCGGTAGAACAAGCTCTACGAAGTTTTCATAGAAATTGTTCTACTACTGTCACGTCACGCGCTCGCATCGCGCCTGCCTGCCGGAGCCTTAAGATGGACTGTCAACCTAAATCTTGAGGACAGCACGCCTAGTAATATTAATATCCTTTTTATCAGGTTTAGATTATGAAATAATCCTCCAGTTACTTCTTATAGTTTTATTTAAAGTGCAGTTCTCATCGCCTCCATTATACTGTCAAAACAGCTAGATCTCTTTGCGTTTTATATATTTTATTCGCAGTCATTAGATGTTGTGAGCTCATTGTGTAGTGGCGGATTATGTTAATTTGTGTTAATGATTATAATTATATCGTTAAGACTATTAAGATTATAGTGAAATAAATATAGCTACTTACAAATGCAGATGGAAGATCTCGAGGGCCGTAATGTGTTATTGCATCACTATGGTCCTGGTAAGTGCGTAGTCTTATGTGTAGCTTTTTCTCACTAACTGGTGTTACCTCATCTGCCTAGCCTTTTCCCAATTATGTTGGAGTCGGCTTTCAGTCTTACCAGGTCGAGAGCGATTCCACAACCTAGTTATTGGGTAACACGATAACCCTTGGTAAGACTGGTAAACTGATGGGATCTACAGACCTATTGTAACACGCCATAAAGTGCAGAATATGCTATTACCAATATAGAGGTACACACTCTCCACGAATCCGCTTTTCATACACACAAATCCGCTTCCAAAAAGGTTAAAATTCAAAAACCCTTTTTTATTACATTACGCTACCCGATAAACACCAACAAGTTGGCAAACCGCGACAACGTTGTACGTGTCACTTGCGAACATGTCACGTTCCCGCCACGCATCGGCGGCCATTTTCGAAATCGAAACAAAATTGCAATAGCGCGAAATTAAGAGGAAATTTATTTTCGACGGGACGAGTCGCGGGTGACGTATGACGCGTAACGCGCGGGTAAACGTTTAATTTGTTTATTGACATTGATGTATGGGTGACCATTGTTGGAACCTTCTATTTGATTTATTGGTCCCCGTTTTGTTAGTAGGGTAGTTCAGAGTTGAAGCGTTATTAGAAAAAGAACTGTAAGTATAAGGGCTAAGGGTCATTTATTATACTGCTACTTAAGGTCGGACTCATTAGTTCGTCTTAGCATTTTCTCGAGCTTGTATGTAAGTAAGTCGACCCTTGCAATAAGGGTCTACTTGGAGCTGACTTGGAAAGACTATGGAATGAGGTAATTAGTACTCAATTCACAAGTATAGACTAATCGCAATGCCTACTTCTGGGTTACCTAAGCCAAACACCGTTATTCTTCAACTTTTCCGTAGAGATCTTCGAGGCATACTCCATGCCTCGAAGATCTCTCTAACACAAATCTCTAAGGTCTAATGATTAGACCTTAGAGATTTGTAACACATTAGACTCTAATGTGTTAAAAATCTTTATTTTTTCTATAACACACTGCTGCAGCCCGCGATTTCGTCCGCGTGAAATTTTTTGTTCCCCCTACCTACCGTCGCATTGCATCACCTGCTTGCACTGCCACTTCGTTTTCGCTTGCCGTTCTTCCTGACATTTTTTACTTTTTGCTCGGCTCCTAAGGGTCATAGCGTGATGTTGAAATAGCCTATAACCTTCCTCAAGAATTGGGCTATCAAATGCAAAAATAATTTTTCAAATCCGACTGGTAGTTCCAGAGATTACCCCCTTCATACAAACTTACAAACAAATTTTATTTCTTTATAATACTATTAAAATACATAACATAACGCCTGTATTTCGTGAAGGGTAAGGCAGAAGTGGATTTTCTAAGTGGACTCCTATTGATGATTAGTAGATTCTCAGGTTAAGATTTACAGACCTCGTCTTCCAACCAGTGTGCTTCCAAGTTTCGCTTCAGGTAGCGTGTCGCGAAATTTGCTCTCATTAATTACTTTTACAATTAAATATTTTAATGCCCTATAAAATAACATTCTTTAATGTCAAATAAAATTTTTACATATTTCCCAACGCCGTAAATTATTTTTATCGTTAACTAAATTTTAATTTTAAATGCTTGCGTTGCATATGATCGGACATTTTGTTGCCTGATAAAAGTTAACTGTACGTTGATTTTACTGCTGAAAGTTATTAAACGAATAATTACTATATTATCGGCACTTTAAAAGGAATATTTCCTGCTATGTTTTGGTACTGGGTTTGCCTTCTGTTTTACCAAAAATCTGCAAAATACAGTATCGGCAATTTGCAGATGAAATGAGTTTGTGCTTACAGAGTTGGTTAAAGTGTGGTTAACCTATAACTTTAATGGACATAATAAGATTTATTATCAAGGTAGATTATACTAACAAAAAAAAAACCATGAATGATCCAGTTAATGACAAACGAAAAGTAGCATTTAAACTGAATGAGTAGGTAAATATGATTGATTATGAATTTGTAAATACTATGTAAAAGAGGCTGCCAAGATCTTCCTAAATGCTCTAATTCCCCCTTGCTCGTTAGATTATTTGCACATCTTTTCAATTTCAATGATTTTTATAAAACGGCTCCTCACACTGTGACTTCTGAGTTTGTTTCGGCCTTTCTTTTCAGAATAGTCAGTTAGGAAAGGCCGACCTCATCTAGTTTAAAAAAAAAAAGATTGATGTGTAAAAGTGTTTGTACAAACCTACTTACAGAAATAAAATCATTTATCATTTATCACATAAAACATCAGTATAGTCTATTTTATTGTACAACAAACTCCTACTTCCATGTTCTTATTTATAAACACATCGATTTTTTAAAACATCATAAAATCGTCGATTTACGATAAACGAAAGTAACTCCAGTCTGATTTACTCGCGGCGTTCGGAAAAATTAAATTCGCAGTAGCAATTAAAGTTTTTTTAAGTTCAATTAAAACGGTAGCATTTTAGTGTTGCGTAAGGAATCGCGTAATTAACCGACAAATTTACGCAATACGATCGCGTCTGATAAGAGACGGGTTTGTGGTGCAAGCTGGGGATTATAGCGAGTCTCATAAACGATGTTGGCTGAACAAGTGATTTTTTTTTTAATTACTAAATGGGCCAGCTCTTGACCCCGATCACGCCTGATGGAAAGCGATAGAGGAGGTCTATGATGGAACGAGCGTGCCCAGAAGATGCCTGTTCACTCTTGCTCTGAGGCAGACGGGTTTTAGTAGGTTCTTCACTCGGCACTTTCATAAAAAGGTTTTATGAAAGGGTTAGCTTTTTACCTAGAGTAGTTTAATTAAGACAGTTGTTTTGAGTATGAATGTCGATGGCTATAAGAGTAGGGGAAGACCAAAAAACCATGGATGGACTGTTGAATGATGATATGGTTACAAAGGGGGTGACTATCGAGATGACAACTTGTTTTAGATTTTTTGACTGTTGTATTTGTAATTTTATATATAAGAGCAGTTACATTAAATAAAGATTTGCACACCAGATACCAGAATTAGGGAAGACAAAGACATGTTGCGCCGATAACAAATAAATTGGGATAAGGCAAGAAAGAGAATGATGAGTTGTTTGTGAAAAGTCTTTGTTCTAAAGTCACGTTTTATTACCTCGGTATGGGAGGAAGGTCTCAATGAAAAAACATGTTTTTTGCAGTTTTGCAATCTTATAAGTATGTTTTTAAAAGACGATATACTTATTTAAAACATTTTTGAACGTTTTAAAAGGTGCAATTTTTTTAACGTTTTAAAAGGTGCAATTTTTTGAACTTTTTAAAAGGTGTAATTTTATTAACGTTTTAAAAATTGTAATTCTTTTAGCGTTTTAGAAGGTGTACATTTTTTTTAACATTATAAAAGGTGAAATTTTTTAAACGTTTTAAAATTTGCAATTTTTTGAACGTTTTAAAGGGTATAATTTTTCTCCTTGTTTTCAATAAAAGCTCTTCGTTGTTAAGGTCGCTATCACTTACGTTTTGGCCTCATCACTTCCCTGTTACCAATACCTAATTATTTTTTAAATTTATACCCTTCCTCGTAATCTATCATCTTTTGGTATTATGTAAAGACCCTTCGTAATTGGAATCTGCAATTATAATTGTAGATCACAGTATTGAAACAAATTCGAGGAATAGGGCTTAGATATGGTTTTTCTCCGAATAGTGAGAAATATATGTATTATATTAATGGAAAATCACTAATGTCGTTAAAGAAATCAGCTTTAATCCAATAAACGTAGGGGCTATAATCACTGAAAGCATAAAGTCTATACTATAACTGCTAAGTACACAGTCTGATATTAAAAAGAAAAAAACGCAACCAGCTTGCAAAACATCACAATGTTTTGTTTGTATCACATGGGGTTCTTAGCCAATTCCCATACAAAATCACTACGATATTAAATATTAGGAAGTGGTGAAGGGCGGACGTTTTGGGAGCTGTCTTTTGTAAATTTTAACGTTAAAAACGTGCTGATTCTTAGACTTCTTCGTCTTCGTGTCGATTTCTTCCTACTGAAATTTTGCCCAACCAGTATCTGGACAGCTTTGTCATTAGCCTCTTTAAAATCCTGAAAGATGCATTTTCAGCCGAATTTGATTAAAACGATAATTGAAACCTTAGAATTCCCATTCTCTTCCATAATCCCAGAACCCAATTCCCACATGTACAAAGTCGTGCAAACAACATCGATTAGCCAACATCCCGGGTGTCCTAGATGCGTGGCTGTGTGGTCCAGGGTACGGAGTGCGCCCCGTGGCGTCCCATTCATCCACACTCATGCTGCACTTTATCTTGCAGTTCCCACCCAGCACATGATTTAGAAACTTAGCTCTAGATGTAATGTATCTATGTTGGGAATTGGAGTGGTTCTTGATTTAGTAGATCTTTTGGTAATCTTCAACCTATAGAAACGACTATCCTTTTTCGAATTCTGAAAACTGGGCCCCCGCGCGCTCGGCTCCTATCTGAAACTTTTCGAATAAATTTACAGCCGTCATTCTCTCATCACGCCCCACCTGAGACCTCGATTTGGTTTTCGTGTTGAATATGCTTGCTGAAAAAACCCTATGGGCTCCCCTACCAACGAGAAAGCATGACCATCATGTCATGCATTATTCGATAACAATTCATAGATGCTAACAGTTAGGTGATCCAACAAACACATATAAGGAAGAAGAAATAGTTGACATTCGGCAGTGAACGGTTTTCGTCTGAATGGTGATGATAGAAAAGACAATGTTTTGGGTCTGCAGCAACCCGAATGTTCATTTGTTTCCAAGCATGTATTTGATTGAGTTGACCTAGATGTTCCTACTAACTTTAACTTAGTACTAGTAAGTCCTGTATGTTCTTAGCGTAATACTTCGCGTCCCAAAACTTACACCAGCACATTGCAATCTGAATTGACCTTCGCAGATAATTCGGGCCACCATTAATAAGTCCTGCTTTGTGCATTAGGAATAAACATCAGGGGGCCTAAAAAGGTCACTTTGGCAGAATCATAAAAGGATAACATTATTAATCATAATGAATAGTTAACTGTTAAGTTAATCGTATCAAATGCCATTGGTGAAGGATTTTTCAGTTATTTATTTTTGTCTGTGCTAAAATACCAATCAATCCAAATCCAATCCCAATCTCTTTGATTATACCTACGTAGTGGTAGTGCAGCGAAAAAAAGAAAAAACACGGACTGTCTTCGCCATATTGTGATTCATAATGTTATCCTTTTATGATTCTGCCAAAGAGGCCTTTTTAGGCCCCCTTAGCTAATTTCAATAATATACGAGTTAATTCTTACGTCGTAATTCAAATGAAACGCCTCTACTCCCCGAGGGAATAAGATACACCCACTATTTGCGGATTACTCTACAGTATGGATACTATCGAGTATCGATAGACCTAAAGGGTATGGAGATCTAGACTTTTAACTAGGTGATACTGTGCTGTACTTTTCTAATAGGAATCTTTGCACACATAAATACCATGCTGTACTTTTTTGTCAGGAAACTTTACAACCATGAGGACAATATACATGAGGATAATATACATGAGGACAATATACATGAGGATAATATACATGAGGATATTATACATGAGGACAATATACATGAGGATAATATACATGAGGATATTATACATGAGGACAATATACATGAGGATAATATATATGAGGACAATATACATGAGGATAATATACATGAGGATAATATACATGAGGACAATATACATGAGGATAATATACATGAGGATAATATACATGAGGACAATATACATGAGGATAATATACATGAGGACAATATACATGAGGATAATATACATGAGGATAATATACATGAGGACAATATACATGAGGATAATATACATGAAGATAATATACATGAGGATAATTTCATATTTCTGTAAAAAGAATCGGTCAAGTGCGAATCGGAGTCACGCACCGAGGATTCCATATAAATTTGTAGGTATGTAAAGGCTAGGAAGATGATGATGGCTCAACAATATACCTACAGAGATCTAAATGTTTTAGCCATATTGTTCATAATGACATAACATCACGCATTTTTTCCCTAAAAGGTTAGTCAGAGGTGCACGTATAGAACACCTATATTTCGCCAGTTATGTTTGAGTCTCACTAATAGGTACTACTTCTACATTCGCAATTTATTTGCCAAAAATGTAAACAAATATGAATTAATGAAAAAATAACTTTAATTCCTACACAATAAAGTTCAGTTTACGCTACAACTTCAAATTTTTTTATAACTTTTTCAATAGTGCTAGTCACTCTGAAATCAACTTAATGTCATTGAAATAAAGTTGATATTTGTTTAACTTGAAATAGGGTAGGGGTGTGCAGCACGGGGCACTTTTACTATAAGTAATACTTTTCGTATTAAGAAACTTAATTATTCTATTTTTCAGACCATACTACAAAATTCCTCATCACACCATTTATATCAGCCTTTTTATCTCCTCTCAACAAGTGTTGACATTTACCAAACAAAATATTCATACGAACAAGTGATGTGTCGACTTGTCGAGGTGCCGAAACTCAAAGTTGCCGGCGACTTTTTAATTTCACCACACAATCAGTGTTAAAGTAAATTAACCAATAAATCAACGAGCACCAGTACAGAGTAATTGGTTATTTAAATTCGTATCTGCCTTCAGGCGAGCGCTCTTCAAAGTAAGCGCTTTTGGTCTTATTGTGATGTATTGTTGATTTTCCGTTGTTGTAAGAAGATAACTGAAGTTTTAAGAGTCAACGTAGATTTAGCACATTCGGTACATGGGAAATAAAAGTGAGCGTAAGGCATCAAACTCATGCAAAACTGCATTAAATTCAGAAGACCAAATCTCGTAATTGAAATGTCAACTTGTAAAAAAATAAAAAATAAACTAGAAGTATTTTTGACAGATTGAGATTGAGATCAGACCGTAAACGTTTTTAAAATTACGGGAATTGCCCCTCTGGTATCATAATGCAGCGCTTGCGCAAATATCTCACAGGCCTTTGTCAGCTCATTCCATCCACCCATACCTCTATGTTATTTAGTCATTCCTCCGAAAGCAGAGCACAATTGCATAAGTAATTAGAGGCACGTATCATAACAATCTAAGTTCTACGATTACAGCTCTCCCGCGCAATCTGGATCAATTTAGTGTGACGTCAGCTGCGCGTGCGATTACCGTGTGTCACAATGCGCTTAGTCATGTAATTGTTTCAGGTCACCGCTGTTTTAGTAATCTGCGCTTTTAGTTAGACTAGAGGACACCTGTGGCTTTCGTCATCGAGTTTTTAGATGTTGGGTTTGTGAGTAAGAGACAGGAATAGGTGCATCATAGATATAAGAAAGAGATGCACCTCTCTTTCTTATAGACGATACTTTAATTTTAAAAAAGCTTTTTCTTTGTATTCCACAAACCGCTGCAGATCAGAGGTAAAGTTATGCATAAGCATAGCATTTTTATTTTTATTTTATTTTATTTTATTAGGGAGAACAAACAATTGTACATTTTGTCTTACATCTAAGTATACAATAAAATGGGTTAACATACAATCAACAACGTCTCCACATATTACTATAAGTATTAATTTACTTACATACAGTATGGAAGAAGTTAGGGTTTATTTTAATATTATACTTAATTATTAGGTTTTAAGTGCATTAACTAATTCTTTTTTAAATACATTATGAGCTAACGTAAATATGTCTATTTTAACAAAATGTTCGTTATATATTTTGGGTAATCTGTGAAGAGGCGCCCGTTCACCCGCATTTGTACGACTAGAGGTCGTAGCAAAGAGCGGATAAGCGCGCGCCTCTCGCCTTATTACAGTTCTGGGTACTATATAAAATATATTATTCACAAGTTCAGGGCAATCAAACTTGTTGTGTATCAGTCCACGGAGCATCATGGTTTGGAGTATCAGACGCCTTGAGTGTAGTGTTAGTAGGTTAAATTTCTGCAAAGACTCTTCATACGGCAGACGCTCCAAGTGACATTTAAACTGCATTGTTTTCAAGAACTTACGCTGAATTTTTTCTAATGCTTGATCGTATTTTGCATAGTAGGGGTCCCATATCATACACGCGTACTCTACTTGCGGTCGCAATAAAAAGTTGAAAAGATGTAGATATGTGACTGGGCGTTTGAAATCTGATGACGATCTCATAAGAAAATTGTACATTTGGAAAGCTTTAGCTATTATCTTTTCAATGTGTAAATTAAGGTGAAGTTTGCAATCCAAAAGTACACCCAGATCACAAATTTCAGAGTTCGTCGCAGAGACAATAATTGTAGTTAATTATGTTTTTGTTTTTGGTAAAGTTAATGTATTTACATTTGTCGGTGCTTAATTTTAGATTATTTTTGGTACAGTAACTTGACAATCTATTTAAATCGTCTTGAAGAAGATAACAATCGTTAATCGATGAAATTTTCTTATAAATTTTAAGGTCATCAGCGTATAACAAAAAATTACTGTTTTGAAAGCAACTACCGATATCATTAATATAAATAATGAACAACAATGGACCCAAAATTGATCCCTGTGGAACTCCAGATGTTGCCGAAAATGTGTTAGAATGGTACCCATTACTTACAACAGTATGACTCCGATTACTAATATAAGACTGGAACCAGCGCAATAAATTCCCCCTGATGCCATTATATGAAATTTTGTTTAATAGTATCATGTGGTCAACATAATCCAGGGCATAATCAGCCTATAACGTTCCCACACTTCCCACTGCTGGGATACAGGCTTCCGCTCTGTGAGAGGGAGTAGGCCACAATCCACCACGCGGGCCCAGTGCGGGTTGGTGGATGTCATTATGTTTTTGAATTTTTGGTTCAGGGACATGCCGGTTTCCTCACGATGTTTTCCTTCACCATTTTGAGAGCAGTGGTGAAGAAATACTTTACACAAAGTAAAGGGCTTGCTTGGGTTTGAACTCACGACCTACAACTCGTAAGGGCCCACTGCTCCCGGTAAAGTTATGGTTTTTCGCAATCAGTTTTCGTCCGATCCCGTTGGATGTTTTCACTTCTGCAAAGTCGCCCCTTTGTTTCATTACCACAATTGACCGACAAGGATGATATGAATACTGATAAAGTGTAATTTATGAACACAGATAAAGATACCTGTACTAAAGTTAACACTGACAGAAACACTAACTTTATAAGCCAATGTTGTAATGATAGTGATCTTATTGTGGCGTGGGCAGATCTAACTTGTTGATTTCAATATTTAGTACTAAAAACATTAAGTAGATGACCCGAGAATGGTAGTTACGACGCAATATTTATCGATTGTTAGAGGACCTCCTTTTTATTTAAATTGGAGGCAGGTGATCTTTGTAGGACAAAACAATTTGATATACAAAAGCTGTGTTGACGCATGTTTTGAGGGAAGCTAAATTCAATGGTCTATTTAGTTGAGAACTGTTATGACAGTAAGTTGTAAGTAATTGAAACGATTTACATGTTGACAGACTCAATTCAGGGGGTTCCGCCCAGAGCGGGAGAAGTTATTTGATAATTTTCCATGAAAAAAAAATACATTTACGCCTTTTTGCTATGGAGGCCGGCAGAAACAACATATTCCAACATGCTTCAACTATGTATTAGGCTCTTTGTACACACACATTTTTCTTGCCGTGAAAAACTGCGGTTTATTTGCCGTGTAGGCACGGTTCGTAAGTGTTGATGGGTCACTATGGAAGCTTGATGACTGATACGTTTTTCTCCGACGCGGTTTATACGCAGTACCGTAATTAAGGGCCTTACTCTCCAGTAGAAACTCGCAGTTATGCCTTAAGTAAAGAGGTATGAGGAACAGGCTGTAAAGTTCACTGATACTCTATAGAAACGGGAGGATCCTCCAACCAGACGGGTGTAGTTGCGCGGTAAACTCTGCTTGCGAGTTGCAGGATTTTGCGTGATATCAGTATGACGCGTTGTTCGCATGTGGCGTTGTAGAACCGCTACAATATCTATAATTCAACGTCATCATACCAAAATTAACAATATTGGGATAGGCATTGCAAGTAGATATCTATATGAAACTTACAAGACAGCCCCTAATACCTAAGGGTAATGAAAAACAGACTTTCATAAGAAAATTCATCATTCGCTTTCAAACACTAGATACTTTTTAAGCCATTTACTGTCATCATACAATGCAGTTCCTTAAATTCATATGACATCAATTAACATTTTAAATACCGTATCAGAGTTTGCCTCGTATCCCTTAAGTAATCATAATTTTTAACCGACTTCAAAAAGGAGGAGGTTCTCAATTCGTCGGAACCTTTTTTTTTTTTTTTTTATGTATGTTCCCCGATTACTCGAAGATGGCTGGACCGATTTCAAAAAATATTTTTTTGTTTGAAAGGGTATACTTTCCAGGTGGTCCCATTGTCATCAGGTCAGGATCTGATGATGGGATCCTGGAGAAATCGAAGGAACTCTTCAAATATTACAGGCACACCTATAGCGATTTGGGTATTTTTTATAGTAACTCGTGCATTTGCTCTCGAAAAGCACTATTTGGTGAAGTGGAACTGATGATGAAGACCATAGATGGCCACCGGAACTACTCAATAATAAGTATTTCATGGGTTGCGATTCGATTACATTATTATGGTTGCTAAGCAAGTTATGCTCGTCACAATGCGAATGGTGAAATGGAGCTGATGGTGAAATACCAGGAGAACTCTCAACAATGAATTTCCCTGCATCGGGAAAAGCAATATTTTGGTAAAGGCGATGAACAAGTTGACATTAGGCTATTGTAACTTAGATAAATTATAAACAGACCCACTAAAAAGCGGGAAATAAAAACTTTTTAACAAAAAAGAAAAACCGACTTCCAAAAAAAACACTACAAAGTGAAAAATAACTTTAATTTCGGAAGTCGGTGGCAAAAAACTTAAATACAAATCCAAAGACACCGACTTCCGAAATTAAAGTTATTTTTCACTTTGTAGTGTTTTTTTTGGAAGTCGGTTTTTCTTTTTTGTTAATTTCATCTCTTTTTATCTGATGATGGTAAAATAAAACATTTTATAGTATGCCGAATACTTTGTATGTAACAAATGTCCCAGTTAACTGTGTCCGCCTCCCTTCCAATTTGGTTTCAGATAAATTGCTCACTGCATTTGAAGAAACTCAGATTTGATAAAAGTACCTATGTTATTTTATCTATACCTACATATAAAATTTAAAGTCCTGACTCGGATATCTATGGTCCAGACTGACTGATAGGGAATATCAACGCACAGCCTAAACCACTGTTCCTAGAGACATGAAATTTGGAGGGTGTGTTCTTTGTGAAGAGTAGATATCTACTCAGAAAGGGTTTTTCGAAATTACACCCCTAAGAGGGGGAGGGTAAAATTTCACGCGGACGAAGTCGCGGGCTGAAGCTATATTATATGTATATTATATATATTATATGTCAACAAAAACTATCCTATGTCCTTCCCCTGGTTGCAATCTATCTCTCTGCCAAAATTTATCGAAATCCGTTCAGTGGTTTAGGCGTGAAAAGGTAACATACAGACAGACAGAGTTACTTTCGAATTTATATGTCTTTCTTCACAAACTGCTATCAGGCTGAGAACTGACCAACTCTTGACAGATCCTCAGATCCTTTATCTCCACAACATGAATGTTCCCGAGTCAAGTGTTGTGCTGCTTTAGGAAGTCATTTGTGACGTATCTCATGTTATGGCTGGCACACGCTTGTAGAATTCTGTTTAGCGACCACCAGGGGAGATCCCGCGTATTCTGGATATGTGAAACTATGGCAAAGCGACATTTTTGCGGGCGTCCCGGGATTTTATGAGCTATTTTATGATTATAGATCACTTTGTTGAAGATCTCCTGAAACTTAGTGCATAATTAACTTGCCACCTATCTATACAGGATGGCAGGGCATTGGAGGCAAATGAAAATCATGAATTCAACACATGATTCTACTACACCCCCTAGCGTAGAAATGTGTAAAAAAATTATCAGCTTTTTCATATCATCATCTGCCTAGCCTTTTGCCAACTATGTTGGAGTCGGCTTCCAGTCTAACCGGATGCAGCTGAATACCAGTATTTTATATGGAGTGACTGTCTATCTGACCTCCACAACCCAGTTACTGGGTAATACGATACCCCTTGGTAAGACTGGTTGTCAGACTTTCGGGCTTCTGACTACCCGTAACGACTGTCAAAGATCCACGAATGACAGCCGGGACCAACGGCTTAACGTGCTTTCCGAGTCACGAAGGGGTCACGGTATGTAAAGATGGTCACCCATCCATGCCAACCAGTATGGAACAGCAAATTTTTTTATAAATATCGAACGAAAAATTTCAACGCAGGGGTGATAAGTTAGGCTAACTTTCTAGCCTGTATTGTCCTCTTATTTTCCTTATAATTAGAATTGCTGAAACGAAATTATTCGAACAAAGAACAACCTTTAAAGCTAACGAGTTTTGCGATCCAATTTCAAAGTTCAAACAAAATTACAAGTATATCTTCCAAAGAAAAATGGTTTTAACAGAAAATCCTTTGACGAATCGTAGCGATACAGCATCGATTCTCCGGAATAGTTCGTCAGCCACAATCTGCCACAGCAGGGGCTCGAACCAGCGCTATGCGTAATGCATGCGATATTTTTTATATAAATATGGTATTAAACATGAGCCCGCAGTTTTTCTCCGCAATTCCATTAGTTAGGTACTTGGTTGCTAATATAAATCTGTTTTGTGATGAAACGTCGGTACTTGAAAGAATTAAGAACTATCTGACTTGGTAGCAGGTAAAACTGGCTATCAATCCCGAATAGTTTCTAGTTTTTTGAAGTGAAAACTTCTTTAGGTGCGTTGGACATTTTTTGAGATGGGAAAATACCATTGAACTCGCGCCACTGTTACCGTAAGCGACACCGGGCGTGTTTTGTTTATAAGACTATTAAACAATGGATAATATTTTTGTGTTCACCAAAAATCTAAAGGTACATCTATGTATGCATTTCTAAAATATTATTCTTCCCCGTAAAATACTGATCGTGCACCAAATATTACAAAATATTTGTAACTTACTATTTTAATTTTTTTGAAATGGACATTATCGAGAACCGAATTAGTTACGAGGTTAATTATTTAAAAAAAAATGCTTAGGTTAGGTTAGGTTAAAACTGTGACCTCCTACGCACGAGCCGAGCGAGCGAAGCGAGCGGTGCCGCGGCAGCGGCCGGCGAGTGCCAGAAACGACTAAATTTTAAAGAAAAAAAATATGGAAAAAGAGATTATTTAAAAAAAAAATATATATATTTAAAAAAATAAATGCTTGTTTTTTAGGTGTATTACTATTTTTACAAATTTGCAACAGTTGTTAAATAGATGCTCGTTATGACATATTTTAATGAACATATTTTGGTGCACATTCAGTATATTTGGTGGAACACAGGCAAAATTAGGTAAATGAAATGGGAATAAATTGAAGTACTTTTAAATACCATCCTTAAACAATTACCCGCTTCGGATGTGTTCGGCTGTCCACAGGATGTACTCGATTTTAAGGTATAGGTATATAAGTATTTCAACCAAATATTCACTCAGACTAAAAAGAAACAGAAAAACGATCGCTAAAATGAAATTACCAGCTCATCTTCGATTTA
Organism: Oligia fasciuncula; assembly: GCA_963082905.1. Classification (NCBI taxonomy): domain Eukaryota; kingdom Metazoa; phylum Arthropoda; class Insecta; order Lepidoptera; family Noctuidae; genus Oligia; species Oligia fasciuncula. The sequence goes on from OY720397.1 coordinate 18,625,299, forward strand.
CTGCGAACTTAATAACATGTAAGACAGGTTTCAAAAACAAACAAAGCCCAGACAAAACATACACAAACTGAAATTCTACATAATTTCAAATTGAATCCATCGCTATCAACTAATCTAATTTAGACGAAAATAGCGTAACGCGGTAGCATTAAATCGATACCGCACGAATAATCGATTAATTTAATTTCGATACAATCGGATCGGGCTGGCGAGATATTTCGCTAATCGAAATCAATTAATCTAGACATTGCTTCGTCTCGGCTCGGGTAATAGTTGTAATTATTAACAGTTTTGATACGCAATGAGATTATCTGTATCGCGGTATTTCGATTTTTAGCCGATTTCGAGTTTGAGAGAGGTGTAATGCAACTAACCGAGAGTTCTCTGGAATGCTTTAGCGCAATATTGGAGCCAGTTCTATTAAATCAGTGTAATCGAATAAGCTTTTAAACTTTGCATAATTTCCTATAACACAGTATTTTAGTTACCCAGTACAGTCACGAGCACTATTTATGTCAACACTTGGCAACTTTCAATTGCGATTTTTATACGAAATAACGAATGCAACGTTGAAATGCGACACTTTACATAAACCTATTGGTTCGAAAATACTATGTTCCTAATAATATAAAATTTCATTCAAAAATAAAGGAGAAAATCGCCTTTGAATAAAGTGTATACCTACATACTTTTGCTCGTGACTGTACAGCACCCTAATTGCATAACACACGATCACAATCTGAATAATTTTGAAGAATATTGCTATACCACTGCTTCTTAAGTTCGAAAAATTTGTCTGCTCAGCAACGTAAATAACGCAATGGATGTTGTTGTACTGTCAAAATGACAGCCATTCCTACTGTTAGCGTGTTACGCAATTACCCCACTGGTTAAGTACATATAAAATTAAAATACAGTACTATTAAACAAGACGATGCAAACGTACAGTCCAAGAAAAAAACCTCTAAAAAACTTTTTGAATAGAACCACAATCGATTTGCGTTCAAAGGTAGGGATGTCCGTCTCTTATAAATTATTTAATGATATATTATTGCACAATAAATATTACGAGGTTTTATCTAATTGTACACTAGTGGAGCCACAAAAACAGCGAATTAAAATAATTATAGAGCCTACTCCCCCTCCCAGGCCTCCTCACCCTCTCACCGAAAGGAGGCCTTTGTCCCAGCAGTGGGAACATTATAGTCTGATTTTGTTATGTTATAGACCCTACTTACTATATTTCGCGCACGTATGTTCGTACAGTTCATCCATAGGTTAGTTAGTCCAGTAATGGATGTTGCTTCGAACCAAATTATGCAAATTAATGAGTACGCATCTGGATTAGTAGTCAGGGTGAATTAATAGAGCTTCCAAAGGCAATATTGCAGCTCTGTTATCAACCTTGTATTGCTCAATTGCTAACCGTTTAGTCACCATTTCACCATAAAAGCTATTTTCGTTACTGCGGAGCTATTCTGTAAAAATCTCACCGTGAAAACTTAGGTGAAGTGAGCGTGGAGTGAGCTGTCAATAGTGTCAATTCCTAGCAAAAACAAACTCACTTCACCTAAGTTTTCACTGTGAGATTTATACAGAATCGACCGGCTGTAGGTTTGACTGACGCCGGAAAAAATATTTTTCATTCACCCAAACTACTGGGGCATAATATACTCTCTGTGAGCGTGACTAGTCCTTAATCCACAACACGGATCCAGTGCGATTTGGTGGAAGTCAAATGTTTAGATTGTTTTGATTCTAGGACACCGACCTTTCCAGTTCCTTTGCCCATCTCCGACCAATATAATCATCTGCCCAGGCTTTTCGCATTTCTGTTGGGGTCGGCTTCCAGTCTAACCGGATGCAGCTGAATACCTGTATTTTACATATATGATACCCCTTGATACGACTGGTTGTCAGACCAATATGCTACGGTTAATTCAACAAAATTTAAAAGCCTTATTAATCGTTTCTCTACGGCAAGCAAAACATTAGAAGTGGCATCTTTTTGCATATCTTTGATCAATATTCTAAACACCATTTGCCATTCACGCATCATATATACAACCTCTATTTTTACGGCCCGACCAGATGATATACTCGACTATTATCTCGTCAAAATGCAAGCTCTCGGCGACGTGAAAATGACACGATTTACGAGCTTTAACACGGGGACAAGCGTAAAAAATGGAATTGCACGCGCGTGACACCTCTGACACTTGTGACACTTTGCTGGTGCTTGTAAACTAATGTACTGCGTGTCGGAGCTCGGTATTTGTGCGAAGCTAGCTGTGAGTTGATACTATCGAGTTTTCAATTTGTGTATATGTTAAGACTACTGGCATATTTTGGGGTTCGTGTTCTTGAGTGGAGACCGCGAATCGGCAAACGTAAGGACGCCCTGAGGCTACGTGGAGCGACGATCTTCGCAGTATGGCTGGCGGCACCTGGATGAGAGTTGCCGAAAATCGGTTTCGGAGTAAGGAATCATTAAGAGGTCATAGTGAATTAGGGCCCTGATAACTTTATGAGCTAAGCTAAATGCATGTGCCTCAATATTATGATACAATGGGTTAGGTTCGAACTCACGATCTGAAATCTAGGTGGTCAGTCCTCTTTTGCTTGTAATCACGTGTAGATATGCATGTCTTGCGTAGAACTTTTTATAACGTGCATTTTATCAGCGTAAGTACTCACTTTCTGTTTTAAGCTAACTAAGCAGCTTAGAGGAGAAAATACTCTTATCATATTGCAAACTAGCTGTGCCCGCGATTTCGTTCGCGCGCGTGACTGAAAACAAATGGACTTTCACGGGTTTTAATGATTTTTGCGCGGAACCCTAATTCCTTTTTCTAAAATAAAAGTAGCCTAAATAACTCCTTATAACATCAGCTATCTGCCAGTTAAAATCCCGTCAATATCGGTCCAGCCTTTTAATAAATTAGATGGAACAGAGAGACAAAAAATTTAAAACCGTTTTTTTTTTGTTATATGTACCATATATACTTTCATATGTATTTTGAAAAAAGCTGTTGTTTTGACATTACAAATAGACACTCCACACTATATTTATTTGTATTATAGATAGATTCAGTAGGTACCTACGAGTAGGTATAATGGAGCGACCTTTTGCATGTATCCAGCTGCATTACTAAAAGACTTGGGCGAAAATGTACGCCATACCCTACATGGAAAAATAAGATCATCGAAATGGAACTTACCTTCCTTACTCAACGTGAATAATTTAATGACTAACCAACAATTAGTCTTATAATTACCGCCTCAATGTAAGTAATGACAACCGCCTTTTAAAACTAAACCAAAATAACCTACCTTCGAGTTTCTCATTCATTCATTGAGAGATCACATCCTCTACTTAAATATTCATCGTATCGATTAACGGAACGAATAAAACGAAATCGATAATTGCAGGAGATATCGATCAATCGTCACAAATAGTTCGGATCGATGGATAGTTCGAATCAATTACATATTAATGATCGTTCGCTGTGTAATCATCTTTTCTTATTTGTCATTCAACGAAATTGTTGTATGTGTGGTGTGAGATGTAGGCAGAGCGATGTCGCTACTGCTGTCGTAGAGAACAGATTTATTTTTTGTACCAAAAATAGCAAAGGCAAGGCAGAACACCCTTAACGAATATGAATTTGCTAGTCTCGAAATGTTCCAAAAGTACTCGAATTTTGAATTTTAATGAATTGTTTAAGCAAAGAATAGAAATGTTAGAAGTAAAAGAAAGAAAGAATACAAATCTATTTGACCAAAGGCACACAATACACGATTAAACAAAACATAAAAAAGAGAGATATGTGTAGGTACTATTGTGTACTCCACGACTACGCTAAATAGGCCCAGTCGCTGAGCATAAATGCCAAACTGGTGCCTGATGACACTGGTGTGAAGTGTTGATCGAAAGCTTGAATGAGTTTTAATGTATCTATTTTACAATTAACTTCTTCATCAATAAGTGAGCTAAAATCGTAAATAATTTTGGCTTTCTTTCGTTCCCAAATAACAATCGAGAGATTTAAGCACAAAAAATATCTAACAAATTGTCAAGTATCCGTTAACTATTTTGTGTGATTGACTGAATTATCAATCGGATGATCAGATCACTTGGCTTGCCATTAATTTTGACACGTCGATAACTTTCGTTCCAGAAACTGGATGTTACAATCTCTACATGATCAGTGAGTGAAATGAGAACCGCTTTCTCCCATCGCTTACCCCACACCAACCACATATTGAAGCCGTAATAGATTTAAACAAACATTCCTATTACGACCGTCTCTAGAGCGAGACAGGACAAAAAATATCATTACACGATTTAAAGAGCAGGTGATAATTTTAGTAATAACTGTGTTTAGCACCTCCGGTGATGATAGGTGATTTGAGTTTAGGGTTCCGAGGGTAGAGTTGGATGATGTAGGACCATAGATATCCGTGTAGGACCCATAATTTGTTTGTGGAGAATCAATGAAGAATATTAATACAGGGTGGCATCGACGCACAACCTGCTACCATGGATTCAGTAACTACATGATTTTGGACACCCTTTTTTTTGGGTGGGAAATTATCAAATAACTTCTCCCGCTCTAGGCGGAGCGGGAGTGTCAAACTTTTACTGAATAAAACCCACCCGTGTTCCTTCAGTTGCCTGTGCCAGGGGCCACGGTATGTCTTTCGAACAACCCGCGACCATGGCAGGCATCGGCACTGGCGAATCCCGTCAGTTAGTGCTGACAACTCTTTGAGGCGCGCGTGGTACACATCGCGCCGTCGACCCGGGTCTGGTCCTTACCGGGAGTTATTCCGGTCTCCCTGCGTTGAAATGTGACGTGGGATATAAAAAAAAAAATTTGTTCCATATATTTTGACCGCGTAAGTATTGCACTTTTCTATGAAACAGCTGATTTATTTTTGATTACTGATCAAAAATTTATTTTCTATGGGATATAGAATCATTCATGGTTTCCGTTTGCGCGTCGACGCCCTGCCACCTTGTATACTACGACGCCAAAGTCGATCTAAGTGTCCCTTTGTTTTTGTATTTATTTGTATAGTTTGTCATTTAATTAAGTACCTAGTGTAAATAGTTAGTTGTGTTTTAAATTGTGTATAATCATTTTAATGTATACAAAATAAATAACATCCATGAAGAAGAAATGAATGAAGATATGTTGTTTATTGAGTACTGTTAGTAAATAATATTTTAAGATTTACATAATATTATGTAAAGAGTTTCAGGGTGGCTGGCTAACAGTATTTTTTTTGGGATCCGCTTTGATTGTCCTAAAACGTTTTGCATAACAAATATTCCTCATATTGGGATTTTTTCTGGTTATATAACTGGAAATAAAAGAATAACATTACTAAATTGAATTTAAGAACATGTTAAAAAACATATTTACCAACCTATGTTGTGAAAGCAAGTTTTTTATGTCTGGTTAAAAAAGTTTATTCAGTAAAATAAAACTTATCAGTATTCCGCTCTTTTCTAAAAACATCACTAGAAGTATTTTTTAATTAGACAAAGACACTTCGCTCTTCAGAGGTAAACAGTAAGGGATTTTCTTGAATTCCTTTATATTACAAATAGGGACATAAATATATGGACGTGATAATTATGATAGATAGGACATGTTGCTGGCTTTTCTTGCTACTTCTTTATCCTAACTGTAAGAAGTTGCTTTGCGATATCAGTACCTATGCCTATTAAAAGTATTGGATAGAGAGGTAGTTTCACTCATGGTCCCTTATTTGTAGGTACTGCTAAAGTGAACTTCTAAAAAACAATAAATAAATATAACGGTTGCAATTGTAACAGAATGTTTTACAATCATCAGGACTACTGGATAAATGATCAAAGTAATGTTATCATGAGCAAAAACAAATGACTAAATTGCCATAAAAATGCACTCATTGTAACATCAACGATGTACAGTTATTCTTTTGTAAACCCTTTTTCTTATTGGTTATTGTGTAGGTACTGAACCCACCGCTCATACAGTGGTCACCCTTGACCAACTTTTTGTTGCTCACTTTCAAGAAGACGCTCCTAAAAAGAAAGTATACCCGAGTGAAAAAAGACAAGTTATGAGATCGCCGCAGGCGCACGGCTGGACTCGGAAACAAAATGTTCCATTCATAATTATCGACCCCTGTTGTAGTGTTGTCATTATATCGATAACGACAGTTATAAACTTAATGCCTATCATCAGGTTGAATGACTTTTTTTGAATACTGATGTGGGGAACTGGGTGAGTGATATGAATGAGTTGTCAGATTTGTTTCTTGTTTTTTAAAAAGCTACAAAGGAAAGAAAAAAATATCAAAAGATATTGCGACTTACAAATATTGTTTTCTCCACAGGGAGAAGAGAATTTACGACTAACGTATCTGAAGTAAACTGCCCTACTGTAAAATATTGGTTTATATTTAGTTTAAGGTCATAGCACACATATCAACTCGGAAAGGGATCGTCACCTATCGCCTATCGCCGTTCGCCTCGCCTCGGGACAAGCTCACGAACCGCGGTGCGGTGCGTGGTCAACGTGCAGTTCCCGGGCTTACGGCTCGTCGTCCACCTTTGCCTTGATTACGTTACGATTCCGATTAGTGTGCGTTGCAGTAGGGAGACAAAGAAACTGAATGTCTTGAGTTGATAAAGTGACTATCCCTTTCCGAGTTGATATGTATGCTATGACCTTTTTTCTGACTATGAATACCCATATTAGTTCCTTTATGTATTAAGCCATTTTGCCTCTTTTGGTCTTTTGGATTACCTATACCTATATGGTTTTGTACACCAGCTTTAATACTTTCTATGTAAACACGCATCCTACTTTAATCTTAAAATCTATCGACACATTCGCATCCCTATTCGCAATTATGGCTGGCGAGCGTGACGTTTACTTAGCGCTCACATCAAACGCGCCGCACCGACCGCCGCCACTCGCCAAAATTTACTTAATCGAACACAATTCTGGCGCACTTAGCACGCGACGCGAATAGTGTGCATTTTTCGGCTAAATTCGAGGAATTTTCGAATTGTTCGGGGTTTCGGTAAAGTGTTATCGCGATTAAATCAGTTTTAATGAAGGCATGAGGTTGGAAACAATTGAAGCGTTGTGCTGTTATGTTTTAATTAATGAAGATACTAGGTATTCTTTGGAAATTCGATGTTCGGTCGTGATGCTAGTTTTCTGGTGTAGGAAATAACTGATTCTAAGGAAATCTTATTAGTAAGAGCAGTCTAAAGATAATTAAGACTATTTTTTTAGGTCCGGAAAAACTAAACTGTACATCATGCTTATTAAAAAGCTCAGACAATAGCATAGCTTTTTAAAGGCTAAATTGCTTTACTGAACATAATTGTCAAAACTTATACTTTTTTACTAACTTGCTGTTTTTTTAATTACAGGTAAGTCAACAACACAGTACAACCATCTTCCATCGCCCAGGTAAGGCAATTCTTTTTCATACAAACAATTATCGTAACTTTTACATAAAAGTCATTAATATCGCATACAAAGCGAAATGTAATCGAATCGGTTAATGAAAGGCTCGTGCGCCGTTCGTTAGTACGCATGCGCGTCGACATCATGCGATTTATCGACTCGCCGCGCCGCGACAAAGTAATCGATATCGACATGCTAAATCATAACCGTATGGTGCGCAACACTAGTGAGCGAATTTGGCGAATATTATTTCAAGTTTTTATTTTAATGTGATAATTATATTGATGAAGCTTTTATAATTTTATTATTTGTGTTTGTAAATAAATTGAGTGTTGGTCAGGGGTTAATATTGTACGTTATTTGCTTGTTATAATCATGTTGACGTTGTGTAAAGCTAGGGTTTCCTAGGATTACGTTCTAATAAAACCGTAATGTCCCTAGGAAAACGTCATCATAAAACCGTAATGTCCCTAGGAAAACGTCATATTAAAACCGTAATGTCCCTAGGAAAACGTCATAATAAAACCGTAATGTCCCCAGGAAAACGTCATAATAAAACCGTAATGTCCCTAGGGAAACGTCATAATAAAACCGTTATGTCTCTAGGAAAACGTCATAATAAAACCGTAATGCCCCTAGGAAAATGTCATAATAAAACCGTAATGTCCCTAGAAAACGTCATAATAGGAAAATGTCATAATAAAAGCGTAATGCCGTAATAACAATCTGCCACCACTATTTGACATTAAGCTGTCAAAAAAACGCTCTGTATTTGAACAGCCGTTTTCTTAGGAAACCAAAGCTTTAGTGAATGTATAGTGAAATGCCAAATGGATGTTTATTAGTGAGATGCTCAGGGTGTCTAAAACAACAAACAGGTAACTAAAATAACTTTATCCTCTTTCTGGGCTCCGCCACAGTCGATTTAAGTTTAGTGACGATCAAATGTCAAAAATGTACGGTTAATAAACACGCACAAGTCGCTAATCACTACATAACTTTAAGCAACGTTTATGGATAAAGGGGTATGTCTGTAAAGAGGAAGGTAACACGTTTGCCTTAATAATTACTGTGACAAACTCAATTCAAATCAGAGTGACCATTAGGTTTGAAGTGACGTTGTTTCAAGCTAGTTTTAAGTTGCCTTGTTTTTCACAATAAGTTACTTCTTCATTACAATCTATAATCTTTTTATTTTATTCACCTAAGTTAGCCGTTCATTCAACAGTTTCCAAATTAAACAACATACGAGTACCTGATCGTTTCGTCTGACCATACTAGCGATCTTTATGACTGTTTCACATATGCGTAGGCGCCGCTTTTTAAACCATCACTTCAAAAAATACTCTAGGAACATAAAAATAAAGTTGATTTTCGAATAAAGCGTTTATTATGACGACAAAAGTAAGAGTTAAAGACTTTTATGTATTATAATGACACTTGTTTACAAAGGCATGTAAATATGATGGAAATTTTATTATATTTTGTCGTGTTTTCTTTAAGTAGCTGTAAGACTGCATATAATTGGGAGATAAGATGTCTTGGACCCTAATTACAAGATCATTCAACATGTTAAGTTTTGGTTTATGATGTGCCTGTTAATAACCTAGAATTTCTTGACTTAAGGCTTTATCAACCCTTAAGTCAAGTTCTATTACTAACGGATTGGAAGGAGAAGGCACAGCACAAAGAAAGGTGGAAGAATGTGGGGGAGGCCCTTGCCAAGCAGTGGGACAATATAGGCTAATGGAAAAAAAAGGTTTATCAACCTTTAGGTACAGACGCCAGCGCATCACGCTACTACAATCTGTTAAATTTCTTTAAATAGATTTTCAAGTTTATCGCTTAAGCATAAGGTTCAAAGTTGATTGGGAAAATTTGACAGTTTCGGGTAGCCGGCTGGCGTCATGAACTCGTGTACCTATATCATTGAGAACGGGACAGAGCTTTTTAGGTGTCGAAGCTCTAACTTAGGTTACGTTAGAGCTCCGAATGAAAGAGTTAAAAGTAGCCACAAATAATTCCCATAAAACCAAACCTTCAAGATGCATAATAGCAGAGATACGATACGCAATCTCCAGCGTTCTTTACCGTCCGGAAAACGGTTACTCAGCCACTTAACTGCACAATTAAAACGCACTAAGTTATCACCACCTAGCACTACGCAAGATAATGGCGAATAGAAAGCAAATAGAAATATTGCATAGCGTTTAATCGCACGAGTGCGGAGCGGCGAGCTTCTGCATCTTAGTTCGCAAAGGTGCCGCGAGATGCCGCCACCAACGCCGATTAGATGCGTACGCGCACGATTTACTGCCGGGGTGTGTACTATCGCGCACAATAAATTAGAAATTCGTTAGATAGAGACGTTCCGCGTTGCGAATTCCAATTATTCTGTGCTTCGGTTTAACTATATCTGTACTTTTTTTAATTCCTCGCATTGTTGGTGAAGTTTTTGATGTAGAATAATAGATTCGCTTTTTATAAAAAAAAAAATAGCCTCAGTTCGATGTGAACTATCTCAGGTCGATATCTATTGACACCATTGTATCAATATGGAATAAGATGTTATCATTGTTTTACCATAAAAGTGATTTATAATTGTAGGGAAACAATTTATTATTAATTGTTAGCAACTTCCTATCGAACCGCATCGCCTTTTAGTACTCGGAAGGATATTTCTAGTACTAGAGGATTAGGAGATTATATTCATCCAGTGTTTTCAATAGGGGTCAGACTATTTCCATAATGTCTAGAGTCAGAATTATTGTGACGTCTCCATATACTGCAGACTGGTCGTACATAGTATCCAGTGATACAGTGGCATACTTAGCCTTTAATGTTCCCACTGCTGGGACACAGGCTCTTTTTGAGAGGAAGGAACCCGAAAGTCTGACAAACAGTCTTACCAAGGGGTATCGTATTACCCAGTAACTGGGTTGTGGAGGTCAGATACGCAGTCGCTCCATGTAAAATACTGGTATTTAGCTGCATCCGGTTAGACTGAAAGCCGACTCTAAAATAGTTCATAGATAATGAACAGGCGAGTCTATTGCCATCAACCAGTCACAAATCCAGATGGCATTGGTTGCTACTAAGAAATACCAGATGGAAACAGACCCAATAACACTTTACCCGAGCTGGGAATCGAACCCAGGTCCTCGTTCTTAATAGTAGCGTAGTTTTAGTTCATGGCTGATGTTTAAAGTTCATTTCACGGAACAGAACAACGTAATTTGAACACTTTAATTAATTAGATAGTTAGAGCAGTGGTGGCCCAGTGGCATTGGCCGCGACTTACGAATTGTAGGTCGTAGGTTCGAAGCCAGACAGGCGCTTTACTTTGTGTAAATTATTTCATCACCACTGCTCTCAAAACGGTGAAGGAAAACATCGTGAGAAAACCGGCCGCATGTCCTAGAACCAAAAATTAGAAGACATGTGGCATCTACCAACCCACACTGGGCCCGCGTTTTGGATTACGGCCCACACCCTCTCACAGAGAGGAGGCCTGTTTCCCAGCAGTGGGAACATTATAGGCTGATTATGATGAACTAGCAACGCCCCGCGGTTTCACCCGCGTAAATGTCGATCCCGTGGGAATATCGGGATAAAAAGTATTGTTTTTTATTAGTAAGTACTACGAGTATATGTTAATCCAGGGTGTCACCTACCTTCATACAAAATTTTATCGAAATTGGTCCAGCGGTTTGAGCGTGAAGAAGTAACAAACGTATAAACACACACACACTCGCAAACTTTTGCCTTAATAATATTAGTGTGATTAGATAGTTGAGTACACAAACAAAATCTACTTCAATTTAGCTACTCACTTCTTCACTCTCAGAAAACTTTCTCTTCCTTCAGAATTTTATTGGTGTCGTTCAAAAGAAAAGAAGGAAAAACAACTTTCTGTTTTAGTTTAGGGAGGTATTTGTTTGATGGGGAATTCAGAAGTTTTATTGGATAAGTACTCTAGTTATTAGGTAAGTTTAGTTTTCAAAGTTAAGAAGACATCACTATATGCGCGTTTCAGTACCTGTCATTTAGAAAAAAAGAAAAGATTTATTAAAAATAAAAACTGGGTTCCGTACCCAAAGGGTAAAAACGGGACCCTAAAACCAATACTCAACTGTCCGTATGTCTGTCTGTCACCAGGCTGTATCTCATGAACCGTGATAGCTAGACAGTTGAAATTATTACAGATGATGTATTTCTGTTGCTCCTAAAAGAACAAATACTAAAAACAGAATAAAAAAATATTTAAGGGGGCTCCCATACAACAAACGTGTTTTTTCGGCGTTTTTGCCATGTGGTACGGAACCCTTCGTGTGCGAGCCCGACTCGCACTTGGCCAGTTTTTAAAGGTCACCCGAAAATGACTGTTGACATGCGGTTTCACCCGCATAAGTGTCGATCCCGTGGGAATATCGGGATAAAAAGTAGCCTATGTGTTATTCTGATGTATAAACTATATTACTGTCAAGTTTCATCAAAATCCGTTCATTAGTTTTTGCGTGAAAGAGTAACAAACATACATCCGTCCATCCTCACAAACTCACACGTTTATTTTGCATACCTCACAGGACCTTAATTAATCTTAATATTCATGATACCTTCAAGTTCAAAGGAAATCGTTTGGCTTGGTATGGGCATGTGATGAGAAGGGATGAAACGCATGTGACTAACATGTAACATGTATGTAGTAACATGGGATAAGGGCAGGAAGATGATGATGATGATTCATGATACCTTCAAAGTCAAAGTCAAATCATTTATTTCAAATAGGCACATTAAAGGCAATTCTGAACGTCAAAAAAAACTAAATAGAAATGATTCTAGTCGACCTTAAAGTCCTGCACTCTATGACTTTGACGCTTAGTTCCTTACGCCAATTTCATTCAGTCCAGCGGCAAACGGAGTATATCAATAATAACTCCCAAAATAAACACCTTCCTACCAAGAATACTTCAAGCATTTACAGATAGTTTAAACTTACTTAAAACTACTGGAATTAACTTCCAATATTTCCCACTTATTAAAACTTCTCAATTCGGCTCTTGACTACTGCTTACCGCAAAATACATTATTAGCAGCTGACTCTTATTTGTTGAGGGAAGTAATTACTCATCTAAAGCAAAGAACTTTAGAGTCAAATAAACAAAAGTTAAGTTTAATTGGGGAACTTTGATTGGGATAACTTGAACTTTCGTTTGATGGTTCTGCTTATATCTTCGTTCCTATTCCCGGAATTATACCTACAGCATGAGTTTCATTCAGTGTTTGGGTAAGTTAATTTACAAATAGTCACACTAATATTATTATAAAGGCGAAAGTTTGTGTGTGTGTGTCTGTTTATATGTTTGTTACTTCTTCACGCTTAAATGGCTGAACCAATTTTGATAAAATTTTGTATGGAGGTAGCTGACACCCTGGATTAACATATAGGCATAATTTTTATCCCGATATTCCCACGGGATCGACACTTACGCGGGTGAAACCACGGGGCGCAGCTAGATAAGTAATAAGTTTAAGCCAATATCCAGCAGTGGACTGCTGTAGGCTGTTGATGGATGGATGAAGTAATAAGTTTAGTACGTTTTGAGTTGGATTCATATTATGTGTTACGCAACTGTCCTGCAGGTATTTCCAAAATAAACGGCATTATTCCAACAGGCCACAAAATTACAGCTTTTCCTTTCTTTCAACAAAATCTCACCTCGAAGCTAACCCAAAGTTTGTGATAGCAATAGCGTGAGATATAAACACAAACATAAGTCCATTTATTACACAATTTACGAAGCAAAGGATATTAAGGCGTGCACGGGGCAGGGGGCAGGTTAGAGTCGCTGAAAGATAACTTTGTAACTTAGTTACATATAAGTAGGTAGTTTAAACTACTAAGTTTATGCAGTAACTTTATAATTGTCTGATTCCTAGCTCATCTGGGAGTTAAGGTGAATGGATAGTGGTATACCGCGAAATTCAAATTTTCTTACGTTTTTTGCAATTTGCAGGTCAGTGTCAGATTGTATCTTGATCAAAATGTGATTCGCGACATTAACAGGTACATATTTAGAAAATTATAATCGTTAGAATCATTAATATATCTTTCTAAGTTAGATTTCCACCACCAAATACCAATCTCTTATGGAAAAGTGTAATGACATGCAAAAAACGTAAGAAAATTTGAATTTCGGTTTAAAGAACTTTATTTCTCATTAATTTCGAATCATGAATTTCGCGGTCACAACCTTATTTATCTATTCCGTGGTCACAACTACCCATTCACCTTAAGGAAATGTACAGTGTTTGAGGTTTAATATGCTGTTCAAACTGGGAAATTAGTGCTGATGGAGGGGCCCGTGGCTTAATAATGAAAGCCGCACAGGTCGATCGATCAGGTTAAGCTACGCTCGCCGCGGTTGGTCTGTGGATGGGTGACCATCTATACATACCGTGACCCCTCCATGCCTCGGAAAGCACGTTAAGCCGTTGGTCCCGGCTGTCATTCGTGGATCTTTGACAGTCGTTACGGGTAGTCAGAAGCCCGAAAGTCTGACAACTAGTCTTACCAAGGGGTATCGTATTTCCCAGTAACTGGGTTGTGGAGGTCAGATAGGCAGTCGCTCCATGTAAAATACTGGTATTCAGCTGCATCCGGTTAGACTGGAAGCCGACCCCAACATAGTTGGGAAAAGGCTAGGCAGGTGGTGGTGGTGGAGGTTTCCGAAATCTTTTAAAGTTGAAGTAGAATTGTGGTGACGAAAAATGTACCTACAGACGTAAATAAAGGTTTTAAGAATCCGCTATATAACTATTTCAGCTATTTTCCTTGAACGATGTACCGAACAGATAAAGTTATTTAACATTGTGTAATCTCCTCGTAAACGTACTTTAGATTCAAGATCAATGTTCAAACAAAAAATAAAAACTGCAGCGATAATTCGCTGAAAAAGAAAAACCCCCAGGAATCCAGTATAATCATAGTATCGACTATAATCATTTATACCAACTTTTCTTACAATCTGACCATAAGATGGAACCTTACTTATGGAAAACGAGAAATTAATTTCTCAAGAAAAACTACAGCTCGTATCATTTATCAAAGTGGCATGAATTTCAAACAATCGCAGCGTCCAAGCTCAAAAACACAGTTCATCATTATCCCTAATTGACGTTCCCTCGAACAATGTCGCCAGGACTAGTGAGGTGACCAGCAAAAACTGTAATCTATCGATTCTTTCGTCGCACGTAGCCGCTTTTTATTTCCGAACGCATGCCGATCTCCGTCGAGCTCAAATTGCGTACCAATTATAATATCGACCTTATGTACACCACTATAGTTCCTCAAAAAAAACCCATCTCCCTCAGTCCCACGCCATAGGGTCGCTGATACTTCGTTTTATTTTCTGTAATAGTTTTATACGCACTTTACTGCAAAAACCTATACAGGAGTCATGAATTAATCATGAGCAACGACAAATAGTGTGTGCAAAGGTCAGTAGCTTTATTATACATGCGTGCGGCTCACCTGTTTGATTGGGTATAGAGGTGATTATTCAAGTGTCGGATCATGCAATCTCGGGGTTGAGAGGTTGGTAAAGTTTGGTCGTGTGTTTTGGTGGCAGGCGAGCGCTGGAAAGCGCGCGGCGGAGTGACATGGAGACGTGGTCGCGGGCGATTGCCGCGCGGTGAGCGTCACACCCCGCTCCGCCTCCGCCCCGCCCACCGCTGTGTTGCCAACTTCACGGCGGTCTGGGAAAGTGGGAAACTCGGAGGCTAGTGGGGCGAAGGTGCTATGGATGCCGTGGTGGGGTGCCGACGTGTTAGCGCATTTGTCAATGCCCAACATTTTGATCGATCACGCTCCATCGACGTGCTTCGAAACAAACGTTTTTCTGCCTCGTAATGTATTAATTTTTTGCGCGTGATGAAGCCTGATGATATTGTTTGTGTTAATTTCCTCGCATAATGTATATTTTCACAATAACAGAAACTATTGACGCTAATTAAATCATCATTTAGCTATGGATGTCGAGTCATAAAAATACAACAGCTTACCGAATAACGAAATGTGAACTTGTGACTTAAACATGGTACAAACTACACAATAGAATACTGAATCACGAATTCTTAAATATCCATCTAACCAAGTGCTTTATCGTTTAACCTTTTGACCGCCAAGTCATGTACCTACGTGATCTCCTTTAGTAAATCATGAATCATAAAACAAATCATCAAAAAATCAGAAGGAGCCTTTGTGCTGCTAAAGAAAACATATAACACGAAGACTCGCGGTTTGTAATTTTGAATTGCTTCATATACCAAAACTAAACACAAAGTTCTCAATATCCTTTCAATTCTAGCACATTTTCTTACATTACCAAAGTCACTCCCAAATACATATACAAATAATAGTAGCTGCAGATCTATCTCTATACATTGATGTCAACGTTTCAAAATAATATTATGTAGAAGTTTAGCGACTGCACACGAATATGATGGATGTGGTCCCTGCTGTCACTGTCATGTTTCCGTACAGACATTACTTATATTTGCATGTTCTATGGATGGTATAGACATGGAAATAGCGAGCCCTGACCACCGACTTATCGTAAGCGATTTTTATCCTAAAGAAAGATTTAAAACTATATCGTTTAAGATAATAATCGCATTTTCATTATCATCCTGAAGAGTTAGGACTCTTATGAGAACTTACGCTTTATAAAAAGCCTAGCCTTTAGTTTAATATTATAAATGCGAAAGTGTGTCTGTCTGTCTGTTACCTCTTCACGCTTAAACCGCTGAACCGATTTAGATGAAATTTAGAATAGAAATAGTTTGAGTCCCTGGAAAGGAGATAGGATAGTTTTTATCCCGATATTACCACGGCATCGACACTATGCGAGTGAAACCGTGGGGCGCTGCTAATCTTTTATATTTCACAAGTTGCATAAATATTTTCGCAAGTTTCATAGAGCATTCTAGAGACTTCTAGGTGTCAGTATTGTAAAGAAAACATAGAACCATCCTCCAATTAAGGCCTTCTATAGGCATACTTACTTCATAAATACCGACTGTGATGAATAAGGAGTTTGATAAATTGTTACATAGCGTGCATAACAGAATTACCTACTAAGCAATTTGCAATAAGAAAAAAAAGTGTCAGTAAAATGATTACAATAATACAAAACTTTCTTGTAAGCAGGGACTTGGAACGTTACTCAAAATAACGTTACGCGTAGTTCCGAAACCGATAATTTATACCAATCCACCAGGATCGTAACAAAATTAATTCCTTGGCTATAACGATACTGACAAACGGAACGAAATCCAGGTTTCCTCACGATGTTATTCCTTCACAGAAGTCAGTAATATCCAAGAAACTCAAGTAGGTACCTAGCTACATATGAATCGAACAAGTTACATTAGTACTTGCCCGGATTTGAACCCTCAACCTCCTGAATGTGAGGCCATAAACACTGGGCCCTCACGACTTAACATAATCAGCCTATAATGTTCCCACTGCTGGGACACAGGCCATCTCTCGGTGAGAGGGAGTGGGCCGTAATCCACCACGCGGGCCCAGTGCGGGTTGGTAGATGTCATTATTATGTCTTCCGAGTTTTTGGTTCTAGGACATGCCGGTTTCCTCACGACGTTTTGAGAGCAGTGGTGATGAAATAATTTACACAAAGTAAAACACCTGTCGGGGTTCGAATCTACGACCTCGTAAGTCGCGGTCGTTACTACTGGGCTACCACTGCTCCACGACCATCACGACTAGAAAAACAAGAATTCCTCCGCTTCTTGGGCAAATTTCCATCGACTTTCTAAAATGCAAGCGAAAAATTATTACTCCTCTACATATTCCATATATTTTCATAACCATATTTCAATATCCTTGCCTCGCATGAATTTCAAACGTTATTATGTAAAGATGTGTCTATCTGACGTCGCATTGGCAAGATTTCCCGGGAGTCTGGGAAGCATGTTTCCCTGTACGTCGTGGAATATCATCATGTTAGTAATGTCTTTGGGGTCGACGGGGGTAGTTACTGTCCGATGTGGTCATAAAAGTTAGTAGGTGAAACACGGTGCGTTTTTTAGCAATGAATCGACCACGAATAGGAAAGCTCTTGGGAGTAGCGTTACTTTAACACATAAAAGATGTTAGTTCTTTTTTTCCAGTTTTCACCTGCCAGCAGTTTTTCTCAAAATTAAGGTATATTGTGGAAAAGAGCACATTTCTTTTAGATTTGCCATAACATTTATCCTTTCATTCTTTATCCTCTCCAATCTACATAGTCTTCACATGATCTGACCAAGATTATGTCTGGACTTTTAAAGAAACTGTGTTCTTTTAGTTTGTTTTGGCCTTTCCTCTTAGAGTAGTCAGATAGATACGTCATGATCAGCCTATAATATTCCCACTGCTGGGATACGGGCCTCCTCTCTTTTTTGAGAGGGAGAGGGCCATAATCCACCACGCGGGCGCAATGCGAGTTGGTCACATGTCATCGAAATTTAGTTCTAGGACATGCCAGTTTCCTCACGATGTTTTCCTTCACCGTTTTGAGAGCAGTGGTGATGAAATAAATTACACAAAGTAAAGCGCCTGCTGGGTTCGAACTCACGACCTACAACTCGTAAGACCGTTACATCTGAGTCACCACTGCTCTTACACCGACCTAATGTAGTTTAAAAAAAATGGTTGCCTGTAAAGTCGGTTTTACGGGCGAAGATTTTACGTGACAACGACCGATCATCCGATCATAGTTGAGTGGGAGAGAGACGCAAGGCATTCGGCGGGCCTCTCTCTCGTTCGGTGACTCATCGTAACGTTACCGAGCGTTACACTTTTTCATAAGTGACTCCCAGTCGCAACCTAATTTAAGACGTTGTCACGTCAAAAAATGATTGACGTGTAAAAGGGTTTGTATAAACCTACTTACAGAAATAAAACCAGTTATCATTTATACGTCGATGCAAATAGTAATTGTAAGGTAACTTTTTTCCTCAAAGCATGAAGCTCAAAATAGATAAAATCAGTTATCATTTTAATTTAAACTGAGCCATTATCGTTTTACCAGTTATATCTATTTCAGTATTATTTTAACGATATCGGAACACAAGTACCAGGGCAGCATAAAATCGAAGGAGTGCATAACATAAATCGCTAACAAAAGTGCAAGGCTACTAATTATTCCATAGCAACCGGACTTCCTAGCCAGGATAATGGATCGTGGGTGGGCGATCTCTTTGTTAGAGTTATCATAATAATTCCCGTCGTCCCCCAAGGGACATGATTGGAAAGCTTTATATTTATTTGTTTGTAGTGGAATATTAGAGAATCTAGGATTGAATTTTGATTCAGAGTCATCGAGTAGTTTCAGTTTGCATGGCTTTACGCAGAATTAATTTATCGGTTGGTGGTTTTAGGCTGGAAAATATGGCTGTGTTTTGGGTGTCTTCCGAAGGACCAATTTTACCAAACTAAGTTATGCCATCATTCTAAATTAAGTAACTTGTAGGTATGTGTGGTGCAATCTGTTAATATTAGTTGGTTATTAATAAATAAATAAAAAATAAAATAAAAAAGTCTTACCCAAAAGTTGCTCATAATCATAATCAGCCTATAATGTTCCCACTGCTGGGACACAGGCCTCCTCTCGGTGAGAGGGAGTGGGCCGTAATCCACCACGCGGGCCCAGTGCGGGTTGGTAGATGCCACATGCCTTTGAATTTTTGGTTCTAGGACATGCCGGTTTCCTCACGATGTTTTCCTCCACCGTTTTGAGAGCAGTGGTGATGAAATAATTTACACAAAGTAAAGCGCCTGTCTGGGTTCGAACCTACGACCTACAACTCGTAAGTCGCGGTCGTTACCACTTGGCCACCACTGCTCTCAAAAAAGTTGCTGAGCATATTACATAATTTTAATTTATTATATTTTTTATCAAATATGATGCACATTTATTTGTAAATCATGGAGAAGTATATCATGAAAACATGTCCTATGTAACAATAATTTATACCCATGTTTGCAAAGTAAATATGGGATATTTTATTTGAGCATAATTATATATATCTGTATAATAAACAGCCTCTAAAACAGCCGTTTATTCATCAAAATCCAACTCTTCATTTCAAAGAACAGATAACTATCTAAACAGTAGTAAGTACTAACAACACAATATATTAACAGTCTAACACGAGCTTTTAACTGCCGTATCAAAGAGAAAGTATACTCCAAAAACGGCTAACAATTAATCTAAACATCATTTAAAAGAAGCATTGTAATTCGTAAGTGGTCCTTTGAAACACAGTAGCTCCCATAAATGGTGACATCGTGGAGATTTGGACAAAAACCTCAGATTTAATTGTTGTTTACTATTTTTGGGACTAGGAGACGAAAATGTCCTTTTTGGGGGCATGAGTCAATCGCCCACACGGACTGTGATTTTGTGCGATTGAATGGACTTACGACTTAGATATCGCTGAGAGGTCGCTTTGTTTATGTTTCGAGTGAATATTGAGAGAGGCGTGTGGTACCTTTGTTGGGGATTGGCAGCCGTATTTCTAAGCGTAGGAGTCGTAAGAAGAAAGGGTTATAGTCTAAGCAACAACGACATTGCGGACTGGTGAGGCAGAGGTCGTGCGTTTGATCCCCACACATTTCACTATTGGCGAACACAGTACGCCTTGCATGAAAATTTGGCTAATACTAGTAATGCTAGTGATCTTCAAAAGTATCAGAAACGGAATTCGATTTTTTGTCAGAATGTAGTTTTACATAGTAGGTATGTTGCAGCAGGTACCTTTTGCTTTTGCTCTTTCACGCAAAAACTAATGAACGAATTTTGTTGAAACTTTACAGTAATATAGCTTACTAGCTTCCGCCTGCGGCTTCGCCCGCGAGGTATGTTGATAAAAACTATCCTATGTCCTTCCCCGGGATGCAATCTATCTCTCTGCCAAATTTTATCGAAATCCGTTCAGTGGTTTAGGCGTGAAAAGGTAACATACAGATAGACAGAGTTACTTTTGAATTTATAATACTCTTCGTTGGTAAGCGCATTACGTGAGAACGGCTTGACCGATTTGGTTGTTTTGTAATTTAAAGATATTTTTTCGAATAAATTTTTTAGGCAAAGAAAAATTTAAAAAGTTGCCAGTAAAATTGGGGAAAAATTAAAAATGTTTTTTTTTTCTATGGGATTTTTGTTGGATAGCACAACGTCTGTCGGGACCGTTCGTGAATTATAATTTTATTGGGTAGATTAGTGATTATGGCATAGTGTTCAGTATGCCAAACTTTTACCATTACCCTTCTAAGGCATACAGGTGATGATATTTGTCGTGGTATGCGTATGGCTAAGTAACTCCTTGATATCAATCTGGGAGGATGTATACGATACAGTTCTAATAAATATTGCATCTATAAACTAACCAGTTCTAATTACTCTAATTAGTTGACAATTCCAAACTAGAAATCGTTAATATCCATTAAAGGGAATCCTACATTCACATCCTTACTCTATTTACACGACGACCATAGAGAACTAAGAATGAAGTTGTTAACTCTATAAATCGATTTTATGATTTATTAACATATTCCATACACCTGTGATATCAATTTACTCGATAAAAACAATTCATAATCGCCTCGCGCCAATCAGACTTGTTTTTAATCGTTCATTAATACCATGTTTAGACATTGAAACTAAATCACTTAAAATACACATCGATTCACCATTCGATTATAAATCCTAATTGATCAGCTTAAAGATTATAATCGTGTAGAATCGATATTTGATTATTAGGACTTTGAAAGGCAATTTGAAAATGGAATCTGCTTATAAGGTAGTAAGGTTGGTATTGGTTGGCGGGTGGGTGACGTCATCGGCGCCCGCGCATCCCACACAGACCCTCATTCACAATCCTGGTTAATACAGATGATTTATTCATCACGACATGTGATAACAGTCGTGATCCAGATTGCTAAATGGTGGCCTTTGATTGTGCTGTTTCCTATTTATACATAGATTACAGTTTGAGGTTGAATTACTATTTCGTAATCCCTGTATAGGTACAATTAACAATCTATTCAAGCTTACTGAGAAAGGATATTGTTTTTTCTTTCTTTGATAAGTAGACGTAGGTATATCACTTTCAAAGTCAATCAATAGACGTATTCCACATTGGGCACCCGCTTAAATGGCACCTGAGTGAATGCACCTGACACACACAGCGGCACATTCGTTCATTGGAATACGTCAATGAGTGATTTTAACAACATTTATTTTCCAAACATCGTGAATAAACTTAAATTTTTTCAACATGCTTTGGGGGAAGCGCCAGGGAACCCGCGAAATTGAAATTTTCTTACGTTTTAAGGCCCCGCCAATACAACCCTATAAGTTCATATATCCCTATTGAATGACCGACTTCATGAAATATAAATCAATAGGGTTAATGAACTTAGGAGATGTATTGATTATTTTAGAGATATTTGCCCAGCAGTGGGATATTAAATTTTATCTACTTACATAAGTTTTGCAGTTTGATTTAATTAAAAAAAAATAATTGAAGCACTTTGGGAGTGTCGACAGAAGTGAAAACAAAACACAAACAGAATACTTTGCCATCACTCACTGACATATCGGATATACATTTAAACCGAGTACATCCCGAGGACAGCCGATCACATCCGAAGCGGGTATTTTTGTAATCGTCTTATAAACAAAACACTCGCGGTGTCGCTTACGGTAACAGTGGCGCGAGTTCTATGGTTTTTTCCCATTTCAAAAAATGCCCAACGCGCCTAAGGCCCGGCGCTCACTATCGGCATCGGCACGGCTCATGATTATTATGCGACGAATAAAAATGTAACTTAATTGTATGACAATAAAATTTAAATTTCAATGACACGGTATGTCGGATACCCTATCTTTATTTTTGCACCTACGATGATTATTATCATTGTAATTTCAATTTTATCGTCATACAATTAAGTTACATTTTTATTCGTCGCATAAAAATCCTGAGCCGTGCCGATGGCCGATAGTGGGCGCCGGCCTATAGAAGTTATCACTTCAAAAAAAAAAATTCTTTTATATAATAAAAAAAAAAAAAAAAAAAAAAAATTGTTTATTAACAGACAACTACAGTCCATAGAAGATTATAATTCCTACCAGCCACCTCTTCATAATTTCCTCCTTTTAATACCAGAGCTGAGAAAATAAAGACTCATGTACCTCAGGTGTTTCCTTCCGCGTAGGTCGTGAGTTCGTTCCCGACCTTACTGAACCGTTGTGAACCTGCTCTAAGCACGGCCACATTTATCTTTGTTCAGTAACAGGGATATTATTTATGCTTCGTGATTTGCTTCATTCTTTGGAAGGAAAAAAATAGATTTATGATAATGATAGAGGAATTGAGTGGTGTGTTGTCATGCTGGTCTGAACTTGAGATGGTCTTGATTGTGATTATTTGATGGATTAATATTGCGCTACGGATCCAAGGACCGATTTATATGCAGTACAAATATGTCTACTGATGTTGGGTCTGAAGGAAGGTTTTCGCTTATGAAAGACTAGTTGCGCCCCGCGGTTTTACCCGCATAAGTTTCGATCCCGTGTGAATATCGGGATAAAAGTAGCCTATATGTTATATTATCAAAATTGGTCCAGCCGTTTGAGCGTGAAGAAGTAACAAACATATAAACACACACACACTCACAAACTTTAGCCTTTATAATATTAGTGTGATGTGATTCTTATGTAGTTAAGAGATTTTACTAAAATATGCGAATTAACTCAAACGGCTGGACCAATTTTGATAAAATTTTATATGGAGGTATCTGACACCCTGAATTAACATATAGGCTACATTTTATACCGATATTCCCACGGGATCGAACTTATGCGGGTGAAACCGCGGGGCGCTGCTAGTATTTTTATAAATGAGTACCTACAAATAATCTGACTTAAGTATATCTGGATATAATTAGGCGTGTTTGTTACTGAAGTTATTTGGCTCATACTTACTAATCGATCTTGCACTTACCTACTTGGGCAAGTTATGTACCGATACAATTACCTCTTAGTTATTATAAAAATCCCAATAGTATTATAACTTTTTCATAGTTGAAGCCTCGAAGGACCAAAAAAAAAATCGTCAGACTCCACGTCACTATGGCGCTATGTCATAAAACTGAATCGGTGTCAATGTACTCCAAGAAAAACGTAATATCCTGCGAATCGAAATAGCTATTAAAAAAATGCACAATGAGCACTTCCCGGTTTCCGTGCAGACACTTCCACCTAAAACGGGGCATTGACATCAAGTTAAAAAATAAATTAGAAATGCAGGACCATCACCGAATTACGATTTTTCAAACAGCTGTAGGATGGGTCCCGTTCGACGACTTTTTAGGACAAATGGGTCGGTATGGACATTGACATTGGAGCGATAAAATTCGTTTTGGACGTCGAGTGTGTCGATGAATTTCGTTTTTTGGTAATTTTTTTTTAATGTTTGTGTATATGTGTGCAACTTGTGGTGTTTTCAGTTTTAGAAGTTTGTTTAGAGACAATTGAGTTGTTATAAAATTTAATTATCTAGCATAGTTCAGTTTTACCTCTATCAATTGTGGTTGATTCCCTCTCATCCAGGGGAGACCTGTGTCCCAGCAGTGGGGACATTATAAGCTGAATAAAAATTGTGATTGATAGGTTCATCTAACACCTTCACCTTGCATTATTTGTTTTGAAAAGAAGGAACTCTAAAGTTCATTTGTTTTCGCAGCCTTGCGATCATTATTTGCCAGAACTAAATCCACTGTAGTACAAATTTCCAAGCTTCCCATCAGAATTAATCTATCTAATGGCTGATTTTTCAATAGTCATATTAGTTTTATATGAGGAATAAATATGACAGTGTGACAGTTTTTGTATAGAAGTTATGTCAAACCGCCATTTTTACTCTTCAGATAAAAGTTATCTGACGATTGAAAAATCAGCCCTTGCATAAAGAAATATAATAATCAGATAGTCCCGCAACAAAGGAAATCATGGACACTCGAATGTCACCGAAACTTGGCGGAAATGACCGAACGTGCGGCGAACGCTTCCACACGTCACATGCACAAAATACAGAATATAGAATCTGTATTTTGTGTCACATGTTCATAAACATCATTAATCATATTTGTAGTGTGGTCACTGTACCTAAGATATCACTAATACTTCATAATTAGATTATTGTTATCCATAAGGAAAGTATTAGCAGGAAATTGACAGGAAATGCATCTCTCGAAGCCCATAAAACCAATTGCTAATTTGCTAAATTATTTTAAGTTTCAAGGAAAATTCCCGAATAAAGCCTTATTTGGTCCAGGTTATTCCAGAACAGGTATAGTGGATATGAAAGTTTTGATTGGGGATTACCTATAATATACCTAGTAATTATTTAAATAACTTTGGATTAACCCTGCTAACTATACCTGGAAACATCGTGTAGGTACAGGGTACATTTTACACTTTTTGAAGGACATGCAAAACCTTGTGAAAAAAAAATTAAAAAAAGAGAAAAAAAAAGAAAAAGAAATAATGAAGAGTTTCTATTCTTGTCTTCGCGTGGGCTGGTGAAGTTCCCCTGTAAATATTAAAATTGATAAATATCTCTGCCATCGTTGGTCTTCCACATATTATAACCCAGGCATTTTTTCAGCTTGCTCCTTCCATCGTGATCATATCCATTGCTTTCTATAAGGCGAGATTGAGGCCAAGAACTGGCCCAATTTACAAAAAATCCCACTAATATTATAAAGGCGAAAGCTTGTGAGTGTGTGTTTATGTTTGTTACTTCTTCACGCTCAAACGGCGGGACCAATTTTGATAAAATTTTGTATGAAGGTAGCTGACACCCTGGATTAACATGTAGGCTACATTTTATACCGATATTCCCACGGGATCGACACTTATGCGGGTGAAACCGCGGGGCGCAGCTAGTAAAAAAAAAATCTGTTAGTAGAAAGTTGTACCCGTTCCAAAGCGTAGTTTCCTATGGAGAAAAACTATTATATCAAGTTTCTACAAAATCACTGGCATTGTATATCATGTCCTTAAGATCCCACATCACGTGCGCAAGGGCATCGTCACCACGTCACGTCCGTGTCCTAATTGCCATGGTGCACCGTGCATAGGGAATGCCCTCCCTAAAGTTATGACAGTTTTATTTCCTGGCGCCAGACGTCTGGTCCTTTTTTTAATGTAAAGAAAAGAAAAGGTGAAGGAAAACATCGTGAGGAACGGCATGCAAAAGTTGGCCCGCGTGGTGGCCCATTGCCTCTCACCGAGAGGAGGCCTGTGTCCCATGCATTGGGAACACTATAGGCTGCTTATGTTTAAGATTGTTTTTACGTAAAATAATGTTTTCCCTTCAAAATTATACCCACATGTAGCATGAAGATAAGATCATCAAAATGCATGAAGCAGATGTTGCCAGGCACAAATTTTCGCCTTCCGTCAATGCATAAAAGAATGCTTACCATAAATAATGCATAATCCTATATTCTTGAACCTTGCCGACTCGTAAAAAAATATTTTACAGACTTTAGCACTTTGTCCATTGTCTAGCTTATAACTATGCTAGAATCGTTCGGATCTATTACATGTACCGAAATGGGGACATTGACAATGTGGGACACGTCTCGAAATGGGGACATTGACAATGTGGGACACGTCTCGAAATGGGGACATTGACAATGTGGGACACGTCTCGAAACTATTATGTCATCAATGTATACTCTCTGCTTCCTTTACATGAAAAAGTTACAAAACAAAACATAAGTCACTGCTTCGACACACAATTTTTAAAATAAATGAACCTTGTCATCTTAAAAATAAGGGTGAAAGTCGTATTGCGGATGGTTTTCTGAAGTGTAAGTTTAAAATTGCCATTTGGAAAGTTCACACAGCGCATCCGGTGTGATTTTGTATGCTGAGGACATTGGCAACGAGGAAGTAAAGGTGTCTGCACTTTTGACAACTTTGTGCTTTGAAATCACATATTATCCAACTGGACTTATAGATTCATACATATATGTACATCCGTACGATAATACAGTATGCCAATAGGTACGGTCAGCGGGGTGGTTTCAGTGAGGTAAGAATCCCACATCCCCTGGTCCTTTTCCCCAAAGTCCAGGCGCCTTTTGAAAGCTCCCTCCGAAAAAAAAGGTACGGTCAGCAACAAGGTGCGCAATGGAGATTAATTCTGTACTTTTCAAAAATTGATTTAATGCAATAGAAACGAAAAAAATATCAAAACATTAAAAAAAAAATCCCGTCAATCAAGTGTGAAACCTGAAAACATTGTTTTCTTGCGAAAAAAAATCAATTAATTGAGTCTTTTTACCCTTAGCCATTGATTCTGGTAATTTTTAGACTTGATTTTAGACCTGATTATTACAAAACGTCGATAGATCTAAAACGGTCGGTACAACAACGTCGGTACTGCGGTTAGGTTTAGATCTTGAATAAATCAAGATTTCTCTCTGCCTCGACCAGGTTATGTCTTTGGTCCTGGCCTGGTCATCATAATCAGCCTATAATGTTCCCACTGCTGGGACACAGGCCTCCTCTCTATGAAAGGGAGTGGGCCGTAATCTACCACGCGGGCCCAGTTTTCGTCACATGTCTTCGAATTTTTGGTTCTAGGACATGCCGGTTTCCTTACGATATTTTCCTTCACCGGTTTTTGAGAGCAGTGGTGATGAAATAAATTACACAAAGTATGGCCTGAATACTACCGTTAGTATTACTAATTAAACACGTGACTACTACACACCACAAGATTACCTGCACAAGGAAAACTATATCGCTACGTAAATTCCACATTAAATTATATAAATTCAATTTCATTATCAATTATAAAATAATGTATAAATTCTAGGGAATTCCTGTGAAATATTCTAAAAGTTACTCAATTATATTTATCAGCTTCCTTAATAAAATTAATAAGTCATTTATTATATAACATAGTAACAATTTACATACATTTATATACATATTTAAATTTCTGATATTTCCCTGTACATTATAGCTTATATTATAATAATTCGCGAGCTAGACAATGCGCGAGAAAATGTACCTATTTTAATGAGATCATATTTTGCACACATGATGTAGTTAGGTACTTTAATATTACACTTGCATTTGGTACATAATGCCTCGTTGGCTGTACACAAGCGCGATTGATAAGCACGTGGGATACTTGGTCTGATCCTCGGACCAGGATGCAACTCGTCATCATCATAATCATCAGCATTTCAGCCCAGAATCATCACTCACTGCTAGGTACAGGTCTCCCCTTTTTTCTGGTCGTCCCTCATCCAGGTGTTTCCCGCGACTTGACGATATCATCAACCCAACGCGTTTTTGGACGGCCCTGGTTTCTTTGGCCCAACCTTGCCCACCATTCGGTCATAGCTTTACTCCATCAGCCATCTCCTCGTCAAACTCAAACTCAAAGCATATATTTCAATTAAACCATTAACAGGCACTTTTGAATTGTCCAGAAGTCGGTCAGTCAGAAAATATGAAGCTAGTTGCCCATTCCAAAGCGTAGGTACTGTGAAGCTTGACGGGCTTCACATTTAATAAAAGAGTTTATTCGTTTTAACTCTATATATATTGTTTAGATAATCTTACTAAACATTTTTATTATAAAAATTACTTCTTTTCTATTCAACTGTCATATATATATCTTACTGACTTAACGTCTTAACTTTTTTATCTACACCCAATAAACAATATTAGTAGCCAGTGCTACTTTGAGGTTGGCATACATAACAAGCCTCTACATCACCTATGGAGAAGAACGGGCAAGAAACTCCATGGAGATCTAATAAGATATCCTGCCCGACTGCACTTGAGGCGTATCACCCTGACGTCGTAGACTTTCAACCGACGAAGAATTTCGGTGTTACGCACTCGGTCTAGTAGGGATATGCCAACCTGCAACTACCGCTACCTTAACAAACCAATCACTGGGCAATACCGATGGCCAAAAAGTCCTACAAAGTCCCATGAAAAATAATACCAAAAAATATGGATCAATATTCGAGACATGGCGCGTCTCTATAACTTCCGGTGCGAACGTCCCAATCGGAAGTGACGTTCGTCCGAAGATTAACACCCGCCAAATATCGTGTTTACAAAGTTCAATCACATTGGATGTGTCGTAAATGTGCAATTTGAATTGAACACACTGTATGAATGGCAAGTGGGATACTTTGTATCCATGCTGGATTCGTGGTATTACCTAATCCTGGTAGACAGAAATCTGAGAATCTTTCCATGTATATACGTCTAGTCCTTGGCATTCCAGAAACACACGTCATATAAGCATAATCACCCTATACTGTTCCCATTGCTGGGACACAGGCCACCTCTCTGTGAGAGTGAGTGGGCCATAATCCAACATGCGGGTAGATGGATGTCTGCAATTTTTTTGTTCTAGGACATGCAGTTTTCTCATGATGTTTTCCTTCATCGTTTTGAGATCACTGGTGCCCGTGGCTATATAAATAATAACAGCCGCACAGGTCGATCGATCAGGTTAAGCTACGCTTGCCGCGGTTGGTCTGTGGATGGGTGACCATCTTTACAAACCGTGACCCCTCCGTACCTCGGAAAGCACGTTAAGCCGTTGGTCCCGGATGTCATTCGTGGATCTTTGACAGTCGTTACACCCGTAACGACTGTCAAACTAGTTGTCAGACTTACCAAGGGGTATCGTATTACCCAGTAACTGGGTTGTGGAGGTCAGATAGGCAGTCGCTCCATGTAAAATACTGGAATTAAGCTGCATCTGGTTAGACTGGAAGCCGACCCCAACATAGTTGGGAAAAGGCTAGGCAGATGGCAGATGTATTGAGATCAGTGGTGATGAAATTAAATACACAAAGTAAAGCGTCTTCCTGGGTACTCGGGCCGATACAAAGGGGCCATCACTACTCGTCAATTAAGAAAAATTGATGATAGTTTTACTGTCTTCCGTTAAAATACTTAATTAAACAATTCCGTTTACCATTATCAACATGCTAAATAAGGGCATTCTCCATCGATAATAATCGTTTATCTATTATTATATTTTTAATCACCCGCTAAGGTCTTTCGACATTTCTCGCCTCATATTTAATTGGGCGCCAAAACTGCAGACGATTGCGAGGCAGGTGTCATGTTGTTCAAAACTTATTGTGAAGTGGTGTCTGACAGGATATGGGCCGTGGCATCGGGGGTCCAATCTACCCCCCGTCGACACCGAACGGGTTAAAAGCCAAAATTAACATAAAACGTTACATAAGACATTTATTAAAGCGAAATTTAATTATTTCACAGGACGAAGTTGACTAATTATTGTTAATTGATTTTTTAATTCGTACGGCTCGGATGTCAAAAGGAATTTTTTAAGGCTTGCCTAATGACGGATGACCTAATTGAGAAACTGTGGAATGTTGGTTTCGGAATCTGTACTGCTACTTACCTATTTCGTAAATAAATTTGATTTAAAAAATCATAACTTTGCGTAACACTTGAGGCACAATTTCTGCCCTAAAAATTCCCTTTTACATATGTATTTTATGTTACATGTATAACTAATAACAGCCACTCGGGTCGATCGATCAGGTTAAGCTACGCTTGTCGCGGTCGGTCCGTGGATGGGTGACCATCTTTATATAGCCCCTCCGTGGCTTGGAAAGCATGTTAACCCGTTGGTCCTGGCTGTAATTCGCGGATCTTTGACAGTCGTTACGAGTAGTCAGAAGCCCGAAAAGTCTGACAACCAGTCTTACCAAGGCGTTTCGTATTACCCAGGAACTGTGTTGTAGAAGTCAGGAAGGCAGTCGCTCCATGTAAAATACTGGTATTCAGCTGCATCTGGTTAGACTGGAAACCAACCCCAACATAGTTGGGACGAGGCTAGGCAGATGATGACATAGAGGAAACTTTATAATTAACTGTAGAAAATGCAGATAATTACATAAATGTTATCGCACCTGTAGGTGGCTTATTAAAATATAAATTAGCCCAATTTTGGACTAAAAAGGGATTTATTTATAATTGACCACAAAACTAATCCGGATATGACGTAAACATTTGTGGTTTTACAGGTCTCTGCTGGTCCCGGTTTTACCCGACATAACCTACGTATTTTGTAATAGTAGGTAGATACCTATATGTACCTAATAATAATTTGGGTTTTGATAATGAATGCACCTACCCCATACAGATTTTATTTACGGTAAAAAAAATTAAATAGTTTTTTTTTTTTCACTTTATTCGGGATAAGTGGAAGGAGGGAAGGGAGGCCTTTGCCCTGCAGTTGGACAGAAATGGCTGATAATAATAATAATTATTATTATTATTCAACTGTCTTCTGGGCACGTTTCCGGGAGACAGCGATGCGGACGAGTACCCCTAAGTCACTTAATTGTCCTTCAGTTTTGTTACCTACTTATTTGTATACAGCGTGTTACGGAAAGGGTATATCCATACAAACGGGTTGAAGAGTGTATCTGGTCCAGAATCTATGTGCAAAGTTTCAGCTCAAAAGCAATAACTTTGAAAATGCATAATATTTTTTTTATTTCGATAGTTTATTAAATTGAAATCATAACAAATGTGTCACCGCACTACGAGGGTCATTAACATTATCCATTACGTGTCTGTGTGCCTAGCACACACGCACATCACGGCGGCGCGGCGCCGCGCGGCGATCGAGAAATCCCCGAATCGTAAAAGAGCACCGCGCGCGGCGCGGCCCCTTTCTTTGCCTACGATGTTACGGGAAACGTAATAATTATGTAAAAAATTAAGAATAAGTTGATAAATGATTTTTTTTAAAGTAACTTACATTTTAAAGGTGAGGTTCAATGTGCTGGCCTTGGCGTTGTACGCACAAAGCCGCACGCTCGTTCAGATTTCGCTGAACATTGCGGAGCATATCCGGCGTTACACTCCTGAAGGCGTTTTTAGTTCGCACTTCCATTTCGAGCACGGTATCACACTCCACTGCGTACACATCATCATCTCATAGTATTCGCTATTACTGCGTGACGACATTTTCACGAAAATTTCTACAACGATCACTGATCTGCTAATCACAACTTCACACCGATACAGACAGAGAGCGACTAAAAAGCACACGAAAAAAGTCGGATATCCTATTATCCTAGTACTAAGGGTAACTGACCCAATTATTGCTTTCGATTTTTTTTTTCTTTCATAATAAATTGACCGACTTACGACACGAAACACGTCATAAGAAGCATCTTTCATGCGTTAATACACGAAAATGATAAATCCATTTGAAAATTAACCTTAATTAAATGAACAATACTTACAAACATTGTAATTATTGTTCACTAAAAGTTTATTTTGAAATGAACAAGTAAGTTTTAGTTGCTAAACTTTGCTTACATGGATATTGGGGATAATCAGGAAATAAACAAAAGTTTTGAACATAAAACATAATTAAGCAAAATGCTGCTGTAAATCAAAATGAAAAAATAATTTCATAAAAAGCAGAAAACTGCCTCATTGACCCTAAACATCACTGTGTGGGTAACCTTTGTTATCCTACATGATTGTAAAAGTACAGAAATTAGGGTTCAGTATTATTACTGTGAAAATTTCCGTTACTCACGAAGTGAATAACTTCTCTTGCATATGATGGAGACATTCGCTGATTACGGAAAATTTAAACACTTCCCGTTCAAACACGGCGCACGCGCCTGTCATCAACGATCGGACAACGGGACAACTGTAAACAAAGTGACGTGTTTGGATACATTTAATAATTCAATTGTTTTTGATATTATTAGCGGTATGCGATGTCAGCGGTTGTTAAGAAGTAACTACAGCCATAACACCTACATATTCAATTTAAAAATTTACTAAAAATAAAATTAAGTGCTGAACCCTCTGGCATTATTTGTACCAGGACACACATAAGTTACGTAAGAAAGTTTTCTAGGGTTCATTTTCAACTTTATCGAATATTTTTTTTTGTATTGAGTAGTTTTGTAGTTTCCTATTATTGCAGTTTTAACACACTTTTGACAGCCATTTATCTCAGTTAGTTACAATGTCAAAAAAACAAAAAAGGATGATTATGCTAAACTTAAAGGAGATTTGCAGGAAAATTGTTATTATTGCTGACATAGAAAATTTATTGAACTTAGTTGGATAACTGATGATGACTGCATGTAGTCATTTAATTCATAGAAAATTTGGGCTACAGCTTTTAGGAGTGTTTTAGTTGATATTTAAAAGATTTTATGAAAGAAAAAAAAATACTCATACTGTATTAATAATTACGTAGATACATACTAGGCAGCACGTTTTTTTACTAAAAAACAAGTAACTCATTTGTGTTCAAATGTGTAATATTTTGTGGAATAAAACTAACATGCGGAACCCATTTAGCAAATAGTACCAGGAGAAACAAATCTTTTACCGAGTTGTTCTTTTGTGTGTAGTTTATTGACACCGATCAGCTGACTTGGTCTAGTGATGTGTAGAATTCAATTGGAAGCATTTGGATTTTTAGTTAAATGTTTTTTAACTTTCTAATTATGTAGGTATAGGTATTAAAAAATGTTGCCATGTAGTTCATTATCACCAAAAGAATCAGTGTGTTTGATATGTCCATACCCTTTACGTAACACACTGTATAGTTAGGGCTGATTTATCAATAGCCAGATAACTTTTATCTAAGGAATAAATATTGCGATTTGACAGCATTTATATAGAAAATATGTCAACTTTTTATATTTATTCTTCAGACAAAAGTTATCTGACTATGGAAAAATCAGCCCTTAGTCATGTTAAATATTGTAAAAGTTATGTAAGCAAACCAATAAACATTCTCAATGGAATTACTTAATTCGCAACGAAGCATTTCGCATTCGCAAATGAAGAGATGAATTATTTAACCCTCTGAAAGATAGTCAATGTATTTAAAGTCGACATGTAGAAGTCACAGTGGGGATCCGAAACAAAATAAAATAACACTTTCCTAAAACCGCGTCTATTTTTTTCTCTCTAATGAAGACTCCTCATGTTTACAAACATATGACATTTATGACATTCTGTCCAATACTTTACTTATTGACATTTATACACTGTTGTATATACATCAAGCGGTGTCTTGTCAGTCTGTCTGCGACAATTGTCCGTCACTAAATAATTGCTACATCTAACTGCGGGGTACCATCCTATAAGGCACCGCTTTTCTATCTAAAAAGTGTCGCGACACTAAAAAATGTCCACTAGCTCTTTTTGTTTCGGTACTAATTAGTTTCTTAATGACTTATTACCATTTTAGATCAATTTATGCATTTGTAACAGAGTAAATTTTATGCGTGACATTTTGTTTTAACTAATGGCTTGCCCGTCGGCTTCGCTTTTGGTGACAAAGTGTACTGATGACCGTCCTTAAAAGGTCTTGAGTTTGAAGTAAAGGGTAAACAACAGAAAAGACGGTTGAAAGTGAGCTTAAAAAAAAGTAATTTAAAAAAATTAAACCGACTTCAAAAAGAAATTAACTCAAAATTATGAAATAACTTTAATTTCGGAAGTCGGTGTCTTGGGATCTGTATTTTAGTTTTATGCCACCGACTTCCGAAATTAAAGTTATTTCATAATTTTGAGTTAATTTCTTTTTGAAGTCGGTTTAATTTTTTTAAATTACTTTTTATTTCGTAATTTTTAGTTTTTGCACTAGTATTTGACCAAGGTTTTGAGATGTTTTTCCTTTGACACTACACCCGTAGGTCTTATCAATAAGCCAGGCCGTCACACTTACACGTATTAGTCCATATCTTGAAAATTACTGAATCGATCTTGATGAAACTTGCACTGTTCCCTAAGTTGAAGAAAATGTAAGCCAATAAAAAAAAATGGTCACGATCCGATTAATAGTTCCGGAGATATGCGTGGACAAACATACATACATACATACATACGTTTATGAAATTTTGTATATTTGTTTGGAAGCCCTAATAGATCATCATATGTGAATATAATGCAATTCCAATAATATTACATACATACGTATCGAATTGATAACCTCCTTTTTTTGAAGTCGGTAAAAATAACCCTGCCAAGTGAGAAATGCTTGGTACAGAATAAAAGCCTTTACTATCAGAGTCTATCTACACATGAAAAATTCTATTGAGCTCTAAATACCTATACTTACATGAAAAATTTGAGAATTCAGAAAACCATGGTTTTTATACATATGTATGTATTTCATCTGCCTAGCCTTTTCCCAACTATGTTGGGGTCGGCTTCCAGTCGAACCGGATGCAGCTGGATACCAGTATTTTACATTAATTGAAATCGCAGAAAAAAAAATCTGCTGTTTAGTACCTACATTTTGACGAGTTAAGCGAGCATAAATGTAGGGAACAACTGATTTTTTTTTCGCGATTTCAGCTTGGTCCCATAGTATAACTTGTTCATAATGATGAGTACAATGACCCCCCTTAAGAAGTTTTGCGCATTTAAATTTAGGCAGAAACTAAACTACGTCACATGCTACGATCCTTACTTACTCTTTTCAAGTAACAAATAGTACGCCATAATTAAAAAAAAAAACTGTTATTAAGAAAAATCCAGTCAACGGAATCATATTTCAATACAGAAAAACTCTAGACAAAAGTTTTAACCAGAGAAAAAAAAAAACCCAGTACAAATCATTCACGATACAATTTCCATTTCAGCAATTTCTGGAACGATTTTCCAATCCCCACATGAGTGAACTAAAGAACGATGCACGAAACTTTGCTCATAATTCAGCGGAAACTTTACAACTCGCATTAAAATGACGAACGATCACATTAAGGTGTTTCCTTTCGCCTTTTCTCCATACTAGATTATAATTTGTCAAATCTAGAATAATTTGTATCAATTTTAAAGAAAAGAGAAGGGGATAAAATAAAATAAAATTTAAGGGCCTTACAGGACCTAAACGCAAAAAACATAAGTTTTAGTTACAATAAAAGTATTGATCGACTACAGTAAACAAAATCAGAGAAATATATGATATTCTTCAGGATATATGCTAGGTAGATAGTGTGTTGAGAACATAATACAACATTTTTTTTATCACACATCAAATTGTTCCACCGTCCGCCTTTATCTATCGCTTTGATTAAGAGGGCGCTGACCAAACGCCGACCGCGCAGTGGCGCCCTCATCGTTTGTTTGGTTATTTCTTTTATTTTAGAATGAAAATGCAGAAAATAAGCACTTTAAGTTGTTCTCCACTTTATTATGACTAGGCAATACTTTTAACAGGCAGCATGAAATATCAATCTTTCCCTGTTTTTACCGGAAATTTAAAAATTATTATAAATACTTACTGTTTTATAACTAATAATTATAAAAAAAAAATTATATGTTTGTTTTTCACGCTTTCACGCTAAAACGGCTGACCGGATTTGGATGAAATTTGGCACAAGGCCAGATTGATTAGGACACAAGATACTTTTTTATCCTGATATTCCGTCAAAAATATTTTTGATGTTCATCGATTAAGTATAATTTTGTTTTGGTACCAAACCATACCCTTAAACACAAAACTACATAAAATCATATTACGCTAACTACACCCGACAGTCCCGACACATCAAATTGTTCCTCCCGTCTCCGTCCCCCTTTATTTATCGCTTTGATTAAGTAATTAAAAGACATCGTATGTACAGTTTATTCGCTTTTAAAGTCACTTGACATAATGCCGCCGTCAATTATTTTATTTGGGGAAATACTCGAAATGTCTTCCTGTTTCGACTGAAGAACGTGAGATATCCGTTTAATTGTTTATTAAAATAACTCTGAGCTTGTCGGATTTATCGCCGGTTCAAAAGAGTTTAACTGTGTATTTGAACTGTTGGGATCTTGACGGGTGGATTGCGGGTGTGCAGTTAAGGGGAATGCGCTAAATAGCCCGCGAAATTCATGTCAATGTAATCTTTTGATTGAAATTCATGTCAAATATTTTATGAAATAATCATTCAATAGGATAATATAAACTTAGAGGGTTGTATTGATGATTTTAATTATTATAATTCTGTAAATTTATATCTGTTACACTCGCGAATAAAATTTTAAGGGGCTTACATGACCTAAACACAAAAAACGCAAGTTTTAGAAACAATAAAAGTATATGATCGACTACAGTAAACAAAATCAGAAAAATATATGATATTCTTCAGGATATAATAATGCTAGGTAGATAGTGTGTTGAAAACATAATACAACTAATTTGATACGATAGAACAAAATCACGAAGATACCTCTAAAAACTTTTTTTTACAATAAAAACCATACTAATATACATACCATCATTCTGATTTTTTGTCAGATTATTCTACAAGCAACATTTTAATTTTTTAGTCCAAACAATAGATTTTTTGTAATTAAATAATTGCTTCATATTTTGCAATAAATTACCAGCGTTGTGTCATCGCGCTTCTCTTTCTTTTCTATGCAGTCCGACCGTGACCGCGCTTTAGGTCATGTAGTCCCCTTAATCAACATTCAACTTGACACTGACCTGCAAATTGCAAAAAACCTAAAAAAAAAATAATTTCGCGGGTACCCTGGCGCTTCCCCCGAGTGCCCCTATATTACTTTGATTTGATGAGATTAGCGTCACATAGATAGGTACTATATATTGCCGCGTTTTAGCATGGCAATAGCGGTCATTGCCCTTTCCCTAATATTTCTCCGTAGGAACCCAAACAATAAACTATGTAAGGTCTTTCGTTATTGGAACATGTTGAAGATCATGATAGATTTAACGGACTTTATTACAGTTTTATTGAAATAACTAGCTTCTGCCCGCGACTTCGTCCGCGTGAAATTTCTTCTACCCCCACCCCGTCGCAACACTTCGTGTTCGCTTAGCGTTCTTCTTTTTTCTTTTTTTAATTTCATTCTGACTTTTTTTCTTTTTGCTCGGCTCCTAAGGGTCATAGCGTGATATTAAATAGCCTATAGCCTTCCTCAAGAATTGGACTATCAAATGCAAACAGATTTTTTCAAATCTGACCGGTAGTTCCAGAGATTATTGCGTTCAAACAAACAGAGTTTGTTTGTTTCAGCTTTATTATTAGTTTAAATACATAGATATAGATAAATGTTAGAAAATGTAGGTGGGTCAATGACCGCTATGCTAACACGTGACAAGGCGTGTACGGTGCATTAGTCATCGCCTAATACTTAATATGTATTAAAAAGGTGAACAATTATGTAATTTAACATAGAATAACCGCACACCATAAAGAGCGTTCGCCGAATATCCTGTCTTATTTATTTATTTGTTGCCAAAACCTATTGTTTTGACAACCGTTAGGTATCATAATTATCATCCTCTAATCTACACGGAAATATTTAATATTCACAGGTCATCAATTTTACAATTATGTACTGGCAGCATATTAATTTGTTTAGTTCTAAAATAACTCACGTGGCTCTGTTATTTTTTTTTAGCAAAGATAATGGCGCCAAGTTTTAAGTGACTATTACATTTATAGTCTGATGATCGAGCTGGAAGACAATATAACTGGGTTACTCCAAAGGAAAGCATCATTACCTAAGAACAATTGCCTATAAGTTGAACGTTAATGATTTTCAACACAAGACACATGGTTTTCGGGCAAGAGCTCGAAAAGTAGCTCTTATTGCACCGCACCGCACAGCCTCAGTCACGAAAAAATAATCGCGAGCTCATCTGACGTGTGATAAAAAAGAAAGAAGAAAGAAAATACATTTATTTAGCACAGATTAAAAGACAACACACCAGATACATACATCAGATAAAAACAAATAAAAAGTGAAAAGTCCGATGTAAGAAATTAGCAGGAAAGTGTGCCTCACGGCTGCGCCAAAAAGGCCCAGTTCAGCAAAAATGCCAGACAACTAAGGCCTGACGCTGGTTTTCAACTGGACCTGATGTGTGAGGTGACGTATGTAAATCAGTTTTATACTGCAGTGGATACCTACAAATATTTCTTACTAAATTAAAAATAATGTTTATGTTTTATTGATTCTTCCTTAGCAAGTGTGTCGAAAATCGTCGTTTTATCCGCATACGAAAATAGTACATTGTGATGCAAATCACAATTTACTATTTGCGTCACTGTCAAACAGTAGCTAGCAGACGCGCTTTGACAGCTACGAACCACAGACATCAATATACCATCTTAATATGCAAGCACCATTGATTAGTGGATAATGCAACATAAATGTCATTGTTATACCACTTTGTATGCGAACGTGATCGCCATGGCAAGCCTTGGCGAAACATTAGCACATTGATGTTAGTCACACAATCAAGGACAAACCGCATACTTTTAATATAGTTATCATGGCAATTTCTTGGAAATATATAGGTTTATAGCTTTGATTCGACGTATGGGATATATTCGGGGAATGTTCGATAGGCGTAGTAAAAGTGTTTGTATGTTTGTCGATGAAAGTGATAGTGAATTAGAATGTGTCGACACTGTCAACAGTGATGGGTGGTGGTCGGTGTATTTCGATGTAAAATGGTAATTGATATTTACTGCTTTTTTCACTGGGATATTGGCTGAGGTTTTTCCCTTTCATAGGTGTTGATGGAAAAACGATTGGAGTTTTGTACACCTGTAAACCTCGAAGGATTAGGGAGAGGTGTAACTGTACACCCACATTTCACCCCATGACCTAAAGCGCGGTCACTGTCGGACTGCATAGAAAAGAAAGAGAAGCGCGATGACACAACGCTGGTAATTTATTGCAAAATATGAAGCAATTATTTAATTACAAAAAAGCTGTTGTTTGGACTAAAAAATTAAAAAACTAGCATTTTAGTATGTTGCTTGTAGAATAATCTGACAAAAAATCAAAATGATTGTATGTACCTATATTAGTATGGTTTTTATTGCAAAAAGAAAGTATTTAGAGGTATCTTCATGATTTTTTTCTATCGTATCAAATTAGTTGTATTATGTTTTTAACACACTATCTACCAAGCATATATCCTTAAGAATATCATATATTTTTCTGATTTTGTTTAATGTAGTCGATCATATACTTTTATTGCTTCT
The DNA here is from genome assembly GCA_963082905.1 of Oligia fasciuncula. NCBI lineage: Eukaryota > Metazoa > Arthropoda > Insecta > Lepidoptera > Noctuidae > Oligia > Oligia fasciuncula. Next base: position 18,664,956 of record OY720397.1, read on the forward strand.
AAAACTTGCGTTTTTTTTGCGTTTAGGTTCTGTAATCCCCTTAAGTCCCATGTAATAGGGGGCGAGCCTATTGCCAACAACCGGGCAAAAATCCAGACTCCGTGTTGCCACTGAGAAACTGATCGAAACCTGGATCTTATGCTCAGCAGAGGAGCAAATAGACCATCTACTAGACCAGCGAGCTTCATCTTCGACTGCAATTTTCCTTACATGATGAGACAATTTTCAAACATAGGTAAGAAACCACTTGCCCAAAAAAACCTGGATCTGAAATTGCCAAGTTCAGTGATAACTGCCTGTTCACATTATTTGCGAGAGTTTTTCGGGCAATTTCTACTGCCCGAAAAACTCTCGAAAGAGACAAAAACTTAACAGGCTGTACACTTTATTTGCGAGAGTTTTTCGGGCAGTTTCTACTGCCCAAAAACTCTAGAAAGAGGCAAGAACTTAACAGGCTGTTCACTTTATTGGCGAGAGATTTTCGGGCAGTTTTTACTGCACGAAAACTCTCGCAAGAGACAAAAACTTAACAGACTGTTCACTTTATTTGCGAGAGTTTTTCGGGCAGTTTCTACTGCCCGAAAAACTCTCGAAAGAGACAAGATCTTAACAGGCTGTTCACATTATTGGCGAGAGATTTTCGGGCAGTTTTTACTGCACGAAAAACTCTCGAGAAGATCTTAACAGGGTGTATACATTATTGGCTAGATATTTTCGGGCAGTTTTTACTGCACGAAAAACTCTCGAAAGAGACAAGATCTTAACAGACTGCTCACTTTATTTGCGAGAGTTTTTCGGGCAGCTGCTACTGCCCGAAAAACTCTCGAAAGACACATAAAATCAAAAGTCATTTATACAAATTAGACTGAGAATCAACACCATTTGAACGTCAAAATTACAAAAGATAGTCCCCAAAACGCCCTTCACAACTTCCCAAATGGCGCAACAAACTCCCCAGCAGCACAGCTGTCCGTTATGCTAGACAAACTTGATAAAATGATGATAAATAAATCGGTAGCCTTAACCAATAATCCAAACTAAATAAATGTCTTTTAACTAGCTAATACTACCGAAGACTAGTAAACAAGGTGATTTCGTAGCCCACACACTAATTAATTATATATTCAAATTAGATCTAGCTGTTAAAGTGGGCATGAAATATCACCCGATTGTCATCATGACTACATAGAGAATATTTATCTAAAAATAATATTATAATACTGGCTGGATGGCTATAAGAGTAGGCGAAGACTAAAGAAACGATGGATAGATGCATTTTTGCTGAACTGGGCCTTTTTAGCGCAGCCGTGAGGTACACTTTCCTGCTAATTTCTTACATCGGATTTTACACTTTTTTATTTGATGTATGTATCAGAAGGTCAACTTTCGTAATTTATTTAGAATGCTTTTAGTCGCAGTCTCATCTCGGCGACAAACAAATGTCAAAAACTTGTCAAAAGTGGAATTGTTGACAGATTGAGAGATCAAACTGTGAATGTTCCTAAAATTACTCTGGTGTATTGTGTCTTTTAGTCTTTGCTTGCTAAATAAATGTATTTTTTTCCTTTCTTTCTTTCAAGTTACTGTACATTACAAACAAGCAAGTAATCGTTAACTTTCACACCGATCACTATCGATATATAAAGACATCATAATATCTTTACCAACTTTAAAATCCTAAAAACACATTTTAACCATTTGAAACCGCTTTATTACTATAATTTACTTGTCATAATCAGCGTCGGCAGTTGCACACGGTACGATTGTTTAACAACCAATTGATTTTCAACCTTATTTACTTTAGCTTACATATTAAATTAGATTGAAATCTTTTAGAATAAAATCATTTCTGTCCAGTCCTTAAAAGGCCACAATAAAATTGAGGTTACATTTTACTTCTATTTTCTTTCTCGCTCTATCGCTAGTGTTTTTATATTGCTGTCTCGTTTTGTCGTATCTATATTGTATACTATCAATTTGTATGCCTAGCTATGTCCATTGATAAAAAGATATCTAGTTTTATATTGATATTGTTTTCATACACTAGTTTTGCGTTGTTAAAACCTAGATAAGGGTTTATTTAGTAAATATCTTTATTTACACCGATTTAATATTTTTTGCAAAGAATTAGCTCTACTTTGGAACTGGAAGGCGCTACACCGAAGGAGCGTAGACATATACTTAGCCACCTAGAAGAGACACTTTTTTTTTTGAGAATGGCAAATCATCAAATGACCCCTCCCGCTCTGGGAGCGGAAGGGAGTGTCAGACTCTTACTGACTAAAACCCACCCGTGTTCCTTCCTTAGCCCTTTATGTTCCGGGCCAGCGGTGCCGGTAACCCTTTCGGACCATCCCGCTGACCCGGCTAGAAGACTTTTAGGTTTAGGAAAACCTCAGGAATCAATAGAGTGGAAAATAACCCTCTTACTCGCAGCGAATTATTTGAAATTATGAACCATGCAGAAAATTTCTAGCCTTTTCTGAATCAGAATCACTTAGGGATTTATTTATAAAGATGATTAAAGTTAAGTGACGTTTAAACGTCAAAAACAGTCTCTAATCACTACTTAACTTTAAGCTTCTTTGTTTTCCTTTGTAAATAATATTGTAAACTTAAGTTGTTCCAAATAAAACGTTTTTTTTTTTATAGCTAATAATTACTTTTAAAATACGCTACTTGTTTTTGCTTATAGACAGACAGCGACTTCAGAAACTAAAGTTATTTTTCAGTTTGAAGTGGCCGTTTTTGGAAGTCGGTTGTATTTTTATAAAAAAAGGTTTTTTTTATTTTTTTGTTGGGATACCTTAAACAATAAATATTCTTAGATAAAACACCCTTCAGTCGGAATGATCGTCGAATAGTTTTTTTTTTCCTCACGAATACCCTCCGTCTGGGGAGGACGGAGTTGTTAGCCTCCTACCGAATAATCTATACATAATTATATATCTATATATATAAAAGAAAGTCTGTCAGTTACACCACTTATAACTCAAGAACGGCTGAACCGATTTGGCTGAAAATTTGTAGGGAGGTAGCTTAGAGCCAGGAGACGGACATAGGATAGATTTTTTTTTATTTTTTTATAGTAGGAGTAGGGTAGAAGTAGGGTAGGAGTAGTGTAGGAGTAGTGTAGGAGTAGGGTAGGAGTAGTGTAGGAGTAGGGTAGGAGTAGTGTAGGAGTAGGGTAGGGTAGGGGTAGGGTAGGAGTAGGGTAGGAGTAGTGTAGGAGTAGGGTAGGAGTAGGGTAGGGTAGGGGTAGGGTAGAAGTAGGGTAGGAGTAGTGTAGGAGTAGTGTAGGAGTAGGGTAGGAGTAGTGTAGGAGTAGGGTAGGAGTAGTGTAGGAGTAGGGTAGGAGTAGGGTAGGAGTAGGGTAGAAGTAGGGTAGGAGTAGTGTAGGAGTAGGGTAGGAGTAGTGTGGGAGTAGGGTAGGAGTTGGGTAGGAGTAGTGTAAGAGCAAAACAACGTTTGCCGGGTCAGCTAGTACTAATAATAAAGCTGAAGAGTTTGTTTGTTTGAACGCGATAATCTCTGGAACTACCGATCAGATTTGAAAAAACCTTTTTGCATTTGATAGCCCAATTCTTGAGGAAGGCTATAGGCTATTTAATATCACGCTATGACCCTTAGGAGCCGAGCAAAAAGAAAAAAAAGTCAGAATAAAATTTTAAAAAGAAAAAAAAATAAAGAAAAAAGAACGCTAAGCGAATACGAAGTGTTGCGACTGGGTGGGGGTACAAGAAATTTCACGCGGACGAAGTCGCGGGCAGAAGCTAGTACTTACATAAGTAGGTATATAATAAATGTTCTTTGGTCGATTTCATTCGCTTCAAATAGATACAACTTATTAATTTGCGGTTTCTATTACGAATAATAAATTAAATTATTAATTGTGTAAAATACCATTATTCACCTATTATCTGTTATATGATTCATTTGCATACGAATATTGCAATTACATATAACTTTTGTTAGATAAAAATAATAAGGTAAAATGAAAATTTTATAATAAATGAAACCTCAAACAGTTGAATTTATAAGGAGGTAAATTGTTGCTATGTGTAATTTCATTATTAATATTATATAAAACTGGGACTGGGATCTTTTTGCGATTAGATTTACCGCAAAATTAGGTCACGGCAAAACTAATTATTTTACATAATCAGCCTATAATGTTCCCACTGCTGGGACACAGGCCTCCTCTCGGTGAGAGGGAGCGGGCCGTAATCCACCACGCGGGCCCAGTGCGGGTTCGCAGATATTATTTAAAATACTTAATTAGTTTTTCCTTTACATTATTAATTTATGTACTTACACGGTTGTGCACAGGAAGGTGGTTTTAATAAAATGAAGCATTATCTACCAGCCAACCTTTGGGTTAATACCTTCCTCCTTTTTTAAGTCGGTTAAAAAGGTTAAGGAGTGACGCAGAAATGACGACGTGCTACAAAGCTGAACTTTTCGATGATCCTTATTAACGGACGCGTACTAATTTACTTCATACAAAAATAGTGGTACCTACCTAATCATACTAACATAAAGGCGAAAGTTTGTGAGTGGGGGTGTGTTTATATGTTTGTTACTTATTCACGCTCAAATGGCTGGACCAATTTTGATGAAATTTTGTATGGAGCTAGCTGACACCCTGCATTAACTACTTGAATGAATGAATATAGGCTACTTTTTATCCCGATATTCCCACGGGATCGACATTCACGCGGGTAAAACCGCGGGGCGCAGCTAGTCTTTCATAAATCTCATCATCTGCCTAACCTTTTTCAAAATATGTTTAGGTCGGTTTCAGAAGCCAGAAAGTCTGACAACCAGTCTCACCTCATCCAGTTAAACTGGTTGTCAGACTTTCGGACTTCTGATGACCCGTAACGATTGTCAAAGATCTATGAATTTCATCCGGGACCAAAGGATTAACATGCTTTCCGAGGCACGGAAGTCTCTAGAGTCTGTAATAGATGGTGACCCCCCATCCACGGCTTTATTACTTAGTCACGACCTTCTCTCTAACATCGACTTAATAGAAATACCCTGATAGTAATAGAGAGATTCCTCTCAACAAAAACTGACAGGCACTTAACTACTTAACACCTAGAGCAAACAAAAACACAGCTATCCGATTACTGGCAGCTTTCATCATAATTACTATTTTACTATCACCACTCCCGCGCAAGCAGGACGTGTGAAATTATTATAATGAGACGAGTTACTCATCTGATCTAGTGCGACCATGAAACATGGATAACGCGAGCTAAGGAATAAATTAATCTAGGGTTGAACCGTATTTTGCGTTGCTCAAAATGCCGCAGAGTTGAAGTGGGACTGCTCTGGCCACGTCTTTTTAGGGTTCCGTGGTCAACAAGGAACCCTTATAGTTTCGCTATGTCCGTCTGTCCGTCCGTCCGCAGCTTAGCTCAGAGACTCTTAGTACTAGAAAGCTATAATTTGGCATGGATATACATATTCGTCACGCCGACAAAGTGGTAAAATAAAATCATGAAAAAAAAATTTTTTTTTAGGGTACCTACCTCCTGTATACGTAAAGTGGGGATTTTTTTCCCCCGTCTACCCCATGGTATGGGATATCGTTGGATAGGTCTTTCAAAAATAGCGTGTTATTTTTATAATATTGCGGGTTTTCGATTCAGGGATCCGTTTGTGAAGTATTAAGCTTTAAAGTGCAGTAGTGTACGCACCAGGGATGCGCATATTTTACGCATCGTAGCGTAAAAGCAAAACATCACCTAATAACATCATTATTCATATGACTAGTTTATAGATCGGTTAGACTGGAAGCCGACCCCAACAAAGTTGGGAAAAGGCTCCGCAAATAATGATTCATATGACTAATTCCAACATGGCGATTCATTCATAATATTCCCCAACTAAGTGAATTCCTAGAAGATATTGCTACTGGTTTTATATCAAAATACATTCAACTTTAAATTGGGATTTCCGTACAACAAATTGAAATTATTATTATGTAGGTATTTAATTGTTACTGTAACAAAAAAAAAACATTTAATTTAATAACATAATATTATAACTTGCTTGAAGCACACATCAATAAAGCTTCGGTGTCATGAAAATGATGGCAATGGGGTTTGACTTTACGGTGTCAAAAATGCTCTCTACGAAAACACACCTTACTTTTATAAATAACTAGCTGCGCCCCGCGGTTTCACCCGCATAAGTGTCGATCCCGTGGGAATATCGGGATAAAAAGTAGCCTTTATGTTAATTCAGGGTGTCAGCTACCTCCATACACAATTTTATTAAAATTGGTCCAGCTGTTTGAGCGTGAAGAAGTAACAAACATATAAACATACACACAAACTTTCACCTTTATAATATTAGTGTGATAATAATACGTTTCGGTGACGTCATTCGACGTAAATTGCGACGCCATGTGGCGACCACCACAGTCATAAGAAACCGTAGCTTATAGAATACTTACATAATTAGCATAGAATGTTCCCACTGCTGGGACACAGACCTCCTCTCCGTGAGAGGGAGTGCCGTAATCCACCAGACCACCACCGTGGGCCCAGTGCGAAGAATACTAACTTTGAAATTCGATCCATCAAAGGCACCATACCATAATCATAATCAGCCTATAATGTTCCCACAGGCCTCCTCTCAATGATCAAAGGCACATGCTTCAAATAACCCCTGTAAGTATTATATTAAAACCCAGGACATTTCCTTTGAAAGCCGAGAGTGTGGTTATCGGAACATCAGTCATTCTCTCGGTTATTAGTTCCCAGTTAATGAAAGGTTTTAAGATGGCGCGATACGCTATCAGTGAGAATCATGTGTTTTTGTTTTTTTTTTATCTGTAGCCACTGTTGCTTTTTATTTGTTGCCAGTTATTAATATTTTTAATTGTGGTGAAAGACTTTTATCTATTGCGGGTTTTGTTCAGACGTTCGTCGGAGTGAATGCGTAGGTAAATGTTATTATTTACAAATATGACTAACATGTTTGTTTTAGCTATACTTACCTAAATAATCAATTTATTTAAATACGTCAAACAAAAGTAGTCATATAGCAATAGTTGAAAGTGTAGACTTGTGGACACCAAAGGGCCTAGAACTTGAGGAAACCGGTATGTCCTAGAACCAAAAATTCCAAGCCGTGTGACATCCGCCAACCCGCACTGGATCCGCGTGGCGGATTATGGCCCCATTCCCTCTCGCAGAGAGGAGGCCTGTGTCCCAGCAGTGGGAACGTTATAGGCTAAATATGCTATGCTTATGCTAAAGGCCCTAGACAATTGGAAATCGCTTCCAAAGCGTTTCGTATTTTTACAACGACTTTCAATAGTATAGACACTTCGGTAACGTGTCATTTTTGACACTCCATCATCGTCATCGCTGATAAATCAAATCAAATCTAGATAGAATATCGCTTTGTCTAGACCCTCTGGAACTACGTTTAAAAAATATTTAAGGAGCGGAAGAATTAATAAACATAAAAAATAACAAAAATACACAAATTCAGGTAGCAGTCGATCTGACTGTGAAAACACTACCACAGAAGCAGTAAAGAAATTGAACAGGAAGCCTAACACAACACGAAAGACTAAAAACAAATAATACAAAAATCCCCAAACATGAGAACTTAAGGCCATTAATACAGGCATTGTCAAATGGAAGTCGCAAAAAGGACATTTAAGAGCATCACATTATACATACAAAGTTTGGGAGTATCCAAAGTTTGTATACTGTGCCCAAGTCCGACATTCGAATTGTATTAATTCGATTTAAAGGGACCCATTTGTTGTGTTACTCGATATTTGGATCTCAGTGAAGCATTTTATTGTGTTGACTTCGTTATATGGAAAAGTCATTTCGGGCTTAATGAAAAGTCAATCAGAATTGTAGAAAGAGCCGTTTTATTATTTACAAATATTGTGTTGTGCTGGAATTTATTGTTCATAATGGACGTTATTTTGTTTTCCTGTTTTATTGTGATGAACGTTCATGTTGCTTTCTTCAAAAAGAACATTTAACTCTTAAGCGCTCTAAACATTATCGAGAGTTAATACCTCCATCTTGCGAGAGAAACAACAATAGTGTTTTGATGAATGATGCAATTCCAATTCGTAGATTAATGTCTAAAGCGCCCATCAAATTCCAGAACTCGAGGATTACGGGGAACATTACAAAACACTTGAAAGTGTTTCTGGAAATCGAAAACTTTTTAAGCATGACGGCTGAACCATTCTTCGACCAATTCATTAAATCCCAACGGCTTCAAATTCCCTTCACAAACACTAATAAAAATTCGGTCCAATTTTTATCCGAAATAAATCGATTTTCTTTCCGCTCCCGTTTCGAGAATCGCAGCATCGATCGGCCCGTCATTTCGGATTCGTGCATAAGTAGACAAGTTTGGACATGTCAACAAAAACCCGGGACATGCTCTGGACCGTGTTAGAACCGTGTTCGGGACATTTGCCGTGCAGTTTTTGTGCATATTGTAAACCTGTGTTTCGCTTGTTAGATTTGCTCTGGCATTTTTGGGCCATTTTGTGTAACCGCTTGAATTAAATTATCTATTTTTACTTGGATATTTTCGTAAAGCGCTGGCTGTGCGTCTGACTTGAGTACCAATGGTATCATTAGCGCGCGTAAACGTATAATTCAGGGGTTTAAGGGTTTAATTCCAATGCCGGTATGTGTGGTTTTTAGTTGTAACAAAAGGTGGGGCATACGTTTTGGAGTATTTACGAACATAAATATTTACCAGATGATCTGAATTGCACGAGCTTTTGTGCAAGAGTTTGTCCATTGTGACATGAGCCTTGTTCTTAGCAACTATTGTGCTGAATTCATCGAATTATTTACCGGTAATACAAACATTATAATATTGTTTGATGTTAACGGTTCGGTCGACCACGCCCACCCACGAGCAGTCATAGGGAACGTTCTACACTGGTCCGACGAAGACCCTGCAACGCAGGTGCCATTAACAAACTGTCCCAACAACAACATTGAGAAAACAACTCGTAATTCACTGCAATTTTCACCAAGCACCCATATTTCAAGCGTCAGCAAAAAGAAACAATCAATCACATTTACCTCCTTGGAATCCACAAAGTAACGGTTTATGGCGTGACTATTTATCTTTAAAAGAAAATACAGTTATTACAGCCATTTATCACCTACAAACTATCTTCCTTAAACAGGCAGTTAATAGGCATCAATGCGTGCTTCTGTAAGCCGGGCCCGCTAGTTAGTACACGCCCTTATAGAGCACGTCATTACTCGGAAAATTACTTTAATTTAATATTATATTAATGGTGTTTACTTTATACTCTAATATTGTGTTTCTTATTTTCACTACTTTGTAATTTTTTTTTTTACTAGCCTGCGCTCTCCCACTCCTGGGCAAAGGCCTCCCTCCACTCCTTCCCTCTTTCGCGACCCCGCGCGTCCTCCTTCCCGTTTTGACGTAATCTATCCAGCTCGTCACGCCATCTCTTACATGGTCTGCCGCAACCCCGTCTTAGGGCACCAGTTCTGTGCTATTTGGGCCCACAGTTTATTCTTTAAAGCACATCATTTATGCAGATGCGGACTTACAGTCTACCACGGATATCTATGCAGTCTACTAAATGGCTCTAGCATTTTCTGCTAATCGAACTGTAAGATCTTAGTTTTGTTTGCTAGAGGATATTGCGTACTGCTCTTTTTCAAGTGAACTGTGTCACCGTAGGCGCTCAAAAGGGAATAAAGTTGAACACTTTTTGTTGTCCTCCTTTGAGCACCACGGTAAAATATTTATTGGTGGTGACCTTTGATGCTCTAAAAATAGGTGCTCAAATGGGAATACTCCGTAATTAATAGGTGCTCAAATGGGAATACTCCGTAATTACTGCCTCGTTGGTGTAGTGGTCGCAAGCGCTACTGCTGAACATGAGGTCCTGGTCCGATTCCCAAGTCGGCCAATGTGTCATTGGGTTTTTCCATTAGAAATTTCTCAATAGAAGCCCGGAATCTGGATTTGTGCTCGATTGATGGCAATATACTCCTCTCTAAATATACACTTAAAGGCTCCTACAAACAGGCGCGCGCGACATAAAGGCACCACCCGTGGCGCGACTTGCGGTGCTTTTGCGTCCCGCGCGATTATATCGCGTGTCGCGCCTGTTTGAAGAAGCCTTAAATGTAACTGATGAAATGTGATGTTATGATAAGTGTAATTATAATTTTATGTGATACTTAGCTAAGTTTTGAATAAGTAATAAGTGATGCCGTAAATAAAATGGCATCTGATTCGTGCGAAACTGAATTTCAATGATGAAGAAACATGAGAGACAGAAATTAAGTCATCAAACTTCTGAGTTGGCTTCATTCATTCATTAAGTGTAAAATTAAATTGAAGTGAGGTTCCAGCAAACCGCAGCACCGCAGCACCCAAATTTCGTAACACACTATTAATCTGAATCATTTTGAATGATATTGCTAATCCATTGTTTCATATGTTCGAAAAAATAGTCTGCTCAACAACGTAATTAACGCAATGAATGTTGATGAACTGTCAAAATTAAAACCATTGCTACTGATAGTGTGTTACGCAATTATCCCCTTGTTCTAATTACGATGAAAATGACGAAACACTACCACAATACACCTATATAATATTCTTCTCAGAATAGTCAGATAGGAAACGCTGACCTCATCTAGTTTAAAAATATATGATTGACGTGTAAAAGTGTTTGTACAAACCTACTTACAGAAAATAAATCATTTATATTGAATGTAAAAAAGAAAGAAGACCTTCAATGTAATAATAAAGACAGAAATATAACCTTAAAAATAAATGCTTAAAGGTAAATTCACAACAAACTCAGTTTTTCCGTCCGCACTAAATAAGTTCGCTGTTTGCAGGCAAAAACTTTGTTATACCCGTTTTAATAAATCTGATTATAAAGCAAGCAAGTGCAAGAAATCTTTTAAAGAATCCAGCACTTTATTTTGTTTTAATTTGATGAGGAAACTGAGAAATTGAGAGAAATAAAATGAAACAAGTCTCAGTCTTGGAGACGAAGAAGTGGTTGAGAAAGAACTGTATTTCATTTGATTTTACAATTAGTAAAGTAACGTTTATGAAAATGGTATCTTAAACGCCTATTTAATATTCCGATAAATACTGATTGTAACTATCTGTCGAGTTATTTCAGAGGGGTAATTCTAGTAATTTTATGAACGTACACAGTCTGATCTCAGTCTCAATATGTCAAAAAAACCTCTAATTTTCCTACATTTTTGACAAGTTTTTGACATTGATTGTCGCTGAGCTGAGATGAGATTGCGACTAGATTTTGAACGTTTTTAATTCCGGGAATTGGTCTTCTGTTGTTTGATATTAAACCCTTTATAAAATCACATATCCCAAACACGTTTGCAGTGTATACCTAACTCTCTTCATTCTCTGCTAAAAAGTTAATGCAAAACTCAGCGAATGGATTACCGGGACCACCAAAGTTTCCCTAAAACGTCCAACTTTTATCCAATTTCCGTACAAAAACCGGCTAAAATCGCTTATAACTTGTTGTTTATTTTCGAAAATTGATTAAACAATACGAAAGTTCTCCATTTGTCGTCACAACGTCACCCCCACTGTGATCGACGAGGGAGGTCGCGAATAAGAAAAAAACCGAAAATTTATTTGTACAAAATCCTTTTATTTCCAACAATTAATTGGAGATATCGGTCGCGACGAAATCATTTCGCTTTGACAGGTCCTAAGCCAATTATTTGGATGTTTTTTTCGCAAACATATTGTTACTTGCTCCCGTTTCTTATCACGTCGCGGTAAGGTTCAGTTTGGGCGATAATTCTTTATGGGTAAATGCAGTTGTAATTTTGTTTTGTAAAAAGCGAATCGGTAGGTTTTTGCGGTGAAATGAGTAGGGCGAGACCACACAAGATGAGTTCCAAATGTCCGGTGAATCTGTCATGCGTCTTAACTTTCCAACTACAGCACGATACGAAATAGAAGTGTCACCGAAAGGCTCCACATTGACAAACATGAAAATGTTTATTTTTTTTTTATTTTTTTTTTTTTATAATTTATGTACACACTGTGACATAGTTATAATTTGAGTACAAAGGTACTGCTTATTTCTTAAGAAATTTCTTTCAGCAGACCTGCGAAAGGAGAAGTAAAAAAGAAATGTAGACAATAGTGTGTGAGAACAAGAAGAGAAAATATGAATGTGTGAAGTCTAAAACTAGAATATTAAATAAACCTACACATATAAGTACTTAAATAAATACATAAAACTAAAATATATAAACATATATATAAACATATATATATACATATATATATATGTTAGAGATAATAATGCACGTGATCATACGATGTCACTTATTCCGAGCTGTCAACGTCAAGGCTGTCAGTGTCAAGCCTATCAGCGACTTCGGGCTTGTCAGTGTCAAGGCTGTCAATGTCAAGTTGTCACTGTCAACTGTATCTATCAGTAGTGTGTTCGTTTTTGGAGCGCCCCTTTGCTCCCGAGACAGCGCCTGCGCCGGACGTGCGCACTGATTGAAAAATACTCAATATGGTGGACAACAATATCGAGCCCGTGGACGCTAATCCGTTCGAATCTGCGACAGCAGCGGTGGGATCGTTTCCAAAATCACCCTACGAGTCTACCGCGATGCAAGCTACCCAAAATAAAGAATATTTTACGCCGGGATACGAAACTCAAGAAAATATGGCGGCTGGGCCGTCGACATCAAGAAACGACGTACCTGGCGCGCCTACACCTGAAACGTGGGCGACATTTTTTCAAAATATGATGGCTGGCTTCCAGAACTCTAACCAGAAATCCTCTACGAGCACCGTGGAATCAAGGAAGTTGAAGGCGAGTGAGATCTATCTACCGCCGTTTGATCCGGACGATTGTCAATTTACCGCGGCTCAGTGGTGCGAGGAAATTGAACATCATAAGAAAAACAACTCGTGGACGGATTATGAAACTAGAAACGCTGCATTCACTCACTTACAAGGACGCGCGAAAAAGTGGGCTGCGCGTTCGTATCCTTTGTGCAAGACCTGGGAAGAGCTGAAGGAGCGTCTCACTCGACAGTTTGTTGCAACGAGGCGGTTCTACGACCTATTTCGCGATATGGTGGAGTACAAGAGCGACCAGGTGGCTACGTACATCGAGTATTCTACCAACAAGTTGGCGCTGATAGATCGACTGGATACAGGCTGGGGTGAGTCAAACAAAATCGAGGTGGTGATCTCCGGCATCACGGATATTCAGGTACGCACAGAGTTGCTTAAAAACACTCCAACAAATTTTGTGGAACTTGATAGACATTTAAGCACATACCCTAACATTAAGAGCCATAAGCGACACTTTGATAAGACGCTTAATGAACATGAACCTTCTTGTTCTAAACGTCCTAAAATTAGTGAGAATTCTACAGATCGGCGTTGTCATTACTGTAATAAAATAGGTCATCTGAAACGACATTGCTCACTATTGCGCAATAAAAATAAAAGTGAGGGTACCACCCAATCTCGGGTGTCTCCTGATAAATCTAGTAATAAGCCAGTTGGTAAACAATGTTCTTACTGTCATAAATCTGGACATTCTGAATCTACTTGCTTCATCAAGCAACGAGAAGAAAAATTAAAAGATTTTAAAGACCCTAAGTTGCTAACCAAATCGGTCAATGTTTGTTCACCCTCTAATGATTCTTTGATTGAAATATGTCTAGGTGGCTATAATCTACAAGCATTGATTGACAGTGGTTCAGAGTGTTCACTAATTAAAAAGGAAATTGCAGATTATTTACCAGTTAAGAAAGAAATCTCGTTTACCCGCCTCACAGGTATTGGCTCAGCACCATGCTTTTCATTTCGGAAAATGACAACTTATGCCGAGTTCGATGGGTTCCATACTGAGATAACATTTGTCATTGTTGATTCACATTTGTTACCGCATGACGTAATCCTAGGTAGGGAAATATTTAAAACCCCCGGTTTAATTTTCACCCTTAATAGTGACGGTGCCAAAATAGTACGTGACATTAATGTCAATATGTGTTTTACCCAAAACACGTGTTGGAGTTTGAATGAAACGTCGACTGTTGTTGACACAAAGTTTATTGAGCACTGATTACACTTAAACACTGTTGTAGATAAGTATGAAAGGTATTATTAAGCTATTATTTAAGGAATAATGTGCGAGACGTGACGCTGGTACGGAGACCGAAACGGAAGAGGAAGCCTCAGATTACATAGATAATTTTTTAGAGATTTCCATAGACAATTTAGTATAGACTGACATAAACAATTTAGTATTGAAAATACTAAACATTCTCGCACCTTATTTAAAAGTAAAGCTATGTTAGTAAGTACCTAGTTAACTAGTAGCTTATTGAAATACAGATTCATAATCATAGTTGAATTATTAAGGATGTTGCTTAAATAAATTACAGAGGTAAGTCAATAGTTAGTTATAGTTGTATGTAGTGCTTAAATTTAGTAAATAAGTAGAACCTAAATTTATAAAATTATACATTAATTATTGTGTTCAAACTCAACTTTACAATGTTTTCAGATTAAGGAGATAATTCTTTAGTGTTACATACATGTTAAAATATTTTAAGTTTTAAATTAAGAAGATATAGGTAGCAAAATTAGCTTATGAATAGGCCTGGTATATTCTCCCTTAGATGTGCGTACCACGGCTGATCTAACTAAGTTATCATTCTTATTAACATTAGTGGAAGTTATTCTGCCTAGAGGCCAACAAGTGGGAGGAGTATTTTCATCTTTAATTATTACAAGATCTCCAATGTTTACATTCTTCTGTATTTGCAACCACTTATTTCTACATTGCAATTCTGACAAATAGTTACAATAAAATTGTTTCCAAAATTTTTGTTTTATTTGCATTATTTTCTGATAGACGTTAATTCTAGACTCATTCAGGTTTAATACACTAGGCTCAGGTAAGTCAGTTAAAGCTGTACCTATGAGAAAATGACCTGGAGTTAAACATGTTAAATCATAAGGTAGGTCTGTCAATGGATAGAGTGGTCTAGAATTAAGTATACCTTCAATTTGTGATAATACAGTGTACAAAAATTCGTATGTTAACTTAGTACTAAACAAATGTCTCTTGAGTAAGGATTTTACAGATTTTATACCTGCTTCATATATACCACCCATGTGGCTAGCTAATGGTACAGTAAACTTATATTCAATATAGTTTGAAGATACATATTTTAGTATATTACTGTAGCAAGTTTCGTTTTTAAACATTTTATACAAGTCGTGCAAATCAGATTTAGAACCTTTAAAATTACTAGCATTATCTGTATACAAACAAATAGGTATGCCTCTTCTAGAAATGAAACGTTTCAAGGCACAAATGAATGACTGAGAGGACATATCTGTAACCAATTCAAGATGTATAGCGCGAGTAGACAAACATACAAATAGACAGATGTAACCCTTTGTATATCTACAATTTCTACCCATAGAATTTCTAACGGCTATAACACCACTATAATCAATTCCTACATGATTGAATGCACGTGTTAATGTCACTCTAGCTGCTGGAAGATCAGCCATTTGCTGACCACAGACTCGACCCTGGTACCTAGTACATCTAACACAAGAGTGAATACATTTTTTTACTTCACCTCTTCCATTAATAGGCCAGTATTTCAGTCTGATGTTGTATAATGTGTTTTGTATACCTGCATGTAATAATGTCAAGTGATAGTGTTGTATTATAATATTAGTAATGTGACATTTAGAAGGTAATATGAGGGGATGTGCCTGATTGAATGGAATGTCAGCATGACGAATGCGACCTCCAACTCTCAGAAGATTTGACTCATCTAAGAAGGGATTTAATTTTTTAAGTGAACTAGATTTTAAGACATATGATTTCTGTTTGCCTTTTGAGTACTCAGGAGTATCTGACAGAGTGTCTGAGTGGATTGACTGACTGGATTGTAATTCACAAATTTCTTTGTAGTAATGATGATGCTGACATGCTTTGATTATAAAATCATGTGCATACTTCAATTCAGAGACTGTTAAGAAGGAAGTTCGCATGTCTACGTTTTTTAGATTATGTATGAATCTAAATAAATAGGCAACAGACCTAATTAAGCGCGTAAAATTTGAATGTTTACAAAAATACTCATAGAAAAAATCATAATTTATAGGACTGTCTTGGCAATGAGTGATCAGACTGGTTTTATTATCAGTAGGGACTACTGAAGGGCTTGGAGTTAGCTCCTGAGGCTGAGCCAAGGAAGTTGTGGGCCACAAAGTAGTGTCTTCACACAACCAAGAGGGACCTTGCCACCATAATGTGCAAGATTGTAAGCTCGCGGGCATGACTCCACGTGTGATGGTGTCAGCTGGATTTTGTTTGGTATTTATGTAATACCAATCATCACCTTTGGATGTATCAATAATTTGCATAAGGCGATGTGATATATAAGTATGGAGTTTATTTTTATAAGGAGTTTTGATCCAACTAAGTACAATAGTCGAATCTGTAAAGAGATACATTTGGTCAATAGTAATAATGTCTTTGGTAGAGGAAATGAATCGATTACTAAGTTTTGCTAAAACAAGTGCACCATTTAATTCTAGTCTAGGAATTGACTGTTGTTTTTTTATTGGAGCAACTTTAGATTTGGCAGCTACTAAATAACAACTAGGCATTTTGTTAGGGTAAGTAGCTCTAATGTATAAACAAGCACCGTAGGCTTTACTGGAAGCATCACAAAAACCTATCAATTGTATCTTATCAGATATGTCAGAGAAACAATATCTAGGTATGTGAATGTTATCTAAGTTTTTTAATTCTATAATAAACTTGTGCCATGTATCTTGTAATTCATCTGAGACTAAAGAATCCCAATCAGTATTTAGTTTCCATATTTCTTGCATTAGAAGTTTAGGTAAAATTGTAGTAGGGGCTAATATACCTATAGGGTCAAAGATTTGAGCAATTTGAGATAGAATATTCCTCTTTGTATAAGGTAATTTGTTAGGACTAGGGATAGACACTTGTAGTGTGTCCACACTGGGTGTCCATTTCAAACCAAGAGTTTTCACTGAAGTAGATGGTGTGAAAATGTATGACTTGTCATTTCTATCACTAAGTGATGTATCTTGCATTTTATTAGACTCAGTTTCACAAAGATCTGGAAGATTAGATGCCCATTTGTGTAACTTAAATCCTGCTTTATTTAATAAATCAATAAGTTCTGAATACAGCTGTAGACATTTGTCTTTGGATTGTTCACCACACAAGTAATCATCCATATATGAGTTATTTTTAATACAAGAAGCAGCTAATTTGTATGTATCTTTGTATTTTTCTGCCAAATCCAGCATTACACGACATGCTAAATAAGGTGCACATTTAGTACCATAAGTAACTGTGTCTAATTCTATACATTTTAGTGGTTCAGATTTAGAATTTCTCCATAAGATTCTTTGCAATGACGATTGTTGAGGATTTATATAGATTCCTCGGAACATTTTAACTATATCACATGAAAATGCATATTTATAGAGTCTGAATCTAAGAATTATTTCAAATAGCTCATTGTATATATTGGGACCTTCATATAATATGTCATTCAATGACATACCAGAAGAAGTTTTAGAACTTGCATTAAAAACTGTGCGAAGCTTAGTGGAAACACTATCAGGTCGTAAAATAGCAAAATGTGGCATGTAATATGAATTGTCATCTGTAGCTGAAAACTGTTCTATATAATGAGCATGACCAAGGTCAATAAATTCCTGTATGAATGCCCGGTACTGATTATAAAATTCCGAATTATTTTTCATTTTAGATTCAAGTTGAAGTAAATATTTATAAGCTATATTGAATGAATTACCTAATTCCTTTACTCGTTCTGATTGAATTGGTAAATTGACAATGTAGGTGCCAGACTCATTCCTAGTAGTGGTAGATTCGAAGAGTTGTTCACAAAAGTCATCCTCAGGTGAGCGGAGTTTGCATTTAGAGGAAGTTTCTTCCTGTTCCCAGAAGGATTGTAATAACTGATCTGTTGAATTAGATGCAACTAGCATGCATAGAGGCTGTGTGCAAAGCAAAGAAGACTTATCCATATTCACTGGACCCGAAATAACCCAACCGAATGTTGTGTCTATGAGGTAAGGCAAATTAGGACCTAGCTTCATGCGACCCATTTGAATTATAGAATAGAATAGTTCTGCACCAATGAGCAAATCGATAGAACTAGGGATGTAGAAAGTAGGATCAGCAAGTGTTTGTGCTTGTTTAGCTGGTATAGGCCATGTTTGTGTAGGTATGTAAGTATGCGGTAGCGGCACAGTAATGTTATCCATGATAATGAATGAAAGAGTAGCTGTATAGTTGCTGTAGCGTGATGAAATATTGGCTTTAGTACTCACTTTTGTTTGTTGTTGGTTGTTACCAACACCTTGTAATATAATAGCATTTTCATTCAACTTAAGCTGAAGCATAGAAGCGAGTCTGTGGGTAACAATGTTGACTTCACTCCCAGCATCCAGAAGAGCACGCGCATGCATCCACCTTCCTGATGCATTTTGGATTCTTATAATAGCTGTGGAAAGCAATATTTGATTTGTATTATTGTTAGACACTAACACAGTTGAAGGAATATTATTATTTGTAGAGTTGGTATTAGAACTCTGTAAACAGTCAAGTTGAGTTGACTCAGCAGGATGCGATAAAGGTAAGTTTGTAATAGTAGGTTGTAGTGGTTGAGTGTTGTTACACAATATAGATAAGGTAGAGCTAACCTGTTCGTTGTTGTTAGGTTGTTTGTCTATGTGTATACTTGTGTGATGTTTTCTATGACATCTTAAACATTTATATTTGGAGCACTTATGATTAGCTTGGTATGGCTGTAAACAATTAAAACATAGGGATTTAGTTTTAATAAGCTGTATGCGATCAGAAGTAGACAATTCGAGATAACTGGGACAGTTGTGCAATGCATGTTTGTTTTGACACAATGTGCATGAGGCGTTAGGCTGATTTGAACCTACATGCGTTGCTTTCACACTTTGTTTATCACTAGATGATTTATCATTCAACAATTCAAAGGCAGTTCTGCGTAAATTCAAAAAGTCAAGCAGTTCAGACCATGTAGCAATAGTATTATCTTTCCTATTTATTTCCCATGCAGCACGCAAAGAATTATCCAATTTTTCACAAATTAAAAATACTAACAGTACATCCCAGGTATCAACAGGTAGATTGATAGCCTTTAAAGAATCTAGACTTTGTTGCAGAGTTATAAGAAAATCTTTAAGATTAGATTTTGATATTACATTAAATTTTATTAATGCAGCTTTTAAATGATAATTTACTACTATGGTTTTGTTTTCATACCTTTTGGACAGGATGTCTAAAGCCTTTTGATAATTATCGTCTGTTATGAGCAGTGATGCAATTAGACCGGCGGCTTCCCCCGTGAGCGCAGACTTCAAATACTGCAGCTTGTTGACCAGCGGGATATCTGCGTAGTCCACCGATGAATAAAATATGTTTTTGAACGCGGGCCATTGTTTGATGTCGCCATCGAATCGTGGTAGTTCCAATTTTGGAAGTCTGACATGTGGTTTTTTTATGGCGGTTGAGTTCAACAACGTGGCGTGGTTCTCAACCGACACATTAGCAGATGCTTTATCCGCCGAGTCACCGAGTAGCTCTTCCAATTTTGCTTTACAGGTGAAGTATTTTCCTTCGAAAGTTTCCCGCTCTTGCTCGTGCATCGATTGGCGTTCTGGGGCGTTGTCCAAAATTTCAATTTTTAGTTGCACCTCTTCATAGCGTTCCAAAATTTGACCAATTTCGGCTTTTCTTACTATCAATTCTTGCACGTTGTAACTGGTTTCCTCCACATCGAGGCTAGAGATATAGTTACCGATTCTAGTCAGTTTCCCTTTGATGGAACTTCTTTGAACTTTTAGAGCGTCGATCTCCATTTTGGTATTCATGTAGTTGGTAAGCTGTAGCTGTTGAGTAGATACACGTGTCCGTGTTTGGAATTAGAAAGTTGATTGTAGTTTCCAGTGGTATCACTAATTGTAGCCGTAGTTATTACTTTTGGCTGAATAGTATTTGCGTATGTACGTAGAAGTAGTTGTTACTAATTGTTTGATCACGATCGAATCCGAAAATCTGTAGTGTAGTAATGGCGGAGTTCGATATACTTTTTCTTTTTTAAGATGGCACTATTGTGGCTGTGCTGGTATTGGTTGGCATGTATGCCCTTGAAGTCGGACGGTAATGTCGTACCAATATCGAGCTGTGATTGGCGTGTTCGCCGTGAAATGCCTTTGTCTTCCAGTAGATGGCGTAAGGCGTCTTCCGTCGCGTCGATAAAACAGGCACTTGCGCTTATGTTGGCTGCGCTGGATTTCTTCCACCCCGCCACACGAACTTGCACGATGTTCACACGAACTGTCCCGAAGTACTATGTGGAACAATGGCGTTTTCTAATATGGCGATTTCTTGGGCGTAGGCAATCGAAGGACCATTAATGTTGGAGTTTGAATGAAACGTCGACTGTTGTTGACACAAAGTTTATTGAGCACTGATTACACTTAAACACTGTTGTAGATAAGTATGAAAGGTATTATTAAGCTATTATTTAAGGAATAATGTGCGAGACGTGACGCTGGTACGGAGACCGAAACGGAAGAGGAAGCCTCAGATTACATAGATAATTTTTTAGAGATTTCCATAGACAATTTAGTATAGACTGACATAAACAATTTAGTATTGAAAATACTAAACAACACGAACGTGGACTTCGTTAACATTAATACAGATTTGACTGAGCAGTGCGATATTGATAGGTTGAGGTCTACATTACAAAAATACCAAACTTATTTTGCCAGCGGCAATTCTACGTCAACTGTCAGTACAGGAAAAATGCAAATCAAACTTAAAAATCCCGATAAAATCGTACAACGACGTGCGTATCGGTTGGCTCCTTCTGAACGAGCCATAATGCGTGAAATAATAACCGACTTGGAGAGCAAAGGAATAGTGCGTGAGAGTTCTTCACCTTTTTCGAGTCCTGCCCTACTTGTTAAGAAGAAAGACGGGTCCGACCGTCTTTGTGTAGATTATAGGGAGCTTAACTCCAACACTGTGCGAGATAGTTATCCTTTGCCGTTGATATCAGAACAAATTGACGCCCTCGGTCAGGCGTCTTATTTTTCAAGTTTAGACATGACCTCAGGCTTCCATCAGGTTTTAATGGCATCTCAGGATGATGTCGAAAAGACTGCGTTTATTACCCCGGATGGTGTATGGGAATATCTGAAAATGCCCTTTGGACTCTGTAACGCACCTTCTGTTTACCAACGAGCCATCAATAAAGCGCTAAAAGGCCTAAAAGACAAAATAGCGCTTGTCTATATGGATGACGTCCTTGTATTCTCGAAAAGGAAGGAGGAGGCGTTCCAGAGTCTAGAGCTGGTATTGTCCGCCTTATCAGAAGCTGGTTTCACTTTTAATTGGAAAAAGTGCACTTTTCTAAAGTCCTCAGTTGAGTACTTAGGCTACGTTGTCAGTGATAATAGTATCAAACCTAGCCCTAAAAAGATAGAGGCTTTAGCCAACGCCCCCTTACCGACTTGCGTAAGGGAGCTGCGGCAATTTAACGGTCTCGCTGGGTACTTTAGAAAGTTTGTGCCAAACTTCTCCTCTATCATGGCACCCCTATACGCCCTTACTAAAAAGGATGCCAAATGGGTTTGGACTGCCGAACATACAAAGGCTCACGCGACTGTGATAGGATATCTGACTTCTGCACCCATATTAACTATATTCGATCCTAGCAAACCAATCGAGCTACATACGGATGCGAGTTCGATTGGATATGGGGCAATTTTATTTCAAAAGACCGACAATCAGCTAAAAGTCATCGGTTATTTCAGCCAAAGAACAACCGATGTCGAAAGTAGATATCACAGCTACGAGCTGGAAACTCTGGCGGTATTCAAAGCGCTAAAACATTTTCGGCACTATTTGTTCGGCAGGGAGTTCAAGGTCGTTACAGACTGTAACGCCTTGAAGGCATCACGTCATAAGCGTGAACTTTTACCACGCGTTCACAGATGGTGGGCTTTCATGCAAACTTTCAACTTTGAAATAGAGTATCGAAAAGGCGAAAAAATCCCACACGTTGACTACTTAAGTCGTAACCCCACTAACTGTAGGGAGGTAAATATTTCACGCGTAAATGACGAATGGTTACAGGCCGAACAAAAGTTGGACTCTGATATTAAACGGATTATTGATTCAATCGAGAACGACACAATTGATGCTAATCTTAGGTCGTCTTATACATACAAAGACAATTTACTATACAGGAACTTTCAAGTCGATGGTAAAACTTTTAGCCGAATTATGGTCCCCAAAAATTTTCGTTGGCAAATAATTCAGAAATTTCATGACGAATTAAAACATCTAGGCTGGGATAAAACTTTGTCTAAAATTAGAGAATATTTTTGGTTCCCCAACATGAGTTCATCCGTTAGGGCATATGTTGACCATTGTCTGCCATGTAAAATAAATAAAAACCCTTCTGGCAAAAAGCAATCTGCTTTACATCCGATTGATAAAGTGGCAGAGCCATTCCACACTATCCACATCGATACTAGTGGCAAACTGACTGGTGGAAGGGTCTCCAAAGAATATGTGATTGTGATTGTAGACGCTTTCACCAAGTTTTGTTATTTAACTGCTGTCAAAGACTTAACTTCACGATCCGCCTGTGAAGCTCTTAGAAGTTTCGTTCATATATTCGGAACACCCAAGCGAATTATTTCCGACCAGGGCACCTCGTTCACAGGGCAAGACTTCCAAAAGCTCTGTAGAGAGTGGTCTATTGAGTTCCATGAAATCGCCAGTGGCATTTGCCGTGCCAATGGGCAGGTAGAACGGATAATGCCCATACTGACTAATTGTTTCACAGTCGCCGAAAATCACGAAAACAGATCTTGGAAGTCTGTTATTGGTGAGGTCCAACTCGTTTTGAATTGCACAGTGTCCAAAAGTACGGGCAAAAGTCCATTCCAATTGTTATTTGGTTGTAACAAAATCCCACCCAGGTTAAACTATCTCGCGCCGGACCCTGATATTCACGATGAACAGGATTTGATAGAAACAAGACAAGCGGCTAAGAATAGGATGGACGAGCAAGCGACAAAAGATAAAATACGCTATGACGCTAATAAAGCTGCTATTCGTCCTTTTACAGAAGGTGATCTAGTGTTAGTTCAAAAAAATCCCCGCGTAATTAAAAAATTAAGCGAAAAATTTAGTGGTCCTTGTAAAATTACGAAAGTTTGTCCAAATGAGCGATACATGGTCGAGCCATTATCTGGGGGACGGGGCCAATATGTGTGTCATGAAAGATTGCGTAAATATCCAGCTAGTCTACCAGAATTGTCCGAATGTCTTGGTCCTGTAGATTCCAAAGATGATTAATTTCTATTTTATTTAAACAAATTGTTAAATAGGTACTGTCGCCGTAGCCTGGTATGGTAATTAGTAATAAATGATTGAATTGCAAAGCGATAAGTTGCCTGCAAAATTCTTGAGATGTTTTAAGTTTTGTTGAAATGAAGAACTCCTATGTTTATTGTTTTGTTGATTACAAACTTGTGCCTGCAGAATTCTTGAGATGTTTTAAGTTTTGTTGAAATGAAGAACTCCTATGTTTATTGTTTTGTTGATTACAAACTTGTACGAATACACATGCGACTACTGCTGATTAACAAAATGTTTTATTAATACGACTGGAAGCTGTCACGCTTTGTCAGAAAGATGGACTGAAAGTTTTAACGCTTTGTCCTGATGAACTGTTGAAAGTTGCTACGCTTTGCGGTGAGGTTGAGCTGAATCATGTATTAACCAATCAGTATTGTTGAAAGCTCGACGCTTTGCGGGTTAATCAGAGTGCAGCCTACTAACTAATGCTGAAAGCTTTCACGCTTTGCTTTGAGTTTTATCGACTTATGAGAGGTTGAAAGCCATTTGAAACGCTTTGCCTACTATAGTGCCGTTTAGGCTCAACGCGAGAGCGCGTTGACTAGCAGAATGGCCGTGTTAGAGATAATAATGCACGTGATCATACGATGTCACTTATTCCGAGCTGTCAACGTCAAGGCTGTCAGTGTCAAGCCTATCAGCGACTTCGGGCTTGTCAGTGTCAAGGCTGTCAATGTCAAGTTGTCACTGTCAACTGTATCTATCAGTAGTGTGTTCGTTTTTGGAGCGCCCCTTTGCTCCCGAGACAGCGCCTGCGCCGGACGTGCGCACTGATTGAAAAATACTCAATATGGTGGACAACAATATCGAGCCCGTGGACGCTAATCCGTTCGAATCTGCGACATATATATACTCACAGTATAGAGGAAAAGTAATGCTCTTTTAATCGACATTTAAATAGAGAAATAGTTTTTAAATCACGAATGCTAGGCGGAAGTGAGTTCCACAATCTTACAGCGTGGACAGAGAAGGAATAAGAATAGTAGCTTGTTTTATGAGGCTGAGCTTTAAGGAGGGATCTTAGGTGAGATCTACACGGTGCGTCGCTAGGGCGAGCGTAAGAAAAACGCTCACGCAAGTAGGAAGGATAAGACGGGTTGTGTAAGATGTTGAAGAGGAGACATAAAATTCGAGTATTCCTGCGAAGGCGGATTGGGAGCCACTTGAGTTCCTTGCGAAGGTGAGAAACATGGTCATACTTTCGAAGACCGAAAACAAAGCGAATGCACAGGTTTTGCAAGCGCTCAAGCTTGTTTAATAGCTCCTCAGTAGCATCCAGATAGCAGGCGTCGGCATAATCTATAATCGACTGAATAAGTGTTGTGTTTTAAAAATAATATTATCGCACTTTAATATTTTTGTATGTCACTAACGCTGACCCACTCATTGTCACAATACCGCACCACTTTTCGCAATTCTATTGGATATTTTAAACTTTCGAAGCGGCCATTGGTCAGTCAGACTTGCTCATTAAATAAGATTAAGAAATTAATGTAGAACAGACGATAAGAACATAATAAGTAGCATTATACCTATTGCTTTTTAAAATTTGTATTCTGATCTAGAAATGAAGACAATTAGACTCGCAATCAACTGTTTTTCACCAAAAAATAAAAATAATTTATTACCAAAATTAAAAAAAAAAACAATCTTTCACTGTGATACAAAAAACACACTTCACACAAAATGTCGCAATGCCGACTCCCAAGGTACAGGTAAATGCGTAATTTGGCCGTCCAATCTGTTCTTGTACAATCTGAATTATTAATAAATAAATAAATTGAAATAAAATTTAAAAAATATATATTTGTACGAGTATGTAACACAGTTGTAGCAAGTACCTAGATCTAATAACCGAAACTCCAAAACTCAAAATTCTACAAATGACAAATTTTACATAACTTTTGCAACCTCTACCTTATGTCAACGTGCCAACATGGAAGAAATGTATGTATAATTAATATTTTTTGTGTCGGCGGCGATCATGAAAGCTCGAAGAAAATACTAAATACGTCACAATTGACGGCAATACGCCTTTTCTCTTGTTTGTGGGAACAAAAAGTATTGTTAAGCACAAGATGTATGGATTGAATCCGTCGATCAACTGTTTTATGCAAAATAAATGTATATAAATACAGTACCTGGTCGTATTATATACATTGAGTTTTAGAAAAACTGGTTTTGCAAGGCGTCTTTTGGTGGCCAGTAGTTGCCTTTTATAACATTAACTAGCTGCGCTCCGCGGTATCACCGGCGTAAATGTCGATCCCGTGGGAATATCGGGATAAAAAGTAGCGTATATGTTAATCCAGGGTGTCAGCTACCCCATACAAAATTTCATCAAAATTGGTTCAGCCGTTTGAGCGTGAAGAAGTAACAAACATATAAACACACACAAACTTTCGGTTCACCCTTGTTTGGTATAACA
Source organism: Oligia fasciuncula (assembly GCA_963082905.1). NCBI lineage: Eukaryota > Metazoa > Arthropoda > Insecta > Lepidoptera > Noctuidae > Oligia > Oligia fasciuncula. The sequence goes on from OY720397.1 coordinate 18,691,001, forward strand.
ACGTTTCGTCGAATGTTACTAGTTCGAACAACGTTTAAGAAAATAATCAGTTTGTATAATATCGATTAACATAATTTTCATTTCATCGAATATTTATTTGCGATAACAACTTTTGCGCTATTGATCAAAAGGTATAATGTTCATTTGATGTAATGTTCAGGTGGTATAACATGTATTTTATCGAATATTCAATTGGTGTAATGTAATACGTCGACATAAGATGCAAGAGCGAGCGAAGGGCACCCCGAGGTTCGGTTTGGTTAGGTTACTTTAAACCCTTTACACAGAAATAGGAGCCCCGCGAAGCGGGGCTACGTCGACATAGGATGCATAAGCGAGCGAAGGGCACCCCGAGGTTCGGTTTGGTTAGGTTACTTTAAACCCTTTACACAGAAATAGGAGCCCCGCGAAGCGGGGCTACGTCGACATAGGATGCAAGAGCGAGCGAAGGGCACCCCGAGGTTCGGTTTGGTTAGGTTACTTAAAACCCTTTACACAAAAATAGAAGCCCCGCGAAGCGGGGCTACGTCGACATAGGATGCATGAGCGAGCGAAGGGCACCCCATGGTTCGGTTTGGTTAGGTTACTTTAAACCCTTTAAACAGAAATAGGAGCCCCGCGAAGCGGGGCTACGTCGACATAGGATGCAAGAGCGAGCGAAGGGCACCCCGAGTTTCGGTTTGGTTAGGTTACTTTAAACTCTTTACACAGAAATGGGAGCCCCGCGAAGAGGGGCTACGTCGACATAGGATGCAAGAGCAAGGGAAGGGCACCCCGAGGTTCGGTTATATTACTTGAACACACACCACAGACACACACACGCTTCGCGGGGCTCCTATTTCTGTGTAAAGGGTTTAAAATAACCTAACCAAACCGAACCTCGGGGTGCCCCTCGTTCGCTCTTGCATCCTATGTCGACGTAGCCCCGCTCCGCGGGGCTCCTATTTCTGTGTAAAGGGTTTAAAGTAACCTAACCAAACCGAACCTCGGAGTGCCCCTCGCTCGCTCTTGCATCCTATGTCGACGTAGCCCCGCGAAGCGGGGCTCCTATTTCTGTGTAAAGGGTTTAAAGTAACCTAACCAAACCGAACCTCGGGGTGCCCTGGGGTCAACTGAATATTTGATACTAAATAATCTTTCGACTAAATCATTATTAGTCTAGTGAAACATTAGTTTAAATAAAATTAGTGCATGTGAAAATTCGGTCAAATGACATTATTTCAAAGAAATAAATATGCTAAATAAAAATCTACCAATTAATTATTCGGTCAAATGAATAATTATACGAAATGACTTTATTGTAACTAAAATTAGCCGAAGCGATTTTCGACAAAACGTTGTTATACCAAACAAGGGTGAACCAAACTTTCGCCTTTATAAAATTAGTGTGATTAGTTGTCTACCTAAATACTTTATTTTCATAAAGGTACTCAAAAAATTTATTGCAATCCACAATGTGGACATAAGTGGAAGGTTTACAAAGACTTTGCTACACCGGACATGGGAGCACAGCAAAGTAGGAGGAAGATCCGTTAATTTGACAAACCATTTGTCATATTGTCAGAGAACAGTGGTGGGCCAGTGGTATCGGCCGCGACTTACCAGTTGTAGGTCGTAGGTTCGAACCCAGACAGCCGCTTTACTTTGTGTAAATTATTTCATCACTACTGCTCTCGAAACGGTGAAGGAAAACATCGTGAGGAAACCGGCATGTCCTAGAATCAAAAATTCGAAGACATGTGACATCTACCAACCCGCACTGGGCCCGCGTGGTGGATGACGACATTGACGACCCACTCCCTCTCACAGAGAGGACGCCTGTGTCCCAGCAGTGGGAACATTATAAGCTGATTATGATTTGTTATATTATAATATCGCACACCTAGATCTAAAGAGAGCTAACTCTAAAATCTCAATTTTTGAAGTATGCATACCATCGAATTCCCTAACTCACTACCTAGCGACCAACAAAACAGATTCAAAAATAGTTCCATTACTCAACTTAAAAAGTATTGATCAATACAGCAAACTCCTGCAGTGCATATGGACATAGTTATCAGATTTTCAACTTTCCTGAAAAAAGTGTTTTTTTGAGTTAATCGCTGTTTAGATCTAGGTGTGCGATATATCATATAATTATTTTTATAAAGCTGCTAGAAGCTGGGTAGCTGCTTCTAATTATACTTACCAATCTTCTGCCAATGAAAGTTCAGTATATGGCAATTTTTTTTTAGGAACTCTCCCCTCTCGTCTTCTCCGTAGTGCCAGGTTATGCGGTCCTCATGACCCGGTAGTCTCAAGCAACCTATGGTGACTGTTTTTGTCTTATTTGGTATTGCATTTCATATCGTATTATATATATATAACTGGGTTGTGGGGGTCAGATAGCCAGTCGCTCCATGTAAAATACCGGTATTCAGCTTCATCCAGTAAGACATAGTTAGGAAAAGGTTAGGCATATCATGACCTATTTTCTTGTCAGAAAGAGCTAAAGAATAATAAGTAATTATGTACTATTATTTTCTTTGTGTATGCTGTACCAGTACAGCGCCCTAATAATTGTTTGCTACACCGGACGATGTCAATTCGTCGGCGCCGGCTGTCGCTGAAAACCAGCGCTGAGGCTCTGTCTTGCATAGGGTTGCAGCATAATGCTAAGCGATAGCCGTTTTGCGTGGATGTGACGCATGTTTCCCCCAACCCTTTCTTATTATTATTATTTTTGTATGCGTCATGTTTACCGCAAATAAACGTGTTTTCTTTCTTTTTATATTTTTCCTTGACAAGTATACGAAACTCAGTAACAACTGGAACAGCAAAACCCAAAATAAAACCCAACAAAAACCTTCAGTAAATTCTGCCCAGAATCCGTAATGTAACAGCAAAAACATTTCCCCGTATAATTGATATTGTACCTTTCCATCTCTCAATAGTTCATAACGTCACAATACAATTTAATTCAATTAAAACCATTTTCTGTCCACTTCTCCGTAACTCATAACTGTCGCTTATTTCCAACATACGATATTTCCTCACGTAACATAAATTATAATAAAAAAAACTGGCCAAGTGCGAGTCGGACTCGCACACGAAGGGTTCCGTACTACAAGGCAAAAACACCGAAAAAAACACGTTTGTTGTATAAGATCCCCCTTAAATATTTATTTTATTATTAAAGTAAAAATACAACTGAGTATTTTGTGAATATTTCCTGTTGCCATTATTGATATCGAGCAAAAAGGGCAAAAAAATCTCGTTTTTTGTATGGGAGCCCCCTTAAATATTTATTTTATTTTTAGTATTTGTTGTTATAGCGGCAACAGAAATACATAATTTGTAAAAATTTCAACTGTCTAGCTATCGCGGTTCTTGAGATACAGCCTGGTGACAGACTAGACGGACGGACGGACGGACAGACAGCGAAGTCTTAGTAATAGGATCCCGTTTTTACCCTTTGGGTACGGAACCCTAAAAAAACCCTATACAATCTCAGACAGCACAATGAAGCTTTCCTTCATAAGTTTTTTAGTTTCCAAATAACGTCTTAATGAGACAGGATGATGTGTGACCCGACGTTTGGTTATGATTGAATTCTGTATAAAACTGAGAAAAAATAATCATATTGTATACGGTGGTATAAATCAATATGATTCGGTGACGTCTGCTATGATTCATTGGTTTAATGTTTTAATAGGGGTTGGTAATACGCGACTGTGGCGATTCTCAATTGAATGATACTTTTTTGATACATCCATCCATGCCACATACAAGAAGTAGGTAAGTAAGAAAAAGCGGATCAAACCGGAATGAGAAAGTTTATAGTGGATAAGACAGAAATTAAAACAGAAGACGAACAAGCAGGGGATCGAGGAGGGGGGTAGAGGGGGGGTTCAGGAGATCAGAACGGAATAACTCGTATAATATACTCGTATAGTCTCTGCAGGACGAGCTGGAGAAAACAAACGACCAGTGGTCCATTTTAGCCCTGCATCAAAAGAGCTGGATTCATGGGGAGAGGCCTTTGCCCAGCAGTAGGATGATGCATTGCTATCAGTAACAGTATTATCTCTAGTATCCCTTACCAATTTTCATAACGAGGACTATATATACCTACTACCCCTTTGAAATTATAATTCCCTAGCGTGTAATCTAATATGACTTCGAAATTTGGTTAAAGTACTCGGTCACAACTATAGCCATTGTCATCATCAACCATCAGCCAGATACAAATATTGAAATTAACTACCGAAATTAAAATGCGCTGGTTCTGGTAGTAAAACAAAGTATACAATACAGGGTCCCATTAAAAAAGATGGACAAATTTTAACACAGCGCTCAGTATGTCTAAGCAACGATATCCAAGCAAAAAAAAAAAACACTGATTAGTGATTTTATTTTGACCTAAAATAATAAATTGCCGGCACATTAGGGTATTTTCGATAGCTGATTATTATTTTTCTTGTAAGTATCTATGCGTTTTTCTTATATATTTTTTACCATCGTCCTTATTTTGGTGGTCTGAATGATTTCTAAAAGTTTGTCCATCTATTTTAATGGGATCTTATATATATCTGTCAATTAAAAGTAAAAACCAAAAGGTATACAAAGCATAAACAAAAGTTATAAAAGGTAAAATATCAAAATGAAGAAAAGACTTGCACAATTGGTATGGGACCTTCATACAGTAAACAAAAGAAACTCGTTTCTGAAAGTCGGCTAAAAAGTTGAGCTATAGGTAATATTATGAAAAATCTAGTGACTTCTTACTATTCAAATCTGCCGATAAAACAATCGTTCGTTGAACACAAACAACAAATTGAAGCCCACATAAAAATAAAACAAATAAGATTATCTGTTGAACTTACAATCTATTTACAGGAAGAAATTACAAGTTCTCAGCTCATAACTCTAGAATAGGACATTCTAAATGTAAGTAACAAGTGAATACAGAACACAAACCCATGACAGCACGCGAAAAAATACGACTACACACTTTGTTGAACAAACATCCCGTAACAACATCCATTGAAAGTTTTCTAAAGAAAGTCTTAAAATAGATCAGTGTAAAACTGTCAATGGGTAGTGTGGACTGCGAAGATAGCTGTGGGACATTTGATCCTAAGTTTATGACTGCGCGTGTGCTCTGCAGGACACAAAAGCTGGCATTCGAAAAACAAGAGCTAGATGTAGGCGGGCCATGTATTTTGTGGGACAGGCTTTCATCAAAATCGTCGAAATAAGAAGCTATAGTGGCTTGTCGTGACAAAATATTTAAGTATCAATGTGGGGGGGCTTTAAGAGTAGGGGAAGACCAAAGAAACGATGGATGGACTGTGTTTGAAAGATGATTAACTAAAAAGGCGGTGACTACCGAGATGACGATGAATATAGAATTTTGGAAGCAAAAGAACACGAATAAATTGAGATAAGAACAAGGGAATGGTGATTATGAGTGCCCACTTAAGGGGACTACATGACCTAAAGCGTGGTCTCTGTCGACCTGCATAGAAAAGAAAGAGAAGCGCGATGACACAACGCTGGTAATTTATTGCAAAATATGAAGCAATTATCTATTTACAAAAACATCTATTGTTTGGAATAAAAAATTAAAACACTGGTTTGAATGGTTGTATGTATATTAGTATGGTTTTTATTGTGAAAAGAAAGTTTTTAGAGGTATCTTCATGATTTTTTTCTATCATATCAAATAAGTTGTATTATGTTTTCAACACACTATCTAAAATATATCCTGAAGAATATCATATATGTTTCTGATTTTGTTTACTGTAGTCGATCATATACTTTTAGGCTTTAAAAAAGTTGCGTTTTTTGCGTTTAGGTCCTGTAGTCCCCTTAATAATAGGTAATCAAATATTGACTATAACGTGCTTCTTAGGCTATTATCTAGTTAAGTGTCTATGACTGTTATGTTCGTTTAAGCTTAAACAAAAAGTGAACGGGCACATAGGACAATCTAGCAAGTAGGACATGGTCTGATGAGAAGCACCGCACTCGCACTAGATGTTGGATGGGTCAGTAATCCTCCACTTCGAGAACTTGTGTGAAATTGTGCGATACTTATAGGCGTAACTTTCAATTCGACATGAAAACATTCGCCTGCCCAAATCCTTGCTCTCCTTTCCTTACTGCTTTATGGAAACCTTATATGTTTCCATAAAGCAGTATACCTTTGCATGACATAAAGACTACATGCCACATATCCCATATTCTTCAAAATGTCTTGTCACAGTCGAGGTCAGAAGGTGAAGTCGGTAGCAGAGATGATACGATCCGATACGCCATGGTAAAGGTCACGGCTCCCGTATTGAGGAGTATTGTCTGATATGTGGCCGTATGGCCTGGCGTGGCCACCATTTTTAATGGCCGATTCAAGAATGTTGTAATGCGTGTTCGATAGCTTGATAGAATGTTTGCAAGGGGTATTTGACATGCGACTGTCTATGGGAGGTTGACAGCACTCTAAGTTGATCTTGACTTGGTTTACGGTGAGCTCTGTTCCTTTTAGATGAAAGTCAACATCTAAAATTATCTCCCTATCAAAGTCAAAGCATTTATTTCAAATATACACATAATAGGCACTTTTGAACATCAAAATTTGTACTTATAATAAATCTGTAGAAGTGAAAATTCTGTACATTGAAAATATCAAAAAAATAAATGGCAGGGGGTGTTACTAGACCGACCCCGAACCCGAAAATGTGATTTAAAAATTGTTTGTCTGTCTGTCTGTTTGTTCAGGCATCACGCAAAAACTACCGGTTCGATTACGATGAAACTTGGTATGATTATTCTTTAATATCCTGGGCACCACACTTGGTACTTTTTATCCCGGAAAACTATCTATATATATAATTCAAAGTCCTGACTGACTGACAGATATATCAACGCATAGCCTAAACCGCGGGTCCTAGAGACATGAAATTTGGAGGGTGTGTTATTTGTGAAGAGTAGGTATCCACTAAGAAAGGGTTTTTCGAAATTCCACCCCTAAGAGGGTGAATGAGGGGAGGGTGAAATTTCACGCGGACGAAGTCGCGGGCAGAAGCTAGTTTACAATAAAATAGAATTGATTCTAGTCGCCCCTTCCAAAATGTAGTTTTGTATGGAGAAGAATGAGCATGAAACTCCACTGTTACTCTTTTTTACAATATTTTGTATAATAATTATATAATTATACGTAAAGACGATGCACCTAGAATAAAATGACTAAACCACAATGGGTAAAAGAATTAAAAATGAAGCAATGACAGATAAATTAATTATGGACATGAGCTCTGTTGTATTCACAACATATTATCTGCGTAAGAATCAACATAATACTTAAGTACCTACCTTAAACATACAAATAATATTATGTTCTTCCTTCCAAGAGTAACAGCTAAAAAAACTTATTAACAAAAAAAAAAACCGACTTCCAAAAAAACACTACAAAGTGAAAAATAACTTTTATTTCGGAAGTCGGTGTCTTTGGATCTGTATTTTAGTTTTTTGCCACCGACTTCCGAAATAAAAGTTATTTTTCACTTTGTAGTGTTTTTTTGGAAGTCGGTTTTTTTTTTGTTAAAAAGTTTTTATTTCTCGCTTTTTAGTGTGTCTGTTTATAATGTAGGTATCTAAGTTACAATAGCCTAATGCCAACTTGCTCATCGCCTTTTACAAAATATTGCTTTTCCCGATGCAGGGACGTTAATTGTTGAAGAGTTCTCCTGGTATTCCACCATCAGCTCCATTTCACCATTCGCATTGTGACGAGCATAACTTGCTTAGCAACCATATTAAAGTAAGTAATCGAATCGCAAACCGGGAAATATTTATTATTGAGTAGTTCCGGTGGCCATCTGTGGTCTTCATCATCGGTTCCACTTCACCAAATGATGCTTTCCGAGAGCAAATGCACGAGTTACTATAAAAAATACCCAAATCGCTATAGGTGTGCCTATAATACTTGAAGAGTTCCTTCTATTTCTCCAAGATCCCATCATCAGATCCTGACCTGATGACAATGGGACCACCTGGAAAGTATACTCTTTCAAACAAAAAAATAATTTTTGAAATCGGTCTAGCCGTCTCCGAGTAATCGGGGAACATACATAAAAAAAAAAAAAAAAAAAGGTTCCGACGAATTGAGAACCTCCTCCTTTTTGAAGTCGGTTAAAAATACAGGCTTACCAATTTTACCAAAAAGATTTATCCCATTGTTTTCCTATTTGTACAAAATCACATTAAAAAAAACCTTTGAATAAACACAATCTCATTATACCATCTTTCAATTATGTTACGAAACGAAACCAAGATGGCTGCCATCGAACATGAAAAACGCGAAATTAAAGAAAAGAAAATGACAGAAACTGAAACATTTAAATTCAAAGCAAAGAGGAAGGTTATCATAACAAAATCTCGAATAACGAATTCTTCGGGAACATGGGTCATCAAAATTTTATGACTGAAGACGATTTTTGCCGGCGCTATAAAGATGGCTACGGTAATAATAGGAATAGGTTTCTGTTTTATGTCTGTCTGTCGTCAACTGTTTAAATGATAGACTTTCATCTATAGTAGGATCTTATTAGATACCAGTGGGGTAATTGCGTAATGGTGCTCCCACACTGCTGTTTTATCATTGTGATCTAATACATTAAATCAAAAAGGTTTTCAGAAATCAGAAAGGTTTTCATGTTAGGTAATGTTAGTAAACATTTTTAAACAGCAGTGTGGCAGCACTTTAACACACTGTCAGTAGCAATGGCTTTCATTTTGACAGTTCAACAACATTCATTGCGTTATGTTGTTGAGCAGACACATTTTTCGAACATAATATGAAGCAATGGATTAGCAATATCCGTCAAAATGATTCTGATTTAGATTGATAGTTTGTTACGAAATTAGGGTGCTAAAATGAAAAGAAAATTTTACAAATGTATTTGCTTCGTTTAAAGACTAAAAAAATATTAACATTTCCTGCCATGTGTCAGGCCAATTCGGACGGCAGGTAAGGTGGTGTAGGTTACCTACCAAGTTTTTGGTAACCCTAATGGAAATGTACCTGACAAAAGTAAGGTTTTGTCACCTAGAGTTCTAAAAACAAAAAGACTGCTATGGTAAATCATGGCAGTTTTTTCTTTGTGAAACTGATGACGGGTTTACGAATTCATGATCAATGATATAATAACGACCTCTCGTGTAAAATACAAGTAAAAGCGTACAATTCACACAAGAATTAACAGCATAAGCATAATCAGCCTATAATGTGCACTTTTGAGACTAGGCCTCCGCTCTGTGAGAGGAAAAATAATTAAAAATGAAATGGCATAAAAAAAATTGTTTTTCTATCATTTCGAGTGTGTTTTATAATATTAAAGGAAGTGAAACCTGGACTTGATCCTAGTCTAACCTTATCTTTCTTCTAAAACCCAGAAATGTCGTAACAAAAATCTTATCGGGCAACATCAACAATGTGAAAAGGCTTCCATTCACTCAAAAATAAATAATTTATCAAATCGAATCGATTCACGTATTAATTCGAATATTTAATATCGGTCATCAATCATAACCCTCATGCTCGGAAGACATTATCACAAAAGTGCATCGCCGAAGAATCGAACCCCATACCTTTGTGTTTCTTGTCAACTCCGAACAACAATTAACTATTGTTTATTGTATTTCAATACGAATTGTATTGAATTGGAATCGCAAAAAAGGGTATTTTATACGATACTTAAATAAATTTATTTCTGTGGGAGTAGATAAATTTTTCGTTTACCGAAGGGCCTGGCTACACAGCCTATTTTATCGTTCATAAAAAGTATAAAGTTATCATCGTTATTTTACTTGAAAATCTTGTACACGTAATTATGAGAATGAGTACTGTTAAGAATCAGTTTTAATACTTAAGTACGCCCCACGCTTAAAATCACGTACAACTACATACTTATACGAAACCAAAAAAGAAAAATTATTTCTACGAGTACACTCGTAGACATTCTTTTTAGTTTCGCAATTTTTTCCATACAAGCGTCACTTCATATGAACTAAGTATAAATGTTATATATGTAGATAGGTACTTATTCAATTTTGTATTTCATTACAAATAAGTTCTGCTTATTCTTCTAAAGAGTTCATTTTTACAATTACTATTGAATACTCTAATATTTTTACAAGAGTTCAATCAAAGTACTCATACTTAAATAAACCTCTTTAACCACAAACATAAAATAACAAATGAAGCCAGTAAAACCATATTATTTCAATTGACAATAGGAAATTCTGTATACAATATTACTATCCCTAATAGGCGATACATAAGTGACATGATTTCTGTCCAACAGTAGGGAAAATGATTGCACAAACACAAATTAAGCCAGTACTTGAATCTTCAGTACAAAACAAATCTTAAAACAGAGCAAATGTGCATATAAAATGTATAGTATATGCAACATAACCCAATAAAATACCGAGTCCATTCAATTCGTACTCAAATAAGCTTAAATAAACCTAAATACATTCACTCTGTCACATTAAGGGGTATAATAAACACAAAAATATACAATCAGATGCCACCGCCGCAAAACCTTGAGTTTGTTATAACAAATAAATTCTTCTATGCGTCCTCTGTATAGATCATTATACAATTCTGGTATGTCCGCTGAATCATATTTAGTTTTTTGTGGACGCCAAATGATACTTGTTATATCTTTTGGCGCTTTGTTCGATTTATAGTATATGTAAGTTTGTGAGATCAATTCTGGATACATTGTTGCAGGTTTCTAGATTTATTAGCTAATTTAGATTAATAGTTAATTTAAAGTTGATAGAAAATAACGATCCGTGTAGTTTTAGTAATATTTTTAACCAATTAAATATCATTGTTGGCATTCTAGTGCACAACAATAAGTCATCAGATGAATTAATATTACGTCATTTTTTTAGGTCGATAATAAAATACATAGACCAACTGAAGGATAAGGAAAAAATATAGAGAAGTAATATGCAGCTAAAAGATTTCCTTAGTATTAGAATAGAAATTGCTCCCAGCACTTAAGTTTGCTATGAATTGAATCCCATCAATAGGTACGGCCTGCACATGATTTTCTTAAATAGTATGATCGGTTTTTAATTTTTATAAACATGCAGGAATACATAAAATAAATCATATAATTGATTTTAATCTAAATAGGTATACAGATAAGATGGATTTTTTATAAAAAGTCCCAATTTAACTTACGATTTGCAGCCCAAGTTACAACTTAGATATTTTGATGAACGACTCAAGAACCTTCTGAAGAAATCCCATATACTGCACAAACATTCTCAAGTCCATCGTATCTAAGGTGCATTTATGATATGAGTTTTTGCGCTATACACGGACTCAGGCGCCGGCTGTTATGGCACCGTGTTATTTGCCCGCTAGTTCAATAACAATTTATTAATAATCCCCTTTTTGCCCCAACCCTGAGACATAAATATGTCATTATTCGCACTGCTCAATTAGGGAGCCTTAAATTTTTTTTTTCAGTCCAAATATTTTTTTCCCAAAGATGAATTTGAAATGTTATAAATATAACATTGATTTGAGCTTGAATTTGTGGTCAGTTTTGATATTATTTTTGTGGGTTACGTTCGTTGATATCTTTTGTTCGGGTGAGCTCAATGAATGGCGCAGTGAAGTGAAATAAGTTTAGTAATAAGTTGATTTTATGTGGTAAAAGAGGACTGGGATTTATTATTTACTAATTCATATTTTTAATGACTATATATACAGGGTGAAATTGAATACATGCGACAAACTGAAATGGGAGATTGTACTCATCATTATGAACAACTTTTACTAAGGGACCAACGCTGCAATCGCGAAAAAAAATCAGCTGTTCCCTACATTTTATGTTCGTCTATCTCGTCAAAATGTAGGGAACAGCTGATTTTTTTTTCGCGATTTCAGGTTTGTTCCCATAGAAAAAGTTGTTCATAATGATGAGAAGAATGACCTCTTAAGAGGTTGTTAATGTTTTAAAAATAACCCTGTACATAAGCTATTTATTTAACATCATGTTAGGGAGCCGAACAAAAAGAACGAAAGTCAGACAGAACGCTAAGCAAACACGAAGTAATGGCGCGGACGGGCGATGCGATACGACGGGGTGGATCGGGGTACCAAGAAAGAAATTTCACGCGGGCGAATTCGTGGGCAGAAGCTAGTTGGGAAGCAACCGGAATGAGAAAGTTGACAGAGATTAAAACAGAAGAAGAACTAGCAGGGGATCGAGGCGGGCCTGCGGGCGGAGAGTAATGGGTAGCTCACCGTCCGATCGTGTTCCACGCGCGCCTCAAAGAGATGTCACCATCGAGGAAGGGCCCCGTAGGGCCGAAGCCTGCCGGAACATAAAGGGCTAAGAAAGGAACCACCCAGAGCGGGAGGGGTCATTTGATGATTTCCCATCCGCAAAAAAAAGCAGGGGTCGAGGAGGGGGGGGGGGGTGGAGGGGGGGTCAGGGGATCAGATCGAAATAACTCTATTTTATTTACTAATGTGATCCTTCATTTTGTTCTAGGTAAGACGTCACGAGCAACAACTGGTTCGTTGATTGAAGATAAGGTATATTCAAATAGCTTTTTCCGACACGCGGCTAGTTTATCCTATTACGTGTAATCTCTTCACCAAAATCTCTGCCGCAGTCCTTTTGCATGACCGACAGTTTCGAGTTCTGCAACAGTCAGTGAACTTAAAAATCACCGCAGTTTATAAAGCTTCCACAATATGCATCCAATTTACAACAAAAAGTTCCCTTAATCTGCTATCCAATATTTCAGTTTCACATCTACCAACATTCATCGCGCGTCCGCGTTTCACACCGACCGGCCGCCCATTACACCGCACAGAACATTACGAAAATTATCATTTGTGATAACGCGAGACATCCTCTCTTTAATAGCCACAAGCCAAACAGTTAATTTTTAAAAGCCGACGATACTTATAACTCATTCGTAAGGCGTTATTTTTCGTGCGTTTATCTGTGAATCTGCGGTGTAACAAGCGTGATTAATTCACCGTGTGATCTTTAGTACCGACCCATCTGCCTTCGGGCGGCGGCCATTTAAAATTTACCGTTTTCCTTTGCGAATGTTTATTTGCCGCGTTTTTGAGAGAGGTTTTAAGTACGATGTAACAGTTTCCATTTTAATGGTTACAATTATTATTGATGTACCTGCTGAAGATGTACATGTACTGCTTTTAGTGAGGATGTTGTACTTTTTAGTTTTGTTGACAGTACTTTGTTTCGATGTAATTACTAATTAGTTCGTTTAATGATGGAAATTAAAGAAAAAAAAATTGAAATATCGGATAGTTGAGTAATTTTATTCGCTTATAATTTTATCGTTGAGTATCAGTCTACAAATGTCATTGGATGAAAAAAAATGGTTCATTCTGAGGTAAATTGATATCATACTCTTTAGCAAGCAAAAACTGTCCAACTTAATAATAAACTTTAAGTTGATAACATTTCATTTTAAATTAAATTGTTCCAAAAAAGGAACCGCAGACCACAAGCGGTGATCCAATTCTCATGTTTTATTTTAAACTCGTAATTTACTCACAAAGTATAAAATTCAAACAAGTGACAAACCCGCTGAGTTTGCACCAAAATCGTATGATTATAAAAGAAAAAAATAAGTAGAACAGACCTCCCTCTGATATGAAAGTCAGATTACCTAAAGAAATATTCCATTCCACCAATCCTTAGAATATATTCATTTTATGCATAGATTTATTTTTAAAGGTAAAAACGAAACACTACTCCTTCGGGAATATATTGATTTTGATTTGATTTTAATCAGTCTTAAATAATACGGAACATTATTTGGAACGAACTCTGGCTGAAAAAGTATAAGCCATCAATCAGCATCCGATAATGAGTACTTTTTGGTCAGTTATCTCTTCAGTAATTTCATGTTTCGAAAACAAGTTCTAGAAATTATAAAAAGAGTAGGTGTGTTACAAAAATTTTGCTAGTTTTAAGCCTTGGTTTCCTTAGAAAGTGGTGAACGGCCACACAGTAACAACGGTCCAAATTCAGAGCATTTTTTTGACACCATAATGTCTCAAATACTGGTGAAAATCACCCTAAGCCGGTTAAAAATTATGAAATAATATAAATATTAATTGCAAGAATTCATTTGTTTATTCATATGTAGGTAAGTTATAGGTCCATTATCCAAAACTATATTCAAATAGGGTATCAATAACAGATTTGACAATTTGATGTAATTAATGATGATTGCAGTTTCACAGAGAAAGTAATATCTGCTGTAAATAAACTCAAAGAAATGTGATAATTACTTTATTATACGAGTAAGCAACGTAAACCTATAGCAACTAACAAATCACTACAACCTAAGGATTAATTTGTCACTTCATTTTCTTATCCCAATCTTCACAAATAAAAGCACACAAACTCGAGCCAACACTACAGGCTATGCAAATCGCTCGATATCGCAACCGTCAACAATAATTAAGCCTGCAAACCGCCTCGATACATATAATCGATTAAACACACACGATTATAATCGTCGAATCGATCATCGTACGATTTGAGGTCGGCGCGAGTGGGCTGTCAGAGAATTGCACCTTCATTACTATACAGGAGCGGGTAGCAAATCAAGTAGACAGACAGACGGACAGACGAGCTCTGGATACAATAAGATATTTACAAGCGGTTGCGAACGAGTCGATATACGAGTATGCATTGTTGCAATGTTGATCGAAATGTGTGCGGGATTGTAGGGTAATTTTTGTTTTGACAATACAAATGCGTTTTATATCGTTATATCGGTTTGTTGGCGGTGTATGCGTATTTTGTTGTGGTGTTTCGTAATTTTTAATTTGATTTCTTTGTATTTATGATGTAAATAAGAGCTAAGGAGCTTGTATACATATACTTCTTCGACTTTGGGTAGCTACTCCAAATATCCCTTCCCAATGAAATCTCTGTGATTTGTGTGTGAGTCTTTAGGATAATGAAATTGGAAAAAAACAATATTCTTTTTTCTCTCTTTACAAATTGATCTCAAAAAAGCAGCGACAAACTTTGAGTTAATCTAGTTCATATTGACCACCCGAACGTCCAAATATCATGACATCAATGTCAAAGATCAGGCTTCAATCAAGTCCGACGTGTGACAGTGTCATACGACACACAAAGTGTCCACTGAACTCCACAGTCGATATCATTAGGAATCATTAAAATCAATTCACGTGTCACGTGGACCACTTTTTTGAGTCACGATTGCGCTTAATGATGCACTATTTTCAAATAAATGTGATCGTGTTAGCTACGCTTAGAATCTGTCGCGAGGCCTCCCGTGTTGGCCAGGCCTTTTATATACGGTGATAAACTTAGATTTTATTCTGTTAAAGCCCTTTTTTATTATATCGCTGTCCTAGCCTGTTTCTTTTTTAAACTAAACAGTATTAGGTTGTACGTTAACGTGTTTAAAGATGTTGTGTTACGGTTTTTCTACCATGTTTCTAGCAGTCTTGAAATTTTCAAGCGTCTCCTTAATAACATTTCAATTGAAATTCTCGTGTCTCTAAACGAACTAGTATAAAACAATTATCTTTCATCTGTTTAGTAGTAATGTAGTTTAATAACATCCCATTAGTAAGCCAGCTCATAATGCAGCAAATATGAAGACATTAATTAGACTATCACTATTATTGCAACTGTCATTTAACTTACCGCCTGTTTAAAGGTGAACAATATTACAATTGAATTTATATCATTAAGTTCTTCTCCCATTTCGAATATCAACTCTACTGCTCCGATTTTAGGTCCTGAATTGTTTGTTAAAAAGGTGACATTTAGGTTGTTATAGTATTGTTCGCAAAGAACCGTAGCGTAGCAGGGTGATCTGAAGTGCGGTGCCCATGTAGGGGAGTCGCGCGCTGAGCGCGTGGCAACGAAACTTCTTCAAACTTTTTAAAAGGTTAATTGCACGCGAAAAACTGACTGCACCACTGTTGGAATCCCACTGCGTAAGGCCACCACCAAGGTTTTCTGTATACCCATGAATATTGATAGGAGCCAAAATTGTTTAGATTTTTATGTTTTTCCTTCGAAATCTGGTTAGTCCGTGGGTGTTCACATTTTTTGGTGCGATGTGTTTATTGGTGTAAAAAGTGGAGTGGAGTCGTTGGCAGGTTTATTTTCTACCGGAGCGCTATTGTTCTGTGCGGTAATTGAATTATATCTGTTTCTGGAAAAGATTTACGTCGAGACTCTGAGGTTTTTATTGGCGTTTTAAAAGCTAAGTACTTCTTCGTAATCGTAATGATAAAATAAAGTCCTCCAGACCGTATTTCGGCCACGGCGGCCAATCTAGAGACTAGCCTTCGGCGCGGGAGATATTATAGTGCACAAGTTTAGTGTGCGCGCACTGCGCAGACACAGGTGCACTCCAATCGTAATGATACATTGAAACTGTCCCGTCTTTGCTTCATTCGCAAGCTATAAATAATTTTGGATATAAGTTCATGAACTCAAACGTAAATGTTTTTAACTTAAACTTGCTCCTATCACTTGCAAGTGCTTAGTTGAGAGAGTTAACATGAATACTGAAGCAGTGACCCGTACTGTATATTTATGATGTACGGTTGTAAAGATAGTTTCTTGTTCACTTATCTAGGTATATCTTGCTAGGAACTCTGGTAATAAAGCTTATTCTTTTATTTAATGGGATTACAGGACCTAAACGCAAAAAGCGCAAGTTTTAGAAGCAATAAAAGTAAATGATGGACTACAGTAAACAAAATCAGAAAAATATATGCTATTCTTCAGCATATATGCTAGGTAGATAGTGTGTTGAAAACATTATACAACTAATTTGATACGATAGAAAAAAATCATGAAGATACCTCTCAAAACTTTCTTTTTACAATAAAAACCATACATACAATCATTCTGTTTTTTTTGAAAGATTATTCTACAAGCAACATACTAAAGTACTAGTGTTTTAATTTTTTAGTCCAAACAATAGATTTTTTGTAAATAGATAAGTAATTGCTTCATATTTTGCAATAAATTACCAGCGTTCTGTCATCGCGCTTCTCTTTCTTTTCTATGCAGTCCGACAGTGACCGCGCTTTAGGTCATGTAAGCCCTTTAATATATTTTAAATCTAAAGGCAATAAAGCTTTGGTTTCCTAAGAAACCGGTGTACAGTCACGAGCACTAATATGTCAACACTTGGCAACTTTCAATTGCGATTTTTTCACAAAATAACGAATGCAACGTTGAAATACGACACTTTACATAAACCTATGGGTTCGAAAATACTATGTTCCTAATAACATAAAATTTCATTGAAAAATAAAGGAAAAAAATCACCTTTGAATAAAGCCAAGTGTATACTTACTTATTTATGCTCACGATCACACAATAACGACTGTCTAAATACAGAGCGTTTTTTGACACCTTAATGTCAAATACTGGTGAAAATTACAGATTTTTATGACGACCGTTATAATTTGACGGAACCGCTTTTCTAGAAAATCAAAGCTAGATATTGTTAAGGATAGATCTTGTCATAATCTTTTCTTATGTAAAATGACAGTTTTATTAGCTGTAGATTTTCCATTTTATTCATACTAGCTGCGCCCCGTAATTTCACCCGGATAAGTTTTGATCCCGTGAGAATATCGGGATATAAAGTATCATATGTGTTAATCCTGGTTATTAACTATCTGTGTGCCAAATTTCATCCAAATCCGGTTAGTAGTTTTTGCGTGAAAGAGTAACAAACATCCATCCATCCATCCTCACAAACTTTCGCGTTTATAACATTAGTAGGATTATAACATTAGTAGGATTATAACATTAGTAGGATTATAACATTAGTAGGATTATAACATTAGTAGGATTATAACATTAGTAGGATTATAACATTAGTAGGATTATAACATTAGTAGGATTATAACATTAGTAGGATTATAACATTAGTAGGATTATAACATTAGTAGGATTATAACATTAGTAGGATTATAACATTAGTAGGATTATAACATTAGTAGGATTATAACATTAGTAGGATTATAACATTAGTAGGATTATAACATTAGTAGGATTATAACATTAGTAGGATTATAACATTTGTAGGATTATAACATTAGTAGGATTATAACATTAGTAGGATTATAACATTAGTAGGATTTTCTATCACGCTGAGTACGTAACGTAATCAGCCTATAACGTTCCCACTGCTGGGAGACAGACCTCCTCTCAGTGAGAGGGAGTGGGCTGTAATCAGCCTATAACGTTCCCACTGCTGGGAGACAGACCTCTCAGTGAGAGGGAGTGGGCTGTAATCAGCCTATAACTTTCCCACTGCTGGGAGACAGACCTCCTCTCAGTGAGAGGGAGTGGGCTGTAATCCACCACGCGAGCCCAGTGCGGGTTGGTAGATGTCACAGGTCTTCGAATTTTTGATTCTAGGGTTTTCTCACGATGTTTTCCTTCACCGTTTTGAGAGCAGTGGTAATGGAATAATTTACACAAAGTAAAGCGCCTGTCTGGGTTCGAACCTACGACCTACAACTCAGTCGCGGCTGTTACCACTAGGCCACCTCTGCTCACGCTGAGTGATTCAAAAAAATCTATCACCTAAAGAAATAAAAACGCAGAATTTTCTCAACAATGCAATTATTTCTACAACACCGACTAGGAATAAACTTTCAGCTCATAAATATAAGTACAAACATAACGACTTATAACAATTTACTGAAACAGTTCCTGATTTTTTATCAACATCTTATATGATTTCCATAAAGCCAGGAGTGCACAATTAAGCTCAACTAACAAGTGGACAATCAATGAGTTTTTTATTCAACGATGACCATATTAGACCGTCTGACCAGGAAGGTCTGATGTAAACATAGCGCTTATAATATGTAGCGTCAATCGAGGGTATAAAAAATATCGAGTTAGGCATGATTCATACTTAATTGTGTGACCACAATATATGTATTTGTGGTCTTCAGGAAGACTTCACTATGGTAGGGTTTGCGCTGAAATGCTGTTTGAGAGTATTCAGATTTGGTTGAGTTTATTAAGCTGAAGTGGGACTGGGCTGGCCACGTGTGCCGTATGCCCAATGAGCTGTGGGCCAAAATAACCATCACGTGGAGCCCTGAAAAAGCTAGAAGGCGTCGCGGCAGACCACGTAGAAGATGGCGGGACGAGTTGGACAAAACAAACGACCAGTGGTCCACTCTGGATCGAAAGAGCTGGAAGTCATGGGGAGTGGCCTTTGCCCAGCAGTGGGATGATGCAGGCTAACAGTATCTAACAAATTATTATCAATCCTACATTTCACACGCTGTACAACTTTGCTTGAATATTTGTGAGTAATATAAGTTAAGATTTTATATTGTACTAGCTGCACCCCGCAGTTTCACCCGCGTAAATGTCGATCCCGTGGGAATATCTCCGAAAAAAAAAGTCCTGTACATAAATCTTTAGAGGGAAAAGCCTCCAAAACTCGAGAAAATTTATTTTGCTTGAAACAAACTGCTGCTGTGCTGTTTCAAATCCCCGACCACAAATTCACTATCTCACCACAAATTACCTTCAGCACTATCTACTCATAACGTGGTCTACAAACCCGTACAGTGTTAAGTGTAGCCCAACCTTGGAATTGCATAATTAAATCAGTGTTAGGCCGGTGCACACTGGCGAGCCTTGTTAGTTAGCGCCTCGTCTTTTAGAGTATAATATATATGTCCGCTCTTGTCGACACTTGGCAGGTGTTGGATTAATTGCGATTTGAATTGTAAAGGCTTTATTGTTGTTATTTGCCTTTTGAGTTGAATTCTTTGCATTGAATTGCTCTTAGGACTTTCATTAAGTAATAGGGAGATTGATTTACGTACTTGTAAAGGGAGTGTAAGACTATAATTATAATCATTGGGATCAGTAATACAACTTGTCCATGGAGTTTCTTGCCCGTTCTTCTCCATAGGTACCTACGCTTTGGAATGGGCAACTAGCTTCATCTTTCTGACTGACCGACCCCTTGACAATTCAAAAGTGCCTGTAATTGGTTTAATTGAAATAAATGATTTGAGTTGAGTTAAGTTAGTATAATTGTAAAATGACAAGATTTCATGAAATAGTCATTCAGTAAGATTACTTGGTCTTAGAGAGTTGTGTTACTTAGGCAGAAAATTAGATTTTCCTCCGTTAGAGAATTTATTCCTCACCTACGGTTTACTTAAAATGAGATACAAAGTGCCTACATTTAAAGAATAATAGTATAATATTTGGCTCTGGGGTGTTCGAGACGCCAACGTTACTGGGTGGGTTGTTTTTAATTATTTTTTAATATGTTTGTACTATGTTTTTATGAGAGCAGTGGTGGCCAAGTGGTAATGGCCGCGACTTACGAGTTGTAAGGTCGTAGGTTCGAACCCAGACAGGCGCTTTACTTTTTGTGTAAATTATTTCATCACCACTGCTCTCAAAACGGTGAAGGAAAACATCGTGAGGAAACCGGCATGTCCTAGAACCAAAAATTCGAAGACATGTGACATCTACCAATCCGCACTGGGCCCGCGTGGTGGATTACGGCCCACTCCCTCTCACAGAGAGGAGGCCTGTGTCCCAGCAGTGGGAACATTATAGGCTGTTTATGATGATGTTATGATGATGTTTATACTACTATACTACTTAACAAACATAAACAGCTTAATTAAGTCATTAATCGTGATATCAGACAAACCCAATAAAATTAATAACGTAAATAAAATATTTATATACAATATGAAATGTCATGAAAAATATTTAATTGAATGTGTTCTAGCGAAGGTAATTCTCGCAGCAAAATTCGTCTGATATCAATTAGCGTAAATTTTAATTGAATTCACTTTGGCATTTCACGTTCTGTAATGTGCATCGAATTGTGATATTCAATTTTCTGAGGCTTAACTCAACAAAGCCCTGTTGATATCACTTTACTTTCAATTAATTGAGAGTGAAATGGCTTTTGCTCGTTTATTATAAAGATTGCATCAAATAAAATAAATTAATTAAAGGATTTGAATGAAAGCTATTGACTGTTGTGAATTGTCTATGTTCGTTTATGATTAAAGCAGTTGTCTCGTAGAACTAACTTTGATTGTTGATTTATTTTAAGTTTGTTTATTATTTTTAATGGATTTTAAGTTTGTTCTTTATGATTATTTTATCTTTTATAAGGGAAAGGTGTTGTGGATTGTCTATGTTCGTTAATGATTAAAGCAGTTTTCATCCACATTTATATTTCACTAGCTTCGGCCCGCGACTTCGTCCGCGTCAAATTTCACCCTCTTAGGGGTGGAATTTCGAAAAACCCTTTCTTAGTGGATACCTACTCTTCACAAAGAACACACCCTCCAAATTTCATGTCTCTAGGAGCAGCGGTTTAGACTGTGCGTTGATATATCAACAATCAGTCAGTCAGTTTACCATTTTATATAAATAGATTACACTATATTGACTACATTAAGGTCAACTAAAATAAACTCCTATTTATTTGATATTAGAAAGAGGTAAAGTTTGTAAGTTTGCATGCACAGAGATTCTACTCTCTGAGTCGGTCAACGAAGAAACGTGCCCGTCCAAAAATAATTGATTCGTAAAAACAAGTGTCAAATTCAATTTATCGGAAGGGCAAATACAATCGGTTATGCGGACAACTGTCAAATCGTGTTGTGACTCATTCTTAGTTCGGAATTACAGAATAGCTCCGCAGTTCACAACAACGCGGGCGAAATCGCGGGCAGCACCACACTTTTAGTACAGATGCCAGCGAATCAAGCTACTACAATCAGTCAACTTTATTCAATAGATTTTCAACTTTATCGCTACAGCATAAGGTTCAAGTAGGTAGTAGATAGTAGTTAGGTACGGAACCTTAAAAAGGGGAATTCAGAATCATGTACTGAATCTATAGTAACAGGTTGCGCCTTACGCGTCGATGTGCCTGCCACCCTGTATATCTCCTTAAGGTGCCACTAGTCGATATTTCTTCCATACAAATTTCGGGAGGGTATTAGTTGTACGCATAGACTGCTCATCACTGATACTAGCTCTGTCGGACACGAAGTCAGGTGAGACAGCGTGCTTTTTGGCCATGACCACCAGTGACTTCGAGCTCACGACTAGTTTACTCTTAATAGCTTAAAGACACTATAGGTACTGCATTTGTCCGTAACATAGACAGTAATGGCGACAAATAGTGTTTCTAATACCCTTTTTCAGTCCAACGAAAATCATTTCGAAGCATCTCCCGTCAGTATGTACCAGCTGTATTATAAGGCTGCCTTTCCACCAGAAGATGTGCTAAGCTGCGTAGCGATGGATGTGTATGATATCAACCGGCTATCGCTGATAACCAGCGCTGGGGCTCTGTCTCGTATAGGTCTTAGCATTATGCTGAGCGATGGCCGTTTTGCGTAGATGTGACGCATACTTTCTCCCAAATTGTTATTTTGTTTTTTTTTTGTTTATGTTTTTTTATGCGTCATGGTTGCCTCAAATAAACGTATTTTTTCTTATTCTTTCAACCAATAGGATCCTTTGATTCTTATAGCGTAGCTTGTCTTAGCTCTGGTGGAAAAGGGTTCAATGAAGCTAAGTTCTTTGCATACGCGCAAAGCACATTTTCTTAGCAAATCTTACCCACTTCGTTACACCATTTAGGTATAGTGAAAAAAAAATATATACACGTCGACTTGAGAACCTCCTCCGTTTTTTCGTCGGTTAAAAATAGACACAAAGGCCGAGATCTATAAACGTTACTTAGCCTGATCGAAGGCTAAGCGTTATTCCTGTCAATGTCGCACAACTGTCTAACTGCAAGTTCAAGATAGAGACGGAAACCTGTCCAACTTGCACGGGCTAAGAACAGCGTTTAAATCTCACCAAGAGTCGCGCGCTTTACTTGTAACCAAAAGTACAAACACGCTGTGAATGTGTGCGTGAAGATGAGCACATAACACACATGTATGCACACACACAACCTTCCGACTTAGCCATTGTCTCGGAAGGTACAGAGAGCTCCTGTGCTTACACACACTTTTACGTCCGGTAACCACAAGTAAAGCGCGTCATAATCATCATAATCAGCCTATAATGTTCCCACTGCTGGGATACAGGCCTCCTCTCTGTGAGAGGGAGTGGGCCGTAATCCACCACGCGGGCCAAGTTCGGGTTGGTAGATGTAACATGTCTTCGAATTTTTGGTTCTAGGACATGCCGGTTTCATCACGATGTTTTCCTTCACCGTTTTTGAAAGCAGTGGTGATGAAATAATTTACACAAAGTAAAGCCCCTCTCTGGGTTTGAACCTACAACTCGTAAGTCGCGGCTGTTACCACTACGCCACCACTGCTCTCGTAAAGCGCGTGTCGCTTCGTAAGATAAAAATACTATAATGATTATATAGATTCCGGCCATAGTTTCGTGGTTTGGCTTCACCGCTTAGCTACGTCACCCATCTCTGCTGGAGAGGCAGTCTTATATCGGAAATTCTAAGCGATAAATTTATTTTTTCTCCCTCCACAGGGTGCCTGCACACTGAGCCTATAATCGTCACCATTGAATTGTAGATAGAAGCTAATCAATAGTAACTGTTTGTTTTTATAATTTTCACCCGGTGTGAGGCAGACAAAGGAGCGCTTCGGATCGTTGGAATATTTTTGCTGAGAATTTTCTCGATATTATGTTGGAAGGGATTAATTAGGGCTTTTAATGTAGTTCCTCAACTACATTAAAAATAGGTTTTATTAATTTGTAGGAAAGAAAATTGGAATATAACAGTGCCTTGTGCCAGTCACAAACTCACAATGTCTTCAGGAAATAGAGTAGGTGCCAATTTACTTGAATTACTTTACTGTAAATTTGAGTAGCTAATTGCTAGACAAAGACCCTTTGATTTCCAAGCTTACTGGGGACAATAAATTAAAAAATCATTTGAAATTCCTCGTCGAAAACTTGAAGAATACGATGAATCAGTGAAAAACCTAGAATTTTAGTTAATGTAACATTCGATATCAACTGTTCATTACTTTTATCTCCTGCCATCTTTATCACAGAATCTACATCTTCCCAAAGAGAACATAATCACGGATTGGTAAAATTCCAAATGAATACATTCCAGCACGTGCCGAAACTGCTCTTGCGATACGTTTCGTGGGCTGCGCTGGCGCATAAACCTGACGACCGCACGTCAGCGTTCAGTATCTGAACTGTATATCTATGTTCGAGTTGCACGGGCTTATTCTGGAGGTAAGATGGAAGGAGATATTGGTTTTAAAGGTGGTTAAATGTTCCGAAATTGATAAAAGTGACTATCTTCTTTTTCTTCGTGATGGCATACTTTTGAGCCAACAAAAAATACACTGTCTGTTTAATTTTTTTTTGGTCCAAAACTTTTCCATTTCCATGGTAACTTTAGTGGCAGCCCAGCGGTCACTATTTTGGTTAGTCAACTTTTATCATCATCGTTTTAGCTACAAGAAACGAGGCAGGCAGGCAGGACAAAAACCTCATACAAAAATAGCCTTGCGGCTTTTATGTCTTCGTTATTTCCTGAAGATCTTATTTTTATAAATGTCGAAAAGTGTCATTAACTTTACCGAAGTCGAATTTTGATTTATGGAAAAAATCTGATCTATAGGCATTTGACTTCCTTCCTATAACATGTTCCGAGCAGAAACAATTCTAAAAGCTTCAGTATTTCTGGATCACTGCTCAATGCCTTCACTCATTCCGTCCGTCGATCTCCAGAATAAGTCAATCGTGATTAGTGAACAAATATTTCAGCTGGACATATTTGTGCCGCCACCGAAACAATTTGTTCTCGTTTTTAGTTCAAGCCGAATTGTTTGCAGAACTTATAAATTGTACACTTTTTAGCACTCTGATAACGTATTAAATAGTTTGTCTTAAAATAACTATTGTTGGGTAGTCCGATCTAACTCGTATCTCGGAAAAAATCACTGTTCTGATGAATATTTCGTCTATACATTTTTGAAGTGATACTTGATAGGTATATGACTTTCTTAGGCTGCGATTCGATAATTCGACAACATTTCAAGGACGCGTCACGTTTAGGCACATCTTACATGAGAGAGAAGAAACATATAACTCTCTCTGTCTCTCACACTAAATCTATCTTATTTGTTATTTCTCAATAAGTCTTATTCTATCACAAATCTATTCTATTTTATACACGCGCCATTTTTTAGTTTTATACCAAACTAGCTACGCCCAGCGGTTTCACCCGCGTAAATGTCGATCCCGTGGGAATATCGGGATAAAAATAGCCTATATGTTAATCCAGGGTGTCAGCTACCTCCATACAAAATTTTATCAAAATTAGTCCAGCCGTTTGAGCGTGAAGAACACACACACACGCACACTCACAAACTTTCTCCTTTATAATATTAGTGTGATGTTAATCTGTAAGGGAAATGGGCTTTTCTAAATTCTAAGAAATTACTTGATATTAAAGGGATTCGTGACCTTTTGCCCGCTTGAGCACTAGGAAAATTGTCTCCAGAGGAAATCTAGTTTGTATTTCATCCGATGCATTTTATTCCAGTTCTAGGAATGAGGTTCAACGCCTCTGATATCCTTGGAGCAATACTGAGATTTGAAATAGCAAATTCTATTCTTGGTTAGATTGCAATATATTATTTTGTCTCGTGAACTTTTTGTATTTCGATCGTAAAATTGAAAGTCTCGCTTTCCACCACTATTTCATCTGATGGTGAGCGACCATGGGTCAGAAATTGGTGTTGGATGCAGCTGAATACTAGTGTTTTACATGGAGCGCCTGCTGTCTCACCTCTGCAACCTAGTTACTGGGTAACACAGACTTTCAGGCTTCTGACGACCCGTAACGACTGTCAAAGAGTTCCATACTACAGTGGATTTTATTTTTGAAGTGAAATCTTCAATAGGCGCGTCGGGTATTTTTTGAGATGGGGAAAAAACCATTGAACTCGCTACACTGTTACCGACACCGCGCTACATTGGGATGTGTTCGGCTGTCCTCGGGATGTACTCGGTTTTAAATCCGATATGTCGGTGAGTGATGGCAAATTATTCTATTTGTGATTTGTTTTCATTTCTGTCGGTACTCCCGGAGCGCAGTGGCACTCCGGGAGTACCTTAATTATTTATGTACACACAGTAAAATAGATATTATGTAGATACGACATATTATTACCTATTGGGTACATAGGTACTGTTTATTTCTTAAGAAATTTCTTCCAGCAGACCTGCGAAAGCAGAAATAAGAAAGAAATGTATAAGTACAATAGTTTCTGACAATAAGAACAGAAGAGTTTGATAGGACAATTAGTTTTCAAAACGAGTGTTTTGAACTCCAGCAGCACATCCTTGATCGGCCTGCGCACACGCTCGCGACAGCCCTCATCCTGGCATCCCCGTACGATGCGTACGCACTCGTAGCGTAGATTTTTTGTTGCGCGCGCGACTCGACTCGAATATAAAGCCGATGCGAACTTCCCCCGCCTTTTAAGGCCAGGCCCTTAGTCCGGATTCCACCGGGGGACGTGTCCGCACAATAAAAAGATTTATATTTATTTATCGGATAAATAAGAGGACGATCGGACGGCGCGTTCCTTGAAAGTGTTTTAAATTAGTATTTCTTCCGTGCTGCGTGCTATGCGCGGTAAATTGGGCATTTTTTTTTGATGGTGTGTTTAGCGTCAATGCAGTACTGACATTCAAAGTGGTACTAAGTTCCTGCTAAATCATTTTGCGGTGTAATTGCGTAACACATATCAGTAGCAATGGCTTTCTTTAAGACAGTTCAACAACATTCATTGCGTTATTTACCATATTGAGCAGACTAATTTTTAACGGATCAGCAATATCCTTCAAAATTATTTATATTGTGATTGATAGTGTGCTACGCAAATAGGGTGCTGCTTTGGGACCTTGTCCTGATAAAGACTAGCATTGCATTGTAGAGCAGTGGTCGCCAAGTGGTGACGGCCGCGACTTACGAGTTGTAGGTCGTACGTTCGAACCCAGACAGGCGCTTTACTTTGTGTGAATTATATCATCACCACTGCTCTCAAAACGGTGAAGGAAAACATCGTGAGGAAACCGGCATGTCCTAGAACCAAAAATTCGAAGACATGTGACATCTACCAACCCGCACTGGGCCCGCGTGGTAGATTACGGCCCACTCCCTCTCACAGAGAGGAGGCCCGTGTCCCAGCAGTGGGAACATTACAGGCTGATTAAGTATTGCATTGTATGGCATTGCAGCATATATGCTTATCTCTTGCTCATTTGACAGTGCCTCACAAGACAGAGAGATATATCCTGATCTACTAGAAAAAGTATGAAACGCATAACCATCTAACCATATACTCACAGTGGAAGCTTGTCTTCAGCTAACGTTATAGAAAACTATGTCGGAATTGTGCAGCCGTCCAAAGCAGATCAGTTCGAAATGTCACGGATGCTGCACTCCATATTTCTTCGAAACAAGACCACATACATACAGCACGTTTTTTGCATTAAAATTAATAATTAAATTCACGAGAAAATTAATTGATTACATTAATTTGTAGTAGTTTGCCCTATTTGGACACTCCATATTTCTTACACTTGCCACAAGTAATTATAAAAACTCAACATCTTATAATTTTTAATATTCCACATCACTATAAAGATCATACTTTCCGATATCGATAAAATCATAAATTCTGTAAAAACGATTATCGTTTATTATGACACGCTAGTTCTTCATAATTTAATATCGATTAAAGACGTATCCACGATCTATGTATAGAAATGCGTAGCTCTAACATACCACTATTTTATAGTACGGCTATCCTAGTAGGGAGAGGGTGCGATAGTTGAGAGTATCGATAGAATATCGATATTGTCTTATCGAAAAAGAACGCAGCTCAAAAAATAGGAACGGTACCTGGGTCTGAATCTGTACTTTGCTTAAAGCCAGGGACAGCCAAACTTCCGTCCGTTAAAAATAAAGCTCATTTTCAGTGTCATCAAGGGGAATCAGAAATTCCATTTTAGTTAATAATATTCATGCTTCTCAAAGTCATTTAAAAAAAATTAATGCCTTTAAAAATGTCCCTATTATTTTTCCAAACAATTTTCAAAACGTTCAACAACCACGATAATGGAAATAAAACTAAAAAGATTCGGCTTTACTCCGTGAGTACAGACTAATGATGAAATTGGGCTGTGGATCCAGTCGACCTATTCAAAGTGTGATTGGGTTGAGTGATCCCGTGTGTCCATTTCGAGTGGGTCCAATTGACCAAAGACTCCAAACAGCCACATCCCTACACATCCAAGAAAAACTGCCTCGCGGCTCGTAGCGTATAGTTCCCAGCCACTGTTCCGGGTTTTATTCCCCGTAGCACGTGGGAAAATCGTGTCTATAAATCAACGCCTTTATTTTTTACTTGAAACTCCTTTAAAATCATCCAGTGGACACGCAGAGTTATTAGTTGTTGACGTTTTTTTTTCGGTTGCGATCGTCCAGCCGGCTGCGGTTGCGCCGATACGCGATAGTATTAATTACTGATGGTACTTTGTTCGGTATGTTTCGTTTGTTTGTTTGTTGTCTGCGTTTTGCATTGTATAGGTAAGATTCTTTGTTAGTTAGGAGTGTTCTTCTGATAATTTATTATAGGTTAGCCTAGGAGTTCACAGCAGAGCTTTCTAGTTTAATTTTGAATAGTAAGTTAACTGTTAGCGCGGGGAGCAATAAATGAGTAGACTGTATTTTAGTCAATGGTTTAATGCCGCTAATATTTACAATCTCGCTTCCACGGACTCTACCGCGACGGACGATACTCCTCTCTTAAGTTTAACTTAAAGTTGTCTGGGAGAGTTAAGATTGTAAATATTAGCGGCAGTAAACCATTGCCTAAAATACAGTCCACTCATTAGGTACCGACTACAGCAAATTGCTGTCGGAAGCGTAGCGGTCGTGTATTTTGATTTTCGAAGTTTACAGGTTTTGAATTTGTGAACACCTTAAGAGGAATTTTTTGATAGTATCGATTGATGTTCGATTTTCCTTGCCACCGGTTCGGCACGGAAGCTCATCGAACGGTTGTGAATACTGATGTAATCTATATTTCCATTCATTTATTAAATTTTAAATTCGATCAGACGAAAACAGTTTCCTATTTGATGTAGCGATTGATAAGCTAGATTGATACCATCACTTTGTAACTTTTAAATGTTTCAGGAAAATTTGTATTGCTCGAAATTCAATTTTCACATTTTGCGTAAAAATAACTTTTCGTTTCATTCGTTTTTTTAAATAGTTTATACTTAGGTCAAATTCAGTTATGGATGGGTAGGCGTATTTTATTTTATAGCCTGATAAAACCTACCACGCGCTTTTTTACATAAAAAATCATTTAAACTTCATCAGTTTCTTACTAAACTTCAACTGTATCCGACGATCCTGCATACTTATCTCTTTTGTTGACTGTAAATACGACTCATTCGACTTATTTAAAAACAACAATGTAATCTAAGTACCTATCTAAAGTTAGAAATACACTTTACTAGTTTAACGCATTTATTGTTCATTAAAATCACCCATTAATCAAGTGAATACAACTTAATTAATTATACATACAACTTCTTTACCCTGATTTACATAAAAATTACGTCAGAAAGCTCATATCCTTTGTCTCAAAATGTAAACAAACCCGATGAGTATGACGTGACATGTTATGTATGGTATGTCCATCTAAGAAATAAACATTCAGAGTGACCATAGCGTTCCCAGAGACCAGAGGTTACGGCGACATTTTTTTTTAACTACACCTATGTAATGTCACATTGACAGATGACATTTAGTGTCATAGTGTGATTGATTTTTCTTGCCGTGGAATTTGAATTTTCAACCTTATAATTGAAATGGCAAGGTTTAAATTCAATTTGATTAGATTCTAGCCAATTGTAGGTATGAACCATTTTTGAACATGAATGCATCATAATTTGATACTATTTTGGAAATGGTTCGTTTGACGAATGGTGGTCGCTTACATACGTAGATACCGTTAGTGAGTGCATTGGAGTTTGAATTAATTGAGGTGGGTCGTTTCTGAAGTTTATTCACTTCCTAGTTAGAGCATGAATTGTTGTTGTTGTTGTGACCCAAGATTTTACCTGCATAATTCTTTCTTAAACTCAAAAAACAAGGAGTAATTTGGTGCTCAAAAGCTAAGGTACCTAAAAAGTTTTGGTGGCTTAAAAATACAGGGTGCATGGGAGGGACATCATTAACAATTTGCGCGTCATGTTTCTTACAACGTGTTTTATATTTTTTATAGATTTTGCCGCTCACGCCGCCATATTGGAAAAATGGCGCCACCTCTTTAGGACGTTAACAAAAGTTTTAATGTAAAAAAAAGTGAATATTGTTTCTCTCAAAAAATTGGCGTCACCAAGTAATGGCTTTCCTTGCAATGGCAGTTATTCTTGTTTTGCATAATCCTTGCGATGAGAAACTCAGGAGACAATAAATGTTGTACAGTCACTAGCAAAAGTATGTATGTACCTATACCTACACTTGGCTTTATTCGAAGTCGATTTTCTCCTTTATTTTTGAATGAAATTTTATATTAGTCGGAACATAGTATTTTCGAACTCATAGGTATATGTAAAGTATCGTATTTCTACGTTACATTCGTTATTTCGTGAAAAAATTTTAAAGTTGCCAAGTGTTGACATATTGGTGCTCGTGACTGTACAGACGCCAGCACATTAAGCTACCCGATACTGTCAAATTTTCCCAATCAACTTTGAACCTTGTGCTTAAGCGATATAGTTGAAAATCTATTAAAAAAAAATTACAGATTGTAGTAGCTTGATGTGCTGGCGTCTGTACTTGCACAAAAAGTTAGTTGTGAGCTGAAAACAATTAATAAGCCCCGGGACTTGGAATCATGCTCCGTGTCAAAACCTTTCGCGTGCCATTTAGGATGGAGCTACGAACACAGCGGGCGAGGATAATGAAGCAGTGGATGACCAAAGTATTCTCAGACAATTATCGTATTAAACTAAATTTTTTTATCTTGTTGGATTCAAGTTTCATAAATATAAGATAAAAAACTGGCCAAGTGCAAGTCGGACTCGCACACGAAGGGTTCCGTACCACAAGGCAAATACTCCGAAAGAAACACGTTTGTTGAATGGGAGCCCCCCCTTAAATATTTATTTTATTCTGTTTTTAGTATTTGTTGTTATAGCGGCAACAGAAATACATCATCTGTGAAAATTTCAACTGTCTAGCTATCAAGGTTCATGAGATACAGCCTGGTGACAGACAGACAGACGGACAGTGGAGTCTTAGTAATAGGGTCCAGTTTTTACCCTTTGGGTACGGACCCCTAACAAGAAAGAAAGTAAGAAACTGTTCCTTTCTTCCTTTTTCTTTTATTGGTTTCAAGTTTCATAACACAGTACTAGATGACATGCAAATTACAAATGGTGAAAAAAAGTATTTCCAAACCCCTTTTTCCCGTGGTATGTTTCCAATATTTAATCAGAAGCTCGTAAAATATTTTCACAAACTAACGTAACTGGTTGGAGTTCAACAAACATTAAGTAAAAAAAATGCTTTTGTTGCTTCATGTTAAAGAATGTTTGTCCACCATTAAACTAAACATCTAACTATAGCATCCAGAAAAAATACACACGACAACTACCAGTTATTATTTCTATTCTGCGAGTTACCAATGACTTTTTCTACTACTTCCAACCATACATTCCCGACATTCACCCGTCGCTGCCCTCGTGGCCTGGCCGTTAATGTTTACTCTGGGGCGGGGCGGCCCTCCCCCCTCATCTATATGCTAATGCTGCAATAACCGCTGCAGCCTCGATGACGCCTCGCCAACTATTTACAACCTATATTCGAGAGATATAATCGATTCAGATTTTTGAGATGTCGATTGTTGAGGTATGATGTTGGGATCTTCTTTTTCCGCAGCTTCTTTTTCCATTTAAACACATGAAGGCCCATTTCCGTATTTAAAAAGGTTCATTCGCAATCTCACCTAAGGAACAATCAATGTCAAAAAAATTGAGGGATTTTAGGGGTATAATAAAAGTATATAAAAAAGTGGTTTTCCTAAGGATTGACATTGCCCTAAGAAAATCACAATTTTTTTTTATCCTTGAGATTCTGGCCTTTGATTCTGTCATATGATTCGACCTATAGGTATTTTTGACAGATTGAGACTGAGATCAGACTGTGAACGTTCTTACTTTTAAGAGAATTGCACCTCTGGCTTAACAACCTAAGACTTGTAAAAAAAAAATAACAGAACAGGGCTTCTCCATGATTTCTTCCACGGCTGTCAATTTACCTAGTAGAATATAGAAGTGTCCTCAAACAGGTGGGCTTGGAACACAATTTATATTGCTGTTTTAAGTTTTCACACCCTGAAAATATTCCCTCTGCCTCCTTGGTCCAAATTACAAAGAAGCTAACCGCGAGCTTCAACGCTTGCAAGCAAAATGTTCCTGATAAGCATTAACCTTAAAAGCCTTTAGAATATTTAATAGGCAACACTAAGCACCGCTTACTTACGTACATATTACAGTAGCCGGGCTAAAGTTCCTATTTTATCTGTGGCAGGCCCTGTTGCTACTAGCGCCACGCCTCTATGAAAATTAAATAATCAGAGCGGACGGCTCGCGTACTAAGTTAGTGATATTAAAATGTAATGTTTACTAGTGATTGCGTGCGGTTTCGTACGCGTTATTATGAACATTGTATGGGCAGTTTGGAATGTGTTATTAAATGGATTAACACCGCCTAATGGACTTTGGTTGGAATTGTAACTACTGGGTTCTGTTATTGGTTAGGTTTAGGTTTATTTTTTTACAATAGGTTTAGAATGTTGTTTTTATTTTTCTAATTTACACTTTAATAATTTTCTTTTTTTAAGTATCTATTTACTTAAATAATGACATGTACAGTCAACAAAGGAGTTAAGTATACAGGAGCGTCGGATATTGTTGAAGTTTACTAAGAAACCGATGGATATTCTCGAATAAAATTTTAGTTTATTAATAGAAAACAAACAGCTCATTTATTAAATTAAATTTCAGTCCAGAACATCCATCGGTTTCTTAGTAAACTTCAACTATATCCGACGCTCCTGTATACTTAACTCCTTTGTTGACTGTACATTTACTGTATAAAGTATTATATGATTTTAATTATTGTGAATGTGAGGACTATGTGGGTAATTTTTTTGTTTTTTTCTCTCTTCGTTTTAATCATGATCTGGCAGTTTGAGTAGTTTATGCGGCCTACCCAAATGTCCTGTCTTTGGTATTGATCGTCGAATCGTTGAGCTCCTTAAGTTCTGAGTTGAGCTGCACGGTTACTGACAAATGCGTGCACTGACTGGACAGGTCCGCTCAATCTGTGTGGTTCTTTCCTCAAAAGACCATTTCAGACACTAATCTACATGGTCCTCAAAGATTATGTCCGGATTTTTTATATACCTACACATTGACATTGATGAATTTTATTTAGACAATGACATGAATATTTACTTTGTAAGTAATTTATATTATTATTTTTATTTTTTTTTATTTAATTATTGTGAATGTGAGGACTATGTGGGTCATTTCTTTTTTTCCTTCTTAGTTTTAATCATGATCTGGCAGTTTGAGTAGTTTATGCGGCCTACCCAAATGTCCTGTCTTTGGTATTGTTCGTCGAATCGTTGAGCTCCTCAAGTTCTGAGTTGAGCTGCACGATTTTTGACAAATGCGTGCACTGATTGGACAGGTCCGCTCAATCTGTGTGGTTCTTTCCTCAAAAGACCATTTCAGACACCAATCTACATGGTCTTCACACGATCTGACCAAGATTTTGTCTGGACTTTAAAAGAGACTGTGACTTCTGAGTTTGTTTCGGCCTTTCTTCTCAGAATAGTCAGTTAGGAAACGCCGACCTCATCTAGTTTAAAAAAAATATGATTGACGTGTAAAAGTGTTTGTACAAACCTACTTACAGAAATAAAAATCATTTAATCATTTAATCATTTAATAATTGCTGTACGAGTATATGAAATCTTCTCTAGGGGAGTTTGGGTAGAGAACAATGAGTGGTGAGATTTGACAAAAAAATATAGTACTGGTGATTGTAGAAGTGAGCTGTTCTTGAGTGTTTCACATAAGAGGTCGTACCTATTTTTTTTTTACTTTTTTTAACAAATCTACAACCGCATGGATGTAGATTTGGTGCAGCGTTGCATGGATATTTTTTTTTTTTAATAATAAAACGTTGCCCCACACTAGGAATTTTTCCTGTATTGTGGGTGCGTTTACAAACATTTAATCTCACATACACAAACAGCCAGACCCGGAACAACTACCTGTAGGTCATACAAATATTTGTTCCGTGCGGGAATCGAAACCGCGACACGCAGCGCAGCAGTCAATCGCTTAACCACTGCGCCAACCGTGCCGTCAAAATATATAAAATATTTCCATTCATGTAGTGGAGTAGGTACTCTGCCCGCTGCTCATATTATACCTTATTATACCGACCTAGACTAGAGTCAAGAGCAAACCCATTTCAAATAAAAAAAATGCGTTTAAACTTTTATTAAATTAAATTATTTATTAATTTATTTCAGACGGTAGAAACACACGTCTTAAAACTATGTTATTTTGTATCTATGTGTGAGAGATTTTTCTAAAATTCATCTATAGCCTTGAAAGATTAAACACTTTAATTGCTAATGAAAAATCAATGATACATAACCACAAACATACAACCTCATTGACCATTGTATAGTCCAAGAGATGTACACGTAGATGCAGCTCATCGGATAATGCGATCCATTAAAACAACACGCAGCGGCTGGACCGATATTGATTTACATCAGCGTGCACAGGAGGATACTGTAACGATACAGTTTTAATTGTGTAAGGCTGAAGGTTTATTGAAGGATGTGTATAAATAGGTGGACTAATTAAATCTACATCTAAGAGATATGTAGGTTTAATTAGTTCAGATATCTGCTAATTCAAAATTAAGTCCTAAAGAAAAAGTCCTTAGAAATCACACTTCACACTAATCACACTAATATTATAAAGGCGAAAGAGTGTGAGTGTGTCGGGGTGTGTTTATATGTTTGTTACTTCTTCACGATCAAACGGCCACCTCGGGATGTACTCGGTTTTAATGTATATCCGATAATTTCAGTGAGTGATGGCAAAGTATTCTGTTTGTGTTTTGTTTATATGACGATTCAAAAAATACTCACGTAATTGTTCAAGTTTTCATTTCTGTCGGCACTCCCGGAGTGCCACTGTTTTTTTTTGATAAACCTACTCTGTCTCGCTGCTGAGCGAAGGCCTTCCCCAAATCCTTCCAGGAATCCTTTTGTAGAGCCACCTCGATCCAACCCTTGCGGTACGCGAGTCGTAACTTCCGCATGATCAACCACCTATAACGTTCCCACAGCTGGACTTCTCTCTGTGTTAGGGAATGGGTCGTAACGTAACTCACCACGCTGGGAAAGTGTGAGTTGTTGGAAATCAATGTTCTTTAATTTTTGGTTCAAGGTTTATTCTGGGTACTTCACGATCATTAAACCAAGCTTACCAAGTTTCCATTGTCCAGTGAATATACTCTGAAGGGTAAACGGTACGGTCTGAGAAAAACAGTAGGACCATCAGAAAAAAAACTTGTAATTTTTGTTGCTGACGATCCATCTGTGTATTTCATTTGTCTTGGATACATTCGAACAAGCCAATGTCATCAAAAGTTAAGACCGACAAAATTCGAAGTCAACAATTCGCATCAAGTTCTTCGCGTCAATGATTTAGCATTAGAAGTGTGAGTCGCGGGCCGCCGGCCTATCACGACTGCGCCTATCTGACACCCGGCAGACACGAGCGAGATCCAGACTCATATTTAAATGTACAGGACAAGTATGAGATCAGTGTTTGAATGGTGTTCCGTACAGGTAAAACGGGATAATTTCAAGAATTTATTAGAATTCTCTTTATTATGTAAGTACACCATATAAATTACAGACATAAAAATAGAAACAGTACATAGGGTGACACAATGGGCGGAGGCAAGATCTTTAACGGGGCGGTATTATAACTACGATTTCAGCTGGTTGTTATCAAAGGGCCCTTACAGAAGAAAGGGTCTTTGGGTTTCCCTTCTTTGCAGAAAAAGAAATATTTAGCGAAATGTTTTGTTTTTTTTTGTTTTTTTTTTTTTGTTTTTGGCTTGCTAACCTTGAACTTCGTACCGCCTCAGATTTTTCTTGTTCTTTTTTCCCATGTTTTAATAATTATTCTGCTACTTATACGGAGCGAAGACAAATCCAAAAAATAAAAGATAAAAAAAAAACGGAACCTTCATAAGATCACTTTGTTGTCCGTCTGTCTGCCCATCTGTGAAAACCCTTTTTCTCAGAAACGCGTGGAGTTAACAAGTTTAAATTAATGTCAAATACTCAGGGCTGCAATCACTTGAAGCAGTGAAAAATCAAACTTCTAAGTCAACGCAATAAAAAAATACGAACGTTTATGTTCCTGAATCAAAACCTATGTGGTACTTCCCGTTGACCTGGAATCATGAAATTAGGTAAGAAGCAATGTCATGTATCACAAGTAAAGGAAAAAATCCGAAAACCGTAAATTTTTTGTTATATGTCTACAAATTTGTACGGAACCCTCGGTGCGCGAGTCCGACTCGCACTTGGCCGATTAAAAAAATAAATTATCTGATTAAATTTTTTTACGCCTCTGGGTTTCAGAATCCTGTACTGAATCCAAGGTCACAATTGGCGCTTCGATGTCCCGGCCACCCTGTTTATTCCTATTGCTAATTGGGCATTATTTTCCCAACCCAAGTGTTACCTTCCGCCTAGAACATTCTTGGTAACAAACTACCAGGAGGCCTAAAAAGGCCACTTTGGCAGAATCATAAAAGGATAACATTATGAATCATACTATGGCGAAGATAGCCCGTGTTTCTCTTTTTTTCGCTGCACTTCGTAGCTTAGGTATAATCAAAGAGATTGGGATTGGATTTGATTGTTTGGTATTTGCACAGACAAGAAAAAAATAACAAAAAAATCCTTCACCAAGGGGATTTGATACGATTAACTTAACAATTAACTGTCCATTATGATTAATAATGTTATCCTTTTATGATTCTGCCAAAGTGGCCTTTTTAGGCCCCCAGGATTGTTCGGCATTCACCTACTATAGTTTCCGATCCTTCTCTAAGTTTCCGTTTCGCTTGCGGAACTCTAAAAGCAATTTGTTTACACTATCTCGCGAAAATGATTTATGAGCTAAAGCACTCAGATCTAGGAAACATAGTTCTGGCTGCGTATCATCAAGTATAGTTTTTTAAAGTCAACGTAATTTGTTGATTCAAAAATGAAAATGTTCTTAAGTAACTTTTTAGAGATTTGTATCCTGCTTATGCGTATGAAGTTTCATTAAAATCGGTTCATTCATTTCGAAAAACAAAGGCTTGAAAGTTTGTATAAAATGCCGTAAGGCGTAAGCTGTGTGCCGGCTAACGTTTCAATAGAAATCCAATTTTATTTTCACTCGAATGCACGCTAAAATCTTGCTATCTGTGTCACCCAGAATGATTTCAAATACCTCAATGTCAATTATACTCCATTACTTCGTATGCTTAAAAAAATTGTTTGCACGACAACGCAAGTAACGCAATGAATATGGTTGAATTGTCAAAATGAATGGCATTGGGATTGTGTGATATTTTTATTGTGACAAAAAATGGTTGCCTGTAAAGTCGGTTTTACGGGCGAAGATTTTACGTGACAACGACCGATCATCCGATCATAGTTGAGTGGGAGAGAGACGCAAGGCATTCGGCGGGCCTCTCTCTCGTTCGGTGACTCATCGTAACGTTACCGAGCGTTACACTTTTTCATAAGTGACTCCCAGTCGCAACCTAATTTAAGACGTTGTCACGTCAAAAATGATCTTTGAAACACAAATCTCAACTTGTCCGTAAATGTTAGAGACACACTCTTGACACCATTCCAAGTACTGCCCATTACAAAACAAAAACAACACATTAAAATGTACCAAAACAGCTGTTAAAAGAACAAGATTAATTATTTCTCCGTTCCAAGTGGTCCCGTTACGTTCTCTACTAGCGGGCGGTGACACACGTGACCGTTTTCCTAAACCCGTGACCTGGCGCCGTGTGTGGTCCAATCGTTGATCTTTCGCTTCTCAGTATTGATGGGTGATTGGTGAGCGTTTAATGTGAGGGGGCACTTGAGAAGCTACCTGCAGGGTAATTGCGTAACACACTATCTAACAGTAGCTATGGCTTTCATTTTGACAGTTCAACAACATTCATTGCGTTATTTACGTGTTGAGCAGACAAATTTTTCGAACTTATGAAGCAATGGATTAGCAATTTGCTTCAAAATGATTCAGATTGTGATTGGTAGTGTGTTGTGCAATTAGGGTGCTTTGTGGGTAGACTCTTGGTGCTACTGTCAATATTGATGTGATTGCCACATAGATTTTTTACATAGAATAGGATTGACTAAGATGATTGAGGGGCCCGTGGCTAAATAATAACAGCCGCACAGGTCGATCGATCAGGTTAAGCTACGCTTGCCGCGGTTGGTCTGTGGATGGGAGACCATCTTTACATACCGAGACCCCTCCGTGTCTCGGAAAGCACGTTAAGCCGTTGGTCCCGGCTGTCATTCGTGGATCTTTGGCAGTCGTTACGGGTAGTCAGAAGTCCGAAAGTCTGACAACCAGTCTTACCAAGGGGTATCGTATTACCCAGTAACTGGGTTGTGGAGGTCAGATAGGCAGTCGCTCCATGTAAAATACTGGTATTCAGCTGCATCCGGTTAGACTGGAAGCCGACTCCATGATAGTTGGGAAAAGGCTCGGCAGATGATGATGAGGATTGAATATAGAGGATCGTACAGGGAGTGTCAGGACGGTGTCGTAAGGGCTATATTTCACCGGGACACCATGGCGGCGCAACCAGTCGCCGCTACCAACAAAATGTATACAGCTCTATAGAGAGTTTACTCACCTGGTGTCCGTTTGGTTGCGCAACCAACCATACATTTTGTTGGTAGCGGCGACTGGTTGCGCCGCCATGGTGTCCCGGTGAAATATAGCCCTTAGAGTATGTTAGGATCGTAACAGGCGGCGTTCTATGGTTTCTGCCTGCCCCCATAAGAGGAAGGCGTGAGTTTACATTTATGTAGATAGAGAGAATTATGACGTTTGATAATAAATTTTCATTTTTCAACTCGTCTTGCTATGTACGTACAGACGCCAGCACATCAACCTACCCGAAACTGTCAAACTTTCCCAATCAACATTGAACCTTATTATTAGCGATAAATTTGAAAATCTATTAAAGAAAGATAGATTGTAGTAGCTTGATGTGCTGGCGTCTGTACAAAAATGGTTTTTTAAAATGGAATATCAAGTCGACGAATTAAAACTAGGGCGTGGTCAAAAAGCCTGGAAATTGTGGAGGTATTTTCTAAGCGTTTCGTTCCTAAGGGAGTCACGTAGCCAATCAACGCACGTAATAATGCTAGGTATCAGTGAGTTTTTATTTACAAGTAGAAGTGTTTTGTTATTATTTCTGATTTTACTTAAAGTTCACGGATCTTTGTATCTTCAAGATCGTTCTCGAATCTCTATTCTAATCTGATCTACGGCAGATCAAAACAACAACAAATTGATGACCGTAACGTGTGCGATGGTGTTCGTACGGAGATCGCGAGACGCCCGCGGGTTGCGCTGGCGCAGCTCCCACGTGCCGCGATGCAATAATGTAGGTTACTGGCAAGAAAATTATAATTTTTCTTACAATTTTTTTATGAAACGTTGGCTGAGTAGCTGTTACATCAATGTTTTAATCCCTTTGATAAGGACATGACGCACGATTATAATTTTTTTGAAATCAGTGATGAGACGTGTGAACTTTATCTGCCTTTATTAGAATCCAAAATAAGTCCATTTCCAATAAATTGCTGGTCACGCTCTTATGCTCAATGTTCGACAACCCATCGTACTGCCAGTTGCTATGGTTAAAGTCCGGCCGTCGAGAACTCGAGACGTTCCTGACACCTGTGCCAGTGCGACAGTTCTATTTAGTAGCTAATAAAGATCAAATTCGCAAAACATGTATTCGTTTGTATGAAACTGACAGGTGTCAAGAACGGTTCTCTCTAACCGTTTGGAACTCAATCTTGCTCATTGACCTTATTTCTCATTTCTACCATCTACTTATCGTTTTTTGCAAATTAGTCTAATAAGGCAATATCTACCAGCCAGTTTTTTCTTCCTTTTATTTTTATTAATCTAATGCTTCCCATAAAGACGCTTTCGAGATGTGGTGTTGGAGGAAGTTGCTTCAGATACCATGGACTGCATTCCGCACCAACGAGTCTATCCTACGCGAGCTCGGAATAAAGACCAGACTCTCTACGACCTGTCTCCGAAAAGTTTTGGAATTTTTCGGCCACATAGCGAGTAAAGATGGCAATAACCTTGAACAACTAATGGTTATCGGCAAGGTGGACGGTAAACGACCAAGAGGTCGCAGCTCTTTGCAATGGTCCGATCAGATAAGCTCTTCTCTTGACACGAAATTTCATGATGCGCTTCACCTGGCCAAGGATAGACAGAGATGGCGAAACTTCGTCAGGGAAAAGATGTTTTCTAGGGAGGATCACGACCCTCAGTAATGAGGAGTACGACTTGAGGAGGAGGAATGCTTCCCAACTACCTACCACATTACGTCCAAGTGTGAACTGTTTATCCGGAGCGTGCTTTATCGCTCCAACGTTTCATTGGTCCGTCGTGTCTGACACAGACTCCAGCAACACTCTATCATTAACCCTTTTATCCGACAAATTGAAAAATATTCACAGAAGTTTTGTTTTTTTTTGTTGTTGGTATCTGGACTAGCATTCAGGACCTCTTCCTATTTTTGGCCCTGCCTGAAACACGTTGGCAACAATATCCTATGGGAAAGTTTGAGCTGGGTCCGTATTTGACCTTCTGCACAACTTTTCTTTCGTCAACTCATCCTCAGCTAGAAAGGGGGTAACTACTGATATGACTCATTAGAATAGATTTATGGAAGAAAAAGACATGCTGCCCCTACACCAAATAAATTGGGATACTTAAGGGCTGAAAGATGATTTAAAAGTTGAGAGAGAAGAGAGAGACAAACAGTTTCCGTTACTTATGGTCTCTGACAAAAAGCCGAAATCGAGAACGAGACCAGCATAGCTATCCACGACCATTCGACAGGCTTCGGAGTCGAATATGGCACATTTTTGGTTATCAGATTTGCATATTCGGGGGACCGCGAATAGCCGTCGGAAGAATACCGGTCGTCGATTCGGTTTAAATTTGTGAACAGTGTTTAGATAAGGCTCCTTGGATAACATTGATTTATGTTCGCTTCGGCACGGAAACGTGTCGTAAAGTTGTGAATGCTGATACAGGAAGATACAGAAATGTAGTCCAAAATTTAACTACAAAAAAATCACGGATCTATTTTTTTCAACTGCCCATGCACACGGTGCGTTCACCATCAGCATCGGCCGTCGCCCGCGGCGAACACGACACGCCGATCCGATCGCCTTCGCCCGTCATTTGCGTTAGACGATGTTTGCAGCATCGATTTGAATTCGTCACGTTCGAACGCAATATCGACGTGGTGCAAATTTTCGAGGCGGAGCCCGAAACGTTTCGGTGTGAAGCCTGTGTGAACTGTGTGTTAGGGCTTTTATGCTTATACAGCGGGGATTTTTTATAACTTATATAATGTGATTATAACCGCTGACTACTTTATTTGTGGGCATGCTTTCTGTAATCCAATAAATACCTACGTCAAAGTCAAATCATTTATTTCAAATAGGCACATCAAAGGCACTTTTGAACGTCAACAATTACAACTAAATAGAATTTATTCTAGTCGCCCATTCCAAAAGGTAGTTTTCGTATGGAGAAGAATGGGCAAGAAACTCCACCGTTACTCTTTTAAAATGTTTTACAAGGTCTTGTATACATATTATAATTATAAGTATGTGAAGACGATGCACTTAGAATAAAATTAGTCTACCACAAAAGGTAAAAAGAATTAAAAATGAAGCAATGACAGGTACATCAAGTATGTGATAGATACATGGTGCTCACATATTTACAAATGATTTACAAATATTGTAAAAGTAGATGATTTCGTCTATCCTAAACCAATTTACGGGCTCTTTTGACATGTCAAGGAGTCAGTCAGTCAAGAAATATGTAGCTAGTTGCCTATTGCAAAACGTAAGTAGTAGGTTCTACAACCTAGAAGAACGGGCAGGAAACTCCGTGAACACTCTTTTAAATAGTAAAAGTGTCAAAGTGATTATCATTATTGGAACACGTTACTTTTGCACCTTTGCGCTGGAAAATGTTTTCTGTAATCAAGTTTGCATGTGCGGTATAAACTAATTTTCAGGTTATGGATTTCCATTTGTACTGCCATAACATTTCTGTAACTACTTCCTAAGCTACAATATTTTAATGAAAGCAGCCAGCAGTGACTCGCAGCTTGCATTAAGGGAACGCTAAAGTTGGGCCAAGTAAGACTTGAAGTAAGCTTTGAGGAACCAGCTGCAGCTTGGAACTGTGCACATTACAATATTCTAAGTTAGCAGGTGTATACATCTATTACTCGTAAGTACCTACGTTATATACTTGTAATAAAAATTGTGCTCGAAATATTTGTATAGGTACTACGTGTTTTTTTTATATCCCATAACTCTTGGGGTCATTGTACTCACCATTATGAACAACTTTTAATATAGGACCGAACACGAAATCGCGAATAAAAAACTGGTTTTCCCTACAATTTCACGAGTTACGCGAACATAGGAAAATGTAGGGAACAGCTGATTTTTGTTTTACGATTTCAGGTTTGGTCCCATAGTAAAAGTTGTTCATAATGATGAGTACAATGACCTCCTAGAGTTATATGGGATAAAAAAAAACACGTTGTAAAATATTAGGTAGGTACCCGTTGCTTGATATGTTACTGAATTGGAAATTTTTAGTAAATTAAATATACAGAATCCTCTTTTCCTGTCATTTTTTATTTTTTTATTGAAAAAGTAAAATAAAAAAAAAGAAGTAGAAAATTAAGTAGTCTATGGATCTTTTGGCACGTGGCCAATATTGGAACAAACGCCGCCATCTTGTTTTTTCAAAACATTATCTGGAGGCCAATTCCCATAATTAAAAATGTTTAAAAATCTAGTACTTAGCAATCTCATCTCAGCGACAATCAATGTCAAAAACTTGTCAAAAAAGCAGGGTATTTTTGACAGATTGAGACTGAGATCAGACTGTGAACTTTCTTAAAAATTACGAGAATTTCTTCTCAGAAATGTTTACCAACACTGTCACCCTGTCAATGTCATTCAAATGCCAAAAGATTCTTGAAGCTCTGTACTTATCAGTGGGATTGTCCGAAAGGGTTACCGCTGGCCCGGAACATAAAGGGCTAAGGAAGGAACACGGCTGGGTTTTAGTCAGTAAGAGTCTGACACTCCCTTCCGCTCCACCCAGAGCGGGAGGGGGGTCATTTGATGATTTCCCACCAAAAAAAAGCTCTGTACTTAAATGGATTTTTTCTTCCCTTTCTATTTATTATTACAGTATTT
Organism: Oligia fasciuncula; assembly: GCA_963082905.1. Lineage (NCBI taxonomy): Eukaryota > Metazoa > Arthropoda > Insecta > Lepidoptera > Noctuidae > Oligia > Oligia fasciuncula. Next base: position 18,734,844 of record OY720397.1, read on the forward strand.
TACTCAAAATTTGGGTGACTCAAAGATAGAAATAATGATGACACGAAGCGTAGGTACTAAAACTGGTTTAATTTAGCTAACTGTACTCCACAATTATTATGTAAATGGTTTCTTGTGATACATAAAGAACAAGCTTTTATAAATTAATAGGCTGTATCTCTGTGTTATCTTTAAACGAGTAGATAACGTTAATTTGCCGATTGGTACTTGAATACAACTATGATAATAGACTTTGTAAGGACATAATTATGAGACATTTTTTTTTATCCAAAGCGATTATGTCAGTACATCATGACTGAAGCAGGTGGGAGCTAAAGTTAACTAAGTAATTAGGGTTTAGCATAAGTACCGATTAAGTTTGCGGGCAAATAATTAAGCAATCTTTGTGCTCAAAAGTTAAGTAGTCTTGACACACCTATCGGCGCTAAATTACATATTTAAGTATTTTTTATGGATCTCTAATAAAAGTTTTTTTTTTTGCTTAACCTATAGGTAATGTCCCACAAAGGCCTTCCCCTAAGACCTTTCAGAAAATCTTTCCCTGCTCCACCTCGAACCAACCCTCGCGGTAGGCGTCCAGGTCATCTCACCACCGCTTTCTGGGTAGACCTTAGCGGCCCGGTCCATCTTCAGACACCCATTGTGTGGAGACTATTGCCCAGCGGTCATCCTGCATGCGGCTGATGTGACCCGCCCAATCCGGTTTGAGCTTGGAAAAGATTATCTAATCTAAATCTAAACTAAAAATATTCAAGATGTAAAATTGTTTGTGGTAATAATCTCTGGAAGAACTGATCCGATTACAAAACTTCTGCCATAGGATAATATGTTTTATGGCATAGACATTTCTCTAGTCAATAACATTTGAAAAAAAAATACTTTCGGAAGTATTACAAACACCCTGTATGTAATGTGGGCGTTGTGGTGGTAGGTCCGAAAGTACCGCACTAGTGCACAAATATCGCTCCGATGTAGATGTACAGTGAGCAGTATCCCGCTAGTGTTACAACTGAAAATAAAAAATAAGTTTAAAAACTAAAACCCGACTACTGAAAAGGATGAAACAAGAAAGTACCTTCCCGTGGTCGCATGCTACCATAGCTAGTTATAATATTGCCTGCCCTTGCCTTGACTGTGTTTACGTGGGTCACTGTTGTGCCGTCTCTCATAGGACCGCATGGTGGATTATTATAGCCCACTCCCTCTTCCAGAGAGGAGGCCTGTGTCCCAGCAGTGGGAACATTATAGGCTAATTATGCATGCGCTTATGCATTTGCTTCGTATAATATAACAAGGTTCTAAGCACGGATAAATGTGTCTCTTGGTTGGTTTAGATAGTAGATACCAAATTAAAGAAATCATCGAAGTTAATACACAGATCATTTTACTTGCATAACTTAATAAAGGATTTGAAAGATGTAAGTGTGTAAGTTTGCAAATACCTAAAGGACAATAATCTATTAAGTAGGTACGTACCTACTCAAGCTTAAGCAGCAAAGTAGGTAACCGGTTCAGCAGTTAGCTTAGAACAACCTACCATTGTTTACTTAATTACTGAAACAATTGCCAACTTAACGAAGTTCTAAAGTCTTACGTCTCTTTCTTTACCTTAGTGCCGCCGGTACCTGTTTAGAGTCCTACACGGAAATACCCCGGAGTGGTGGTCAAACATCCTACAGTCCAAATTCAAAATAATTTTTCACCCGTTAGGTTAATTGCGTAACACTCTTACAGTAGCAGTAGGTTTCATTTTGACAGTTCGACGAGATTTATTGCGTTATATATACGTTGTTGAGCAGACGAATTTTCCGAACATATGAAGCAATGGATTATCCTTCGAAATCATTCAGATTGTGATTGAAAGTGCTGTTCATGAGAAAAGTACCTATCTATAGTTTCCTTAATTTATTGAAACAATTGCCAACTTACCGATATTCTAAAGTCTTTGACGCCTCTTTGCTTACCTTAGGAAGTGACGGTATAGTCCACCCACGATATACCACACGGAAATACCCCGGTGTGGTCTACAAACATCCTACATACACAATACCCACATCCGCAATAATGGAAAAACATCGGCAAATCTCGATGGTGTGCGATAAGGAGACAACAATGACCAGCGGCCACCATTAGCAGCCATTACGTAACGCATATTAAGTGCGCTTTCATCTCGCCGCCTATTGTGCACTGTGACCGTCGCGACTTCCGTGTGCCTTGTACGAAACAGCTGGCTTGGGGAAAGGGGTAAGTCGGAAATCGGGATTTTTGAGATGAAGATCGAATTTACATTAAAATTCTTGCTTTTTTTGTGAGAATTTTAGACAATAATAACAAGTTTGTATTTCATTCTTGAAATAGATTTGACTTACGTACCTACTGACTCGACTTGCTAGTATGTACTAGACCTTAGTTTGGGACAGTACCTACATATAAGCCAACGTCAGCATCCTTTCGTATAAAGGTGTACCGGTATCTACAACGCCACATGTGAGCAACGCGTCACACTGACGTCACGCAAAATCCGCATCGCGCAAGCAGAATTTACCGCGCAACTAGCATAGATACAACGGCCCGACATGAATCATCGGGCAGTTGCCGGCCAGACACAACACCCGTCTGATCGGAGGATCCTCCCTTTTCTATAGAGTATGAGTGAACTTTACACCCTGTTCCTCATACCTCTATATAGGCATCTAATCGTAAAACGATAAAGGGGACACATTTAACAATAAATATCCTAACAATTAATCGATTGGAAACATAAGCGTACCATGACATAAAGTTAATGCTGTTGTAAATATTGTATCTACAGGTAACAAAATTACCAAAGCCAATAAAGACTATATCAATAGATCAACAGTAATGAAACAACCTCAATAAAAAACAAACACCTCAGCAACTTTTAACCCTAATATGCTATAAAATAAAACAAAATGCAGACCCGAAATAAAATAACCATATAAACGAAATAACGATCGGAAAAGCCAATAACATTGAAGAAGTGAACCACACTTACTTTTATACCAATCCCTGGAGTTTGGCATAATGCTGGGAACCACTGGGGCGGAAGGGCGTAAAGTTGAGCAGTAAAAACATCGGTTTCCATTGAGGATTAAGGCAATTTAGTCAATTACTGGGGCTATGGTAAATAAAAGTAGGTGTTTACAGGCGTTAACATTAGGTTTACTGTGTAAACATTAGAAAGAAAGAAAGAAAATACATTACAGTACAGTCTATGGATATCTTCATTGATTCTGATTAGTCCCAGAATGCCAAGCGTAGTGGTAGGTACTTTCTGTGAAGGGGAATTCCCGTATTAAAAAAAAATTGCATTCAGATCTCCACTTTAATTGCGTAACGCACTATCAATTTTGATCATTTTGAAGGATATTGCTAATCCATTGCTTCATTATATTCGTAAAATTCAACAACGTAAACAACGCAATGAATGTTGTAGAACTGTCAAAATGAGAGCTATTGCTACTGATAGTGTGTTACGCAATTACCCCGCTGTGTCAATCTGTCAAAAATGTTGTAATGGTTAAGTACCTACATTTTGACATTTATGTCGTTATCGCTGTCATGAGATTCGGACTAGATTTTTGAATGTTTTTAATTAGGCACAGGAATTGGTTTTCAGGTGCTGTAAATACATAGTTGTGACATGATTCTCACAAGACCCTTTTTAATCGTGGTTTATGGGGTTGCGTGTGTTTAGTAGTGGACGAGAATTTATTTACCTTTAAAGACGAAACTAATAATTCTTTCCGACATTCCTTGCATTTTCTTTATGGCAGGGTTCATTATGTAAATTCAGATATTTTCTTTGTCACTTTGCACGATTTTAATCTCTTATGCAATAGATATAATGGTGCTTTTGCTTTAATCTATCTAACAAACAAAAAACCAGACAAATAAATAAAACATAAATATCGAGAATTTCAAATAAATGTTTCCAACTTCACCGAACTCATCAATTAAGCGGGGTGTGCTCAACCCTGTCGCTCTGACCAACGAGGTGTTGAAACAACCGCGAACACAAAACAAACAAGTATCCATTGCTCGTTGTTCGTTCCACAAAGGAATTCCCATTGTAACGTAAGCGTCAACGGTCTGTAACACGTCAAAAACATCGCCCCTTTTTTATCGCAGTTTCCATCGTTTTGTAAAATTTTAATGATTTGTGGGAATTGCAGGGGTTTTACAAGAAAGTTATGATTTTATTTATATTTTGTTAGAAATGAATTTATGTATTAGACTGTAATCCCTGTTTTTGTGTGATTATTGTAGCTCATTAAGGAAAGCATGAAGCGATTAAATAAGTATCGTATCACTAATTGTAGTGACGTCAGAGAACTGTCGATGCATGATAGTTTATCTGCCTTTAGCACCACTATATATTTGTTATGTGACGTTAAATTGATATTCATGGCTTTTGTAGGATGAGAGTGCCGCTAGATTTATTGAATAGTTAGCCAAATGCACTTCTGTTTCCACAGTAGGTATTATTTTTCACTTCTAAGTATTGGAGAGCAGTGGTGGCCCAGTGGTCACGGACACGACTTACTAGTTGTAGGTCGTAGGTTCGAACCCAGACAGGCGCTTTACTTTGTGTAAATTATTTCATCGCCACTGCTCTCTAAACGGTGAAGGAAATCATCGTGAGGAAACCGGCATGTTCTAGAACCAAAAAATCGAAGACATGTGATATCCACCAACCCGCACTGGGCCCGCGTCCACCACGCGGGCCCAGTGCGGGTTTTATTACGGCCCACTCCCTCTCATTGAGAGGAGGCCTGTGTTCCAGCAGTGGGAACATTATAGGTTGATTATGGTATGGTCTAAGTATTGTAGCATTTCGGAAGTTCATGTTCAGCAATCGAGTTTTAAACATGCAGCAGTCTTATTTTTTATTTATTTTTTAAACGTAAAAAAAGAATCATCATATAAAGAATGATGGGCCAGGCAACTTATTGCTTATAACCGGCAATTACTGTAACAAAACATTTTATCTCTGAGACACGGAGGGGTCTTGGTATGTTAAAAATGGTCACCCACCCAACCAACCGCGGCAAGCGTAGCTTAACCTGATCGATCGACCTGTGCGGCTGATATTACTTAGCCATAAGCCCCCTCAATGTTACGAGTCAATAACTAATATTATTGAGAACTGCAGTGAACATTAGCGTCATAAACTAATATACGTTTACATGGTACTTGCAGGTCAGGGGGCTTAAAAAGGCCACTTTTGCAGAATCATAAAAGGAATTCATCAAATAAATCATAATAGACAGTTAACTGTTAAGTTAATCGTATCAAATCCCATTGGTGAAGGATTTTTCAGTTATTTTTTTTTGTCTGTGCTTAAATACAAATCCAATCCCAATCTCTTGCAACGAAAAAAAGCAAAATACGTTTATGATTCTGCCAAAGTGGCCTTTTTAGGCCCCCTGATATCTCTTTAACCCGGCATTTCACAGCCTTCTGCTGCTCATAATGAAAATAGATACTTATGATATAAACTTTCATTTGATGTAGGTATAATGTGCTTTTTATTGGACATACCGGCCGAAACGCCCATAATTCTTTATCTATCTGTTTCCAATTAAATAACGTTATACACACACATTTTTTTTTTTGTAAAAAAAATATATTCCTCCCAAAAATTATAAAACCGTCTATAACCCACTTTGCCGTCCACCGCACGCTCCCGTTCTGTTACAATTTCAATCCTAAATAGGTTCTAGCTTGTTATTATGTTATTAACATTAGAAACTACGACATCTCTTTGTACTGTAATCGGTAGAGCTTGCCTTTGTAACAGCTACACAGCATGTTACTTCACTTGATTCACATTATTTCTATGCTAATTTAGAAATAGGGTACTTTGGTGTATTGGTATTTTTGTTAGAGTACCTTGTACGTATGGTACCTACTCTAACAAAAATACCGATACACAAACTTTCATATTTATAATAAGATTAAAGAGAGAATCCTACTAATATTATAAACTAGCTTCTGCCCGCGACTTCGTCCGTGTGAAATTTTACCCTCCCCCTATTCACCCTGTTAGGGGTTGAATTTCGAAAAATCCTTCCTTATTTACATTATAAAGAGGACCTCTGTGCAAAATTTCAGCTCTCTAGGTCCAAGGGTTTGGGCTGGGCGTTGATGAGTCAGTCAATCAGTCAGTCAGGACTTTTATTTTTATTTTTACAGATAGATAGATGTGAAAGTTTGTAAAGATGTTTGGATGTTTGTTACTCAATCACGCGTAAACCGTTGAACAGATTTGGATGAAAATTGGCACATAGATAGACCATTTCCTGGATTAACACATAGGATATTTTTTATCCCGATATTCCCACGGGATCCAAACTTACGCGGGTGAAACCGCGGGGCGCTGCTAATACTAAATAATAGGGAAATTAAATAATTAAAAGCAATTAGATTTCAAAGTATAAAGGTGTTAAAATCAAATTATGAAGAAATTCGACACTTGATTCTGACTCTCTAGAGTAGACAATAGTCGGTTCTCAAAAAAAAAAAACAGCTGTTTTATAGAAAAGTACAGACGCCAGCACATCAAGTTACTATAATCTGTCAGATTTCATTAATAGATTTTCGACTTTATTGCTCAAGCATAAGGTTCAAGGTTGATTGGGAAAATCTGACAGTTTCGGGTAGGTTGACCTGCTGGCGTCTGTACAATATCTACGCGGTCAAAATGTGAGGAACAGATTGTTTTTTTTAATAACCCACGAAAAATTTTACGTTAGGGTGGTCTAGCTCTAGAGTCATGTACAGACGCCAAGCACATCAAGCTACTACAATCGGTCAAATTTCTTTAATATACTTTCAACTTTAACGCTAAACTATAAGGTTCAAAGTTAATTGGGAAAATTTGACAGTTTCGGGTGGCTTGTTGTGCTGGCGTCTGTAGTTACTGAAGAAATGGTAACATATACATATATTGCGCGTCGATAACTCTGTATAATCCTTACTTTACCGAAAATGGAAAAGATAAACAATTACCCTATCCAAATAATATTAAATAAAATTCATTTAATTCAGACTAATTTGCATGTCCATATGAGGTTAGTATTATGGAACTTAAAAACTATGTTAGTAAAACTAATTATAATTCAAAAATACGAATGTCAATACCAATAATATCAATGTCACAATTAAAAAATTAAAACAAATTCATAAATTCTTCCTTTTCAAGTATTCCTACCTATATGCAGTTTTATAAACCTATCCCACACTGCTGACTCTGGACTTTCAGCGATCATCTTTAGGATTCCGTTACCACTACTCCTAATTCGACGCATCAGTGAGGCTGACTTTTTGCGCATTATTGCGTAAAAGTCATCCACACCCACGTCTGCAAACATCCCCGAGGCACTGCAGAATCGAGGAAGTCGCACCAGAACCCTAAAGGCGTTGTTGAACTGAACCCTATATATTGCACCTTTTCCTGCCTGTATCATCCTGTAAAAGTTCCATTACAGAAGATGGGCCTCGCTTGACAACACCGATGCACGACCATTGCAAATGTTAGTGCCATAACCATCATTTAGAAGCTGCATTGACAACCATGGTTGCGATATTTTTAAGACATTTACATTTATGTAATTTTATTCTAGGTGCATCGTTTTCACATATAATTAATGTATACAAAATATTGTAAAACATTTTGGAGTTTCTTGCCCATTCTTCTCTATACGAAACTACCTTTTGGAAGGGGCGAATAGAATAAATTTTATTTTACTGTAAATTTTGACATTCAAAGTGCCTTTTGTATCTATTTGCAATAAACGCTTTGACTTTAGTACTTTCTAAAATTATGACTTTAATCAGGGAGCGCCAACCCTCAACATGACCCATCTAACACCCTCGATATCCACCCCCTAATTCCGACACCACATTGAAAATAAACTCGAAAGTTATTTTCCTATATTATTTTTGTTTTCAACCCAAATATGGAAAGTACACGTATAAAAATATAATCTAAAAGGGACAACGGGTGACAGTGACAGGTTACGCGAAGGAAGCCCGTGTCACTAAAAATAACACGAAAAGTTTTCCACCCCTGCTGGAGTCGAAAATGACAGTTAAATAATATACGTGTTATTATTATTTTTTTTTTTTTGGCAGAAGTCACGTTTGAAATACTTTCAATATATTAATGGACTGTTTATTATTTGATAGTTTTTCTGTTTCGATAGAGTTATTGCTATGATTCGAGATTAGCAGATGGATTGGTGTTCGCAGTAAGTTGTTATTGGAAGAACGAAAGAAAGAAAGAAAATAGGTTTATTTGCGGTAAGCATGACAGACGCAATAAAGAACATAAACACAAAAAAAAATAAGAAAGGGTTGGGGGAAATATGCGAAAAGGGAAAAAGGAAAGGAAAAGGGGAAAGAATCGCTGGTCATTATTTTTTTTGTTAGCCTATATTGTGTCCCACAGCTGGGCAAGGGTCACCCCTTTTTCCTTCGAAACCTCCCTGTCTTGCGCGATCTCTGGCCACGTTGGTCCAGCAAAAGTTATCAGATCATCACACCACCTTCGCCGTGGTCTACCTCGACGGCGATGTCTCCCTCAGGCATCCAGTGAGTGACGATCTTTGAATTAAAATCTCACCGCATACGAAATCAAATAAAAAAAAAAACAATCAAATCAAATTCTGTCAATCGTGTCAATCCGAAGCATCAGGTGGAATGACAGGTCGCTTCACCTAAGTTTCCACTGTGAGAATTTTATAGATTAGACTGGCAGGTAGTTAGTTGGATTGTAATAAAAAAAAAGTATACATATAATAAATTCATATACCTATACTCTTACAGGTGAAGGTATAGCTAAATAATGAAGTAGTAACAAAAGATAAAACACCTGTTAGGGGTAGGTTTCGATGCCAAACCCACTCGGCTTCCAGTTTCTTACAATTCCATCTTAACTAGACTTGGTACATCTGATAGGCTAAATTGAAACTCATGTAATCGTGTGGGTGTCAATGTACAGACGCCAGCACATCAAGCTACCCAAAACTGTCAAATTTTCTCAATCAACTTTGAACTTTAAGCTTTAGCAATAAAGTTGAAAATCTATAAAATAAATTTGACAGATTGTAGTAGCTCGATGTGCTGTGTCTGTACAACATTTTTAGGCAGGTGCAAGCTACATATTTTCGTATCCTAATTAGGAAAAATATCTTCTACAAATATAAAACTCAAAAAACTTACCTCTCATCTAAAAATAACCAAATCTCCATAAAAAAAAAATAACCAAAAACCCAAGTAATTGGCACCACAGCTCGTTTAAAATTCAGGTGTGTCCCGTCAGCCGTTATCTGCGCCGGCCGGGATCGAACCCCGTACAATGGACATGCGTCAACACCTCTGCGACAGACACGGTTCGACGGTTTGCTCCTATTTGTCTTTTAGTTACACTTTATGTACTTTATATACTCGTCTGTGAGGGTTTCTGTGGAGAGATAGATTAAGAAGTAAAACGTAGAGCTACGAAATTCATGAAGATGTTAGAATTTTCTCTCTTCCTGCAAATCTGCAATCTCATTGGCTCTGCTTTATTTTACACTAGCTGCGCCCCGCGGTTTCACCCGCATAAGTGTCGATCCCGTGGGAATATTGAGATAAAAATCCTATATGTTAATCCAGGGTGTCAGCTACCTCCATACAAAATTTTATCAAAATTGGTCCAGCCGTTTGAGCGTGAAGAAGTAACAAACATATAAACTTTCGCCTTTATACTATTAGTGTGATTTTTGGTGCATTGAAAGAGGCATCTCAAGTGAAGTAGTATATATGTTTGATGCACCTTGCCTTGGTTGCGTTCTTGTTTAGTATATTCTATTCTAGAGCAGCCATTTTCGCCGCCATCTTTGCTGATTGACTATGTTTTCGCTATGCCAAAACCTATTTTTTGTATAGCTCGTGCGATGATGAGAAACGAAAAATGGTTTTTTGTGTCTTTGTTGTTGTACGTGACAATAACGTATTGAGTCACTAAAAGATGATTTCCACCAAATGGCTCGCATTGCATCGGATCGGAAAGGATACGAATGGATGCGGAGACAGCCGATCGCAGGATGTCGTAGTCATATAGTTTCATTCCAATCGTGTTGGAATGTTCTAATTTTTGAAAATGGTTGAAGTTGACGTAGTATTGTTGGCTATTGCATTAGAAGAAGAAGAAAATGATCATAAAACACACAGAAGAGGAAATAAAAAATTTGGATTAATGATTGACAAAAATCGAATGACAGGCGAACGGAGCCGATCGCGCGCCGCAGCATACTGTCGGCTACGATCGTGTGTAGCGGAAGACGCCCGCGGTCAAGCTGCTGTGCGCGGCTTGGTAATATAGACTTTAAATACTTTGTAAACGATTTATTTTCTTGTAAAATCCGTTCCGATCCGATGCGAGCCGTTTGGTGGAAATCATCCTTAAGATTCAATCTATGATAAACCAACTCGAGAAAATTCTTGCAAACTTAACTAATCTAACCAAAACGAGTCAGCAAATAAATTCTCCATACGTAATTAGTTTACTCAACAAAGTCCCACATTTCCCTAACCCAGTACTACCCAAGGTTGTGTAAAGCACAAATCCGCAACTCGTTACTCAGATCCGTATCAGTGCTACAGTTCAGACAAGCTGGACACCGTGTAAGTTAAGTTCAAGTTAATACTGAACCAAGTCTGAATGCTGCGGATTAGACTAGTTCTGACTTAGTTAGTGTTGTCGCTCGGATGTACGTTTTGTGACTTAATCAGATTATTTGTCGTCAAGTGTACCGTGTGAGAAGTTAAATGTGTTACAATTAGTTAGATTGGGGCTGGTTTATTTGGATAGACTCGGAGTTAACGACAACTATCTACCTATCTGTTTAACGGAGTGCTATCTTTGTAAGACACCAATAACAAACTAGGTATTTGATTTCTGCATCTTTTTCTGTTATGAAAGACTTTTTCTGACCTTGAGCTTGTCTTAGCACTGTCTCTCTATATGCTTTATTACCTCATTAACTCTATATGAACTATCGCAGTCCACTGCTGGACAATGTTCTCTCCCAGGCTTCGCCACAACACCCTGTCCTCTCCGCCTTTCGCATACCTCATACCAACTAAACATTAATTTAGATAAGACTGCTGAGTTTCAGAATGGCCGTCTCCGAGATCGAATGCATTCCGTCGTTACTGTTAAAACGTACTATCCCACTAACTGTGTAGGAAAAACCACCTGGATGTTCTATGTTATGGGTTTGGTTTCCGCACTTAGTCCTTCAAATGGACCATTGTGCGTTGGCCATGGCGGCCGTCGGTGGTTATTCCAACCAGGCCACCTCCCTCCAGAAGCTGATTAAGTCTCCTGGTCTGTTGAGAACATCTGTGTAAGATCTGGGTATTCCGAGGGTTTCTGACCTTATCTGGGTGATGCCTGCGCACTCAAAGAGCACATGCGCAATGGTTTCATCAGCCTCCATGCAAGCCCTGCACAGGAGACTGTCCGTTATGCCTATTGTGTGGAAGTGTTTATTTAGCGAGCAGTGTCCCGTGATGGTTCCCGTCACCAGGCGCAGGCCTTTCCTGTCCAGTCGTAATAAGCGCCTGGTGAAACCACCTGGATTTAAACCTCTTCTCACAGCCACCTCACTTCACAGCCCCCTTTGCAGGGGCTGCCTTGACGCCGAGGAATCAGCCGCCACGTCATCCTGGAATGCGAGGCCGTGGCTTCTCAACGTGCAGAAATCCTCGGAACAATGAGGTCGCTCCGCGAAGCCTGTGAAGCTCCCAGGAAGCTTCTATGCTTTTGGGCGGAGTTAGGCTGGCTCTGTTAGCCAGAATCCCCACGCACAACGGACCGAATGAGAGTCTAAGTGCGGAAAAGGGAGTCCTATCATCATCATCATCAAACCTCTTCTCAAAACATCTACATACTAAGATCAAGCCCCAACACCACCAATAACTTCAGGCCCGTCTCCCCGTCTCCCCGACGTGCTGGTGTGTATGGCAGTAACACATACATGCACTTTACCAATTGTGCCTCGGCGGCAACATTAGCGCGATTGACATGAACACGGTGCTTGTTACTGGACTATCGAGATGCGTATCAAACGCCTTTGGGCTACTGTTTTCGTATCTTCGTTGTGGAGTTAAAGTTTTGATAGAAGAGGCTGGCAAGAAGTTATATATGTGCTTTTTGGGGCGTTGGGTCCAGCTGGGTAAACGTGACTATGAATTTTCTAGCAATGAAAAAACCACCACGTCAAGAGTAGCAACAGTTACCTCCTGTTGATAACATTATGCTACAAGAAACTGCCTAAGATTAAACTCTCATAATATTCAACAACACTTGGCAGACGGATTGAGTGGCGCAATTTGTTGTTATTAGCAGAAAAGAGGACAATGCTATTGGTTAAGTTTCTTATTGACAGCATTTTCTTTCTGTTTTTATAGTAAAAGGAAAAATTACTTCAAGTCAATTCTTGCGTCACTCGGGAATTGACATTTCCATAGCAGTTTTCTTTAAATAAACCAGTCAGTTTTTTAAAATTTGAACACCCGAAAAATACCTTTAGGGTGCTGTTGAGGCTTCCACCTTAATGTAGTGCGTCAGGTATGTTTGCCGATGCGCACACTGACGACTATTTTGCAGTAATGCGTAAGAAGGTGGCGTCGATGACGCGCAGAGTGGGAGGAAGCACTAACAGTATCCTGGGGGTGTTTGCTGAAAGGCTGGATGGGCCTACCATGGGTAGGTTTATCAAGCTTCATGTATTTATTACATGGGGCTTGATAAAACTACCGGCGGTCGTTTATTACTTTTCACCTTTTTTTTTGTTTCCTAAATATTATACTAACATAGTTTAAGTATAAGATTTTATTTTATTTATTTAAAAAATAAAACGATCAAATACTTTCCTGTCCCATCCAGCACAGCCAAATCTCTGTATCCGCTTCTCGGGTGTAAATGGGTGCATAATAAGCGACCATTCAAAATCAACCAGACACATTCCGCCCGGTATAATAGGAATTCTTTACTATACACATGTTTGTTAGGTCGTATGTGTGTCCGACATTTGTATGGAAGCCTTGAATAATGATTTACAATGTATTCGGTGGAAATAACGTAGAGGTTTTCGTTGTTATCCGAAGATTTTTATCGGTTCAGTCCTGTTTGTGGTATGAAAATCTGGTTTCGGGTTTTTTTTGGGTAAAAAGTTGTGTATCGTGCGTTAATTGGTTTATTATAAGACTATGAACAGACTATCACTAGGTTTATTGAGTTGGATGGTTTGGGTGGGATGGGATGGTTGGATGGGTGTATAATGTCTACTTTGCGTGTCGTGTTGGATTTCGCCTTCGCAAGTATTTATATTGTCAGGTTCCGGTGTCTACTAACAATCAAAATGGTTTATTAACTCTTACGAAATTGAAAGAATTCACCATGAAACTGGATTTAAACGTGATCATTATAGCAATTATTTTGTCACCGTGATAACAAAAACTATTGGTAAAATAAAATGAAGGGTGTTCTTTAAATTATTTAATGTAGGTACATACTCCATTCATTATAATATTAGAAAAGAAGCGGCCAAATAACGGTAGTTTTTGTGTAATATTGTTGAAAGGAGCTGCATTTTAGAGTTATTTTCAAATGTAAATGGTAAAAGGATTGCATTGCTTTACCTCCTACTTAGTCGTTCACTCTTGACAGAGTGGTCGTGGTTGATGACTCTGCATTTTCTTTGGCCAAAGCAGCCCTCGCGATGCTCCTCCACTTATTCCGGTCTTCAGCGTCTCTGAAATTCTGAACTATGGAGGTTTGTGTTGATGCTTTGATAAGGTCTGTTCAACGCGTAGGTGACCGACCGCGTGACCGCTTGCCCTCGACTGGTCCCATTGCTTTATAGCTATCGTGAAATAACTGAGTTTATTATAAGTTTATATCGTAATAACACAAGGGTGATAACCGATATTTTTTCTAATGTTAGGTATAATGAAAGGAGTAAAGATAAGACAACTACTTAACAATCTTTTTATTGTCGTTTCGACCAAAAACCGTTAAGCCAATACTTTGTTTGACCATTTAAATTGAGGGCTTACAGTAAAGCTCAATCTCATATTTCACAGAAAATAATCATTATTACCAAATTATCTGAAGCAAACCACAAATTATTCCATTCATCCGTGACATAATAAACATTTTACCATACGAACTTTTCCAATAATTATCTTGAAGACTATAAATTACGAAGGTTTTAAAGTGACACAAAAATCATAGTGTAGTACAAATTCATCTTATTACGAGCATCTGTATCGTATCGTGCGATCGACGATATATCGAACACGATCGATGGCGATACCATCGACCGATTGTGTCTGTACGGTGTGTTCTTGTTTCGACTGTTTTGCATTTCGTCACAAGGTGTTAATGATAAAATAAACAACTGTGTTAAATTAGGACCTTCACTGACTATTCAGAAGAGTTGTCAAATCAATCAACTCAGCTTGTCGCAGTCCACTGCTGGACATAGGCCTCTCCCAGGCTGCGCCACAACACCTTGTCCTCCGCCTTCCGCATCCAGTCTGTCCCATGTCTGTTTGTCAAAGAAACGATGGCCGGTGGAGCAGACGAGTCCTGAAGTGGAGACCGCGTATCGGTAAGCGTAGTGTATAGGACGCCCCCAACTGGATGGACCGATGACCTCAAGAAGGTGGCTAGGACAGACTGGAGAAGAGTTATATAATAATAATGAATATGCCACTGCCCATGAAAGCTCCTCATTATACCCCCAATTTTCAAATAATAATTGGCCTGCCTATCAATCCCTTCATTTACTTAGAAAATTGTACAGACGCCAGCACATCAAGCTACTACAATCTGTCAAGTTTCTTTCTTTTTTACGTAACCCAAATAAAAAAGTCACGTGACAGGAGTATACCACGTATCACTTGCGCGTATGCACCTGTGCATTCAATATGGCGGTAATGGCGATTTTTATTCGTACTGTAATATACTTGGGGTGATTTGTTACATGTTTCCTGCTTACGGCTACAGTATGTAGTTATTCCTTGAAAAATTTGGTTGTACATTCTTCTGAAGGAGGTTTTTATTGATACGTGTTTTATTTAACAAATTGATTGAAGGGGCCTATAATGGCCCCACTGCACACTGCTGGGACACAGGCCTCCTGACTGAGATAGGGTGTGGGCCATAATCCACCACGCGGGCCCAGTGCGAGTTAGTAGATGTCACATGTCTGAATTTTGTGGTTCTAGGACATCCGGTTTCCTCACGATGTATTCCTTCACCGTTTTGAGAGCAGTGGTGATGGAATTAAATACACAAAGTAAAGTGCTTGCTTGGGTTCGAACTCACGACCTACAACTCGTAAGTCGGTGCCGATACAACTGGGCCACCACTGCTTCTGTTTCTGCTTGAAATCTACAATCTTCGACTAGATTAGTGGAAACTGGTCAGTATTTTTCTATACATGACAAACTAACAAGTTGCGTGGTTCTCGAGAGCACAGAAAACACTCTCTAATATCCTTTTTGTTCCCAATTTGGCTGTTTTGTTGATCTCTATGAATTATCTTAAGTTAGCCAGAACTTACTTAACCTGGATCAAGTAAACTTATTTTCCTTCTTTCTTTCTTTAACCACCATTATCTGACCTTCTAAGGACTGACTTTACCAAAGTCAGAAATCTTTCAATCGACAGTTCTAATAGGGAAAAACTGACAAAAATTTAAAATTTATTCTCAGTCATCTGCCTAGCCTTTTCCCCAACTATGTTGGGGTCGTCTTCCAGTCTAACCGGATGCAGCTGAATACCAGTATTTTACATGGAGCGACTGCCTATCTGACCTCCTCAACCCAATTACTAGGTAATACGATACCCCTTGGTAAGACTGGTTGTCGGACTTTTGGGCTTCTGACGACCCGTAACGACTGTCAAAGATCCACGAATTTATTCTCAGTAAATTCATTTATTTGATCTAGATAATTAGTTAAATAAAAAAACAAGTCTGCAGTTGAAGAAAAAGTACTACCAGCCAGCCAAAGTACAGTCAACAAAAGAGATAAGTATGCAGGATCGTCGGACATAGTTGAAGTTTAGTAAGACACCGATGGATGTTCTCGGATAAAATTTTATTTTATTAATAGAAAACAAACAGCGCATTCATCAAATTAAATTTCAGTCGACTCTTTCAGTCGAATCAGCTAACATATCTCTGTCTCAAAAATCCAAAATTCTATACCAAAGGCGACATTGTTTGCTGAACTGTACTCGGACGTAAATCGATCGTTGTTGGCACTGGCGTCCTCGCAAACATTGGTATTCCTCCTTTATTTGATCCTATGATCAAATATCACACCCAGACCTTTGTAGGCAGCTTGTGTTGAGAACTTGAGAGTCTTGAGACACTATTTCCGCGAAATATTTCTATTATTTTCTATGCGGCTTTTGTATGAGAACTTTTTCTGCTTGAGGTGTCGTGAAACTGCAAAATAATAATTATTATTTTTGCGGTTTTTTTTGTATCCATAAAGAAACATAATTTTCCGGAATACCATAAGTACTTACCTAAAAGTACATGGGGTAAAATCCGTATTTTTAAGAACGATCGCATGCTAATCTCAATCCTATCTGTTACACTTATTTTATTAGCGTTTATGGCTAAATTTTTGTCAATTTCTTGACATTGATTGTCTCTGAGATGAGATCGCGACTAGATTTTGAACTTTTTATCTACGGGAATTAGACTTCATATGTCTTTTGCAAAAGACTAAGCGTTTCCTCTCTATTCCTTCTCTGCTATGAAAATAAGTCAAGCTGACTAATAGTCTTGATAATAATAATAATAATACCTACATAGTAAAGTCATCTTGACTGTTCCTCGTATTGTAAGGCCAATTTTCATCGACGATGGTTCGTCGTAAGGCCCAACTTGTGCTGTACCATTACAAGAATACCAACATAATTCATCAGTTTAATTACCAATGCATCGATTTTAGTCGTTAACTATAATTACTTTGAACTGTAATTATATGATACAGATCTCATTCGTACTTAAGAACGTAAGCAATCCCTATTATTCGGCTGAGTTTCGGTGATTTATGATAATTTGGTACCAATATCTGATCTTGTCAGATGTTTCTAAGAATTGGAAGAAATCTGCAAGTGTTATGCTGAAGTTTTTTTTTCTTCTCTTTATTATTCCAAGCACTTGAGGTTCCACTTATAATCAAAATGATGACTTTAGTGCCGTAAAAGTCTACTGTTAAACACACCATATTATGCAACTAGCTTCTGCCCGCGACTTCGCCCCGGAATAACTCCAAATTTCCACCCCCGACCCATCGTGTCGCATTCCATCGCTCGCCTGTGCTACTACTTCGTTTTCGCTTAATGTTATTTCTTTGCTTGGCTCCAAAGGGTTGTAGCGTGATGTTAAATTGCCTATACCTTTCCTCAAGGATTGGGCTATCAAATGCTAATGCATTTTTCAAATCAGACTGGCAGTTCCGGAGATTATCCCCTACATACAGACAAAGAAACAAATACCTCTTTATAGTATTAGTATTATTCAATAAACCCTATAACACTGGAAACTGAAGTACCCATAACTGCCTTTGCCATAAAACATTAAAATACTTCTATAGTTAAGTAGGTACCATAGAGTTTACATAGAGCAAGTCTCCATTCTACCACTTAACAAAACAACATTTAAGTGAACAACACAGTTTAATAGTTAATTTACAGTTAGTACAATAATGAGGTAACTGTAGCATTGTGACGTCACAAGTTGGTAAACAAACTGTAGCGTCCAAAAACGGCGCAGCCGCACCGACCGATTGTAACCGCGGACACTTAATGCCACCCTGCTGTACTGTACGCAGAATAACGTCGAATAGTAATATCTTGATTTTAATATCTGTTAAATTATTATTTCTACGTAAAAACTTAGTTTCAGGAAATACTGAAATTCAGCTATGTTTAGACAGAAAACAAGTTAAGTAGGTACTTACCGACAGTTATTTCGATTAAGTTTCATACATCAAACCAGTCATACGTATAAAAAGAATCAAGATGAATTCGCACTTCAATATGAATTCCGAATCATACAAAATTCAGAAGCGAAAAATCTATTAAATGAAGTTTAAATTGCTTTCAAAACGGCGAAGGAAAACATCTTGAGAAAACCGGCATGTCCTAGAACCCTTCGAAGACATGTGACGTCCACCAACCGCACTGGGCGCGCGATGTGAATTACGGCCCACTCCCTCTCACAGAGAGGAGGCCTGTGTCCCAGCAGTGGGAACGTTATAGGCTGATTGTGCAAGTTTAAATTGATGATGAGAAATTGGGAATACCCAATGCCTACTAGACTCTCTACTGCTCTTGCTTTATAATATCCCAGGGCAGAGACAATCAGGATTTTATTCAGGGCCTAGGTTATAAAAGAATAATGTAACTTTAATCGATATCTCTAACAGTATAAATAAAACAACCTGAAACCTAACAACAAACATGACAAAAAAAACTTCCATTGTACAATAAATAAATCCTTTTTTTCTGACCGTACTAGCCAAGTTATCAGATGCACAGAAGAAAGCCGAATGCGTTAAACGGTAGTTAGTTAACCACAATTATTATTATTTAGTGCGTCGGCGAATAAAGGCAACGCCCACGCCGGCTAGCGCAGAGAGAGTTGTGTGGATACGCCCTTATTGTTAGCTAAGAAGGTACTATGTTTGAATTGAATCAATGTTTTGATATATTAGTATAAACGGTACATACAACTAGCTATGGTGATTGTGAGAAAAATCATCTGCAGTTTCAAGATTTTTAACCCTGTTCTAAAATTGCAACTTATCATCCTCAAAGAAATATTCTGTAAAAAAGCAATGTCTCTACTTCTTTTTGCATTTAGCTTAGTTAGTATATTTTTTTCATTTGATCGAGAATAAATATGCAAACACAGATTAACTGAATCTTCAAAATCGTCTTCACCATGTCGTCATTATCATAATTTAATACATACAAATCATATTAGTAATCCAGCTGTTAGTAGAAAGACACGGTCGGGGGATCCCCATCAGGAACGAAGTTCCTAACGCGAAACTCGCACGCTCACACTCGTACATATAAGAGACAGAGAGAGAGAAAGTGAGAATTTAATAAGCGTTTTTAATACTGAGCCATCTAGTATAAGTTTATAGAAGCTGTCATGAAGTTGCCATCTTGGATTTTCATTTTGACTTAACTATCGGCTTTAGCACCCTCAAAAACCATGAAAACGACATGCATGATGAAAAAATTGAAAATGTTCGCAGCTGCGATCTTGGATTTTCATTTAAACCTAAGTATTAGCTCCATCACCCTCGAAAACCATGATAACTATCTGGAAAGAGAGAAAGTCGCACAACGCTTTTTGGTTACGTGACGATTTCTACAGACACATATACTGCAAGCCGCGTTAAAAAACTTCGTTCCAACAATGACTTTCCGCCACATCCTCACTAACCTAACAGCAACAGTAAAGACGATGCTATCAGCGCCCGCGTCCCTGGAAATCATCCTATGTAGGTATTTATTAACAATTGTGCTGCTTTGATGCGCACGATACCAACTAATTACTGCCGTGATTTATCTGTGTGACGTCATAAAGCCTTATATATATGTGTGTGCGTACGCGCAGGGTAACAATGGCTAATAGTTGGGTCCGTTGTGTGTTGTTCGAATTTTGAATTCGTATTCATGACTAGACAGAAGTGGTTAGGTTTTTGATAAGATGTATTACAGATTAGTTTGATATTGTTTTCGAATAGCCCCTTAGCATTTTTTGAACGTCGATATTTTTATTGACAAGAGCTTTTCATCAATAAAAAATCACCCTGTTAAAACACTGCCTTTATATTGCACTAGCCTCTGCCCGCGACTTCGTCCGCGTGAAATTTCACCCTCCCCCCATTCACCCTCTTAGGGGTGGAATTTCGAAAAACCCTTTCTTAATGGATAGGTACCTATTCTTCACACAGAATACATCCTTCAAATTTCATGTCTACAAGCTGTTTAGGCTGTGCGTAGATATATCAGTCAGGACTTTGAATTTTATAAACTTAGATAAAAAAATAGAGACGCGTCAACTTGAGAACCTTCTCCTTTTTTCGTCGGTTAAAAAGAAAGCGATAGGTATTTGGACCAGATTACTTTAACTTTTATTAAAGTACCTACAGGCTAAACGTTTTTGCCATTTCACTTTTGTTGGTACAGACGCCCGCAAATCAAGCTACGCGAAACTGTAAAAATTTCCCAATCAACCTTGAACCTAATGCTCTAGCGATAAAGTTTAAAATCTATTAAAGACATTATTTTAACAGATTGTAGTAGCTTAATGTGCTGGCGTCTGTACTGTTCAAAACTCTTCAAAATTGATATTCTGAAAGCCTTAAACACATTTTCCTTCACTTTAAGCCCCATTCCACTTAAGGTCTATCGTCTGACACGCGATATAACGCGGTAACTAGCGCGAGCAGACGTTTTTACACGTTCGCGCTAAAATGCGGTAAGTGCACAGTTTCAGTAACACCTGTGCCGGATTTAGAGTGCGCCTTGTAACGTGGAAAGTTACATAAAGGTGAGGTTTCACGTTAAAAACTTAAGATTTTTAGACTGTTGACTTGGATGAGTGTAGTCTAAGTACCTGGTACCTCTTGATAGGCCTATAACGTCCTCCAAGACCTATTAATACTGTAATTTGAAAACATTGTAAAAGCCAATTATTTTTAAAAGAGTAACCAAGGAGTTTCTTCTCCATAGGAAAAGACAAATTGGAACCGTGCACTAGCTTCTGACGTTTCATAAGTGCACATGTACCTTTTTTTTTTGTCGGAGGGAAACCTTCAAAAGGCACCCGACATCCGGGGAGGGTCGGGGAGTGTGGGATTTTTACCTCACTAAAACCACCCCGGTGATCATCACAATATAGGGGTGGTCCCGGTTCCTCTTAAAAGACCAATTCCGGAACCCCCCCGTGCAACGCCTGTAAGGCACATCCCTGGGGAGAAGGTTAATGTGAAATAAAATATTTTGACTTTGATTTTGACTAGCATTCATTTCAAAGAGGCTCCTGATTAAATTACGAAGTCAAGAGAATCAATCAGTTTCCGAGAATTCGAATGTCTGGCAGTTAGTCACTAATCAAATGGTATGGCTAATATTGGCTATCGGTATTTCCTTGTAAACCTAGCTAGTCTCTACTGAAGTGATGATGAATCTGAACATTGTTCTTGGGATGTCAAGAACCAGTGAACCGTATGTCAGTAACACTTGAAGTATGAAAACAGCACTTAAGCTGACACTCCCTTCCGCTCCACCCAGAGCGGGAGGGGTCATTTGATGATTTCCCATCCGCAAAAAAAAAAAAAAAAAAAAAAAAAAAAAAAAAGCTGATCCGATGTTTCACTTGAGTGAATGTTTCAATCGACTGAATGTTCATTTTTTTGTTTCATGCCACGTTCACACGTCTAGTGACTTGTAGTGTGGTGACTTGAAGTGAATTACATAGAATTGAACGCTCTTTTCATTTCATTTTTCGATCATTCGGTTGGCGAGTGAAAGATGCCACATGCCGAAATCCGACATCGTTGGAAATTATTATTTTTTCACTTTTTATTAATTTTGTGTTTAGACGGTTCACTTCGAGTGATAGATGAACAAAAAGGGAAACGTCTGATATTTGCGTCATTACTAGTTACTATGATTACGATTGGCATGCGATTGACTGTACAGACTCACATCAAGCTACCCGAAACTGTCAAATTTTCCCAATCAACTTTGAACCTTATGCTTTAGCGATAAAGTTGAAAATATATTAAATAAATTTGACAGATTGTAGTATCTTGATGTGCTGGCCTTTTTTATAGCAATATTATTTTACATAGCAATATTATTACTGGTATTTTATTTATTTTATTTTGTCTAAGCAAAAGATATTCCAGTAAGTGGTATACAATTTGTCAAGTAAAATTTTCCCTGCGATCAATCTCGTGATAAGAAACTGTGACTTTCTTTTATTCGGGAACCGGGCAGCAGTCAGCTAATTCAGTAATCAATATGCAGATTAAACTGTTAAACAATAATAGCACTTAGGCAGGTACTTGCCATTTGATAAATGTCTGATAATCTTTTGAGAAAGGTATTAAAACAAAACAAAGAGAAAAGGAAAGCAGAACGTCGTCTTACAGTAGGACGAAGAAGCCTCGAAATTTAGATTTCCATCGACATGCCCGCAGCCTAAACAAATCCATAGGAACGTGGCCGATCTACGGCAAGCTGGAAATGTGTTTCGCGACTTGTACTGCCTGTATTCTTTCATTCATTTTAGTTACGTAAAAAAAAAACCCAACATTCGAATTGTGCACCACGCGAAAAATAATTTTTGAAATGTTTTTTACTCGACGGAAAGATTCATGATCTTTTGTCTATCAATAACTATTAGCTACTCAACTATAGGTACTATCGAGTCGTTGCCTGCAACACCCTAATTAACTTAAGAATTCTTCTTCGTAGGATGAACCAGCATCATCGGGCGACAGCGGTGACGAGAGCGGCAGTGAGCCGGAGTCGCCCAGTGAGAAGCTGATGCAGGTCCACAAACAAGAGTGGACGTGCGATAATAATGAACGAGAAAGCAAACAAAGGTATGACTTGACCTTCCACATCAGTCTTTACTTGTCTTTACAGAGAAGAAACCTATACAGCAGGGGTGGCCAACCGGTCGACTATTAGTCCAGTCGATCGTGTCAAGAAAAAAAAAAAATACGTAGAACAGACTGCGCAACGTACCTAATCACTAACTGCTGCACGCATCATCTTGTATCATTTTTCAATCGCCGAATCGACCGCTAGTAGTTTTGTTACTTGAGGTATCACTTAAGAAAATGTGTTTTCTTTTGTTTTATCGTGTTGGGATATCGCGGAGATATCGATATCCATCACGTCCGTGAAGTTTACACACTTCGAGGATTACAGGCGTTAGTGTAATAAATTATTATTAAAATATTAAAAAAAAACTGATTATTATGATGTGTTAATATAATAAAATTTCACTCAGTTTTTGTAGTAGGAGTCTTTGGTCTGGACCCACTCGGAACTGGGCCCGCGGGTCCAGTTGACGTAATCATTTATTTTCTGTATTTTTATTGGTTAACTGGACCCACATTCAAACTTAGAAGAACATCTATTGTTTAAAGCTACCCGTGGATACAGTCGAGACAAAAATACACATATACAAGGGCACGAATCTGGTAAAGAATTACGTGATTACGTCAACTGGACCCGCGGGTCTAGTTCGAGTGGGTCCACTTGACCAAAGACTCGTAGGTATCTATCACCTGCTACAAACAAAAACCGGACAAAATATAATCTCTCACAATCATAGCTAAACCTCAATAATATTTGACATTTTCAGAGAATCCCACAACGAACCACATGCCTCAACATCCTCAACTACTCAAGAGGCAGACAGCAGCAAGCCAAGTCCTTCCCTGCCCAAACTTCTACCCAAGCTCGAGATGCCTGGAGGAGCCATGCTGTACCACTCAGGAGTTCTCGCTGGGC
This sequence comes from Oligia fasciuncula, assembly GCA_963082905.1. NCBI lineage: Eukaryota > Metazoa > Arthropoda > Insecta > Lepidoptera > Noctuidae > Oligia > Oligia fasciuncula. Next base: position 18,758,509 of record OY720397.1, read on the forward strand.
TGGACGGCATCGGCAGCAACCTTGGACTGGGGAACCTGGCTATGGGTTATCCTCATGGTTTTATATTGGGTCTTGCAAATCAGGGTCAGGAAGGCGGTGAGTTGTTTTATGCTACTGCTCTGCTAAGCAATCTTTTGCTTTTATAGTCACACTAATATTATAAAGGCGAAAGTTTGTGAGTGTGTGTGTGTTTATACGTTTGTTACTTCCTCACGCTCAAACGGCTGGACTAATTTTATAAAATTTTGTATGGAGGTAGCTGACCCCTGGATTAACATATAGGCTAGGTACTTTTTATCCCGATATTCCCACGGGATCCACATTTACGCGAGTGAAACCGCGGGGCGCAGCTATAGTATTTGATAATTTGACTAACACAATGTGGAACGTTAACTCAAATAACGTCATCATCATCATCATCAGCCTATAGCAGTCCACTGCTGGACATCGGCCTCTCCTATTGCACGCCATTCAACTAGATTTTCGGCAACTCTCATCCAGCTGCTACCAGCCATCCTGCGAAGATCGTCGCTCCACTTACCAAATAACGTAATTGAAAAAAAAACGTAGATCATAATTTCTTAGTAAGAATTGTTGCTTACTTGTATCATTTGTTGCTCAAAACTGATAATAATTTATGAAATAAGGTTCTAAAGTCAATAAGCAACAGGAAATATCTACCTAGTTTTAAACTGTTCCTAAAATTGAAGTGGCAATATCCGAAAGAGAAATGTGCTAACCGGCTACCGTGAGGCGGTGAGGCTGTCTTTCGATCATCTATCTATACCTATATATAAAATTCAAAGTCCTGACTGACTGACTGATATATCAACGCACAGCCTAAACCGCTGGTCCTAGAGACATGAACTTTGGAGGGTGTGTTCTTTGTGAAGAGTAGGTATCCACTTAGAAAGGGTTTTTCGAAATTCCACCCCTAAGAGGGTGACTGGGCGGAGGGTGAAATTTCACGCAGACGAAGTCGCGGGCGAAAGCTAGTCGATCATCAAAATCAAAAGTCATTTATTTATATATCAGGCTGAGAATCAGCGGGGACTGTGTTATGTAATTTTGACGAAGACAAGACAGACAGTAAGACAGTCCCCCAAAACGCCCGCCCTTTACCACTTCCTAGTGCTTTCGCTGAGGAGAAGAAGTGGCGCAACAAACTCCCCAGCAACTGTTCAGTTAAAAAAACTTACTTTTATACAATAGTAGGTATGCAAAGTAATTAATATTAAGAGACACAGAACATTAAATTTAACTATTTGGCATATGTTAGCTAGCCACGCCAATATACCTACCAATAAATAGAATGTAAACAGAACCTCGTATGCAAAAAAAAAACAAAAAAATAAATTATATTAATGAAAACAAAATTTACCACCTAAAAAAAAGCCTCCAGGCTTATAGGACATGACAGCTTACATTATCTACAGGACAGGAGCACCAAGCAACATGGCCCTACTCCTTAAGAACATTAACTATTTTCGTTAATAAAATACTAAATATTTTTAATTTCCTCAGCATCATCATCAAACCAGCCCCAGTTCATCACCATACCGCTATCAATGGCCATGGCGGCGGCGGCCGGTGGACCCTCATCCACAGTCACCAACGGCTGCGGAGCCAGCGCCTCTAGCGACGACAGTAGCGAACTACAAGACTTGAGCACTGGCAGAAAGTGACGCGGGAACAACGGTAAGTAATACATTGGCTAGTTGCTGACAATTCTGGGCATACTTCTATAAGACAATGAACGGAACCAAGCGAAATCAACACGAGGTTGCTAAGGGATTAGCTAAGGAATTGATGCGCAAGCGCAAGCGGTGCGCCTCCTTGGTGCGCAGGGTGCGGGCTAGCTCCAACATTGTCCAGCGGGCCAATTGCGTAACACATTATCAGTCGAAATCGGTTTAATTTTGACAGTTCAACAACATTCATTGCGTTATTTACGGTGTTGATCAGACAAATTTTTCGAACTTATGAAGCATTGGATTAGCAATTTGCTTCAAAATGATTCAGATTCCGATGGATTGAGTGTTACGCAATTAGGGTGCTGGTTATGATTGCCCGGCGATTTGATTGTCCCTACATTGGGCACTGTAAGTTGTGGCAGGCATGTCGCGAGAGTAGAATTTGTCATGTTATCATTCCAGTTCTGTAGACATTATATCAATTCTGTGTTTTGGAAAATTATTTGGTTATCTTATTACCCGACTGCGCCAGAAGGAGGGTTATTTTTTTCGAGTACCTACAACTTATATAGTTGAAAGTAATTCGAAGTGAAAAATACACGTACCAAGAACTAAATCGTCTGCGAAATCTTTCACATTTGTAAACTAAAAAGCTGGAAATAACAAAAGTAATTAAAATAAATAATAAAAAGCCGACTGCGGTAAAAAACTCAAGTTAAAAAAAAACTGAAAAGCTAAAAACAAGCCCATTTTAAATTAAATAAAAGTTAGAAGCAGGCGGGGCCCATACCATTTTTATTATATTTTCAAATTCAAATGGGTCCCTCCTGCTTCCTACTTTTATTTAATTTAAAATGGGCTAAGGAATCGTTAAGTGGTCATATAGTGAATTAGGGCCCTCTGCTGTGTGAGATTAAGTTACGAAGCGATTTATCTTGGAAACTTTTACTAAGCTGGGACCAAATTAGGTAGAATAATTAAAGACACATTTAAAAACACTTCTTTCTCTTCTCCGTCTCGCTTGCACGACAGTTATTCAAATTTAGTTGGCCCAAAACTTCGCCACTTCTACAGCGTTATCGGTGGCAGCGCAGAGGTCACTCTGGCTGCATGTTTTGGAGCACAGAGGGCAGGAGAGGAGGGCGTGTTTGGGGGAGGAGGGTGGAGCATAGTTTGTGACTTCACATCCACATTTAAAAACACATTCAGGGATACTATGGATATAATAGGTACTTTTGACTAACCGACAAAATCTTTCTCAATTGATCTGGGGGCCTAAAAAGGCCACTTTGACAGAATCTTAAAAGGATAATATTATGAATTATAATATGGCGAAGTCAGTACGTGTTTTTCTTTTTTTCGCTGCACTACGTAGATATAATCAAAGAGATTGGGATTGGATTGGTATTTTAGCACAGACAAAAAAAATAACTAAAGAATCCTCCACCAACGGGATTTGATACGATTAACTTAACAGTTAACTGTCCATTATGATTCATAATATTATCCTTTTATGATTCTGCCAAAGTGGCCTGTTTAGGCCCCCTGCTCCAACAAATGTAAAACCTTATTTAATTGTTACAATCTATTTACTTTTTAACTTTACAGGATCTGATGTGATTGACTAACCATTTGTGTTTGTTAAATAAAAACTCCGGAATTACTTTCACATAAAAACCTTACGAAATGATAAATGATTTTATTTATGTAAGTAGGTTTGCACAAACACAGGTCGATCATATTGTAAAAACTATATGAGGTCGGCGTTTCCTATCTAACTACTCTGAGAAGAAAGGCGGAACCAAACTCAGAGGTCACAATGTCTTTTAAAGTCCAGACATAATCTTGGTCAGATCATTTGAAACCATGTAGATTGATGTCTGAATTGGTCTTTTGAGGAAAGAACCACACAGATTGAGTGGACCTGTCCAGTCAGTGCACGCATTTCTCAGTAATCGTGCAGCTCAACTCAAAACTTCAAGAGCTCAAAACAAACTGTACCTACGAAACTTTTAAAACATGTTTCTCTTTACTAATATAGTTCTATTGTTTCAGAATCAGCCCGCAAATGCTGGAGATCGTTATGTATCAAATATAATCTTATGTTAAAGAAAAAAAAGTTAAAAAATTATGTACCAAAGCTAATATTTGGACTTCTAGTAATAACAAGATATCTACATTTGTTTGTAGGTAGGTAGACTTAATCAAAAATATATCACATTGTATTTTTCATACATGTCATTAATATTGTTCCATCGTAAGGCCTTGTTCAGATTGTAAGCGAGTAGCGATTTTGTTCAGAATTTATGAAAGCAGTTCCGTACATTTTTCATTGTAATTTATTAGGCCTCATGTGATCAGCATATTTAAAAAGTATGTCTTGATTATTTACTTAAAGTTATGAATAAATATTTTGCTCTAAATATCCTAGTTAAGAGGTAGATAATGATAAATTCAACCCATTTCGTAACATAACAGCTTAGTCAAGTTGGTTCAGTCAGTGGGTAGCGATTGCATTCTTATCTAGCGAAAGTTGTATCTACACGTATACTTGCTATTGTTTACACTTATCTTATTACTTCTGATGTCGAAAATTAATCGCACGAGAACATGCTACTGAAACAAAAAGTAGTCTATGTCCTTCCCTAGGATGGCATTTATCTCTCTGCCAAATTTTGTCAAAATCCGTTCAGTGGTTTAGGCGTGAAAAGGTAACATACATACAGAGTTACTTTCGAATTTATAATATTAAGTATGGAGGATGATTAATGCTATGTCGTGATTGTATAAAAATACTCTGTTAAAGTTGCCAATATATTTTGCTCGAATAATTATTTAGCTTTCGTAGTGCAATGAACGCAGAAGAGGAACCAAGTAACAAATCTGACATAAAACTTCATAGTTTAGTTATGGACTTTAACAAACATTAAATAGTCAGAGCAAAGATTTTTTTTCATTTTAATGTGAAAAACCTGGCTGTATTCGCGACACGAACTCCACAGAACAATTTTGTAAGTGCCTCACCTTTATTTACAGCGTCATTTTTCGTTCCTGCTATCTTATTTAGTTCACGAGTTCTGCAAAACAAGTTTACTTAACTTGATGAGGTTCCTGTCATATGGAATAGCACTGTTTACTCTATATTTCGGCACTCGCTTGCCTTTTAACTTGGTCTAGTTTTAAAATAAAATGGTGATGGAAATTTTAAAAGTACGTATCAGCCTTGCAATGCATGTCCTTGCCAATCAAACGTCACTTGCAGTTTTTTTAATAAAATATGGTATAAATAGTGACTATGAGTAAAAATTGTATCGTATTAAAATGAAAAACCTTAATTTATGATATTTAAGAATGTAGATATTAATATTGTTTGTATAAAAAATAACAAAACACTTGCGTATTTTTGTACCAAACATTAATACTTCTCATTAAACTGATAACTCGAGGTTTTAGAGTAACATTGATACACTCGTTTAAAACGCATTTTAAATATAATATGAGTTCTACCGTATTTTAGTTTTATTTTCATTTTTCTAGCATTGTTTAATTTTTAATTTTAATTAAATTTTAACGGAAGCGGGTAAATTTAATTTAGTTCATTGAGATGTGTTTCAGGATGAAAAGCTAGGAAAACCTGTGAGCTTACCTAGATATTATGTAACCTTATGTAGCGCAATTATATAACAATTTGCTTTTTTATTCAATTTATATAATCAATAGGTTGTTATGTTGTTGTTATCATACATGTATAAAATGCTTAAGTAATTGTATCCAATATACTCGTAAATACTACAATCTCGTAAAAATTTATATCAAAATATTAGTTAGGTATAATTTACCCGCTCCCGCTACCCGTCTACCGTCGGTAGGACCGCGGCCCTACCGTCGTCACTATCATTGAAGCATTTATTATTAGTTTGTTTATTTTACAGTATTTTTAATTCTCCCGTTAATGAGATCACAGGCAAACTTAATTTTCACAAATTTTGTGTTTTTTTTTTCAAAAGGATGCAAGAAATACTTGTGCAAGACATAGAGAGACTGCCAAAAAAGGTCCTAAAACAATTAGTATTTACACATGATCACAGTATTCAAGCTAGTCAAGTTAAATGAACCACCAAACTTGCACTTATTTTCTTGCATAGTCTTGCCAGATGTGAATAATCTTTTTCATTTATTCTAGCTGCATAAAAGCTAGTACAGTATGTGTTATTATTATCTGACGAACCGACGCGCGCTTTAGTTGTGGTAACCAAGTGTACTAACACGCTGTGAATGTGTACCCCGTGTCGCCGAATTCGCTCATGTCTCAGACGGTACCGAAAGCTCGTGCGCTTACACACACATTCACAGCGCGTCGCTTTGTAAGATAAAACACGTCACTACGTCACGTCGTCTACGTCACTATATCTAGTACTTTACTTATGTACAGACGCCAGCACATCAAGCTACTACAATCTGTCAAATTTCTTTAATAGATTTTCAACTTTATCGCTAAAGCATAAGGTTCACAGTTGATTGGAAAAATTTGACAGTTTCGGGTAGCTTGTTGTGCTGGCGTCTGTACCAACCTAAGCATTGTCCATTTTCGTGTATAAGCTTGTGGTCTTAAAAAACTTTGTGCATCGATCAAGTCAATAACAATGGTGTAACTGATTTTTCTCTTATTGTAATGAATGTTCCTTTCGTTTCGAATTTTTTGTAATAAACGTAATTCAAAATTAATGTTTGTTTTTTTTTCATCTTATAGTGCATATTAAGACCTTCTGCAGTGTATTTTCAAGTACCTACCTCGATATACCCAAAACTAACAAAAAAAAACAACAAACCTACCAACCTATCTACCAATTTTTGTACGAGGTAAGCCGGAATAGATATCTTTCATATGATTATATTATTTGTTGACTGTGCCATTTTTCAAAGGGAAGCCGGTAGGAATCAAGTTGTATGGAACCTTCGCCACTGCTACAATCGAGAGAGTGCATTCTCTCAAGAACAAATTCGCGAAACACGTACTTGTTCATGTTTATTATAATGTAATGAACAAATACGTGCTTTGCGAATTTGGTCTTTATTGGTTACTAGAATTGTCGCACTGACAGGTGTCAGGAACGCATCCTCTCGACGGCCGGACTGACTTGGATATCTATACAAAGTTCTACTATATTTACAAAAGCGCGGATTAGTTAAGAAGTTAGGTAAGTGAGGATTCGAATTACTTATTAGGCGGATCTCACACCATCACGCGTCACGTACCAGCGTGATTACTGCATACAAATTCAATAAAAACGCGTTTCCGCGTAGGCATTTGGCGCCGATTCCCGCTCCCCGTCACGTGGTGCGTTGTAGTGTTATATCCGCCTTATGCTAACTTCTAGGCGTTACCTAATAATATAGGTGGTAATATATTCATCTAAGTACCTTGTATCTTTAAATCAGCACAACATGTAATATATGTAGGTAAGTGATTAATTGCTAACCTGGGGGCCTAAAAAGCCCACTTTGGCAGAATCATAAAAGGATAACATAATGGACAGTTAACCGTTAAGTTAATAGAATCAAATCCCATTGGTGAAGCATTTTTCAGTTATTTTTTTTTTGTTTATGCTAAAATACCAATCAATCCGATCCAAATCCAATCCCAATCTCTTTGATTATACCTACGGAGTGCAGCGAAAAAAAAGAACACGGACTGACTTCGCCATAGTGACGATTCATAATGTTATCCTTTTATGATTCTCCAAAGTGGCCTTTTTAGGCCCCCAGATCTAAGAGCATTCCTGATTTGACTAAGACAACTTACACGAGAAATTAATTTACACATACAAGAACATATCAATACATACAGAATCAGTTTGAATGAAAGCTTAAACATTATCCGCCATGACACCGATCGAAAAGTTTATCCATTTAAACAATACAATATAATTGAAACGCAATTAACTCTGGATCCGCAAAAAACACTTAATCATAGCCAATCCACTATTACAGCTACGAAATCCGAACATAAAATATAATAGCGAATCGACTCGCAAAAACTTCCAAGGTATGAAAAAACTTAGTGAAACCAGTTTTACAAGACCTCTGGATCAGGACTGGAATTTCGAAATTCTTTGACAATGACAATACAGATTGGAACTCGTGGTTCAAGTAATGTTGGTGATGATATTTGGCGTAGTTATATAGCATCAACAATTATTATTCGGTATTTAATAACATATCGAGTGAATGCTGATTGGCTGTCAGCCAACCAATCGGCTCGTCCGATTTGTAATGAATATGCTGTTCGATACTATGAAATAGTGGAGCCGCGAAAAAAGTACAAACGCCTATTTTATTATGTATTTTATTGTTGGCAACCCGTTCTTGAGATGACAGTCGCACGGTAGACAAACGTTTATTTTATTACTATTTCTAGGCATACGTTAATGTTGTGAATTCATAATTTTAATCGCATATTAACAACAACAACAACACAACAACAATGGACTATTTATAGGTAGTAATGACCCTCGGTAGTATTCATAGGTATATACTTCAGTACACACTTAGCAATCCGAAACCCAGTTTTTCGATATAAATTCAGACAAATCTATAACTTCGACCTAAAACTTAACTAAAATAAGAACGCGTCTCCTCGCCATTTCTGTGCGCATTTGACAAGCTCCCAATATGGCGGACATTACATATTCAAGTGTAGACCATGGCGGGCCGCTGCGCACATGTATGCACTTGTTAATCACTGTACGACCAATGAACTGGCCTGTTTACTTAGCGAAGTATTAAAATGTTACTTTGTCACTAATTGTAATTGTGGACGTAATAGATTTAGGTTGGTAAAAAGAGTAAGGAGCCGCCTCTACGAGCAGGAGAATCGCGGCGATATGCTCGCCGTGCCATCAAATTTTCGCCGCGATGATATCGCTGTGTGGAGACACGTTCTAAGAGAGTGTATAGAAATACGTGGCACGACGATAATATCGCCGCGATTCTCTCGCTCGTCAAGACAGCCCCTAAGGCCACAAACAAAACAAAGTTTACCAAAACTTGTTGAACAAAGTTTACCAATGAAATTAAAAGAAAGTAACTAAACAAAGTTAATTGGTATCGTTCTCACTAATTTCCATTTAATTCTTAACCTCAACTAAAAACAGACACTTATTCCTTTCCTTTAGTAAATTATTCCACTAACAGACAAAATAAATTGCAAATAGGTACACAAAGAATAGCAAATAAACGTCGTCTTTAGCTAACCACTAATTGAATACGTCGAACAGAACCATTGTCATTAGTAACTTCGACGTTAGAGTTTAGTGTCGGTATTTTTAAATGGGCAAACGGTTCGAGAGAAAAATGTACAGAGTAACATCGCTTCCACGTTCCAAAGAGAAGGGAAATAAAAAATGTTTCAGCTGCCAGAACATTTACAGTCGGGTAGAAAAAGTATTGAACAGGGGTGAAATATTCGCTTGGGGTGAAACCAGCCATAAGACAAACCAATGGACTAGTTTATGAGCGAAAAAAACCGTGTAAAAGAAGTCTACATGGCGGGAGACATGCGTCTATGGCGGGAGATTACATTTTCCTGTAACTGTTGGTATCGGAGCAATAAAATTCGTGTGAATGAATTCTAAAAATGGTTCAAAATGACATATTTTCTCTGAATTTTAAATATAGCATACGGGTTGCAAGTGGGGCAATCCATTCCGCGACGGATATTCTAGGAATTGGATGGAATTTTCATTACTAAAGTCCTTTCCTACAGCTTCCAATATCGTACACACGTTTCATGAAGTTCCTGGAAAATGAAGTTTGTCGTAAAATGCAACAGTACACATTTATGGAAACTAGAGCAAAATTCTCAATAATACATCTGCATCACTATTCTGTAAAAGTCTCACCGTGAAAACTTAGGTGATGTGAGCGTGGAGTGAGCTGTCAATACTGTCAATTCCTAGCAAAAACAAACTCACTTCACCTAAGTTTTCACGGTGAGATTTTTACAGAATCGACCGGCTGGTTTCGATTCTCATGTTGTTTTGCGAATGATCCATTTGTACCACAAACCACTAAATATGTACGTTTAGCGCTGAACATAATTAGGACCATTGCAATGATATTATAATTTTTACACTTATAATATCATTGATTAGGACATTATTATTTTATTTGGGACACAGGAAACAGAAACAATAAAAAAGGAATACATAGACATATCATTAATTTCATTTGACATCTGTCACTGTCATCTTGAAACGGTTCACAGATTCAGAGCATTTTTGAAGTGAAAACTTCTTTAGGCGCGTTGGGCATTTTTTGAGATGGGAAAAAACCATTGAACTAACGCCACTGTTACCGTAAGCGACACTGCGCGTGTTTTGTTTATAAGACGATTAAAAAAATACCAGCTGCGGATGTGTTCGGCTGTCCTCGGGATGTATTCGGTTTTAATGTATGATATGTCAGTGAGTGCTGGAAAACTATTCTGTTAGTGTTTTGTTTTCACTTCTATCGGGACTCCCGGAGTGCCACTGTTTTTTTAAAAATAGGTACGTTTGGCGCTAAATGCATTTAATTTTATGAAATGATATGTGGTGCAAGCGCTGCAAATAGATTAATTTGAGGAAGAGAAACAGTAGATGGGATCTTCCTCCTGTTTGCATAATCAGCCTATAATGTTCCCACTGCTGGGACACAGGCCTCGTCTCTTCGAGAGGGACTGGCCCTGGGCCCGCGTGGTAGATTTCAGCTCTACCACGCGGGCCCAGTGCGGGTTGGTAGATGTCACGTTTCTTCGATTTTTTGGTTCTTTATGACATGCCGGTTTCTTCACGGTGTTTTCCTTCTCAGTTTTGAGAGCAGTGGTGATGAAATTATTTAGCCAAGGTAAAGCGCCTGCCTGGGGTCCGAACCCCCGAAATACAACTCATTACACGTCTGTTTCCACTGGGCTACCACTGCTCTACTACAGGAAAAATTGTCCGTATCTTTTCTCGAGTAAAATAAAAAACTGGCCAAGTGCGAGTCGGACTCGCACACGAAGGGTTCCGTACCACAAGGCAAAAACGCCGAAAAAAAACACGTTTGTTGTATGGGAGCCCCCCTTAAATATTTATTTTATTTTGTTTTTAGAATTTGTTGTTATAGCGGCAACAGAAATACATCATCTGTGAAAATTTCAACTGTCTAGCTACCGCGGTTCTTGAGATACAGCCTGGTGACAGACAGACGGCAAAAACGCCGAAAAAAACACGTTTTTTTGTATGTGAGCCCCCCTTAAATATTTATTTTATTTTGTTTTTAGTATTTGTTGTTATAGCGGCAACAGAAATACATCATCTGTGAAAATTTCAACTGTCTAGCTACCGCGGTTCTTGAGATACAGCCTGGTGACAGACAGACGGACGGACGGACGGACGGACGGACAGCGAAGTCTTAGTAATATGGTTCCGTTTTTACCCTTTGGGTACGGAACCCTAAAAAAGACTAAAAAAAAATACTTGTAGTCGTAAGTAATCATTCAGGAAATGATTACTAACGAATACAAGTATTTCTATATTTTTCTTTACACATAGATCAGTGGACCTAAAAAGGCCACTTTGGCAGAATCATAAAACGATAACATTATGAATCATAATATGGCGAAGACAGTCCGTGTTTCTCTTTTTTTCGCTGCACTACGTAGGTATTATCAAAGAGATTGGGATTGGGTTTGGATTGAATTGATTGGTATTTTAGCACAGACAAAAAAAAACTGAAAAATCCTTCACCAATGGGATTTGATACGATTAACTTAACTTACTTTCTAGGCCCCCTGAATACAGGTGAAAACACGCAAGAACCATTACCTTACCCCACCACCAGTTTACTAAAGACAAACTGATAAATTCTGAAAGCATCTGAATCCACAGGCTGATACAGTGATGTCTCATCTAAATAAGAAGATAATGGTTGCAGCCTCCAAACAACAAACTCATTCTATTATCAACAGAAAAACCGGGATTTCAGCTTCTCCCATCCACATTCTACTCAAATGTAACATGTAACAAATCTAGCAGCCATCGTATTCCAATGTAAACCCGTGTAAGTATCGTATTACTAATGTATTACTGACAACTGTCCGTTCCTCACACGGCTATCTACTATCTTCGGGCCGTCACTCTAGTTTGCAAACCTAATTCCCGTATGTAATACATATAAATAAGTGTTACGGCGGTCGGTAGATTGTGATTGGGTGTAATTGGAAAAGTGGCCTTTCTTTTGTGGGGTCTATTTTGAATCTAGCATGTTTTAATCATTATGTGGTATGAGTCTATAATTGCCTCTAAGCAAGAAAAGGCCTCGAGGAACGAGGAGTGACCACCACGTCTGCTAAGTGCGAGTAGCCACAACACATTTAGTTTAGTCCGGCGAGGTAATTGCATAACATAATCCCAATGCATTTTGACAATTCAACATTATTCATTGCGTTATTTACGTAATTGAGCAGATGAATAATTCAAACATATGATGCAATGGAATACGAATTTTCTTTAAAATCCTTCGGTTTGTGGTAAAAAGTGTAAAGCAGTTAGGATGCAGATTTCCTCATGATGTTTTCCTGCGCTTAAGCCTAAGTGTCTAGTACCTTAGTTTAGTGTAAAAAGGATTGGACTTTCACCTCTCCTTTTTTTCGTTCGAATGTAGGTATCAGTGTTGATACGCATACCTACATCATATTTAAAATAAAAAGCTTTCGACCTAACGAAGCATGAAAATAATTTTTCTCGCCAGTACGATAATTTCAGCTCCTTTTGGAAACATGACTTACAAGTACAAACAAACCAAACTAATGCATATTCAGCTCAGTTGAAACCAATCACATCTTGACTTCAGAGCAACTACAACCTTCCGAAGTTATGTACAGAACACAGGATTCAAACCGTAAAGTTGTGACAAGTTGCTAGTCCGACGTTCACAAACATAATTACACGATGGCCTGCGCTTTACAAGTTTCGCTTCTAACTAGAAGGCCTGTAACAGACAAGAAGACATTTTAACAGGTTATCTTGGGATTCGTGATGTGTTGAGAATGTAATCTTATCACGTGTGTGTGCTTTCATGCACTGAAAAAAATAATTTCTTACTACAGCACATTAAAGCGATTTCATTAAGACTTACTGACTTTATACAGTAAGAAGAAATGTTTGTAAAACAGTAAAATTCAAAACAGTAATATTTAATGATTGAACATACTATTTACTGAAAAAAAACAAATGGAGGAGCTTTCCGTTTTTTTATTAGTAAGTAAATTTCAATGGTTTGAACGATATCACCAAATACTGTCATAACGGTAACATTTTGCCTCAAGCTGATCAGTAAAAAATACTCTTTTGAACGTTAGGAACTGTTTAGAGCAGTTCAGATTAATGTTTTTTCATTTTTATTTACTGCCTATTTTGTTTCAGTGTGAGTGACCAACTTGTCCATACACAAAATGTCCGTACGTCGTCCGTACAAACGCCACCAATGCCGCGATTGGAGTGGCCCACCTACTGAGCCACATGGAGAGTTGGAGACCAGTAACAGCCCAGTGGTAAGGCCCCGATTTGCGACGAATCCAGGCAGGTGCCTTGTGTAAATTATTTCATCACCACTGCTCTCAAAAATGATAAAGGAAAACATCGTGAGGAAACCGACATGTGCTAGAACCAAAAATTCGAAGACGGGATCCTGCCGTTTTGCCGAAAAGATTTTGCCAAAATTTCACTACCCAAACAAATTTTCGCAACCTTTTATTATACCAATGCAATGTTTGGAATAATTTTAGTATGCACATTTTCATTTGGTCAAATTTTTACTTGGCAGAATATTATTAAGGATAGTGTCATTTAGGCATTTGGTCTTTAATCAAATGATTTATTACGGCAAACAATCTTTAGACAATAAACGTTTGGTCAAACGATTTGTTATGACAAAAAATATAAAGGCTTAAATAAAAATTTTTGAGAAATTTTTTTTGGGATTTAAATAATTAAAAAATGCAATTTTATTTTAAAATAATCATTTATTTAATACAAAATATTTGTAACTTACTATTTTAATTTTTTTGCAATGGACATTAATCGAGAACCGAATTAGTTACGAGGTTAATTATTTAAAAAAAAATGCTTAGGTTAGGTTAGGTGAAAACTGGGACCTCCTACGCACGAGCCGAGCGAGCGAAGCGAGCGGTGCCGCGGCAGCGGCCGGCGAGTGCCAGAAACGACTAAATTATATAGAAAAAAAATATGGAAAAAAGAGATTATTTTTAACAGGCTATCGAGAACCGAATTACGAGGTTAATTATTTAAAAAAAATGCTTAGGTTAGGTTAGGTTAAAACTGTGACCTCCTACGCACGAGCCGAGCGAGCGAAGCGAGCGGTGCCGCGGCAGCGGCCGGCGAGTGCCAGAAACGACTAGTATAATCTAGTCGTTTCTTTTATTATATCTCTTTTATTAGAAAAAAAAATATGGAAAAAAGAGATTATTTTTAGCAGGCTATCGAGAACCGAATAAATTAGACGAGGTTAATTATTAAAAAAAAATGCTTAGGTTAGGTTAAAACTGTGAGTACTGTGACCTCCTACGCACGAGCCGAGCGAGCGAAGCGAGCGGTGCCGCGGGAGCGGCCGGCGTGTGCCAGAAACGACTAGATAAAAAAAAAATGGAAAAAAAAGTCTACCCTAAACTGAACTAGTTAGACGAGATTAATTATTTTAAAAAATACTACCAGAATACTTAATATTATTATTACCTGTTTAGAATTTGTCCCAAGTGGAAAAAACACCCTTGTAATAAAACGTCTTCAAAGTTAGATCTTATGCTTGAAATGGCTGCCTTAAAACTGCGAAAACTGACGATACTAAATATTTGGCAAATGTAATTTTGCGTAAAATGAGTTATTCCAACTGAAATATTTGACTAAATAAAAATTGGTAAAAGTACTAGTTGGTAAACAAGTTATTGTTTAAGGCTTGTTTAGTTTTATTATAATCACTAAAACGGATAATAGTGGCCACTATTTTCCGTTTTAGTGATTATAATAAAACTAAACAATTTAAAACTACCGTTTATACTAATATTAACGTATAATCTTGTGGAGCACAACTTAAAATGCTTATTTTCTGCATTTTCATTCTAAAATAAAAGAAATAACCAAACAAACGATGAGGGCGCCACTGTGCGCTCGGTGCAGCCTTAAACGTTCACTTGCCAAACATTAGGTTTGGGTTACAATTATTTGTGAAGAGATTTTTTGCTAAGTAATAATTTGGCAAATGAAATTATGCGGAAAATTGTTTGGGAAGTGATAATTTGGCAAAATCTTTTCGGCAAAACAAGGGAGACCCTTCGAAGACATGTGACATCTGCCAACCCGCATTGGGCCCGCGTGTTACATTACAGCCAATTCCCTCTCACAGAGGTGTGTGATTTTCCGACTATTTTCGGCGTCAATCGGAGGTAGACGGACAAATGGAAAACATCTTTCGTTCGTATCATTCTTCAATGGTCTCACTTCGTAAAATTGCATCAAAGTAAGTATAAATATAGAAAACTAGTAGCTAATATACACAAAGAAACATCAACAATCCCAGCACATTGTCAAGTCATCTACCGCAAGGATATCAGCTTCAAGACAGCAAGGTTTGTTGAAATTAAAATATTTTTCCTGTACGCAGCCATCTTGAATAGTTCCTACAAGTCTTTGTTTACGGAAAATTATTATAAACTTATGCGCCCTGTATGGCGATTTCTTTTTTTTTCTATGAATTAATAACTATGTATGTAGGTAATCAAAGAAATTAGTGGTGTTTTGCATCTTAGGTTTTAATGCTGCTGAAGAAGTTTTAATTTAGCAGAATAAGTTCGTTTCAATGTATAATATAATTACAGATACGAAACGTATCCCGAATCTTGGGTAGTACACAGGTAATTTCAATAATGATTATTTTAATAATTCGCGAGCCTGTGAAAGCAATATCAAAATCATAATTTTCCTTTTTTCAGTTTGAGCTCACACAACTATGTAGGTAAATAGGTAGGTATACATCTATGGATTCCCATGTGTAAACAATCATCAGATATATGAAGTAATTAACTAGATTTACAGCCGAACTCGGTCGTACGGTGAACGTAAAGCATAATATCCTATCTTTACGATTTTGTTTGTCACCTACTAACATGATTAGGTACGTGGGACCTTACAGAAGTAGGCGAAAATATTTTCTATGTACAGACGCCAGCATATAAAGCTACTACAATCTGTCAAATTTCTTTAATAGATTTTCAACTTTATCGCTAAAACATAAGGTTCAAAGTCGATTAGGAAAATTTGACAATTTCGGGTAGCTTGATGTGCTGGCGTCTGTACGTTATAAGGGAAAAACAGACAGGTTTGTGTACGCCAGCAATCCACCGCTCTCTGCTTCGCTGTGTTTTCAAAAACCCTATTTATTTGAATCTACTATCAAATCTAATCTGTGTCCCTGATTCCGTAACACACTATAAATCTCAATCTGATTATCATTTTGATGGATATTGCTAATCCATTGGATAGTTCATATTATTATATTCGAAAAAAAATTCTGCTCAACAACGTAAATAACGCAATGAATGTTGTTGAACTGTCAAAATGAAAGCCATAGCTACTGAAAGTGTAGCCTCAGCTTAGTCGCTAACCCATAAAATAGCAGAAAAAATAATAATAATCTACTCAGTAACCTAAAAGAAAATCGGGATAGTATCCATCACAGACATACCTGCTAGTCGTATATCGTGGAATATCAACAGAAACTTTATCATTTCACCTACCACATATTTTATCTCTCAAAAAAGAGGGAAAAGATTTTCCTCAACCGAAAACTGCCCAAATTGAGGGACTTCCTACTGTACGTACCTGCACACAGCGTAACGAAAATTTTCCTCTTAACAACAGACAAAAAACTCGTTGTATTAAAGATTCAATGTTGCCAGCGCATGAATATTTTGCTAATGCTCATTATTCTAATAAATGTTACCCGTAATTGGAAATCGCACGTCATTTTTGGTTAGAGGGTGACCATAATAAAAAACAAACGACGATTGTATTTGCATTGTCTACAGAGTAAATTAATTTTCATGCAAATTTAATGATGAATGAAAATCTGTTAGTTCTTAAAGTGTCGGCCATTTATAATTCTGATTGGCAAATTAACATATTTAGAACGTCAATCTATTCAGAAATTAATATTTATATTGCGTGCATTTGTTAGTGTTCCTAATGAACTTGGAGCAGGATAACTAGTAATTTTGCAACTGAGCGACTTAAGCAATGATTTACTCAATCATAATCATCAGACGAAAGGTCCATGAATCTGTGTCGTGAGGAAAGTTTTGAGTATAAATGTCGATAGCTCTAAGAGTAGGGGAAGACCAAAGAAACGATGGATGGAATGTCTGAATGATGATATGGTTAGAAAGGGGGTGACTACCGAGATGACGACTAATAGAGAAGTATGGAAGAAAAAGACATGATGCGCCGACCACAAATAAATTGGGATAAGGATTGGGGGATGAGGATGATGATGAAGAATCTATGAATAAGCAAAGACAACGATCGTGGATCTTTGGCAGTCGTTACGGGTGGTCAGAAGCCCGAAAATCTGACAACCAGTCTTACCAAGGGGTATGGTACCTATTACCCAATAACTGGGTTGTGGAGGTCAGATAGGCAGTCGCTCCGTGTAAAATACTAGTATTCAGCTGCATCCGGTTAGACTGGAAACCGACCCCAACATAGTTGGGATAAGGCTAGGCAGATGATGATCAAAACCGACGAAAACCAGTCAAAATATTGTGTAATTTCTATAAAAAAAAATTGGGATAAGAATAATTCTTCTTCATCGAAAGTCAAAATCGTGAATAAAATTAATTCTTATTTGAGTACGGTACTTAAATACACGAGCGGCACGGGTGTCGACGGTGTTGACGGCTGTAGTTGCCTTCTGTAGTCGACGCATGTCGCTCGTGTGTACGAGCACTTATTCAACATCGCCATAAAAATAATGGGTAATGTCTTAATCTCTTTATCAAAACAGCAAAACTACAATAACTTCCAAAATAATGGTCACATCAATAACCAATCGCTATGTCCAAGCACGCGCCCGCCTAAATCGTCCGTCCGGTCTCAATATGGCGGCCCATCGGCGTTCAACTCACGCGCAGCACCTCGCACCGCCTGAAGGACGGTTTTCACGTGTAAATATCATTGTTTGTACGTTTGAATGTGTGACTAAATGTTTATGGAAGTGTGTGTGAGAAGAACAAAGAATGTACCTATGTAGGTGTACCTATGTAGGTGTACCTAGTATGTTTAAGAATTTTCATGAGGAAGGAGTTTGAAGCGTAGAAGTATTTTCCAGGAATTTAGGTCATTGTTCAACACTATGGCTCAATGACCCGTTTACAGGTTAATTTACCTGTGAAAATAGTTTTTTTTGTTAATATCAGTGGTGTTGGATGCGGTGTAAATAAAACAAGGAATATAGCATGTAAAGTACCTGTTGCATAAAGAATTTTCATCTAGAAAGTGTCTAAAATTGTATGCACTAGTTAAAGTTTGTTTATGTATGTACAGCGGTGCTATTCTGTAAAAAGATCACCGTGATAACTTAGGTGAAGTAAGCTTTAAGTGATCTGTCATTCCACCTGATGCTAGGAATTGACACTATTGACAGCTCACTTTAAGCTCATTTCACATCTTTCGTCTGTTGAGCTCACTGTTGAAATAGTACCATTAGCTGTCACTTGAGAAGTTGATACAGTTTCCACTGCTGCAGAGCATTGTATGGTACTTTCTGCAACATCTAGTTGATGTACACTGTTTAAATGACTAGCAGTAGCTATAACCTTATTACCACCTTTTATTCTACACACCTTTGAATTAAAAGAAATACTGTAAATCCTTTCAAGTTTTCACGGTGAGATTTTTACAGAATAGCATTACTGGTAACTTGCACAGTACAAGTTAAGTGCAATAAAAAACAAAAGAAGAAAACTCATGAAATAAGTCATACTATTTTCATGTTTTTATGACAGCAGTTGCATTGTAACAGAAAACGTAGCAAGTTTGTCTTACTTTTACATTATTATGTCTTCAAAATGTATTTGGTCACGTTTTATCGCGACGTACGATCCTCAAGAGATTACCTTGTGACGTAGTAAAAAGTTAGCCAGTCTGCTAATATTGATAAAGAAGCTAACAGCTTAGGGTAACCCAGACATTATTTAATTGTCTTCATTTGATGATGGCCATAAAAAGCACCCTAATGTTCTATCAATTTATAATGATAATTTTCACTTTCTTTGTCGGTTCTCTACCTCTAAGGATGGGCCATTATTAATAAAGGGACACGTCCTGACGAGTAATTAGCAAATATAACCTAAAAAGTTTATCAAGTCAAAAGATACAATTAATACGGAAGCAACACCTGGCACATATTTTTACACATAAAACCTTAATATAATTCCGCAACTATGCGACGTTTTTTTTTTCAGAAGCTGAAAAATGAGTGCCTTTGCCGCACACACCCGGCTTTTGAGCACAAAGTAAACTTTAATTATGCGACATGTTCTCTTTTTTGTGTCAGCCATTTTGTGCTCGCGTATGGTTTTGAATTTGGAATTTTATAGAATCCGTAGTAGATTTAGAAAGAGAGCAGTGATGGCACAGTGGTAACGGCTTTTTACGAGTTGTAGGTCGTAGGTTCGAACGGCTTTAAAAATTAAAATGAAATAAAATTTTATTTCAGAGTAAGGTCCATAACGACAGTCGCAGTGGCTTTACTTTGTGTAATTTATTTTATCACCACTTCTCACAAAAACGGTGAAGAAAAACATTGTGAAGAAACGAATGTCCTAGAACCAAAAATTCGAAGACATGTGGCATCTACCAAGTGGAGGCGGCACTTGGCCCGTGTGGTTCACTCCCTCTCAGAGTTGAGGCCTGAGTCCCAGCAGTGGGAACGCTGATTATGCTTATGCTAGTTTTAGAAAAATCCGTAGACGCGTCTATATTCTTTAAAATATAATAATGTATGTAACGTTAATTGGCAATATTGGGAAAATTCATGCAGTCTGCAAAATATAGGACTTCCTTATTAGCACGTTATTATAGAATAGGAATATTATTTAAATGAATTACGACAGTAATTACGCTCTAATTAACACATGTATGGATACTTTACCGCACATTAGCATAACTACGTGATATGTTCGTATGTTGGTTGGGAAACACATGGAAAACACAATGTCTCATAGTTTTAAAGTAGCTAATTGTTTGCGAATATCACGTACAAATATCATGTTAGAACTTTACTTAAAACTAGGTGGATACGAAACTGAACGAGATGTCTATATACCTACTGATAATAATGTTTGTTTGTATGTTTGATCTCTGGAACTACTGGTCGGTTTTTTTTTTTGCATTGGATAGCCCAATTCTCGTGGAAGGCTATTGGCTATACTTAACATCACGCTGGGACCCTTAGGAGCCAAGCAGAAACAAAAAGTCAGAAATAACGCTGAGCGGAACGAAGTAATAGGCGATGCGATGTGTCGGGGAGCACGCGGACGAAGTCGCGGACAGAAGCTAGTACTACTATATAATTGCCGTGAAAATTGCAACATTTGCTTGCAAAAATTGCTTTTAAAAATCTAAATGAATTTGCAGATATCAAAATTAAATGCAATTCCGAATAAATTCATGGTTTTATCTGATTATACCCACTAGCGTGCAATTTAATTCCCGCAACAATTGGTTTTTCCCTGTAATTTATGTTACAGGATATCGGGAAAAATAATTTGCTTATGTAATAACATCTAGAACTGGAATGCCGTGACTCAGAAAGCACGTTAAGCCGTTGGTCCCGGCTGTCATTCATGGATCTTTGACAGTCGTTACGGGTCGTCAGAAGCCCGAAAGTCTGACAACCAGTCTTACCAAGGGGTATCGTGTTACCCAGTAATTGGGTTGTGAAGGTCATATATTCAGTCGCTCCATGTAAAATACTGGTATTCAGCTGCATCCGGTTAGACTGGAAGCCTACCGCAACATAGTTGGGAAAAGGCAGGCAGATGATGAATTCATGGTTACAGTTTGCTCGTCGATGTCCCTGTCATCCTTTAGAAATGTAGACATGGCTATGTTCATCACTCTCCTGCCCTTATCCCAATTTATTTGGGGTCGGCGCAACATGTCTTTTTCTTCCATACTTCTCTATTAGTCGTCATCTCGGTAGTCACCCCCTTCATTCATTCCATTCATTCCATCCATCGTTTCTTTGGTCTTCCCCTACTCTTATAGCCATCGACATTCATACTCAAAACTCTCCTCACGACATTTTCCTCATTTCTTCATAACACAATACCATGACAACTGATTTCCACACAACTTTTCAGTTACCGGTGCTACTTTCAAACTTCCTCTTATGTACTCATTTCTTCAAAATGCAACTTACAAATTGCTTACAGTACTTTGATGCGACGCAATTTTAGTCATCCTGTCATTGGCTCTTGCTAATAACTTGCGGTAGTCGGCCAAGTGTCTAAGTTAGCTTCAGATGCAACGACACATTATAAACATGAGTACACATGAGTACAGGATTGCTATTTGTAGTAGGTATGTTGACGAGACTGTGTGCACTCTGCAGTTATGACGCTAGTACCGCTAACTAATGCTACTTTTAAATGCTATCTATCTAAGTACGTATTACGTGTAGCAATTTTTATTGCTGGCTAAGACAAGGCGGGATTGTATTAAGTAGATGGAAAGTCTAAACATGAAAAATGTTTTAAGAAGTATCTTATTCTTTATAGTCTCTTCACTTTCTTTCAGTAGTTAGGCTACATAGAACCTTGGTGATTCGTGGCTTTCAGGCTAGTCAAATAGCAGAACAAGAAATGTTTCATTTTGAATCATTACATCATATTTATGGGTAAATTAGATTAGAAAATTCTGAAAGAACAATGTCTATTGTAACCATAACCAATCCTCAATAGGGGAAGGTGGGGTAAGACGGGGTAGCGAGGTAAGATGGGGACCGTAACAAAACTGATGATACAATGTAGCTAGAAATGTTCTTCTAACGCTATTTAACGGTATTTAGCTGAAGTTGATAGTAGCACAAATAGTTTGGTCGAAAGTGTGCACGTTGGGATTTTATAAGAATTTTTATAAATTTTATGGGGTTAGATCTAATTATTGACGTATATAAAGTGCGTGACTGTTCAAGATATATGGTGTACAAGATGAATCGCATATTTTTTTTATGATATTTGTTTATTTTACTATTATAATTACATTAACTCGTTCCCGATTTGCTTCGATTTATAACCTCAAAAAAATAACACAACTTGGAAGTCCAGTTTGGGAAAGATGGGGTACCTACTTGCGGGTAAGACGGGGTATGAGTTAGAGGAAAGACAAAATAGTAACACATCGAAACTGTCTGAAACCAAAGGTAAGAAATAAAAATAAACTGAAAAAAGCAAATAATTTGAGATTAAACGAACCACGGAAGCTGATGAAGGATCTGAGAGTTCTGAGGACGAAGATACAGAATTTCTGTACTGCCAGGGCTTGTATTCCGAGTCTACTGAAGGATGGATCACTTGTCAGATTTTGCGGTAAGTGGGCGCATTGTGGCTGTGCAGGAGTGGAAGATATCGATGACGAAGCTGTCCATATCTGCCCGGTTTGTGAAGATAACGATGAATACCCCGTCTTACCCAAGGGGGTACACCGTCTTGCCCTGTAGGTGGGGCAAGATGGGTCAAATTCGTTTTTTTTTTAGATAATATTTCTAATAAGAAAAAAAATATTTTTTTGTTTTAACTGATTAGAATTTAAAGGAAGAAAGACTGATTATTTTCATAATAAAAGTTCTTACAATGTACAGAAAGCGTCACTATCTCCTAACCCCTCAAGTTTTAAAATGTTACACTGCTACAACATTGAATTCCTTACGAATAATCTAAAGAATACTTCAAAAAGAGTCCATTGTGTTGACTCGGATTCGAACCATCGCATCACCGAACGTCGTCATACTCATACCGGCAGTTTGACGAACTAGCCAGCGAGCCCATACGAATTGCGATGAAATTGTTATCTACTATCGGCTGAGTCATTATATCTTTAGGTCCCTGTCTAATCGAAAGATGTTATAATTTGAGGGTATCCATTAATTTTACTTACTTACGTTGTCTTTATAAAATTAATCCATACCTTCAAGTTATAACTTTGTATACGTTCACTTAAAACGGCGAAGAGTAAACGACTACTAATTTTATCAATAATTTTTTTAAATGATTTCTGATTTTATGAGAACTAAAATAGTTGTTCTGTTTGTTGTAAAATAAGATCATAGTTTTGTTAAATAATAGCAATAATAAATATTAATAAATGATTAATAAAGTATTTTATTTTTCTTGATTTTTTAATTCTTTATAAATAATTACTACTTAAAACAAAATAGAAAAATAAATCAAAATAATATAATGAACAAAAAGCACATTTCGTGCCTATATAGGATTTGAACTTCCAATCTTATGCACGGTAAGCGGTCTTGAAACCTCCAGTCTATTTAGACGATGAATAAGTTGTCGTAAATGTTAACCCTATTATTGTTGCTTGTCGTCGCAAAAGTATTGTTTTATTGAAAAAAACAATAATAAAAACAGAATTAAAAAAAAAAAACTTACTTAAACTTATTTATTCACTAAAACAATACATTATTTAAAATAAAATGTTTTTGCAAAATACAAAAACCAACTTGGGCCTATCACGGATTTGAACGCACATGTCTTTTGGTGGGGTAACTAGTTAATGCAGCTGTGTGTACAATAAAAAAAAAGAGTTTTATTCATGAAATACCTTAAGGTCCCCGTCTTACCCCACCTTCCCCTAATGATAGCAATAGCAACTGTTAATCACTAACGGCTATCGAACGTAATAGAGCATCTTCCTTAATAAGGCCAGTACAGGACTGAGGGTAAAAAAGTCTAAAATTATGAGATGGGACGATCGTGTTACGAGTGGGGACAAAAAGTGCGGCCGGCGCACACGCATCGTACGAGACGAAAGGACGGGTTGTAGGGAGCCCGGCTTTTAGTGGGCACGAGGTAATGTCGGGTCGGAGACGTGTCGTCGGGGCTTGAAAGATTTGAACTTAAAGAAGAATAGCTAGAAACAAAAATGGCGCGGGTAGACAATGTTGCAAAATGTCAAGTTGAAAAACCAAAAAATACTGTAAAGTTTGCAATTTCATCGGCTTGTAAGCGATATAAATAACTGAAAATTGTATGCCTAAAAAGGCACGGGACGTTTTATTTTTGTTTTTGTAAAATGACATAACATTCGACGGAAAATTCAATTCTGTTAATTGTTGTTTGTTTCTAATTATATGAGAAGCCGTGTCGTGAGTAGAAAGGGAGGTTATCAATTGTCGATAAGTAGTAGTGAGTAGCAGGTATAGAGGGCGTAGCTCTGTCTCCCGTCGACATCGACCGCTGCACACGGGGTGTTGTTTGGAAAATACTGAAAATCCCTTTTGAATCGTTTCCATTTTGACGTCGATTTGGATGAGTTGCGGAAGTTGAAAGAGTTTGTATACTATTAAAATCTGTATTTTCTGTTGGAAAATTTCAAGAATATTTTAAATGGTATACAGCTGAAAAATTAAATTTTTAACCTCCAATGTCTACCTAATGCTATGCAAACTTTAATTACTCGACAAAGTGAAGCTCAAAGCCGGTTTCGTGAATATCAGTTACAGAACAAAACTCCAGTCCAGAAATATTCCACGAAAAATGCCCCCGTGTGCGCCTGACCACGCACGTAGCTTATGATATTCAGCGTACGCGCACAGGACAAAAAGCGGACGCAGCCATTTTAGTGGCGCGCGCGCACAACGCGGTTATTACGGGAAATCTTATGTTAATTACAATTATGTACTCCCAGTCCAGCGTCACATACGATACTGCGCAAAAACTCAGATCCTATACAATTTTAATGCGCTCACTGGAATTTACGGGAGATTCCACGTGGGGCGGCGAAAAAACCATGTGTTGTGCGGCGTGTGCGTCGAATTTTGATTCTGTTTGGTTCTAGCGACGCGCGCACTTGTACCGGGTTTCAGTCTTACGGGTTATGTAGATAAGGGGACACTAATTGGTTATTTCGGGCGATGGGGAAGTTTTCGGGTTTTATGACGTAAAAAAAGTTTGTTGATGATACTTTTTTTAAATGTTTTTCCGAGGTCGGGTATCCTGGTGCGTTTTGTACCAATAGTTAAAGGTGTTAGACAGGTTAGACTTAGCAGTTTTTTTTTAATTTCAGATATTTGTATGCAGGGTTACTTTACAAGTCCATTTTAGGATAGGTTAATTAGACATTACATATTCTTTGAATTAATTTCATCGCGTAGACATGTCGTTAGACGAAACAGCGCAGAAAATTGTCGTGTCAATAAAAAGTCTATTAGCATATTTTATTATAGTAACTTCTTAAAGACTAGCAATTTTGCAAAACCAGTTGCTCTAAAGGGGTGGAGACATCAGCCCACCTGCCCTATTTTTGTCCCACCCCACATGATTTGTCCTCACAGTAAATATTTATCTTATGTACTATGTAATAATTATCCTAGCTTGAATACTGGCACAAAAACTCACATTCTCGCATGTTGTATCGATGTTATCGTGTACTCTAATGAACAGGCATGCTTTACGTTTATTTTTAATGTTTATCTGTATGATAGTAATCGTTTCGACATTCGTTGAAAGCCAGCAAAATATGAATTGAAATATTTTGATGATTGTTTAAACTTAGGAATTAAAGAAAAAGGGTAGGTACAGCTGTATTATTTTCTTAGTACCTAAATTGTCACACTATTGTGATAGTTTAATTAGAAGGGCTATATTTTAGTTCCGTTGAAGTAATTATTATCACATTCGTATCAAGTCTTTCCCCTTCTGGGGGGTCTAATTCTCGGTAATTCGAAAACCGAAACAATTATCACATTCTATTCCAGTAAGAATTTACCGTAAAATTAGGTTTTTGTTTACGTAAAATGGCAATTTAACACATCTTCAAGGTGGCTTGACACAAGGGGCTTCAGTTCCTTTGAAGTCAGATGTCATGTCAAGTAAAAGACAAAAGTCGTTTTAATTAGAAGGTGAAAAGAACTTAAAAGGTGTTTAATACTTAGTAATACTTATGAGGTTCTTTCTAATACTTATTTGCAACGGTCGCATACATTTTCCCGGGGGATTTTTTTCACAGCGAACTTCTAAAACTCGACTCCTTTCATCCCAATAAGTCTTTCTATCCTGTAGTACCACAGACTCTCTGTAATCAGTTTTTAGTAAGTCATTTTATACATACTCATAATAATTATTGTAAGTTACATTAACCCAAAAAAACATGTTCAGATCAGCTATCATTGAAATGATCTTTCAACCAACTCTAAACAGTCCAGCTGAACATGATCTTACCTCCAATCCTCGTGATCATCATGCTTGACCAACTTATACTTGATCAATCAAAACAAAGGTTTATACCAAAATTCTTTCTTGAATGCTTGCTCTAATATTAAAACAGAAGAAGAACTAACAGGGGGTCGAAGAGGGAGGGTGGAGGGGGTTCAGGGGATCAGACCGGAGTAACTCTTTATTTTTTACTGACTGACATTTATTAAAAGTAGCGTTTTATTTCTACATCGCCATACTCCTTCAGATGGACATATCTTGATATTTCCCCATGCCCAGTATCTGTGTCATACCGCCACATTGTCTGCTACTCTTCGGCTGGCGACCACATCCGACCAGCTGCCCGTCCGATTAGCAGGCGCCGCACACGGCCCGTGCGTCCCCGTATGGCGAAAGGGGCGATCAGCTTAGTTTACTTTCGTCGCCTGCGTCCGCCGGATGCGGACCGTTCGACGCACGCGCATGGTTGTGGCTCGTTTGATTGTTTGTATGTTGGGGATAGGTTCATTCATAATTTAGAATTTTTATTCAATAAGCTTTCTTGTCCTATGTTTTAAATTATTAAACTCGTGAGACTAGCCAAAGAAAAAAAGTCGCGAAATGTTTGAGTCATAATCAGAGCCGTAAGGACTAGGATAGGACTAGTCTTTGGTCGTGTATCTAACTGGATTGCTGGTAATATTGATGTTATTGAAAATGCAACTAAAACCTTGTAATTATAAATCCGATAGGTACAGTCAACAAAGGAGTTAAGTATACAGGAGCGTCGGATATTGTTGAAGTTTACTAAGAAACCGATGGATATTCTTGAATAAAATTTTAGTTTAATAATAGAAAACAAACAGCTCATTTGTTAAATTAAATTTCAGTCCAGAACATCCATCGGTTTCTTAGTAAACTTCAACTATATCCGACGCTCCTGTATACTTAACTCCTTTGTTGACTGTACATATTACTTTAGAAACGTAGAAAAGATGAAAGAGATTAGAAGTGGACCTTATGCAACTACTACCTAAGTGGTGAATAGTGGTTGTTTTGGGGGTTACTTTTTGTAACATAAAATGAGGAAATGCGGTCGGAGAGACTTTTGAAAAAGTCTAAGTAAAAAGTCATTATTCGCGGTTTCTCGCCTATTTCCTCCTCCAATATTGGACCAATTTAAAAGATATTTCATAAACTGAATAAGAATGATATATACGGTGTCTCTATGTTTTCCTTTTTTCATTAATAGCTTTTGAATTTTTACACTAGGCCTCTGTTGACAGCGGTTTAAAAATCCACATTTTTTGAGGGTTCTAGTGCTTATATAAATAATGTATCATCAAAAAGGAAAACATAGGGACATAGAAGTAGTTAATATTTATTATTCAGTAAAAAATTATTGCTTTATGGTCATTAACCAGAAAGTAAACAGGCGAGAGCGTTTCTATGGAGAATAGACCAACCGCATTTCCTCTTAAGGTAAAAAAATTGATAATTCTCGCCTTATTTTAGTAGTAAACAAATAAATTCGTTAAGAAATTAACCAATAAAAAACCGTCCAAACAGAACGAACCCTCGGCAGCGCGTGCTCAAATCAAGATGGCGATATTGTTATGCAATTGGCGCGAAAGTAACTGTCAACTACCTTCCTGTGGCACCGGATATTGAAATAAATAAGTTTTAGTGCCATTATAGTGCCAATCACGTGTACCTACGTGTGCATGAATAATGATTGACATTGAAAATTTATAACATTTGTTATTTGGTATGAAAGTACTATTAGGTGGTGATAGGTTTTTTTAAGTAGGCTCTTTCTTTGTTGATTAGTGTGTTGATAAGCTAGGGTACTACTGAAAAGACTTACCGATGTCTTTATTGGTCGGCTGGAGTGAACACTGACGAGAAACAGAGCTCCCGCCTCTTGCTTGCCTTTATTGGTCTGCTAGAGTAAACACTTACGAGGAACAGAGCTTCCATCTCTTTTTTGCCTTTATTGGCCGGCTTGAGTGGAGATTCGTAAGAGTAAACGTGGTCAGAGGAAGGAAGTATTCCAGTAAGATACTGGTATCCCTACCAATTCCGGAAGTACGGTCAAGATATGGTTATTGATTATTAAGTCGTGTTTTCGCCTTAGCTTCTTTGCTGTATTGGCTTAGAGTAGCGCAGACTGTATTTTATGAACCATTTACTTTACAGGTTAAATTGCATGCAGTCTTTTCAGCCGACCGGTCTCTTTATTATATCACACAACTCGTTTTAAAGTAAGGAACCGTGCAATAACTTCTTTTTTATAACATTTATTCAAAAAGAGTAGTGCTTCGTAAATTGGGACTAAAATAGCTCTTTAATCCCTAGGGACTAAAAGTGATTTAAATTTGTAATGTGGATATTATACCTATTTTTTCATAGAAGGTGATAAAAAGTAGTGTCCACTTCGGGAGCAGCAGTATTTTAAGCTCGAGTGACGTACTTTGCTCGCCTTCGAAATAGTTGTTAGCTCCCTTGGCAAACAATCTATTATTTTTAAACATTTTACGGAACTTAGCACTTTTTAGCCTAGATTTACCTAAAATCTACTCATGAGTATCAGTTAAACATGTTGGATTAATTTAAGATGTGTAATTAATAGATTGTATACCTAAGCGATTCTAAACAGTTATAAAAGCATGTTTTTGAATGAGTGAAAGGAAGTTAGAAAGGGAAGATGGCAATTCGGAAGAAATAGAAAGACGTGTTGAGATGTAAAAGCTGTAATAAATAAAATAAAATGTGGTTTTGTGCGAACCTGAAGCTTTCCTGGAGTCCCACACACTACAAACATTTAGATAAATTAACAGATTTCTCTTACAAAGCGCTGTTCTAACATTTCCGACCTTCAACGTTCTTCGGAGCAGTTTCTACGAGATTACAGAAGACCAATAAGGCAAGTAAAGAAATGAAAAGGGTGTAACAACAATTTACATGTTTTTAAAACTCATTTGCTCACAATGTAAACTGTCTTCGAAGAGTACTATGAACTTATTTCCCAGTTAAAGAAACATTTTCCATTCAAAGTGCATCATTTACATATTTACTGTTTCACGGAAACTTATGGCATTTCTATTTCCAAGTAATTTAATGGATTCTACAAAGAGGAGTTTACTGTATTCATATTTCTAGGTATTTAAGAAAAAAAAATATTTTGTGTAATAATATTTTCTCGACATTAACTTTTTTTTTCATTGTATATTCATGATACTTTGTGTTGGAGAAAAATAAACATTATTAACTAATATTATTTCTTTTTTTTTTCACAACGTGCCAAGTGCCATCAGAATATCAGCGCTTCGGTATTTATTTCTTAAATATTGCAGTATTACGCTGAGATAGGTCTCAGCATAATAAATAGACCTGTGCGAGACTAAATAGGTCTTTTTTTTGGTGGTTTTTAATATAATTTTGTTAGTTTTAAATGCTCTTTTTTACTGTTTGGTTTTCCTGTGCTTTTCCTTTATTATTTCGATATATAATACACGGTCACCCATCTACGGCCCGACCACGGCAAGCGTAGATTAACCTTTAACCAACTCGTGCGTCTATTTTATTTTAGCCACGAGCCCCCGTACAAATTCGTATGTACCTATGTAAAATATACGTCACAATGTCACCTACCGTCGGCGAGTTTCCTAATTAGGCCTACTATATTTATTTGAATCAATCAAATGTAATTTCAGCTCAACCATACGTGACTATTGATTGATTGATGATTGATATTACGCAACCAATGTCGGAGATTCAAGGCCATGTAAAATCTTTCAAGAAGTGGGCTTTTGAGGAGCTCTGTTTTATAACAAACGTGGTAATTCTGTCTAATATGAATAATTATCGCTAATTTTATTTTTTTTACGTTCTTCAGTAGTTTTTTTTTAAGTTTTATTTCTGAGTTTAATTCGATGCTCAGGCTAAAGTGGATACACAGTTCGGGAATATCCCTACATAACCACAAATTAATGTTAAATTACCAAAACGTATTGCGATTTGGGTTTTTTTTCATTAGTCATTAAAAATGAGATAAGTGGCTGAGGTTTTGCCAATCATTCAACTGAAAAAATGTCATTCAATTGAATTGACCATACACTCTCTGTAAACAAGTTAATTTCGTGTCATTAATATAAGTCGATGTAAATTAAAAAAATGACTTAGGTATTTTTCAGCAATTATAGCTATAAATATGTTTTTCTTTCGACGTTGTATTTTATTAAGGTAGATATTACTTGGCTTTTTTTTCATTGGTTTATTTATCTTTATTATTTGAACAGTTCAAAATGACACGTCAAAAGCGCAAATCAAATTGATATTGAAAATTGTTAACTGCTAAGTATGAAGTGTTTTTATCAACAAACTGAATAAAATAATCAGCCGTAAATGTGATAAATCTTCAAGGACAAGGTGATTTGTATCTAAACAAAAGTTGTTTGAGCTTCAGCTTTGGGCAATTAGAGCATTCGAACAGTGTTCTTTATATTTAACTTTTATGTTTTGGTCTAAAATATTTTAACACTAACTATAACTACAAAAAGTAATAATGGCAAAAAAAAGGCACAATATTTGGTTTGACCGTTGACCTCCAAACTAAGCAGGGTTTGTATTTCGGGGGTCGGAGAGCGAATGAGCAAAAAAAAATTTCGGTTTACAATTAAAAAAAAACCAAACGCCCTAATGTTTGGTTTTTTTTTAATTGTAAACCGAAATTTTTTTTTTGCTTGAACTTGCTTGAACTTGCTCTGCAAACTTGACCCCTGACTCTCTATATGGCAATTTAATAAGTAAGTACTTACTGAACCTTTGCCTTCCTCCACAGCAAATTATCAGCAAGGTCTACTACACTTCTACAACCAAACAATTAACTAGAACCCAAAACAAACAAACTTTCGCATAGGAACATTTGGACAGGCCCATATTATCCACAACATTTAGCGCTCGCCATAAAAATCCAAAGATAATAAAACGTGTTTGAACCCGTTCAGTTCAGTTCATTCATAATATTATTACGTAACAAAACCTTCCATTGGAGACCGCAGACCAAAAGGAAACTCACGGCGCTAAAAAGAGCATCTTTAGCGAACACTTTAGGTCCCTGCCTTACCAAGATGGATGGCTAAATATGCTGCGCTAGTGTTGGGCAAGTGTGCGGTTTTCGATTGTGTTTTTTTTTTCATTGAACTGGTGCGAATTTTGCACGGCAGATGAAAATTACATACATGATACATAATCAGCCTATAATGTTCCCACTGCTGGGACACGGGCCTCCTCTCTGAGAGAGGGAGTGGGCCGTAATCTACCAGTGGGCCCCGTGCGGGTTGATAGATGTCACATGTCTTCGAATTTTTGGTTCTAGGACATGCCGGTTTCCTCATGATGTTTTCCTTCACCGTTTTGAGAGCAGTGGTGATGATATAATTTACACAAAGTAAAGCGCCTATCTGGGTAACTCGTAAGACGCGGCCGTCACCACTTGGCCACCAATTACGGAAATTAAAATCAGCAAATGTAGATTTTCTGGCGTAATTGGATAAGATGGGCATAATATAACAAGTAGTTTAAAAAAAATCTTGTGTAAAATTTAAATTGCAGACGTAAAGAGATTTTCGAAATCACTTTTGCGAATTGAAACCAACAGGACAATAATTAATTTTGCAACTTTAATGAACGATTGCACTAACGCAGATTCAATCCAAATTGCACGAGACAAGTGATTCGTAAAGTTGGTTTGACACGATTATTTAGTATGAATTAATGAACAGTCGCGTCGCTTGGACTGTGAAATACTAGATTACTGTTGTTTAAAGTCAACTGAATATTCAAGAAGCTTACAGGTGCAACTAGATTTGCATTTTGGATTGCCTTAAAATAAACATGAATTCTTATGCTTCTAAATATGTCCCGATATTATTGACTAGCTGCGCCCCGCGGTTTCACCCGAATAAATGTCGATCCCGTTGGGAATATCGGGATAACGTAAAGAAGCCTATATGTTAATCGAGGGTGTCAGCTACCTCCATACAAAATGTTATCAAAATTGGTCGTTCGAGCGTGAAGAAGTAACAAAAATATAAACACACACACACACCCCCACACACTCACAAACTTTCGCCTTTATAATGTTAGTGTGATTGACGTCGATCGACTGCAGTCTGGTTGCATCTCTACAATAGTTGCTGTGGAATCAAAATGTTCGCACGCACGCACTCGAATCGCCCCACCTTCGCTCCTCGCCCAACACTAGTCGTCACTTAGTAAATAGAGTAAGTCAGCGACTCCGTTCCCTTGGTTATGGATTGGATCCAAAATTATGGTCAGTCACTAGTATGGAAATGCACGTGGTGTCTCTTGGGTATGTCTGGTCATTTCTCACATTGTCTGTCGCTAGGAACGTAGGAACTGACTCACATGGAGCGCGAAATTAAAAGTACTCCCTTAATAGTATTCAGTATGTTTGGAGATGTTTACATGTCGCTTTTGGATCGGACTTCCTTTAGTTGTGTCGTTTTTATATGGCGATCTGGATGGGTACTTTCGATCGTAGTAGTATAGTAAGCCTAAGCTGGCTTATTGCAAGTGTCTGACTGACTTAGTGGTTTGTATGACCTTGGTAAAAGAATGTATGGTTAGTTTGCGATAGGTCATTGTTAAGTATAATTACTTACCTGAATTAACATGCATAATCAGCCTATAATGATCCCACAGCTGGGACACAGGTCTCCTCTCGGTGAGAGGGAGTGGGCCGTAATCCACTTCGCGGGCCCAGTGCGGGTTGGTAGAAGTCGCATATTATCTTTAAATTTTTTGTTCTAGGACATGCCGTTACTCTCACGATGTTTTCCTTCACCGTTTTAAGAGCAGTGGTGATGAAATAATTCACACAAAGTAAAGGCAGTGTCTGGGTTCGAACCTACTACCTTCTACTACTGCACCATCACTGTTCTCTACTGTACTACGTGTTTACCTACACCCAATGTTTTCATTTGCCTCTAGTAGATGTAACGCCCTTTCTGCTTTCTGATAACACTGCGACCATCAATTGATAGGAGATTGGATAGGATAAATGGATATGATTATAGTTGTCTAAAAGTATGACGAACAGGGTGTAAAGTTCACTCATACGCTATAGAAAAGGGAGGATCCTCCGACCAGATGGGTGTTGTGTTTGGCGGACATGCGCGGTAAATTCTGCTTGCGAGATGCAGGATTTTGCGTGACGTCAGTATGATTTGTTTGGTTGCATATGGCGTTGTAAATACCGCTACAGTTGTAAGAGCAACGTGGTGGAAAGTTCTCCATCATCCCAGACGGGTGTTGTATTTGTTAGGCTATTGCGCAACGGTTGTTTTGATCCCACCACAAACTGCATAGTTTTTTGAAAATCGTAGGTAATTTTTTGGACGATTTTTATAACATGTTAAGCATGGCAGTGATATCTGAATGACTAATTGATTTTTCATTGTCAACAGCCAATGGACAAATGTAACCTTTACACCCACGTTAGCAAATGTTGCTAATAAATTGACATTGATATTCCTAGGAATTTTACACAATACGCTAACAATGAAATACTCGTATAAAATTGATAAAATATTGTTGGTAGGTAGATGAGAGGCTTCTGGCTAAGTAATAACAGGTTTAAGGTACGCTTGCCGCGGTTGGTCCGTGGAAAATCATTTTTTAAACCTTTGTATCCTGCATATACGTATGAAATTTCATTAAAATCGGTTCATTCATTTCGAAAAACAAGGGCTTGAAAGTTTGTATGAAATGCCGTACGTCGCAAACGCTCTTATTACGGAGTCTTTATGAATGTTTCACTGGAAACTATTATTACAATTATTTCGCTGATTCATTCATTGTTTTTTTCATAGAATAGTTAATTACTTAGTCGCGAACGTTGTGATTCATGAATATCTGATAGTGGACTTTCCCGAAAGGCGTAATATTGTTGTGGCATTAGTTCTATTCTGTATTCTATACGGTTGAGGGTTAAAATCCTATAACCGAATAGTGTGTGTCTTGCTCCTAAAAAAGTCCACTACTGGAAATTTTTTGCTCATTTTGTTAATAAACTATTTAAAACAACCTAAGCAATATAAAGATGGTGGAATTCAGTACTAGTTCTCATGACAGATTTTTGTTTAAGAAAGAAAGAGGATACGGCTCGTTTTTTTAGGGTTCCGTACCCAACTGGTAAAAACGGGACCCTATTACTAAAACTCCACTGTCCGTCTGTCCGTTTGTCACCAGGCTTTGTCAAATTTTCACAATTATGATGTAGGTATTTCTGTTGCCGTTATAACAACAAATACTAAAAACAGAATAAACAAAATATTTAAAAGGGGCTCCCATACAACAAACGTGTTTCTTTTTCGGCGTCCTATAACCATATTCAACAATAGACCTTTCAAATGCAAAAATATTTTTAAAATCCGATTGGTATTTTCAGAGATTAGCACGTTCAAACAAAAAACCAAACAAACTTTAGCTTTATTGTTAGACTAGCAGCGTCCCGCGATTTCACCCGCATAAGTGTCGATCCCGTGGGAATATCGGGACGCAAACTATCTCTATACCAAATTTTATCTAAATCGGTTCAGCGGTTTAAGCGTGAAGAGGTAACAGACAGACAGACAGACACACTTTCGAATGTATAATATTAATATGGAAGTATGGATTATGGATTTCAATGTATGTATGTATTTCTATTGTTTTGTCTATTCTTGTGGAGTTTGTCATTATAGTGCATGTGATTATTACATATATCGCGTGTTCCATGTCTATGAAGAAAGCCTTGAATGAATACAATGACTAACGCTTCATGAAAACTTTTATATTTTTACTTGGAAATGTGACATTATAGTGTTTGTTTTATGCGCACGTGTTGACAATGTCAAACTCAGCATTTATATCAAATTAACCATTGGGGGATTTGAGGGGCCCGTGGCTAAATATTAACATCCGCACAGGTCGATCGATCAGGTTAAGCTACACTTACCGCGGTTGGTTTATGGATGGGTGACCATCTTTACATACCGAGACCCCTCCGTGCCTCAGAAAGCACGTTAAGCCGTTGGTTTCGGCTGTCATTTGTGGATTTTTTGCCAGTCGTTACGAAAGTCCGAAAGCCCGAAAGTCTGACAATCAGTCTTACCAAGGGGTGTCGTATTGTCCAGTAACTGGGTTGTGGAGGTCAGATAGGCAGTCGCTCCATGTAAAACACTGGTATTCAGCTGCATCCGGTTAGACTGGAAGCAGAACCCAACATAGTTGGGAAAAGGCTAGGCAGATGATGAAATCAATTACAGGCAATTTTGAATTGTCAAGGGGACCAACTGTGAAATTACGAAAAAAAAAACAGCTGTTTCATACAATAGTTCAATACCTACTACTTGACCAAAATGTATGAAACAGCTGATTTCTTTTTCGTGATTTCAGAGTTGGTCCCATAGTGAAAGTTGTTCATATTCATGGGTAGAACACCCTGTAAAAATTTGGCACCGCTAAAAAAAAACACCTGTATAGTCCCATAATATAGGGGGTGATCCTAATGCTATCAACAGGACATAAATATCGAACACCGGGCTGCTAGTGAGAAATCCCTAAAAGCCCAAAACAATTTGCTTGACCTAGGAATCGAATTCAACACCACACTTTCAGCTGTGGCCCTTTTAACAACTAGACCAACGAAGCAGCTAAAACTCATAAAAAGTTTTCCATAAACTGACAAAACATCCTTGGCATGTTTAAACTTAAAACTTTAGTTAACATTTGGTCACCAATTCGCGTCACCAAATACGTCATAGTGTATTTGAATACACAATTTGTGGAACCTTGTGGCACCATACATGGGAGGGTACCTTTTTGAGCAACACCACTAATTTCACTTACAATAATTATGTCTAGTTTTGGTACATTGTTTATTTGTTGTGTGGTTGACATGGGGTATTTAAGTTACATGTTGATATAGGTAGGTAAGTAATATTTTGTGTTGTTGTGGTAGTACAAACGCCATCACATCAAGCTACTACAATCTGTCAAATTTCTTCAATAGATTTTCAACTTTATCACTACAAGATAAAGTTCAAGGTGGATTGGGAAAATTTGACAGTTTCGGGTAGCTTGATGTGCTGGCGTCTTTACATATATCTTCATAAGCTCGCCATGACTTGTACAGTTAAAGTTAGAGAAACTTGACCAAACTGAGTGACTGCGATTTAGGAAAATCCATTGTTCTGTAAATTCTAGAGATATTGAACATTACCTTGAATAAGGGCTGATTTTTCAACAGTCAAATAACTTAAATTTGATGAATAAATATGACATAATTTGAAATTGACATTTTCTATACAAAAGCTGTCAAACTGCAATATTTATTCCTCAGATAAAAATTATCTGAGTATTGAACAATCAAGCCTAATAAATAAAATTCTTCGCGTATATATCAATTTAAGTTAACAAATAAGGGATTCAAAAAGAGCTAAGTGAAAAGGCGACGAAATTAATTTAAGAAAATCCCTACTTCCAATAAATTAGTAAAACCCACAAAAAAGAAAAAAAACCGTTAGTCTGATCTCATCTTGTTGTCAAAAACCGATATCTGATCAAAACCGTTATTTACCGATCTAATTTTCCTAAAAAAGCGATATTCCCCTGCCATACGATGTAGAAAACAGTCGTAAATTACCGGAAAAGGGTATCCGCGGCCATTGTTGGAAGTCCAATCAGTAAATGACTACATAGTAATACTGTTTTGGTTATTTTAACAGGTTCTATAAGAAAGTTTGTGAGGTAGAGCGCACAGTTGTTGGTTTGCAAACGTTTTTAAATATCTATTAGGTAATTTACATCAGATATCATTTAAAAAGGGGTTGGCTTCGTAAAGGGCTTAAAAACAGGATAAACGTTACACGAGACTTATCTTACTATGTGCTACTGAGTTTATTAGTTACTTACTTTTTTTTACTTAGTTTATTTATTTATGTTAAAAACTAGCTACGCCCCGCGGTTTCACCCGCGTAAATGGTGATCCCGTGGGAATATCGGGATTAAAAGTAGCCTATATGTTAATCCAGGTTGTCAGCTACCTCCATAATAAAATTTTATCAAAATTAGTCGAGCCGTTTGAGCGTGAAGAAGTAACAAACATAAAAACACACACACACACTCACAAATTTTTGCCTTTATAGGTAATAGGTGGACAGCCGACCTGATGAAAAATAAAATCAACTAGATCCTATTGTCATGCTTTTGGAAATCTCACCACCCCTAACTGGGATTTTCACAGAAGTAGGCGCATAGATAAGTAGCTAGCTACTACTATGTACTTACAGTGAAATACAAAGCCTGTTATTAAAAAAAAAAACCTAAATATTGTTTGCCCAGAAAATGATTACTAAAACGTATTCCTATTTATTTTTATTTTTAACTTATGTGTTTAACTTCTTACGTAATGAGCGTATATATACATATACATACATACATAAAAGTAACTGTGTCTGTTCAGCTACTTATAAGTATATCTGTATCTAAACTTACTGTTGATGACGTCACGGTTCAGACATAGCAGTAGAATACCAAATAAAGGCTATTTGGACTTATGATTATTATAATATCCTCATTACTTTTGGTAGCGAGCCATAACGGAAGTATTCATTTTTGTTATCTAAGAAATGAGCATCTATTTTCTCGTAATAGTAGCTAAGATGGCGGATAGTATATACATTATACATAATGATAAAGTGGATACCTGCGGGTGCAGGTTTGCGTAACACGATCAATCACAATCTGAATGATTTTGAAGAATATTGCTAATCCATTGCTTCATATATTAGAAAAATTTGTCTGCTCATCAACGTAAAAACGCAATGAATGTTGTAGAACTGTCAAAATAAAAGCCATTGCTACTGTTAGTGTGTTACGCAATTACCCCGCTGCTTACGTTCAGTCAGTCTATCCCACAGGTTCTCAACCTTATTTTGCCCACCGGGCCCACTTTGAATAGGTATTATTTTTTTCTTGAGCCCCCGATTTTATTTATTTACCATCTGTCACGAATCTGGAACAGCTATTGCCACGATTATATTTAAACGTGTAGTATTGTACAGGGTTATTGGTAAAACATTAAGAACCACTTAAGAGGTCATTGTACTCATCATTATGAACATCTTTTACTATGGGACCAAACCTGAAACCGCGGATAAAAAATCAGCAATGTAAAACTACCGTTTATAATAATATTAACGTATAATCTTGTGGAGCACAACTTAACGTGCTTATTTTCTGCATTTTCATTCTAAAATCAAAGAAATAACCAAACAAACGATGAGGGCGCCACTGCACGGTCGGCGTAGCCTTAACACTTATTTAACTAACGACATAATATTATAATATAGCCCATGTCCATTTGTATTGTGTACCTTTCAAAGGCTGAAAGAGCTTTGGTTCCGGAGATTACCCTACACATTAATATTATGTAGCTAAGCTATTGCTATTATATTTGGTGTACATAAAAAAGAGTATTTCTATTCTATTCTACTCTATTCTATTACAGTTTATAAAAATTGTCTAATGTATTTTTTTTTTAATTTTGATTCCTATCTAATTTATTTTGTAACGATAATATTTACATAATTTATGCTAATATTTAAAATAATAATAATATGTACATTTATACAAAAAAAAATAAGCAAAATACAAGGAGTAATTTTCAATTTTTGACAGTTCATCCGTACAAAATCTGTCAGATGTCAATTTTATTCCATAGATACAACGTCCCGACATGAATCATCGGGCAGTTGCCCGCCTGACACAACACCCGTCTGGTCAGAGGATCCTCCCTTTTCTATAGAGTATGAGTGAACTTTACACCCAGTTCCTTATACCTCTATACATCTATAAAGTTTTAATTAACTACAGTCCCAAATACTACAAATTGCAGAATTCTTCAAAAACTTCAAATAACCTTGGAAGTCTCCTTCATATTCCAGTTACGACGTGAACTATCTCAAACGAGTGCCATCCGTCGTTGCAGTAGTTTGAAGGCTTCTGCCAAAGCCAAATATACCAATTACGGAAGTTCTTTTTCCCAAAGGCTCTGACTTGACCAGCTATCATGAATTTCAGTGTGAATTATACATGAAGTCTTTGAGTTTGGTTAGTGTAGGTACTTAAATAAATACGTGGTTTTCGCTACAGCAATTTTGTGTCAACCATTTTTATTATTATCATTCTACTAATATTATAAAATGTGAAGATGTTTGGATGTTTGTTACTCAATCACGCGTAAACCGTTGAACAGATTTGGATGAAAATTGGCACATAGATAGACCATTTCCTGGATTAACACATGGGAAAGTATCCTATGTGTTAATCCAGGAAAAGGACTTTTATCCCGATATTCCCACGAGATCGAAACTTACGCGGGTGAAACTACGGGGCGCTGCTAGAACAAGACTGCTGCTACATAAAATATACACATACAAAGTAGCCATATAGTATAATATAGTGATAATTCACAGAATAATTTACTGTTAATTTATACAAAATTACTTACTTGACATCAAGCGAAGCACAACACAACACACAAAACCACAACACAACCACACCAACAACCAACCAACACACACACACAACCACACACACACAACCACCACAACCACAACCACAGGACAACCTTTAATTGCTTGAGTTTTTGGTTACTTTGTAAGTATGTGCGTATTTTATGTGTTTTTTAGTAAATGTGCGTCTTCTTTGTGGGGAATAAACCATTTTTCATTCATTCTTTCTTACTTGCCTGTATGTTATGTAATTAGAGTAGGTCCAAATCAATTTACTTTCTTCTTATTACATGCACTTCTGAGAGCTTTTATAGCCTCTTTCTATTTTAGTAAAACAATTTAGAAGTTAAAAAAAAAAAAAACGGTGTTCACTAATGCTATAGTGAAACCCGAATTTTTATTTATTTTTTCGTTTTAGTATAGTGCTTACGATATTGTTTAAAGATACAATGGGGTTGACGTATCCTTGTGGATAAAAACCCCAAAAATAATAAAGACAAAAAAAAAAGAATCTTCAGATAGCCATATGACGAGAGTAAACAATTACCTAGATAGATCCATTTAAATATTATGCTACCACTACTGAAGGGCATCGGGCAGATTCATAATCTAATAATTTATTATTTTAGATTAAGAATCTGCCCGATGCCCTTCAGCAGTGCCAGCATACTTTGCTTTAGGCCTGAATATCAACACAAAATACTCTCACATTTATCCACTAACTAAATATTAAAACAGATAATTCGTGACTTCACCCTATTATTGTCGCCGATTCACCGTTTTACATTAGTATTAATAGGCCGTTGACCTCTCGTTTATGCCCACAATCGGGCACTTTACCCCAATCTCTTCCTTTTTCGAAAACGCGTGGTACGCTGTTTGCGAATCCGATTTAGCGAATCGAATAACCGAGTTTGGATTGGAATCGATTAGATCGGATCGAATACACTATCGGTTTACGTTATCCCAGGTTTAGTTTTGGAATCCTTTTTGTGAAGCGATTCTTTAATATCTGGCGACGACGTGTTCAACTTTTGGAAGAATTATTTGTGATTGGTTTCATATTAATACTAGGAACATACAGGGTGGCTAAATGATGAAATAATGTACACAAATTAAAGTACTTACCTGCTTGGGTTCGAACCCGGGACCTAAATTTCGTATGTCGCAGCCGTTACCACTGAGCCACCACTGCTCTACAAATATTTTTATCTACATGATCCTAACTATAATATTATGTTCTATGTTATGGGGTTGGTCTCCGCACTTAGTCAAAAACTAGGAAAAATCTTTTATGTTTTAAATAAATAAAATGACTTGGCCATCGCATGAAGACACAAGTATCTCACAAGTAATACATATTAAATTAGATTGTTTAGTGTTTAGGCATTAAGTCCGCCTTTGTACAGTTTTTACTTGTGCATAAAGTTTAATAAATAAATAAATAAATAAATAAATTTATTTATTTAAAACATAAAAGATTTTTAATATTGATATGGTCACTATAAGATGTTGTTAGGTTAGCTAATTACGTACCCTGCGTTCCGAGATGGGAAATAATCGATGTGAGCGTGCTTGCTTAAACCCGTACCGAATTAGCGTGAGCGCGATAACGACGTTCCGTGAATCGTCATAGATGACGTCATGACCTGCGCCATCTTGCGATAACGCCGACCATGCCCTAGAATAATATCACCGTGAGCGCTGTCAAAAATGACAGTGTGTGTGTGTGAGGATGTGTCAGTGTGTGTTTTGTTTTGATTTGCATCTTATCATAAAATTAAACTAACGTGGCATTTTCGAAATTGTGCGTCTGGCTGATAGTCGCCACCTAACCAAAGAAGAAGAAATGTGGTGTTTATACAAAGAAATACTGTAATAATATCGTTTTTACATTGAGTAAGCACTGTGAGCGCGCTCACGGGCGTTCCGAATTGTTGACAGCTCTCAGCTGTCATAATCGTGATATCTAAATCGGAACGCCATGTGAGATGATGTGAGCGCTGTGAGCGATTATAGCTAATTCGGAAAGCGCCCGTAATAACTTAAGACAGAAGGTCCTTGAAGTAGGGAGTGAAAAAATTAACCGACTTGGTATTACATGGATCTCACAACTTTTTACGGTAGAAGAACTGAGTTGCGAGACTTGGCTTTTTTACAAGTTATGTTTTTGATGGCTTACCTTTTCACGCCTAAACCACTGAACGGATCATCCTTAAATTTTGCATATACGTTGTCAGGTGTGCAGAAACGGACATAGGGTACCTTTCATCCCGAAAAAAAGTGCTGTTCCCGAGGAAAACAACAATAACGTTATTATGATAATAGATGGCGCCACGTGTCTTTCGAATCAAAAACAGGACAACGTCTGTCGGGGGTCAGCTAGTATTTTGTAAAGAGAAAGACAAGGTAAGTAATTATGTGTGAGTTTAACTATCAAGACTTAGGTGATTTGTACACGACACGATTTATTTACGCAAAGTAGCCATATAGTATAATATAGTGATAATTCACAGAATAATTTACTGTTAATTTATACAAAATTACTTACTTGACATCAAGCGAAGCACAACACAACACACAAAACCACAACACAACCACACCAACAACCAACCAACACACACACACAACCACACACACACAACCACCACAACCACAACCACAGGACAACCTTTAATTGCTTGAGTTTTTGGTTACTTTGTAAGTATGTGCGTATTTTATGTGTTTTTTAGTAAATGTGCGTCTTCTTTGTGGGGAATAAACCATTTTTCATTCATTCTTTCTTACTTGCCTGTATGTTATGTAATTAGAGTAGGTCCAAATCAATTTACTTTCTTCTTATTACATGCACTTCTGAGAGCTTTTATAGCCTCTTTCTATTTTAGTAAAACAATTTAGAAGTTAAAAAAAAAAAAAACGGTGTTCACTAATGCTATAGTGAAACCCGAATTTTTATTTATTTTTTCGTTTTAGTATAGTGCTTACGATATTGTTTAAAGATACAATGGGGTTGACGTATCCTTGTGGATAAAAACCCCAAAAATAATAAAGACAAAAAAAAAAGAATCTTCAGATAGCCATATGACGAGAGTAAACAATTACCTAGATAGATCCATTTAAATATTATGCTACCACTACTGAAGGGCATCGGGCAGATTCATAATCTAATAATTTATTATTTTAGATTAAGAATCTGCCCGATGCCCTTCAGCAGTGCCAGCATACTTTGCTTTAGGCCTGAATATCAACACAAAATACTCTCACATTTATCCACTAACTAAATATTAAAACAGATAATTCGTGACTTCACCCTATTATTGTCGCCGATTCACCGTTTTACATTAGTATTAATAGGCCGTTGACCTCTCGTTTATGCCCACAATCGGGCACTTTACCCCAATCTCTTCCTTTTTCGAAAACGCGTGGTACGCTGTTTGCGAATCCGATTTAGCGAATCGAATAACCGAGTTTGGATTGGAATCGATTAGATCGGATCGAATACACTATCGGTTTACGTTATCCCAGGTTTAGTTTTGGAATCCTTTTTGTGAAGCGATTCTTTAATATCTGGCGACGACGTGTTCAACTTTTGGAAGAATTATTTGTGATTGGTTTCATATTAATACTAGGAACATACAGGGTGGCTAAATGATGAAATAATGTACACAAATTAAAGTACTTACCTGCTTGGGTTCGAACCCGGGACCTAAATTTCGTATGTCGCAGCCGTTACCACTGAGCCACCACTGCTCTACAAATATTTTTATCTACATGATCCTAACTATAATATTATGTTCTATGTTATGGGGTTGGTCTCCGCACTTAGTCAAAAACTAGGAAAAATCTTTTATGTTTTAAATAAATAAAATTACTTGGCCATCGCATGAAGACACAAGTATCTCACAAGTAATACATATTAAGGACGCGTTTACGAATCTGACAAAAATAAGTAGTTTTACGGTACACTTTGCAGCAAAATGAGACTAAACCAAATGTAACTAATAATTACCACAGATAGTTTACTCCTTCATCTTCAAATGGTAGCTATTTTTTATTAAAAAATGTTGGTTTTTAATATAGTAAAAAATAATTTCCGTTGCCTCTTCACACAAAATCGACGATATCGTGCTGACTTTGGGGATATTTTTCTTCTATTTAATAACATAAATTTATTTATTTAAAAATATTTTATGTAAGCAGACATGTTCAACTCAAAAAGGTACTAAAAAGAACTTTCAAAATGTTACAAATAGGCTCAGAAAAAAATAAAAATCGGAGTCTATTTTTTCACATATTTAGCTGTAACGCGTGAATCTTATTGGATTGAAATAAGGGTTATTTTACTGGTCACTGTCTTGGTTTATTGCACAAAAATTTGTAATGAAATATTAGTCTGCGCTCGGCCGCCGTCGTGAGTGGACTCTGTGTCGCTTGTAAG
Organism: Oligia fasciuncula; assembly: GCA_963082905.1. Taxonomy (NCBI): domain Eukaryota; kingdom Metazoa; phylum Arthropoda; class Insecta; order Lepidoptera; family Noctuidae; genus Oligia; species Oligia fasciuncula. Next base: position 18,802,750 of record OY720397.1, read on the forward strand.
CAGCAGCTTGTGCTGAAAAAGATCGCTGTACGGATACAAAATATTTGACATACCAAACATGATACTTCACGCATTCTATAATGTACCTACTACCCAAGGAGAGATTTTATTCACAGTCTTATAATTTTTCTAGAAGTAAGTAGGGATTATAAATTCATAATATTATTATTTCGTTTCGGACTTGAAGGAGTGACCTGCAGGTGTACTTCGAAGACTGCTACTGGAACTAATAGCCGAGCTGAGCTAGATGTGCCGAGTTTGGGCTCATTTCGTTAGTTATGGTGAGACCTTACCTCCGGACTTGATGGAGTGACCTGCAGGTGTACTTCGAAGACTGCTACTGGAACTAATAGCCGAGCTGAGCTAGGTGTGCCGAGTTTGGGCTCATTTCGTTAGTTATGATGAGACCTTACCTCCGGACTTGATGGAGTGACCTGCAGGTGTACTTCGAAGACTGCTACTGGAACTAATAGCCGAGCTGAGCTAGGTGTGCCGAGTTTGGGCTCATTTCGTTAGTTATGTTGAGACCTTACCTCCGGACTTGATGGAGTGACCTGCAGGTGTAATTCGAAGACTGCTACTGGAACTAATAGCCGAGCTGAGCTAGGTGTGCCGAGTTTCGGCCCTTTTTGGTAGTTATGTTGAGACCTTACCTCCGGACTAGATCGCGTGACCTGCAGGTGTACTTCGAAGACTGCTACTGGAACTAATAGCCGAGCTGAGCTAGACGTGCCGAGTTTGGGCTCATTTCGTTAGTTATGTTGAGACCTTACCTCCGGACTGGATGGAGTGACCTGCAGGTGTAATTCAAAGACTACTACTGGAACTAATAGCCGAGCTGAGCCTGGTGTGCCGAGTTTCTGCTCATTTCGTTGGTTATGTTGAGACCTTACTTCCGGACTTGATGGAGTGATCTGCAGGTGTACTTCGAAGACTGCTACTGGAACTAATAGCCGAGCTGAGCTAGGTGTGCCGAGTTTGGGCTCATTTCGTTAGTTATGTTGAGACCTTACCTCCGGACTTGATGGAGTGACCTGCAGGTGTAATTCGAAGACTGCTACTGGAACTAATAGCCGAGCTGAGCTAGGTGTGCCGAGTTTGGGCTCATTTCGTTGGTTATGTTGAGACCTTACCTCCGGACCTGATGGAGTGACCTGCAGGTGTACTTCGAAGACTGCTACTGGAACTAATAGCCGAGCTGAGCTAGACGTGCCGAGTTTGGGCTCATTTCGTTAGTTATGTTGAGACCTTACCTCCGGACTTGATGGAGTGACCTGCAGGTGTAATTCGAAGACTGCTACTGGAACTAATAGCCGAGCTGAGCTAGGTGTGCCGAGTTTGGGCTCATTTCGTTGGTTATGTTGAGACCTTACCTCCGGACTTGATGGAGTGATCTGCAGGTGTACTTGAAAGACTGCTACTGGAACTAATAGCTGAGCTGAGCTAGGTGTGCCGAGTTTCGGCCCTTTTTGGTAGTTATGTTGAGACCTTACCTCCGGACTGGATGGAGTGACCTGAAGGTGTACTTCATCAAGTCCGGAGGTAAGGTCTCAACATAACTAACGTAATGAGCCCAAACTCGGCACACCTAGCTCAGCTCGGCTATTAGTTCCAGTAGCAGTCTTCGAAGTACACCTGCAGGTCACTCCATCAAGTCCGGAGGTAAGGTCTCAACATAACCAACGAAATGAGCCCAAACTCGGCACACCTAGCTCAGCTCGGCTATTAGTTCCAGTAGCAGTCTTCGAAGTACACCTGCAGGTCACGCGATCTAGTCCGGAGGTAAGGTCTCAACATAACTACCAAAAAGGGCCGAAACTCGGCACACCTAGCTCAGCTCGGCTATTAGTTCCAGTAGCAGTCTTCGAAGTACACCTGCAGGTCACTCCATCAGGTCCGGAGGTAAGGTCTCAACATAACCAACGAAATGAGCCCAAACTCGGCACACCTAGCTCAGCTCGGCTATTAGTTCCAGTAGCAGTCTTCGAATTACACCTGCAGGTCACTCCATCAAGTCCGGAGGTAAGGTCTCAACATAACCAACGAAATGAGCCCAAACTCGGCACACCTAGCTCAGCTCGGCTATTAGTTCCAGTAGCAGTCTTCGAAGTACACCTGCAGGTCACGCGATCTAGTCCGGAGGTAAGGTCTCAACATAACTACCAAAAAGGGCCGAAACTCGGCACACCTAGCTCAGCTCGGCTATTAGTTCCAGTAGCAGTCTTCGAAGTACACCTGCAGGTCACTCCATCAGGTCCGGAGGTAAGGTCTCAACATAACCAACGAAATGAGCCCAAACTCGGCACACCTAGCTCAGCTCGGCTATTAGTTCCAGTAGCAGTCTTCGAATTACACCTGCAGGTCACTCCATCAAGTCCGGAGGTAAGGTCTCAACATAACTAACGTAATGAGCCCAAACTCGGCACACCTAGCTCAGCTCGGCTATTAGTTCCAGTAGTAGTCTTCGAAGTACACCTGCAGGTCACTCCATCAAGTCCGGAGGTAAGGTCTCAACATAACCAACGAAATGAGCCCAAACTCGGCACACCTAGCTCAGCTCGGCTATTAGTTCCAGTAGCAGTCTTCGAATTACACCTGCAGGTCACTCCATCAAGTCCGGAGGTAAAGTCTCAACATAACTAACGTAATGAGCCCAAACTCGGCACACCTAGCTCAGCTCGGCTATTAGTTCCAGTAGCAGTCTTCGAAGTACACCTGCAGGTCACTCCATCAAGTCCGGAGGTAAGGTCTCAACAATACCAACGAAATGAGCCCAAACTCGGCACACCTAGCTCAGCTCGGCTATTAGTTCCAGTAGCAGTCTTCGAAGTACACCTGCAGATCACTCCATCAAGTCCGGAGGTAAGGTCTCAACATAACCAACGAAATGAGCCCAAACTCGGCACACCTAGCTCAGCTCGGCTATTAGTTCCAGTAGTAGTCTTTGAATTACACCTGCAGGTCACTCCATCAAGTCCGGAGGTATGGTCTCAACATAACTAACGAAATGAGCCCAAACTCGGCACATCTAGCTCAGCTCGGCTATTAGTTCCAATTAATACATAGGTACGTACTTTGGCAAGTACTTGATTAATCACTGTCCAGTGAAATTAAGTAAATATTAAAAAAAAATACATGGCAAAAATTAAATAAAATTAGGCTCAAGTATCAAGTCGTGTCAGTTTACTCATAATTTCACCGCTTCGCGCATGTCGCTGTGTGTGTGAGCCGTGCACGTGTAGTAGTGAGACTCAATACCTAAAATTGAAGCGCGTCAATTCGTAAACGCGTCCTTAAATTAGATTGTTTAGTGTTTAGGCATTAAGTCCGCCTTTGTACAGTTTTTACTTGTGCATAAAGTTTAATAAATAAATAAATAAATAAATAAATTTATTTATTTAAAACATAAAAGATTTTTAATATTGATATGGTCACTATAAGATGTTGTTAGGTTAGCTAATTACGTACCCTGCGTTCCGAGATGGGAAATAATCGATGTGAGCGTGCTTGCTTAAACCCGTACCGAATTAGCGTGAGCGCGATAACGACGTTCCGTGAATCGTCATAGATGACGTCATGACCTGCGCCATCTTGCGATAACGCCGACCATGCCCTAGAATAATATCACCGTGAGCGCTGTCAAAAATGACAGTGTGTGTGTGTGAGGATGTGTCAGTGTGTGTTTTGTTTTGATTTGCATCTTATCATAAAATTAAACTAACGTGGCATTTTCGAAATTGTGCGTCTGGCTGATAGTCGCCACCTAACCAAAGAAGAAGAAATGTGGTGTTTATACAAAGAAATACTGTAATAATATCGTTTTTACATTGAGTAAGCACTGTGAGCGCGCTCACGGGCGTTCCGAATTGTTGACAGCTCTCAGCTGTCATAATCGTGATATCTAAATCGGAACGCCATGTGAGATGATGTGAGCGCTGTGAGCGATTATAGCTAATTCGGAAAGCGCCCGTAATAACTTAAGACAGAAGGTCCTTGAAGTAGGGAGTGAAAAAATTAACCGACTTGGTATTACATGGATCTCACAACTTTTTACGGTAGAAGAACTGAGTTGCGAGACTTGGCTTTTTTACAAGTTATGTTTTTGATGGCTTACCTTTTCACGCCTAAACCACTGAACGGATCATCCTTAAATTTTGCATATACGTTGTCAGGTGTGCAGAAACGGACATAGGGTACCTTTCATCCCGAAAAAAAGTGCTGTTCCCGAGGAAAACAACAATAACGTTATTATGATAATAGATGGCGCCACGTGTCTTTCGAATCAAAAACAGGACAACGTCTGTCGGGGGTCAGCTAGTATTTTGTAAAGAGAAAGACAAGGTAAGTAATTATGTGTGAGTTTAACTATCAAGACTTAGGTGATTTGTACACGACACGATTTATTTACGGTACGGCGTATAAACCGCACCGTAGAAAAAACGTGCCTGTATTCAAGCTTCCATAGTGATCCATACATAACTGACAACCGTGCCTACACACGGGGAATATATATATTTTTAACTAGCTTCTGCCCGCGACTTCGTCCGCGTGAAATTTCACCTCTCCCCTTAGGGGTTGAATTTCGAAAAATCCTTCCTTATTCCTTGTCTACATTATAAAGGGAACCTCTGTGCAAAATTTCAGCTTTCTAGGTCCAAGGGTTTGGGCTGGGCGTTGATGAGTCAGTCAATCAGGACTTTTCTTTTTATTATTTTTAATGAAAGAAAAACGTGTATATCAAAGGGGCCTGAGGGGCTCGTATGATAAATCACTTGAAAAAATACCGTAATATGTTTTTCTACCTCTACAGTTGAAAAGACCTAAAACTTAGCATACCTACTTCTACACAGGCCCAACAAATATCTGAAATACCTAAATTTTCCTAGGTAGGCACTGATACCGTGTCAGTTCAGTTCAGTTCATCGGCCTGAGCTATTGTCGGCTGAAAAGCTAAAGTAAACATTTCAAAACTGATCGGAACTTTTTGTCCTAATTCAGGTTTATAGGTTTTATTATTTTATTTATCGAAGTAGGTTAGGTTAGGTCGTACTATGGTTAATTTAATAACCTTCCAATGAGTATGAGGCGTAATTGAGAAGATAAACTGCCAATATGTGCCAAATTTCATCCAAATTCGTCCAGTAGGTAGTTTGTGCGTGAAAGAGTAACAAACATCCAAAGACAGTCACAAACTTTCGTTTTTATAATATTAGTTAGTGTGATAATTTTATATTATAGAAGGATAGGAGGATTATCTATTTCATATCAATTCTATTCTATTTTATCAATTCTATTTTGTTGTAATTTTTGACGTTCAAAACTTCAAATAAATGATTTGACTTTGACTTATATTTTATATAGATATATTATCCAGCTTCTGCCCGCGGCTCCACTCGCGTGGATGTCGGAAAATACCCCACGGGAACGAAACAAAAAGTCTAGCCTATATGTTACTTCATAACACCAGCCTGCCTACCAGTGAAAGTCCCGTCGAAATCGATCCAGCCGTTTCGAAGATTAGCCGAAACAAACAGACAGACAGACAACAAAAAAATTTGATATTGCAAACACTTCAATTTCATTTATTTGTTTTTGATAGGTAAGTCCAGATTCCTTCACGCTGTTTTTCGTCACCGATGCACGAAGTCGGTAATGTCCAAGATAAATACAGAAAGTAAAGTCTATTCAAACTTGTTTCATATTAATACTATTTCAAGTTTAACAAATATCAACTTTATTTTAATGGTTATTAAGTTGATAGGTATCAGAGTGACTAGCACCATTTAAAAATTTAGAAAAATGTTTGAAGTTGTAGCTTAAACTGAACTTTATATTGTAAGATTTAAAGTTATTTTTCCATAAACTCATATTTGTTTACATTTTTGGTAAATAAATCGCGAAAGCAGATTACATGCTTAGTACCTACCTAAGTACTTACCTATATGGAATATTAAAATGTACACCATACATGTTGGTATTAATTAAGTAGGTACCGTTTCTACTTGTATCTTTGGCAAATTAATGAAATCGTGGAAAAATCATGTATTAAGTAGGTAGTTACCTAATTATCTGAGAAAAAAAAAATATTTCTTAAATGATTTTAATATTTTTAAATGCGTAATCAGAACTGCTTTGAACTTAATTTCTCTTGTTAAAATGTCTTTCTACACAAACTTTAAAAGTTTTTAAAGAATAATCTTTCCTGATATTGATACAAGTAGCGCCATCTATCGTCAAGATAAAGTAATGAAGTCGAATCTATCGATGAGCGTGCACAGTCAAACGGCCGATTTGTACGGTTCAAACAGTAGGTATGTGTATAGTTCTTACTGCTTTCTATAGATGGCAGTGTCCACAAGCAGCTTTGCAAAAGGTATCTTTTACTAATTAGTTCTCCATGAAAACTCAATTTTAACATTGAGAGTATTATTTATTATCTGTGTAGTATACATCTAAACGGGTTAGGTACGTACTACCTAACCAGCTAACGGTTCATAAGATAAGAGTTTTTTTTTTAATTACTGGGAAGTCTTTGCCACATACTTATTGGAATGAATTTTGTCGTAAGTACTAAATGTTTTCCTTTGAGTTATGATTAATCTTCTAAACTATTAATAATCGCTCAACATACATGGCCCAAGGTCGGTCCGTGGAAGCGTATTGACCTACCATTAATTACCTATCAAGACCCCTTCGTGGCTCGGAAAACACGTTAATAAATTGGTTCCGGCTGTCATTTATAAATCTTTGACAGTCGAGTCGTTACGGGTACAGGCTGTCAAGCAGTCTTACCAAGGGGCACCATATTATCTACCAAGTAGTGGGTTTTCAGGTCAGACGGGCAGTCGCTCTGTGGAAAATACTGGTATTCAGCTGCATACCAGTAGCTGTTTCTGTATTTTCTTTCTTTCTTTCATTTGGTGACTGAGACGACGATGACGGCATCCTCAAAGCAAGCCGACCCCGTCGGGCCGGCTTCCAGTCTAACCGGTGAAAGTATAATAAATAAATTATTTGGAAAAAGGCTAGCAAAACATCTTGAACCACTGTGCACTGCAAATATGCCATTTAGTTTATCCTACCTCGATAAGTTATGAATAGGTAGATACCTAAACTATAAATCCCGCCATTCATAAAACCCTCATTCACTATGGCTAAATAACATTTTTCAAACTACAAAAAACAATTTCTGTACTAAACGTTATATTCATATTAGGCTTTTGACGTCCGTTCTGGTTCAAACTGGGTCAGATCTGGAAAATTCCGGATCAAACCAGATTGAATTAAGATAAAAGTGGGCTATGCGCATATTGGATAAAACGCATACCATTTTTTAACAGAATTATGGAGGGTTATGGAGAACGGTGGCGAATATTTTTAAACGCTTTTAGCGTAAGCAGTAGGTAATTGGTACGTTTAGAATAAAATAGTCCTTAATCTAAAGGAATAGTGATTTAGGAAAATGTAGGAAATCATGCGTATCTATCTTTATATTTAAAATATGTATTCCTCAATTTTCATGATTGCCCTACCACTGTTTGTCTCTGCATCACCCAAAGGTTGACTGGTAGAAAATGCCTGTGGCATTAAGTCCGCCTCTGTATATTTATGTGCTTGAAGTATTAAATAATATTATATAGAATTATAAGCTTTTCAAAATGATCACATTAAACCCCATCCACCCCTCCCATTCCTCCCTTTTATTGCAGTCATAATAAAAAGCTCGCAGGTACTCATTGAGAGCAGTCGTGGCCCAGTGGTAGATATAGGCACCTACCCCCGACCCGACTTATGAGTCGTGAGTTCGTACCCAGGCAGGAAATTAACTTTGTGTATTTATTTTATCACCACTTCTCTCAAAATGGTGAAGGAAAACATCGTGAGGAAACCGTCATTCGGCATGTCCTAGAACCAAAAAATTCGAAGACATGTGATATCCACCAACACGCACTGGGCCCGCGTGGTGGACTAAGGTTCCTTCTCACAGAGAGGAGGCCTGTGTCCCAGCTGTGGGCACACTATAGGCTGATTATGCTAGGAACTCATTAATACGGATCTGTTTTATTGGAAAATCAACGTAAAATTCAGCAAATCATCTTGAAAAAATCAGAACCTGGGAAATCGGCTTGCAATCGGTAAAAAAACACTCAAGTTGAATCGCGACACACCCACGAGACCTGACAACCATATAATTATTAAAATCGATTGGAAATTATCGACATGCATACCACGACCGCCATATCTTGATCCTTGGCTACACCATTATTCGGTTACTGACGGATTTGTATTTCGAGCTTCAGGGCTCACAGTCATTGGTCGATAAGATAATTTGAGGCCACAGGGGGTGGGGGTGGGTTGTCTATGCATTATGTAGGGGCAATCAATGGTAGGTGTTGGTGATTGTTCACCCCGATGAGTGACGAACCTTCTCTGTTGGCGTGGAGTCGATGTTGGGGCTACAAAAAATATATTGATTTTGAAGAGTTGGTGGGATTGCCACATTGTTTCTTCTAAAGGTACTAAGTGAATAATTGTTGAAAAATGCTTCTTTTCTAATCGCAGTTATTTAAATGGGTCAGCTGATGGCATTACTGATTGTTAAAAACAAATCGAAATCTAGCGCCTGCTCCCTGATGTTAGCAGTAAATAGAATCTACATACACGTTGCTCATAAAAAACAAACAGGCGGCTATCAACTGAAGACTGTTGTTATGACTACGTAATCTATTTGTTTTTTATTTATTTATACTTTTTTCGCATATTTCAGACTGCCTTTTCTCTATCTTTTTGTAAAGTTACATAAATCTGTCACTTATTAATTGCTACAAACCTCTCAATGAAATTGAAATCATTACGGAGCCTTAACAAATGGCAACAGCAATTTAACGCCCGGCGCATATTACTAATCCAATACATAGAATTAACTACTAAGCTCTAGGCTCTAGAGAAATACAATATTTAATAAACTCGTCTCTTGTCAGTAACCAGCTTAAATAAATTCAGTGCATTTTAATTAATAATTGTCCGTTCCGAGTTCCTACCACAAACAACATCGGTTCGATTAATATTTTATTCAGAGAAAAATTTGCAATAAATATACTAGCCTCTGCCCGCGATTTCGTCCGCGTGAAATTTCTTGTTCCCCCGACCCACCCTGTCGCATTGCATCGCCTGGCTGCGCAACTAATAGCGCAGTGTGCCTTCTGACATTTTTCTTTGTACTCGACTAGTGAGCGTCTTAGAATGATTTTTAATAGCCTATTCTTTTATTATATTAGCCTTCCTCAAGAATTGGGCTATCAAATGCAAAAATCATTTTTCAAATATGACTGGAAGCCCTAGATATTAGAACAGACTACAGCTTTATTAATTTATATAAAGACTAAGTTAGACTATTTTTAATCATTGATGAAAATCAGCCTCAGAAAATTGACGACTTTTACATACTAATTTATTTTAATTATTATACCGAAACAAACAACAGCGGTTGAATAAATTAATGTTTTATTCAAACTAGTAGTTTCAGTTACTTTTGCCAATATAATATTTTTGCATCGGATTACCTGATCGGATTACCTGCTAAATTAATATTGGTTATCCGTTTTGCATTGTAAATCTTTACTTTTTGTAAACTCGAAAACCGGGACAATGCACTCTATTTGGTAGCAGGTACCTGCAAGTGCCCAGCAATCTTCTGAATTCTTATTTATTGCAAACTAGCTGTACCCGCGACTTATCCTGTCAAAATTAGTCCAGCCGTTTCGGTGATTATCCGGAACAAGCAGATAACAATATAAAATATGTTTTTTTTTGTATGTAGGTACCGTATTATGTATACGATTATAATAGTCAAAGTCAAAGTCAAAGTCAAATCATTTATTTCAAATAGGCACATTAAAGGCACTTTTGAACGTCAAAAAAAAACTAAATAGAAATGATTCTAGTCGCCCATTCGAAAAGGTAGTTTTCGTATGGAGAAGAATGGGCAAGAAACTCCACCGTTACTCTTTTAAAAATGTTTTACAAGGTCTTGTATACATAATAAAATTTATATGTGAACACGATGCACCCATAATAAAATTAGTCTACCACAAAAGGTAAAAAGAATTAAAAATTAAGCAATGACAGGTAAATCAAATAAGTGATAGATACATGGTGCTCACATATTTACAAGTTATTTAAAAAAAAAAGAAAAATGAAAAAATGCAAAAGTAGTTGAACTTTAACAAGTGTGTGAGCCACTGTAGTCGCAGATTGTAAAATTGAATTAGAATAAGATGTCATAATTAAAAATATACATATAAATTAAATTAGGAACAAGTTTGATTTTGTCTAGACTTTTAGATTGTCCTATGGAGCAGGACCAGCATGTTTCCAAACATTCTTATCTTGGATATAATCCTCTAATTTGTAATATCCTTGTTTACAAAGTGTACTTTTAATATGAGTTTTAAATTTTCTTTCATTTAATTGCAATATGTCACAAGGTATTTTGTTGTAGCATTTAACACAGTACCCCATAAAAGATGTATGTACTTTCGATAATCTGAAAAAAGGTTGATCTAATTTATCTTTATTTCTAGTATTAAAATTATGCCTATCACTTATTTTATTAAAAAGATGTTGATTTTTTCTTACATACATAATATTTTCATAAATGAATTGGCAAGGTACCGTCATGATATTAACCTTTTTAAATAGTTCCCTAAGAGATTCGCGACGACGTAGATTGTAAATGGCTCTGACAGCTCTCTTTTGTAAAATAAAAATGGATTCAATGTCAGCAGCCCGACCCCATAGTAAAATGCCATATGACATAATACTGTGGAAGTAACTAAAATAGACCAAACGCGCGGTTTCTACATCTGTTAACTGTCTTATCTTTCTAACAGCATAAGCGGCGGAGCTTAGCCGCCCCGCAATAGATGTTATATGAGGTCCCCATTGTAATTTCTCGTCTAGCGTGATTCCTAGGAAAACTGTCTGATCAATAAATTCTAGTTTTTGGCCATTCAATATGATTTCACATTCGCTACTTCTAACATTCGGTAATTTAAATCTAATGCATTTGGTTTTTTTTTCATTAAGTACTAAATTATTTACCGTAAACCAATCTTGGACCTGAAGAATAGAGTTATTCACGTCGTCAAGATTTTGTGACCGTCGGTCTATTTTAAAGATTAATGATGTGTCATCTGCAAATAACACCATCTTCGGTTGATTTTGAAGTAATTGGGGTAAATCATTGATGTAAACTAAAAAGAGGAATGGACCCAATATCGAACCTTGAGGAACACCCATTGTCATTACAGACCCTAATGAGTTTACGCCGTTTACTTGAACTTTAACCTTTCTATCTTTCAGGTATGATCTTAGCAAGTCAAGTGCTGCTTTTCTAATTCCATAGTGCTCCAGTTTCATCAGAAGTGTCTCGTGGTTTACGCAATCGAACGCCTTAGAGAGGTCGCAAAAGATTCCAATGGCATCTTGTGCTTCTTCCCAGGCGTTAAAAATGTTCTTTATAAGGGTAACACCGGCGTCAGTAGTGCAACGCCCTTTGGTGAAACCGTACTGGTGTTCATGAAAGATGGAATTTTTATTAAAGTGACGTAACATTTGATTGAGCATCAACTTTTCAAACACCTTACTGAGAACTGGTAGAATTGACACAGGTCTATAATTGTTAGGATCTTTACTATCACCGGATTTGAACAATGGTACTACTTTACTATGTTTCATAAGATCCGGTAAGACTCCTTGGTCAACACTGGTGTTAAATATGAAAGCTAAATAGGGTGCAATAGTTTCGATGAAAGATCTACATACTTTTACAGACATTCCCCAGAGATCTTCTGTTGATTTAATGTTAAGATCTCTAAAAGCTTTTATAACAGCCTGGGGGCTTGTATGCTGAAACCTAAACTCCAAAGGGCATGCCTTTACATTCTTTTTAAGTAAGGCAGCAGAAAGCGTGGGGGATGAATTTAAAGCTTCAGTAGTTTTAAGGGGAATATTAGAAAAAAAGTTTTCAAATTCCTGAGCTATTTCTACATCTGAGTTGATGGGGCCATGTGCAGTCTCTAAATTAAATTCAGTGTTAGGCTGTTTTTTCCTACCTGTTTCATTATTTATAATTTGCCAGGTAGTTTTTATTTTATCATCAGCTGATTTTATTTTATTGCTAATATAAAGAGCTTTAGCTTTTTGGCACACACTTTTAAAAGTTTTTGAATATTTTGCAACATACTGATGAAAGTTTGTATTATTCATATGTTGCTTTAAGCCATAGAGTTCAAAAAGTTTTTCCCTGCTTTTACGAATACCTGGAGTCGCCCAGTCACTAAATAAAAACTTTGTGTGAATATTTTTATAATATGAATTTAGTAAAAAACTAATATTTTGACATTAGAAATAGACAATTCAATTTTATTTATTTGTATAGATCGCAATCACCAAACGCCGCGCGCCATCTGAAGTCCTTATAAGCCAACGAAGTGACCTGCCGGGTCAGCGGGATTGTCCGAAAGGGTTACCGCTGGCCCGGAACATAAAGGGGTAATGAAGGAACACGGGTGGGTTTTTAGTCAGTAAGAGTCTGACACTCCCTTCCGCTCCACCCGCTCTGGAGGGGTCATTTGATGATTTCCCATCCACAAAAAAAAAGCCAACGAAGTGAAACGTCGAAAACGTCTAAAACTTGACGTACATTATGTCATCATATTTTCAAAAACTCGACTCCATAGTTTCCTACATCTAAAACGCAAAAGGGGTTCGATGCGAGCGGCAGTGGCGATGGTAATTTCTATGTAAGCATTGTTACAGTCCTGAAACCGAGTCTAACAACATTGCTTGATACTTGACACACATAATTTTGGCTTGTTACTGTAACTTGTTTGCGTTATTGTCCGGTTTTGATTGGTTAACTTTGTTTGTCGGTTTAGGCGTAATTGCCCTAATTAGTAAACGCAGTTTTGGAAATTAGAGCCCGTTTGTGCTCCAATTATTGTTTTAGATTCGATGTGAATAAAATACGGGTGGCTGATGTTTGTAGCCAAGTGTTAGTGTTTTTTTTATGGCAATTATAATAATATAATATTGAAATACAAGACTATAATCAACTTGATATTATTGCAACCACGTATTAAAGCTAGTTTTCCTTAGTTTGGCAAAAATATCAGTTATATTTTCTAAACACCAAAGTATCAAGACATTTCAGTCGTCGTATCTAACTACGTATGTCGGAAAAAGTGTAGTAGTTAGAATAAAATTTGTATTAATCGTGTCTGATAGTAGTGTCGACGATGCGGTCGCGGTCGCACGGGTCGCCCGTTCGAGTCCCGGTTGATGTAGTACAGCGAAATTAGGTTATTATGTCCTTTGTAGTCAAAGTAGAAAAGTGATAGATATTTTATATAATTAAATAAATATAGTTTTGTGTATTAAAGTTGGATTTTCATAGCAATAACAACAGTGGAACTTGAAATTAACTTTGATATCTTAATGTAAGTATAAAGGCCCGTGGCTAATCTATAAATCTTTAGATAACGAGAGCTCTCCGTGCCTCGGAAGGTACGTCCTGGCTGTCATTCCCGGACCTTTGACAGTCGTTACGGGTAGTCAGAAGTCCGAAAGTCTGACAACCAGTCTTACCAAGGGGTATCGTATTACCCAGTAACTGGGTTGTGGAGGTCAGATAGGCAGTCGCTCCATGTAAAATACTGCTATTCAGCTGCATCCAGTTAGACTACCTACCCCAACATAGTTGGGAAAAGGCTAGGCAGATGATGACTTAAAGTAAGTAGGTATTTACTTAAGTGCTTCGGTAGATACTGATAATTATCATTACCTAACCTAGTTCTGGGTCTTTCCCAGGAGACATACATAATGTATATAATATGTACATACTAATTTGAAAACCGTTAGGATAATTTCACACATATTTCTCTGACATTTCCTTTGGGACGTAATAGAGGACGAGCAACTTAATACATATTTCAGGAGTTTCTCTTGTCGTTGTGAAACCAATACTAACAAATGTACAGACGCCAGCACATCAAGCTACTACAATCTGTCAAATTTCTTTAATAGATTTTCAACTTTATCGCTAAACCATAAGGTTCAAAGTTGATTGGGAAAATTTGACAGTTTCAGGTAGGATGATGTGCTAGCAACTGTACTTAAACATAAATTACAGTGGGACTTACATCTCCTCTCCGTGAGGCCACTTTGGCAGAATCATAAAAGGATAACATTATGAATTATAATATGGCGAAGACAGTCAGTGTTTTTCTTTTTTCGCTGCACTACGTAGCTTAGGTGCAATCTAAGAGATTGGGATTGGATTTGGATTGGATAGATTGGTATTTTAGCACAGACAAAAAAATACTAAAATATTCTTCACCAATGGGATTGATACGATTAACTTAACAGTTAACTGTCCATTATCATTCATAATGTTATCCTTTTATGATTCTCCAAAGTGGCCTTTTTAGGTCCCCTGATATTTATCAATATCATTACTGTCCTCTTCGCTCACAACATTGCTCATTTTAAAAAACGAAAACCATCCAAACTCAAACGAAGGAAAATGGAAACACACAAGTGGCCACAGACTGAGCGAAAAAAATCTCCTCAATTTTTTAAATGCAAACGTAACGAGGTCATACAGCCGTTTATGCCTCGAGGCAACAACCGGCGGGATATAATCAGGAAATATTGCCGGCAATCCATCGCATTTCCCCTATCCCAGTCGCGATCGGGGTAAATAGCAACACCGGAGCAACGGTGTTACCAGATTGAAAAATTGCTAAGCATCTGTTGAACGTCGTCGGCTACATTGATTTATTTTGTTTTTTTTTTCACTTAACGCATGAGTTGAGATTAATGTTTTTTTTTTACACTTTTCGGTGTTACTGGACTTCCGGTAATACTTGAAGTTGAATTTGCATAGGTTAAAATAACACGACACCCTTTTTCAGGCTGGTATCCCATTACAAGATACAAGCCCGACTTTGGAATGAGTGATTGGGAAATAAAAAAAAAAATATTACTAGAGCCAATGACGTAATATATTGACTAGAGCTGTTTCCCTATGTATTTTCAACGACAGAGTTTTAAATTCATTGTGATTTTCTGATTCTTTGTGTTCTTGGGTGGAAAACTCAACGATTCGGTTTGGACGATATATACCTATATTATGTAGAATTGCAAACACCGGCCTGCTTCGTTCACACATTAATACTTAATAATATATAGGTACCCTACCTAACAGAAAAAAAACTGTATCACTTTGATCATTCAATAAATCAATAGGTTCAATAGAAGAAATTAAAGGCCTACATGCAGTTCTCAATGTCAACTGATGCATAATCGTGGGAAGCAGCAGGTTGGCCAATCTATACCATAGATACATATTTCGAAAAGGGATGACGTGAGTTCTCGACAGTTTGATTGGTGCGTGAAGTGGTATGACGTGATTCTGATTGCTGCACGGACTAAGCGATTGATTGCTGCAAAAGTCGTGGTGGTTCCAGTACGGTACTAATATTTGTCAGGACTATATCGCAGCTCCGATAAAATAGGGTTAAAACTCGAAAAAGGAATTTTCAGGTTGTTTTTCAGGAAAATTGAAAAACAACGTATGCCATTAAAACATATTTTTTTGTAAGCTTTACAATTATATATAATTTTCATCACATAATAATAAAAAAGTGTAAGAATAAAGACTGATTAACAAATCCGTGAGTTTATTTTCACTTTTCTAAAAATCCAGTTTTTTCGAGTTGTAACTGGTTGTAACCCTATTTTATCGGAGTTGCGTTGTAGGTAGTCGTGCGATTGTGTTTTGTTTAGGTGAGATCCTGTCTGTAGTTACACGGGGTGAGTTTAAATGATAAATAAATGATTTTATTTCTGTAAGTAGGTTTGTACAAATACTTTTACACGTTAATCATATTTTTAAAGTAGATGTGGTCGCCGACCGTTTCCTGTCTGACAGAAGAAGAAGAAAGAAGAAAAGAAGACCCTAGGGTATTAGTGTTCTGTGTCACAGTCTCTTTTAAAGTCCAGGGTCAGTGGGTCGTTTTAGGGGCAGTCATAATCATGGTCGAATCATGTGAAGAACATGTAGATTGGGTCAGTGGGTCGTCTTAGGAGCTTGGTGTCTGAAATGATCTTTTGAGGAGAGAACCACACAGATTGAGTGGACCTGTACAGTCAGTACAAGCATTTGTCAATTACTTATAGTGCAATTCAACGTTTGGAACAGCATTATGCTGGCATGGGTAAAAACCGTCCGAAAAAAAACTGGAATTTTGTGTTGCAAGGATCACTAAGGATGACATGATGTGCCAGACTGTCTGGCATTAAGGCGACTACATGACCTAAAGCGCGGTCTTTGTCGTACTGCATAGAAAAGAAAGAGAAGCGCGATTACACAACGCTGGTAATTTATTACAAAAAATGAAGCAATTATATATTTGAAAAAAATCTATTGTTTGGACTAAAAAATTAAAACACTAGTTCTTTAGTATGTTGCTTGAAGAATAATCTGACAAACAATTATAACGATTGTATGTACATTAGTATGGTTTTTATTGTAAAAAGAAAGGTTTTAGAGGTATCTTCATGATTTTTTTTTCTATCGTATCAAATTAGTTGTATGTTTTCAATAGAGTATCTACCTAGCATATATCCTTAAGAATATCATATATTTTTCTGATTTTGTTTACTGGAGTCGATCATATACTTTTATTGTTTCTAAAACTTGCGTTTTTTGCGTTTAGGTCCTGTAAGCCCCTTAATGCTTGTGTTTCACGAACTGTGTCCAAATAAACGTTATTCTTTCTTACTTTCAGACGAGATTTTCAATTCATTTTTTAATTCGAATACTTTTTGTAGAATATCACTTTTTTATTCAATTTTTCTTTTCATTTGGAAAACACAGTCAGAAAAGACATTTGAGGTATTTACTCCGCTTTTGTAACTTTATGTTTATAGTTTAATAAATAACAGTCAAGTGCCGATGAAAATTCATCCATCACTCATTCATCAAATAGTCCACTTGATGTAATTGGTTTACGCCATTCCAATTGAAGGTAAATAACCAAAATAATAATAACACAACCTAGCTAGCAACCATTTTCAGGGGATCATTATTGGATGTGCCAGTCACCACCTGCCATTTTATCTGTATAATTTATACAAAAAATTGGTCAGGCAGGGGCTTATAGTCTTTCCATAGTCCTAAATAACCAGTTCACTTTAGCCACCTAAACCCGTAATCTATCTTTGTTTTTATATCCTGCAATAGTTCTACACCAACCGTGCGTTGTCCTTGGGTGCACTTTTATAGTGCGAACAGGGATAATCGTCGGTTGGTGCCTTATTTAATTAAAAACGCCTTACGGGCCTCTGCGAGTTAGCTTCGGCCCCTCGTACGCCTTCCAAAGGTCCGGAACCCCAGCGCCAGGGCCAGGCAGAAATATCAAGAGACGTAAAAATAATAATCCCCTTCTCCTATAACTTGAAATGATTATAATGGATTTGTTTAAGGGAAGTTCTGTTCTGAGAACAAGGAATGCGAAAGATTAATTTAAGTATTTCGTTATCAATTAATTCCTATGAAACGATCTTTTGGAGCAGTCCAATTCTATTCAGAATTCGTTCTGTAATAATAATCAATCCACAAGATTACATTTACTCAGTAACAATCAGTGGGAATGGCTTCAATCCAAAAACAAACGGTTTACGCGAAACTAATGAGGGCGCATTTAATTCCAAGCTTCAAATCGGATTAGTGTTTCGACCTCAGCCACTGTACGCATAGAAAGATTGGAAAAGGTTCACTTGGATATACTTCGAAATTACTTCTGACAATATTAGACTAGCTGCACCCCGCGGTTTAACCCGCACAAAGGCGCGAAGCGCGCGCGACATTAAGGCACCGGCCGTAGCGCGACTTGCGGTGCATTTGTCTCGCGCGATTCGCGTCGCGTGTCGCGCCTGTTTGTAGGAGCCTTAAGTCTCGATCCTGTGGGAATATCGGGAAATAAGCTATCCTCGTCCTAATCCAGGTCAAGGTCTACCCATTTGCTCTTCATCCAAATCCGTTTAGCCGTTTTAGCGTGAAAGGATTAAAAACAAACAAACAAACAATAAAATCTTTTCTCTTTATAATATTATAGGTAAGTTTACGTAGATTATGGCGGAATTAATTTTCCTGAAATCGAGTGGAAAACGAAATCCTATTTAACGCTCCTCGGTGACCGTCTCATATGTATTTTAATGAACACAGGGTGTATCTTAGGCATCCGCAATATTGTTCCGTAAAATTCTTGAGCTCATTTCCGTGTATCATTAAAGTAACAAAGATACTTAGGCCGATTTTACTGATAAACGAGCCTTCAAAGTCAGTGTTTCACAGCATATACAGGCTGAACACATCTCGGGATATGATAAACTGGAGTTTGACTTTAGTATATAAACAAATAAACTGAAATTAACAAAGCTTTTATAAAAACCTTCCGTAGCTACGCCGACTACGCGATCGTAGCACTTGCTACGCCGTAGCGGTTAAAGCTACGACGCACCAAAGCTTTTGCATCTACCTACTTCATGTCTTACCCGTATCTTTTAAGCAGCCGGCCTTTTAAATGATAAATGACCACCTTTTATCAAGCCAGACAGTGTGGCGTTGTTCAAAAACCCCTTTAAATGCCAGGGGGAGGAATCTAATTTGATTACTATGCTAGGCTAATGGAATCGATTTAAATGGCAATGAGGTTATTAGGTGACCTTTGGATAACAATTATTTAGTATGTGGAAATGTCGGGTCGTCGGACGAGGTTAGTTTGTCAGGATGTAGAATAGTTAATGTGTTACAATGGGCTTATCAAACGAACATAGAACCAAAACAAGAGTATGTTATAATTTTCTTCATATTTTTTTGACATTTTAGTAAAAGAACGTTCTTCTGTTTTTTTTTACCATTATGTCCCACTGCTGGGCAAAGCGTTTTATCTGTATCCCTGTTTACACAAAAATAATTGGGTCGAGTGCGTAGACAGAGTAATCTATAGACTCATGGTATCCGTGTCACCGAAAGGGACAAAAATTCCGGCAATCTTCATCATACTATCATTTTTACAGCTCATTACACTGCACCTTACCATTTTCACAGTTGCGCAATTGTAGGTACTATTGAATTATGCACGAAAAAGATCTTATTTTCCGTTTAATCGCGGTGTAGTTTTTGTTATTTCATTCATAAACGTCAAACTTGTTGTGCACATTGATGTGCTTAGCCGACACGCAGTAAGGGAGAGAAATATTCTTACTCTGTCTCTTTTCTTTGCTATTGACTTTAATATATTTCTCTTTTTCTTGTGCGAATAAAAAAGAAGATATGCAGCAGTCTATAGTTTACTCTGTCTACGGTGGAGTGGGAATAGAATTTGAATTCGCTCGTTTGTTCTAAACCGACCTTTATACAACGTGTCTCTACATTTCGGGTAGTGACAAGTAATCATAAAAATTTTCATCATCATCTGCCTAGCCTTTTCCCAAATATGTTGAGGTCGGTTTCCAGTCTGACCGGATGCAGCTGAATACCAGTATTTTACATGGAGCGAATGCCTATCTGACCTAATCATAAAAGCTATAACTACATAAAATAATTCGCAATACCCACTAACTAAACTATTACTTTGTTTTGTTTATTTCTAATCGCATGCTGCACTGGCTGACGTCATCGCGTCAACGCCGGCTGTCGCTGAAAACCAGCGCTGGGGCTCTGTCTCGTATAGGGTCTTAGCATTATGCTGAGCGATGGCCATTTTGTGTAGATGTGACGCATACTTTCTCCCAAATTGTTATTTTGTTTAATTTTTTGTTTGCGTTTTATTTTTATGCGTCATTTTTGCCGCAAATAAACGTTTTTCCTTTCTTCTTTCTTTCCATACACTCATATAGAAAATAAAACTTTGCAGCCTTAACATAAACGCTCAAAATGGGTTGCGGTTCCTCGAGCACAGCGGTCCCGGTGGCCGAGGAGTCTACCAATGGTGCAGTGAAGACATCAAATGGTGCTGGAGTGAAGGGCCACCACGATAATGACCCTGATGACTTGCCGACTGTGGTGCTGCCAGATACACCCGTCATACCAAAACCACGTAAGTTGAAGTTTTTACCTTAAACACTAGAAAATACTGTGAAAATACTGAGGGGTTTGTGGCTAAGTAATGACAGCCTCACAGGTTGATGGATCAGGTTAAGCTACGCTTGCTGCGATTGGTCCGTGGATTGGTGACCATCTGTACATATCTATACCCCTCCGTGCCTCGGAAAGCACGTTAAGCCGTTGGTCCCGACTGTCATTCGTGGATTTTTGGCAGTCGTTACGGGTCGTCAGAAGCCCGAAAGTCTCTTACTAAAAGGTATCGTATTACCCAGTAGCTGGGTTGTAGAGGTCAAATAGACAGTTACTTCATGTATAATATTGGTATTCAGCTGCATCCGGTGAGAGTGAAAGACGACCCCAATATATCTTGTTAGGAAAAGGCTAGGTTGATGATGAATAAAGCATTTACTAGCAGCACATGAAGTTTTAGAACTCACTGGTGGCCATGACCAAAAAGCACGCTGTCTCATCTGACTTCGGGTCTGACAGAGCTTGTACCAGTGATGAGCAGTTAGACGCTAGTCTACACACACAACGTCGAGTTCTCACGCACAGAAACACCGTTACGAACTGATAGGCGCGTAAAAAAATTAGAAAAGTGCTTTGGAAGTTCGAGTTTTATGAAAAAACCACTGCATATATCAATTATAAATAAACTTTATTAAACTCTTCGATAACTGAGCTTTGTCGGTACAGACTTGGATTTGAAGTTTTTACAGATATTTTATTACTTATTTACACCCAAAGTTACGTTAAAAATAGCAAGAAAAACGAATCTTTGATGGCTCATAACTTTTTATTGGTTTTTTATTTTACTATTCTGTTTCCTTACAGACACAATTAATAATAAGTCAAAATGATATCATGTTTAACTTTGGGTGCACAATGTCAAACAGGGGAGTAATACTCTCCCGAAATTTGTATGGAAAAAAAATCGACTAGTGGCACCTTAAGGCTCATAAGTTCATAACGACAAGTAGTGTCCTTTTACTACAAATGTGACTCATTAAATGGGTCTTTTTTAGGGTTCCGTACACAAAGGGTAAAAACGGGACCCTATTACTAAGACTTCGCTGTCTGCCGTCCGTCCGTCTGTCTGTCACCAGTCTGTATCTCAAGAACCGCGATAGCTAGACAGTTGAAATTTTCACAAATGATGTATTTCTGTTGCCGCTCTAACAACAAATACTAAAAACAAAATAAAATAAATATTTAAGGGGGGCTCCCATACAACAAACGTGTTTTTTTGGCGTTTTTGCCTTGTGGTACGGAACCCTTCGTGTGCGAGTCCGACTCGCACTTGGCCAGTTTTTTTTTCTTTTTTTTTTGGGGATGGGAAATCCTCAAATGACCCCTCCCGCTCTGGTCTTCAAAAATACTTATTTTGAACAAGAGGGACCAGACAAAGGGACATTCAATCAGATAACCATGTATTGATATACTACCGAAAAACTTACGTCATCAATCCTGATGGAAGTCGTCGTAGAAATACGAAACGTTGATCATTTTCTATTCTTCACCTCCATAACGACAAGGTTACTGAACTTATTCTTTTATTCTTCCTCGTCAACAGTAGCCTTCGAGATTCCAGTGGAAGAGTTCGACGGCACCAAGCGGCCGTCCACCCCACCCGCTCACCTGCAGAGACTGCTGCAACCAATCCAGCCTGACATCAGTCTGCCCCATATTGAGGAGAAACTGGCTGAGGCGGAACAAAGGCGACTATCTGTAAGTGTATTTTCATAAAGCATTTCTCTGACATACTGTAGTAGCTTGTGTGTTCTAGCCTTTAGCAATAAGCACTGGCTAGAAATATTATTCGATTCGTTGGTTTAAACGTATGTCAAATATTATGATTATGGTGCTTGATTCGTGATCGGCTTAAGTTGAAACCAACTTTGCTAACGGGGCATAGCCTTTGCAAAGTGTGTTGAGTTGACACAACTGGTTCAGCTTTGGTTGGAGCACCCACAGTTTTTTTGCAAATGATATAGTTATTATAAACGCGGAGTATCTTTTGAATATAATGGAGTTCAGTCACTATTTAGATTTTTGAACACTGGCCTCATAATCTTTCACTCTCTCTGGCTGATACCGTCCGATGTTGTAAAAGGATCTGAAGTTAAGTTCAGTTAACACGGTAAGCCTCATCCAGGCCGATGTGAACTTTCACATCATTTGTTATCGAAGGAGGCCAAGTCGCATCTGTTTCGCCCGTTTTTGGCGCGATGAGGTTCAAGCAAGACAACGTTAGTTTGTGTTGATGCATTTTAGCACTCTTAAATGTAGACTTACCTGGCACTTGAGGAAGTGTTAGTTAAATGTTTCGTTTGTCCTGACTTGAGCCCTGCTTTTAGAAGAAGCTGGACCTCACAGTGTTAACTTCGGGCGTTAGGTAGTTTTTTCCTTATAGGATTAGTAATAGGTAGGAACGCTTAAATTTTCGAATCGTTAGAATTAAAGTCTTGTATTTTGATGCGAGCTAGGCCAATACTTTAATTCAAAGTGGGTAGCTCGTGTAGTAGCTTGTGTGTTCTAGCCTTTAGCAATAAGCACTGGCTAGAAATATTATTCGATTCGTTGGTTTAAACGTATGTCGAATATTATGATTATGGTGCTTGATTCTAGAAGATTGATTCATATCTTAACCGCGAAGTTGTAACGTTCAATCTGATACATTATAATTTATAATTGAAAGTCTCAAAGTCGTCTTTATTTGTATTTATGCCCCCAACACACCACATGAGCTCTACAATACCTACATACAACTGCCACGCTATACGCCAGCAGCTGTTCAAAACCTTACCCTTGTGTCTATAAAAGTGAGAATTGAATAACCGTCTTTAACCTTCTAGAGGGGCTTATAGCTAAATAATAATAGCCGCACGGGTCGATCTTTAAGGTTAAACAAAGCTACCGAGGTCGGTCCGTCAATAGCTAACCGTTCATATCGCGGGATCCCTCCGTGCCTCGGAATCCGAACGCACGTTAAACCGTTTGGTCCCTGCTGTCAATTTTGTAGATCTTTGACAGTCGTTACGGGACGCCAGAAGCCCGAAAGTCTGACAACCAGTCTTACTTACCAAGGGGTATCGTGTGGCCCATTAACTGGGTTGTGGAGGTCGCATAAGCAGTCGCGTAAAATATTGGTATTCAGCTGCATCCGGTTAGACTGGAAGTCGACCCCAACATAATTGGGAAAAGGTTAGGCAGTTGATGACTAAGGGGGGATAATGAGCATTATAATATACACATTACAGATACTGCAGGCGAGAGCAGCATCAGCACAGAAGAGGGCGCAGAAAGTTATAAAGAATTTGCAGGAAATGGGCAGGCTTGACACAGAACATGTGAGTATCAAAAGCAATACCTAAGCCAGCAGAAAAATAAAGGTCTTCTATTCTTCTTCTATTTGAATTATCGTAATAATTCCAAGAAATTGTAACTGATATAACTCCCCCTTGAACTAATTGTCGCAAGTGTGGTCGTGGGTTCAATCCTCGGGGTTAGGGCTCAATAGCATTTCTCCATTGAGAAATTCTCAGTAACAGGACCATCCTGCTGTTACTGTTGTCTGCTGTTTCTGGGATAAATCACTAATAAAGGAAACCTAGCCAAAGTTAGGAAATTTTTTCTAACATAAACCTTGATAATTACCATTTACAGGAACATGCAGAGCCTATGAAACACGTGACGAACAGCCTGACGATTCCTCCAGAACCAGGCGTGTGTGAAGATAAGAATATTTGATAGAATACTTTCTAAGTCCTAAGTCAACCGATAGCTATGTTTTACGAATAGGAATTGGACTGAACGGAGTGTTTTTATTGGGATAAAACTTCTAAACTGGAAGCCTATTTTCTTTTTGCCTGTACTTTTTGGGAATTGAAACTGTAGCTTTTGTAAATGGACCAGAAATAAAAGAGAAAAGGTATAAACTCTTTATTTCAGAGCCTTTTTAGTTGTGTATACTGAGACAAAAAGTATCGAAAGTAATTTTTGGCCAAACTTTATCACAAGTGTACCTAAGTCGCTTCGTAAAACATAGATGTCGCTAAAACATACACTTTTCTCCGTCAATTTGCATAAGCTCTCTTCAAAGAGAGAGCAATTTGCAATTTGCATCGGCGAAATGTTTTCTGCAAATGGTATTGTTTTTGCCTATCTTCAATATCTTTAGTTAAATAAATAATTTATTTGGTGTTATACATATGTAATATTAATAAAGTATACGACTGTTTGTATGTTAGATAGGAATAAATTAGATGCTTAGTGAATTTTGTAAGGACTATAATATTATTCTAAGTTTCGTTTTGTATTTATTTAACGCTTGGAGTTTTTATCGTTATTAAAAAAAAAATAAGTTAAGAAAATATTTGTGATAGATTTCGTTCCTACGCTTTTCTTAAATTAATAGCATACGTTATTGTATTTTCTCATCACCATCATCCATTAAATTAAATTAAAACGAAGCCCCATTTCACTTTAAAAGTTTTATAAATAAAACTGAAGATTCATATCAGCAGCAATAACGCTAGAATAGGTAATACTCAAAAGTAATAAAGAATATTCATAGACATTTTAGCGATAACTAGAAATGTAACGATCTCGTATTTTATACGAGCAATTTCATCCCAATAGCCTTTAAAAAGTGCATAAAAATCCTCTAAGAGCGTTATTTTGCTGAACGCGAAGTGCTACTGGTCAGGGTTGTCACTCACTTACCTATCGACTCATCACCATTATCTACTCGATATTGCCTTGTGAAATCTTCGCATACGAGATTGTTTTTAGGGTTCCTTACCCAAAGGGTAAAAACGGGACCCTATTACTAAGACTCTACTGTCCGACTGTCACCAGGCTGTATCTCATGAACCGTCATAGCTAGACAGTTGAAATTTTTACAGGTGATGTATTTCTGTTGCCGCTATAACAACAATCACTAAAAACAGAATAAAATAAATATTTAAGGGGGGCTCCCATACAACAAACGTGTTTTTTTTCGGCGTTTTTGCCTTGTGGTACGGAACCCTTCGTGTGCGAGTCCGACTCGCACTTGTCTTACGGTAAAGGGGCCACACCACGACTCAGTAGGTTTTGCATTACAAAAATGATGTTTTCGTCTTTTCGTATCGATCTCTTACTAGTTGTTTTTTTGAAGTGAAAACTTGTTTAGGCGCGTTAGGCATTTTTTGAGATGGGAAAAAGCCATTGAACTCTCGCCACTGTTACCGTAAGCGACACCGCGCGTGTTTTGTTTATATGGCGATTAAAAAAATACCCGCTTCGGAGGTGTTCGGCTGTCCTCGGGATGTACTCGGTTTTAATATATATCCGATATGTTAGTGTGTGATAGCAAAGTACTCGTATTATCGTTTGTGTTTTGTTTTCACTTCTGTTGACACTCCCGGAGTGCCAATGTTTTTTTTTATATAGTTTGTGGCCCAGTAGGTGGCAACGTTGATTGCGGAATCGTGCAGAAAAGGTGCAGGTGAACGAAAAGTATTGTAATAATGTTGGTATGTCATCACCCGTTTCTAGAAAACTTTCAGAGATCTTATGTAGAGAGTCAGGGCAATTAATGGTTAGGCAAACTGATTATCAACTGAAATAGTCCGTATATTCTAATCAAAACTGTCATTCTTTGACTTTTGTATGAAATCACACGGCAAATTGCCGTAGTGCATTGGGATTGAGTTGGGATTGCATTTTCTTAAAATTATTTTCCCTGACTCTACAATAATTTGATTAAATTAGTCTTAAAATTGGACTGCAAAATACTATAAACGATAAGAGGTCAATTGATTTACGGCTCGACTTGTGTCGACTCTTTGGTGGCGAAGCATTGAATGGACAATCACTCTTAATTTTCAGCAGGTATTTTGTAATATAAGTAGGTAACTATAAAATATATTGCTTTTATTTATAAGTTAAACATTAATATTCATGCAATATGTCAACTTTCACGTGATACTTTGTGATTTTCAATTAAAAACTTTTTTAACACCTGTAGTTTTAATCTTGCTGCTATAAATATGTGGATAAAATCTACATTTCAATAATAAATCTGAGAGACTGAGACTTGTATCAATAAAAGCAAAAACGGTATGTCATGTTAACCGATTGACTGCTGCGCTGCGTGTCGCGGGTTCGATTCCCGCACGGAACAAATATTTGTATGACCTACAAGTAGTTGTTCCGGGTCTGGCTGTTTGTGTATGTGAGTTTAAATGTTTGTAAACGCACCCACGATACAGGAGAAATTCCTAGTGTGGGGAAACGTTTTTCAAAAAAAATAAAAATAAATAAATTATGACTTAAAACTTAAATCAAGTATGTTAATTCAAAAAGGTAATATATCTTTACTAATCCATCCCGACTTGACCCCCCTTTCCGCTCAACATTTCGACCCCAAACCTAGCGCAATGAATTATAAATTCAACCCTCACGTGAAAACAATTTACCCCCGCGCATGCATATCTCCGGATAAAAGCACTTACATAAACTTTATTACTTGCACGTTTTTGCTACGAATGGGGTGAAATGGATTGCTATTCCTCGCTTAGATACTTTTAGGTGAACTTTGTGCTCAATAGTTGAGGTTTACGGGGTGATGATGATAATACCCATTACCCGAAAGTAGGGGTGAAATTGAAAAGAAATTCGCACTTTATTTCAACTCGTAAACGTCTTCTGCTTAAATTATATATAGATATAGATATTTTTTGTCACCCCAGTAGTACCTACCTATAGTTGATTTTTGTGTAAATGATATTTTTAACCATCACCTCGTAAATCTGGTCTCAAATTTAAATAATAACATTGTATTGTTGGATACTACTACCCGGCCCAGGAGCGCGGGCCACGCGGTCACTGAAAGGAGGCTGCCGCAGGCGGCAGGCCAGGCTCTCTGGTCTTTGTCTGGCGGTCTATGGTTTTTGACAGCGTTGCGTGCAGAAGCGCTATCCGTCAGCCGTCAGCCGTTCGGTGTAATCTGGTATCTCAATAGCAAGGAACTTATAGGTAAAGCCTCAATAGTCTCTTGTTGGTTTCTTTAATTTGATTAGTGATGATTTTGTTCCTCTGATTGTAATTTTGCTATGATTGATAATTACTTTTATAATTCATGTGTTTAGTTTTTAGGATATCGAATAATTCTTCTATTTAGTTGTGATTTCACTTCTGTCCTAACAGTATTAATTAACGTTGTTCAAAGTCAAACTCAAAACTTGACTTTCAGAATAAAAATTACAATCCCTATGGTGAAGGTAATCTTGATGGTACTTCCATTTATGGGCGTATTGGTAACGCACACATACCAGATTTTTTTACAGTAAGTGCCTAAGTAATTGAAATAATAACTAAAGGCAAACTTATTTCTAATTTCCCATAACCTGCGGAGAAACAGCGTAACACACTAACAGTAGGAATGGCTTTAATTTTGACAGTTCAAGAACATTCATTGCGTTATTTACGCTGTTGAGCCGACAAATTTTTCTAACATATGAAGCAATGGATTAGGAATATCCTTCAAAATGATTCAGATCGTGATCGATAGTGTGGTACGCTATTAGGGTGCTGGCTACCCATTGTCATATCAACTAAATACTTAACTACTCTAAAACATTATTACACGTCAGTGTATAGCCTACTCTGCTGAGATAAATATCTTAGTTACCGCACATGACAGGCGGGTGAGGTTGCAGCCTCAGAATACAGAACACACCAGAAGGCGCATGCGAGCATAATTCTATGCCGCGCACTGTGTCTAAAACAAAACTTAGACCTGCCTCTCTTCATCGAGTGAGTGTAACTAGACTGCGGTCGAGTGATATCGTCAAAATGTCAGATCCTCATATATCAACATGTCACAAAATATGTCAAAATGTCGTCGATTGGCCGCGACACCCTAATATGGCTAGCTTGGATACTTTTTAACAGGGAAACAACGTTTTCGCCTGTCACACACAGAAATGTTTAGCATAATCATAATCAGCCTATAATGTTCCCACTGCTGGGACGCAGACCTCTCTTCGAGAGAGAGTGCGGGTTGGGAAATGTCACATGGCTTCGAAATTTTGGTTCTAGGACATGCCAGTTCCTCACGATGATTTCCTTCACCGTTTTGAGAGATGCGGTGATGAAATTAATTACTCAAAGCCAAGCGCGCTTGCCTAGGTCTTGGCCACAATTGCGCTTAAAAAATCCTAAAAACAAGTTTATAAAAAGCCTGTAAAAAGAAACTGCTACCTATATAAGTAATTAAGAAAAAAGGGTCGAACTTTCAAACTTTACTTTTAAGATTTTTTTTTATAGAACTTTACGAGTCTTTTAATCCTTAATTAATTAATTTAACAATCTAAAAATAACAAAATTAAATCCTAACTTAACTAAAACTATACAGAAACTAAAAAATAGCGTCGAAAAATTCCTCCGCATCGCTGTCGACTGGTAATGTACCCAAGAGACTGGCGGCATTACCACTTTTAAGTTTAAAAAAAACATGATTGACGTGTAAAAGTGTTTGTACAAACCTACTTACAAAAAATAAAATCATTTCATCATTTCATTTCATTTCATAAGAATAGTTTTTGACGTTTCTGTTGCCTCAGGTTCTCTGCGCCTTCTGTTTTGTTCTGTACTCTGAGATTGCAGCATGTAGTAATTAGTTCCCAGGGAGTGCTGCCATCCCTTGGTGCTGCTGTAACGACTTAATTGCTTACTACCCTCGTGGGATTTATGTGGCGATGACTTGAGGAAGTATATTATGCGCCGTTGCAGACCTGATTTAGGTTTCTTGTCCATATAAACCGCAAACCCAGACAGGCATTTTACATAATCAGCCTATAATGCTCCCACTGCTGAGACACAGGCCTCATCTCTGTGAGAGGGAGTGGGCCGTAATCCACCACGCGGGCCCAGTGCGGGTTGGTAGACTTCCGAAATTATAGTTATTTCATAATTTTGAGTTAATTTAGTTTTGAAGTCGGTTTAATATTTTTTTTAATAAATTTTTTATTTCGTCATTTTTGTTTTTGCACTAGAATTTGACCAGGGTTTTGAGATGTTTTCCCTTTGACACTAAACCCGTAGCTCGAATCAATAAGCCAGGCCGTCACACTTACACGTATTGCTCCATATCTTGAAAATTACTGAATCGATTTTGATGAAACTTGCACTGTTCCCTAAGTTGAAGTAAATGTAAGCCAAAAAAAATTGTCACGATCCGATTAATAGTTGCGGAGAAATGCGTGGACAAACATACATATGTATGTATGTTTGTCCAAAACAAAAATACAAAATTTTATAGACGTATGTATGTACATACGTCTATAAAATTTTGTATATTTGTTTGGAAGCCCTAATAGATTGTCATATGTGAATATAATGCAATTCCGATAATATTACATACATACGTGTCGAATTGATAACCTACTTTTTTTTAAGTCGGTAAAAAAAGAGCGTCCCACAAATTGTTCTATCTTAACTAATTACCACAATACTAATTGCATGCAAGATCATGTCTCCACCCCGCAAGAGTTCCCACGCCTCAAATAATATCCATTTTATCAAAATTCCTTTTGAAAGCAGTTTTATTTGCTTTTCCTCGGTAATCATGCGAAATGGAGGCGATAAAGGAACGTTCTCACTGAACGTGGTTCCGTACCAAATTAATAGTTAACGTGTTACGAGCTCGCTCGGAAATGAGATGTATTTGGTACTGCAATATTGTAGGATGATTGTCGAATATATTATGTATCGCATGTTGTGTAAATAAGGGCGTTGTGGAGGTTGTTTTGTTGATAGAAAACAGGGATCGGCTAATTGATTTGTTGGTATTAAGAATCATTACTGCTGAAATGCCGAAAGGAACACTATTGTAGTTAAAACATTATTTTCACATTTTATATTTGTAATTTGTGTTTCACGAACTGTGTCAAAATAAACGTTATTCGTTATTTATATATACTTTATTCTACACCAGAAAATACATAACAAAATAAATACAAAACATACAATAGGCGGCCTTATTCGTTCTTTCTTTTCTTTATTTATTTATTTATTCTTTTATTTTTTCTTTCTTTAATCATTGAGTTTACTCATGTTGCCAGAAGTAGAATATCTCTTTATGTTCCACTAAATGTCCCTGCATTTTCTAACTTAGGCATTTGTATAAAAATAAAAGGAATTTCTCAGTAGCAGCACGGAGCCTTGATTTATGCCTGGTTGATGGCAATAGACTCGCCCCCTATTATATGGGACTTAAACATAACTTGCCAATGTGGATATACTATATGTGCCCCTATGTACAGACGCCAGCACATCAAGCTACCCGAAACTGTCAAATGTTCCCAATCAACTTTGCACCAAATTTTTTAGGTATAAAGTTGAAAATCGATTAAAGAAATTTGACAGATTGGACTAGGTTGATGTGCTGTCGTCTGTACCTACTCTTCTTCGATATTTTATATTGTTTGAGCCCCGTAGGTGGCCACCTTGATAACAATAAATACTAACATGATCTAAAAACTGTATTATCAACGTATACCATCTAATTATCCCCTAAGCAGCTTATAAGAGACTCCTAATTGTATCATGTGTCCGGTAATATGCCACTGGAGATAAACTAATGGCTAGGATCCACCGACCGCCCTAACGATCTCATCATGGCATTATGGAACATACTCGCCGCACTCAGTTTATCATTTTATGGAAGTTATGGGACGTTCATTTTGCTAACTGAACTAGTAGCCGTGTTGACAATGGTTGGACGATGGAATTGTGTGAGTGGTTCCAGTTTTTCCTTGTATTAAATAGTATTAGGACTCGAATTTTCTCAACTGAGTTTTTTTTTTGTTTTTTTTTTATCTTTGCCCTTCTCTAGGAATTTCTCCTGTATTGTGGGTGCGCTATCCACCAACCCGCACTGGGCCCGCGTGGTGGATTACGGCCCACTCCCTCTAATTGAGAGGAGGCCTGTGTCCCAGCAGTGGGAACATTATAGGCTGATTACGGTGGGTGCGCTAACAAACATTTAAACTCACATACACAAACAGCCAGACCCAGAACAAATACTTAGGTCATACAAATATTGGTAACGTGCGGGAATCGAACCCGCAACACGCAGCGCAGCAGTCAATCGCTTAACCACTGCGCCAACAGTGCCGTCAAGATGAGATACCTGATTACTGACAAATGCTTGCACTGACTGGATTGGTCCGTTTAAGATTATGTCTGAACTTTAAAAGAGACTTTGATCCTTGAGTTCGTTTCGCCATTTTTCTTTTCATGGTTATATAATAACAAGAAGTGTACCTAACTAAATAGATTTTCGAATCATCACCCGATTTAGGTACGATGTTAATACAATCATGGCAGGTACCTGCCACCACAGTATACCACAAATTGTATCA
The DNA here is from genome assembly GCA_963082905.1 of Oligia fasciuncula. Classification (NCBI taxonomy): domain Eukaryota; kingdom Metazoa; phylum Arthropoda; class Insecta; order Lepidoptera; family Noctuidae; genus Oligia; species Oligia fasciuncula. The sequence goes on from OY720397.1 coordinate 18,834,343, forward strand.
ACCTAAAAAGGAGAACATTGTTGTCTGAAAAACATAAATGAAGGAAAAACAGGACACCCAAAATCGATGTCGTGAACCGAGAAAAGGGGTTTTCTGACAGGCTCCACTGTAATTAAAACTTTCCGGGACCAATCTCAATTTATTTTGTAAACGAAAAATTTTGGGTTAAAAAATTTCCTGAAATACCCTGTCCTAATGGAACGGAGTGGAAATAATTAAAATGGCACACCATAATAAGTCGGCTTACTAAAGGTTTAATTTAAAAAAACGTGTCGGAATTGAGTCTATTTAATACAAAAAAGACATAACGAATACTTACCTGTAAGAAGGTACATATTCGTCAGACTAGTCAATTTAGATTTCAACATACATTACATTTAAACATTACTAACTTTTTATTTCGAATTTCCTGAAATCGTTCTACTATTGAAACAAACTCTAAAGTAAAATAAGAAACAAGAAAGGAAAATGTGTGAGAAAAACAAAACAAAAGCAGTAGCAGCCAGGAACCATTTGCGAAAACAAAGGAAGAAGGAGCAACTGCGCAAAAAGTGAATGTTTTAAAGCGAAGCGGATCTAGTTGGCTCCGGTCACAACCGGTTATAACTAGAATTTACTGGATATTGCATTTGATAAAACTATTCGTTTGTAGGATTATCCGGGGGCGTTTGATGGAGTTCATTTGCTGGTTGTTTTGAGTGCTTTCGATTTATTCTGTTGCTAAATTTAAACTGTCTGTAAAGGGAGATATTGTGCATAGATATTTATCGACTAAAATAGCAAGTAATGAGCAAAATTCCACCATATTGAAAAGATAAATGTAATAGAAAAGTCCCTAGTGTAAAAATGTTGCTTTAGCACCTCAAATTCATATGAACAACGTGAATTTATAATAACGAAAAGACCGTAAAACGATACACAGCGCAGCAGAAAATGTTTTCCGAACCGTTTGCATAAACAAAACGAATGCAGTTTTAAATTCGAGCGGAATCCAGTTACGTATGGTTATGACTGGTTATAACCGAATTTATCCGGATATTTAAATGGCAATGAGTTTAAATATTATTGTTTGATAGTTGCAATTTGTCACGGGAGCTGTGGAATTTATTGTTTTAATTTATCTCAATTTTATGTCAGGGGCTCGTGGCTAAACTATGCTTGCTGCGGTTGGTTCGTGATCATTCATTACCTACATATCGAGCCCCCCCGTGCTTCGGAAAGCACGTTAAGCCGTTGGTCCCGGCTATGATTTGTTGTTATTTTGACAGTCGTTACGGATAGTCAGAAGCCCAAAAAAAGACAACCAGTCTTACCAAGGGGGATCGTGTTACCCAGTGACTGTTTTGTGGAGGTTAGATAGGTAGTCGCTCTATGTAAAATACCTACTGGTATTCAGCTGTGTCCGGTTCGATAGGAAGCCGAACCCAACATAGTTGGGAAAATGACAGTTTTATACTAAGTAGTTAATAGGAATTTTATTAAAAAAAAAACATTCATCATCTGCCTAGCCTTTTCCCAACTATGTAGGGGTCGGCTTTCAGTCTAACCGGATGCAGCTGAATACCAGTATTTTACATAGAGCGACTGCCTATCTGACCTCCACAACCCAGTTACTGGGTAATACGATACCCCTTGGTAAGACTGGTTGTCAGACTTTCGGGCTTCTGACTACCCGTAACGACTGTCAAAGATCCACGAATGACAGCCGGGACCAACGGCACGGAGGGGTCACGGTACGTAAAGATGGTCACCCACCTACAGACCAACCGCGGCAAGCGTAGCTTAACCTGATCGGTCGACCTGTGCGGCTGTTATTATTTAGCCACAGGCCCCTCATAAAAAAAAATACATTGTTGGTTGATTTTATTGATGAACACAGGAGGAGGTTTTGTAGTCCATTCTTAGAGAAACCAAACACAATGAATTCAGTATTATGTAGGATATAAAACCGAGGTTGTTAAACAAAGAATCCATATGTAAATTAATGAATTTAAACGCCAATACGAAAATTAATTGTTCTATAATTATCTAATTATAGTTAGTTCAGTGGCACACTAAATATTTCGTGAACTTCGAATAACTTACATGCTTCACCGGTCAATGTTCACGTTTTCCAACAGCACATGTTTTTTACACTGTGTCTTTAATAGCGGTAGATATTTCAAGTGTCAATTACACAGTTTTTTTGTGAGTAGGTACAAATTCGTTGGTACAGATTGCAGCAAATTAGTCGACCATAAAAAAACTGACCGAATCAGTCAAAGAAAATGTCGATTGGTAGGTATGTATTGTTAAAAAAGATAATCGAACCACTGCTACGAACTTGGGTTTGTATGTAAGACATTTTCGCTACTTGTGCATTGCTCCCACAATGTATGACTGCATTAAGGGGCTTACAGGACCTAAACACAAAAAACGCAAGTTTTAGAAACAATAAAAGTATATGATCGACTACAGTAAACAAAACCAGAAAAAAATATGATATTCTTCAGGATATATGCTAGGTAGATAGTGTGTTGAAAACATAACATACCTAACTAATTTGATACGATAGAAAAAAATCATGAAGATACCTCTAAAAACTTTCTTTTTACAATAAAAACATACTAATATACATACGATCATTCTGATTTTTTGTCAGATTATTCTACAAGCAACATACTAAAATACTAGTGTTTTAATTGTTTAGTCCAAACTATAGATTATTTGTAATAAAATAATTGTTTCATATTTTGCAATAAATTACCAGCGCCAGCGTTGTGTCATCGCGCTTCTCTTTCTTTTCTATGCAGTACGACAGTGACCGCGCTTTAGGTTATGTAAGCCCCTTAATAGAACCTCACAGTTACAGGGTCTTTAGAGCTCCATAAAATTTACTCAGGTCGTGCTTTGTCTTGGACATGTTGCCGTCTCTATCTTGCGCTTGTAGTTTGTCAGTTATGCGACAAAGTACGTGCTAAGTAGTAGTTCTGTAGGTAGCTACACTAGGCATCTCCCACAGACGCGTCCTTTGCAGTCAGGTCAAGCTACTAAGTAATCTTCCTTACTAGCTAATATTTTCAGCACGGAATGAGGTATTCTCATGTAGCCTGCGTCGACACGAGATAAGAGACTTACTTAAGGCAATTTATTACTATCTTAATGTTCCATAGGGGCCTGAAATCAATAATGTAGTAGGTAAACTAATCGAGCTGATGAATGATACAAATCTGTTAAGTCTTGACTAATTTATGAGATACAAATCCGGTATTTTTTTTTAAGTTGGGACCTTGTCAATCTCTGCTTTAGCATTAGGTTCTTAAGATGATGCCTTTTTTTTTGCTGATGGGAAATCATCAAATGACCCCTCCCGCTCTGGGTGGAGCGGAAGGGAGTGTCAGACTCTTACTGACTAAAACCCACCCGTGTTCCTTCCTTAGCCCTTTATGTTCCGGGAAAGCGGTAACCCTTTCGGACAATCCCGCTGACCCGGACAATACCGCTGACCAAGATCGCTGGCTGAGCCTTCAATTCAGCCCGCGAAATACACCTACGATTTTTGCAAAGGAATTTCGCGGGTTTTTCCCATATAGGTACAATGGTAAAGTAAGACAAAGACATTCGTCGGATATGGTAGGTACAAAGTTGGTTGGTAAGTAGACTGACAAGTTCTGAACTAACACCGGTATCCTAACGGGCTGGGACGTCATATCCGTGTCCTATGTATTCATCCTAAGGGCAATTCTCGTAAGTTTAATTTAAGATCTTTCACAGTCTGATCTCAGTCTCAATTAGTCAAAAATACCGCTTTTCCTACATTCTTGACAAGTATTTGACAATTTTTTTGTCGCCGAGATGAGACTGCGGCTAGATTTTGAACGTTTTAAATTACGAGAATTTGCGTTCAGGTTATAAACTATCTGTGAGCCACATCCTAATCCGTTCAGCCGTTTTTGCGTGATTAAGTGACAAACAATCAAACATACTTACAAAAACTTTCACATTTATAATATTAGTAAGATTAGGTACTCCAGCAAATAAACATTACTTTCATCCTACTTAATTTGTAAGTTGATTACAAATAACACTTTCAAACGTCAAATCGTAGTATAAACAGCCATTTTTTTACAAATTTCCCGCAATTTTCAGCCTTGATTCATGATGACAGTGACTTGAAGTTAACTACAAAAACATGCACAAGGTGTGAACACAAAATTGCATGATTTATTGGCTCGCAACCTTCAACTAAACACGATAATGTTTTAATTGTGTTTTAAACAAGTATGTAAGGAACGCTTTATTACTTATTAGCAACATTTACAGCTGATTTTCAATTGCTGAAGGAAATAATAAAGTTAAATGGAATCAGTGTGTGATACGATATGCAAAGTATTGTAACGTTATTTGCGCACGCGATGTTATGTTCCGCCTCCGAATTAACATGATTTATGTAAATAGTTCGTGATTCTTCTTTGTAATGTGTGGAGGTTGAAAACGAAATTTGGTGAATGATGGATGACCTAAATTACTTTGTAAACCCTGTTACCATTTACCGGTCGTAAATCTACATTCGAACCAGCCAATGTCTTTTGTTACGCAAGTAGGCTGCAGGTTGGATTCGATTTTTTTTTAAATTCGTTTTCTCGACAACGTCTAGCAATGGATTTTGAATTTCCTTTAAAATCCTTCGGATTATGATTGCAAATGTATTACGCAATTCGGGTGCCAAATGGTAATTATCGAGACTAGGACCTCTTTTTCGATATTCCTGATTACCACTACCGTGAGGTAAAAACACCCATCTTCATTCTTCTACCCTCATCCCAATTTATTTAGTGTCGGAGCAACATATCAGACGCAAAAACTCGTTAAAAGGCATCCGACCAGTTTCTGGATAGCCCGCCCTCCCTGGCAACTAGCCAGAAAACTGTTACTTGGCTATAGAGGGAATTACATAAACTTAGGATATTAAAGCTACATGCAGTTCCGTAATGCTGATGGCACTTAACACCTATTTAGTGTACATTTTGCTATTTAGCATTAATGGTCTTATATTTAACAACAAGATTAAAAGATGAATGACGTCGTCGAACCCAGTATGTGGTGGCGAGATCAATGACGCGTACCGCCAGGTTTGTGCTGGTAAAGAGTTGGTGGATGGACTTTGGGGAGGACTTTGCACAGCAGTGGGAATTAAGTGGGAATCAACAATATTGATCCGTCAAGAATAATTATCAAGCACAAAAATGTTTTTCCAGAAAAAAGATGAGATTTTTAACAGTATCCCTGTTCAGTAACGCACCATAGGTATATGGATCACCTGATTTTAAGCTAAAACATCTGCCTAATCACTGTTACTGTTAGCCTGCATCATCCCACTGCTGGGCAAAGGCCTCTCCCCATGACTTCCAGCTGTTTCGATTGAGAGCTTAAGGTGACCACTGGTCGTTTGTTTTATCCAGCTCGTCCCACCATCTTCTACGTGTCAGGGCTCCACGTGGTGGTTATTCTACGTGGTGATTTCTGACGTTGCTCAAAAAGCCGCTAAGCTGAAGCGGGACTGGGCTGGCCATATCTGCCGTATGCCCAATAAGCTGTGGGAACAAAAAATCTGCCTAATACATCTGTGTGAAAATGAGTAGAAAAGTAGGTCCTATATTTTATAAACATTGCATCACGAGACTAACCTGAAAAGTGTAACAAGTCTGAAACTTCATCTTTTACCACTCAAACTCAAAGCATTTATTTTCAATAAACCAATTACGAGTTGTAGGTCGTAGGTTCTAACCCAGACAGGCGCTTTACTTTTTGTAAATTATTTCATCACCACTGCTCTCAAAACGCACTGGGCCGGCGTGGTGGATTACGGCCCACTCCCTCTCACCGAGAGGAGGCCAGTGTCTCAGCAGTGGGAACATTGTAGGCTGATTATGGTAAACCAATTACAAGCACTTTTGGATGGATTGTCAAGGGATCGGTCAGTCAGAAACATGAAGCTATATGCCCATACCAAAGCGTAGTAGGTTCCTATGGAGAAGAATGAGCCAGAAACTCCATGGACACTCTCCCCTTTCAAAGTGTAACTTCGTTGGTAAGACATTACGTTAGCAAGAAACTTTCCAGGAAAAACTCTTACACGAGATACTCTATAAATACTTACCTTTAAGTAACGATCTAAATGTCACAGTGATGTATCGGTCGCCCTTTGTGCCGAGTGCTTCGATTCCCGCACCAGCACAAATATTTGTATTGCCCCAAGGTATTTGTTGAGTCCGGGTGCAGGTGATTTGTGTGTAATGCCGCCAACGATACGAGTAGCTGTCCAGCAGTGCGATTCTGTAACCATCGCACCGTGAAAACTTAGGTGAAGTGAGCGTGGAGTGAGCTGTCAATAGTGTCAATTCCTAGCAAAAAGAAACTCACATCACCTAATTTTTCACGGTGAGATTTTTACAGAATCGACCGGCTGGTATCTCAGTGTGGGTGTGAATTGTTTGTCTCTTTGTTTACCTATTTGATTAAATTGAGAAAACTTATTTATTTATTAATATCCAACTTATATTAACAGTTTGCACCATCACACATACAAGTTATTAGGTACCTAGTTAATTTTAGTAATTGCACATGTCATACAATCATAAAATTAGGTTCAATCACATAATAAAACTGGACTGATGAAATTAAATGAAACAAAATTGGTCAACATTAGATAAAAATTATATAGTATTACATAAAATTAGATAGAATTAGGATAAATTGGAATAGAATTATTAATAACAAGTAGGTGACTATTTATTTAATTTATTTACTTTATAGAGATTGTATTGGGAGTGGCAATGGACTCCAGGTATCGAGTGTTCAGGAATCTCAGTTCAGTACTCACGAAGACATCTGAGGACTCGTCATATAACAGAATGTTGTTGATATGGGTAAGGGCTAGGTACAATGGACTGGTCTTAAGGGTTATGATACCAGTTTCTAAACAGAGTTTATATGTTTCACCTACACGATGTGAGTTTCAGAGTAGTTTTTCTTTAATTTAGCTGATGTATATACAGGGTTATTTGTAAAACACCAGCAACCTCTTAAGAGGTCATTGTACTCATTATTATGAACAACTTTTACTATGGGACCAAACCTGAAATCGCGAAAAAAAAATCAGCTGTTCCCTACATTTTGACGAGTTATACGAACATAAATGTAGGGAACAGCTGTTTTTTTTTTTTGCGATTTCAGGTTTGGTCCCATAGTAAAAGTTGTTCATAATGATGAGTACAATGACCTCTTAAGAGGTTGCTGGTGTTTTACAAATAACCCTGTATACAAATAGTCCTCCAGACCCTATTTCGGCCATGACAGCGAATCTCAATGGGGACTTTCCCTCGGAGTGGGAATATTATAGTGCACATGCACAAGTGTGTGGGCGGGCAGACACAGGAAACGCACTTTCTCATCCTTCAATTCATAGTCCGTTGGGACAGCACGCAATCCGACACGACCGGAGAGAGATCAGGCGGAGGACCAACGCACACGGCTACTTTTCGAGGCACCGCCAGCTTTCAAACTCCGGGCTGTTACTAAGAAATTCTTAATGAAAAAACTCAATAACACTTTGCCCGACCTGGGAATCGAACCCAGGACCCCACGCTCAGCAGTCGTGCTTGCAACCACGAGACCAACGGGACAGTTCATTGTGTCCATAGTTAGCTGATACATGCAATGTGACTATTTGGATACTGTAGATGGGATTGTAAAAATAGTATCTAAGTATAAATCTGGGGGCACGGGAGTGCCCCCGCCAAGACGAGCCAAGCGAAGCGCAAGGGCACTACCTACCTTTTCTCAAAGCACTTCGTCGTATTTTTGAACCTTCATAACTTGGGTTTGGATTATACCAGATAAACAAAATTTTCGGGATTTGATGTCAGTGGTTGACTTATTAGACCTATAAAGTTTCAATTGCATAGCTCTTATACTTTAGACTTTATTGATATCTAAAATACCCCGATTTCGTCACTGACTCACTGACTCACTGGTGATCATCAATATTCTAAGGTTCTTCCTGAAGTCCTAGAAAGCTGAAATTTGGTATGTAAGCTAGTAATAGTACACAAACAACAAAACAATTCTAAAACTTGGAACTTTTACGCTCCAACCCCTTATACTAGGGGAAGGAAATTTGTACGAGACTTCCGCAAATTTTGATGCTAGAGTTCTGAAAATTGATATAGGGACTCATTGTAATAAATAATAAAATACATATTTCAGGATTTTTAGTAAATAAACCCCAAAAAAAAAATTTCATAAGCAACATTCAAAAAGATGTGAAATCCCACCAAAAACATTTTCATGTAAAATGTTACCAAGACGAGACCACATATGGCTCGCACTGCCAAAAAGTTATCAGATGTCATGTAGAGCCAAGCTTCTAACTCTACACGCCCTAACTTCACAAACTCTACACCTTAGTTAAAATATGTGGCTTGGCCGTTTCGCTACCATCACATGGGCGTAAGGTGAAAAATTTATTCACTGTTCATTACTTTTCTGCTAAACAATAGTTTTTGTAGTAACGAAACGGCCAAGCCTCATATTTTGACTAAGGTGTAGAGTTTGTGAAGTTAGGGCGTGTAGAGTTAGAAGCTTGGCTCTACATGAGATCTGATAACTTTTTGGCAGTGCGAGCCATATGTGGTCTCGTCTTGGCAACATTTTACATGAAAATGTTTTTGGTGGGATATAAATATCAAAGTCCTGACTGACTGATATATCAGCGCACAGCCTAAACCGCTGGTCCTAGAGACATGAATTTTGGAGGGTGTGTTCTTTGTGAAGAGTAGGTATCCACTAAGAAAGGGTTTTTCGAAATTCCACTACTAAGAGGGTGAATGGGGGGATGGTGAAATTTCATGCGGACGGGCAGAAGCCAGTTATTTATAAACCTTACTACGTAGAGTTCATAAACGAATTTAAATAGCCTTACTATGGCTAACTAGCGAAATTTGGGTGTACCTACACGTACACATTACGCCTCTGCCTGTACCTTTGGAGATTACAAGCGTTATGTTGTGTGTGAGTGTTCTACGGATAAAAATTGAGCAATGAACATGCCATTCCCGATGCCAATGATATACTGCCGCTACGGACACTAAGAAGTACCTCAAACTCAAACTCAAAGCATTTATTTCAATTAAACCATTAACAGGCACTTTTGAAATTATTGTCAAGAAGTCGGTCAGTCAGAAAATATGAAACTAGTTGCCCAGTCCAAAGCGTAGGTACCTATGGAGAAGAACGGGTAAGAAACTCCATGGACAGATATAATTTGAGAACCTACCTTTAAATACAATCACAAAAACCTGATAAAACTTACCTCCCAAGCATTCCTAATCAATATGTAGGTTCCATTATTCCCCTGACTATTTACAGGAAGCACAAACAACCGTAGACCCAACAAACAATCGAAAACCCTTTCAATAAGGATAAAGGATAATGAATTCATCGTTCCCAATCAAGCAAGGATGCCCGATGCTAATACCTGGCGAAACGCAATGAGTGCGTGCCAAGACAAGCGGCATCCGGCTGTATTTCAGTAGCCAACGGATACCCGGTCACTAGTATAAAACGTTGCCCTACTGCATAAGCAGTTACACTTCGTCTGAGGTAACCAACCACGATGAACACCTACATAGCTGTAAGTTGATTTGTATAATAGAGTGATTACCAGAGCAGTGGTGGGCCAGTGGTATCGGCCTCGACTTACGAGTTTGTAAGTCATGAGTTCGAACCCAGGCCGGGTCAACTTTATTTTGTGTATTTAATTTCATCACCAGTGCTCTTAAAACGGTGAAGGAAATCGTGAGGAAGCCCGCATGTTCTAGAACCAAAAATTCGAAGATATGTCGTGACTTCCATCAACCCGCATTGGCCCCCATGGTGGATTATGGAGGATGCCTGTATCCCAGCACTGGGAACAGTGTAGGCTGATTATGCTGAAATTCGTAAATTCTGTTTTTGTGGATGTTAATAACGCATATTTCGGGGATCACTGACCAATTTTGGACTTGATCAAAACTTTATCAAGTGTCATCACTTGATGAGGTTTAGGTGCGACATCGTTGCCTCAATACAAATTCTTCTTCTTCTTAGCGTGTCGATATACAAATTAAGGGGAAAAAATACAAATTAAGGAGCCCGTAAATACGGACTTCTCAGGTCAAGTCAATAATTAGTCGAGTAAACCCGAAATATGATGCAAGTCCAGTTTGATTCGTGTTTGATGAACCGAGTCAAAAGTGACTTACATTCAGTTAATAGTTCTATTAGGTATACGTAATACGAGTTTGAGTAACAGGTATTCGCTCGTACATCGACTGTCATTAAAAAATTATTGTTATGTAAAAATTTAGATAGTTGTACTTGATTTTAACTAATGGTGTCTTCATTTACAGCTGGCTTGCCTTCTGGCCGTCGCGCATGGCAGCGCGATCGGCGGAATTGGCGGAATTGGCGGCTTATACGGTAGCGGAATTGGCGGCTTATACGGCAGCGGAATTGGTAAGAGAACTTATCTATCTCTTTCATTTTTGTGCTCTTCACACAATCTTCTTCTTTGCAAAATGTGTTTCTTTAACATCATGAACGAAGCAGGCCTCAATTTTAATCTCGACGTTACTCAGCATATCATCTACACGCTTCTGTCGGTGACTTCGTCCGCGTGAAATTTCTTGTTCCCCCGACCTACCCCGTATTATCACCGCATCGCCTGCCATACCTATAATTATGGTTTTCGCTTAGCGTACTTTCTGACTTTTTTTCTTTTTGCTCGGCTGCTAAGTTCCGCTAATGAGACACAATTGATTTTCGATTGTATCGTGCCAAATGTAGTACATACGCGCGGAGCTTGACCGGTTAAATTCTCTGTCATCATTCTTTCTCAAGAATTGAGCAAATGATGAAAAAGATTTTTTTTAATCCGACTGTTCCAAAGATTAACGCGTTAAAACAAACAGACTCTCTTCTATGCTCCAATTCGAGTTAGGTTAGAATTGCAACCAAAGAAACATAAAAAGATATAAATCCTTATATTTTTCAGGCCTGGGATTAGGGCACGGCGCTATCCTAGCTCCTGCGGCGATATCCACAGCGAACGTCATCAAGGCTGCTCCGATCCCCATCATTAAGACTGCCGTCGCTCCCGTCATTACTGCTCCTATCCTCCGCACTGTCAGCGTAGCATCTCCCATCAATGTTGGACTTGGTGGCCTCGGGCTCGGACTCGGAGGCGGTCTCGGCCACGGCATTGGAATTGGCGGCCCTGGAATCGGCTGGGCCGGCCCTGGACTCGGCTGGGGCGGTCTTGGCGGTTGGGGCGGTTGGGGCGGTGTAGGCGGCAAACACATCGGCTAAGGCTGAGTCATAATAAGACGAAGTGGTAGTCTCTTTCCCAAAATTAACTCTTCTTTAATTGGCTTTGCACAGTAATAAAGCATTCACTCTTAAAAGTTTTGTTGTTTTATTTTTGTTATTTATTCTTAAAGCGTACAAAATGTCGCAAGTCAGTCTCCGCCTTAAGAATGTATCATTCGAGGCGAGCTTGGTTACAAAACGGCGATACACAAGACGCAGCGAACGCTCGCCTCAAGCACTTTACTGAAGCGTGCTCCATTTTTATTCAGAATGGCGGACGTAGAGGTTGTGTGTGCTTCATTAATTTTATTTAGTTTTGCTATTGGAAGAAGAAAAAAGTAAACTATGTTGGATCGCCTGCACTGACTTGTTTATGAACATGCGCTAGCAATGTTCGCATCGAGCGGTTCGGCTCGCTGCACTGACTACTGTAACGCGTTACAAAAACTGGATGAATTACAAACAAACGTTGCAAGTCAGTCTCCGCCTTTAAAGGCGGAGACTGACTTGCAACGTTTGTCAAATGCTGAGCATTTAGCCGTAACGTAACATTCAATACGAGCGTGTTACGTTACGGCACACGCTCGGCACGTTTACTTACCAAAGCGGTTTGCTTTTGCATGCTTGTGTCCTTAGCCCAATTTATTTGCGATCGGCCCAGTACTTACATCTCTTTCAACGTCTCTATCCGTCATCTCGGTAACAACTACTATACCACACCACACCAAGTTAATCAAGCTCACCAACATAACAATCAAATGTTTTCTCCTTTACTAATATCTACTAATAACAAAACATGGACATGAAACGTGCTGTGCTCCGTAATGAGAACACGCAAATAATAGACTGTAATCTCCCCGTGCTCCGACGAATGGGCAATCCGTTTGCTCATTAGTAAGTGCAAATTAACATACCCCTTCACAGTCGGTATCACGTTCAGTAGAGCAAAGTTATTATAACAAGACTTGTAGAAATTCGCTTTTACACAGTACACTGTGATATGTGAAGAAAGATCTTGAAAACGAAGATTATTTTGCTCTCCTTTGTAAAAATTCTTTTGTTTTTTTTTTTTGAAGATTTGGACTTTATCACAATTTTTAGCAGGATTTGTATAATTTGCAGTGAAATACACACATCAAAAGTGTCTAGGGATCAAGCATTTTTATGCGGATTTCTTGAGATTGAGATGTGGCTTTGTAATAAATTTATGATTTTATAAATTTATATGGATCCTTTTTGGTGCATTTCATAATTTGAATCAGGAACTGTGAATCAAATTCGAGTAAAAGATGAAAATCAGCTGTCAATATTTTCCCTATAAAAGCATACAACGCATTGAAGACATTATTAGTGCTACTGTTTCCCTACTACTGATTAAAACCAACGTTATTATGGAGCGGCGACGTCATTTAAGCAGGGAAGAAATGCTCAGAGCCATGGGAATGATAGAAGCTGGTTCCCGGCAACGTACTGTGGCTTTAGCTCTGAATACAAGTCAGAGTGTTATCAGTCGACTTTGGACAAGTTACCGAAGCACTGGTACCGTGGCTGAGCGCCATGGAGGACGGTATCGCTGCACCACACGGAGACAAGACCGATACATTCAAATCTTAACTCGAAGAGCTCCAACAATAACCGCCATGATGTTAGCCGTGAGGCTTCATCACTCTTCAGGGAACTTAATTAGCGACCAAACAGTCAGAAACCGCTTGCATGAAGTGAACCTTCATTCCCGAAGACCGCTACGGGTACCACCTATAGCAATGCACAATCGTAGGATTCGATATCAATGGGCTCTTGAACACAGAAATTGGGCAGAAGAACAATGGCGTTTCGTGTGCTTTTCTGATGAGTCTCGTTTTGGTATGAGACCGGATACAAGACGTATACGACACTGGAGAACCCCTGGACGCCAACAGCGATTAAAATCCTGCCAGGAAGTCCATCCTTATAGTGGTGGAACCATCATGGTATGGGCGGGTATTTGGATCGGTGGAAGAACTGAGTTGATTTGGATCAGAGGCAACCTCAACGCTCAAATTTATGCTGAGACGATTGTATCAGACGTCATCGTTCCTCTACAAGTGCAAATCGGTCCCTTATTTCAGTTAATGCATGATAATGCACGACCGCACACCGCAAGAGTTGTAAGACAGACTCTCGCCGCAGCTAACATCAATGTCCTGCCCTGGCCTGCTCAGTCGCCAGACGCATGGGATATGCTACAGAGAAGAGCTCTGCCGAATATGGAGGGTATCCAGTCGCAAGAAGACCTTTTTTTGTTGTTGCAACGAACATGGGCGGCCATTCCACAGCGTGATTTGGATGAACTCATTTTGAGTATGCCAAACCGATGTTCTTGTGTTGTTAGTGTTCGCGGTAGAAACACGGATTATTAATTGTTTAAGTTACCCAATAAAATTTTAAAGAAAACTGTTATTTCAGTCTTTTTTTCGAACTTTTGTGTTAGTGGTTCAAATGTCAAAAATCCCTTTATTAGGAAAATGGCAAATTTCTTTATTAATGCAAAGGTGACTTGGTTTATCGTTACTGTGACAAACGAAAACACTCTATTTGATGAATCCTTAAAGAAAATTTTAATTAATATCAATCAGGAGAAAAGTTATTGCAAAAATATATGTTGATCCCTAGACACTTTTGATGTGTGTAGTTAAAACAAAAAATTAAATTAAAAATTTTAAAAACCCCCGACTAAAATAAAATTAAGGAATCCCTACAAAAAGCATGAAATAAAAAAATAAATTTAAATAAATCTTATGGAAGTCGGGGGACCGTTCTGTGGAACATCTTCTATTCTGAGGTCCCCCGACTTCCATAAGATTTATTTAAATTTATTTTTTTATTTCATGCTTTTTGTAGGGATTCCTTAATTTTATTTTAGTCGGGGGTTTTTTAAATTTTTAATTTAAGGGAATCCTTAATTTTTGTATTTCATTTCTTTTATTTTCTTCCGTTTTAAGATTCTGGTAATTTGGTGTTTAATCAGGTTTTTTATCCGTCAAAAAATATTGATTAATTTATAGTTGAAGAATAATTTTTATGACTAAACAGATTTTTTTAGTTTTATTATATTTTTTAAGATTTTAGTTTTCATTTCGTTAGGTAGTTAATATTCCTCATTCCCTTTCAATATAGCGGCCATCTTGGATTTGAAATTTTTAATAGTGTATAGTATTCTAGTAGTCAAGCCCTTTCATTTGATATCCATTTTGAGGGAGTTGAGAAAAAAAAATGTAATTCGCCACTTTGTTGTGGCGGCCATCTTGGATTTGAAAATTGTTATAGTGTATAGTATTCTACTATTGAAGCCCTTTCATTTGATACCCATATTGAGGGAATTGTGAAAAAATATGTTATCCGCCATTTTGTAGCGGCGGCCATCTTGGACCGATTTTCATCAAACATAGCTAAGAACACTCCCGACTAATACACCTTTCAAACAAAAAAAACTAAATCAAAATCGGTTCATCCGTTCGGGAGCTACGATGCCACAGACAGACACACACACACACACACACACACCCCCACAGACACGTCAAACTTTTAACACCCCATCGTTTTTGCGTCGGGGGTTAATTATAAAATGAGAAATTACTTATATTTGATTGCCGAGATATTTATTTATGGTCGACAAACAGTAGATATATTGATACATAAATAATGTAATTATTTATCCAAAGTAATACATATAGACACAGAGAAAAATGGTAGATATAAACAGGTGTAAATGATACATAATTGTTAAAAGGCTACAAAAATCTAGGTATATAAACAAAAATATAAATCCTGTCTCATAAACTATAGTCCGACTTTTAATTAGCTGCAGTAAAATGACACTTCTTACTGTCAGTTCGTTAAAAAATGTTGCCACACTATCTCTACTAGTGATGTGATGAAAACGTAATGAAACATCGTTTTAATTTAGCAAGTCGAAATTGATCAATTTTGATTTAACTGTAAACAATCAAATATTCTTTGTATTGATAGGATAAAAATATATGTTGTAGTTTCAAATAAGCGTAAATACATAGTCCACTAAAGATAATTTTGTTTAAATTTTTACTCTAAAACGCCTACTATATCGATCTAAGAAATCAATTTCTTAAATAAATATTTGACTATTTATTTTGTAACTATAATATTTACATAATTCATGCTAATACCTGTTTAAAATAATAATAATATGTACATTTACCTATATGAGAAAAATAATCAAAATGATCATAGGGCATCAAAAAATTCGTCCGCATCGCTGTCAACAGGAACAGTGCCCAAAAGGCTGGCAGCATTGCCACGTTGTATGGCAATGCTAATTCTTTGGCCAAGAAATAGGCCAACCCTCTGGTCACGTGAAGAGTCGACTAACCGCTTGGCGATATCTCGAAAAAAGTAAATAAATTAAAGTTTTCATTAGGAATAACGTTTACTATACAGGATTATTTGCAAAACACCAAAACCTCAAAAAAAAAGAATATTTAAATTACGTTTGTGATTAGAATTATTAATTTTTATTGTAAGTCATCCTCTTTTATGAAATCAATTTAATATGGATCGATTTTGAACTGAATGCTACTTGAATGAATCGATTATTTTGTCACATCACTATTTAAATTTCGTTAAAAAGTGGTAACACCTAAGCTGTCATTTTACTGCAGCTAATTAAAAGCCCGACTATAGGAGGCTTGAAGGTATCGTATGAAACAGTGATACTGTTCTGTAGAAAGAAAGAAAACACGTTTATTTGCGGCAAACATGACGCATAAAAACAAAAACACAAGCGAAAAATAAAACAGATTAACAAATTGGGAGAAACTATGCGTCACATCTACGCAAAACGGCCATCGCTCAGCAAATAGCTGACCTTTTTGTAGACCATTTTAGTGTGCAGTCACCATTAGGCCCAGCTAAGTCGACGCTCAATGTTGAGCCACGGCAAGACCTAGGAGTTAGAATTACTGCTAAAATGCTCTTGAACAGAATTAACGCGATGCGTCGAGGAAAATCTCCTGGTCATGATGGTCTCAGCATTGAGCATCTCCGATTTGCTGGTCCGCATTTGCCAAGAGTGTTGGCTATGCTTTTTACTTTTTGTCTGGGTCATGCGTATATGCCTAGTGACATGATCAAAACAACAGTGGTGCCTATCGTCAAAAATAAGACTGGTGACATGGGCGATAAGAATAATTACAGGCCAATATCTCTTGCCACAGTCATGTCGAAAGTGTTTGACGGTGTGCTCAACGCTCAACTTAGCAGTCATATACGTGTTCACGATAACCAATTCGGTTTCAGGTCTGGATTATCCACTGACAGCGCTATATTGAGTGTGAAGCACACTGTGAAGTACTACACGGATCGCCACACTCCAGTTTACGCATGTTTCCTTGATTTGAGCAAGGCTTTTGACTTGGTTTCCTACGATATTTTATGGAGAAAGATGGAAGAGGTGGATTTGCCACCAGCGGTAACAAATACTCTAAAATACTGGTATGGAAACCAAGTCAATAGTGTGAGGTGGGCTGGTGCCCTGTCTAGGCCGTATGGGTTGGAGTGCGGGGTGAGGCAGGGGGGGTTATGCTCGCCTACGCTATTCAACCTATACGTGAATGATCTGGTTGGCGCGCTTAGCAGCATGCGTGTCGGATGTCATATTGATGGCGTGTGTTGTAATAACATTAGCTATGCCGACGACATGGTGCTGCTGAGCGCGTCAATCTGCGGGCTTAGGACACTCGTAGCCACTTGCGAGCAATATGCCAGACTACATGGTTTGGCATATAATGTTAAGAAGAGTGTGGTCATGGTCTTTGGGGCCAGGGGTAAATACCTAGAAGCGGTACCTTCAGTTAAGCTAAACGGTATACCGCTTGTGATGGTAGATAGATTTAAATATCTGGGTCACTTATTGACCACTGGCCTCAAAGACGATGAGGATATTGACAGGGAGCGGAGGGCGCTGTGTGTGAGAGCTAACATGATTGCCCGCAGATTCAGGCGTGCCTCTAAAGAGGTCAAGCGCACTATATTTAGTGCTTACTGTACGTCTTTCTACACTTGCAGTCTGTGGGTTCATTATACTCAAAAATCATACGGCGCCCTTCGCGTCCAATACAATAATGCATTCAGGGTGTTGATGGGGTTGCCCCGGTACTGCAGCGCATCAGGAATGTTCGCTGAAGCTCACGTGGACTGTTTTTACACGGTGATGCGGAAGCGGTGTGCATCCTTGGTCCGTAGGGTACGGGGCAGCGCCAACAGCATCCTGTCTATGATAGCAAGCAGGCTTGATTGTCCGTTTGTGAATCATTGCTGCAAGGTTTCGGCTGGGCCTGTCACCATGCAGCAGTGATGTCACAATCGGTTTTCTGTGTTTGGTATTGTTTTTGTCTTTGTATGTGTATTACTAACATAGTTTGTAAGTATATTGTTACTAACACTATGAGTCTTGTTGCTCGAAATAAAAATATTATTATTATTATTATAATGCTAAGACCCTATACGAGATAGAGCCCCAGCGCTGGTTTTCAGCGACAGCCGGCGTTGAAGTGATGACGTCAGCCAGTGCAGCATGCGATTAGATATAAACAACAATCAAAATAAGAAATAAAATATACAATACAAAAAGATAACATACAATGAAGAAACATATGTGTATGTTGAAACACTAGCAAAACAGTAGGTACAAGATAAGGAAGTCTATGGGTAAGCTTTACTCTAACTGTTAATTCCACTACAATGTGATTGCTAATTCAACTTCAAAATCATCCCTAATTCCGCTTCAAAATTCCGTGCCGTGCCGTTCCATGTTTGAACGGTAAGTGCTATTAAAGTTTCTAACGTATTAGATGAAACTTAGTCGCTTTGTGCAAAGTCGCAAACTATATTCTGAACCTCTAATAGTCGAGGATTAAGTGTGTTAGAAATTATGGCTTTAGAATGCTTGTAACTTGGCAGGATCATGTAAGGATTACAATTGGAGAGCAAACAAGTATGAGATCAAAATACAATCCTAGGAAAACAGGTGGCCTGGAAAAAAAACCGGTCAAGAGCAAGTCGGACTCGCGCTCCAAGGGTTCCGTACGCAGGTATGTCATTAGTTTATCCCGGTTTGTTTTTTTTTCCTTTACTTGTGCTACATGACCTTGCTTTTGGCCAATTTTCATGATTCTATGTCAACGGGAAGTATCTACCCTATACATTTTGATTCCCTTGAGAGTGTTGAAATATAGGTACGATTTTTGCGGCATAAACGGCTGTATCTTTTTTTTACGTTAACTTAGAAGTTTGATTTTTTCACAACTTCAAGGGACTGCATACCTGAGTATATGGGTTTAACTTCAACTCGATACCTTTACGCGTTCCCGAGGTAAAGGGTCTTGACAGACAGACAGACGGACAACAAAGTGATCGTATAAGGGTTCCGTTTTTTCCTTTTGAGGTACGAAACCCTAAAAAGCAGTGATCCGTATTTTTATAATGAGTACTTGATGGAACCGGGACTACGGAGCTACCATACATTACATTATCATTCCCGTGGAATGCATCCTAAGGGTCATTATCTGCGTACCTAGATGTAAAGTGTTCATACTTTCAGACCTAATACACCGATCAAACGGAAACAACGAAATGCTGACTGGTACTTACTTCACCGGTTGAACTCTTTATCATGGTCCAATAACAACAACCTGTATCTAATCTGCAATAACTTTAGCTAAACTGAGGTATAAAAATACAGTTACTGATATATAATCTATGGAGATGAAGCAGAAGGAGTATGGATGGCAGGCAACAAGTGGCGTTCTATAGTTTTGCATCATCAACCAACGTCATCATCATCATCATCAGCCTATAATGTTCCCACTGCTGGGACACAGGCCTCCTCTCGGTGAGAGGGAGTGGGCCGTAATCCACCGCGCGGGCCCAGTGCGGATTGGCAGATGTCACATGTCTTCGAATTTTTGGTTCTAGGACATGCCGGTTTCCTCACGATGTTTTCCTTCACCGTTTTGAGAGCAGTGGTGATGAAATAATTTACACAAAGTAAAGCGCCTGACTGGGTTCGAACCTACGACCTACAACTCGTAAGTCGCGGCCGTTACCACTTGGCCACCACTGCTCTCAACCAACGACAGGAGTTATTTTTTTTTATGCCTGTTTATTATTGTTATTTATTTATTTCAGGCATCAAGGTGCATATAAAACACATACAATACAATATGAATATAACTTAAAAATACTATAAATACATACAACATTATAATTACATTGAAAAAAAAACAACGAACGTCTTATTTTTATTATTATAATTAGATAGACTAAAAAAAAAACGAACAAACTAAAACACACGAAGTGTCTGCATCGTGTTTCGCTGACTGGTGTCATGTAGCCGGCCACGAAACTGGCGGTACACAACACCCTTCGGCCAGAACTCTTCCTAGAGGAACTTCTCGAGATGATGTGTCGGAACACGTACCACGAACGACTTGAAGTTCGTGTTGTGACGCGACTCCAACTTCTCGACCCTCAAAGTCCAGTTGGTCTTCACACGCATGTACACCACGCACCACGCATGTGCATGTGTGTTTATGTCCACCTTCATGAGAAAAGTCGTAACTTGTGAATGTGACCCGACCCAATTATGAGCGTTGTGTCATCGCGCTTCCCTTTCTTTTCTATGCAGCCCGACAGTGACCGCGCTTTAGGTCGTCCCCTTAATTTTTGACATATTTTTGACATTGATTGTCGCTGAGTAGGTAACGATTGATTGATTGTTCGAGAATTGGTCTTCTGTCAGTAGTAGATATTTTTAAAGCAACAATTCTACAACCAAAACAATAGCTATCGCTCAAATACAAAATGGAGAACAATATCTCAATCCGCACAACAACGTTAACAGTGAGTAAGAACAAGTACGTCCGCTAGTCGCGACTCAGTCGCAAATGGAATTATAGACGTCTGAGTGTCGGTGGTGCAGGACTTTGTGCTGAATAGAGGGTAGGCAG
This sequence comes from Oligia fasciuncula, assembly GCA_963082905.1. Lineage (NCBI taxonomy): Eukaryota > Metazoa > Arthropoda > Insecta > Lepidoptera > Noctuidae > Oligia > Oligia fasciuncula. The sequence continues at coordinate 18,854,754 of OY720397.1, forward strand.
ACGGTCGGGTAGGTAGTAAACTAATAATTCTATCACATATTCGGCACGAACTCTCGCACTTATATAAAGTATTGCCTTGGTAAAAAATTGCCTGACAGCAAGATGGTAATAAGGCTGAAAGCCCACAGTATGCCTAGCGTACATTTTATTTCTCAACTAGCTGAGCCCCGCGGTTTCACCCGCATAAATGTCGATCCCCTGGAAATATCGAGATAAAAAGTAGCCTATATGTTAATCCAGGGTGTCAGCTACCTCCATACAAAATTTTATCAAAATTGGTCCAGCCATTTCAGCGTGAAGAAGTAACAAACATATAAACACGCACACTCTCACACACACCCCCCCACACACTCACAAACTTTCGCCTTAATAATATTCGTGTGATACTCGTAGAGACTATATTAATGCACAACTAAATATAGTTTATGAAGAAACTTGAGAAGACGTACCTATTGGGTACCATACATAGAGTATTATGTACAAACAACACTATTAAATACTTCAGTATGAGAAGTCGAAGGTATGTCATATGATCCGTCAACATCTCAGTCTGTAACTAAAAGGAAAACTTATTGATCTGTCTCATATACCTGTAGAAAAAAAGGCTATTAAGTAGCCATAAAGGCTATTAAGAAGACATGTGACATCTGCCAACCCGCACTGGGCCCGCGTGATGGACTCCCTCTCACCGAGAGGAGGCCTGTGTCCCAGCAGTGGGAAAATTATAGGCTGATTATGTATGTTATGTAAGTAGCCATAGATTTCTATTACCCTTCAACTATCACCCGTAGAAACCGTTTCATTTGTAAAGAGAAGACAATCAGTGTTTAAAACCAAATCAACAACGGTTTAGAACAACATCGAGATTTCCAAGTCACCAATAACAAACTGTCCTGTCTCTCCCAACTCTTCTTTGAACAGTCCATTACGCCTTCACGAATAGGATCCCAAGAGACCCTCCATTGGCGTTAATTGAAAAAGCAATTAAAACCACCCCCGCCCCCTCACCCCCTGGTACTTCCAAACATCGGCAACTATTCGCCAGATATTTGCCAATCATATTCACTCACTTTAAAATGAGATTCCACAACTTTACCTGCAGATTGTCTTCAAGTATTTTAATTATTTTTACTTGGCTTGACTTTTGATTTTACTGCTGTAATTTGGTTCTGAATTCGATTTCTGGGTTTTTATCTTCTCTGTAACATTCCAGTTTAGAATTGAACCGAGTAAAGGGTTGCTCTCGTTCAACTTACAGGGGATTAAAAACTGTACTTCTACTTTGCTTATAGTTTCAGGAATGCTGTGTTGCCTATTGTCTAATCTCAACAGCCCCACGCTGGGCGCCAATCTAATTCTTATTATTATTTTGATATCTTTAACATGACCTACTCTTATAGGTACTTTGTTCTTGCAAGTAGTTAAAAATATTGTGTACGATAGAGTTATTTTTTATGTGCGACTAAATACTATGTTCTATTGACGAACTTCAATCAATAATTTTGTGGTCCCGCGTTGGGCGCCAACAATTTTCGTCGGCATTTTGTATTTTACAATAACGTGATGAAAGCGTAGCAGAACATTATTATAACATAGTTGCCATGTTTATGTTTCCACATTCAAAATTAATTTTGTGTTCCAATATTTATACATATTCCGCAGCAATTCCATAAGCGTATTTGTTAGCTAGTAAAAGCTCCGTGAATTTTCCAATGTTAATAGATTTGGCACCAAAATAATAATCTTTGCAAATAATAGTCCAACAGGTTAACCGTTAAACACATATCAAGTATTTGATTGACAAATATCATTAGTAGAAGCGTTAATTTTAATGATATACGAAAACGAAAAGGCTTGGCAGATGATGATGAGAAGGTCCTCTTATCGGAGGTAGACCTGCTTGTCATCATCTGCCTAGCTTCCCAAGTATTTTGGGGTCAGCTTCCAGCCTAACCGGGTGTTGCTGAATACCAGTATTTTACATGAAGCTACAGCTAATCTGACTACCACAACTCAGTTACTGGATAACACTATAATTTGCTTTTAATATGCAAAACGCAGGACAAAAGTTGCGATTGGTGTATTGTAATAACTTGGCAGAGTAAGCAAGCTGAAGCGGCAGTGAGCTGGCCATGTTTGTCGAAGGACCAATGGGCGGTGGAACAAACGAGTCCTGGAATGGAGGCCGAATATCGGCAAGCGTAGTGTGGGAAGCTCCCCAACTAGATGAACTGACGACCTTAAGAAGGTGGCTGACAGACAGGATGCGGAAGGCGGAGAACAGGGTGCTGGGGCCCAGCTTGGGACACGCCTATGACCAGCAGTGGACTGCGATAGGCTTAGTTGATTGATTGACATCACATACGAACATTAAATGTAGGTACACAAGTATGATATTTGACAGCAAATAAGTAAATAAAATTATTAAAAAAATCAGAAACTGACGCCACCGTTTCAGATGTATCCATTAGAAAGAATTTCATTTCTATATCATTATAAAATCAGCATCAATCATAAATCCATAAACCATTAAGAATCCCAAAAAAATATTAATATTGAAACCCAAACTTCCGGGATCGCTATCAATCTCTCTCTCAAAGTTTAAGGTGCGCGCCCCAATTGTCGTCGGTGACAAATTGCACCAGATTGCGATCGACACTCGCCAGGTAAGTTAATTACTGCCGCGGTGAGGCGCGCCAGATAATCCGGGATTGGCAGGATCGTTTTTGATCATAGAAAATTTTAAATCATCACTTCGGTATTTGTGCCCGACACACATTCCGAGATATTCTTTTTTATTTAGACACGGCTGTAACACTTGTCATTAAAATAACCTAACTTTTATAAGGAGTTAAACTGTAAACTCTGCTTGCGAGATGCAGGATTTTGCGTGACAGGTTTATCTGACCTCCACTGACGCAAGTATACCTATCTGTATGAAAACCAAGCGTGCCATTTTTTGCCTACCTACTATGACGCAATAAGCACTATTTAGTGATGGGGCCTAGCGCAAGCTCACCCAGCCAGCAGTAAAGGACTGAGTGCGAAAGTGGCGGCTTACGATTTTTGTACGTAAGCTGGTGCGATTTTTGGCACGCGAAGTAGTTATCTAGGTGTATCTCTATTTGTGCGTCTGTCAATCTATTCTCACCGCCGGACGACTGACATCTCGTCTTCCACATACAGAAAATAAAACAAATACTAACTTTGAATTGGTTCAAAATCACGTTTTTTTTACCATAATGTTGGTAACATTAAAGGCAAAATGTTACCAACATCAACAGAGCTTCACGTGCTTTTCTAAAAAAAAAAAAACTTAAAGCATTTATTTCAAATAAAACAATTACAGGCACTTTTGAATTGTCAAGGGGTCGGTCAGTCAGAAAGATGAAGCTAGTTGCCCATTCAATTCTTATTTAATAAATGTTGCCAGCTTATCTTTGTGTTTAGATAAGCCTATTAAAATTACCCATAGTAGGTATAAGAGAAGTGCCCACAAATTTTTCGCAACTATCTTATGTAGTAGTATCGTATCTGAGACACCGTTGTTTGCTTCAAAAGCAACAAAACAACCCTCTATACAATGCTAAAGGCACCTTCTTAATACTTTGACAATCTTGTTAACAACTTTTGTCTGATTAAATTGGCGTACTTAGATAGAATTGGGCGCATATACCAATGTTCAGTTAATATAGATCTGTACATGTCGTAGATCATGTGTGTTTGTGTTCAATTTACATTAATTGCTATAAATACTACAAGTTCAGATTTATCGTGCAATACGAAGCCGTCTAATTATTCATTAATTTAGCTTAGTTTCGTAATTAAACTGTGAGCTACGAATCTATTTGAAACTACTAACATACATGTATTTACCAAATAATTCAGTAAAACAGTTCATAATCAGCCTGTAATGTTCCCACTGCTGGGACACAGGCCTACCATCGACGAGAGGGAGTGGGCCGTAATCCACCACGTGGGTCCAGTGCGGGTTGCATTCCAGATTCCTCATGATGTTTTCCTTCACCGTTGTGATAGCAGTGGTGATGGAAAAATTTACACAAAGTAAAGTGCCTGTCTGGGTTCGAACCTACGACCTACAACTCGTGGCTGGTACCACTGGGCCACAATTCCAAAAAAAACACTGGCACTCCAGGAGTTCCGACAGAAGTGAAAACAAAACACAAACAGAATACTTTGCCATCACTCACTGACATTATCGAATATACATTAAAACCGAGTACATCCCGAGGACAGCCGAACACATCCGAAGTGGGTATTTTTTTAATCGTCTTATAAACAAAACACGCGCGGTGTCACTTACGGTAACAGTGGCCAGAGTTCGATGGTTTTTTTCCATCTCAAATAATCCCCACGGCGCCTAATGAAGTTTTCACTTCAAAATAGAAAAAGAGTTATTATTAACTGCTATTTCAGGGTGTGGATCATTCATGAAATGCTAAAACACCTAAGTACCTACATTAAAAAATTCCATTAAATTCATTTTCAAAGAAAACATTTGGCTCAAAAAATATAATACGAGCATTTAAAAAAATATATATAAGAAGCGGTAGGTACGCCCCAAATAGCCGGAAGTGGGCGTTGAGTTGAGCCGAGAGCCCATGACGGTAAACGTGAAACCTGAAGGACGATAATTGTGGCTCGCACCTAAGTCGAATTTTACGTTTTAAAAACACATTTTTATTCTGCTGGTCGTTTTTGAAACTCACTTCTGCATTTTCCTTATAGACTGTTCTGTTATTAAATGGCAACGTGAAAATAGGCTTCTGGGGAAAGCCCATCAAACAAAATAGTAGAATAACATTCTATTATAGCGTGTCTTAAGTGCCCGTTTAGGTCTAGTAAGCTATAAAAAATGGTATACGATACGTGTGACTTAAGTTGTATATTATAGCAAGGCACGGCGCGGCGCGGCGCGTTTGCCCACGTTTCGTAATGTGCTATTTGCTATTCTTTTTGAGCGTAGGTATAAAATCTACTATCTCCAACTACAGGCAACCGATAACAGAAGAGCGACATTTTTCACAAACACCCGACCACCCGATGTGGAACGCCACGTAAATAGGTGTTTAAAAATAAAACATGGGGCACTCCAGCTCGCCTGACATATGGCAACGTAAAGGACTTTCAGGGGACGTTCCATCGGGAATTAAATGTTTTTCTTCAAATGCAGACGGGCTGCGTCTGTGCCACTTCGAGGCGATTATTAGTTGCCGATTTTGGAATGGAATAGAATATATTTATTTGCTTTAAGACATGCTACTTACATTAAGGTCTTATTAATATAGTTAATAGTTATCATCTTACATGTTTCGCCATGGACTAGTATACAAATGGATAGGAGTTAATACAGAATAACGTAATGATCGTAATTATACATCGTTTTTTTAAAACATTATATTGCAATTTTTTTTTTCAGAGCTGCCTCTATTCCATAGATATAAGCAATACTTAGGAGTACAGCTAATGAATGAAATTGAATACGTTTTAGAAATTACGCAATTCGGTGACATTAATGGAACCGCTAGTCCACGAGGTGAAAAGTAAGTACAATATTCTTATAATCTTCAAAATTAAAAAATAATAAATAAGGAAAAAAGGCTACCAAGCTCAAATTGAATTGGGCGGGTGACATCAGCCGCATGCATGCACGATGACCGCACAATTGGTGCCTGAAGATGGACGGCACCGCCGAGGCCGGCCTGGAAAGAGATGGCGAGATGACCTGGACGCGTACCACGAGGGCTGGTTCGAGGTGGCGCGGGAAATGAGTTTCAGGAAGGATTTGGGGGAGGCCTTTGCTTAGCAGTGGGTCAGTATAGACTAACGAAAAAAAAACAGTTGCTCGTCTACAACGTTCCATTTCTTATTATCCTGCCATTCCCATATGAAGTACTTTTCAAACTTTCGACTCCAATTTCAAAGAGACGGAAGCAGGTGATCGTGGAAAAGGCCTTGATGTCTTTAATGGATTACCACCTTTAAAATAAAATTGTCAGATGTGAGCGAGAAACTCCAACTTTCGGAGAAAGTGACGTAAGAAGTAAATTACTTTTGTTTTAGATACTGGTAAAGGATTGATTATCCTAATTATACATTTAGGTAGATATAAAAAGACTTTTCTCACTAATTCGCTTTGCGCGTATAGGGTACTCACATTCGAGAATATACAAGTTAATTAAAAATAATAAAAAACACAGAAAACAACATTGAATTTTCCAATGGCTACCTAAAAAAAATTCGACAAGCCACAGATAAACACAAATAAAGCAAATACTATAGGCAAACGTCAGATCCCATACAGCCTTTATATCCGCAATGTAACAGCCCAATTTGCGAATATGGTCGAAAATCAAACACGTAGTGGAACGTGTCTCTCATAGCAATAACACGAATCCACTCTCTGTTTATTTTATCAACATTTTCTATTTAACATAATAATATCGTCAACTCGACGTTTTGTGAAACGGGACAGTATTGTTTTAATTTTTGTCCCGATCCTCGTATAGGCTGAATACACATTACCTTTGCCATTTGTATTTTTTATCTGTGTAATTTCGTATGCAGTCTGTATTTTGATTGTTCTCGTGGGAAATAAACATTGAATTTTGAATGCTTTATGTACAAAAAAAAAGATTTTTAACTGCTTTTCATATGGATAATAAAATTAAAGCACAACATACATAATTATTTTTCATTGCTATGGTGTTTTATGTGGAAGCACTTAACTCTTTTAAAGGTGGGTTTATTTAGGTATGTACTTAAAGGTGGGTTAATTTAGGTACTTACATAAAGGCGGCAACAGTGGATTCCGGTATCGTCTGATCGGGTTCACACTATTATACCGGTAAAGCTCCGCGCGTGACCGATGGTCACGAAACCATAAAAATTCAATTGTCTCATTAGCTGAGCTTAAGGGTTTAAGCAATTTTCATGAACACCAGTAGGTACCTATATGTCAAAGGGTATCGTGTTACAGAGTGATCAGGTGGTGCAGGTCAGATATGATATCGCTCCATGTAAAATACTGGTATTCAGCTGCATCCGGTTGGACTGGAAGCCGACCCCAACATAGTTGCGAAAAGTCTAGGCAGATGATGATGATGATCAGTAGGTATTTGTAATTATGCTGGATTATTGACAACATTGTTATCTAGTGATTACTGGCAATCAATAAGCAACCCCTGTATGTTTAGTAAAACAAACATACTGCGATGCCAATCCACCTGCCAAGCATGATAATAATTGTCACTCAGTATGTACCTAAGTGTGCATACACACGACACACTGCCGCCGCCGACACTCGTCGACGCCCAGTTGCCTTTCCCGTTGACGCATGTCACTCGTATGTATGAGCACTTAGACTGGACCGGGTTGGCAATCATACTTACCAATCACTTAAAAACAAACCTATTTACTTACCCACTTAATTACGAATCTCTCACATCCTCGAATCATTCCGAAAAAAATATCCCGGCTCCATAGATGTATCCCGCGCACACCTCTGGAGGCCTATTCCGAGTTCGGAGTAAATTAGTTTTTTAAAAGTAGCCTTTGTTATTTGGGTGAGGGATCGAAATTACGTAAGGTAAAAAAAAAGTGTCGGATTTTTCGTAAGAAAATAGTCTGATTCTGGATAAGTTATGGCTTGTATCAGATCATCTATTATAATAAAGGCAGTGTTGTTTCAAAAACCGTTTTATCAGATGAATCGATGAATCAACTCAGCTTGTCGCAGTCCACTGCTGAACATAGGTCTCTGCCAGGCTGGCTGCCTGTCTGTCCTGTCCTTCGCCTTCCGCATCCAGTCTGCCGCAGCCACCTTCTTTAGGTCGCTGGGGGAGTCCCACACTACGCTTGCCGATATGCGGTCTCCACACCAGGACTCGTCTGCTCCACCTGCCATCGGTCCTTCGACAAACTTGGCCAGCCTACTGCCATCAAACGAATAATCGACCCCTACTGTAATTTAAACTTCAGATCATGAAGGAATTCGTAGCAGCTTCTCTTATAACATTCTCCGTTATCGTTTTGCTGTCACAGCCTTTTAAATGTACCTAAATGACACTACTATTTTCAGACAAAGATCTGGCGGCCTAAAAAGGCCACTTTGGCAGAATCATAAAAGAAAATTGAAAAACTCAAAATATTTTTTTGAAAATCGCCAAAATGTGAAAAATTCGATCAATATTTTAGCGTCGTTTGTCATAAAATCAACTATATCTCAAAAACTAAATGCGATATCGAAAAAATGAAAAAAAAAAACTCAGGGTATTGAGTTGGGCTACATTAAAAAAAAACAGACCTCTGTGTCACTAATAGTCTAGGCAGAAGGGTGCCCTTTGTGTAGCGTAATTTCGGGGAGCGCACTCCTTAGATGCGCGTCGCGTCGCTGAGTTATTATGGGAGTGTCTATGAGTTTGATCGTGAAATGAATGTATTTGTATTTATTTGTAAAAGATTAGGCATCGTACAAAATGAAAAGCCTGCCTAAGTGCATTTTCAATGTACCCGAAGGTCCTGTAGGTAGAGCACGAGATCTGTGATTTTTTATTTCTTAGTGTGTTATTTTATATCTCATAATATACTGCACCGGTTGACGTCATCACGTCAACGCCGCCGCCGCCACGCCGGCTGTCACAGAAAACAGCTCTGGGGCTCTGCATAGTCTTTGGTCGGAGCATTTCTCCATAGAGATCTATGTTTTGGAATGGGCAACTAGCTTCAACTATCTGACTAACTGACAGACTATTTAATTTTGACAATTCAAAAGTGCCTGTACTAGGTTTAATTGAAATAAATGGTTTGAGTTTGAGTCATTATACCTACTGAGCGACGGCCGTTTTGCGTGGATGTGACGCATATGTTGCGACTTGTTCTTTTATCTGTGTGTTCTTTCTCTACGTCATAATTACCGCAAATAAAAACATATTTTCTTTCTTTTGTTTTTCCTTCATTATCTTGATTTCCACATACCTACTTGATCTTTGTAAGTACTCTTTCTAGTTAACTCTATATACAGGAAAAATATTTAAGCAGTGCACACAATGTAACCATGAATTCAGCATTTGATTCTTAACCCCTCTGTGATGAAATTATTTGTCGGTTTCTAAAAACAATACAACATTAGTTTTTGTTTAAGTATATAAACCGAAAAGGGGTCATTGTACTCATCATTTTGAACAACTTTTTCTATGGGACCAACCTTGAAATTGCGAAAAAAAATCAACTGTTCCATACATTTTGTCGATTTAAGTGAACACAAATGTATGGAACAGCTGATTTGGGATTTTTTTTTTTTCGGGCTTAGTATAAACAAAAACTAATGTTGTATTAATGTCGGCTTATTGCAAGAACTTATTAGCTGCAAAAAATCACTAAATTAGAGTTAGAGTTTTTGCCTTTTGTAGAATGTGTCAAAAGAAGTCCACTATAGATAAAAACGTAGGTATTTAGTGATTTTTTGCAGTTAATGAGTTCTTGCAATAAGCCGACTTATTTTTGCTGTTCCATACATTTTGACCGCAAAGCTTTCTATAAAACTGTAGATTTTGTTAAATAAGTGGAGAAAAATTTCTGCGCAGAATTCATGGTTTCAGTTTATGTTCATAGGTAGTAAAACCTTCTCATATATCTACCTACCTTTTTTTTTTTCTTTTTTTTTTCGCTGTGAAATGACGTTACGCATCTCCGCTCGTCGGGGGAAGAGACGGAGTATGTGGGACTCCCTGCCAGGGTGGCAGTATACCCACTAAAACTCAGCGGTGTTCCCTCATCGCCTTGATGGGGAGGTCATTGGAATCCGGCTCAGCCTTTGCATCCACAACCCCCCCGGCCCACAACCCCCCCGGCATATATCTACCTACCTAGTACAACCTAACTTACTGCTATTAAGTTTCACCAGCCCACGCACCGCCTCACCGAGATACGGGCAATCTTGATAATATTCCCCGGTGATCACATCCGCACAATCCTCGTACCGATTCGATCCAATAACGGTACGATTAAATTTTCATACTAAATGTATTTTAGAGGAAGGATCTCTACATATATGTAGGTACGTTTATATATAGCGGGATACATAATATATTGCTTTAACACGTGTCTTCGATTAAGTACAGTCAACACTACTACTTGGCTTTATTCAAAGGCGATTTTCTCCTTTATTTTTGAATGAAATTTTATGTAAGTAGGAACATAGTATTTTCGAACGCATAGGTATATGTAAAGTGTCATATTTCAACGTTGCATTCGTTATTTCGTGAAAAAATCCCAATTTAAAGTTGCCAAATGTTGACATATTGGTGCTCGTGACTGTACACAATTATCGAAGTTGGAATGGCTATGTATACCTACAGGGTGGCAGGGCAAGGACGCGCAGCCTGTTACCATGTATTCAATACATGATGCTGAACCCCCTGCGTTGAAATATTTCGTAGGTTATTAAAAAAAAAAATTGCTGCTCCATACATTTTGACCGCGTAGGTATTGCACTTTCGTAGGAAACAGCTGACTCTTTTTGTCCAGAATCATGTACTGAATCAATGGGAACAGGTTACGCGTCGATGCTGCCTTGTTTAACTTGTTATTACCATTTTCTAGATTGTGCAATAACATAAATATCATAAAATATCATAAAATAACATTTAAAATATCATAAAATAACATTTAAAATATCATAAAATAACATTTAAAATATCATAAATTAACATACATATCATAAAATAACATCACCCCTGTACGCCACCAGAATGGCTAGGCAGAGGTGGACCTAGGTGGTGGCAGAGGTGGACTGAGGTGGTGGCAGAGGTGGAGAACAGCCGCATTCTGCCAGTTTCGTTTGAGTCCCATGTAATAGGGGGCGAGCCTATTGCCATCAACCGGGACTGCCACAGATCCAGACTCCGGGCTGCTACTGAGAAATTGCAGATGTCAAAACCCAATAACACTTTACCCGACTCGGGATTCGAACTCAGGACCTTACGATCAGCAGTAGTGTGCAATAACTAACATCTAGATATTGCAATACAAACGCATTTTCCTCTAACGACCTTGAATGTCGCGATCAAATCGCTTTTGTGGATCATACCTACTTTATTTGTGTATTAGTCATCATCATCATCATTTCAGCCGAAAGACGTCCACTGCTGGACATAGGCCTCCCCCAAGTACCTCCACTTCGACCGGTTCTGTGCTTCTCGCTTCCAACGGGTTCCTGCGGCTGGGTATTAGTAGTTAATAGTAATTTATTTTCCAAACTTCAGTATAGATTTTATCAATGAGGTCCCGACCCGACCCCTGAACTAGGGCATCCTGTGATGGAACACAATATACCTTGCTGCTCAAAAGTATCGATTTCAGCCTCATGTGTACCTACCAAAAATCAGAACACTATTATTTTAGTGTCGAACTTGTGCGCCTGTAAGTTTTCCTAAAAAATAAATAAAATAAAATGTTTCTTCAGCCTTTAATTCATTCTTTAATAGTAGGTGGGCCGAACAAACGCTGCTTTTTAAATGTCTGATAAAGGTAAATAACTTTTCTTCTGAAAAGTACACATGTTGTTATAACATGGGATTCAATAGAAATAGCAAATGGGACCCATCGTTAATACCTGAAAAATGGGATTCAAAAGTGGGATCCAACGAAAATAAATCTATAGGATACCTACCCATAGATATAGGTAAGTTTTATATTTCTATAGGTAGGTATGCCAGTAAACTATGCACCACATCATTAAGTTATCATCCGATTATCTTATGGTGCGTGGTTTATGACCTGGCTTAGCTCCTAACGTCAGTAATTTTTGTCATAAAGATAGATATAGGTAGGTAGGTATTATTTTTATCTCAAGAAACGATGCACGCTTTATTTGTGGTTAGTGTAGAAATACACTGTGCATGTAAGCGCTGGAGCTCTTAGTACCTACCGTCCGTGACAGTGGCGAAGTCGAAAGTATGTGTCTGCAGTCTGTTGTGTGTTGACCATAGACATTTCTATGGTGTTGACGCTACTCGTCTTCACACACATTCAGTGTGAGTAGGTAAGTACACTTGGTTACTACAAGTAAAGCTATTTAGATAGATTAAAAAAAGTGAAAACAAAACACAAGCAGAATACTTTGCCATCACTCACTGACATATCGGATATACATTAAAACCGAGTACTTCCCGAGGACAGCCGAACACATCCGAAGCGGGTATTTTTTTAATCGTCTTATAAACAAAACACGCGCGGTGTCGCTTACGGTAACATTGGCGCGAGTTCAATGGTTTTTCCCATCCAACGATGTCCAACGCGCGTAAAGAAGTTTTCTCTTCTAAAACTGTACTAGTCTAAGTTACTCTCCAACGTACAGTAGGCCTCACGTAAATGGTAACATTTTGACATTGAGCTGGTCTAGCGTAGTACGGAGTCTCAATAGAAGAAGTTGCCAGCTTATAAGCTAAGTTTAATTACCTTCCGTATGGCCTACCGCACCTACCTAGATACCTACCTATCATAAATTCAATAGGTACTGTTAGGGAAACAAGTTAACATGAAGACATCGTTGTTCGACATGAAACTGGAGTGCAGTCCATTTGTCTTCACTAATCTCTGTAAACCTAGTAAAGTCTATTGGATCGGATGGAGGTTATAGACAAACCTCAGTTACAGTACAGTCAGCGTCAAAAATATATGCACGGACACATCATTTAAAATTGACAAAAAAACAGTTTAACGGCCGAACCCAATATCTTATTTCCAGTTGAAGACAGATCGCTACTGATGGTAGCCAGTATAATCATAACACCACTTAATACCAGTATAATATAATGTACGTGTGTGTTCGCAATTACCCCGCAGATCATTTTGAACTGTCGGTTTGTCCCTATGGGTAAAAGGCTATCTGTACCTATAGTCTATTGTATACTGGATATAGGCACTAAGACTCGGCAAACCAATCGGTTTGATAGGTCTGCTAACTCACGACCAATTACAATTTAATCTGTATTTGGAGTTGGCTAGGCGTGCCGGCCAATATTCAATTTAAATCAGTTTAGACGAAACGTAGATTGCAGATTGAATTCATAGATAGGTACTTACTTAACTAGTAGTACTAGTAGGAATAGAAACAACGTAATAATCTTTAAAAATACAAAAAAAACTAATTCAGTAAGCAAAAACATAAAATTTTATACATTTTTATATTTTAGTTTGAAATGTTTAATTAAACTAAAAAAAAATATATAAAACCAAACCCACACATACAAAATAACAAACACAACATTTTTTTAGTTAAATTTTTATTGTCTTTGGTTATACAAAAACATTGATTAATTTTTAAAATAACTTACAAAAAACCACATTTATTTATTTCTTTATTAATAAATACATCGTGAATGACTAAACTTGTACATTGATAATAATAAATCCTAAATTTTTAAATTGCAATGTTTTGATTTCGTTCGTCACTCACACAAAATCTCTGTCAAACATTTCCATAGACACATGAACGACGAAGAGTATTTTGGTCGGGTATAAAACAACGTGTCTTAAAGACAAAATAACACTTAAATTACTAAAAAATTATAATATTGCAGTTCTGGTACAGCTCGATTCAAACTTTACGGCGGCTCGGAACAAGAGGTGAGTCGCTGCGCAGTTACAAATTCACGTGTCAGCGGGGGTCAGGGGTGAGGTACTGCGCAGTAACAAATTCACGTGTCAGCGGGGGTGAGGGGTGAGGTACTGCGCAGTAACAAATTCACGTGTCAGTGCCCGAAGGGTGAGGCACTGCGCAGTAACAAATTCACTTGTCAGCGGGGGTGAGGGGTGAGGTACTGCGCAGCGAGTAGCGCACTTCAGAGCCGGCATAAAGTTTGAATCGGGCTGCACATAATGAACGAGCCAGTTAACTTTGAAATTGAAGCATTACAAATATTAATGGAACTACACAAATAATAATTGGATTCAACTGCGGAATATTTGAACAAAGTCCTCGCGTCGCTGTTTGCGTTACACGCCCATTAAAACTTCGTGATTATTGTCATCTAACTCCATACTACAAATTGGAAACTTGTTAATTTGCTTAGTTAATAAAATAAGGAGTCAATAATTACGTGCAATCATTAGCGTGTTAAATTTTAAACACCAGTAATTAGCACTTTAGTGAATTGAAATGTTGCAATTGAAATATATTCATAGCACTGTGTACTTAAGTGTCGCTTTTCTGTGACTAAAGTATTCCATTTCACACAGAAAAACGTGACTTAAATGCGGGTTAAGGTCACACGAGTTATAAAACAGTTTGATATGTTGTGTGACTATTAATGCAAGGTGTAAAGCAAGCTAATGTCACACGTATCGTTATCATCCGTAGACAGAGTAATTTATAGACTCATGGTATCCGTATCACCAAAAGGGACAAAAAATTCCGGCAATCTTCATCATACTATCATTTTTACAGCTTATTACACTGCACCTTACCATTTTCACAGCAAAAGTATTATTATTGAATTATGCACGAAAAAGATCTTAGGTATTTTCCGTTTAATCGCGGTGTAGTTTTTATTATTTCATTCATAAACAATGTTCATAAACGTCAAACTTGTTGTGCACATTGTGCTTAGCCGACACGCAGTAAGGGACAGAAATATTTTTACTCTGTCTCTTTTCTTTGCTAGTGACGTTAATATATTTCTCTTTTTCTTGTGCGAATGAAAAAGAAGATATGCAGCAGTCTATAGTTTACTCTGTCTACGTTATCATCTATTTAATTAGTTCAATATCGTTATTACGGTTCAAACATTTTCATTTTGCAAACAAAAACTTTGAATTGGATCACGATTGCTTTAATCAAGGAGAAGATAACAAAAATGGATCCACATTTTCCGCGTTGAGAGCACTTACAAGTTCGAAGTTTGTTAAGACTATTGTAGTCTACGAGCGATTTTCTGAAATGTGTTGAACCTTCAGATTATATTGGTTCACGGAATAAAAGGCAGATCCCACTCAAGTTGTAAGTTTTAGGAACACGTCCATCAATAGTTTAAACCTTGGACCTAGTGCAATTTCACTGTTGCCAATACCCCCGTGCATGAAATAAAGTTTGGATCAAGTTTAACTGACAGACGTCAATAAGACTCAAGCAAGATTGCATGCGCATGTGCAGTTGAATTATCTAGATTGATATCTTATAGAGAATTGCGGTGCCCTATTATATTTTCTTTCAGTTGTTATTTTATCATAATTAGTTCTACTTGGGCTTGTGGCTAAGTAATAACAGCCGCACAGGTCGATCGATCAGGTTAAGCTACGCTTGCCGCGGTTGGTCCGTGCAAAATACTGATACTCAGCTGCATCCGGTTAGACTGGAAGCCCCCAGCATAGTTGTGAAAAAGCTAGGCAGATGATTTAGTTCTACTTAAGGGGCTTATCAGCAAGTAAGAGCTGGTTGGTTTAAAAACAACGATAATTCGCTTGGTTCATACCTACAAGATATTTATCAAGAACCAAAATACCACCAAACCAAAACCAGAACCAAAATATTTGGTCATATTCAGCTGTCTCTTAATTATGGGCGCCGGAAACCGTAAAACACACAAATTGAGCGAGACAGTTATATCCATTAATAAATTAACGTATTAAAATTCCTGCCATTTCAAAGCTCTAGCTCGTTCATAGTTAAAATAATTTGTAAATACAATAAAGGGTAAATAATAATATATCCACCAGCAAACGGTTTAACAAATTATATATTTTCACTTTTTCGTAATTTTTTTAATGTTTCAATACTGTTATATTTTATTTCATGCAAAATCCCATCGAATCTATCATTCTTACTTGCTGAGTTTATTTTCCATTAGTTTTATTTTTATTTTACAACACTACAAATATTACATGACAATACTTTTAATTAAATATTTCAGTTCGTTTTAATCCCTTGTCATTATTTTAATGATTTTACAAAATCGACATCTAAAAATGTTTTATAATAAACACCGGATTCGTTAAAATATAGGTACCTCAAATATTTTATAAGAAATAAAACTGAAAACATTTTAATTAGTTTCGAAGAATATACAAAAGGGGTTGAGTTATAGATTCAAGTTATATAATTTTTATTTTTTTAGAAATTAAAATATTAATATTCATATTTTTGTCCAATGGCAGTATATTTTTTTTTATTGCGAAACAATCATTATGATTAACAGAATAACCAACCTTAGTTAAGATTTACCTATTTTCTTTTATCACCAGCAGTTTAATTTAATTTTCTCTTTAACTAAACGACTCCTGTAAAAACATAACTAGACAAACCATATTATTCTTTCCCCAAAATATTTGAGTTACCTATCGCAGCTTATATTACAAAAAACATGATGAATATTAAGATAAAATACGATTTACATGACATCCATTAAATAAATTAATCATAAAATAACGGTCTCATATAATTTATTCACAGCGGGCGACGTACTGAGTCCGGGAAAATATCAAACGTACGTACTGTATATTAAAACTATTAATTTTACTAGCTAGGTATTCGTATTAATCATTTGTTTGCGCAAAACGAGTTTACGCACCGTGAAAAAAAAAACGCTACTTGTCTGTTATCTACGCACGTTTTAGCACATCTTGAGCTCGCTTCTTAATACTGTAAAACACTGACGCTATGGTACAGACACCAGCACATCAACCTACCTGAAACTGTAAAATTTTCCCAATCAACTTTGAACCTTAGGCTCTAGCGATAAAGTTGAAAATCTATTAAAGAAATTTGACAGATTGTAGTAGCTTGATGTGCTGGCGTCTGTACATGTTACTAACTTAATTTAAGGTCACATCTGATTTCACATTTAAATATTTTATGTTTTTTTTGTTCATATCTGTAATACAAAATAGGCAAAAAATTTAGAATCTTGTAATTCACTATCTAGATTTCATTAAGGTACTAGCTCAATTGTTATAATTTATACTTATATGTATGACAGGGTGTTAAATATGAAGAATTCAAAATAGGTGTTAATCGCAAAGCAAGGTTGTAATGATTCGAGATATAAAAATTATTAACATCGAGATGTAGTACTTAACTATCTAGTAATATACAAGAAGTCTTTAAGACTCTCCTATGATAGCTGAATATGCATTTATTTAAAAACATCATGCAGCAAAACAACCACTACCATAGATAATGTAGAGCGACATCATACAAATAGGTTCATACCAACATTACAAAAACAAAACTTGAAAAACTCTATGGAAAGTTTTAATAATACTGATTGTTTAACATTTGAGACACTATAAATCACTCAACTTGAATGAAGTTCTAATTAAAATAGTAAAAATAAGCTCCACAATATAAAGAAAAATAAATCTTACGTGCCAGACTTTTTTGCAATCCACACATTCTTTCTTAGTAATATGTTGTCGCTCTTTAGATGGAATGTATAGAAAATGTAGGGACACCAAGTTAAAGACGTGATGTGGTGGAATGTTTGGGCTACCAGGCCCACTTTTGTACTGTCAACTATTATAATTTACACAGGAGAGTAAAAAAGGTGCAATAATAAAAATTACAACAAATTTTTTATGATGACAGTTTATATAGGTACTGTCAGCAAAATAGATTGTATTACGCCATCCAACAAAGTCAGCTTCTTACTATTTTTTCGTATTAAGAATTATTTTCCTCAAATATATATTTTTTTTCTTAGTAGATCTAGATACCTACTAATTGTTTGTATCATCAAAAATATTTTTGTTCTTTTTTTATTTTTTTTCATGGACATTTTAATATTGCACCTTTTTCGGAATTATAAAGTGTTAACTACTAGATAACCTACAAAACAATTCGGCCTAGAAATCTAAGTTAAGGGACATCCACAAAAAATAAAATGTAACTAATTTTACTGTGCGCATTGACAATACGTTTAGGAATTAGAATTACTACCTACCAAGTGATTACAAATACAATTTATTTATTTAGTTAATTTAACAAAAGTATGGGACTCAATTGTTAGTAATTCTATTATTTATTTTAAAATCATTTAATAATATCTCACTAAAAAGTTGCATAAAATATATTTTATTAAATTAATATGCCAGCAATTAATGTTTCTATTCAGAATATTGGAATATTTTTCTGGTTTTGACAAAAAATGGTTAGCTTAGGTATTATTTATTTATTTTATTAATCAACAACATTGTCCTAGCTACAATCTGTCGCAAAACCTGCAAGCTTTTTCTATCGTCTGAATATTTTCTTTTTGGCTAGCAAAGGTCGAAGAGAAACCATAAATAAAAAAAATAAAATAGCAAAAAAGTAAGTTTAGTAATAATTTTGGAGCAAATAGGTAATAATACAACTCTTATTGACTAAACAGTTTTTTATTAAATAAAACAATGTTTCGCTCAAGTAAATGTGGTCAGTGGAAATGATTGTATTGCAATTGTATTTGTAAGTCAAATAGTGTTGTCAGGTATAATGGCAGAATTACGCATTCTAATTTACTTACTTGTTTTTTAAATCAGTAAAATAATTTAACGACTAACAACAATATTAGTGTTAAATATTTTTTGGTGTAAATCTAGTTTCCTAAGACTGACGGCCGTCATGTAGCGTCCGTAATTTACTGGTGAATGACGCCACTAAAACGATAGTTATGAAAGTAAGCAAGTGTGTTTTCTTAGAGAGCGTCTTTTGACACCGAAAAGACTAATCCCGCTGCCATCATTTTCATGACTGCGGCCGTTAAGTGGCGGCCACCGCTCTTCAAGGAAACCGCAGTTTAAAAGTACCTACTCATAAATATATTATGTGATTTGTGCTGAGACTTCTTAAAATTTATCCATAGTTTTTTGAATGTGCAGTATTGCATTTTATGAAATGGCAGCTATTTTCGATATTTTAGAGTTAGTTCCATAGGAAAAGTTCTTTTCGTTTCGAGTACTCTCGACTTTTAAAAGTATGTTACTGTATTATTTTAAAAATAAAGTTTTATGCAAATTGTATTGTAATGCATTGCGTTTTTGTGTCATGTAGAATATGAAATTGGTGATATTTTTAAATGATACTTAATTGGAATTATATTTGAAACATTTTGCTTGTTGTTTATTTGAATTTGTTTTTGTTGTTTGTTTTAGCCCCATCCCCACTCTTTCACTATTTTTTGTTTGTAAAATATGTATCTATTTTAATACGTATTTTAATATTTTCAGTAAAAATCACATTCGATTTTTGGCACGTTTTTGGCAATTGTTTCTTTCGTCATTTGTGATTTATAAAGGTAATGGAACTGTAGGTACGCTGTTACAATTGTTTACGTTCACGTAGTAAATAATTTGAAAACTTTTAATAAGAAAAATGCGTAATTCTCCTCCATTTTGTATAAAATTTGGCTTTATTCAAATCTAGGACTTAAATGTAAATTGCGTTGATATATAATAGATTTTCTATTTCTACACATATATATAATTAATAATTAGGTTAATAAAACCTCATTCACAACAAAGGAACGTTGTACAACACTCATAGATTTGATGTATATGTTACATAACCTTATGTAGGTACTTACTTACACACACATTAATTGTATAATACATATATATTCCTATTCATAGTAATATTGCCGATACAAATGTCATAGACTTAATATATCGAATGTTGTATGTACAATTACGATTTATATATTTTAAAATCCATACATATATTTAGAATTCAATGAATAAGTATATCCCATTTTATCTACGTTAACTGACACATATTTAAATATATTATAGTTAGACGTTGTCGGGTAAGATTAGCGATGAATTAAAATTGGATTATCATTTTAGCTCACTATTCGTTTCTCACAACGTTATCACAATAGTGATAGTAATTACGACATTAAAAGGAATAATAGATTCCGTAATATCCATAAAATTTTCGTAGAAGAGTGAGATAAAATAATACAATTAGAAAGGGTCAAATTTATGATAAAGATCGTTGTATGAGTTTTTATAGTACATCGAGATTTATGATCACATCTCACGTTGATCTTGAATGAAATCACAGAGTAGGTAGGTACTCACGACAAAGATAAACAAAACTTAACAAATTTTTTTAAATGGTCATCTTTGAAATCTTAAAATTATCATATATAATAAACATTTAGTATTCTCACAAGAAATAGATTTGAGTATTGCTCAGAATTTCTATAATTATAAAACTTACTTTAAATAAAATATTTTACGAAACACACAGTAAATATTTTGAAAAAAGGCTCAGGACTCTCTCTTTTAATACTGTTCGACATACATTGATGCACAAAGTTGATACATTCTATCTTACAAATGCTACGACTCACTCATTACAACTCTTTTACATCTAAAACAAACACATGGAACATTTTAAAGCAATAACGTTAGCGTTAGAAGCTAAAAACGAAAAGGAATGTTCACAGCTAAAACTTTCATAAAAGCGCAGGAAAAAATTAAAAACGCACAAAAAAACTTTTTCATTGGACAAGAATTTCAAAGATTTGAAGCACTCGACGAAAAAGAAAAATGAAAATGAAATAAGTTATGTACCTTTAAAAAATTGCTAACGAAATTATTCTTCATCTAAATTCGTCGATATTAATCCTAGAAGCTCAAACCTTATCCAGAACACTGTAGAGAAATATCTGACTAGAGTTACACCTTCAACGCGGTCCGATGCGAAAATACGAGATCCGACACTTCATTTTACTTTTCACCTCACTAATTTTGCACACCTATTTTATTACAAGACTATTCGAATTCACATTCGAATAGTGACGGACACAATTTAATTTCCGAACGACGGATATTCGAAAGTTCAAATTGAATGTCGCTTAATGTACAGATGCCAGCACATCAAGCTACTACGAGCTGTCAAATTTCTTTAATATATTTTCAACTTTATCGCTAAAGCATAAGGTTCAAAGTTGATTGAGAATATTTGATAGTTTCAGGTAGCTTGATGTGCTGGCGTTTGTACCGTCAACAAAATAGATAGATGTGCATGCGGCTAACTATAACTCCTTTAAAACCATATTGGGTAGTTAAATCCATAACATTATCTGCATTATTTTTTAAAATTACACCTGTACACCAAGCATGTTTATTGAGTGTACAGACGCAAGAAAAAGAAAATGTATTCTTGAATAATCGGATACTTCTAAAGCCCCATTTACACGATGCATAAAAATGGCGTTCTTACATTTTCACATCGGTCCTCTGACTAGATTTTTTGACAAACTACCAGTTTTTTTTTTAATACAGCTATAATCAGCTCGGTTGCTCTAACACTAATCACTCTTAATATACTCTTGGCATTTAATCTTTGTTCTTAAGTTTTGTTTTAAAATTAAATAATTCTTCTTCTTATAACAGGAGAAGATTCGGACGTCTTTTGTGGCGTGCTTCTTCGTAAATATAAATTAAATTGCAGTAAATATCGATTGCGACTCGTTTTTTTTCTTTCAAAAATTTCAAGCCATTTTCAGACTTAAAAAATAATATTAATAATATGGCTGAATTTTTGAATCCTTAAAACTGTTACTTTTATCTCCCACGTGTTCCAAAACAGTTTTCTGTTAGTGACTGGAAACGCCAGTCAAAATATTTTAACAAAGTATATTTGGCACGTCACAAAAAACGACCAAAATTAACACTTCCCTAATCAACAAAATTAAAATGAAATAAAATGTATCTAAGTCTACAAATAATATACTACGTATGGACGGGACGGTCAACTTACTAATCGAAATCAAAATTCACAACTAATCGTTTCAATGGACAAAATAAACTTTATTCTCACACACTAAAAATGGATGATACCACATTTTATTAGCAGTCCATTTTATTTCACTTTTTAGGAAGAATATTATGAAATTAGGTTCCTTTTAGTTCAAATGCGTCAATGCTGGTAACAGAAATATATCTTGAAAATTTTGGCACATTCTTCCCATCTTCTTTAACTCGTTATAAATCTATGAAATTGCAACACGTTGTCTGCTCTCCAATTACCAGCAATGTTTCACAATTCAACAACGAATCAAACTAAAACGGTCACCAAAATTGGGCAATTTACATTTTGGCACCGTCGCAAGACATAATCATTCAATCAGACCAAGCTCATCACAATTCAATTATACACACCCCTAGTCATCGCTTCCCTATTCCTATTGTGCCACT
Organism: Oligia fasciuncula; assembly: GCA_963082905.1. Classification (NCBI taxonomy): domain Eukaryota; kingdom Metazoa; phylum Arthropoda; class Insecta; order Lepidoptera; family Noctuidae; genus Oligia; species Oligia fasciuncula. The sequence goes on from OY720397.1 coordinate 18,876,957, forward strand.
TGCACGTCAGAATCCGCACATACGTTCTTCTAAAGGTGGCGTTACACAGAGCGTAACACACAGGGTTTATCGTAGAGTTAATGTAACAAAGAGCGTAAAAGAAGGACCACAACTCGGTAGGGATGCACTTCGTACACGCTGTGAGAGGCTTCAGCAACACCAGAATGTTGTAAGGCGTCCAAGTGATTATAAAAGAAAGAAGGATGGCCGATAACGTTTTTGCCGCTTTCGTCTCCTGTTTTTTTTCTTGGGTTTTCTTCTTTGGTTTTGGCTGTTTCGCCGCTAGTCCCTTCCCTGCCAACTGTTTTGGAATTATCTTGGCGTTCAAGGGGATTCTAACATCTTGTATGTGGGATGTTCTTCTAGTCAACGCTTGGTGTCCTGCGGGGTGGAGGTTGAGCTCTGAATCCCCTCTGGTTGGTCGGAAGTGTGGTCTAGCGTTAGAAGGTGGAGACTCTTCTGTGATCATTTTGATCGTTGGTCTTTCGGTGTCGGCATCTGGTAGTCTAATTAGGATTGTGTATACTGAGTCTGCGGATGCAGATTTAGGTGCTGGTGAGGTAGCAGCGTTGATTCTGGTGTTGGGAGGTAAGGAGCGACTGTCGCGGGCTTGCGGCATGTTGGAGGGTGGCTCATAGGTCCGTCGGAGGGGAGAGGTTCCTCCGTCACCCCCTGAGCCACTAGAACCACCGCCGCGAGATGCGTAGGGGTCCCTGATGACGTTCAGTGATGTGCATCTGAGGAATAAGATAAACGCATAAAAGACTGCACATAGAAAAAGAAGTTCGACTTATACGTGATGAAGACAGCAATAGGACAATCAATTTTATTACACTGCTTACAAATTAACTGTCAAATAAAATATACCCAATGGTTTAGTCATTATAGCTAGTCAAAGATCGACAAAACTCATAGTCGGCCCATCAGTATTGTTTTCTGTTAGAATAAAAACACTTTTTTAAATTTAATAAAAATAAATAAATAAATAAAACTTTATTCAGTTCAGAAAAATAACATGGTACAATAAAAAAACAAAACTAGTTACAGTTTACATGAAGCCTTAGGTGCTAGGTTTTTACAAATGCCCTGGACCCCACACTAGGATTCCCTGTGTCGTGGGGTCCAGTCTCTTCCCAAGTAAGGCAAACAATTTAATTTATGTACCTAAGTGACGTAATTAATTCTAAGAAAAATTAAAAAATAGAAGAAAAAGAAATACAAGGTACAATGTTATTCAATACCTGAGTAGTACAGTGTTACATAGAAAAATAAAATTTACAAGAATAATTCAAAAGAAAAAAAAAAAAGAAAAACTAGGTATCTAAAATTATTATGTGGTAGAAAGACGGTGGTATAAGTGCTTTGACAGGGTGTGAGTGTGTTTGTAGTGTGTGGTGTGTGTGTGTTATGTGTGGGGTGTATGTGATGTGTGAGCGGGTGTATGTGGTGCAAAAGCGCGCAAATTCGATGTTAAGATTTAATTGATAGTTTCAAATTAATCCTATGCATTAGATTGTCAGTGTTCTCGTTTGTTGTCGTGTTGTCGTTTCCGCATTACTCGTTGATGAAAGTGTCTCGAACCACATTCCACTTAATTCTCCAAATCAAACCTTTACAAATGAGGAAAAACCTCACTTTTCCATTAAAAAAAATAAATGTTTTTTTTAGTCTATGTACAAAAAATGTTAAATTGAATAGAGCAAATAATTAAAACCTTATCCAAAACACCTCTTTTCTTATATAATTTTTTCCAAAACCTCACATTTCCAAATATTAGTTATGATTCTTATCATTTTCATCAGCCATTTGGTACATCAGATTGACTGAAACACTAGTTTAAATGACACAACTAAAACAAAATGCAGATGTTGTAGTCAGCTGTTAATTACATTTTACTGTTTTCTCCAAAATTAGATAAAGTGTAAAAGTAAGTTTGTTCTTCACCTCCTCAAATCTCAACAATCCTTTGTTCATAGGGGACAAGGGCTTTTACACTGGACCCAGAGTTAGTTATTTATTTAATAACATTACAGTGAATGTCCTCTGGACATAACGAAGGGTTGTGAGTCATAAGCTCATTGCCTTAGGGACCACCTTAGTATCGTTATCAGAACGAACAGTTCCTGATGACTGGTGTTGAGATGTCCTTGTTTACGTAGATACCAACCAAACACGTTACCATAAACCTATTAAGGTAACGTGTTTGGTTAGGTTAAGTTCATGACCAGACCATAGAGAATTGTTCTTATGGACTTATAGATCCTAAGGGTCAGAACATACGGGCCGCGCAGCGCCGCGCGGCGTAGCTCGACGTAGTAGACACCACCTCACTGAATTGTGTACCTTTTACTGTAGTAGATAAGGTCTATAATTGTATTGCTATCTTGAAAACTGCGCGCTGCGTCGCGTGGCGGTGTGTTCTGACCCTTAGTCAGCTTGGACGTCATGATAGTTCAACTAGGTAGGTAAGTCCAAACTAAGCACTACAAACACAACCACCATTCGATCAAGTTAAGTCCATTGCTGGCTAATCACAAAATACCAGTCATCATTTAGGAACAAAACCATCCATGGACGCTAAAGCAGTAGCTTCACACGACAGGGTGTTGTTCTTCATAAAAGAAGCATCCATGCAGTAAAATTCATAACATAACACAAAATCATGTCTTGTTTTCTCTATCATGCCCATTTTTTTAATGAGACACGATAATTTAAAAATATTTTTTCGCAATACTTTCTGAGTGGCCTGGTACAATACCAGTATTAGCTAACCTCTTATTATATTAAAACTCTGCACTATAATGCTAGTCCACTTTACAGTAAAAAAATTACCACTGACGCTCGGTCGACTATGCAAACGGTTATTTCTACATTATTCTTAACTTCTTAAGCTCTTACCTAGACACGGAGCTCTGCAGCGGTGTCTCCACGGACACGGGGGTGGCATACCCCGGGTCTGAAGGCTCCTCCTCAGGCTCTGTGTCCTCCACATCCTCGCGACCGGAGTGCCACCACGCCACGCACCACGCCCGTACCGCAGCCCAGCCGCGTAGCGCTCGACGTGCGTTTGCAGCCTGGTTAAAACAAAATGGAGGTTAGTACATACACATACTACAGAACTCCACAAGTACTCCTTTTGCTTCTACACGCACGCTTGTTGCGTATTCTATGAACCTGATCTTTCTCAAGAACATCACCATTAAGGTCTCTATATGTCCTTCCCCTCTCGGCAATACCATTCATATCTGCTTTGTCACAAATACCTTTTGTTAGTTGCCTTTAATTTATCCTCCCAACATGACCATACTATCCATTCCAGGTTAGTAATTTTATATTATGCAAAGTCTCCGGCATCTCCTGACTGCAATGCTTTGTATAGCATCTCATGTGCATCTTAGGCCCGTATTACAGAACCTAACTCAAGACTCAAGCATTACTTTAAACTCAACCAATCAAATGACTTTAAACTAGTTTTAAGTAACGCTTGAGTCTTCAGTGAGGTTCTGTAATACGGGCCTTGGAGACCAAAGCTGAAAGGTCTCGAGTGGTTCATATTATACTGGTACCTACTCATATTCATCAGTATTCATCAAACCGGAACAACAAGGCTGCTTAGAGGCAGGATTAAGTATCCCCGAAATGAGCTTCTTAACATAAATTTCACTACATTATTTTATATGTATCTTAAAAACGACACTACATAGAAAGACAAAATAATAGGTATGTCTTATAATTGATACAGAACTTCTGGGTGATAACATCATCTACGTTTATTATGTCGCTTTATTTCAGGGGGCCTGAAAAGGCCACTTTGGAGAATCATAAAAGGATAACATTATGAATTATAATATGGCGAAGACAGTCCGTGTTTCTCTTTTTTTCGCTGCACTACGTAGGCACAATCAAAGAGATTGGGATTGGATTTGGATTGGATTGATTGGTATTTTAGCACAGACAAAAAAAAATAACTGAAAAATGCTTCACCAATAGGATTTGATATGATTAACTTAACAGTTAACTGTCCATTATGTTATCCTTTTATGATTCCGCCAAAGTGGCGTTTTTAGGCCCCCAGGTTTAAACAGTATGGCTGCTAATGGCTTAGCAAAATGTATTCAAGTAAATATCCTCTGTGGTTTTCCCAAATGGGTTTAACAACAACGTCGTTATAACTTATTTAAATTGTATTAAATTATTCAAATAACCGAACACAGTAATAGCTATCACTTGGCTTTGATCGTTAATAGTTAGTTGTTCAGTGAATTAAAAGACGAGAGATTCCAGCTCGTGAAAATTATTACTAGACCAAGGGAAATTTCTGTTGAAAATCTTTTGAAATTAAGTCGGACTGCATCCTAAACGACCGTAATTTAGTTCTTCTTAGCAACTTGGCAGCCCATCGTTGTGAAGAGCTGTAATAATGCTCCCTCGTCTTACAACACTGGTTCTCTTAAATAACGCTACTTCTCCAGTTACAGTTTGGTCTGCAGCAGATCAACAAGGAAATGAAAAATATAAGTAACGGAAATGAAAACCCTTGTAAAACTGTTTTTTTGTATAGCTTTGTGAAGGCCTCAAAGGATTTTTAAGTCGCTCTTCCAGAGATTTCATTTTGACGAGCTGGAATCTTTTATTTTGCTTTAAACAAATCGTATTTTTGGTGAGGTGTGAATTTTTCTGTGGAGCTGGTATTTTTACAAAGAGGCTTTTTTTCGCGCAATAGGAAATATTTCAACAAGCATTTTACTGGAAATTCTTTAAATGCTTTGTATCGGCGTTTATAAAATCGTTCAACTGACATATTATTAACTAGCTGCGCCTCGCAGTTTCACCTACATAAGTCTCGATCCCGTGGGAATATCGGAACAAGAACTAACCTATGTCCTAATCCAGCTATCTACCAAATTTCATGCAAATCCGTTCAGCCGTTTTAGCGTAAAAGCGTAACAAAGAAACATAAGTATAAAACATCTAGGCAAAAGAAATACATCATCTGTGACAATTTCAACTGCTAGCTATCAAAGTTCATGAGATACAGCCTGGTGACAGACAGACAGACGGACAGTGGAGTCTTAGTAATAGGGTCTCGTTTTTACCCTTTGGGTACGGAACCCTAAAAAAGCCGAAAGATTAGGCGGGCGGTCGATGAGAAGTCGGGGGCCGAAATTTCATGCGGTCGAAGCCGCAGGCAGAAGCTAGTTTCTGATAATTATAGTAAAAGAATCGCTGTTGATCAAAACCTTTATGACCCCTACCATACAATAGCACATGAATAAATCAGTTGGCCCATTTACCGACTGTTCTTCAAAATAAACGGAACATAACATCCATTAAATTGTTATGTTGCAATCCCACAAACGTGATATGTACGTAAATTTTCTATCACCGAATAAATTGATGGAAAAGCCAAACCTAAATTCGGCTTCCACATCGGTTACAATCGGTTTTGACGTCTCGTGCCAAATAGTCGCCACAGTGTTGCACTTGGCGCCTACCCAACAGTATAAGCTTAGGCCAAGTTATGCATAACATCGGAGTACAGCAAAAACAACCTTATTTGGTAAACGCAAGGGTGGCAAGATCTGCATGGTATTTTATTTGGTCCTTCGTTCCGGTTGCTGCGTTCGTACAATAGAACCTATTGTGATGCATGAGAATTTCTAACTGCATTTGTTTATAGGAATGAGGAAGGAGGGGCCCGTGGCTAAGTAATAACTGCCGCGCAGGTCGATAGATCACGTTAAGCTACGCTTGCCGCGGTTGGTCTGTGGAGGGGTGACCATCTTGACATACCGTGACCCCTCCGTGACTCGGAAAGCACGTTAAGCCTCTGGTCCCGGCTGTCATTCGTCACAGTCGTTACGGGTAGTCAGAAGCCCGAAAGTCTGACAACCAGTAAGGGGGGTAACCAAGGGGTATCGCATTACCCAGTAATTGGGTTGTGGAGGTCAGATAGGCAGTCGCTCCATGTAAAATACTGGTATTAACCTGCATCCGGTTAGACTGGATGCCGATACCAACATATTTGGGAAAAGGCTAGGCAGATGATTTGTTTATAGGAATCTATAGCTAGATTCTATACCTACTAATAATAAAGCTGAAGAGTTTTTTTTTTGTTTATTTGAACTTACTAATCTCAAGAACTACCAGTCGGATTTAAAAAAAATCTTATTGCATTTGATAGCCCAATTCTTGTGGAAGGCTAAAGGCTATTTTACATCACGCTATCACCCTTAGGAGCCGAGCAAAAAGAAAAAAGTCAGGAAGAAAGCTAAGCGAAAACATAGTGATTCGGTGTGTCGCGAGAAGAAGAAATTTTACGCAGATGAAGTCGCGGGCAGAAGCTAGTTTGCAAATAAATTAAATCAAGAAGCCATTGCGAAACTATTTACTTAGTTAGCTATACATTTTAGAACGTCCAAACGTTATGTTATCTCGAGAAGTCGTTAAAGTCAGCAAGGGTTGCCAGTAAATTAGTCGTGGGCCCCAATCCATCAGCTGGCAACGTATAGTTAACACGGGTAGGGACTTAATTTGATTGACCTATATATATCCCACTATCAGTAGAAGGCAGATGGGCCAAAAAGACCACACAGAGAGTCTTGGAAGATTCTAGAGACACTTGCCTAAGAATTAATTGTCATCATCATCATCTTCCTGCCCTTATCCCATGTTTACTTGGGGTCGGCGCAACACGTTTTCTTCTTCCATTCTCCCCTGTCAACCGTCACGCTATCATTAACTCCCTTCTCTTTCATATCATTCCCCACACAATCCATCCATCTTTTCTTCGGCCTTCCTCTCCCTCTCCATCCATCAACATGTATATGCATCACTCTTTTAGTCACATGCGTTTCATCCCTTCTCATCACATGCCCATACCAAGCCAAACGATTTCCTTTCAACTTTTCCTAAGAATTAATTGTATCACACTAATATTATAACGGCGAAAGTTGGCGGGGGTGTGTGTGTGTGTGTGGGGGGGTGTGTGTTTGTTTATATGTTTGTTACTTCTTCACGCTCAAACGGCTGGACCAATTTTGATACAATTTTGTATGGAGGTAGCTGACACCCTGGATTAACATATAGGCTACTTTTTATCCTGATATTCCCACGGGATCGACATTTACGCGGGTAAAACCGCAGGGCGCAGCTAGTTGTTCATAAAATCAAATCCAAACTTTGCACTAGGGCCAGACAGAAAGACAAGCTGCGCACCGTAGCCAGTAAAACAAAGCTTGTCTACCAGAGCATCTTTTGTATGGGCCCACGTAACTTTAATATCCTTCCACCTTTCCTTAGAAATATGAGCGATATAAATACCTTAAAAAAAAACTACACGAGTTATTGATTAGTAAATGTTATTACTCTATAAGAGAATTTGTAGTCGTTCTTCTCCATAGGTACCTACTATGCTTTTGAATGGGCAACTAGCTTCATCTTTCTGACTAACCGACCTCTTGACAATTCAAAAGTGCCTGTAATTAGTTTATCCAGAATAATATTATAAGTTCGAAAGTCTGTCTCTGTCTGTCTGTAGATTACCTTTTCACGCAGTAACTACTTAACGGATTTCGATAAAATTTGACAAGGAGAGAAACGGCATCCTGGGGAAGGACCTCGTAGACTAATTTTTATTGACATAACACGCGGGCGAAGCCGCGGGTGGAAGCTAGTTTGGAATAAATGGTTTGAGTTTGACCAAAAATACTTGTGCGTAATGTATTTGTAGTCCGAAACAACTACATTACTAATCCTTTAATACTAACTAATAAATAATAATTTTGACTAATAGGACCGTATAATAGGACTAATAACGAGTAATTATTGCCGGCAGTACCATCCGCATCATAAATTGAGTTTTACAGCCGCCATCCGATTATTCCGTCAAATGAAACCAGGCATCATTTATATAATTGAGCCTGTTTAATTTAGAAAGTTAATTTCATACTAGGTTTAACGCGAAAATACCAGATTACCAAATACAACGAAATTGCCGAGTCAATAATTGATGTTGATGTAAATTGGTGGTTTCCAGTTAACGTATCATCACGCCTGTATTCGTCGAAGGCGTAACCAGAAGTATACAGAGTGGCGATTAGGTTAAGCGCTGATTTTTCCAACGCCAGACAATATTATCCGAGGAATAATTTTGAATTTTTGACAGTCCTTCCATACAGAATCTGTCAGACGTCAATTTTATTCCACGAATAAGAATTATCTGTCGGTGATTAGAAGTCTGTTATATTATGTACCCAGGATTTTGTAATATCTTGATTTAAAAGAGTGTCCATGGAGTTTCTTGCCCGTTCTTCTCCATAGAGATCTACGCTTTGGAATGGGCAACTAGCTTCAACTTTCTGACTAACTGACAGACTATTTAATTTTGACAATTCAAAAGTGCCTGTACAAGGTTCAATTGAAATAAATGATTTGAGTTTGAGAGTTTGAGTTAAAATAATAAAAAAAAAAAAAAAAAAAAAAAATATTATACCAATTATTACTAAAAATAGAAAACTTTTGTTTTTATTAATAAAGTAAAAATTTGGCACGTAGTAAATCACCCTTGATAATAAGGCTCTACACACGCACCGGGCGATGGTATCAACAATTCAACACAAACTTTATAGTATTAATACCAAGTTTCATGTTGTCAAATAATGTAACGAAAAAACGGATCCCACGGCTAGAATAATAATTGTTATTAGTTATTTTAATTACGTATAAATTTCAAATACGTAATTAAGAATACGTGGTCTCAATTAATGTGATAACCTTATCGCCACCTACAATGACCTCTTAACAGGTTGTTAATGTTTTACTAATAACCCTGTATATTTTAGTGATATTTATTTTTGAAGTATGTATGTGCCTCTAATATGTGAGTATATTCTTATATTGTATGTTTATATTGAAATTAGATAATTGTTTTTTATTTTATTTTATTATGTATTTAGTTTTCCCTTCTACTCTTACGCACGTTGTCTACATATCTTTTTATCTACTCTATATATATATACTCTATATATACCTATGCTGGAACAGAATTCTTATGAAATAAGCGTCACCTTTGTAGATACACCTATTTTATTTCAAATGGCACTTTTGAACGTCAAAAATTACAACGAAATAGAATTGATTCGTCCCTTCCAAAAGGCAGTTTTCGTATGGAGAAGAATGGGCAAGAAACTCCACCGTTACTATTTTGAATGTTTTACAAGGTTTTGTATATATATTCATTATATAATTATATATTATGTGAAGACCTAGAATAAAATTACTCTACCACAAAAGGTAAAAAGAATAAAAAATAAAGCAATTACAGGTAAATTATGTGATGATACATGGTGCTCACATATTTACAAATATTGTAAAAGTACTTAGATGATTTTCCTAGAATTTTATCAAGTGTGTGAGTTACAGTTGTCACAGAATGTGAAAATCAATGTCATAAAAAAATAAAAATATACAATTAAATTAGCAACCAGTTTGATTTTGTCTAGACTCTAGATTGTCCTATGGAGCAGGACCAGCATGTTTATATGCATTCATATCTTGGATATAATCCTCTTTAAGTGTGTACATAAATAGTTAAGGACAATTGTAAGCCTCTTATCAGATCACGTCCATCAATTTAATCCCCTGACGTTCACCCCGAACATCAATTACGCATTCCACGACCCCTGGTACCCACCACCTGAGGCACACCCGGCCGCTGTTACAAAGTTACCTTCATTTTGATTAACTACCACATATACCTACCCAAAAATTATTTTACCTACTGGTCTTTGACTATAGTCACTACAAGCTTCTGTTGAAAGAAAAACTGTAAGGAAGTATGTGCATAAAGTTCGTTGTAGATACCGCTACAGGTGTACCTTTTTTTTTCTCGGGGGGAAACGAGTTTGGGATTTTTACCTCACTAAAACCACCCCGGTGATCACCATCAGCACATAGGGGTGGTTTCGGTTCCTCTTAAAAGACAAATTCCGGAACTCCCCGTGCAACGCCTGTAAGGCACTTCCCTGGGGAGAATGTAAAGGGGCCTCCCCTGAGCCTCGCTATGCACGGCAGCATGGGACCACCGTCTTCCCTGGGATCACTTGGTGGGCGGACAGAGTCCCCATTCTGTGTGCCCGCGGCCCCAAAGGTCCACCTACCTTGTTTGGTAAGCGGGTTTCGGTGTATTAGGCGCCAAGGGCTACAGGTGTACAGTCAACAGCAAAAGTAGATGATCAAAATCAGAAATTCAATAGGAGTCAAAACTGATCTCGAATATATGGCAGCTGTACTAGGTAAATGTTTGGTATAATTTACAATCACATACTTTTGAATCACTTAACACTTCGACGCCACACAGTTCTGACGCGAACTCCGTTCATTAGTATTGAATTTCTGATTTTGATCATCTACTTTTGCTGTTGACTGTACCTATTCATAGTACACCCACATTACGCCAGTTATGCTGAAGTCCCATGTAATAAGAAGGCGAGCCTACTGCAATTAACCCACATTACTTTCTATCATTCCAGTCTTCCAGTTCAAACCCATGGAATGTTCCAGAAAACAATTACGAAGCTACTCGACCATCCAATTGATTTTAAACCAATCCAATCACGCCCAAGTAATGTTCCATGAAAATACATCGAATTGAAAGCAATTTCAAATACATTGCCGTTTCTGTTAAAAAATATTGAGCCAATACCGACGTAAACAAGCAGTGGATGTTTCATATTTTCTTGCCACAATTTAAGGCTTTTACGAGCCATAATTTTAACAGGTAAATGTTTGTTGCGAACATTTTAGTGCAACGAAATCACTGTTTTGGTACATTAAGATGGGTATAAAATCGTTGTTCAGGAGTTTGGACTTTGAAAAAAGACTTTATTTTGAACGTTGTTTGCTCATAGCGCGACTTATTAGTTTCCGAGACTTGATGGAGAGCCACGTTCACTTTTAATTTTGTGAGGAACTTTTAGCTTGTTTGAAAGGAAAAGGTACATTTATGTAGAGTGAAACAAAGTAGAAAACTGGCCAAGTGCGATTCGGACTCGCACACGAAGGGTTCCGTACCACAAGGCAAAAACACCGAAAAAAAAACACGTTTGTTGTATGGGAGCCCCCCTTAAATATTTATTTTATTTTGTTTTTAATAAACATAATTTGTGAAAATTTCAACTGTGTAGCTATCGCGGTTCTTGAGATACAGCCTGGTGACAGACAGACGGTCGGACGGACAGACAGTCTTAGTAATAGGGTCCGGAACCTAAAAACGCAGGCATCTTAGTCATTCCCCATGACTAAGAAACGACGGCTTCCAGTCTAACCGAATGCAGCTAATTAAATGGAACGACTGCCTATCTGACCTCCACAACCCAGCTACTGGATAACAAGACAGTTCTTGGAAAGTCTGGTTGTCAGAGTTTTGAGCTTAACGCCTGTCAAAAGATCTACGAATGACAGCCGGGACCAACGGCTTAACGTGTAATCCAAGACACGGAATGTTCTCGACATGTAATGTATTTTTCACCGACCCACGAATCGACCGCGGCAAGCCACGCTACGAACCCTTCACTGGAATGACTAAGAAAATATGTTTTTATTAAGTACCAAAACACATTCTTCCTTATTGTTTTTCTAATTTTAATGTTAGTTTTCAGTAATCAGCACCCTAATCTAAATCATTTTGAAGGATATTGCTAATCCATTGTTTCTTAAGTTAGAAAAATGTGTCTGCTAGACAACGTAAATAACGCAATGAATGTTGTCGAACTGTCAAAATGAAACCCATTCCTACTGATAGTGTGTTACACAATTACCCCGCCGATTAGCGTAACACCAATTATTCAACCACAAAACAACTCCCGTGGTTCATAATTAAAACATAGTTTACATTTAAATAACACAGCACCTCAACTTAATTCATTCCAGCAGCATTTTCCCTAGAAATGAAACAATTCGTAAAACAGGGTGAACGCAAACGAATCAACGAGGCGGGGTAAGCCTCATGTATTCTTAATGAACTCTTAACTAGTTCCTCTAAAACATGTATTTCGTTAACATTCGACCGACTACCAACAATTCATATTTGCTTAGTACGTTTGTATTTAAAGGTTTTCCGAAGAGGTGAAGTCAAAGCCGTGTGACTTTTTCGTATATTTACTTAACAAATTGGGAAAATTTGTGCAATTTAAACGATTAATTCATTTAAATCGCACATTGTGCGATTTAAATGAATTAATCGTTTAAATTGCACAAATTTTCCTAGTTTGTAACTCAAAACTCAAATCAGCAGAATGACACAGAGCAAGTATTTCAATAGCAGTCCGTACATGACCAATCACATTATCATCTGCCTAGACTTTCTACAATTATGTTGGAGTCGGCTTCCAGTCTAACCGGATGAGCTCAAAACCAGTATTTTACATGGAGCGACTGCCTATCTGACCTCCACAACCCAGTTACTGGGTAATACGACACCCCTTATCTGTTTAAATCGCACATATTTTCCTAAATCTTGTATTGGAAACAGTTTTGGTGTTGTTTTTCTGGTTTTAGCCACAAATAGAGCTCTTTTGGATGAGCTCATTACCGACGAGGTTTACAATTTATTAATATCGAACGTGGACGAAGCAAAAGAAGTACCTATGTAAGGATCCTCAGGTGGTCTGTAGTCACAAAAAGACAAATGAGCTCACCTGTAAGTACGAGTATATCTATACTTCTATATTAATAATAAAGCTGAAGAGTTTGTTTGATTGCGCTAATACCTATAAACAGGGTTATTAGTAAAACATTAACAACCCCTTATGAGGTTGTTTGTACTCATCATTATGAACAACTTTTACTATGGGACCAAACTTGAAATCGCGAAAAAAAATCTGGTGTTTCCTAAATTTTGACAAGTTACACGAACATAACTGTAGGGACAGCTGATTTTGTTTCGCGGTGCATCGGGCCTCGAAATTGCGTGGGCAGAAGCTACTGTATGGCATAAATATGGATCTGTATCACGGAGCATGAAACATGATTTTCTTACAATTTCATAATCTAACAAAATATACCACCTGCAGTCACCACTCGTATGAGAAGTTTATACAAAACGATCCGAGTAACTCATTAATATTCACCCAACTTGCATTATAAATTGTTGCACACAGCACATATATGTATCTAAAGGTACAGGCAGAAAAGTTTTCATTTAAAATGCAGTAGCGTTCACGCCGGTAATTCGGACGAGCAAGTTCTGACACCAGCTATCTCTTCCTGCTCGCTGGTAGCCTGGTACAATTCAATTTATACAGTGTGGATTCACCGTTTTATACACGTCCTATTATTTTAGTTTCAAATCTTCCCTCGTAGAAATGTTTCGCTTATTAAATTTTATAGTTCGCTTCTACTTCGCTTAGGTTTTGTTCATGTAAGTGAAGAGATTTAGTGAGTGGCTTACCTACTCTTTTGTTCATAATTTGGGAGTGTTTTTTTTCATGTCAGCTAAACTATGGTTAATTAATACCTAATGAGTCCTACCGACCACGTTTCAGTGCCATAAGTCATCACTGGCAACACGCACTGGTCAAAGACTTTCGTCTTGAGACACTGTGGTATGTGGGACGAGAAGATATTGCGTAGCTTCCCGAACGCTGCTGATGATTTATGGCACTGAAACGTGGTCGCTCACAATGGGCCTTATAAGAAAGCTAAAAGTCACCCAAAGGGCAATGGAAAGGGCTATGCTTGGAGTTTCCCTGCGTGATCGAATCAGAAATAAAGAGATCCGCAGGAGACTCAAACTCAAACTCAAAGCATTTATTTCAATTAAACCATTTTACAGGCACTTTTGAATTGTCAAGAAGTAGGTCAGTCAGAAAAATGTGAAGCTAGTTGCCCATTCCAAAGCGTAGGTACCTATGGAGAAGAACGGGCAAGAAACTCCATGGACACATGAGAACCAAGGTAACCGACATAGCCCGAAGAATTGCCAAACTTAAGTGGCAGTGGGCAGGGCACATTACTCGCAGAACAGATGGCCGATGGGGCCGAAAGGTTCTGGAGTGGCGACCGCGTACCGGAAGACGTAGCGTTGGAAGGCCTCCCACAAGGTGGTCCGACGACCTTGTGAAGGCCGCAGGAACCCGTTGGATGCGAGAAGCGCAGAACCGGTCGAAGTGGCGGTGGTTGGGGGACGCCTATGTCCAGCAGTGGACGTCTTTCAGCTGAAATGATGAGTCCTACCGAAAGGGTTTAAACTAAAAACCAGCGCTTGACACCCCCTCTAAGCATAATGTGCTTCCGGTAATATAGTTTTGTGTATGACTGTCTCATCATCTGCCTAGCCTTTTCTCAACTATTTTTTTTTTTTTTTTTTTTTTTTTTTTTTTTTTCCACATACATAAACCATTACAGGACATAACCCAATGCGGTAAATGCGCTTATCCTAACATAAACATACTAAAATCTATAACTTATTATAAATAATGCATTCCTTGTGAATTCACTCAGAGAACAACAGAATAAGTCAGTCTCACTCGCTATGAGGTTGAGCGTGCGGAGCGCACGCGTCAGAGGCGCCTCTCTTAAAAGGTTGGTCCGAGCGCGCGGTTCCACTAGCAGTGGCGGCTGCCGTCGTCGCCACACGTACCTGTCCGGAACGCACAGACTCACCAGCCCTAAAATAACTGCATTATGCACCTTCCCTCTCAGTAACTTAAATATATAAGAGGTGAGTGCAAGATCCCTCCTAACTCTTAGCTCATTGTATCCTACCATACCTAAAATAAATAAGGTTGGATACATTAAGGGGTAAAAGGGATAGACTCCATAATAACGCTTATATAAATATCTTATAAACTTATTTTGTACCCTCTCCAGCATGAGACTATATTTAGCTTCATGCGGAGCCCAGATGACTGCATTACTATGTTGGGGTCGGCCTCCAGTCTACCCGGATGCCGTTGAATACCAGTATTTTACATGGAGCGACTGCCTATCTGACCCCCACAACCCAGTTAATGGGTAATACGATACCCCTTGGTAAGACTGGTTGTCAGACTTTCGGGCTTCTGACTACCCGTAACGACTGTCAAAGATCCACGAACGACAGCCGGGATCAACGGCTTAACGTGCTTTCCGAGGCACGGAGGGGTCTCGGTATGTAAAGATGGTCACCCATTCACAGACAAACCGCGGCAAGCGTAGCTTAACCTGATTGATTGACGTGTGCGGCTGTTATTAATTAGTCACGGGCGGTTTTGTGTATGACTGTCTACTAGTTGTAATACTAGAGACAATAAACGTTATTCTATTCTAGTAAAACTCTGACCCACAGTAGCAGAATACAGAATCGTATGGAAAAGGGAGAAGAGGTCATTGCCCTGCAGTAAGACAGTACAATACAGGTTGGTTAGATTAGATTAAAGACTAGTCTAGAACACACTACTGTTTTTATTAACACTACTGTATAACATCTACTAGTGTTCAAAATCTCTACTAAGTACAAAAGCATGTTTTGTTCCTCTGCGTAGAAGGACTTGGACTGGACCACAGATATAGATACACCTAGATAACGCAAGAGCAACTACTTCGCGTGCCAAAAATCGCACCAGCTTACGATAAAAAATCATAAGCCGCCACTTTCGCGCTCAGTCCTGTGTACTGCTGGCTGGGTAAGCGTGAGCGAGAGCGCGAGCTTGTGACGTCATAGTAGGTAATCAAAAAATGGCACGCTTGGTTTTCATACAGTTCGTGATACTTGCGTTATCTAGGTCTATCTATATCTGTGGACTGGACTGATTCAAAACGGGAAACTATGTCTATATGTGCGTTGCTCGAGCGCACTTTGTATGTAGATTGCCTTCTGTACTATCTGTATTTTGTGGTTCGTCCCTGGAAAATCGCAAACCAACCACAGTATCTCACAAAAGTTGCAACTACGATTACATTAGGATAAAGACGTATACAAACGGTTCTTACATTCCTCACCTGATTGTCCCTCCACCGCTGGTCGTGTAAGGCTCCTCTGACGTGGTACACGGAGTCTGCGTCTCCGGACTCGGACCTCGTACGCCCGTCCACTTCTCTCGTCTCGTCACTGGTGGGAAGAAACAAGAATATGAGTGGTGTAGATTGGAGGACCTATTCTGTAAACTCTCACGTGAAAAACTAGGTGACGTGAGTTTGAAGTTGTCAACAGTGTCAATCCCTACCACCGGTTGGGATGGCAGCTCGAATTTTCAGACAGAATAGACCTGCTGCTGTTCGATTTTCAAATTGTTACAGCTGCCAGTAAGGGAGGGCGCGCCCACGAGCAACTTTTGTCTCAGCAATTTATATGTCTCTCACATCAAAAGTATGAAACTGCTGTCGTTGTCGGGTCGCTACATGTGCGTATTTACATACTAACCCGTAGACTTGATGTCAGAGACAAAGTAGTTGCTGAGACAAGAGTTGCTCGTGTGGTACAGACGCCAGCACATCAAACTACCCGAAACTGTAAAATTTTCCCAATCAACTTAGAACCTGATGCTTTAGCGATAAAGTTGAAAATCTATTAAATAAATTTGATAGATGGTAGTAGCTTGATCTGCTGGTGTCTGTACATCAAACTTTTTTTTATACCAACGTATCCATCAATTATAGAATATTGGAAAGTAATCAGTACAGCCGTTGGAATAACAACACTTAGGATAGAAAGACCAGAAATAGTGACGCTTTGATGAGTTCAAATTCATTAAAAATGCCTAACCTTTTGACCGCCACACGTCAAAAAATCAAAAACGTGCCCTCGGCGCCAAAGTCTGTCATGTAGTCGAACCGTGGCGTGCTGGGCACATTTTGGTTTGTCATCTATACATGACTGTGACGGTCAAAAGGCTAAGTATGCAACTTAAGTATTTTTAATGAATACTTAACGTTTTAGAGTGCTCATAAATGGACTTGGCACACACATTATTTAAAAAAATAAAGCTTTTCACATAGTATGTTTACCTATTAGAAATCTAGTCCAATAACGGCTGATTTTTCAATCATCTGATAACTTCATTCGAGGAATAATTTTGACAGTTATTTCATACAAAAACTATCAACGGTCAATTTTAGGCCTCGAATAAAAGTTATATGTGGCGATGGAAAAATTTGCCCTAAGACTACAACGATCCAAAGAAAAAATCAACTCAAGACACGTCAAATCTTCACATTTATCTCAGTACCAAAAAGAACGACTACAAATTAAATCTAGCTCATAAATAAATAAATAGAAACATCCTTAAATTACAAAAACTGGCCAAGTGCGAGTCGTACTCGCACACGAAGGGTTCCGTACCACAAGGCAAATAACACGTTTGTTGTATGGGAGCCCCCCTTAAATACTTATTTTGTTTTGTTTTTAGTATATTTGTTGTTATACCGGCAACAGAAATTAATTTGTGAAAATTTCAACTGTCTAGCTATCGCGGTTCTTGAGATACAGCCTAGTGACAGACAGACGGACGTACAGACAGCGAAGTCTTAGTAATAGGGTCCCGTTTTTACCCTTTGGGTACGAAACCCTAAAAACTATACGACAGTTATATACCATCCCTTATTACAGACAATTTTTTTTTACAAAACATTACAGTGTGACAATAGTTTATTATCTCATGATCGTACGACTATAATAGTAACTACACTGGTAAGGAAACGTTATGTAATTTAATGTGTTCTGTGGTTAATCAAAACCTCCTAAGGAGAAACCATGAGACTATGAAAATGTATCGCTGGCACCAAGCCAGAGTGCAGCGATTTAGTTCGCATATGGTATGGCGTAAGTAACAGGCGCGTAGCTACCGCCGTATCAATTATACGGGGCCCCGGGGGTACAGAGGCCCCTAACGTGTGTAAGCAAAAATTAGTAAAATGTTATCCACAATGTCACTTAATCTCGTGCTTCCCGGGAAAGTTTTTCAAAATTAAAACTGATAAAAAATTACCTAAGGACTTCGATGGGGCAGGAACGGCTATCAGACTTGTCATTATTGTCTATAGAGGCAGAAATTTTAGAAAAACTGAAATCGTCTTTAGCTATAGATGATTTAATAAATCAATTTGCCGAAAAAAGGCAAGAAAGGTGTATATTTAATTTGAATTGTTTGGCTAGCTCAATTTCTAGGAGGAAGCGATAACTTATAATTAATCAATATTTATTTTAATTTAATGCAAGCATTTTTGTTTCTTTTGTGAGAAATCTTTACCCTTCATTTTGGGCCCCCCAAAAAATTAATACAGGGCCCCTCCAAGGCACGCTACGCCTCTGGTAAGTAATAAATATCGCAGGAATATAAAATGTACAGAAACATGCTGGTTATATGACTGAAATAAAAACGAAATCATAGAATGCTTCTGTAGTACAAGAAATATAAAACAATGCCATAAAACGTTGTTTGCCCTCGAGTCAATCACACTAATATTATAAAGGCGAAAGTTTGTGAGTGTGTGTGTGTGTTTATATGTTTGTTACTTCTTCACGCTCAAACGGCTGGACCAATTTTGATAAAATTTTGTATGGAGGTGGAGGAGGCTGACACCCTGAATTAACATATAGGGTACTTTTTATCCCGATATTCCCACGGGATCGACATTTACGGGGGTGAAACGGCGGGGCGCAGCTAGAAAATATAGTAGAAAATGTTTCAACGTTGTTACGGTTGACGTATCAAAACTTTGTTTAAAGTAACTGCATTTCTAGAATACAATATAAATAGGTACAGTTCGCTTCACAAATAAGGTCCCCCCCTTGGTATTGACATCAAACCTATTTAAGTTTTTCGTAATGTAACGTAAGTGGCGTGTTGGTCTAATGGTTAACACTGCGGCTTGGCGATGCGGTGGTCACGAGTTCAAATCCGCGGATGAGAAGATTTCTTTTTCCTTTATTTTATTTATTTACCCTTTTTTTTAGTTTCTTTATTAGGTGATTTTCGTTAATTATTATTTAAGAAATCAAATGGAGGTTTGTAATAAAAGCTAGGCATTTTGATAAACAATATTCATTTATTTTTCTAATTACATTTCTAGGACTTCATGGAATCCACTTCCAGGTTGAGTATACAGTTTTCTATCTGTGTTAAATTGGGGTTATTTACTTAGAATATTAACTAAACACAAAATAGATACCCTGGATGAGGTTTAGAACGTTTAACATTAGATAAAGGTTCGTTTATATATATATTTATAGAAACATAACGACAATAATATTTATTTATTTAAAGTTGTGAAAACAGATTTTTTTTTATACTTACTTATCGGAAATAAACCTTTAAAAAAAAAGAAATTTTGTCTTTGTGTCTGTGAATTACAGAGGAAGAATCAACATGCTAAACTATAATAGTATAGCAATATACATCTTTCTCTTTTATCACATTTTCTAATAACCCTTATTTAACACAACATTAGAAAAATATGTGAGGTCAGATGGTGCATCGTTAATACATTACAAGACTACTTGTAAACCAGATTATCTGGATTGATAATAATTATAAAGGTTGTTTGTTTTTGATTAACTACGAGATAATGATCCCACAAATTTTGGGAATTATTAACACTTGCTCATATATGTTCCAACGCAATTTTATCCGATACGTTACACAATCAATCTGCCGAGTAAATTGCCTTAAAATAACGGAGAGGATGTCACAGTCTATCACTTCTTGAAGTTTTGAAGGGTGCCACTAAATGAGCTTTCACAATATTACGTTGTCGCTCCATTTGTATTTTCTCTGGCCTTGGCGATCACATTTCACATCACCCGTCGCTTGATACCTTTGTATCCATCTACGAACTGTTTTTCTCTGCAATGAAAATAATAATATTAGAAATACATAAAAACATCCAACTAGTAAGTAATAATGCAACATTATTGCAACAATAAATAGGTAATATGTGGAAGTATAACATAAATCTTACCGTTATGCCCATAACTCGTGCTATTTTCTTTATGCTTTGTTCCTGTTCCCAGATAACAACAATTTTAGCCTTCAAAAAAGTTGTTAATCAAACCATACCATCGGTTAATAGAATCAACTGGTCAAAAACTTAATAAATTTGATAATATTACGACGAAGATAATTACACACAAGCAAATCGGCACGAAAACGAAACCATTTAAAAAATAATTATACCCTCAATTACAGTTTACTAAATAAAGCGAAGAAGTATTCTAAATTCAACCTTAACTCGCAGTTCATACAGCAGTTAAGTTTCTGAAGTAAAATGACGGTAGTGCAACAATCGGAATCAACACATTATATTCAACCAAACAAGAAATCTATGCTAATTTCAACCTTATCTTTTAGTTAATTGAGGAGTTAATGCGTATTGCATTTTGTAAAACTAAGGTATTAAATATAAAACGAAAGTTGAAATTTAAACCTTATTATCTAGAAGATTAGACCGTTAATAACCTTGTTCGTTATAAGGAGTAATACTATTCCAATTTTCGTTGAGGTTGACAACTGAGCCAATAGCCTAGTAGTATAAGACACGGTCTCGATGATCGGCTGGCGCCTGGTGATGCGGGTTCGTATCTTAATCGCACGCAAAGTGTCTTTTTGTAAGTTATTCTTGGTATACGGTTCGGCCAGTAGGGACACGAAAAAAGTATCGATACTTTGTGGTATCGATACATTTCCATTCGATACCGATACTTTTGTACTCGATACTTTGTATTCGATGCTTTTACTCAATGAGTACTTTTTGGCAGGTATCGTATCGAATAAGAAATTAAGTTTTAAATGGGTAATCTTAGAAATTACCCATTTAAAACTTGCGATCTTTACGGCTTATGTTTATGGTTATGGCAACGCCATCTAGTTCACTCGTTCTAAACCTTCTAAAACATTACATCGATCTTTGCTCGAAATCGTTCTTTCCGTTCACAGTTAAATTCTTAACCTTTCCTTCATTCATTTACTACACTAATCAATCACTCATTCACTCACTCGTTCAACGTTGTCATTTAATTTTATTTATCGTATTCGGCGGTATTCGTTATTTCGTTTCGCGCTTTGTTTTTCTACTATATTAATACGGTTGATCATTATTTTGCTTGACTATTATTTGATTTATTCAAGTGTAATCTAAAAGTACTCACTATTATTCTGTGCTGTGTAACTATATTGTCTATCGTTAATTGAGTCATTAGAAGAATGCCGCCTACTAAAAGTGAACTTTGGCAGTATTTTGTCAAGATTAACAACAACGAAGTGAAATGCAAGACTTGCTTCAAAACCATAAAAACGTCAGGAAATACGTCATACATGAATAAACATCTTAAGGCGAAAGCGCCAGGGTAGCCCGCGAAAATCATTTTTTTTTAGGTTTTTTGCAATTTGCTGGTCAGTATTAAGTTGTACGTTGATTAAAATATGATTCGCGGCCGTAACAAATATGTATTTACAGAATTATAATCATTAAAGTCATCAACACAACTCTCTAAGATCATGTAATCCCCAAGAATTACTATTTCATGAAATCTTGACATTTGGGGATTACATGGTCTTAGAGAGTTGTGTTGATGACTTTAATGATTATAATTCTGTAAATACATATTTGTTACGACCGCGAATCATATCTTAATCAACGTACAACTTAATACTGACGAGCAAATTGCAAAAAACGTAAGAAAATTTGAATTTCGCGGGCCACCTTAGAGCTTCCCCCTTAAGAAACACTCTACGACAAATGCGTCAAGGTATTTTTACCGACTTCATTTAATAATTTTATGCTTTTTTGTAAATATACCTACATAATCTAAAATGATTCCATGTTTTTATTATTATTGCTACCAAGGCTGCGTTCCGAAATGGGCGAAATTCACAACGGCCACTGCGTTCCGTAACGGGCCTAAACCGCTGAACGGATTTAACCATATTCATAGAAATCAAATTGGCGTGGCGTGTCTATTTGTGATTGCGAAACAAAGGTCCATTGGTATTACAAAAACTCAAACTTGCATTAAGCATTTATTCCTACGTAAAATGTGAAAAACGTTCCACGCGAACAACGTTGGTAGAATTTGCTAGTAATTATAAATACCTACCTAAATTTGAGAGTTACTATCTGTGAATCTGTTAACTTTTCACGCATAAACTACCTACCACTAATGTTATGGTTAATGTATATGCTATATTTGATTATATATATATGGGTCAAGAGCGGGCCCATTTAGTAATAATAAAAAAAAAAAAATATGCCTAAAGTACTAAATAATTTAATTTTGTTTCTATTTTTTTTTTTGTTGAAGTTACAGTTGTCTTTTTTTATTATTGTATTAAATTTTTGTACCAATACCATTTGTTTTTTCATGTCCTGCTCTACTGAAGTTAAACTGACGTTATTTACTGACTGATATTGACCTATGCTATATGCGAATTAGGCACTAAGAAAAGTACTCGATACCTTGAAGTATCGATACTTTTGTTTCGATACTTTTACGAGTACGATACTTTTTTTTCGATACTACTCATGAGTACAGTATCGATACTTTCTATTCGATACCGTGTCCCTATCGGCCAGAAGGAAGCCGAAAAAATACCTTATAGAGTTATTAAAAACTTGAATGAAACTTGCAAATAATATCTGAGGCGGACCGTTGGATGCGCTCGGGCAGAGATTGGTGCGGCGGCGGCGGGGCGGGGGAGGGAGCTACTCAAGGCTCACGTGACGCGCCAGCGCCGCCGCGCCGCCGCCGCCGCCCGCCCGCCGCCGCCGCGTCGCTCGAGCGACGAGCGACGGCGGCGGGCCCGAGCGTGCTCGGGCGATAGTCTTTAAGTCTTGGGGGGGTTCCATTTCTCTGACGCTGACTGTACACCATTTGGTGAATCATGAGGTGCACTCAAGTAAACATATGCCTGCAAATGATCTTTATCTAAACTAATCTATATACTCATCATCAGCCTAGCCTTTTCCCAACTATGTTGGGGTCGGCTTACAGTCTAACCGGATGCAGCTGAATACCAGTATTTTACATGGAGTGACTGCCTATCTGACCTCCACAACCCAGTTACTGGGTAATACGATACCCATTGGTAAAACTGGTTGTAAGACTTTCGGGGTTCTGACTAACCGTCGTAACGACTGTCAAAGATCCACGAATGACTGCCGGGACCAACGGCTTAACGTGCTTTCCGAGGCACGGAGGGGTCACGGTAAGTAAAGATGGTCACCCATCCACAGACCAACCGCGGCAAGCGTAGCTTAACCTGATCGATCGACTAATCTTTATACTCTATCTTTACTAATAATAAAGCTGAAACGTTTGTTTGTTTGAACGTGCTAATCTCTGTAACTACCCGTCGGATTTGAAAAATTATTTTCGTATTTGATAGCCTAATTCTTGAAGAAGGCTTTCCATACTAATCCATACTAATATTATAAATGTGATCATAATCATAATCATTTATTCATTGTAAAACATAGGTACATTATAAGTTCTTATTTGTTGATACGTTGAGGGCGCTATGCTTTGCCTCTACGGCGTACAAGAGTAGGTAGTAAAGCAGTGCATGCAATATAATTAAAATTAAAACAATAAATTAATATAGACATTACATGAAGCACAACAAGTAAATGAATTAGATCATCTCACTGAACAATGTCGATAAGTTAGCTTGATAAATTATGTCTTGTGTATTGAGAAAATTAAAAAAATGTCACAGTTATTGTACTAAAATGAAAATTGTCAGCACTTACTTATTTATAGAATGTCAAAGAAATTGAATGATGTCATAAATAAGCATAAATTAAAATTAAATGTCATTATGGAAGGTCAATAATAATTGTTACTTATGAAATGTCAATTTTTTTTTTTACAGCATGTCATTCAAATATTCGGCGATTGAATAATAGCATTTATCTATTAAAAAATTCTTTAATTTTCTCTTAAAGTTGTGCAAATTCTCATTTTTTATGCTATCAGGAATTTTATTGTATATAACCGGACCCATGCCTAAAATACTTTTCCTTGCTAGTGCTGTCTTGTATTTACCTGTACACAACATGGTTTTGTATTGGGATCTAAGTTGAGTGGTTCGTTTTCTAGTATCTACTATCGCAGGAAACAAGTTAAGGTTACATTTGACAAACACTGCTACTTCAAATATATATAGGCATGGGAAAGTCAAGATTTTCAATGATTTGAAAACAGGCTTACAGCTATCAGTAGTTCTTAAGCCTACCATACATCGTATACATCTTTTTTTAGTCCTAAATATAGTTTCTCTTTCAGCACAGTTGCCCCAAAATATTATGCCAAATCTCAATACTGAGGAAACAATGCCGTGGTAGGCTATAAGTACTGTTTGTAAATTAACTTTCTTTGCCAATATGAAAAGAGCATAAGCAGATTTACTTAGCCGCGTACATATGTCGTCTGCCTGCATTTTCCACGTTAGTTGGCTGTCAACTAGAATGACAAGAAATCTTGCTACTTTTACCTCTTCTACAATTTGTCCGTTATATGAAACATTTAAATGGTTGGGTTTTAGTCTTTGGTAGAAATGCAATAGCTTGGTTTTTTTATATATTAATAACCAAATTATTTCTGTCAAGCCAATCAATAATTTTTTTAAGGGTGTTATTTACATCTTCTTCATAAGTTAGATTATTGGAACATTGAAAGTGTGTCTGTCTGTCTGTTGTGATGAAATTTGGTATAGATATAGTTTGAGTCCCGGGAAAGGACATAGGATAACAGCTACGACAAAAAATCATAATCAGTGTACAAAACTGCAAGACTTAAGAAAAAAGTCTATAATCTAATCCACGATCTTTGCACCTCAATATAAACAAACCACGGAACCAGCGACACCAAAACTTGATCTCATCTTCACACTGAAAACCAACACGAACTCACAAATTAAATTCTAGTTACCGCCCGTCTCTTGCGCCAAACAGCACAAAACTCCTGCAAGTCTGCGGGAAATGCCACTAAATCGTGCGCAGATTGGCCCACTGTGCAACTTTCATTTGTCCCTGACAGTTCAGACTACTTATTTACAGTTTCGAATGCTAGTAACTGTCGCTAGGTTTTAATTGAGTTGAACCAATTGGATTTTCTATTGCACTGTGTGGTCGACTTTCGTTGTGTCTGGTCGTTATGCTGTTGGCGCGACGGGCTTTTTTTTTTTTTTTTTGGGTGGGAAATCATCAAATGACCCCTCCCGCTCTGGGCGGAGCGGAAGGGAGTGTCAGACTCTTACTGACTAAAACCCACCCGTGTTCCTTCACTTGCCTGTGCCAGGGGCCACGGTATCTCTTTCGAACAACCCGCGACCCCGGCGGGAAACGGGCTTATAGTTTAATTGGATTTTTATATTTACGTCTTTAGTTTTACAGGTTTTCAGTACCTTTAGGTTCCGTACCCAAAGGGTAAAAACGGTACCCTATTACTAAGACTCCACTGTCCGTCAGTCTGTCTGTCTGTCACCAGGCTGTATCTCATGAACCGTGATAGCTAGACAGTTGAAATTTTCACAGATGATGTATTTCTGTTGCCGCTATAATAACAAACACTAAAAGCAGAATAAAATAAATATTTTAAGGGGGGCTTCCATACAACAAACGTTTTTTTTTCGGCGTTTTTGCCTTGTGGTGCGGAACCCTTCGTGTGCGAGTTCGACTCGCACTTGGCCAGTTTTAATTACCACTATTTTTTTTTTAAATACGAGAATTGCCCCTCAGTACTCATAGACTCTAACGCACAACTGGTAATCCTATCGTCTCCATGGTATCCTGATCATGAAGTTATAACTTCATGATCCTGATTGACATCCATACTAATATATAAATTCGAAAGTAACTGTCTATCTGTATGTTACCTTTTCACGCCCAAACCGGCAGAGAGATAGATTGCATCCCGGGGAAGGACATAGGATCGTTATTATCGACATACCTCGCGGGCGAGGCCGCGGGCGGAAGCTAGTAGTTATACTCTACCGTGTTCAATGCTCTTCAGCTTGATTACACATGTGCCGCCGAGCACGCCCCACGTGTGGCTTACACAGGTTAGTAGCGGTGAATACAGGGGCACGTGCTGTGCTAACCAGTGGTAGGATCGTAATACCTACATGGTACATTATTTGAACGCACGACGACATATCAAGCACACATTTCCAGTATCTCTTTTTTTTCTTTTTTTTTTTAGAAACTGTAAGTATAAGCTGACTTCTCATTGTACGAAAAGTCTATAAAATGAGAGGTCAGCTAAAACTGGTTTATAGCTTGATGTGTCGTCGTGTGCTGTGAGCGAGTTTGGCGATTATTTGGAGCATTTCATGTGTTCCTTTGGTCTTCTTTAGTCCTATGATGTGGATAGGAATTGATTGTTGCAAATTAGTCAGTTCAGGATAGTTACCAGCTGCATAGTGTCCCAGTATTTAAGATAGGATTATGAAGAAGCGGTGCATCAATCGTCTCAGCGCATGTTGTGGTTATTTGCAGGCTATAGTGTTCTCACTGCTGGGACATAGGCCTCCTCTCTGTGAGAGGGAGTGGGCCGTAATCCACCACGCGGGCCCAGTGCGGGTCTTCGTCTTCGATTTTTGGTTCTAGGACATGCCAGATGTTTTCCTTCACCGTTTTGAGAGCAGTGGTGATGAAATAATTTATACAAAGTAAAGCGCCTGTCTGGGTTCGAACCCACGACCTACAACTCGTAAGTCGCAGCCGTTACCATTGGGTCACCAATGCTCTCAGTCACTTATTTGCAAGAAGAGGAAAAAATATTTCAATGTCAACGTAAATGCAGCAATGAAAAAGATGGACACTATTCCTAACGAAAAAGGTAATATGATGGGCCATTATAGACCCTGTCCGGCACAAGATAAAGGTGCGGGGACAAAGCTTATTACCTTTGCTGAGTTATACCGGTCTGATCACCTGAACCCCCCCCCCCCCCCCCACTCGATCCCCTGCTAGTTCGTCTTCTGTTTTAATCCCTGTCTTATCCACTATAAACTTTCTCATTCCGGTCTTATCCAGTTTTTCTATTGTTTTTATTCCTAAAGTTGCATAGATATCCCTTTTAAAACAAAGCCTTGTCATTTTCAGCTTTAGAAGTTTTCTAAATAAGACCATTTCACCTTTTGAATAAATTATTTATTGAATTGAATAAATAATCCGCAGCTTGACGGAAACAATCACGTTGTTATACATAGCCCTCGTAAAAAATCCATTGTTGTGTGACTAAAGGACAACACTGAATACCAATGTTCCACAATAGGTAGTGGCCTTTTAGTGAAAAGGCCAAACGGGTCACCAAACTTGAGAATCAAACAATACAACACGAAACAATGGCAAACAAAGATGCAAAAAACATTTAGATGAATCGCCTTATCCGAAAAACGATTCCAGTCTCACTGAAAAACTCTGCCTCTTGAACCCAAAATAAAACAAACGCCCTCACTGTCACAAAACAAAATATTCTCAAAAGTCTTACCAATACGAATCTAAATCGCTTGTATATCAAGAAATAAACACATTTCACGAAATAGGAGCTTCGTAATAAGTACTCTCGCGGATTCATCTCGAAAGGCACGATCCGAAACGTTAACACTACAGGAAAAGCGCCAGGCGATTATGGATCCTCCCTCGTCAACTGTAAGTTTGATATTTGATTGTAAAGAGCGTACAACAGGGATTGTTTCATTTTATAAAAGGTAGTAAGTGGTACTTGGAGCTGTGGGAATTTGAGTTGTATTGTCGCTGAATACAATCGGAAGTGGGTCGGCAGAGAGGTTAATGTTAACTTATTGAGAAAGAAAGCGCCGTCATAAATAGTGCTTGTACATTTTCCGGAGGGCTGTTCCCCCCTCCCCCTCCCTTTGTACCCTGCAGGTCTACCCGTTGGGGTAACATGTGGCTGGGCCGTAAAATGGGCGCGGTGCCCGTCACCCAGATAAATTGATAAAGTTGACGTGCGTTAACCTACTTCATTATTAAGATTTTTCTTGAGTGCCATTTAATGCTGTTATTTAGATCGTGGTTGCTGGAGAGAATTTTAAGTGGATCATGTTACACATTGGTTTTATGGCAGCATTTTATGTTGGAAGAAAAAGCCGTGTGGAAATTGCACTTACAGCGTGTGTGGAGAATCAGATAAATACCAGTTCCGTCGTGAAAACTGGGGGCCTAAAAAGGCCACTTTGGCAGAATCATAAAACGATAAATTATGACTCATAATGGACTGTCCATTATGAATAACTGTTAAGTTAATCGTATATCAAATCCCATTGGTGAAGGATTTTTCAGTATTTATTTTGTCTGTGCTAAAATACCTATCAATCCAATCCAAATCCAATCCCAATCTCTTTGATTATACCTACGTAGTGCAGCGAAAAACACGGACTGTCTTCGCCATATTATGATTCATAATATTATCCTTTTATGATTCTGCCAAAGTGGCCTTTTTAGGTCCTCTGGTCTTTGTTTGCAGTAAAATAATAGGCTGGTCTTATATTTTAGTCAGCCGATAATGTTCCCACTGCTGGGACACAGTGACAGTCCTCCTCTCGGTGAGAGGGAGTGGACCGTAATCCATCACGCAGTCCCAGTGCGGGTTGGTAGATGTCACATGTCTTCGAATTTTTGGTTCTGTAGTAAAAGTGCGCAGTACTGCACACCCCATACTATTCCAAGTTAAAAAAATATCAACTTTATTTTAATAACAATTAAGTTGATTTCAGAGTGATTAGCCTATTGAAAAATGTTTAAAGTTGTAGTGTAAACTGAACTTTATTGTGTAGGTCTTTAAGTTATTTTGCCATTAATTCATATTTGTTTACATTTTTGGCAAATAAATCCCGAACGCAGATTAGGACATTCTGGTTTCCTCACGATGTTTTCCTTGACTGTTTTGAGAGCAGTGGTGATGGTATAAAAATATCCCTACAGTAAAATACTGTATCCCTATCGCGTGTTTACGTACCGCGCGGCTGTAGGTAATTATTTATAGAACAGGGCCGAGTCACATTACTGTATAGATAAGTATACCGTGACCTTACTAAAATATACTTATCTCTTTGGAAATTCAGCTTGTTTAACACCAATGTTATAAGGAAATTGGTCCTATGAAATCTGAAACTTGATCACAGAGGATTTGTAATACGGAGTCACGGACTCGGTTTCTGATATAACTGTCTGCAATATTGAGGATTCTGAAGCTAGATCATTGCTTTTGAAGATACCAGTGAATAAAATGGTGGTGGGACAAACTGGATGCGGAAGGCAAAGGACAGGGTGTTGTGGCGCAGCCTGGCAGAGGCCTATGTCCAGCAGTAGACTGCGATAGGCTGAGTCGATAAATACAAGATGACCTGGAAAAAAAGTAACACTGGATCTCACTTCTAGGTGCCAAGATCAGTTTCAATTTGTGGAAAAAGTTTAGCTAGGTACTAATACACCGTAAATGCAACGTAATGCAATCTAACGACTGAATGAAAAAAGAATTTAAAAATAAAAAGTCTATTTCTGTATCGAGCTGACTGCCGGACGTAATCCGTACGCGGTCCCGGCGGTTTGCTAACTCATTATTTATCTACCTTCACATGCAGTTCCAAGCGACAAACATATACCTATCTCCTAGACACATACCTACACAGAAAGCAACAGCAAACACTATGTACAACAATAGGAATGCATTCCATTTTGTAAATGTATTCAAATTCAAATTCAAAATTCAAATATTTTATTTCAGAATTACATCCATATATTGTTAGTAGTAGTATAACTTAGCCTAATGTTAGTATTAAATTAAATCAAATCAAATCAAATTAATAATCAAATTATTAATAGCTATCCACCAAAAACATTTCTTTAGGTAGGTAGGGCACCAAAAACATTACAATTGGTAGGTAGGACCCCAAAAACATTTCAGTAGGTAGGTAATGCCAAAACCTACATAACGCTTTAACCATTAAAAAGTTATCAGAGGGCCAATCTCTTACTTAAAAAAAACTTTTTTACAAAAAATAACAACTGACTTCAATAAAAAAACACTACAAAGTGAAGTCGGTGTCGTTACTAGCCTTTAAAGTTCTGACATGCAAATAATGTAGTTCAATGGAACGGCCAAGCCGAAGGGTTACCGCTGGCCCGGAACATAAAGTGAAAGGAAGGAACACGGGTGGGTTTTAGTCAGTAAGAGTCTGACACTCCCTTCCGCACCACCCAGAGCGGGAGGGGGTCATTTGATGACTTCCCAAACCAAAAAAAAAGAAAAAAAAAAAAAAAAGACCTACATTCTGACCAAGATGTTGTAGTTAGGCATTGTAGAGTTAGGGGCTTGGCTCTACATTTGATCTGATAACTTTTTTAGTTCTACCGTGCCCCCAGATAAGTGTCAAATTGCATAAATTTCATTATTTTTGTTGTTGATTTGTTATTTCTATACTTAATAGATAAAAATTATATACATAACATCTTCTGTTTCCGATTTCGCATAATCCTAAACCTTTCTGCATAATAAGAAGTCTCTTTTGTTTGTTTCTTTTTTCACTATGGCAACAAGTACAGACGCCAGCAGGTCAACCTACCCGAAACTGTCAGATTTTCCCAATCAACCTTGAACCTTATGTTTTAGCAATAAAGTCGAAAATCTATTAAAGAAATCTGACAGATTGTAGTAACTTGATGTGCTGGCGTCTGTACATCGCCTTCGTTTTAACATTTGGCGCCCAGCGCGGGACACGTAGATTTCACCATTTCACAATATTAGCATCTAATCTTGTTTTCGTCCCATTCAAATCCAGGTTTCCAACAAACTAACAAAGTTTTATTGTTCTACGTAGCATATTCGCACAAACTGTTTCCGTCAGCTGAAACTAGGACAATAATTTTCAACTCAATATGTGTTATTGTCGTACGAAGTTACAAACAGCCTGATTTATATTGTCATCTTGCTTGGTTTGGATTTACACCAATTTCCTTGAATATTATTATAATATCATAGCCCATAAAAATGGTTGCCTGTAAAGTCGGTTTTACGGGCGAAGATTTTACGTGACAACGACCGATCATCCGATCATAGTTGAGTGGGAGAGAGACGCAAGGCATTCGGCGGGCCTCTCTCTCGTTCGGTGACTCATCGTAACGTTACCGAGCGTTACACTTTTTCATAAGTGACTCCCAGTCGCAACCTAATTTAAGACGTTGTCACGTCAAAATGTCCTCTTGTTTTGAGTATAAACATGGATCCGAAAAACGAACGTCAACACGTTGAAGTTATTGTTAAAAAAATTATCAAATATCTACAAATTACGATTTCAATGATCTTTATTGAAGATCAAATTATTTATATTATTTTTTATAAAAAAAAATACGTTTATAAATTTAGAAGGTAGGTTTGTTTTTTCTTTAGCTTTTTAAACAGTGGATTTATTATAAGTCCATTTACTATGTTCGTCTTAAAAAGTTTCTATTGGTCTGTCTTAAAAAATGTCTGTAATACGAATGAAATACTCAGGAAAGACTTCTAGACAAACTTCATACAAAACCCTAATTAGTTATCATGACGATTCTAAAAAATACTCAAAACGAAAATATCATCCGTTAGCAGAATGTTATTTAAACAAAACTAAGTTGACGCAACCCAGTTTTATATAAGTATCCAAGTTCTAGGTAATATATTTTTCCAGAAGTAAAATTGTACATTTTTTCCAGTTAAAATCACAGTTATTTGCGAATACCTGGCTACTAATTTTGTTTTAAGGCAGAATGAAATATTCTATTTCATCTGAGAATATGAGATTTTGCTTTTATTATAACGTGCACTATTTTAATCTCCTGAAGTTCCTAATCAGATTTCTCAATTAATGAAGTTTTTTGGTTACTTGGGCCTCGAGGCCAAATTGGCCTGAAACTTTGCAAGCCCAAGGGTAAAAGCGAGCACGTGTGGAAAGGAATTAAGGCCTAAGTCCACGTATGAGAGTCGACGTGAGGCGTGTAAGGCCATTAAGGTGCTACTAGTCGATATTTTTTCCATACAAATTTCGGGAGAGTAATAATTACTCCACTGTTTGACATTTTGCATCCAAAGTTAAACATGATATCGTTTTGACTTATTATTAATTATTATGTCTGTACGGAAACAGAAAGCCATTAAAAAGTTATGAGCCAACAAAGATTTGTTTTTCTTGCTATTTTTAACGTAACTTTGGGTGTAAATAAGTAATAAAAGAACTGTAAAATCTTCAAAACCAAGTCCGTACCGACAAAGCTCAGTAATCGAAGAAGAGTTTTTTTTTGTTCAATAAACTTAATTTTTAATTGATTTAGGCAGTGGTTTTTTCATAAAACTCGATTTCCAAAGTACTTTTCGAAATTTTTTTACGCACCTATCAGTTAGGAACGGTGTTTCTGTGCGTGAGAACTAGACGTTCTGCGTGTAGACTAGCGTCTAA
Source organism: Oligia fasciuncula (assembly GCA_963082905.1). Lineage (NCBI taxonomy): Eukaryota > Metazoa > Arthropoda > Insecta > Lepidoptera > Noctuidae > Oligia > Oligia fasciuncula. The sequence goes on from OY720397.1 coordinate 18,909,386, forward strand.
CTGCTCATCACTACTACTAACTCTGTCGAACACGAAGCCAGTTGAGACAGCGCTTTTTGGCCATGACCACCAGTGAGTTCGAGCTCGCGACTAGTTTACTCTTAAGTGGGAGGAGGGAATGATTCGAGTGTATGTAGGAGGGCAGGGAGGATTTTCAGTAAGTATTAGGAGTATATTGAATAATGACTGATGAACCAAGTGTTAGCATTGAAAGTTGAGTTAATAATTCCAAAGAGTTTTTCCAAATTTAAATAAAGCAGTTTTCTATTTTGGGTAACTAAGTCAAATGGCACTTTCAGATGTGCTGGAAAATAGAACTTAACATGTGTTATAAAATAAAAGCCTATTTCAATATCATAAACACAAAAATAAAACACACTAAACAAGTAAGATTCGCCTTCCGCAAAAAGTCAAACAGCCAACAAATACTTGCCTAGCAAATGAATAATCAGAAGTTCGAACAAAAGCCTCGAACTGCTATGTCTGAATAAAGACAACCCGCCAAAAGAACAGCGGGTGTCAAAATCACAATTTAGGTTGCCAACCTACAAAAAACGAACCTCCAGTAAAGAACAAATAAAATAATAATGTTGCATGATAGAAAAAACAGAGTGAAATAGTATGTCGTAAAACCAACGCGGTGTACTAGGCGAACAGACATAAAAGGAGTTTCCTTTCTGCATACAAAGTTCTAACAATCGAGACGCAACACAATGATACATGTCGGTCCCTTACAATCGTTAGACACGGGTATAATGCTGTCTTGCTCGCTGACACGTCCTTCCTGAGACTATAATGAACATCGCGAGGGACGGTAGAACTGATAGTATCGGATCTGAGGGTTGTCAGTAGAATTCTATGCTTTCTGAATAGACTTGGTGTCAATGAATAATATATCTGCATCACTATGTTCAGCTAACGCGAGATATGGTATGAAAGGATGGTACGAAATGTTGTATGTTGAAAGTGTGTGATAGTGAAAGAGATAGCATTATATTCTTACACATAGTAGTGACATGACAATGACAATACTATACCAATTTTTGATGTAGACACCATTGGTGTTGGTGTCAAATTAAAAATCAAAGTACAAAATCAAGAGGAAACACAATTATGGCGAGGGAGGGCTGCGAAAAAGCCGTACCATACTTTTTTACGTTTAGACAGTATCTGGTGAGAGGGGGACATCAAATAGATAAATCGATTCGAAGAAATCACTCTATTATTTGCGAAACGAACTCTATTGAACTTATTCAGAGTGCAACAAATATTTTTATCGAGAAAACTAATAAGCTCGACGTGGAATTTGCTTTATAAAATATTGATATTCTTGATAGCACATTCAATTACCAATCGGATTACGTTCATTGGATCCTCTCAAAGAAGCACTATGCTTGGTCTTAAAGAATATCTGATTGAAAGAAAATGTAATAAAGAAATGTACTTACCTATTAAAACTTTTAGTTTACCGTAAGAAATACAACGTGGAGACAGTTCAGAAAGAAAAGCCACTCTTATAGCTTTTAGACACGAGTAAGAGGCTAGCGATTCTCATGAGATTGAACAGAGATTTAGATTCGAACTTAAATCGCAAGTTAAGAGAAAACGCTATACCTATGTCCAGCCATGGATATCTTTTGGCTAATCTGAACACGATTGTTGTAACTTTTACAAAGTATACTCACACATACATTAAACATTGGCTTTAACACACAAGTAAGAGATTTACATCGGATAATTATCACAATTTGTTAACAGCTTGGCGAACTAATTTTACCTGTGGTGATCGACTGACTGAAATAACAACAACTACAGTAATTTGACAGTTATATTGCATCAGTTTAAAAAAATCAAATTGATCTTAATTCTCGTTGTCATATTATAGAAATAAAATACATTAGGATCAGAGCCACAGACAGCGCAACGTGTTGTGGTGGGTGGCTGCCTGGGTTGCTGTCAGAGATAAAATAGATGTGAAAGGACTATAATCAAATCACTTCGCAAGAATTTGCCCATCTGTCAGTATCTTTAATCTTTTGACCAGTCATGTATAGATGACAAACCAAAATGTGCCCAGCACGCCACGGTTCGACTACATGACAGACTTTGACGCCGAGGGCACGTTTTTGATTTATTGACGTGTGGCGGTCAGAAGGTTAATAGTACATTATGATACATGTGTGCTATGTTGATCATTATGCACGAGGCGATATTATCGCGCGAGCCGCAGGCGAGAGCGATAAGAAAGCCGAGTGTATATTGATTAATGCACACGCGTTTCATACGACGTTTTTCAACACACTTGCGAGGAAAAAAAACAGACTTGTATTGTTAAATATTAACTTGTATGGAAAATGGCGCGCTGGTTTTGTTTTCCCGCGCGCCGTGCTAGCCAGCACTAGCTATGCGCGCGCAACATTGACTCATTTTAAATATATTAATCTAAGGCACAGACAAAACCGATACAGCCTATAGAAAAAATATAATAAACACAAACCTGAAAATTGCAAAAAACCTAAGAATTTCGCGGTCTACCACTGCGCATTCACCTTAAATTGTCTGTGGTCCCCTGCGAGTTCATTTTGCGACCAAGGACAATACAGACTATTTAAAAAAAAAATGAAATATAGCCCGCGGATTTTTTCTTTCGGCATGAAGTCTCTTTGGGCGCTTTCCGAATTAGCTATAATCGCTCACATCACAGCGCTCACATCATCTCCATGGACGTAATATTACGTCCATGCATCATCTCACATGCGTTCCGATTTAGATATTACTATTATACTGCTGAGAGCTGGCAACAATTCGGAACACTCGTGAACGCGCTCACATGACAGTGCTTACACAATGTAAAAAAGATATTATTACAGTATTTCTTTGTATAAACACCACATTTCTTCTTCAGTTCTTCTTCTTTGGTTAGGTGGCGACTGTCAGCCAGAAGCACAATTTCAAAAATGCCACGTTAGTTTAATTTAAAGATGATGCAACTCAAAACAAAACACACACTGACACAACCTCATACACACACTGTCATTTTTGACACCGCTCACGGTGATATTATTCTAGGGCATGGTCGGCATTATCGCAAGATGGCGAATGTCATGACGTCATCTATGACGATTCACGGGACATCGTTATCGTTATCGCGCTCACGCTAATTCGGTTATTTCCCAATTCGGAACACATCGATTATTTCCCAATTCGGAACGCAGGGTTTGATGAGATTAAAAAAATTAAAATAAAAAAAAGTTTTTAAAAACAAGCTTTTATTTAAATAAGAACGTAACCCAAAAAATAAAAATAACGCGAACTAAAAAGAAAAAAATAAATTTAAGTGACACTGTCATTTTAAAATATAAATTTAAAAGCTTGAGGCACTGTTATTGTGTAGTAGGTACACCTGTATAACGGATACCGTACATCAGTGCCTCAAGCTTTTAAAATTTATATATATTTTAAAATGACAGTGTCACTTAAATTTATTTTTTTCTTTTTAGTTCGCGTTATTTTTATTTTTTGGGTTACGTTCTTATTTAAATAAAAGCTTGTTTTTAAAAACTTTTTTTTATTTTAATTTTATTTTTTACTTTTTAGTCTTAAAGATTTATTAATATTAGTGTAATTTTACTAACTTTATCGTTTTTTACTGTTCAAGCCTTTTCATTTGATACCCATATTAAGGGGATTGAGAAAAAATGAAATCCGCCATCTTGGATCGGCGGCCATATTGAACTTAGTGTGATTTTATTTACTTTATCATTTGCTACTCTTCAAGCCATTTCATTTGATACCCATATTAAGGGGATTGAAAAAATATAAACCGCCATCTTAGAGCGGCGGCCATATTGAATTTAGTGTGATGTTATTTACTTTATCGTTTTCTACTCTTCAAGCCCTTTCATTTGATACCCATATTAAGGGGGTTGGGAAAAAATATGTAATCCGCCATCTTGGAGCGGCGGCCATATTGAATTTTATGTAATTTTACTAACTTTATCGTTTTCTACTCTTCAAGCCCTTTCATTTGATACCCATATTAAGGGGGTTGAGAAAAAATATGTAATCCGCCATCTTGGAGCGGCGGCCATATTGAAATTATTACAATATTGAGTATTGCATATTGTATTGTTACCAGAACTAAAGATGTATGCAAAATTTCAGCTCAATCGGATACCAACAAATGGTCGAAAAATGGTTTGCAAATTTTGACGGACAACTTACATACATACATACATACATACTTACATACGAACAGTGCAAGCTAAATAAAAGCTTGTAAAAAGCGCGCGTCTCCGACTAGTAAATAGTTATCTGTGGTATTACAGAACATGTGGATTAAAGTAAAGAAAAAGCACGCGTTCGTAATACACTCCATTATGGACCTTAAAGCGGTTCAATAAGAGCCACTTTACGAGCAAGTGTGTTGAAAAAGTCTTTTATCACACTAATAGTACTATTGCGAAAGTTTGTGAAATAGTACTTTCGCCTTTAGAACTAGAAGTAACAACCATACAAACACACACACACCCACGCGTGTGTGTGTTTATATGTTTGTTACTTCTTCACGCTCAAACGGCTGGACCAATTTTGATAAAATTTGGTATGGAGCTAGCTGACACCCTGGATTAACATATACTTTTTATCCCGATATTCCCACGGGATCGAAACTTATGCGGGGCGCAGCTAGTATCAATAAATTAATAGAAACATCATGATGTACCTAACAGATCATTACAATAAATCTCACGTAAAACAGAAACCTAACAGCGCCATATCCCCCACCCGAAGTATCAAACACGGTATATTAGATTTACAACGTTATTGAATTTGTATAGCTGTCTCGATATCTTCAGATTTATCTGTGGCCCGTCACACACTTGATACCTTATTCCCCGCTTGGCTTGGGGCAATCGCTCTCATATTTTTTCTCTTCCCAATAAATAGCTTTGATGTCGGGAAAGTTAAGGAAAACACGAGCAGTAAACATGTTTTTCTTTATGAAAAGTTTATCAATGGTTGGTAAATTCTGGTAGTTACTCGTGGCCTGATAGGTATTGAAGGGAAGTTTCGATAATGTTGTTAGTCAATCTAATTGGTTTGGTTTTGGAGCTGCTGTGATTTGAAAATTAATGTATTCATTTGCTTTTACTGATTTGTATTTTTCAGTGTCGCTAGCTAGCTTGTTAGACACATAATCTTAATTTAGATTAGAGGTGGGAGATCAAGACTTTCTGTTTTCCTTGTGTTATCTTTACTTCTTTATTTCTTTGTCGACATGGCAACAAGAAATTTATTGTCTTTCTTTCTTTCCTTAATATATTTTCCTTCACTCTATGGTATTCCATAAACATGCATCGTGGCAATCGATAAATCATTCTTATTCATTACTCCACTCCAAGATAAGAAAAAACATTGAGACTTATTTCACAATTTTATTCTGATAAAACCCAAAACTGGCCCCTTACTGAGGGGATTCTCTTTTCGAGAAAGAAATACATCCTTCACAAAATTAGATTCCTTTATACACACTTTATGTATATTTTTACGCTCCTTATCGAAATTGATCTCTGAGGAGTTTAACGAAATGGCGAGTGCTCTACGAAATTCGTGTAGGTACTACGAATTAAATTGTGGTTAAAAATCTTGTTAATGTATTAAACGTAGATAATGTAATGAGTCTAATGTTACCAGTAAACCTTTTAAATGACTTAAGTTTCTCTTAAACTTAACTTGGAATGTTCCAGAAGAGTGTTAGGATCGAAAGAGCAGGTTATGTATTCAATCTAGCATTGAAAATATCTGAAATCGTCCTGAAACGACCGTAATAACAGTGCAGATTGATTTTTACAAGCTTTTATTTAGCTTGCACTGTTCGTATGTAAGTATGTATGTATGTATGTATGTAAGTTGTCCGTCAAAATTTGCAAACCATTTTTCGACCATTTGTTGGTATCCGATTGAGCTGAAATTTTGCATACATCTTTAGTTCTGGTAACAATACAATATGCAATACTCAATATTGTAATAATTTCAATATGGCCGCCGCTCCAAGATGGCGGATTACATATTTTTTCTCAACCCCCTTAATATGGGTATCAAATGAAAGGGCTTGAAGAGTAGAAAACGATAAAGTTAGTAAAATTACATAAAATTCAATATGGCCGCCGCTCCAAGATGGCGGATTACATATTTTTTCCCAACCCCCTTAATATGGGTATCAAATGAAAGGGCTTGAAGAGTAGAAAACGATAAAGTAAATAACATCACACTAAATTCAATATGGCCGCCGCTCTAAGATGGCGGTTTATATTTTTTCAATCCCCTTAATATGGGTATCAAATGAAATGGCTTGAAGAGTAGCAAATGATAAAGTAAATAAAATCACACTAAGTTCAATATGGCCGCCGATCCAAGATGGCGGATTTCATTTTTTCTCAATCCCCTTAATATGGGTATCAAATGAAAAGGCTTGAACAGTAAAAAACGATAAAGTTAGTAAAATTACACTAATATTAATAAATCTTTAAGACTAAAAAGTAAAAAATAAAATTAAAATAAAAAAAAGTTTTTAAAAACAAGCTTTTATTTAAATAAGAACGTAACCCAAAAAATAAAAATAACGCGAACTAAAAAGAAAAAAATAAATTTAAGTGACACTGTCATTTTAAAATATATATAAATTTTAAAAGCTTGAGGCACTGATGTACGGTATCCGTTATACAGGTGTACCTACTACACAATAACAGTGCCTCAAGCTTTTAAATTTATATTTTAAAATGACAGTGTCACTTAAATTTATTTTTTTCTTTTTAGTTCGCGTTATTTTTATTTTTTGGGTTACGTTCTTATTTAAATAAAAGCTTGTTTTTAAAAACTTTTTTTTATTTTAATTTTATTATCTTTTAAGCCTTACTGCCGTACATCATCTAAGTCCTATCAAGTCTTCAAAGGCTCCACCGTTTTCTAACCCCAAATGACGTTCACGCCTCCCTTGGCGAACCCTTCGACGGCCTTGTCGAGCCTTTTTTCGACCGATAACGTTACGAACTTGCCACCAGCTGCGACCAACAACTATTTTCTTTTCATTTATTATCAGACACTGTTACTTTGGAGAAAAGTGGTGACAAGGTAACAACACTATTGTGGTCTTGATATTACTGCGAAATTCTGAGTTTGCGAAGTAATTGTGTGGTCTTCGCAGAAATCTTAGTTCAAAGTATTTTTTTTTATAGAAAAGAAGTAATATCTCAGCTGGATTAGTCAGCGCCATTCTTTTCACTACTTTCTCTGGTCAATTATTTTCAGAATGGTATCCAAGTGGTAAGGTTAACATTTTCTCCTCGGTAACAACGTCCTTCCTCAGTTACTCACTGTGTAGGAACTAGAAAAGATGGCTGAGACCGACTGGATGCAGAAGGGGGAGGGTGTTGTGGCGCAGCCTGTAAGAGGGTTATGTCCGTCAGTGGACGATAGGTTCAATTGATTGAAGTGTAGCGGTATATACAACGCCACATGCGAACAACGCGTCATACTGATGTCACACAAAATCCTGCTTCTTGCAAGCAGAGTTTACCGCGCCACTAGCATAGGTACAACGGCCCGACATGAATCATCAGGCAGTTGCCCGCCAGACACAACACCCGTCTGGTCGGAGGATCCTCCCTTTTCTATGGAGGTTGAGTAAACTTTATACCCCGTTCCTCATACCTCTATAGAAGTACTAGAATATGATCCCATTTTTATAAAAAGGCTAAAAGGAATATAAGTTTACACCAAAAAAATACAGGCGGTTTCAGTCGCGCGCGCGCAGCGATAGCTAGCGAGCGTGGTCCCGGTTACGCGATAACTGCGTTTGTTTATGTTTTAAAAATGTCGACAACAGTGAAATGCGCTAGTTGTAATATCGTTATAAATGAGCTTTTGGCTTATGTGCAGAATAAAATTTCGATTATAACCGAAGACAGTTTAATGAAGATTTGTTTGTCCTCGTTTAGTAGTGACCAAATTGATGAAGCAAAGACGTTGCTATTTGAATCCTTACCTGCTGAATACCGGAAAAAAGTGCGAAAAGGGCAGGGCAAAGAAAATCGGGACTTAATGGATATCGTCAGTTTATTCAAGGTCGTAGACAGTGTTATGATGCCAGTGTTTGTAGCCCGCGATTTGGAAAAATTGCCTCCAATAACTTTCGATCACCTAGATGTGTCTAAACTACTAAAAGATCTCATTTTAGTGCAATCTGAGATCAAGAATATCAAATCATCTTATGTCACAGTACCTCAATTGGAGGAAGAAGTAAAAAGCCAGTTGCAAAATATGAGGCACTCTGTCCCCGCGTTTTCAATCGGAAATGTGAATGTTAAAAGAGGTGCTACGTATGCCTATCAAGGGCGAGATAGCGGACCTATGGGATTATCACATCTCAATGACTCATCCATACGTGATTCCAACGATGTATCAAAATCTGATTCATCACCAAATGAGGATTTGAATTATCGAAGTATAATTAATACGAGCGATTGCATAGAGGGTAGTAAAGATATTCCGACAAATATAACATTGTCGGTAGATCGTGAGTGTTTGGACGTCGAAGGAGCGGGGCGTGCGGGGACGTGTAGCACGGCACGAGCGCTCGAGCAGGTCTGTGAGTCATCGCCGGCCGCAGATAACGGTGTATGCGAACAGCTGATTGACTCAAACAAATGCTCGTTTGCAAATGTACTGTTGCGTTCTAAGGACAATAAAGATGACAACGAGGAAGGATGGACGTTAGTACAAAAACGTAAACCAATAAGAAATAACCGTTTAAAGGGAAAGATGGGAAACAGTACGGTAGAAACCGAATATAACTTTAGGGCGGCCGACCGAAAAGTACCCATATTCATTACGAACGTACATAAAGGCACGTTAGAATCTGATATATGCAAATATATTTATAGCAAAACTTGTGAAAATGTTACATTAGAGAAAATTGTAATGAAGAAGCTATGTGACCATGACGCTTATAAGTTCTTTGTATCTGCATCAAAAGTACAGATTTTCTTGGATGAGAAACTATGGCCGTGTGGTATAATTTTCAGACGCTTTGTGCATTTTAAGAAGAGATCCACAGAGACAGTAAAAGTTTCTGATGACGGTCATTATAACAAATTAAATGGCTAGTGACGTTTACAAATTTGCTACTTTTAATTGTAAGAGTGTCAAGCGCTCTGTGGGTGGAGTACGTGAGCTGTGTAAAACATGTGACATGATAGCTCTTCAGGAAACATGGTTGTTGCCCAGTGACATTTCATACTTGAGCAGTATTGATGACGAGTTTAGCTGCACGGGGACCTCGGCGGTGGACATGTCGTCGGGCATGTTACGAGGACGTCCTCACGGCGGTCTCGGAATACTTTGGCGGCAAAAAGTGTTTCCTAATGTGACAGTGGTGCAGTGCAATAATCCGCGAATATGTGCAATAAGCGTAGTGTTACCTGAGCGGTCTATACTAGTGGTGAATGTTTACATGCCTGTGGACGCAGCGGCGAATCTAGTCGAGTTTACGGACATCCTCGGGTCGGTAAGCGCTATCATAGACAGTTGCAATATTGATTGTGTATACATACTAGGTGACTTTAATGCGCACCCTACTGAACAATTTTATAATGAGCTATCGTTATTTTGTGAGGACCAGGAGTGGACTTGCATTGATGTAGAAATGTTGAAGGGCGTTTCTTTTGATTGTTTCACTTTTGTGAGCGAGGCTCACGGATCGCAAAGATGGCTTGATCACTGTATAGTCTCTAAGGCAGCTGTGCCGTCAGTGCGCAGAGTGTTTGTCAAGTATGATGTACTGTGGTCGGACCACTTTCCGTTAATATTGGAGTGTAATCTGGGCATAGTCTCACCAAAGATACTAGACTATAAACCGACTGTAAATGATGTTATATGGGGGGAAAGAAGTCTAGATCAAGTTAATCAATACATGACTGAATGTCATAGATTCTTGAGACTTCTTGACTTTCCAGAGGAGTTTACGAAATGTGCAGATTACACTTGTAATATTTTGCAGCATAGACAAGTCATTGACAGTTTGTATAACAATATTGTAAAAATATTAAAAGAGGCAGCAATGTGTGGCAAACTAAGTAAACATATACGTAAGAAAAAGAAACCTGTTGCAGGGTGGAACTTACATGTTGGCGAGGCACACAGGGAAGCTAAGCAAAGATTTTATTTGTGGTGTTGGTATGGCAAACCAAATTCAGGTGCTATTTATAACGAGATGTGTGAGGCCAGAAAAATCTTTAAGAACCGACTGAGATGGTGTCAGAACCACGAAGACCAGGTAAAAATGGATATTTTGGCCTCGCATCACTCAAAAAACGATTTTCGATCTTTTTGGAAAGCTACCAATAAACTTAATAACAAACCGGTTACTCCTGTGTGTATCGATGGCGTAAGCGATGCTGGTGAAATAGCAGATCTATTTCGACAACATTTTACTGTCAAATCGTCATTGGGGTCCTCGCAGTCGGTGATCAATGTTAAGAACGGTGAAAAGATAGGTTTTAGATGTACAACTAGAGAAGTGAAGGTGATAATCCAATCAATGACTAGAGGTAAATCACCCGGCCATGACGGGTTGAGCATTGAACATCTGCAGCACGCTGGGCCCCACTTACCGAGATTGTTGACTATGCTGTTTAACCTTTGTCTAAGCCACTCATATCTGCCTGAAGAGATGATTAAAACCATTGTGATACCTATCGTTAAAAATAAGACAGCTGATCTATCAGATAGGAATAACTACCGACCTATCTCTCTTGCCACGGTAGTATCGAAGGTATTTGACAGCATGTTGAACTCACAGCTGACCAAACACATAGAACTTCATGACAATCAGTTCGGCTTCCGAGGCGGACTATCCACTGAAAGTGCAGTTTTGTGTGTTAAGCATGCTGTCAAATACTACACAAGACGTCAAACTGCAGTTCACGCATGCTTTCTTGATCTTTCGAAAGCCTTTGACCTGATTTCCTATGATATTCTATGGGAAAAGTTAGAAAACACTAATCTGCCAATTGAACTCGTCAACATCTGTAAGTACTGGTACGGAAATCAGGTCAATGGCGTGCGATGGTCGGGAACCATGTCGCAATCATACAGGATGGAGTGCGGGGTGAGGCAGGGGGGATTGTCCTCGCCAACCCTATTCAACCTGTATATGAACGATCTGATTGTGGCACTCAGTAGCACCCGGGTAGGTTGTCACATAGACGGAATCAATGTAAACAACATAAGCTATGCTGATGACATGGTGCTACTGAGTGCATCGGTATGTGGGATTAAGAAACTGCTTACCATCTGTGAAGCATATGCCGAGCAACACGGATTAAAATATAATCCACTCAAAAGTGAAGTCATGGTCTTTGAGGCCAGAGGAAACAGTACAGGTAACGTGTTTCCCAACATTACCCTTAATGGTACAGCTTTGCGTAGGGTATCTAAATTTAAGTACCTAGGACATATGCTGACCTCTGACCTCAAGGACAATGATGACATCGAGAGGGAACGGAGGGCGCTGGCAGTGCGGGCGAATATGATAGCTCGCAGGTTTGCACGTTGTTCGACAGAAGTCAAAATTACACTTTTTAAGTCTTATTGTACATCATTCTACACGTGCAGCCTGTGGGCCGACTATACTCAAAAATCTTACAGTGCCCTCCGAGTCCAATTTAATAACGCGTTCAGGGTGCTGTTGGGGCTGCGGCGATACTGTAGTGCATCAGGGATGTTTGCTGAACATCGCGTAGACTGCTTTTACGCTACGATGCGTAAAAGATGTGCATCCCTGGTGCGTAGAGTGCGTGGCAGCGCCAACAGCATCCTTAGCATGATAGCTAGTCGGCTGGACTGTAGCTATATCAATCATTGCGGCGCCATTTGTCATGGAATGGCGCAGTAATGATTGAGTTGATTGTTTGAGTTTATTTCTTTTAATATGTTTTGTTGTGGGGATTTTTAGGTATTACTAACACTAGTTTATAAGAATCATTGTTACTAACAATTGTGGACACCTTGGTCTGAAATAAAAGTATTATTATTATTATAGCGCTCTACCACGTGTGAATGTTGTTGATGTCGAGTTGAAGTGTGGCCGTATGACTAGAGTTAGCTATTAGGAGAGCAACTTTGACATAATCAGCATAAATTAAAACTGTGGAGTGTTATAATTATGTGGGTAGGTACCTTTATTAGAAAAAGAACGGGCCCGAGGTTAGTGCCCTGCCCTATGCCAGAGGTGACAGAGTAGCGCTCCGAATTGGCATTTTATAATGCAAACATATTATTTGCTTTCAATAATTTTTCTTCTTAATTTTAGCAATGTCACAGAGAAATCTGCCATTGCCAGTTTACTTAAAAGTATGTCGTTGTAGAGCCGGTCAAAGGCCGTCTGGTAATTAAAATAGGCTAATTACGGCGTAACGCTTAAGAGTTATTCAATGGAATTTACTTTAAAACATAGAGAATTATCGTATCAAAGTTTATTCAAAGTAGTTTTAAATTGAATTCATTTGTTTTGCTAGAAAATGAGTAAATTCGTTTTGGCACATACGTCGTTTTATTCCGAGCGCACGCACATTATAGCCATCTCTCTTCTTTTGTGTTTCAAAAGTAATTGCATCACTTTCGCTCGCTTAGTAGATCAGTCGCTACGATTTGTTTTCGGTAGCGCCTTAAGATTTTCCCGTCCTAAGTATTCTTGTATTGTAAGTGTTTGTGGGGGTCCGTGACGAACCGACTTCGTCAAGAGTAGCTTAACCTGAGATCGACCCGTGCAGCTTTTATTATTTAGCCATGAGCCCCTCACTACCAATAGGCAATAATACCATTGACGAAGGACCGAGTGGAGTGCTCGTTAGCAGCCTAAAGGTGCGTCTACGCTAAACGAGCCGAGCACGAGCGGAGCACGAGCCGAGTATCGTGTTCGCGGCGAACCTACAACGATCACTGTCCTCGAACGAAATAAATCCCTTTGTGTTCGTCAAAAAACCGTCAATTGGCGGAGCACAGTCGAGCAAGAACCAAATGATCGAAGCGAGCTCGTTCGTGGCTCGTAAGTCGGTCCACACTACACGAATTTGTGCTCGGCTCGTGCTCCGCTCGTGCTCGGCTCGGCTAGCGTAGACGCACCTTTTCATCGATACAATTCGCTCATTCAAAGCGATTCGTTATTTTGCTTGTATCGTCAATAGAACGATCCGTTTGCGAGCGGTGGTGACGCATGCAATACAGTGTACACTCAAATTATATTTGTGAATGTATTCACGTGTGTTGACGAATAGTATGAATAGGCAATTTATAAACACCCGACTGATTTCGGTCACGATGTCCAATCTCAACGGAGACTAGCCTTCGGCGCGGGAGGCATTATAGTGCACAAGTGTGTGCGCATACTCTTTCCTCACTCTCATAGTCCAATGGGACGGCAGTCCAACACGACCCGAGAGAAATTAGCGCGACATCGACAGCTAAATATTTTTTTTAAGATCGGAACAGAATGAGAAGAATATTAACTCATAAGCTAACAATATATGAAATGCTGAAATAAATTCACTTCAATTTAGATGATGTGTAAAAGTAGCAGTTTTAATACCTTTACTACAACAAAAGTTCTCTTTTATTTTATGTTGATACTAGAGAAAAACAACCAATCGCAACACGCAAAACCGTACAAAATGCGGCTTATTTTATAACACGAACCCTTCTCAGTGGAATATAATCTTCACAAAATTCCCGGGAGCCTCTCGATATATCGAGTGTGAGAATCGGCCGTAATCTCGATATCTCGAGTTGCCGACGTCTCGAGTTCTCGAGATCCATGCTCAATGATGCATCAGCCATTTTAGCGGCCAACTTTCGAGACCCTTGACAGCTTATTGATCGGTTGTAAGCATAGATATCCGTGGTTGTAAGCCTTCAAAAGTTTTATTTTTTAAACTGTCTTCTGCAACTTCGTTCGAGTGGATGTCGTAAGGTACGCGTATTTCCCTTTCCGTGTCCAACTGGCGACATCGGTCTCGCGAAATCCACATGCTTTTGTATTCGTACGGAATTCTACTAGCCCGTGTTCAATTCGCGTCAACTGAGCACGCTTTTGTGATAACGTAAAAAATAAAGTAACCTAACAAAACCAAACCTCGGGGTGCCCTTCGCTCGCTCTTGCATTCTATGTCGACGGAGCCCCGCTTCGCGGGGCCACTATTTCTGTGAAAAGGGTTTAAAGTAACCTAACAAAACCGAACCTCGGAGTGCCCTTCGCTCGCTCTTGCATTCTATGTCGACGGAGCCCCGCTTTGCGGGGCCCCTATTTCTGTGTAAAGGGTTTAAAGTAACCTAACCTTGGGGTGCCCTTCGCTCGTTCTTGCATCCTACGTCGCCTATAGACCGACCGCAACCATGCAATGTAATTAAAAAAGTAATTATGTAAGTAAAATCATGTTATTTCCAAAAAAAAAAATCCTTTTAAACTCTTCCAATAGGCACTATGTAAACAAGAAACATAACCTCAAACGCACAGTAACAAACAAATAACAGCACGCGAATGCAACTTCGGGCGCCCTGCCCCGCGGCGGCGCGGCGGATCCCGCCCGCTTCGGCCCGCACGATTTATTCCGAACATTTACGAACGCGCTAAATGAGCACGGATTTGTTTCGAAGAGACCAGTTAAAAAACCGTGTTCGATTCAATTACACACTATTTTGTAAAACCTCTTTTATCGTTGACGCGAGTTGAACACGGGTTGGTTGAATTGTGTAGCAATACAAAAGCGTGTGGATTTCGGGAGACCGGTGTCGCCAGTTGGACACGGAAAGGGAAATACGCGTAAGGTACCACAATATACTAAAATATGCCACATTTCCCACCTGCGCTATTAGGTACCTAATTCGTTTTCGCTACGCGTACTTTCTCTCTTTTTTTAGGGTTCCGTACCCAAAGGGTAAAAACGGGACCCTATTACTAAGACTTCGCTGTCTGTCCGTCCGTCCGTCTGTCTGTCACCAGGCTGTATCTCAAGAACCGCGATAGCTAGACAGTTGAAATTTTCACAAATTATGTATTTCTATTGCCGCTATAACAACAAATATCCCATACAACAAACGTGTTTTTTTCAGTGTTTTTGCCTTGTGGTACGGAACCCTTCGTGTGCGATTACGACTCGCACTTGGCCAGTTTTTTCTTTTTGCTCAGCTCCTAAGGGTAGCGTAAGTACATACTTGTAGCGCGATTGAATAGCCTACCTACCTGGCCCCTTTTTTTTTGTTGAGGTTGGTAAATCATCAAATGTCCCCCTCACGCTCTGGGTGGAGCGGAAGGGAGTGTCAGACTCTTACTGACTAAAACCCACCCGTGTTCCTTCCTTAGCCCTTTATGTTCCGGGATAGCGGTAACCCATTCGGACATTCCCGCTGCCCCGACAGGCTTAGGCCCTAGCGGGCCCCTTCTCTGTTACTGACGCGTGGAACACGGACGCGCCGTCCAGCACGGGCCTGGTCCTGATCAGACGGTGAGGTATCCTACCTGGCCCCTTACCATTGTATACCTTCCAGGGCTGATCATGTAGCTAGGCTGACAGATAACCGATGGATTCGTAGACTAATGTCATGGAACGGGCCATCAGGCACTAGGAAAAGAGGACAACCGGCTGCCCGCAGACGACATAGTAAAAGTAGCTGGTGAACAGTGGATGAACACAGCAAGTGACAGGGAGAAATGGAAATCTCTAGAGAAGGCCTTCATCTTTTATTAAACGAGGGGTTCTACCTGGCGCGGAAGTTTAAAATAAGCTTACCTTTATACAATTTAATTGTAATTACCTTTGATACCTACTTAGTTTAGTTTTTTAATTTTCTTTTGTAGTTTTGTAAGAAATATTTTGCTTTGTTTTTATTTTATTTATTTACTAGCAGCGCCCTGCGGTTTTACCCGCATAAGTGTCGTTCCCGTGGGAATATCGGGATAAAAACTATCCTGTCCTTTCCTGGGACTCAAACTATCTCTATACCAAATTTCATCTAAATCGGTTCAAGCGTGAAGAGGTAATAGATAGACACACTTTCGCATTTATAATATTATTAGTATGGCCTAGCTGACCCGACAGACGTTGTCCGGTTTTTGATTCGAAAGACACGTGGCGCCATCTATTATCATAATAATGTTATTGTTGTTTTCCTCGGGAACAGCACTATTTTTCGGGATAAAAGGTACCCCATGTCCGTTTCTGTACACCTGACAACGTATATGCAAAATTTCAGGATGATCAGTTCCGTGGTTTAGGCGTGAAAAGGTAACAAACAAACTAACTTATTTTCGCAAATATAATACAGGAAGGATAGTATATTATGGACTTATTAACGTTCCTTAAGAATGAGGCTATCAAACGCATTTTTTTTTATTGCGACTGGTAGATCCAGTGATTAAGCGCGTTCAAACAAACTTCAGCTTTTATTATATTAGTATAACATTAGATGTTACTGACGAAGAAAGTAGAAAAAAAATATTTTATTCAAGAAATGGTACATTATTATAATAGATTAATTGATTAAATATACCTAAACAATGTAGAAACAACAATACGACAGCTAATGAAAACACTGGAAGTACTAATGTATAAGAGTATTTTGGAACTCATCATCTGCCTAGCCTTTTCCAAACTATGTTGGGGTCAGCTTCTAGTCTAACCGGATTCAGCGGAATACCAGTATTTTACCTAAAGCGACTGCCTATCTGACCTCCACATCCCAGTTACTGGGTAATACGATACCCCTTGGTAAGACTGGTTGTCGGATTTTCGAGCTTCTGACTACCCGTACCTAAAGACTGTCAAAGATCCACCAATGATAGCCGGGACCAACGATTTAACGTGCTTTCCGAGGCACGGAGAGGTCTCGGTATGCAAAGATGGTCACCCATCTACAGACCAACTGCAGCAAGCGTAGCTTAACCTGATGGATCGACCTGTGAGGCTGTTATTATTTATAAAATAAACAGCAACTTAGTTTAGAATAATAAAAAACAATTAATATTATAAACTAAAATTTAATTTAATTAATAAAAAAAAATTCTACACCAGTTTTGAAGTCATTCTGATTCCGATTATCTATAGAGCTTTACTACAAAAAAACGTTTAATAATATTTGGGCCCACGCAAGATAAACATGCTATTAATACATTTAACCCATCATCTATCCCAACATCATTATACGCGACAAACAGGGTAACGCCTACCTAATTCTCCTATTCCCGAATTCAACACTCTCCCACACGTTATCCTTAGGATTCTCTTGTATTATAATAATTACTACACTAAACACAGTTACTAACACTAGATGATCACGCAGGTAAACAAAATATCCTCTGTCACGTCAATTAACACGCGCATAAAGATATACACAGTCAGCGTGACAAAGGGGCTCAATGGGTTCATTAAAGTTCCCTCGAGATCGCAAGTTGCGCCGTTACGTACTCCAATTATACAATTTGCGTACAAAATGTCGTCATAATTAGTGATGGATGGAACTAAGGTATCTCAGGATCGTTAAATATTTAGGTGCCTACGGCTGACTGTAGGATAACAGACCGACGATTAAAGGCTTATGGAAATATTATTATAACAATAATTAATTTGGTGAACAGAACGGGTGAGTTGGAGAGTAGTGCTATTTAAGAATTAAAGTGATTGACCATTTCATGTGAACCATTTTGGCATTACTTGATGTCTCTTATTAAACTTTACCAATACCAAGCACACACTCAACGTGAAATAGTTCTGCAATACGCAAATTACCAATTATTAAACAGTATCATAAGGATGTGAAAGTAGACAAAACATGAGCGATCTGTGCTAACTCGGCGTGACATACCACCACAATGGGTTAATTTGTAACAGACACAAGCGGTTAGAGTGGGACCATCACCTGAATAAATTCTTCCACCACTTAGCTGAAGAATCGTCAAACAACTACTCTATGAGCGTGTTACGTAAACAAACACGAAACACGCTGTCATAGCGATAAGCGCTCAGTTAGCGCGACAAGGCACCACAACGAGCTAATTTCTAATAGTCTCCATCTTCCAAAATGCGTTTACTGGAGTAGGACCTTCAACAGAATGTATTTTTCATCCACTATACCAAACAATCATCAAACAACTACTGCATGAGCGTGTTAGATAAACAAAACTTGGAACACGCTGTCGTCGCGATTAGCGCTCAGTCAGCTTGACAAGGCACCACAATGAGCTAATTTAAATAGACACAAACGGCCAGAATATGGTTACTAGTAGAGTAGGACCATCAATCATCCACTTCTTAGCTTAACAGTCATCAAACAACTACTCTATGTGCGTGCTAGGGAAACAAAACACGGTGCAAGCTGTCATTTCGATTAGCTCTCATTCAGCGTGAAACGGGCATAAGACTCAAGCGGTCAATATAGTCAGATAATCTCAATTGAGTAGGACAATTAACCAAAATATTTTTTTTTTTTACCCCTTTGCTAAACAATCGTCAAACAACTACTATGTGAGCGTGTTTGTAGGTAAACAAAACACGGTGCAAGCTGTCATCGCGATTAGCGCTCAGCCAGCGTGACAGGCCACCACAATGGGTTAATTTCCCGTAGACGCGTATAATAACACAAACGGCCGCACGATCATTGTGCTGTTTGCTTTGTCCTTGTGAAGTAAACTAGCCAGTGTACGTGTTTGCCAATGGAAATAACAAAGGGATGAAGTGCCGTGACAATGGCAATTGCTCTTCAATTTAATTCAATTCTGATGTATGTAACTGAAAAGGCATCGAAATATTTCATTTGAATGCCGGTTTGTTATAAATTCATGGAGTTGCTAATGTCAGATGGGAAAATTTATACCTGCAGAAATTTCCAGTCGTGTTTTAAATCGTTTCTCAGGAAAATAATCTTGATCTAACGTCATTCAAAGGATAAATGGACAATAATATATTTCGTTGTATTCAGCTATGTATTCTATGCGAAATTTTTGCGGAAGCTGTAGAATAGAATAGAATAGAATAGAACTTCTATTACATATTAGATGGAAAAAGGACGGTTATTAAAAGAGAAACACACGAGCCGTGACTTCGGAACCGTGATTGCGTGACAATGGAATATTTTAACACGTCGCGTTAGCTAGACGTCACGTAACGTCGTGCTGAAATCGCATAATCAGCACGAATGAACACTGTCACCGATCATCAACAGTACCCACATTTAAATTCCGCTCAAATTGCACAACTGAAAATATTTGCGCTTAATTTTAACTGACAATGGAAGGCTTATAATGTTTTGTTTTTGTTGCCAATGATATTTCACGTTGCTTTAAAACAAATGCTTCCGATTGGTGAGCATGAATTATTAATTGTTTCCGGTCTTTCTTTCATAGCAGTAATTTGCTTAAATAAAACACAGTTTATTACCGATTTCAAAAAAAAAGGAGGTTATTCGTCTCACCAACTGGCTCGTGAAGCATAAGAAATACCATTATGATTCAAACTCAAAGCATCTATTTAAAACTAGCTTCGCCTCACGGTTTCACCCGCGTAAGTGTCGATCCCGTGGGAATATCGGGATAAAAAGTAGCCTATATGTACGGTGTATATATATATATTTTTTTAATTATGACATCTTATTTTAATAAATTTTTACAATCTGCGACTACAGTGGCTCACACACTTGTTAAAATTCAACTACTTTTGCATTTAAAAAAAAAATAACTTGTAATTATGTGAGCACCATGTATCTATCACTTATTTGATTTACCTGTCATTGCTTAATTTTTAATTCTTTTTACCTTTTGTGGTAGACTAATTTTATTATGGGTGCATCGTGTTCACATATAATTTTTATTATGTATACAAGACCTTGTAAAACATTTTAAAAGGGTAACGGTGGAGTTTCTTGCCCATTCTTCTACATACGAAAACTACCTTTTGGAATGGGCGACTAGAATCATTTCTATTTAGTTTTTTTTTGACGTTCAAAAGTGCCTTTAATGTGCCTATTTGAAATAAATGATTTGACTTTGACTTTATATATCTAGGGTGTCAGCTACCTCCATACAAAATTTTATCAAAATTGAGCGTCAAGAAGTACACACAAACTTTCGTCTTTATAATATTATATTGTGATTAGCTTCTGCTCGCGACTTCGTCCGCGTGAAATTTCTTCTTCCCCTGATCCACCCCGTCGCATCACATCGCATCGCCTGCCCGCGCGAGAACGATGTAAAAAGACGTGCACGTTAAAAGCGTCAGTAATAAAATAGTTAAAAAAACAATCCAGAAATTAAAACAAGCCGCGGCAGCTAAGAGATGACCAGTCCCTACTGACAGCACCCTTTCACGGACATGACGTATGGATCAGCACCATAATGACACACACGCCACCAAATTAATAAATGAAAGACGTACCCAATAAATGGTAGATATGTATTTAATTTTTTTGTGAATTCTTACTTAATTTGAAAATAAGAGTTCATCAGAAAAATCTTGTATTCACACCCTAGTGCAGTAAAGCTTTCTATCAAAAACTTTAACAAGCAAACAATTCAGTCACCAAAAAAAAATAACCTACAATAAAAATTCCACCGTCAAAACACACAACATTGATCCTGTATTTCGTAGGGATAAATGTATTACATCCGACGTCACCACACAGTTGTTTTTTACGGCGTAACCCCACAAAATCGATAGGCTGATATATTATGTGCCATAAAACACAGAATGGCCGACAGAACTGACTTGTCAATCGGTGTTATTTCAAGCGAATTCGTTCCCTAATCCTTCAATGTTAGCGTAGTTGGTAGGTGGTGAATTTTACAATAGTTTTAAATGTATGTCAAATAATGCCGCTGTGTAAAATGCATGAACTGCTTTAAGCTTTTAGGCCTGTGTACCTTTTAGTACGTTACCGAAATTATTTGGGTTGTATTCAGCTTTCTATGATGATAAATGATGATGATCAACGGCCCCGGCTTACATGTAGGTCGTGAGTTCGAATCCAGGTAGGCACTTTCCTTTGTGTATTTAATTTCATCACCACTGCTCTCAAAACGGTGAAGGAAAACATCGTGAGGAAACCGACATGTCCTAGAACCAAAAATTCGAAGACATGTGACATCAGCCAACCCGCACTAGGTTCGCATGGTAAATTACGGCCCACTCCCTTTCACAGACAGGAGGCCTGTGTTCCAGCAGTGGGAATATTAAGGCTGATTATGCTAATACGGCCCACTCCCTCTCACAGACAAGAGGCCTGTGTCCCAGCAGTGGGAATATTATAGGCTGAAGCGAACTGATGATGATGTTTATTTCTGCGGGTAGGTTTCTACAAAGACTTTTATGCTGGATTGTCACGCTGACGTTCGTCGCGGACCTTCGGTCACGCGTACCAAGATGCTGACGATAAATGGACGTGTTTCTTGCACTGACGGTCAGGGAGCGCGAGTCCATATAAATCGGTTCGCGACCTATGTCAGTGCTGACCGTCGTTCGAGCACTAAGTCCAGCCTTACAGGTCGATAATGTTTTACAAACTATGTAGATAAAGTCGATGTTTCGTACACGACTACTCTGAGAAGAAACATGAAGTTTCTGCAATCTTGGTCTGTATATACATACAATATAATGTCTAAAATAGAAGGAGTAAACTCAGTTCAGAATTTATGAATATTTTATCCCCTTTTTTGTGTCTAAGCATGCATCCGCACCTCACCTTGAATATTGATCAAATTTTCACACACCGGGATATTAATATCAATAAGAACGCGTTCACACACGTTCAGCCCGCATAGCGTAGCGCGTAGCACGCGCTGTAGATACTCGTAGCCGTAGGGTTGCGCCTACGTGCGTAGCAACGGTACTACGCCTACGACGGTCGAACACCAAAAAAACGTTTGGTTGTTTAAAGTGGGTAGCTACTTTATGTGACTCAAATTGATACTGATCCTTTATCTTCCCTAACAACTAGGCCATGTTAGGGAAAAAAAGGTCATAAATATAAATAAACAAACTTTCCAAATGCCCTAAATGTGACCTTACGAATGTCAACGCAAATGTTCGGCTAAACTAAACTTTTCTCATACATTCCTATCGAGTAAGAGAATGGAGTTTCCGGAATAAATTTGTAGAGGGCGGTAGGATCGCAAGTCACGGGATTAGGGATCATCTATCTTTGTCGGCGATGCACTTAGTAGCCATCTTCGTTCATTGTCGGTGTAATTTGCCTTCGATGTAGTTTTAAGTTCGATTTCTTGAGTACTTTGTGCGATTTAATGAAAGTTCAGCACAGTTTTGTGTTTGTTTTGCAAATCTTCTACGAGTATAGATCTATACAGGGTTATTGGTAAAACATTAACAACCTCTTAAGAGGTCTTTGTACTCATCATTATGAACAACTTTTACTATGGGACTAAACATGAAATCGCGAAAAAAAAATCAGCTGTTCCCTACATTTTGACGAGTTATACGAACATAAATGTAGGGAACAGCTGTTTTAGTGACGAGTACAATGACCTCTTAAGAGGTTGTTAATGTTTTACCAATAACCCTGTATATTGTGTTTGTTTTTTTATTTTACAAAGATATGCTGAATTGTTGTTTTATGGAACAAAGTATATTTCTACAGGGCACTCTCCGTTTATCTTTTCTTCGACCCGCAAAGGTACAGAAAAACTTTCTGTCCGTATGAAGGGGTTAAAGTATTTTATTATAATTTTTTAGGGTTCCGTAACTCAAAAGGAAAAAAACGGAACTCTTATAAGATCACTTTGTTGTCCGTCTGTCTGTCAAGACCCTTTATCTCGGCCAATGACCCTTTATCTCAAACTTATAAGCTAACATAAAAAAGATACGGCCGTTTATGCCGCAAAAAACGTATATTTCGACACTCTCAAGGGGATCAAGATTTATAGGGTACTTCCCGTTGACCTAGAATCATGAAATTTGGCAAGAAGCAAGGTCATGTAGCACAAGTAAAGGAAAAAATCCGAAAACCGTAACTTTGTAGTAAATTTTTTTTTTAAACCGTGGTAAATATAATAAATATAATAATTTGACGGCACGGTTGGCGCAGTGGTTAAGCGATTGACTGCTGCGCTGCGTGTCGCGGGTTCGATTCCCGCACGGAACAAATATTTGTATGGCCTACAAGCAGTTGTTCCGGGTCTGGCTGTTTGTGTATGTGAGTTTAAATGTTTGTAAACGCACCCACGATACAGGAGAAATTCCTAGTGTGGGGCAACGTTTAAAAAAAAAAAAAATATTTACATGCCTACAAATTTGTACGGAACCCTCGGTGCGCGAGTCCGACTCGCTCTTGACCGGTTTTCTTTTTTTATTGATGAATATGTTTTTGACCTCGATCACGCCTGATGGAAAGCGATGGATGAACTCTATGATGGAACGAGCGTATCCAGTAGATACCTATCTACTGGGTACGCTCGTTCCATCATAGACCTTAACAGTCGTTCACTCTTGCTTTGAAGGCAGACGGGTTAAATATGAAATCCTTTCCATATTTAACCTGTCTCTGCTAGCGGCTGTGTTCCCCCAGGGCCGAGAGAGAGACAGAGAGTGTTCCACACTTTGGCTGTGCGCATAATAAATGTGGAGGAAAAGGGCTGAGTACAAATTTATAACATAATATTCTCCTAAAACGTTGTTTGAAGGAAAATAAACTTATTTCCGAGTGTTTAAGTCAAAGTCGTGCAATGACAAAAAATATAGTAGACTTTACTTGATAATCAACCCATTTCTAAAACGGGGCTCGGGTATACATGTATATAAAATTCAACGTACGGATCCCCAAAAATACGGCGGTTCCGATTAAAGGGTGTACTTTTATTTAGAAGCGAAAGGACCGGGTCGGTTCCATTGATATGGAATTAATTTAGAATATCGACAGATGTTTGTCCCTTTGAAGAGAGCCTGAATAATGTAAGAAATGTGAGGACTTTGTGAAAGGTGAGCTTCTTTGTTGTTGTTAGAGGCCTCACGAATAAATAAGAAGAGCATAATGTGAGTCGGCCTCTGTGTGGAATAAACAGAATAGGCTTTAGATATCTAGTTATGTTTAAAATAGCTCAGGAAAAGAAGAGGGTGTATAGTCCGATCATCTAGGTCATCGGGTGTCAATCTTGTTGCTAAGCAAACGATAATGAACATAATTCTTTCCTCATTTTCGCTTTAGAGTTAGCAACAGAACTAGCTCGTTAGGCAGTAGACATCTTAATGCTTGTAACAAATTATGTAGAATAGAAAATTACATTACCTACTAAAGTGGCTGTAATGTGTTGATAGGCGGGTCACTTTCATAATTATTGAAGAGTTACGAGAGTCACAGTATAAAACTTGACTTTTTGACTTTTTTTGCATGCTTCCCTTAATGTTTCGGAGTCATAATTGTCTATAACCCACATTAGCTTCACTTCTTTCATTACTAGCTATAAAAAAACTCCATTTATTATAACATTAGACAAATAACGGTGATCAGCTATTAGTTATTTCGATATAAACTTCTAATAAACTCCGATTTTTCACAATAAATACAAAACAATGTAATCTATTTACCATTTACATTTTAAAAAATCATCTAAAGTGCAATAAAAAAAAATTGTAACATGCAGTAAGTAATTTCAACATTATTCCACAATAACTGTCGTTATTTAGCCGTTATTTGTCTAATGCTAAAATAAATGGTAGAAAAAGTAAGTTTACTTAACTTACCGTTTCTAGCACTAGACAAATAACTGCTAACATATCATAATTCCTACAAATGAAGCCCCTGTAAGATACCTACACAACCTCCTTACACAACAGAACTTTGGAACAAACTGCAGGAGACAGACAGCCTCTATACTCTAAGATATATATTTGAGTCATGACACCCCTCGGCCTTACTCACACGCAGCCGGCAAGTTGCTAAAGAGCTATTAAGGGGCTGGACCATTCCGTTAGCTGTAAACAACGTATGTTATGATCTGACGGTTTGAATTAGAATGTAGGACAGTGTTTTGAATATGTAGGTGTCATGATCAGTTTGAAGGAAACTAAAGTCTACTGGGGTACAAAGAAAGTTCAAAGAGCATGCGGTTTTCATTTTTGATCGATATACATGAATATATATTGTAAGAATTTTTATACATTCTTTCAAACGAATGTAGAATCTCGGAATCAGGTGGAACATGTCGATCGATCAGCTTAAGGTACGCTTGCCGCGGTTCGTTCGTGGATGGGTGACCATCGTAACATACCAAGACCGACATTCATGGTCTTTGACAGTCGTTACGGATTGTCAGAAACCCGAAAGTCTGACAACCAGTCTTACCAAGGGGTATCGCATTACCCAGTAACTGGGTTGTGGAGGTCAGATAGGTAGTTGCTCCATATAAAATACTGGTATACAGCTGCACAGAGGCGTCTCTAGCCCATGTAGCGCCCGTGTGCAAATATTACCCAAGCGCCCCCTAGTAAATAAAAAAACCGTCCACTGTTAAGCGCACGGTCAAAATGGAATGGGTACAAAGTTCAAGTAACAGCACATCAAGTTACCACAAATTGTCAAATTTCCCCAATGGATAATAAACTATTGTTTGGAGATGAAGAAGAAATTCGTCGGTTTTGGATACCATGGTGTGCTGTTGACTGTATATTTATAATTATACAGGGTGTTCTGGTGTTTACCCTAACAAGCCAAAACGTACCCATGTTAACATGTCTATATAGATGTTATGTTACATCATATCAATGTCCAAATTTTGAAATTTCTTCTGATATCAAACAAAGTTCAATATCAATTGGGAACATTTGACTTTGAGAAGCTCACTGCGAGCGAGGGCCACTGTACACACGGGTAAAAAGTATTTTTAGGAAGGAAAGAGTGACTAGAAAAAACAAAGCACAAGTTTATGGTTTTTTTTTCAAAAAATATTTTGTGTTTTCAGTTTTCAGACTGAAATTTGGTAGCGTAGCTAAATAATTTTTGACGAGTGCTCCGACCCCGTCGAAATTCGCAACAGTTGTGCTTGTGGCACACTAATTCAGCTAATATCAAAATTAAATCTTACTTATTAGGTAAATTTCAATCAAAAGAAAAGCCGCAAATATGAAGTAAATTTCATATTTACATGTTTACTCAAATATAAAACTTAATCCATGGCGCCAAGGCTTATTTCGCAAAATTACGTGTAGCGAGCGGTAGAACAGTGCGGCACGCGTCACGCGTACTCACGCTTTTCAGAAATGCCGCGCGCTTGACGTTCGTTCATGGCATGGCAATTTGAACGTTATTGTCTATCCCAAACAGTTGAATTCGCATTATTCGCAATATGATTTTCGGCGTGTTTTCAAACGAATCATTGAAACATGTGTCGCCGAGTGATGCGACACTCACTACTACACTCAAAATATAATCTTTAATAATGTTTATTTCATGTTGAAAAAAAAGTTAATATTATACAAACCGCTCGCAAGCGAGCGGCGCTCGGCGCCCCCTAGGACCGCTGCGCCCGTGTGCAACGCACACCCTGCACAATAGGTAAAGACGGCCCTGCAGCTGCATCCGATTAGACTGGAAAGCCAACCACAACATAGTTGAGAAAAGGCTAGGCAGATGATGATGATCTAATTTCCACTGAATGCGAATCAAACAGAAATTCGATTTGCTCGGAATTTCCTTGCACACGCGTAGATAAGTAAGCAGTACGTACTCCAGTTATGTATGTCCAGTCACGAGCATAAGTATGTTTTATTCAAAAGCAATTTTCTCCTTTATTTTTGAGGGAAATTATGTTACAAAAAAATTGGGTAATTTGTTGTTTTTTGTTGTTGTGTTTTTGTGTTATTATTATGTTGTTGTTATTTTGTGTTGTTTTTTTTTGTTTTATGTTGTTTGTTATGTAATTTTATGTTGTTGTTTGTTGTTGTTGTTTTATGTTGTTTGTTATGTAATTTTATGTTGTTGTTGTTGTTTTTTTGTTGTTATTACGCACATAGTATTTTCGAACCCATAGGTTTATGTAAAGTGTCGTATTCCAACGTTGCATTCATCATTTCACGAAAAAATCGCAATTGAAAGTTGCCAAGTGTTGACATATTAGTGTTCGTGACTGTCCACTTGAGTTGTGGTATTGTTATATGTTATCTCAGTACTGTGATGTCTGTATTTGTAGATATCATTGCAAACATTGTGCGGTTTGGTTGCCCGTTGCAACCAAACCGCACAATGATTGCGTGGAACAATAGCATTAATCATATTTTGTATGTCTGATGATAACAATAGTATTGTTAGCAGTGCAACTAGCCTAATTTAACTACCCACTTCGGGATTTTTACACGAATCTATTAACAAAATTGAGTAGCTAGATAGAAAGAAAATACATTTATTTAGCACAGACTAAGACACACAATTCAACAGATAGTCAGATAATAGTCGTAAATCAGATTAAAAAAACTGGCCAAGTGCGTGTCGGACTCGCACATGAAGGGTTCCGTACCACAAGGCAAAAACGCCGAAAAAAAACACGCATGTTGTATGGGAGCCCCCCTTAAATATTTATTTTATTCTGTTTTTAGTATTTGTTGTTAAAGCGGCAACAGAAGTACATAATTTGTAAAAATTTCAACTGTCTAGCTATCGCGGTTCTTGAGATACAGCCTGGTGACAGACAGACGGACGGACGGATAGACAGCGAAGTCTTAGTAATAGGGTCCCGTTTTTACCCATTGGGTACGGAACCCTAAAAAAGATAAAAATAAAAAGTGCAAAGTCCGATGTAAGAAATTAGCAGGAATGTGTGCCTCACGGCTGCGCCAAAAAGGCCCAGTTCAGCAAAAATGCCAGACAACTAGCAAGCTACTGGCAATTTAAATGTTATTAAAATTCGTTTTCAGAGAAGCTTAACGACGCAATCTCCTCTCCCGTCAGCCCACAACAATCAACAATGAACTTCGCAAAATTAAATTTAAATTGCTCCACAAGTCCACATACAAATATGTATCAACGAACGTCGTTGAGCACATAAATCCAGGCGCATCCAAGAGTAATGTCTTTCACTTCGCCGTAAAAGGGGGAGACTCCCCCCGAAGGCCCCCATTCACCCTCTGTAAATGGGTGCCTTCCAGAGGTGTACGGTCGATGAAATTTTTAAAGGCTCTTAGACGATAGGTATTTTTATTGGATCTTCGAAGGGGTGAAATATGAGTGTGCGGATTCAACGTGATTTGTTTAGCTTATTGAGTTTTGGTATTGTGGTTGAATTATAGTTTTAGTTAAGATTTTAGGACTTACTTTGTCTGTTTATTCGGTTAATACAGTCAGTCAGTCAATTATTGATTTTGTTGCTGACTGACAGACAGCATAACCTCAACCATTAAAGAAAGAAAACTATAGGAAGAAGTGCGTTTTTGGTGGTTGCACTAATCGGGATTTTTCAAAATTAAGGGGCCCAAATGGGAGTCAAGTTTCTTCGCAAGTAACAACAATTATATAGTTAAAATACCTACTAATATTTCAACAATAAGCAAAGATTTAGTGGGTACAGTCAGCATCAAAAGTCGATTAACACTTCAGTTTTTTTAATCTCAGTTATTGAGCAAAATATTAACACTTTAGTTTTTTTTTAATCTCAGATAATGAGCAAAATATCTGTTCAAAATTGCATTGTACTTCTGCTGCAATTTTGAACAAATATTTTGCTCAATAACTGAGATTAAAAAAAACTGAAGTGTTAATCGACTTTTGATGCTAACCGTACCAAAACGTCTAAAATTCAGTATTATGATGTCAGGGGCAAACCGCAAATGACGTCACGTCACCTAAGGTTACGCAATACCTTCCACTTCCACTGTCTGAAAGCTGATGAGCTAACAAGAATGTGTACCTATGTAAAATGCAGGTGAGTGACTGCCCCTATTTATCTCCAGACGTTTGACCTGATTTACAGAAACTTTTACCTTGTCTGTAGATATTTCTAGTACTCTCTGTGAAATACGAAGAATTTTACAGTAGGTACGTAAAAGAACTAAGAACGAACCATGCAACCAAATGGTATATTGAATTAGTGTAATACAATCGTTCACTTTTGTCACTATTCACCTAATTATTATTTCTCTTCATAGTAATGTTGTGTGTTTTTAGTCTTTTAACATAATTGACATTTTCGCTAACCACAATTGAATCGAAACAAAAAAACCGGCCAAGTGCGAGTCGGACTCGCACACGAAGGGTTCCGTACCACAAAGCATAAAACGCCGAAAATAACGTTTCTTTTATACCCCTTTAAATTGTAACTTTATTTTATTTTTATTATTTGTTGTTATAGCGGCAACAAAAATACATCATCTGTGAAAATTTCAACTGTAGCTATTACGGTTCATGAGATACAGCCTGGTGACAGACAGACGGACAGTGGAGTTTTAGTAATAGGGTCCCGTTTTTACCCCTTGGGTACCTACGGAACTCTAAAAACTGACTTATAGCGGTCGTTGAATCCGAAAAAACATTATTAGTTTCGCTAACTAATTTAATTTGATCCTTTACGGCGATTTTTGAAAATTCACCCTCTAAAGAGGAAAACGTTTATAATGAAGTTCATCTTAAGATTAGAATATAATATTCTTTATTAAGTACCTACACTATACGAATACCAGGGGGCCTAAAAAGGCCACTTTGGCAGAATCATAAAAGGATAACATTATGAATCATAATGGACAGTTAACTGTTAAGTTAATCGTATCAAATTCCATTGGTGAAGGATTTTTCAGTAATTTTTTTTTGTCTGTGCCAAAATACCAATCAATCCAATCCAAATCCAATCCCGATTTCTTTGATAATACCTACGTAGTGCAGCGAAAAAAGAAAAACACGGACTGTCTTCGCCATATTATGATTCATAATGTTATCCTTTTATGATTCTGCCAAAAGTGGCCTTTTTAGGCCCCCAGAGCTAATAACAAAAATCTCGATGTTTTGCAAAGCAGCGATAGTAACTACATACGAAGCATTTCCCTCCGCAATATAATTTATTTGTGATGCACTTACCTTAAAAAGAAAACAACGACATTTTTATGTACAGAAAAAGCATTTGTTCTTTAAAAAGCGCCATTCAGATAATTCGAGGCTCAAAAACCCATCCTGCTCACCCCACTTTATCATAATATTAGGATACAAGTGGCTGGTAGCCAGGCGGGGTACCAGGAGAGCATATTATTATAGCACGTATGCAGGCCATAACGCGGCTAACTGCTACCGAGCTTAGCTAAGATAAAGTGCGACAGTTTGATGTATGTTGTTGAGGTGCTTGCAATACTAAAGGATCAGACTGGGAGGTTTTGTAATGAGGTTTTGTGTCGCAATTAGATTGGATTTATGTTACTTCTATTTTAACGTCTTAGATTTTGATTATCAACCACCGCTCGCTCAGACTTGATAAGACTCAAAGGACCGGAATAATTTATGAAGCGTAAGTAGATAGTATTACGAGATGACCTGCACGCGTCCCGCGAGGGTTGGTTTGAGGTGGCGAGGGAAAAGAGTTCCTGGAAGGAGTTGGGGGAGGCCCTTGTCCAGCAGTGGGACAGTAAAGGCTAGCCAAAAAAAAAAACGTCTCAGACGGACAGACGGACAGTGGAGTCTTAGTAATAGGGTCCCGTTTTTACCCTTTGGGTACGGAATCCTAAAAATTCAGAAAGAACGCTAAGCGAAAACGAATTAATAGCGCAGGCAATAGAAGCAAGAATATCCCAATGGATATAAGCAGGATTGACAAGCGGGAATCGTCGAGTTCGGAATATACATGTTGCATTTAGGTACCCAAGTCTTTTTTTTTTATTGATTTGCTCATGACTCAAGTCTAGGTCAGAGGTGACAGAGACAAAGTCGACGATGGAGTGAGCTTACCCAGAAGAATTTAAATTATGATTCATAATGTTATCCTTTTATGATTCTGCCAAAGTGGCCTTTTTAGGGCCCCTGTTGCTAGGGATCGACACTTTTGACAGCTCACTTTAAGCTCACTTCACCTAAGTTTCCACGGTGAGATTTTTCACAGAATAGCACTGCACTGTTATAGTACTCCCACATTTCCCCTTTGTAATAGAGGGCAAGCTTATTGCAGGTTCAATAAACTACTCTGTACAATCTCAATTTCCAGATTTACAGGCGAACCCGATGCGTATTAAGCACGCTATACACGGTTTGAAACCTAATACGACGAAATTTGGCTTCAAACCACTGTCTGCACTGTTTTAAACTTAGGTTTGACACCACCGTTTCAAACCGTGTATATCGTGCTTAAGATCGTCATTTCACACATGCCCTGTCAAACGTCGCCGAGCCAGACATTAGTGCACAAAGGGATGCCGACACAAAGGGCGCACGGCGGCGGCGGCGGAATCTACCCTACCGTCTACACCGACACTTATGACGTGCTGCTGGAAACTACAGAAGTAGAACTACTACTAATAGATCTTCTAGAAGGAAGAACATACAAAAAAGGCTGAGAAATACTGTAAGGATTCTGCTTTCCCCGACTATTCAGCGCTGGGGCTCTGTCTCGTATAGGGTCTTAGCATTATGCTAAGCGATGGCCGTTTTGCGTAGATGTAACGCATACTTTCGAGGTATTCCACTCAGAGCACTGATTTCAACCGCACTTGGACGAACTGCTGTGAAAAGTCCTTCATTGAGATGGACCACTTCTCGTCGTGTGAGGACAAGACTCCCAAATTGTTTTTTATTTGTTTGTTTTTTTTATTTTTATGCTTCACTTTTGCCGCTTATAAACGTATTTTCTTTTCTTTCTTTCTTTCTTTTCTTTCTTTCTTTCTTTTCTTTCTTTTCTTTCTTTTCTTTCTTTTCTTTCTTTTCTTTCTTTTCTTTCTTTTCTTTCTTTTCTTTCTTTTCTTTCTTTTCTTTCTTTTCTTTCTTTTCTTTCTTTTCTTTCTTTTCTTTCTTTTCATTTGTTACTTTCTTTTCTTTCTTTCTTTCTATTTGCGAAATGACAGTTACATCATTAAAATGTACCTATTATTAAATCGTCACTAGAAAGTCCAGCGCCCAGTAGTAGACTGATCATGAAACAGTAAATTACTGCAGTACAATCATGCAATCTGCCTAGCCTTTTCCCAACTATGTTGGGGTCGGCTTCCAGTCTAACCAGATGCAGCTAAATACCAGTATTTTACATGGAGCGACTACCTATCTGACTTCCACAGCGCAGTTCCGATACAAGATAATACGATACCGCTTGGTAAGACTGTTTGTCAGACTTTCGGGCTTCTGAAGACCCGTAACGACTGTCAAAGATCCACGAATGACAGCCGGGACCAACGGCTCAACGTGCTTTCATTTCATAATGGATGGTCACCCATCCGACCGCGGCAAGCGTAGCTTAACCTTCGATCTAAGCGTGAGAGTGTTATTATTTAGCCACGAGCCCCTTTAGTAGCCCCTGCAGCACAATCATTGCTTTTGTTATATCACAAGAGACTCATCATTCTCCTGTCCTTATCCCAATTTATTTGGTATCGGCGCAACATGTCTTTTTCTTCCATACTTCTCTATCAGTCGTCATCTCGGTAGTCACCCCCTTTCTAACCATATTCCACACATTCCATCCATCGTTTCTTTGGTCTTCCCCTACTCTTATAGCCATCGATATCCATACTCAAAACTCTCCTCACGACATTTTCCTCATTTCTTCTTAACACATGACCATACTATGACAACCGATTTCCACACAACTTTTCAGTTACCGGTGCCACTTTCAAACTTTCTTGTATCACAAGAGACTACTTATCAAAATAGTTTTTTTAATAGAGGTACCTCCTACCTTTTCGCATTGATTTTTTCTTGAAGACTTAAGATGTAATCCTGCCGAATGGCATAATGAGCCTTTAATGTTCCCACTGCTGGGACACAGGCCTCCTCTCGGTGGGCTGGGCGGGCCCAGTGCGGGTAGATTGTGCGGATAGATGTCACGTGTCTTGCAATCCTGCTGAATATTCGTCAAATACTCGTGTAACGTATAGTGGAAGGTTTAGAGCTTCTGCTCCAATCTGTTGTGTGCCAACAGTTCAGACTTTAACAGTAGGTACATTACATAGCATGTCTGGGGACAAAGTTTAGATACAGTTTCTATGTAACAAATGCAATTTATTGTGTTGAGAAGAAAATAGACGAAGAAAGAATAGTGGTTTGTGTGACACAAAGGAAAATAAATATATTTCGTGGCTGTGGAAGAAAAATAAATACATGTCATGCCGTTCTTTGTTGGTGGTCAGTTCATGATTTTTTTTTTCTTAAATATTGCTAGAGCTTACTAAAACTTATGACAGGTTTTCTATCCACGGTTTGGATCGTTTACACGAATCGTATGTTACCTACGGGTTTAAAAAAAGTTGTTCCGTGTCATGGGTAGTAAAATTAACGGTAAAAAAACAGCGTGTTATGTAACAAAAAAACTAAACTTTCTGTAAATGTCGCCTGTTCCGATTCAAGCACGAAAACTGTATTGATCTATCGTAAGCACGACTTGGAATACCGGATTTTTTGGGAACCGGTACCTACCATTAATCTTAGTGTGATAGATACCGGTACCAGAGTAGTACCTGTACTATTGGAATTTCTAATCAGCGCAGCGGTACTGTACCGCTTCCAAAAGTTAGAACAAGACAACAGAAATAGTAAGTAAAAAGGATAGTTAATCGACATTAGAAAAATAACTTCAAGGCTGCCAACCGTAGGCGCGGGTTTGCGAACGGCGAGCAATGGGCAGCTCACCGTCCGGTAAGGACCAGGCCCGGGTCGACAGCGCGTTGTGTTCGACGCGCGCTTCAAAGAGATGTCTGCACTAACTGACGGGGTCCGCCAGTGCCGATGCCTGCCAGGGTCACGGGTTGTTTAAAAGAGATACCATGGCCATGGTTTTAGTCAGTATACGTCTGACACGCCCTCCCGCTCCGCCCAGAGCGGGAGAAGTTATTTGATAATTACCCACCCAAAAAAAAGGCTGCCAACCGTACGAGGTTCCTCGTATGTACAAATATGAGATTTGTGGTACATGCCGGGTACCTGAACTTGGTACCGGTACTTGTTAGGTGGAGTCCGACTAAAATGGCAAAAACCGCTACAGAACCAGTACTTTTGGTACCGGTTCCAAGCCCTGATCCGAAACCTGTGCACCAACAATAAAATAGCGGAAAATTCTAAATTGTGTAGGTACTGTTACCAACGGTTGATACTATTCGCAGCAGTTTTCCGAATAAAGTGAACAAAACATTTTAAAGTTTTCAATAAACCTCGAAGAAAACTTTGCGTTTCTTGAATTTATACAGCGTTTCTTCTACCGGAGTTCGGTTGTTCGAATCGTGCGCCCTACTTTTGCGATATTCGGGCAAGCGAGAATTTTGAAGCTGTCCAATTTTCGAAGATATAGGAGGGATTTTGGCATGTTTGCAATTTTGGCACACATTCTTGCTACGTAAGCTATATATATAGTGGCTGCAAATGTAGAACTAATTTAGGAAAAACATAAACATTTTAAAATATACGATGTACAGACGCCAGCATATAAAGCTACCCGAAGCTGTAAAATTTTCCCAATCAACTTTGAACCTTATACTTTGGCGAAAAAGTTGAATATCTATTAAAGAACACCAGCCCGTATTACCTATTACATAATCTATGCTAACAGACTTAGATCGCCGCGGAACGTTTATTCGAGGAATAAAATTGACGTTTGACAGTTTTTGTATAAAATAACTGTCAAAATTTCAAAATTATTCCTGGAATAAAGTTATCAGATGATTGAAAAATCAGCCCTTATAATAATAATATGTACAGACAACAAAAGAGATAAGTATGCTGATCGTCGGATATAGTTGAAGTTTAGTAAGAAACCGATGGATGTACTCGAAAAAAAAAAAATATTATTAGAAAACAAACAGCTCATTTATCAAATTAAATTTCAGTCGACAACATCCATCGGTTTCTTACTAAACTTCAACTATATCCGACGATCCTGCATACTTATCTCTTTTGTTGACTGTAAATTTGTATATAAAAAAATAAAAGAGGGAAAGAATTATAGGGCATCAAAAAATTTATTCGCATCGCTGTCAACAGGAAATGTGTTCAAAAGACTGGCAGCATTGCCACGTTGGGCAAAAAATAGGCCAGCTCTCTCTGGTCACGTGAAGACTCGACCAACCGCCTGGCGATATCTCGAATAACAAAATAAAAATTATTTCCAATCTCGAGGTGTTAACACAACATATCCTAAGGTTTTCGCCAATTCTGAGTAAGTTCGATTACCCTGGCAAATTAGTTCGTATAAATTCTATTCAATATTTAAATTCTGGTAGACAGAGTAAACTATAGACTGCTGCATATATCTTCTTTTTCATTGACACAAGAAAAAGATAAATATATTAACGTCACTAGCAAAGAAAAGAGACAGAGTAAGAATATTTCTGTCCCTTACTGCGTGTCGGCTAAGCACATCAATGTGCACAACAAGTTTGACGTTTATGAATGAAATAATAAAAACTACACCGCGATTAAACGGAAAATAAGATCTTTTTCGTGCATAATTCAATAATAGTACATTTGCGCAACTGTAAAAATAGTAAGGTGAAGTGTAATAAGCCGTAAAAATGATAGTATGATGAAGATTGCCGGAATTTTTGTCCCTTTCGGTGACACGGATACCATGAGTCTATAGATTACTCAGTCTACGTAATCTAAAGTAGCGCTAGTTTCACATCTACCGTCTTGAAAAATACCGTCTCCTATGTATAAAATTTATGAAAATGTAATGCCAAATGGCAGGGGCGTCCCGTAAGCCCGTTTAAGTCTGTAGCCTTCTGTATCAAAGGAGTATTGTGATGCTCACTAACAACTTTTCTGCTCCATCACTCACATGCGCTCTGGAGATCCTTTAGCTTTGTGCTACGTTATTGCTTGAACGAAAGATAATACTGGATTTCTTTTATGCAGGGGCTAGCTGCAACATTCATTTTCAGTGTTTGGTTACGGCATTTCATACAAACTTTCAAGCCCTTATTTTTCGAAATGAATGAACCGATTTTAATGAAACTTCATACGCTTAAGCAGGATACAAAGTTCTAAAAAGTTAGTTGAGAACATTTTCAAAAAAAGATAACTGGAAATCTCTGTTTCTATGGAAAATTTAAAATCGGTCTGATTTGGCTGTAGCACTATTTTTCGCAAATGTTCTCTACTAATTTTTTAGACCTTTGTATCCTGCTTATGTGTATGAAGTTTCATTAAAATCGGTTCATTCATTTCGAAAAAAAAGGGCTTGAAAGTTTGTATGAAATGCCGTACGGCGTAAACGCTCATAAGGAAAAAAAAAATTTCTATTAATTAAATTATAATTAATTATTATAATTATTAATTAATTTATATTAATTATATTAATTATTATTCTATTAATTTATTATTATTAATTATTTTATTTATTTAAATTATTATTACTTTATTTTATTAAATTATTTTTCTCTATTAAACTCGAATGAAGGTGTACTCGTCCTGTACTTACATACATATCTGCTAGCTCCTACGGGGATCTAATCGTAATATTGTTTTGTGTTCATTCTCTTAACCCCAAAAATTTACTGTTGTTGTTTATATCTAATCGCATGCTGCACTGGCTGACGTCATCACGTCAACGCCGGCTGTCGCTGAAAACCAGCGCTGGTGCTCTATCTTGTATAGGGTCTTAGCATTATGCTGAGCGATGGCCGTTTTGCGTAGATATGACGCATACTTTCTCCCAAATTGTTATTTTGTTTTATTTTCGCTTGTGTTTTTATTTTTATGCGTCATGTTTGCCGCAAATAAACGTATTTTGTTTCTTTCTTTACTGTGATTGATGATATGGTTAGAAAGGGGGTATGACTACCGAGATGACGACTAATAGAGAAGTGTGGAAGAAAAAGACATAATAATAATATTCCACAACTATAATATTGACATATTGCGCCGAACCCAAATAAATTGGGATAAGGACAGGAGAATTGTGATTCTCTTAAGGGAGTCTCGTAACAAATATGTATTTACAGAATTATTATAATCATTAGAATCAGTAATACAACTTGTTAAGTTATTATAATCCTCACGCAAAATACGCGCATTGACGTGGAGTTGCGGATACCAGCCCGTAGTACATATATAATCCTCAAATTTTAAGAATTCATGAAATAGTCATTCAGTAGGATTACTTGGTTTTAGAGAGTTATGTTGATGACTTTAATTATTATAATTCTGTAAATACATATTTGTTACGGGCGCGAATCATATTTAATCAACGTACAACTTAATACTGACCAGCAAAAAATTTAATTTCGCGGGCTACCGCGGAGCTTTCGCCAATCGTACGCAAATACTTTACCGGATGAAAATGGGATAAAGAAAACTCAGTTACCAATTGAAAAAGAGCCGTACATAGGGCCCCATTTTATGTTTGTTTTCCTCCTAATTTAACTTAATCCTTATAATACGCATACGATACCCTACTTCTGAAGTTTTAAACTTAAATCCTACCCTACAAATACTTATTTCCAAAGGGTCAGAGTTTCCGTAGCAGCCTACTAGTGAAAGCTCTTAAAGGTGAAGCTGTTGATTTCAGTTAGTTGGACGGATGCAGCAGGAATCCCATTAATATCCGTCGTGGCATGGTGAAATTGAAACTTATGGGGAATTATGTTGAGTTATGAAACGATGACTGGTGAACTGGTGATGGAGTGACGCGTGGAAGAATTAATATTTTCGTACGATGGTTATTTTGTCACAACTTTACAAGGTCTTACTTAATAAGACGTCTAAAGATTGAATTTATCAAAAGATGATGTTTTTGTATTCTAATCTAGGTAAGTATGTTGTGGTTGTGGCACTGGTTAAGCGAATTGTACCATAAAACATTCTAAACATCCTATGGCATTCGGCAATAGTGTAGCTTTCAAACTATTTTTTTTTTTTTTGTAATCGGATCAGCTGTAGTTTCAGAGATTATCTCTTCAAACAAACAATTGTTTATAAATTTCTTGATCATCTGGGAGTTGGATAAAAAAATTATAATATATCATACTTTTCAAATAATTTTCAAAATTAGGTGCAAAATAATACCCAAGCCAAAGAAAATCTGAAAGAAATTTAAAAGAGAAAAAAAATCCATACTAATACATATTATAAATTCGAAGGTAACTCTGTCTGTATTACTTTTTCACGCCTAAACCACTGAACGGATTTCGATAAAATTTGGCAGAGAGATAGATGGACATAGGATAGTTTTGATCGACATACCTTGCGGACGAAGCCGCGGGCGGAAGCTAGTGTGCATATAAGTCCAACTCGATGTGTTTACGTAAACAAACCGTCCATAGATTTTATGTTCTCACTTATCTTAATAAAATTAAAAGTATGAACACAAATTGAATTTGCCACTTCTTTCCAAACAAGTTTTACTAACTTTCTAAATAACTGATCGACTTCTTTACAAATCAGAAAGTGCCTGGAAATGGTGTTATGCGTGTCTTTTTGCATTTGACAAAAATTATGTTTAGTACCTACTTTTATTATTTATTTAATATTCAAACAACAAGATCCATTTTGTAAGTAGAAAAAAAAAGAAAAGAAAATGAAATATTTGAAATGAGTTTTTTTTATTAATTTCACTACTATTTAACCTGGGGTAAACAGTGGTACAGATTGGTGCAACGTAACATGAAATGTAACGCACAGGTTGAAACAAATTTGCCTAGTTGTTGTGTTACATTTCATGTTGCACTGCCTAAAGAAAGGATCATTTGTGTTAAATTTCATCTTTCGTTTTCTCATCTTTACCCGTTACAAACAACCCGTTTTTGTAACATCTGTTTGGCATAATGCTGAAATTTACCTTTTTGGCACACCGCACACTATGTTTTTTAAAGCATTGTCAACTTTTTTATCTCGTATTTCCTGTTTCATGAACTGTTGCCAAATAAATGTTTTTCTTTATGTCTTTCTATTCACTTCTCTACCTCTAGAATCAAAACTGTTGAACTATCGAGTTACCGATTAATTGTAAATACCTTTATCTAATTGATATGCCATAGTGAGAGTGTTACAAGCCTAAATGAGCGGCAAATCACTCACGACTTGATCAAACAATTGGGATCAGTCCACTTGGAAGGGTACTTAGGTTATTGAACCAGGTATGAGCAGCATGTAATGCTATCAGCTTGCGGTTTCCAAATGGTAGGTGTAATTGATTGATCATGAGGAGATAATTTATATAATCGGTGCAGAACTAGGTATATACCTATTTTGGCTGAGTATCCAATCTTAGTGTCTCGTTATGTTAATTACTTTGCATACCTACTATTGTATAGAAGGAAGTTTTTCTAACTGAACAGACAGCTGTGCTGCTGGGGAGTATGTTGCGCCACTTCTTCTCCCCAGCGAAAGCACTAGGAAGTGTTGAAGGGTGGGCGTTTTGGAGGGCTGTCTTATGTATTTTGACGTTCAAAAAGTGCTGATTCTCAGCCTCATCATCTGCCTAGCCTTTTCCCAACTATGTTGGGGTCGGCTTCCAGTCTAACCGGATACAGCTGAATACCAGTATTTTACATGGAGCGACTGCCTCTCTGACCTCCACAACCCAGTTACTGGGTAATACGATACTCATTGGTAAGCCTGGTTGTCAGACTTTCGGGCTTCTGACTACCCGTAACGACTTTCAAAGATCCACGAATGACAGCCGGGACCAACGGCTTAACGTGCTTTCCGAGGCACGGATGGGTCACGGTATGTAAAGATGGTCACCCATCCACAGACCAACCGCGGCAAGCGTAGCTTAACCTGATCGATCGACCTGTGCGGCTGTTATTATTTAGCCACGGGCCCCTCACGGATTCTCAGCCTAATTTGGATAAATGACTTTTGATTACGATTTTTACCTATACATCAATAAAAATTAAAGATGTTTTGACATGCACGTTTGAAGGCTGAAATACGTACTGTATGCGTATGAGGAACAGGGTGTAAAGTTCACTCATCCTCCAAAGAAAAGGGAGAATCCTCCGACCAGACGGGTGTTGTGTCTATTGAGCAGCTGCCCAACGATTGATGTTGGGAGTAACTAATTCGCGCGTTCTACCGGGACATTAATTAGTTACTTCTTATAACATTAGCTAAGAAAAAAGCCAAAGAAAGTCCCGTCAAAATCGGTCCAGCAGTTTCGGAGATTAGCCTGAACAAACTGACAGTTCAATTTTATTTATTTGTATAGTTGGTGGTAATTAGTGGTTCTCCCTCTCTCTTCACTCACACACACTCACTTCCGTTCAGTTTTTCCCTCTCCCCACTCACGTGCCTTGTCAAGTACCTAGCTATGGAAATAGTAACAGACGTTTATTACGTAGGTCCAATATGTGTAGGTGGTTTTATTTACTTTATCGTGTTAACCTACTTAAACTCTACAGCTTCCAATATTAATTTATATAAGGTTCATATTTTCAATTCAATTACTTATTGCTAATTAATTCCCACATTTTTTTCTTTAAAATTATCATTTGTCGTTATAATATCATCTACAGAAGGGCTTGTGGCTAAGAAATAACAGTCGCAGAGTTCTATCGACCAGGTTAAGCTACGCTTGCCGCGGTTGGTCCGTGGATGGGTGCCCATACCAAAACCCCCTCCGTGCCTCGGAAAGTCAAGCCGTTGATCTCGGCTGTCATTCATGGATCTTTGACAGTCGTTACGGGTCGTCAGAAGCCTGAAAGTCTGTCTACCTGTCTTACCAAGTGGTATCGTATTACCCAATAACTGGGTTGTGGAGGTCAGATAGGCAGTCACTCCATATAAAATACTGGTATTCAGCTGCATCCGGTTAGACTGGAAGCCGACCCAAACATAGTTAGGAAAAGGCTAGGCAGATGATGATGAATATTATCATATTTCCCACGTTTTATTATTGTACACACAATGACTCTACAGATGTTGATAAAACATTTAATATCGTCTGAATGTTACCAGTTTCTTATGGATAATATTTCAAAATGACAACTAGGTACTCCGATAAAATCCATCTAAAATCCATTAAAATTATCTATTTAAAATCGCCTCCATCAAACATTTAAATTATGTTCCATTTCAAATATTATATTTGAAAGAATTTGTTAACTAAGTTACCTACATAAATATCATAATCAAATCATTTATTTGCTTAATACAGGTAGATACCTATAAACAGATGTTACAAATAAATATAAAGTACACTGTATCATTACCTAATAAGGTGTGCAAATATTTATATTATTATTATTAATTTGATTAAACAATTATTAAAATGACATTACAAAATTATTATAATAAAAAATTAATTAATTAATTCAAAATGCTACAAATGTCAAAGTTTTAAACATAAAAATTGTCAGATGAATTACCTATATAATTCATGTCATAGACGTAACACTCAAAAAAAAAAAAACACTTAAACATATGAATGAGTTTAAAATACCGGCAGTTTGCCAATTATGGAATTAGGGCTCAATTTAATAGACAACGCCCCATACATTTATCGGGCAAAGTTCCAACACGGATAGTTATGCAGTTTTATAACCTATTACACACTATCCACTAAAATGACTTCAATGTTGGCAGTAAAGCTTTGTTTTCATAAGAAATCGGTGAAGGAAAACATCGTAAGGAAACCGGCATGTCCTAAAACCAAAAAATTGGAAGACATGTGATATCTACCAACCTGCACTGGGCCCGCGTGGTGGCCCACTCCCTCTCACAGAAGGAGGCCTGTGTCCCAGGCAGTTTAACATTAAACACAGGTTGATTATAACAACATTATAAGTTGATTATTATACTATTTATAATATAACCGAACCGCTCTTCTAGGGCACTGTAAGTTTGAACAATATTCTTTGCACAAATCTACTTACATCTTCTGGACATCTTAATCAAAAAATGAGTAGATGTAGTAAAAACAATTTTAAAGTACAGTTGGCTCGTAGAGCTACAGTTTGCTTATGCCAACAGCGCCTAGGAAGCAACTAGATACACTATAATAATTAGAAGCAAACAATTCATAATTATTCGTCGAATTGTGTCCGGTATGCATGTATACCACATACATACCGGACACAATTCGACGAATTCCAGGCAATTGATTAACACATCTCCAAGGATCATAATGATTAGAAGGAAGGAAGTTAATGATTAGAACCTGGAATTTGTCGAATAGCTATCCACATATAGCCAGAATGTGTTCCTAAATTGTGTACTTTCACATGTTTCAAACGATCCTCTTTCTTCGGAAAAGGGTACGAATGGCCACAAAGGGAG
Source organism: Oligia fasciuncula (assembly GCA_963082905.1). Lineage (NCBI taxonomy): Eukaryota > Metazoa > Arthropoda > Insecta > Lepidoptera > Noctuidae > Oligia > Oligia fasciuncula. Next base: position 18,951,815 of record OY720397.1, read on the forward strand.
CTACGCGTCTCTTTAGGTTTTACTAGACACGTATAGGATCAGATGAAGTATAGATATTTATCGACCCACCCGTACTGTATGCCTGTACTTATGTTACGCTAGCTTCTTCATTTTAATTAACACCTCAAAACAAAATTGTACAGATTGTAATTTGGCGAAAGTATATAATACTATATTATTATGCTTTTAATTAAATTCGTTGTTCGACTCATATCTAGACAAAATTCTTAATTACTTTTATGATGGGTATTTAGTCTGAACGGCCCAAATCGAACAGCCCGCGGGCCATTCGACCGTAAACAAAAATTGTCTACGTTCCAAAGGACCGCTGATAAAAATATATAAGTATAAAAAACTCACCTAGAATTTGATCTCTTCGACGAGTCGTGTTTTTTCCCTCCCTGTAGATTCGGCAGATCTTTCTGCCTTTTCTTAGTTTCTCTCCATATCCTGTAGTACAGTATACACATGACAGTCACTGGCACATAAAACGCCGCTATCGCTGTCCCGAACGTAATGAACTGGTTAGTTTCTATGAACTGAATAAAGCACTCGTGCGGTGGCACTTTCCGCTCGCCGTCGATGTACGGCCACGCGTATATCCACGGCGGCCACAACAACAAACTGAACCCCCACGCCCCGCCTATCATCATCGTGGCTCTTCGTGTAGTCCTCTTAGCCCTATACGTCAACGGTCTCGTCACACTGAAGTACCTATCGAAACTTATGATGAGCAAGTTGAGCACTGACGCGTTTGATGCGAGATAGTCCAGCGCGAGCCACGTGTCGCACACATGCGGCCCCAGCGGCCAGTACCCGTAGATAGTGAACATGGTGAACAGCGGCATCGAGATCAGGCCCACGGCGAAGTCCGCCACGGCCAGGGAGAACAAGAAGTAGTTGCTTATAGTTTGCAGTTGCTTGTCGATCTTGAAGCTGATCATCACCATGGAGTTACCGACGACGGTGAGCACAGATAGGACGCTGCCTATGATGGCGATGATGATCTTCTGCGCGAGACTGTAGGGGCTGGTAGGGAGGTCGATGCCGAGCGCCAAATCAGTGAGGTTGGTGGAGTCATTGAACGCGATGAGCATGCTGTCAACTGGGCGAGCCGCAGGCCGCGCGGACACTCGCGCCCCGCCTCGAGCGCCGACCGAGCGCGCGCTCGCCTGCACACACAGACACACACTATTACATTATGCTACAATACAAACACCATAATAGCTTATAGGTAAAAATACTGGCAAGTACAGGAGATTTCCTCAATACAACAATACAAGGTCACGCACACATGGGGATATAATGAATGTGGAAAATTGCTGATGCGTGCAATTTGTGACTGCAGTGACTTCAGTTTATCCTAACACGATATTGTTAAGACTTCTTACAAATACATTAAACAATCTTGCACATAAATGGGCTTTTTGTTCTTTTGACTTCGTGAGTTGTAATCATAATAATTATCAATTTATAGTTAAGTATTGAATGCAGAAACGAAAAAAATAAAAAGTTTTTTACAAAAAAACATAAATGCGCAAGCTTTTAAATGCGTCCACAATTGACGAAAATATCGATGAACATAAATTAAAAAAAAAAACATATAAATACGAACACATTATAACCTAAGTACTCTTTTTTAGGGTTCCGTACCCAAAGGGTAAAACTATTACTAAGACTTCGCTGTCCGTCCGTCCGTCCGTCTGTCTGTCACCAGGCTGTATCTCATGAACCGTGATAGCTAGACAGTTGAAATTTTCACAGATGATGTATTCCGGTTGCCGCTATAACAACAAATACTAAAAACAAAATAAAATGAATATTTAAGGGGGGCTCCCATACAACAAACGTGTTTTTTTCGGCGTTTTTGCCTTGTTTGCTCGATATCTGTCACCAGGCTGTATCTCAAGAACCGCGGAAGCTAGACAGTTGAAATTTTCACAAATTATGTATTTCTGTTGCCGCTATAACAACAAATACTAAAAACAAAATAAAATAAATATTTAAGGGGGGCTCCCATACAACAAACGCGATTTTTTTGCCCTTTTTTGCTCGATATCAATAATGGCAACAGGTAGGCACTTGAAATACCTATTCACAAAATACTCAGTTGTATTTTTACATTAATAATAAAATAAATATTTAAGGGGGGCTCCCATACAACAAACGTGTTTTTTTCGGCGTTTTTGCCTTGTGGTACGGAACCCTTCATGTGCGAGTCCGACTCGCCACTTGGCCAGTTGTTTTGAAGTTGGTTAAAATAACTGTAATCAGCACCCTATTGCGTAACACACTTTCAATGACAATCTGAATAATTTTGAAGGATACTGCACACATACAAATTTTTCAAACATATGTATGGACTGATCCATTGCTGCATATGTTCGAAAAATTAGTCTACTCAACAACGTAGTTATCGCAACGAATGTTGTTGAATTGTCAAAACGAACATGCTACTGTTAGTCTCTTACGCAAAACAACCAAATCTCGCAACTGAGAAATTGAGGCTGCAGAGCTATATCTACAAATACAGAATCCCTAAATATCACAGGTATTCGAAGCTTCCATCGCCTGTAATAACGGTTTTTTGATGTACAATGTGCGTTTTGATAAATATATGCATACAACGATTACTATAGCGCGATTTCGGTTAGCAGATCCATCAAATTTTGACAGGCAATACGATACCGCTGACCCAGTTTGTGAAACAGTTTTACTTCTCTATCACTCGAGATGAGAATAATAGACTAACACAAAAGAATTGAAAACGTAAGGCTTTTACGCCATCGCCCAAATTGAAACTTAAATTTCAAAGTTTTCTATTTCCTTCATTTTGATGTTCTACGTTTAGGAACCACCTATCCGTAAAAATTTGGTTGATGATGGTTGCCTTAATTAGGAGTTACCTAGTAGGGATTAGAAATCAAAATCAAAAGTCATTTATTCAAACAATAGCCGAGAATCAACTTTTTAAACGTCAAAATTACATGAAATGGTCCTCAAAACCCCCGCCCTCACCACTATACTATTTTTTTTTGGATTTTCCTCTTGGCAGTGACCTGTTAAGAAGTTAATATCACTATTTTAGACAAGCTTTTATTAAATTGCTTTACTTTCGACAGTCTACTTGGTGCAAAGTAGACTGTCGAAAGTAAAGCAATTTAATAAAAGCTTGATTCGACAAACAAAAGAATAAACAGCAAAAATATTGAGCACCAAAAATAATCAAAACTATTTTCCACCGTGTCAGACCAAAAACTTCCGGACAATACACTCGACAAGGTTTTGAAAAATGTTTCCGAGCGGTAAACAAGTCGGTAAACTAGTTCAATAGTTCAAACAAACCGTCGACCGTAGGTTCAATTAAGGTAAGGGACAAAATACCCAAAATGAGTTGAGTATACAGTTTTGTTCAGAATTTTGCGCTCTTTAGAATGGTGTATATGAAAAAATTCTAGCTTAAAAAAAATGTCCCTTACCCTACTGATTTTTGGATTCGAATTTCGAATCAGCCCCATAATAACAATGTATCTGAAAAACTATGCAATATAGCAACTTGAAATGGTGTAATTACCGCCGCCAATCCACTTCAAATAAGGTAAGGGTCTTCCCAATCAACGAATTATTCTTCACACATTTTTTCAACAAGACCTTTACACTATTTTTTCATTATAAATTGGATCCAACGTAGAGATCAATTTAATGTAAGGGACATTACTAACAAAATACGTTGGTGTAAGGGACGTCTATTTTCTTAAACAGCTAACTTATTTAAATAAATGTTAAAACACAGGTAGATAGAGCACTAAAATACAAGATTATGTGTGAAATCAGATCCGAAAAAGGTTAATAACAAAAAAAGTTATAGGCGATTTAGTCCGAAAAAAAACTTTGTCGGCCTCTCCTGAAAAATCGTATTATGTCCCTTACCTCAATTGAACCTACGGTCGACGATTAACGATGGACCAACTTTCAATTTGGTATGGAGTAGGGACAAAGTATGGGAGCCAAACTGAGTAAATAAACCTAGCAATATATTAGGCAACTAGTTAAACAAAAGGCTGGCAAACAAAGGAGTTAGTATCAGATTTGATATCCGTTTATTACACTATCTACGAACTTGTTCTGACCGAGTTGTAGGTAAATGCATTACGTAACACTCAGCTGGCACGGGTAGTGCTATGCGCGACAAGTACGAGTATAGTCCATGAATTTTCCCATAGGTTCTATAGAACAGCAATGGCGCATTTTGTGACACCAGTATCCGTTTGTTACGTATAATACGTGGTGTATTGTAGGCAAAGCTAGATGCTTTGCCTTCCTGGCTTTTGTAAGTGTTTTTTTTTTTTGTATTGTGCGTTTTGTTTGTGCAGAATAAACAATTTTTCTTTTTCTTCTTCTTTATGCGCATAGCAACAACTCAGAAAAAAATATGTTTTCACGTTAAAAATGTATGTAATGTATTTCATTGTTAAAAATGTACAACTACCCACATGTCCTTATTTCGTTGTTTTTCTCAAGCTCACATACAAGAACGGCAAACAAAGCAATACGTTTTAAAAGTAAACGCTCGAGGAATAACTTTCAGTTTGTAAGAAAAGCGCACCCGTAAACGCCCTACATCGTACCTACGCGGCAATAATCCGTAACTAGTTCACCCCAGCACGTGCCGGATCCAACTGGTTTTAACCAGTTCAAACTGAACAACTTAAAGAATTTTTCGTGTAATATCTTTTGAAATCTCCTGTCTTTTATCCTTGTTCGATGTTCATTGTTGAACGCAGATTAAAGCATTTAATTTTAGATGATTTTAGGTGCAATAGAACTAAAAATACTAGTAATATTTGTTGAGAAGCGAAGAAGATGCAAGGACCTGTTTCCGAGCTTTTATTTCTTGCGCCAATTTATAGTTTCCCAGTGAAGTAGATCGCTGAAAGTATCGAAACTTAAGTTCGCATAATTAAAAACAACAGAAGTAAACTGAATTACGTCTGTCAGTCAGAGAAAAATAAAATATATACTTGTAGCTTAGTTGAAATAGGTACTCGTAAAGGTCTTATGCTAGCCCCAGTTGAGATAGGTACCTACACCTGTACAATTGTACCTACATTGTTGCTAAAGCTTACTGTTAGTTTTACTGACTTGCATTTCCCTGTTTAACGAATCCCTTATTTATTATGCTTTGAGGTATTCTACTTCCATACAAAAGTCATTTACCCCGTGACTGATTTCTTTTGTGGCGCTCGCCAAGATTTTCACCTCATGACTTGTAACTTAAATGGCTACAATATTAACAAACATGAATTGAAATATCGAACTTAATATTGTGACTGCATATAAAGAAATCATGTTTTGGTCATAATTCAAAAAGTATTAATTATATATATTTTTTTACATACAATGCTAAAAGGTTATTTTGGCGCGTGGTCAAAATCAGAACTAACGCCGCCATCATACACATTACAATGGCAGTGCCAATTTCACAAATGTTTACCAACAACGCCCCCCTGTCAATGTCATTCAGGCGCCAAAGATCCATAACGCACTCTAGAATGGAAGACGGGAAAGAGTAGGACAGGACTAGGGAGCTTGAAGTGTATTATAGGAAGTACGTATACGTATTTTGCGTACGGGTGGGTAAATCGTTTATTCGATCCACCCCAGCACCTCAAGGAAGGCCAGCAACGCCTTGATGTTACTGACCGTCTCACGGACGGTACCTGGGTTACCCGCGTACTTTGCCCTATTGAAATGTGTAGTAAAAGGAAGAGCAAGACTGATTTTGACTCTTGCTTTCATTGTCATATCGAGAATTTCGACAATTAGTGAGTGACCCTTAGGTATAGAGCAGTAGTTTGCCAAATGCATTGATTATCACAGTTTGTTGTTATTTTGAAACAGGAGGACTCTGATGCCAATCTGCCGAAAGCATAGGCTCCCGGCTCTTGTCTATCCAAGATTCGAAACACGAGCCACTTCTGTCACTGTTTACCGAAATTACCCGAGTGCTAACGAAAATAGACGAACGGTTTAAACATGGCGGAGCGTTGACAAAAATGTTGCAAGTTTTTGAACTTTATTCCCGGGGTCTCTTGGGTACCGGTGCGTTCAGTCGCGTAGTGCCCCATAATACATGATGGCCGACGCTCTAGCGATCAAAGGCACTTTTAAGCCATTGTTTTTTACGTAAATAGATTTTTTTAAATATAAATATTGTGATAAAATTGATGTTACGAATTTGATTTAGGAGTTTTTAAGAGGATGGGTTCACACAATCTCCACATACAAAGACCCGTGTCTCGGAAAGCACTTTAAGCCAATGGTCCCGGCTGTCATTCGTTGATCTTTGACAGTCATTACGGGTCGTCAGAAGCACGAAAGTCTGATAGCCAGTCTTACTAAAAGGTATCGTATTACCCAGTAACTAGGTTGTGGAGAGAGAAATCATATTTAGATGCAGTTTTTTCAGCAGGGAGCGTTAAAAAACCATAACCAAGAAGCGAAACCACGGGACAACTTAAGTAAATACTCTGGGAAGTGGTAAAAGATTAAATTACTAAACGAAGCCATAAAACAATACATCAAAATGAAACCTAATCGAGCGTGTGACAGAAACACCGAAAAGCCATTCCCCCTCGAACCAATTTCCACAGACCCTATAAGTTATTACAGCAGACTGTTATTGAAATCTGGAAATAAATAGCCAACTTTTGCACAATACACAAATTTCGTAGGAATTAACAAATGTGTATAATTAATTTATATATTTCAGACGAAGTTTGTGCCAGCGTCGAACGCATTACAATTTTGCTTTGGTCCAAGTGAAGGCGGAAACACATTATTAAAACGCGACGCCATCCCGCTTACTTATTGGCCTTAATGACGAAAATAGCTCAACGAGATAAAAATGTGGCCAATGAGTAGCGTGGGATGGCGTCGGGTGTTACAAGTGTGTTTCTGCCTATATCGTCGCCAGTTTGATATTAATTTATATTGAAAAAAAATGTATATTTAGAGTCATATTTGTTACTTTAGCTTCATTAGTATCAGCCCGTAGCTAAATTATAACAGCCGCACAGGTCGATCGATCAGGCTAAGCCACGCTTGCCGCGGCTTTACGTACCTACTGAGACACCTCCGTGCCTAGAAAAGCACGTTAAGCCGTTGGTCCCGGCTGTCATCTTTGAGGGTTATTGTATTACCCAGTAACTGATTTGTGGAGGTCAGATAGGCAGTCGCTCCATGTAAAATACTGGTATTCAGATGCATCCGGTTAGACTGGAAGCTGACCGCAACATAGTCGGGAAAAAGCTGGGCAGGTGATGATGATGCATCATCCCGCTGCTGGGCAAAGGTCTCTCCCCACGTAATTAAAATTCACTGCATAAGGCATGCCGTAAATACCTTAAAGGTAGATTCGCTAAGTAGCTCGCGAAATTCAAATTTTCTTACGTGTTTTGCAATTTGCAGGTCAGTGTCCTGTTGAAGTTTGATGAAAATATGTTTGCGAGCGTAACAAAATATGACTTTATAGAATTATATTTTATAAATTCACCATTAGGTACAACAGTCATCATCGTCATCATCATTTCTGCCGAAAGATTGATTCAAATTTTTTTTTTGAAATCGGTTCATTATTGCCGGACCGTTTTTTAGAGCAGCAGTGGTGATGAAATTATTTCCTCAAAATAAAGTGCCTGTTTGGGTTCGAACCTACGACCTACACTCGGTAAGTGCGGCCGTTACCACTAGGCCAAGACTGCTCATATAGTAAAAGTTTTACATTTTAGTAAAATATCCGCTATTTCCCATGCACTACGTCTCGCCGCCAGCTGGAAGCCACCTTGTCAACCGTTGGCGGCCCGAAACAGTTTGCAATTCAAACGTTCCTAGAATATTCGCCCGCACCAAATACCTGATGCACTGTTATTAAATACCTCGGTAGTGAATTGAGATAGAGAACGCCTAATATCAGTTGCATCTTGCATTAGGTTGGTTTCGAAATACCTTTGCCTGCCTTTGAGGCAGACGCTTTATGTTTTTTTTTTTTTTTTTTTTATACAAAACGTTGCCCTACACTAGGAATTTCTCCTGTATTGTGGGTGCGTTTACAAACATTTAAATTCACGTACACAAACAGCCAGACCCGGAACAACTACTTGTAGGTCATACAAATATTTGTTCCGTGCGGGAATCGAACCCGCGACACGCGGCGCAGCAGTCAATCGCTTAACCACTGCGCCAACCGTGCCGTCAAAGTTGTCTATGGTTTAATTTACGCGAAAAGCTAGTGTTCACAAAGATCGATTCTGTGTGAATGAGTCTCTGTTTTGTGCTCGGAAAAAAGCCTAGCAGACCTCTTCCCCTTAATTGGTACCCATCCCACTATTATCATAATCAGCTGCCTAGCCTTTTCCCAACTATGTTGGGGTTGGCTTCCTGCAGCTGAATACAAGTATATTACAAGGAGCGACTACCTATCTGACCTCCACAACCCAGTGGGTAATAATAGTAATAGTACCTATGGAAATATCCCCCTTGGTAAGACTGGTTGTCAGACTTTCGGACTTCTGCCGACGTAACGACTGTGAGAGATCCACTTATGACAGCCGAGACCTATTGTCTTGGTATGTAAAGATCCACACACCACCATATCCATCTAAGCAAAATCATCATTAATGACACCATTTATCAAACAAATACATTATAATTACAACAAATCGTGAAGCACATCACGTCCATTCGATCCATCCATCGTTATTCACATCGTGCAATTAAACATGAAACATCGGAAGAATATTCCGCGCTCCATATTCAAACAATCGGCGCTGATTGACGGGCGCGCGTGACACGAAAGCGCAGCGCTCCGGGGACAGCCGACAACATCCGACGTACTTGAATATGGAACTATTGTAACGTAAGTTATTTTTATATGTGGAAAGGGCCGCACTAAATTGGAAAAAGTGGGTCGATGTTTCTGTATTTATTATTAGAAGATATTTTGTCACACTAACATCGTATTATAAAGGCAAAAGTTTGTGAGTGCAGTGTTTCTAAGTTTGTTACTTCTTCACGCACAAACTACTGAACGGATTTGGATGAAATTAGGCACACAGATAGTTTATAACCAGGATTAACACATAGGCTTTTTATCCCGATATTCCCGCGGGATCGAAACTTACGCGGGTGAAACCGCGGGGCGCTGCTAGTTGGATATAAAACAACATAACTAGGCAAACAAAACAACGTAACATCACGCCTGTGAACGCCGAAGGGGTAAGCGGATGTGTATAGTATAGTACATCTTCATTTCGCCAGGTAAGTTGAGCCCGTGTGCCAGTTAAGAGCGGCCATTAACCTTTTTGTTAACCGGGAACCAATCCAGCGCCCTAATTGCGTACGGTAACACAATAATATATTACCTGTGCTATTACTCTCAATTTGAATAATTTTCAAGCATATTTCTAATCCACTGCTCCATAGGTTCGAAAAATGTGTCTGCCTAACAACGGAAATAACGCAATGAATGTTGTCGAACTGTCAAAATGAAACTCATTGCTACTGATAGTGTGTTACGCAATTACCCTGCTGGCTCTTTCCGGACTGCTACTGTGAAATTCTTGATGAGGCAGCCCGACACTCATAGCCCACCTAATCTGCGTTCAATATGTATTTGCCAAAAATGTAAACAAATGTGAATTAATGGAAAAATAACTTTAATTCCTACACAATAAAGTTCAGTTTACGCTACAACTTTAAAGATTTTATTACTTTTTCAATAGTGCTAGTCACTCTGAAATCGACTTACGTGTCATTGAAATAAAGTTGATATTTGTTGAACTTGAAATTGGGTAGGGTGTGCAGCACTGCGCACTTTTACTGTAGAAATAAAGTCCAGAGCCCCACGTTCTGCATTTACATTAAATTTTTATCTACATGTGAGCTGGGGGCCTAAAAAGGCCACTTTGGCAGAATCATAAAAGGAAAACATTATGAATCATAATATGGCGAAGACAGTCCGTGTTTTTCTTTCTTTCGCTGCACTACGTAGGTATAATCAAAGAGATTGGGATTGGATTTGGATTGGAATGTTTGGTATTTTAGCACAAAAAAAAAAAAAAAAACCACCGATTTGATACGATTAACTGAACAGGTAACTGTCCATTATGATTCATAATGTTATCGTTGTATGATTCTGCCAAAGTGGCCTTTTTAGGCCCCCTGTACCTACCTTGTACCAAAATTAACACTTTTACGTCATTAACAAAGCCTCCTCATGAATTACACTATCAACAATTTACTATTATATCTTTTATACCTTACACTAGCTTCAGCCCATGACTTTGTCCGCATATAATTTATTTTTCCCCCGACCCACCCCCTAGCAACGCATCGCCCACTCGCGCTATACCTCGTTTTCTCTTAGCGTTCTTTCTGATTTGTTTCGTTTTGCTCGGCTCCCTAGGGCCGTAGCCTGATGTTAAATAGTCTATAACCTTCCTCAAAGATTGGGCTATCAAATACAAAAATATTTTTTCAAATCGGGCTGGTGGTTCCAGAGATTAACGTGTTCAAACAAACAAAAAAAACTCTTCAGCTTTATTATTAGTATAGAGTTCCATTCTAAACGTTACAGAATGCCGCTACGTTTACAGTTTCCACAATGCTAACGACTCCATACATTGTTATTCGTAGCGCTGCACATTGCTCCGCAGTATTAAATTTATGAAACACTGGCCACCCCTAAATATGCATGGACAAGTTCAGTGGCGTAACTACACCGTTTGGGGCCCGTGGTAAATTCAAGGGATGGGGCCCACCCTTAATGCAAAGAAGCTCAACCAACGTTATAGTTTTTTTTTTTTTTAATAGCACTTTTCCGCAACTTCTTTCGCGTATATTTCATATTTTCCCCCAAAACATTTAACACTTGACTGCTTAGTGGTTGCAAACGCTACTGCTGAGCACGAGGTCCTGTCCAAAAAAATAGACAAACAATGGGGAAAAGGTCTGTACAAAATGTTCGAAACCTGAATGATGCCCTTTGTAGCACATTTTCAAAAAAAGGCTTGCATTTTTAAACTTGTGTTAGGATCCTCCTGTGCTAATGGCCCTCTCGGGCCAGGGGCCTCCTCTGGCTGGGGGCCCGTGGCATTTTGCCCCAATGCCACCCTATAGTTACGCCACTGGACAAGTTGTATACGACCGAGCAATGTTGTCTATGGAAATGTGTCTGATTGGTTACGCATAACGAGGTAAGAGGAGATTGAGGAGGTGATGGCTAAAGAATTGAATGATTTCACTGTTTCAATTTGCGTGCACTGACTGGACAGGTCCTCTCAATCTGTGTGGTTCTTTCCTCAAAAGACCACCTCAGACAATCGATCTACATGGTCTTCATATAACCTGCCCAAGATTATGTCTGGACTTTAAAAGAGACTGTGACCTCTGAGTTTGTTTCGGCCTTTCTTCTCAGAGTAGTCAGATAGGAAACGCCGACTTCATCTAGTTTTAAAAAAAAAAAACATAATTGACGTGTAAAAGTGTTTTACAAACCTACTTACAAAAAATAAAATCATTTCATCATTTCATCATTTCATTTCATTTCATTTCAATTATGATAACTTATGTCATTTTATATTTCTGTTTACCTGCATAGTTTGTTGTCACTTAATTTTTAGACATTTCGTTTTTATCTTAGGTTATCACTGTATTTGAGAATGTTGATTCGCCTGTTATTGACAACTGAAATAAGCACATAAAGGTACAATTCCGAGATGGGCTGCAGACTGCAACCGCAGGCGATAATACGGCTAGCGGCTGCGGTTGACCGCAGTTTTCATAGAGATACATGGAAACTAATAGTGTCACTTGAACCTGCAGCTGCAGCTTGCGGCCTGCGGTTCATCTTGGAATTGCACCTTAACTGTTACCGACTGTTATTTGATATTTTGTATACAGAAGCTGTTGGTGAACCTTTATAAATAAATTCATTAATTAATGATAATTTAAGACGTCTATGGCTTATGTTCTGTGTTAGAAGGTTTGGTTTCCGCAGTTTAGTCCTTCAAGTTGACCATTGCGCATGGGCCATAGCCGCCAACGGTGGTTATACCAACCAGCCCACCTCCCTCGAGAGGTTAATTACATCTCCTGGCCTGTTGAGAACGTCTGTGTAAGACCTGAGAGTCCCGAGGGTTTCTGACCTAATCTGGGTGATGCTTGTGCACTCAAAGAACAAAGGTTTCCTCAGCCTCCATGATGTTAAGGAACCTTCTAAAGTAACGGTTTACCATTACTTAAAAATAATTTCATAATTCAATCCTAGCCTTTTTCCCAACTACGTTGGGGTAGGCTTCCAGTCTAACCGGATGCAGCTGAATACCAGTATTTTACATGGAGCGACTGCCTATTGGACCGCTACAACCCAGTTACTGGGTAATACCCCTTGGTAAGACTGGTTTTCAGATTTTCGGAAAAAAACAAAAGAAAAAGGGGATCAAAGCGGAATGAGAAAGTTTATAGGGATCGAAGAGGGGGTTCAGGGGATCAGACCGGAATAAAACCTTCCGACGACTCGTGATGACTGTCAAAGATCCATGAATGACTGCCAAGACCAACAGTTTACGGGCTTTCCGAGGCACGCAGGGGTCTAAAGATGGTCACCTATTCACGGAACAACCGCGGCAAGGGTAGCTTGACCTGATCGATCTGGATGTGGAATTTGTTTTGTGGTTACTTATTGATACAAATGGATTATGGAACAATGATTGTGGATTTGTAGACAATTAAATGAATTCCCGTCGAAAGAAACATCTTTTTGAGGCTGACTGTACCTAACACAATAAATATTGACGAGTTGTACTTATCAGCGTAGCTTATCGTACGGTCGTTTAGTCGTGGAGCGCAGGTCAAGGAGGAAGATAGGCTGTCAAATCAGTGCCAACCTCAGTAAGTGTATGGCAGCATTTGAATAAATTCAAAAACTTTTTTTTTCATACAAGTAAAAACAACATAACAGTGCCCACATTAGAAGCTCGACCGTAAATACGTGGTAAATATTTTGTTTTCTGTGCTAATAACTGTTTAAAAGTGTTTAGACAATGTAATTTTTTTTTACTTTTTGTTGTGGTAGGTAACACACAAATTCCTATACCACTACTTGCTATGTGAGTAGGTATTATAACAATATCAACACACATGACGTTGATTAAAAAAGATATATTGGCGCCGATTCTGTTGTTCACAAACTAAACTAAATTTAAGTTCATGCATCTTTTTCTTTCTATTTCATTATGAAAAGGACAGAAGAGAAAAAGATGCCTGAACTTAAATTTAGCTTAGTTTGTGAACAACAGAATCGGCGCCATTGAGTACCTCATAAAGTACTCAAGCAAAGTTAATAAAAATTTTATAGAACCACCGCGCGGGCTTCCTTTAGTGGTAGAGCAACCCTGGCTGGTGGTAGCTAGAGACACCAGTACATCAAGCTACCCGAAACTGTCAAATTTTCCCAATCAACTTTGAACCTTATCTTTTAGCGATTAAGTTGAAAATCTATTTAATAAATTTGACAGATTGAAGTAGCTTGATGTGCAGTCCGATAGTCTAGGCTTCGTGTTAAAAGTAAGAACTAATTTTTTTTACAAAAAAATATTTTGTACAATATCTACTCTACCGTTGGAAAATAACCAATCACTTGGGGTTCAAACCCGCGGGCCGTGGGGTCCGAGTAGGTAGGTACTCATGGTCTCTTTAAGGTACTTGAAATGGCTGTTTGACATTTCCCGTGACCCAAGGGCTTTTACCTTGGCCAGAGGCTAAGCATCACACTAATAATATAAAGGCGAAAGTTTGTGAGTGTGTGTGTGTGTGTTTATATGTATGTTACTTCTTCACGCTCAAACGGCTGGACCAATTTTGATAAAATTTGGTATGGAGGTAGCTGACACCCTGGATTAATATAGAGGCTACTTTTTATCCCAATATTCCCACGGGAACGAAACTTATGCGGGTGAAACCGCGGGGCGCAGCTAGTTGCCATATAAAGTGGTAATGCTCCATCCTATTGTATGTAATGTAACTCTGTTTATAGTCATATTATCATAATAATTGTATAATTTTAAAGGTGAATGTAAATGTTATTTAAGTGATATTATCTTAATTGTATAGTTGTAGGTGAATAATATAAGTATAGTAAATAATTATATATATATTTTACAGAACTAAGTACCTAACTAACTTGTCTCAAATTGTGATACACGTACCTAATTATCTAATATCATTTATATCTATAATTCTTAAGCTTTAACCAAATAATTATAATATTTTAATGAATACCTAATGTTTGAAAAATTACTTTATAGAAATAATATTTTATTGTTTTTCGTTTTTAACTCTTAAAAATTTTAGTTGTCATGTAAACATTTATATTTAAGTTTCCACGATTCTTTATTTGATTTGCTTTTGTTTTGTATAAAACAACACCTTTTGCTGTGCCCTAACAGGGTCTACAATGATTCCTTAGCTCTGAGCCTTTTGTTAACAACATCTTTTTAAACATTGTAGAATGCGAATAAATGATATGATATGATATGCCGCCAGTCTCTTGGGTACATTACCAGTCGATAGCGATGCGGATGAATTTTTCGAAGCTATAAATTTTAGTTTGTGTCAGCAACAAAAGTCGAGTTAATATTTTGCTCAATAACTGAGATTAAAAAAACTGAAGTGTTAATCGACTTTTGTTGGTGCCTAGTGAGTATAAAATAACCTCATGTATAATCAAAACCAGGCATCGCGATATGTTGCAAGTGTATTAACACCGTAATTATATTCTAAACAAACCTGTTATTGTAATTGATTCTAGACTGTTGTATGTAATTAAAATAAATACTTACATATATAAATTATAATGTATAAAAATTGTCTCTTACATTGAATATACCTGTAGTGCCACAAGGATCTTTTCACGCGTGGTCAAGATCGGAACTAACATCGCCATCTTGTTTTTTCATAACATTTCACAAATGTTTACACACAGCGACCCCCTGTCAACGTCATTCGAGTCCCAAAACATCCTATTAGCAGTGTACCTATTATTTATATTTGCAGTACAAAGATGGTACAAGTGAGAGTGAGTGAGGGGCTGCTGGAAGGAGAGTTGGTGCACAACGAGTACGGCGGCACGTTCTGCAGCTTCAAGGGCATTCCGTACGCGCAGCCGCCACTAGGAGACCTCCGGTTTAAGGTAAATACTAAATACAGATCTTAAAAATTCCCCATAAATTCGAAAAACAATGTTTGTCTGATAGTACAGTCAACAGCACAAGTAGATGATCAAAATCAGAAATTCAATACTAATGAACGGAGTTCGCGTTAGAACTGTGTGGCGTCGAAGTGATTCAAAAGTATGTGTTTGTAAATTATACCAAACATTTACTACTAGTACAGCTGCCATATATTCGTGATCAGTTTTGACTCCTATTGATTTCTGATTTTGATCATCTACTTTTGCTGTTGACTGTACTTCCGGTCTATTCTGTAAAAATCTCACCTTGAACACTTAAGTGAAGTGAGTTGTCAATACTGTCAATCCCTAGCATCTGATGGAGTGACAACTCACTTCACCTAAGCACTCACGGTGAGATTTTTACAGAATAGCTACAGCGGCAGATCAAAAGTGTATGTAACCTAGATCATTCCCCGGGTCATTCACCGGGGCTACCGCACGATCTCTGGCGAGGCGGCAAGCCTCATTGCCGGACTGCCGCCATGGGATCTGGAGGCGCGCGGAAGCACTACGCCGGGGGGAAGTTCCGCTTCCGCGGGAAATTCCTGCGGAGCGGACGGATCTCCGGCGCGATCTCATGGCGACATGGAAGGAGCGACTGTCGCAACCCAGCGCAGGGCACGCCGCGATAGCGGCGATAAAACCCCTCTTTGAGGAGTGGCTAGAGAGGCGCCACGGCGCCCTCACCTACCGCCTGACGCAGGTCCTCACCGGACACGGAAGTTTCGGGAGGTTCCTGCACATCATCAGGCGGGAGGAAACGCCCGGGTGTCACCATTGCTAGGATCACCCAGAGGACACGGTGGAGCACACGGTGGAGGTCTGCCCCGCTTGTGCGGAGCACAACAACCGGAGGCGATCGGCAGCGACCTCTCGCGTCCGGCCCTGGTGCAAGCCATGGTCCGGGGCGAGAGGGAGGGAGGCAGTCACCTCCTTCTGCGAAGCAGTCATGCTAGGAAAGGAGGTGGCGGGATGGCTCAGGGAGAGAGCCTCCCGTCCCAGCCACCGTGGGAGACGCTCCGGGCGTCGGGAGCCGCGCGACGACTCCCGGCCACCGTAGGCGCGGGCTTGCGGGCGGATAGTAATGGGTAGCTCACCGTCCGATCAGGACCAGGCCCGTGCCGGACGGCGCGTACGTGTTCCACGCGTGCCTCAAAGAGATGTCAGCATCGAGGAGGGGCCCCATAGGGCCGAAGCCTGCCGGGTCAGCGGGATTGTCCGAAAGGGTTACCGCTGGCCCGGAACATAAAGGGCTAAGGAAGGAACACGGGTGGGTTTTAGTCAGTAAGAGTCTGACACTCCCTTCCGCTCCACCCAGAGCGGGAGGGGTCATTTGATGATTTCCCATCCGCAAAAAAAAAAAAAAACTAAATCATTCTGCGTCAGTAATTTTATTTTACCTGACAACAACCTATTATGAACCTTAAAGCAAGGACGATAAAGAACTGGGTGATGCCAAATTAAAGGTAAAATAACTATGAAAGCACTGTATGTGTAATGTGCACTACACTAAGACACTTGAACCGAACCCTTTCCAACTGTTTTTTTCTAATGTTTTTTATCTGAATTTCAGTAAATTCGTGTTTATTTTGCCAATTTGTAACTAAAAACAATCTTCACATCTTTGAATTATTTATGCTCATATTTATTTACGAGTCTAGTTTAACAAGTATTATTTAGTTGAGTTTAGAATCTATTTATGTATAGACGCCAGGACATTAAGCTAACCGAAACTGTCAAATTTTCCCAATCAACTTTGAACCTTATCTTTTAGCGATTAAGTTGAAAATCTATTTAATAAATTTGACAGATTGTAGTAGCTTGATGTGCAGTCTGTACAATAAAACCGTTCACGATCAATGTCACTAAGAGTCCCAGGAAATTGACCTTTCATAGGTATTATTGTGATTGACGCAGACAAAAAATTGCATCAGTATCTATAGTCGTTCCTAAATATGTAAACATAATCAACTATCCACATATTGATTCATCTAACGGCAACATTTGTAATGGTCTAATAATAATGATTGCAGGCACCTCAAAGTCCAAAGTCCTGGGATGGTGTACGGAGCGCAAAAGAGTTTGGTCCAGTCAGCTATCAGTATGACGTATTCATGAAAACACCACCCCGTGGAAGCGAAGACTGTCTGTACCTCAACGTCTATACTTCAGACCTGAAACCCGCCAAGCCTTTACCAGTAATGTTCTGGATACATGGAGGAGGATATCTCTCTGGCAGCGGAAATGACGAAATGTTTGGCCCAGAATTCCTCATTCGACACGGCGTGATACTTGTCACTATAAACTACAGACTTGAAGTGCTGGGTTTCCTCTGTTTAGATACAGAAGAAGTACCTGGCAATGCGGGCATGAAGGATCAGGTGGCAGCTTTGAAGTGGGTCAATAAAAACATTTCTAATTTTGGTGGCGATCCAAACAATATAACTATTTTTGGTGAAAGTGTAGGCGCTGCCAGCGTCAGCTATCACTTGGTGTCACCCATGACAAAAGGTCTTTTCAAGAGAGCTATCTGTCACAGTGGAACTGCTAATTGTTGGTGGGGAGAAGTAATCGAACCCCGTGAGAGAGCAGTTGCGTTGGCCGAGCATATGGGGTACGATACAAAAACTGATGGAAGTCTCTACGATTACTTCAAATCCCAACCGATGGAAGCACTCGTTAAAATAACAACACCACTAACATTCTCTGAAGAGCAACGAGCGGGCTATGAATTGAGTATGGGTATTGTTAGTGAAAAACAATTTGGTGATAATGACAGATTCTTCTCTGGCAATATTTATGATCATTTAAATAATGGCATTCATGAAGGAGTGGAAGTTATAACCGGCTACACTGAGGACGAATGTGTTATACTTCATATCTTTGCTAAATTCGAAAGAATGCTAGCACAAGCAAATAAAATTATTACTTATTTTACTCCTAAACATATACTTTGGAATTGTCCGGTGAAACAACAAATAAAGGTAGCACGAAAGATCAAGGATTTCTATATGAATGACAATACTCCAAGAGCTGACTGGGAAAAGTTGGCCCGATTCCATTCTTTTGAAGTACTTAAATATGACATCATTAAGTGGGCGAAGATTTGCGCAAGTGCAAACAAGAACAAAATATACTTTTTTAAATTCAGTTGCATTTCTGAGAGAAATATTGCAAGTCGATTGATGGGACTAGATGAAGTAACTGGAGGGAAAGAAATCTCTTGTCATATGGATGACTTGTTTTATATTTTCAATAGTAGAGTAGCAGAAGGAAACGTCGATATGAAATCTAAAACTTTCAAAATGATTGACAACATGACAAAGCTTTGGACTAACTTCGCAAAATATGGGTAAGTTGGTCGGGATCCAGGCCTATGGAAAAAACTTCTCAATCTTTTAGACTCATAAAAAAACATTTTAACAAAAAGAAAACCGACTTCCAAAAAAACACTACAAAGTGAAAAATAACTTTTATTTCGGAAGTCGGTGTCTTTGGATCTGTATTTTAGTTTTTTGCCACCGACTTCCGAAATAAAAGTTTTCACTTTGTAGTGTTTTTTTGGAAGTCGGTTTTTTTTTTGTTAAAAAGTTTTTATTTCTCGCTTTTTAGTGTGTCTGTTTATAATGTATCTAAGTTACAAGCCTAATGCCAACTTGCTCATCGCCTTTTACAAAATATTGCTTTTCCCGATCGATGCAGGGACGTTAATTGTTGAAGAATTCTCCTGGTATTCCACCATCAGCTCCATTTCACCATTCGCATTGTGACGAGCATAACTTGCTTAGCAACCATATTAAAGTAAGTAATCGAATCGCAAACCGGGTAATACTTATTATTGAGTAGTTCCGGTGGCCATATGTGGTCTTCATCATCAGTTCTACTTCACCAAATGATGCTTTCCGAGAGCAAATGCACGAGTTACTATAAAAAATACCCAAATCGCTATAGGTGTGCCTATAATACTTGAAGAGTTCCTTCGATTTCTCCAGGATCCCATCATCAGATCCTGACCTGATGACAATGGGACCACCTGGAAAGTATACCCTTTCAAACAAAAAAATAATTTTTGAAATCGGTCTAGCCGTCTTCGAGTAATCGGGGAACATACATAAAAAAAAAATTAAAAAAAAAAGGTTCCGACGAATTGAGAACCTCCTCCTTTTTGAAGTCGGTTAAAAATGCATTTGTTTCTATTTTTTCAGAAATCCAACTCCAAACGATGAACTAGGTGTGAGATGGAATCCTTACACAGTGAAAAAAGAAGAATATTTGGACATAGGCAACGATTTGCAAACAGGGTCAGCACCAGATCATGAAGAATTTAAATTCTGGGACACGATCTTTAGGGAATTCGCTCCAAAATATTTTACTAAAGACCTTTGGTACAAATAATTCGTGGAAAATTATATTGTTTTTTTTTTCATTATAAAGTAGCCCAATTGGTGATACTTTATTTACATTACAATCTAGCCTATCAGTAAGTAATCACACTAATATTATAAAGGCGAAAGTTTGTGAGTGTGTGTGTGGGGGGGGGGGGTGTGTGTGTGTGTTTATTAACTTAAACTGCCTAAGTAACTATAAAATTAATAAATAGTCTATTATATTTCTTATTCACTATAGGTTAAGGGGAAGACACTTGATTCAGGTGTTCTTTATAAGATTCAGCTCTTGCACTACAGTTTAAGTTCACTTACACTGCACTCTAAACTAATTCAAAAGGTTTTACCCTTTTTAGTTTTCCCACTAATTCAGTGTTGTCAAGGACTTGGATCGCCTTGAGATTCACGTCATGAAAAAGTTTGTGTTCATAAGCTCCTGCATATTTTTGTATATCTATGTTTACGACATCCTTAATTATATTGTGTAACATATATAATTACTCCCAAAAAGATGTACAATATAAAGATATTTTTATGAAAACAGTGTCTATGTTAAGTAAATTAGTACGTATGTACACAACTGAACAAAAATATATTTTTATACTTTATTGAGAAATTCTATCTGTCTTCACGCAGTCTGCTGCTGCACTATGTGGTACCGCCGATTTAGTTATTAAATTATTTACATCATTATTTAGTTGTTTTTCTAGATGCACCTTCGTAAAGTTGGAGAGAGGTAGACTAGTATTTTTTTACCCAAAGGCCAAAAACGGGACCCTTACTAAGACTCCACTGTCCGTCTGTCACCAGGCTGTATCTCATGAACCGTGATAGCTAGACAGTTGAAATTTTCACAGATGATGTATTTCTGTTGCCGCTATAACAACAACTAAAAACAGAATAAAATAAATATTTAAGGGGGAAAAAAACACGTTTGTTGTATGGGAACAACAAACGTGTTTTTTTCGGCGATTTTGCGTTGTGGTACGGAACCCTTCGTGTGCGAGTCTGACTCGCACTTGGCCAGTTTTTTTTATTTTTCGCACAATAAAACAATAATTTGGAATTCGTGCTTCATTCAGCAAGCTTTTATTTTAACTTTTTTCCACACAATTCCTTTTTGTTTTCAACTGAAATCTATAAATAGTTCATGTGTTATCTCTTTCTTATCGTACAAAGAACTAAAATGCAAACAACAACATAACGGTTTAACATAACGGTGGTAGGTCCTGTGCTAAACCTACTGTGCTAAGTCCGATACGTTATTTGCTCGCATTTTGTAATAATTGCCATTAAAATACAATAAGAGTGTGAAACTGTAATACATATAAAAATAGGAACCACCTTGTGCAGGTGCTATCAACACAGTCGTAGATAAATAGGAAATAACAAGTTAACCTTGAAACCTTTAACGACCTCGCTTGATCTTCGACTCGGTGAACTGTGACTTTATTTAGTGCGATACACGCGGCCAAGCAGTGTGGCCACCTACTGGACCCAAATCATTTAAGAAAGTAACAAATATTTGTTAAGAAAAAGGTGTTTAGTAGAAGATGGTGCAAGTGAGAGTAAATGAGGGGCTGCTTGTGGGCGAGCTGGTGCACAACGAGTATGGTGGCACGTACTGCAGCTTCAAGGGCATCCCGTACGCACAGCCACCACTAGGAGAGCTCAGGTTTAAGGTAGATCTTAAATCATCATCATACCCTGACACTAGGAGATCCGTAGGAGAACCAAGGTAACCGATATAGCCCGAAGAATTGCCAAACTTAAGTGGCAGTGGGCAGGGCACATTGCCCGCAGAACAGATGGCCGATGGGGCCGAAAGGTTCTGGAGTGGCGACCGCGTACCAGAAGACGTAGCGTTGGAAGGCCTCCCATCATTTCAGCCGAAAGACGTCCACTGCTGGACATAGGCCTCCCCCAAGCACCTCCACTTCGACCGGTTCTGTGCTTCTCGCATCCAACGGGTTCCTGTGGCCTTCACAAGGTCGTCGGACCACCTTGTGGGAGGCCTTCCAACGGTACATCTAGGGCTTGTAAATATTCGAAGTTTTTAGATATTCGAATATTCGATGTTTTTACAGGCAGTATTCGAATTATTCGAATATTAGCTTTTTCCTTTGAAACCAAGTTGAAACCTTGAAAGGACAACTTGCTTATACAATTAATACACAAGTTTGAGTTGAGTATTTTTATTATATAAAATTGAATCACCTTTAAGCAACATAGTTTGACATTATAATGAAAAAAAAAAACAAATCAAAAATATTAAGGGGGAAGCGCTAAGGTAGCCTGCGAAATTCAAATTTTCTGGCTTCGACGCTATTTTTTAGTTTCTGTATAGTTAAGTTAGGATTTAATTTTGTTATTTTTAGTTTGTATAGCCAAATAAATATTTTCAAAGAAAAAAAAAATCAGTAATACAACTTGTTAAGTTAGTATAATCCCCGAATGTCAAGATTTCATGAAATAGTCATTCTTGGGGATTACATGGTCTTAGAGAGTTGTGTTGATGACTTTATTGATAATAATTCTGTAAATACATATTTGTTACGGCTGCGAAACCTCGGAGTGGCGGCGCCGGCACTGTGTGTGTACGTGTAAAGCGTGGTCTGTAGGTAACAACTTTTAAGACAGACGTAGTTCGTATTTTCAAACTGAACTAAAAACTATTCGAATATTCGAATTTAACATCAGTTAATATTCGATTAGCAAAAATGATCGAATATTCGCATTATTCGAATATTCGAACTACAAGCCCTAGGTACATCACACTATTACAAGCCCTAGGTACATCACACTATTACAAGCCCTAGGTACATCACACTATTACACTACTACTCGTCGTCGGCGTCATACTACACTATTAATTGATATAAATATAAAATCTGTCAAAACAGAAAAAATAAAATGTGTATTACTGGGAAAATTGCGACATCAGTATCATTATTTATCTATGTAAGTTAAGTTAATCAATATCGAAATACAGTGTTACATTTTGCATCTCTTACTTCACTGTTTGATTACAATATCGCTATCTCAATAGTGATATGGGTTTTAATCACATGTTTAAGGCGGGTGCGACCGAAACACGTAGGAACAAAACAAGTTAAACGCGATAGCCCAGTATAACAGCTGTATTTATTATTTTTGTGGGGCAGTTGAATTGTTCTACTAACATTTTTGTGGTTATAGGAAGCTTATAATTAATATGTAGGTTCCCTGTGATAGTTCGCGAGCCTGAACAAACTGAAGAATATGTCTAATGATCGTATTAATGTTACAGGCACCACAACCCCCAAAGCCATGGCAAGGAGTCCGGAACGCCAAAGAGTTCGGTCAAGCATGCTATCAGGTCGACTTATTAATGAAACCTGTACCTAATTGCAGCGAAGACTGTTTATTCCTCAACGTCTACACCCCAGACATGAAACCTAAACATCCTTTACCCGTAATGTTCTACATTCACGGTGGAGGATTTTACTCTGGTAGCGGCAATGATGACATGTGTGCACCCGAATTCCTCGTCAGACACGGTGTTATACTGGTCACAATCAACTACAGACTTGAAGTTTTAGGTTTTCTTTGCTTAGATACAGAGGAAGTACCTGGCAATGCAGGCATGAAGGATCAAGTTGCAGCTTTAGAATGGGTCAGTAAAAATATTTCAAATTTTGGTGGAGATCCCAATAATATTACGATTTTTGGCGAGAGTGCAGGCGCTGCCAGCGTTAGCTACCATTTAGTGTCACCCATGACTAAAGGACTTTTTAAGAGAGCGATTTGCCAGAGTGGAGCCACAACTTGCTGGTGGGCAAAAGTGTTTGAGCCCCGTTTGAGAGCCCTCGCGTTAGCACGTCAACTAGGATACAACTCTGAAAACGATGAAGATCTCTACGAATTCTTCAAATCTCAACCAGTTAGCGCTCTTGTTGGAGTAAAATTACCATTGTCATTCTCCGAAGAACATCGAGCGGGCTTTGAATTACATCTGGGTATTGTTAGTGAAAAACAATTTGGAAATAATAAGAGATTCTTTCACGGCAATATATCTGACTATTTAAAAAATGGTATTCACGAAGGGGTGCAAGTTATTACTGGTTATAATGAAGATGAAGGGGTTATATTATTTGTGTTTGGCGAATACGCAAAAATGCTTGCGCAAGCTAATGATTTGGATAATTATTTTACTCCTAAACATATTGCGTTGAATTCTTCGATGAAAAAACAAATCGAAGCAGGACAAAAGATCAAAGAGTTTTATATGTATGACAGAAGTGTACATACTGAATGGGAACGATTGGCCCGATTCCACACCTTTGAAATGTTTGTATATGGAATCATAAAATGGGTAAAAGTGTGCGCAGACAGGAATAGTATCTTTCTCTATAAATTCACATGCAAATCTGAAAGAAACATTGCAAGCCGCATCGTGGGCCTTGACGCCGTGACTGATGGTAAACAGATATCTTGTCACATTGATGATTTGTTTTATATTTTCAATAGCAAAGCATCTGAAGAAAAAGTCAATATGAAATCAAACACTTTCGAAATGATTGAAAACATGACTAAGCTTTGGACAAATTTTGCAAAATATGGGTAAGTAAGTACAACCACGAGAGTGATTTGTGATCAATTCCATCATACGTAAGTCGTGGAAAAATATACAAAATTCCTATTTTGCAGAGACCCAACTCCAAATGATGATCTTGGCGTGAAATGGAATCCGTATACAGTGGAAAAAGAAGAATATTTGAACATTGGTAACGGACTGCAAACAGGATCAGCACCTGATGATTCAGAGTTCAAGTTTTGGGAAGATATTTTCAGACAATTTACCCCTGAATATGTTGACAGAGAATTTTAATGAATTCGTCGAACTTTATCAATTCATGTTAATTCCTCTAATTAAGCTAAATATTCTTGTGAGTGGGTTCCCGTCAATAGTGCAGTAATTAATTAAATCGCCAGGTTTATGCCTTGGAATGTTTGCCTCTTGTGACCAATGTAAACACCGGTTAACAATACATCATCTTCATCATCTGCCTAGCCTTTTCCCAACTATAATGGGGTCGACTTCCAGTCTAACGGGATGCAGCTGAATACCAGTATTTTACATGGAACGACTGTCTATCTGACCTCCAGTTAGTGGGTAATACGATACCCCTTGGTAAGACTGGCTGTCAGACTTTCCAACTTTTAACTACCCGTAACGACTGTCAAAGATCCACGAATAAAAGCCGGGACCAACTGCATAACGTGCTTTCCGAGGCACGGAGAGGTCTCGGTATGTAAAGAAGGTCACCCATCCACAGTCCAACCGCGGCAAGCGTAGCTTAACCTGTACGGCTGTTTCTATTTAGCCACCAGTTAATCATATATATCGTACTAGCTTCCACCCGAGGCTTCGCCCGCGAGGTATGTAAAAACTATCATAATATGTCCTTCCCCGGGATACAATCTATCTTTCTGCCAAATTTTATCGAAATCCGTTCAGTGGTTTAGGCGTGAAAAGGTAACATACAGACAGACAGACAGAGTTACTTTCGAATTTATAATATTAGTATGGATTTAATTAAACCCTACGTGTACCGTAAAAAGCTTCTAGATAGGGGTGGTTTATCGGCATTAAGCCATCGAATGACATAGCTGCGCCCATTTTGTGACCTCGCGCCTCAGTGACCTAATTCCTGTTAGGGTTCCACCATGCTCTTCGACATTGAAAAAGAATACCTCTCTAGATGTTTAAAAATAAATAAGTTGTAGCGTACACTGAACTTTACTGTGTAGGTATTAAAATTATTTATCCATAAACTCATATTTGTTTACATTTTTGGCAAATAATTCAAGAATGCAGATTATTTAATATTAATATATTTTATTATCTTTCATAATATTCCCCCATTTATACAAGTCATCGTGAGTATTATTTCAATATCGAAAATGTAGATATGATCTACTATTATTGATAATTTTGGATTTTACAGATTCTCTCACGTATTTATTTCGTATTTCTACATTTTTTTAAAATCTCTCGGCATTATGTTTTGTAATGTTGTTCTTAATCTGATGATTTCCCGAATTTATCTTCATCATATCAGCGAGGGCACGTCAATTGCTGTAAATAGGACCCCTCGTAATCTTCACACGTCGTCGGTCCACCTAGTGAGGGACCCACACAATAAATGTATTATTCTACGGAGGCCCGGAGGGGCCCATAGGATTAGGATGATTATACGTTTTGATCAAATTCGTTGTAGGTATAGGTGCTAGTAATTTAGTAGTAGTGTATGGATAAGAGTTTGTTGATAAGAGTTTGTATAGGTACTAGTAATTTAGTAGTAGTGTATGGATTATAAGTAGTATATGGATAAGACCTGTTATCGAATAATATAATATAAATATATTAAAACACTTTCGAAGAAATTTTGTGAAGAAAATTACTGAACCAAATAAAGACTTGGCTAAAAGGTCCCAGCAACCAGGCCATTAAAATAATTAAAAAAAAAAAATACACAAGTGGCACAAAATACAGAGATTATAGAAGGCAATCTACATACAAAGTGCGCTCGAGCAACACACACAAAGACACCGCTCACGGCAGTGGTGGTTAATATATCATATAGCAAAATAAAGCACCTTGCTTAATACACACATCATAAAGCAAACGCTATCGTCGCTCTCACAAGTTGCTATTTGCTTATTGCTTTTTTACATCGCACTCTGTCTCTGTCATCGCGCGAAACGCATTATGCAATGAATGACTGATATATTATATTAAGCAGTAAGCACTCGGGGCGCGCAGTCGTCGCATGCTAGCGATTTCTGTTGGTCGTGTGATTAATCGATATCAGCAAGCACCGCGTGCGATTTGCGATCTCGGGCGGCTCACGTAAATACGTAATATAAATACAATGAATGATATGCTATTTGGTTCGTGTTTTTTAGTTCAGTGATAGGACACGCAATATTGATTTGCTACCTTTATTAGTGTAAGTAAGAACGATTAATTGAGTGAGATATTGTGTTGTTGTTTTGTGAACTTTTGTGATTATTTTGTTTCGTACTTTTTTAGTGTAAATAAATTCAGTGATAGGACACGCAATATTGATTAATTGATTACCTATAAACCTATAATTGTGTAAGTAAAGACGATTGATTGAGTGAGACATTGTGTTGTTGTTTTGTGATTTTGTGTATTTTTTAATTTTAACGGACGAAAATGTCTAGAAGGAACTGTGATTTGCTACTGCAGCTGCCATTTGTCATGCCACCATAGCAATAGAAGTCAAAATCGGTTGAACGGACTGTCAAAAAAGATTATTTCAATGTCTAATCTTATTGTGAATTTATAGTTTTATATTAGTGATCGATGTTCAAAAACTAACTTATTTTATTTCATAATAACATTTTTATTCAATTATTATAGACAGTCCTAAGCCTGGAAAGTATGAAGGAAAGTTCATTGTATTTATCGTATGAGGTATATGAGGATATGTATAAGTATGAAGGAAAGTTCATTGTATCTGTTTTATCGTAATTCATAAACGCGATGTAATATTCTTTATCATGCTGTCACTGTCAGTCACCGCGCTTGCTTTATTCGCGCCCGCCCGTAACATAACAAGTCAAGTACAGTTCATTATTATGCGGATAACGGTGCCGGTTGCGTTATTACTCAAATGTACTAAAATCTAATTGTATTAGTATTAAGCATCATTACGCATACGCAAATGTTTGTTGTCCTAAAGAAAAAAAAAAAAAAACCAGGTACCTACGCGTATAAAAAAATGCTTTTATAATTAAAGCATATAAAAAATCATGATTAAAATATAAAGTATTAAGCATTAAGCAAGTGATTGCCTTATAGCAACTTTGAACACCACTAGCTCACGGAAACGTTATCTCGGACTGTTTGTGGGACTAGTGCGAGCGCGAGTGCCATACGCTTGAGACACGCGTCTGTGAAGTGCAAAAATGGAGCAACAAAAAATGGCTATCTAAGCTAGATTTACATAATATTTCCAGTTTCCTATATTGAATCAGTATAAACGAAGTAACTGTTTTGTAAGTTAAATTCACGCCACCAACTATTACGTAAGTTGAAAACATGATTTTTTGTTTGTGTAGATATTGTGTTGTTTTTATAGATATTGTGTCATTTGATAGGTTTAGGTCTAAAACAGATCGGACAAAATAAATTGTGTAAATAGGGTAATCCGTTTTGAAGTTGTTAGGGATTTTCGATATGTAGTGAAAATAGACAAATGTAAAATTTTATATGTTTTTGTTCTGTAAACTTTTTGTATTGTAATATTATGTTTATTGTTTTGTTTTAATATTGTAGAATAAGCTCAACAATAAATCAAACAACTAGATACGAGTGCCACTACCACGATAGTTTTTTGTGCATAAGCCAAAGTTGACAACCATAGCGTGACCGCCGAGCGTAGGTATGAAAAGTGAAGTACATACATGTGATTGCCTTCTGTACTCTCTGTATTTAGTGCAAGTGGCAATAGATGACTTCATATACCTATCTGAATTTTTTATCTCCAATAAGAGTCAACGAATTATGATAAAGTAATCACGTTAAATTTTTTATCTTAAAGGCATAGCAATAAGAGCTGTAATGGATTAAAAGAAGTAAGCGATAATAGTGTATTTGTTATAGTCCTTGAGAACAACACTTTAGATCCACAGAACACTCCTGGCGGTTATTTCTATTGAGGCGTCTCGCTTTGTTGCGGACGGACGGTTGTATCATAGCTCTGACGATGGTTCAAGTGAGGGTGAGTGAGGGGTTGCTGGAGGGAGAGCTGGTGAAGAACGAGTACGGCGGCACGTACTGCAGCTTCAAGGGCATCCCGTACGCACAGCCGCCACTAGGAGACCTCCGGTTCAAGGTTCATGTTATAATAATAAAATATATCTATCGTATTTACCTATATCTCGTTTAATCTAGTATCTAGGGACTGTACAATACATAGCGTTTTATCACTGTATTTTATTTCATTGATTCACTCAATCGCTTTACTGTCATATTCATTGATTGTTTTCCTTTAGAATTTATGTAGGGTGACTGGTAATTAGTGACCGATACTTAAACACGTGATTTTACTCATCATTATGAACAACTTTTACTATGGGACCAAACCTGAAATCGTAAAAAAAACAGCTGTTCTCTACATTTTGACGAGTTAGACGAACATAAATGTAGGGAACAGCTGATTTTTTTTTCGCGATTTTAGGTTTGGTCCCATAGTAAAAGTTGTTCATATTGATGAGTAAAATCACGTGTTTAAGTATCGGTCACTAATTACCAGTCACCCTATATAGATATTATTTACTTTAGTGACAATTAAATAGTATTTATCCGTAAGTATGTATATGTCGTTAAAAATTTAATGTGTGTATTAGTTCTGATTTGTTTAATGTACAGGGTCAAATTAAATAAGCTAGCGAAACTCTACAGCTGTGATGGCTATCGATACCTAGTCACGATAAAATAAAAATAATTTGATAGTTCCTCTGGGAGTCAGCGACCGCTCTGGTAGTGTTGGTATACTTTTTTTTTCGGTGGTAAATTATCAAATAACCTCTCTCGCTCCTCTGGGCGGAGCGGGAGGGCGTGTCAGACTTTTACTGATTAAAACCCACCCGTGTTCCTTCAGTTGCCTGTGCCAGGGGCCACGGTATCTCTTTCGAGCACACCGCGAACCTGGCGGGCATCGGCCCTAGCGGACCCCGTCAGTTAGTGCTGACATCTCTTTGAGGCGCGCGTGGAACTCAACGCGCCGTCGACCCCTGGTCCTTACCGGACAGCGAGCTGCCCATTGCTCGCCGTCCGCAAGCCCGCGCCTACGGTGGCCGGGAATCGGCTGTTGACTCCCGAGCCCAACGCCCAGGGCGTCTCCTGCAGCAACTAGGGGCGTGAGGGCGCAAAGATTACCTCTCCTTCATGCGTTCCGCCCCCTCGTTCGCAAGCATTACCGCTTCACAGAAGGAGGTGACGGCTTCCCATGCACTCTCGCTCCGTACTATGGCATGGACCAGGGCTGCACGCGTGGGATCGCCGCCGCCGATCGCCGCCGTGAGGACGCGGCGGTGCTCCGCTCAAGTCAGGCAGACCTCCACCGTATGGTCCACCGTGTCCTCCGGGCGATCCACACAATGGTGACACCCGGGCGTTTCCTTATACGGAACTACTACTACCACCACAACCCAGTTACCTAATACGAAACCCCTTGGTAAGTCTGGTTGTCAGACTTTCGGGCTTCGGACTACCCGTAACGACGGTCAAAGATCCACGAATGACAGCCGGGACCAACGGCTCAACGTGCTTTCCGAGGCACGGAGGGGTCACGGTATGTAACGATGGTCACCCATCCACCGAACAACCACAGCAAGCGTAGCTTAACCTGATCGATCGACCTGTGCGGCTGTTATTATTTAGCCACGGCTCCTCCTCAAAAAGGGGACTTATCGCCGCAATTGTGGCGTGCCCATAGTGTTGGTAGTTTGTAATATGAGTCGTGAAAATCTGTTTTCTTTTGTTTTATAGTGTTTAGTTATCGATAACCATCACGTCTGTAAAGGTTACACAAAAAAAACTGATATTTTAAGTGACTACACAAACTGCGGTCAATGACCTCACAAAAAAAAACCATTAAATGAATTTATTAACTGTCAAAAATAACATGTCTACAATAGATTTTGTTCTTTTTTTAGACCACATAATTATGCAGACGACCTTCATTTCTTATAAGTAAATCAACAAACATGTTCATGTCTTAAACCATGTTCTGTGACCGTTACTATAAAAAGTGTTAGTAAAAACTATTTTCCCAGATATGGCTCATGATTAACGATCAACTCTAAATGTTATACCTACACAGTTTTCTATAAAACACAGCTTGATAATTTTATTTTTTCACAGGCACCACAGCCACCAAAACCATGGAAAGGAGTTCGCACCGCCAATGCGTTCGGATCGAAATGCTACCAAAACGACATGTTCACAAAAACTGGTAAAATAGGTTCAGAAGACTGCTTATATCTTAACGTATACACACCAGAGGTCAAATCTGACAAGCCTCTCCCTGTCATGTTTTGGATACACGGAGGAGCCTTCATATGTGGTGGCAGTGACGATGACCTATATGGTCCTGAGTTCCTTGTGAGACACGGTGTTGTCGTTGTCACAATCAACTACAGACTTGAAATACTTGGTTTTCTTTGCCTAAACACACCAGAAGTACCCGGCAATGCTGGCATGAAAGACCAAGTGCAAGCCCTAAGGTGGGTCAATAAAAATATTGCCAACTTCGGTGGTGATCCAAAAAACATAACCATATTTGGTGAAAGTGCTGGTGGAGCCAGTATTAGTTACCAATTGATATCTCCAATGACCAAGGGTTTATTCAAGAGAGCTATAGCACAAAGTGGTAGTTCACTTTGTGATTGGAGTTTTTCTCCTAAACCTCGTGAGAGAGCCTTAGCATTAGCGAGACAACTGGGATGCTACTCCGAGGATGACAAGGAATTATATGAATTCTTTAAAAATCAACCGATTGATTCACTGGTTGCTGCTTCGGTGCCTATAACGTTATCCGAAGCACAAAAGGGTGAATTAGAAATTTACTTCAGTATTTGTGATGAAAAAAAATTTGGTGACAATGAGAGATTTTTTTATGGAGACATGGTTGATGTCGTGTCCAACGGTGTTCACGACGGAGTGGACATTATGACCGGATTCACCTCAGATGAAGGCCTTATCGGTTTGGAGAGCGTGGAGGGTACCTACAAGGCATTAGAAGCAGCGAGAAACTTCCCAGAAGTTTTTATTCCTAAACTCCTGACATACAAACTGCCGATGAATCAGCAGCTGGAACTTGGAGAGAAGATCAGAAAGTTTTATTTTAATAACCCTATCAAGATACCCGATGACTGGGAGAAATGGGTGAATTTCCTTTCGATGCAGATGTTCATATTGCCTACGATACAGTGGATTAAACTTGCTGCTCCTGCGAAGAGAAACAAGTTTTACTTGTATAAATTCAGTTGTAAATCTGAGAGAAACATTATCGCCCAAGTAAGGGGGCTTGGTGAACTAGTTGGAAGTAAACCAGTTACTTGCCATGCTGATGAAGTGATGTATCTTTTTGACAGCAAATTGATAGAAACGAAGGTGGATGCTAGTTCTAATACGTTCCAACTTATTGACAGAGCAACTAAACTATGGACTAATTTTGCTAAATACGGGTAAGTCATCGCCGATAATATAGTACAACTAGCTGCGCCCCGCGGTTTCACCCGCTTAAATATCAATCCCGTGGGAATATCGGGATAAAAAGTAGCCTATATGTTAGTTAATCCAGGGTGTCAGTTACCTCCATACAAAATTTTATCAGAATTGGTCCAGCCGTTTGAGCGTGAAGAAGTAAGAAACATATAAACACACCCTCACACCCCCACACACACTCACAAACTTTCGCCTTTATAATATTAGTGTGATTATCTTGATTAATAATAAAAATAGAGTATATTTGAGATTATTTGATAAAAATACCATAAAGTTTGTGTTGAATTGTTGGAACCCTGCGCGAGTCTATTAGTGTCCTATTGTCAAGGGTGGTTTAATTCTTGCCAATATTTATTTATTTTGTTTGAAAAATATTTAATTTTATTATTTTAAACAGACTGATAACAACTTGTAATAACCGCTGTACTGTTTAATGTCATAACGTATACAAAACTCGCAAAGATTAACCGTTGCTATTCTCAAAAACGTAATTTACAATTTCAGGAACCCGACTCCTGACGACTCCTTGGGCGCAAAATGGGCACCGTATACTCTTGAAAAACAAGAATATCTGGACATTGGAAACGTCCTAATTCCGAGTGTTGCGCCCGATAAGGATGAAGTACAGTTCTGGGAAAATGTACTAAAAGAATATGGACAGTAATATTTTTACAGGTAATATGTGCTTGTAAAACTATACGAAAATATAACATTTTGAAATTTAATAACAGCTACCTAATTAATACTCGTGGATTTTTTTATTTGTACTCCCTGTTAAACCCGCAGTTCCGAATTATTCTTTCGCTTTCCAATTTTACAGACATCTGGGGGCCTAAAAAGGCCACTTTGGCAGAATCATAAAAGGATAACATAATGGACAGTTAACTGTTAAGTTAATCGTATCAAATCCCATTGGTGAAGCATATTTTAGTTTCTTTTTTGTCTGTGCTAAACTCCAAACCGTCAGGTAATAACCTAACACTGACTGAGCAAGTGCAAAATATATGTTAATTAAGGTCTTAAAATTCCACTGAACATATTTTTTTAATTAGCCACTTGCTGACCCGACAGACCTTGTCCTGTTTTTGATTCGAAAGACACGTGGCGCCATCTATTATCATAATAATGTTATTGTTGTTTTCCTCGGGAACAGCACTTTTTTCGGGATGAAATATGTCCATTTCTGTACACCTGACAACGTATATGTATAATTTCAGGATGATCGGTTCAGTAGTTTAGGCGTGAAAAGGTAACAAACAAACTTACTTTCGCATTTATAATATTAGTTAGGATATCTAAAGTTAGGATTAATGTCCCACTGCTGGGCATAGACCTCCCTACTCTCTTTCTTCCTCTATCTGTCCAGAGCTTCCAAGGACCAATTTTTATTACATAAAGGAGTCCACTTCATCCCGCGATATCCGTCTGGGCCTGCCGCGATGTCGTTTACCATTAAGCGGGACTGGGTCATAAGTTTGGCCCATTGATCATCAACATGCGGCAGATGTGTCTAGTCCAACTTGCCAAGTGACATCATTTATTTTAGTGATGGAACTGATTGTTTATTCTATCGAAGTTTCTTAAAAATATACAAAAGGTTTCTCAAGCTTGCCACGACAGAGCTAATTTGCTGATGCCATTTCAGGTCAGAAGCATAGGGCCCTATTCACTGTGACCACTTATCGATTCCTTAAATGACGACATCGTATTTTCTACAACACAATGGCGTGGTTTGAACTGTCGTACGGTTGACATTTCGATTCCTTGCCGTTACAGGGGTTTCTACAAGACACGATATTGACATGGTTTGCACGTGGTAAGATTTCGAAGGGAATAATAATTACCATACAGAATTCCCTCAAGGTGAACCGACGACCTTGTGAAAGCCGCAAGAACCCATTGGATGCGAGAAGCACAAAACCGGTCGAAGTGAAGGTGCTTGGGGGAGGCCAATGTCCAGCAGTGGACGTCTTTCGACTGAAATACACGCTAGATATTTAGATCTAAATGAAAAAGAAAAAATCTTGCGCTCAACAACAATCATAGGTGCATTATCCACACAATACCAAATTGTTATAATAGCCCTGTGATCGCCTTTGTGAATAACATAAGTATTACGAGTTGCATAACAGTTATTTAAAAGCTCATCATAAATAATACTGATGGTTGTCATTACACGGGCCATTAAATCAATTGATGATGGAAATTACGATAAAATATTATGAATTCGGCTATAAAGTAAGATTGTACTGTTTAACATCAGATATTGAAAGCATTAAAGGCAATTTTGGGTAGAGATCGCGGAGGTACCTAGTTTGTTGAAGCACTGAACCATCATAACAAATTGCTTTGCAGTTTTGCAGATAGGTAATATTTTAAAGTAAAACTCTGTAACATTAACCAGGATTAATTAAATACATTTAAACAATGCGAAATCTGGGTGCTTTTTTAATCAGGCATGGGCTGATTTCTTATTTCACGAGAAAAATGTGAATAATTCAAATAGTACAGGAAATATTATTGGAAAATTGAAAGGAAATCTATTCAACCACCCAAGTTAAAACACCAAAGTTTTTAGTCTAGTCGATCCAAAAAATAAGGGACATAATATAGTATAGTCCAGTCCGTTCAGTCATTTTCCCTCTGATTTTGCATGACTGTTAAAATCACAATGATCTTTATTTTCGTTGCTATAAGGTTGCTATTCGGTTGCTGCTGTCAGAGGTAAAATAACTGTCAACGGACTGTACCTACTTATTCAAATTATAGGCTAGCTAGCTATAAATGTGGCACCAAAACTTTTATTTTCAGCTAACATAATACATGTGTGTGTACAGTGTATTAAGTAAGGTTATACATAAATGTATAACCTTACTTAATACACTGACCTATTCTCAACTCATTTTAAAATGAGATAGTTTTATTCACATTATTTTTAGGATGATAATATTCACGCAAATGACATCCATACTATTAGAGTAATTACATGCCGAAGATGACTCACAGCGATACCTCGCGATCGCAGTTTAGCTCGCTACCTGAATGTCACCTTCATATAAAACAAATGCATGCTAATACTCGTAGACACGCACGCACATGCCAGGAATCGATGTAAACCCCCAAACAGCCCCGCCGCGGTATTTCGCAGTCAGGACGTGAGGTAGGTATCCTTCAGCATATGTGCATGCTCTGACTGTCCCGCTATTGTAAATGTTTCGTCATCAAAAATATAAAATGATGACCGACGTATCTTGGCGGGCCTGAACATAGGCACTAGGAACTTTCACGCATGTTCTCTCACTCGCACTCGCCTCATGTCACCATTTGGTTCCTAAAAAATCTTACTGCGCAGCCTTCTGTTCAAAGTTCAGGCACGCCAAATTACGTCGTCGGTCGTATTGTAACTCAAACACAAACCGTGAACGATGTCCAACTGAATACCAAAATAATGCATTAAACAGTTGGCCGAAACATTTTGTGTGACAATAAACAAAGCTAAACCATGTGTTAGCAGCGCGGTGCATTTTAATTGAAATTTTAATCGCTACCCATCGAGTAGCCGAATATTGGAAATGGGCGCTTCGCCGAATACTGAGCCGGATTTATGCGGGCGTCAAAGTCTTTGTCAGCTGTGAATTTCCCGAATGTGCAACGTTCGAAGTTGTAATTTCTGGTAGTATTTAAAGCGTTTTTTTTTTGTGAAATTTGGTTTGCTGCCCTTAATATTGGCGCCGATTCTGTTGTTCACAAACTAAACTAAATTTAAGTTCATGCATCTTTTTCTTTCTATTTCATTATGAAAAGGACAGAAGATAAATATTAGTTTAGTCCTGTCAAATTAAGATACTCCATAGACAATTTAGACGAGATTAAAATGTTGGCTACTAAAAATACGTCAATTTACGTCAGGCGCTGACTAATTTGACAAGACTAAACTAATATTTATCTTCTGTCCTTTTCTTAATGAAATAGAAAGAAAAAGATGCCTGAACTTAAATTTAGCTTAGTTTGTGAACAACAGAATCGGCGCCAATGTTCTTATCATGAGCTATTAAAGGTTTTGGGTTATTAGAATTACTTGCAGTGACCATAATTGAAAAGAGTACGCTTAAATGGTTTGGTCATGTTGAGAGAATGAATGAAAGGCGACTAACAAAAGGTTTTTACAAGGTAGAGGTGGAAACGCTGAGATGGTAGGTAAACCTCAGGAGGAGGGCATAATAGTAACCTTATGGGTGATGTTCTCCTGAAAGGACGGGTACGTAGTACTCGCAACCGGAGTGCGTGTACGACCAGCAGTGCTATTCTGTAAAAATCTCACCATTAAAACTTAGGTGAAGTGAGCGTGGAGTGAGCTGTCAATTCCTAGCATCTCGTGGAACGACAGCTCACTTTAAGCTCACTTCACCTAAGTTAACACGGTGATGTTTTTACAGAATAGCACCGCAGATGAATGAACGTGAATGGAGAGAAAGGAATATCCAAAGATCGTAGCATAGCTTTCTGTAGTTTCTTCCTGGGGAGAAGGCGTGTGTTTATGACTGTGTTAATGGTAATAATAACAAAATTAAATCCTAACCTAACTGAAACTATACACAAACTAAAATATAGGTCGAAAAATTCATCCGCATCGCTGTCGACTGGTAATGTACCCAAGAGACTGGCGGCATTACCACGTTGTACATGGCAATGCTTAGCCTCTGGCCAAAGTAAAAGCCAGCCCTTGCCTTGGGTCACGGGAAGTGTCAACCAGCATTTTAGATAGGATTACCTAATCCTGCAATCTGGGTGGTGCCCGAAGTCTTTAAAGTTATTAAAACATTGTTTTCAAATAGGTTTATAATGTTAGGATTTGTAAAACGACAAAAGTGTCAATTCATATGTATTATTTCCAAGAAGAGTAGGTACTTAAAAAAAACTTCCATAACAAACAATATTTTTGCGGTCAAGGTGGCTGGCTAAAGGCAACGTTGTTAGGGTTGTCACCGTCCGATACAAACGCAATATCCGGAGAGCGCAGATGTCTAAGTGGATTGCTTTCTCGGCTTACAATAATTTTCTCGGCTTTAAAGGAATACGCGACTTTATCACACTTTCTGATGCACTCCTAGATTGTATTGAAAACATTGAAGAACTGGCTTTAATCAACAAATGTAGGTGAAATTTGTGGAGAGTAGCATATTTGAAGTTGCAATATTGAATATTACAAATCAAATAAAGTGACTGGGAAATGATGGAAACAAAGAGCTGATGGATGAAATCATGTACCTATAGTACAACACTGTACATAATTCAGTGCGTTTCCGTCTTTTTTGTCGAAAAAAAAGTAAATAAGTATACAAACTTGATAAAAGGGTTATACAATAAAAATACAAGTGGTCTTACCCATAAACATTATCATTTTGAGAGGGTGAGAACTATAGCAGATGGTCTTGGTACTTTTATTGCGGGGTGACAACCTAAGTACCTACCAAAGTGATTACTTACTCACCCCCTTTGTAAGGGTACGTAATGTATCGTATTCAAAATGAGAGAAAACATACAAAGGGCTATAGAAATATGGAGCACTTTTCTGAATATGTGTCTGTGATATTATAATTATAAGTTATTTGAATTGGTTTTCGTTTATACAATTTATTATTAGATACTTATTTACTTATGCAGAATGTATAAGAAAGGTGTGATCATATTTAAAGGAGTGGTACAGACCATCAAATCGAACAATTTTTTCTATGGGACCAACATCAAAATATCTATTAACTGTCCCATACAAAACTTCAATACCTACACGACCCGAATGTAGCAGAACAACACGGTTGGTTAAATTTCGCGATAACAATGTTGGACCAATAGAGATAGTTGTTGAGGTCGTGGTCTGTACTACAGCCTTAAATATGACCACAGACCCACACATTTGACTATCTTTGCACCATTTGCCCTGCGCAGCGTAATATTTGACGCCAAGACGTTTTCTTAGACGTCGTGTAGACCCCTTCGCTGGACCAACGCCCAATGCGCGCTAACATATATTATGTAGCTGATGAATATTGAACAGAGTCATCTCAAGTCTACTAAATATAACGCTATACTCTCATAAAAATACAAAACAAATCTCTAATAAACTTCCCGACATCATAAAAAAGCAACATGCTTTAATAATAAAACTGAGACAAAAGAAAATATCCAAGAACACAAATATACTAACGATGAAGTAAAAGAGCGAATCTGAGTCTTAATTAAAGTAATTAAGCCTAAAACTCAATTAGAAAGGAGCAGTCTTGTCTGAACAATGGCATCGAGTGTCCAATTCTAAGTTGAATATAAATATCTATTAGTAAAAGGGAAGGCAACAGCTGTACTGTACCAAGAGTTATTTTTGTTTATGCTGGATTTCTGTTTATAAAGTTGATAGCAGAGCTGTTGAGCACGAGATTATGGGATCGATTCTCAGGTCGGGTAAAGCTATATTTGGTTATTCTACTGGGAATTTCTTAGTAGCAGCCCGGAGCCTGGATGTGTGCCCAACGTAACCATGTTCCCACAGCTGGGACACAGACCTCCTCTCTGTGAAAGGGAGTGGGATGTAATCTACCACACGGGCCCAGTGCGGGTTGGTGGATGCCACAAATCTACGAATTTTTGGTTCTAGGACATGCCGGTTTCCTCACGATGTTGTTTTAATTTCTAGGACATGCCAATTTCCTCACGATGTTGTTTTAGATGTGTGCCCTATTGATGTCAATAGGCTCGCGCCCTATTACATGGGACTTAAACATAACTGGGAAATGTGGGTGTACCATAGGTTTACTTCGGCCTAACTCATCAGGGATTACAAACCTGTAAAATACGTTAACATATTATCATAAAATCAGTATGTGTGAGAATATTATCTGTCCAACTAATAGGTTAGTAACAGATAATAAAATTTACATAATCTATGCTAATATTTAAAATAATAATAATATGTACATTTATATGAAAAAATAAGCAAAACAATCATAAAGGGCATCAAAAAATTCGTCTGCATCGCTGTCAACAGGAACAGTGCCCAAAAGGCTGGCAGCATTGCCACGTTGTATGGAGATGCTAATTCTTAGGCCAAGAAGTAGGTATACTCCGCAAAAACAACAACAGAAAAAAAACAGAATAAACAGTTTTTCTTTCTTTTTTTTTCTTTTCTAAGACAATCCTGGAAGGAAATATTAAACGTCTTCAACCCAACAAAATCACATTAAAACTTCGAAATTCCTTACTTTTGGCAGCGGATGGCGGCTACTTAACAGAACATCCAGTTTCATACTACAGTCAAGTGCCGAAAGACATTAAACTTGTTTAATATTTATATAAATAAACTAGTTTCTCCCCGCGACTTCGTCCGCGTGAAATTTCTTGTTCCCCCGACCCACCCCGTCGCATCTCATCGCCTGCCCGCGCTAACTTCGTTTTCGCTTAGCGTTCTTTCCGACTTGTTTTCTTTTTGCTCGGCTCCTAAGGGTCATTGCGTGATGTTAAATAGCCTATAGCCTTCCTCAAGAATTAGGCTATCAAATACAAAAAGATTTTTTCAAATCCGACTGGTAGTTCCAGAGATTACCCCCTACATCAAACTTTACGTATTTAAAATATTAGTATAGATTCACGAAAATTCGAATGATCGCTCAAGGCTGTCTGGCGGTCAAAGCAGTGCTACCGACCCGTGAAAGCTAATTCAGAAAGGCTACCAACCCGACATTATGTGGCTTAAGGCGAAAGCATCAGGGTATCCCGCAAAATCCAAATTTTCTTTAACAAAATTTTATGAAAATTTGTTTGTTTTTTTTTCTGATACTGACCTCAGTGACCTCAGTATCAGCTTGTAGGTATGTTGATCTAAATACGATTCACGGCCGTAACAACAATTTATTTACAGAATTATAATAATTATAAAATTATCAATACATCTCTCTGAGTTCATATTACCCTATTGAATGACTATTTCAGGAAATCATGACATTGTAGGCCCGGCCGATTCTAATTTAAGGAGTTGTTTTATAATAATTATGTAAAGTCATATTTGTTACGGGCGCGAATTATATTTTATTCAACATGCAACCTGCCTCTGGCCAACAAATTGTAAAAAAGCGTTAATATAGGACATCATTCAAGTGTCGAACATTGTATACCCAAAAATTAAAATGGCTTCCTGAAAAAAAAGTAAGGCTGTCATATCTTATTGAAATATGATTTTTGGCATTTTCAATCTCAAATAGCAGCCGGGGGGTTAATGGTAGACTTTCGTTGTAATAATAAAAAATGCTCAAGAGATAATTTCCCTTAAGACAGCCTTACTTTTTTTTCTGGCAATTTAATTTTTGGGTACGAAATGAATGATGTCCTTTTAATTTCGCGGACTACGTTAGCGCATTCCCCTTAACAAAACTTAGTTTTACTGTAGAAGAATTTGTGCACTCTTCTGTACTAAGAAACTTTTGTACCGACGCTATGGAAGGTGTTACGAAAGTAGAAAGTTTGTATTGTTAAATTTGTTCAGTAATGTTAGTGTTGAAGTTTGAAGTTATATTTAATTCAAATTCAAATCTATTTATTTGCGAGAATGTAGATTTACATGATGATCTTAAACTATAATGGTCCCATTACATCCTACCATTACACATGGTGTGCAAATAATTAACATGCACAATACTATAATTTTAAATTAAAAAAATGTCAACATTAATCAAATATTATAAGGTCATATTAATTCAAATCATTACAAATCCAATTACCACCAATACCAATACTATTTATTATATTTCCTTCTCCGCGATCTGACATGTATTCATTAAGATTATAAAAGCATTTTTCTTTTAACCATTGCGTTACCTTTTTTTTAAACATGGTCAAAGGTAAATCTTTAAAAACGTCGGGTAATTTATTATATACCTTTACAGCATTTACGAACGAGTTCCTCTTATACAATTCGAGCCTGCATTGCGGTACACAGAGCTCAATTTTTATTTCTAGGAGCTACATTTCGTTTGGTTATATCTTTGTGTTTAGTGAAATATTCCGGATGTTGTTGTACAAATAGGCATAATTCTCTAATGTAATGGCAAAATGTTGTACTTTTTAAACAACGGTTTACAACTATCCGTATACCAGGCTCCACATATTGCACGTACACATTTTTTTTGTACTCTAAACGCTTTTGCAATATCCACCGAATTACCCCACAACAAGAGACCATAAGAGAGTACGGACGAAACGTATCCGTGATATGCACAAAGAGCAGCTTCTGTTGATACCGTGACTCTTAATCTTTTTATTGCGTAGACAAATCTGTCGAGTTTATCACAAACATAATCCACGTGTGTCAATTCTGATCCAACATTATACCTAGAAATTTAGTACTTGCAACTTGTTCGATGATAGTATAATTATGTTTAACATTTAACGTCAATGGCTTTCTTTTATGGGTTTGGAATTGGATCATTTTAGTTTTTTCCATATTAATGTGTAAGTTGTTAGAATGTAACCAGTGTATTATATTATCTATTGCTTTGTTTATGTCAT
The DNA here is from genome assembly GCA_963082905.1 of Oligia fasciuncula. Lineage (NCBI taxonomy): Eukaryota > Metazoa > Arthropoda > Insecta > Lepidoptera > Noctuidae > Oligia > Oligia fasciuncula. Next base: position 18,993,351 of record OY720397.1, read on the forward strand.
GTTCATATGTGTCTGCATTTTCACAATGAGAGTTGTGTCATCGGCAAACAAGATTGTATTATGGCAAGTGATATTTGGGAGATCATTAATATATATGAGGAATAAGAAAGGCCCCAATACACTGCCCTGTGGCACTCCAAAAACATTTAGTTCATAGTCACTTCTAAATAAAACTTTTTTATTATTATGTATTTTAGAAATTTCCACACATTGTTTTCTGTCATTCAGGTAGTCTCTCAACCAGTCGTTCGCTTTGCCTCTTATTCCATATTTTTCTAGTTTGTGTAAGAGCTGTTTGTGGTCTACAAAATCGAAGGCCTTACTCATGTCTAGGAAAATCGCCGCAATTGGTAAACCCTCATTTATAGCCTGGGTGACAATTTTGATCAAATTGAAACATGCCAATGAAGTGGTATTATTCTGTCTAAACCCAAATTGCTCATCTTTAAGTATCCGAAGACTTGTTGTAAAGTCTTGAAGCCTTGTTAGCATAATTTTCTCAAAGATCTTTGATATTATTGGTATTAGCGTCACTGGCCTATAATTATTCATTTCAGTTTTTTCACCTTTTTTAAAAAGTGGCTTGATTACAGATTTTTTTAATAAGGAGCCTTCCTCAAATGATAAGTTTATTAAATAACACAGCGGTTGACATATGTATGGTGCGCATAATTTAATTACATTGGTAGTTATGTCATCTACTCCTGCTGCATTTGTGTTATTAAGATTTTTAATTGTTCGAAATATTTCCATCGCATCAGTAGGTTTAAGGAATATTGTATGTTCGTTATTAGTATAGATAGTTTTATTTATCTCGTCTGTATTGTATTTGAAATTTTTGCTATTTGTCAATTGGATATAAAACTCATTAAATTTGTCAGCTATCTCCTTAGGGTCTTCATATGTCCGATTATTGTTTATTATTCTGTCAATTTGTGTTATCGTACTAATGTCACCAATGCTTTCATTAATCACCGCCCATGTGGCTTTACATTTATTTTTATTAGACTCAATATATTTTTTACTTTGTAGTTGTCTAGATTTATATAAGCACTTTTTGAGGATGTAGCTGTATGACTTATATTGTTTATTCGCCTTTTTTCTGTTTATTTTATTGTGTTGTTGGGCAAGATAGAGACACCGTTTTCTTATACAGGATCTTCTTATGCCCCTCGTCAACCATTTATTGTTCCCTCTTTTATTGGACTTCTTTATTGTGTTTATTGGGGAACACAGATTGAAAAATAATTTAATTAAATCATGAAATTCGTTAAATGCTTCTTGCAAATTCTTTTTTTCGTATATCTCCGAGAAGTTAAGAGTTGCCATACAACTATAGAATTTGTCCAAGTTTTCTTTACTATAATCTCTGACTTTCTCATACCAGGTGTATGTTTCGGATGATTTAGTAGTTTTCAGCGATAGCGTTTGTCCTGTTTCATGGTCAGACAAGGCAAGGTGATGCACCTCCGCTTTAACTTGCTTGCCAACTGATCTAGGCATGACAATTGTCTCGTTGGTGTTTTGATATGCAATTCGATTTTAAAATTTTTTAACATATTTTTTAACTCTTCGCTACTCTTGTTTGATTTTAAGATGTCCAAGTTCCAGTCACCACATAGAATAATTTTCCTATGTTTCCTAGTAAGGCTTACTAGTAACTGTTCAAGTTTCTCAAGAAATATTTGTGGGTTACTATTCGGAGTTCTGTATATACAAATAATCATAATTTTATTTATTTCTATGCCACAACATTCAAAATTAAATTTACATGCTAAGTCATTAATATTAGTCAAAGTTTTATATTTTAAATTATTATTTATTAATATGCATACCCCTCCTCGTTTAGTGTCACGTGAATATGATGCAACTAATTTTATAACCGGAGATTTTCAGAAGCATTTCTGTACCTTTTTCATGAAAGTTTCAGTTAAACACACGACATCTATTCTTGTACCATTTTGCGACAGCTCGTTGATTGCAAAGGTTAATTCTTCAGTTTTATTTATGGCGCCGGCAATGTTCTGATGAAATATTCTAAAATTGTATTCCGGATTAGGGGCGAAAACATTTATTCGATTGCGACGGCACCGGTGTATCAGATTGTGTACTTAAACTCGGTGTAGATTTTTTAAGATTTGTAGATAATAAGGTATGGTACCCCTCTTGTGAGTTCCGGTGGTTATCACATCCAGTTTGCTCAAAGAGGCAGTACAATTATTATTACCCCCTGGATGTACATTTTTATGCGACTTAAAGTAGAATGGTATTGTACCCTTCTTATGAATGTTTGTGCTTTCTAATTTAGCCTTGTTCCTTAATAACATAAGATTTTTATAACACAGAAAATGTTTGTCATAATAATTTGAGTCAATCTTGAAGTTAATAAATTTACATACATCTAATAAATAGTAGTATTTATTGTACTGGTAATTACATTTTAGATTAATAAATGAGCAATTTTTAAAGTTGTCACAAATAGTTTTTAAGTCGTTATTTAACATACATTGATTTAAATATCTGTTCTGTAAAACACTAAAAACTAAAAAGTTAATTTTCTGGAAGGATTTCAGGATGGTTACTAATTCTATTATTACTTTACGGGGGCTAGTATCGTTTTCTCCTATGCATACAATTATATAATTATCTTCAGAGTCTTCCATTTCGTTAATAGGTTTAAGAATTTCCTCTGTGGAGGCATATGGTTTTGTAGTGGAAGAGATGTGATAATTCTTGAACTTAGTGTCATTTCTCGATTCTATGAGTAGTGAAGCAAGCCCTGTGAATTGTTGACCTCCAACGATAGTTAGCTGGGATTTTGATTTGTTTTCTGTGGTGATAGACAGTTGTTGGTTATTGTTTACTTCGTTTTCTCCATGAAGATTTCGTACAGCGCCATCTGTCATGCCCTGATCGCACTTCTTCAAGTTAAGGTTGTGTTGTGTTGACTCGTTCGGGCTCGTGTTACCTCCAGCGCCATCTGTTATGTTTTCTTCAAACGATTTTGTCTCAAGATCAATTAGACTTGTGTTCTTCAAGTTAAGGTTGTGTTGTGTTGACTCGTTCGGGCTCGTGTTACCTCCAGCGCCATCTATTATGTTTCCTTCAAACGATTTTGTCTCAAGATCAATTAGACTTGTCTCAAGTTTCTTTTTATTAAAAGTAATATTAAGATTTTGTACCTTAGAGTTCTTCTTTTTCGAGGTTGAGTATTTTTTTGAACTACTAGTTGATCCGCTACATAGGGTTTTTAATTGCGTTATGGTATGCAGTTGTTCAACTGCTTGTTTTTTCAAAGTGCTGTTTTCCATAATTAAGTTATCTATTTCGTTGTTAGCGGTCTTTAATTCCTCACGATGTTTTCCTTCACCGTTTTGAGAGCAGTGGTGATGAAATAAAGTGGTGATAAATAATAACCGGCATGTCCTATAACCAAAAAATTCGAAGACATGTGACATCTGCCAACCCGCACTGGGCCGGCGTGGTGGATTACGGCCCACTCCCTCTCACCGAGAGGAGGCCTGTGTCCCAGCAGTGGGAACATTATAGGCTGATTATGGTATGGTTATGGTCTTTAATTGCATTCTCAACTGCTCAATTTCTTCGTTAAGTCTTTCAAACTCTTCACTACTTAGGCCGGTTGAAATTTGTGGTAAACTCTTCGAAAGATATTCAGAATTTGTGGAATCAAAAGAAGAATTAGGCGAGCTAATTAATGTTTTATGTCTTCGTAGCGTTATATTTTCAAAATCCATCTTGTATGTGGTGAAAGACAGACAAAGAAGAAAAAAAAAATTGTTTTCACAACACAAAAAGTTCCAACTGTGCTCGGATTCGAATTGATGAGATTCAATAGGTCTAGTGCACACCCATAAAGTTATCAGCTATTTGAACTGAAAATAAATCTGCAAATTTAGAGATCTGGTTCAACTTTGTACAAAATTTGAATTTAACAAAGTCGTTACATTGACTCATTTGTAAACTATTTTTGCCGCATTTTTGCACTGACTGTTACAACATTTTATTGTTTATCACTGATTTAGTTCGTAACTTTGTATTATGGATTTACTTTTGATTAGTTCACTATAGCACTTTGTAATGTTTAGTAATTATATTAAGTAAAGTAAATTAGTCACTGGTTGTTGTTCAAATTTTGCTTAGAGATTTATGTAATTATTTGTAGGATTTGTCACTGGATAACACTTTTAACTAATGCTTTATAGCTTTAGGAACAATATTTATAACTTTGACGTTTTAAAATCGTTGATTGGTATTTTAAATAATTTATATATACGGAGGCGATGCGCGCGCTGTGCCTACCCGCACCTCAACCTAAAGGACTCAAAACTTATAAACTTCATAGGTAGCTTGTATATAACGCTAGCAGCGCTGCTAGTTAAAGTATAAGCTTGTCGTGCCTGTCTGTATGACCGCGTTGTTCTACTAAACTGCGCAACGTATTTTACTGCGTTATTATTATTATTATTTTATTATTATTTATACTATAATTTAGAGAATTTATTCCGAAAGGTTTATGTGAAACATTAATATAAAACTTACTTATTATTATATACTTACTAAACAAATTTTGATGTTGGCAAGTCCTAAAAACCGTGCGGAGCAGGGGCGGGTCGCTAGTGAATTATAATTTCTAATACTTTTCACCTCGACATCAACACGCCAACTGACGTCAGTCATCATCATCATCATTTCAGCCGAAAGACGTCCACTGCTGGACATAGGCTTCCCCCAAGCACTTCCACTTCGACCGGTTCTGTGCTTCTCGCATCCAACGGGTTCCTCCTACGGCCTTCACAAGATCTTCGGTCCACCTTGTGGGAGGCCTTCCAACGCTACGTCTTCCGGTACGCGGTCGCCACTCCAGAACCTTTCGGCCCCATCGGCCATCTGCTCTGCGAGCAATGTGCCCTGCCCTGCCCACTGCCACTTAAGTTTGGCAATTCTTCGGGCTATGTCGGTTACCTTGGTTCTCCTGCGGATCTCCTCATTCCTGATTCGATCACGCAGGGAAACTCCAAGCGTAGCCCTCTCCATCTCCACTGACGTCAGTATTCTTTTGTTTTTAACACATTCTACAAAAAACTTGCTCGTACTACTTGCTCTACGTTTTCAGTCTTCATAATTGGGTACAATCTACCATTTTGGCACAACAAATCAGTTTGATTGGCAGATTCGAACATAAAAAACAACAATAAAACACTTTTGTATGCTTTTGTACAATAAATTCGTTGTATTAAGTCTACTTTCCCGCGTTGCTTACCAACGCTAATAAATTGAAAATGGCGGTCATAGCATTGTCCTCGTAAATCGTGGCAAAGGCATCATGGGAGTTCATCCTTTATCAATCAAAATTGACATTAATCGGCCATTAACTTTTTATTTTATTTTTTACTGCATATTGTTTACTTTTAAACAGTTTTGACTTTTTTATTTTCATTGTTAATATCTGTAGGTAGAAGTAGGCACCTACCTACTACCCCCTCATCAAAGAAAAAAAAAACAAAACAAAAATTCAACATTAAAATTTAAAAACAAAAGAAAGTTGTAAAGTTAAGTTGTTATATTTTCTTTTGTTGTCGAACACACTCTGTTACTTCATCAAAGCTCGAGTGCAAGTACAAAAACATTGTTGAAAAAGTTACATTTAGGAGCAAACGTACGCCAACTATATTATATATAATATTATTTTATTATTAATAATATAAATGCGAAAGTTTGTTTGTTTGTTACCTTTTCACGCCTAAACCACTGAACTGGCAAACTGGCAAAATTTCAGGATGATCCTGAAATTTTGCAAATACTACCCGATATATTACTTTACTCTATGGCAAATACGTTGTCAGTTGTACAGAAACGGACATAGGGTACCTTTCATCCCGCAAAAAGGTGCTGTTTCCGAGTAAAACAACAATAACGTTATTATGATAATAGATGGCGCCACGTGTCTTTCGAACGGGATTGACACTTATGCGGGTAAAATCGCAGGGCGCTCCTAGTATTTTTATAAATAAACAAGAATTTGGGCAAAAAGTTTCCTGAACACAAAGTACATCATAAAGCAATATTCCAAACGGTCGAAAAATCGCGAAATTGGATGAAACAACCTACGAAAATTTATGAAAAACGAAGCTTGAGTTTCGTTAGTTTCAAAAATATCCAACATACTTTGTTTATTAGTTGAACAATCATGTTTTACACGTGCGATTGGACTTGTATTGATCTAACACAATTTAACTTTTTGACGTGACAACGTCTTAAATTAGGTTGCGACTGGGAGTCACTTATGAAAAAGTGTAACGCTCGGTAACGTTACGATGAGTCACCGAACGAGAGAGAGGCCCGCCGAATGCCTTGCGTCTCTCTCCCACTCAACTATGATCGGATGATCGGTCGTTGTCACGTAAAATCTTCGCCCGTAAAACCGACTTTACAGGCAACCATTTTTTTTTTCTAAACATCTTAGCTCTTAGCGATAGCGATAGCGATAGCGATAGCGACCCATTGTGTCATGTCACCCTTTGTAAAATTTATTTAGCAGCCGGTCGATTCTGTAAAAATCTCACCGTGAAAACTTAGGTGAAGTGAGTTTGTTTTTGCTAGGAATTGACACTATCGACAGCTCACTCCACGCTCACTTCACCTAAGTTTTCACGGTGAGATTGTTACAGAATATCACTGCTGTAATATAAATGGTGTACAATTAAAGAGTATTCTATTTTAATTTATTGTCATCTACAGGTATTTATTATTCTACTGAATGGAAATACGAAGAAAAACCTTGCTCCAAAGACAAATTGGAAAAAAATGAAGAAAATCATATACCTACCGTCCACATAATTTTCCCTCAATCATTGTGAAGCACACACATTTCAAATACAGCCTCAATATTACTACCTCGGAGGGAGCGTGGGAGAAATCGACAGCGGCTCATCTCGATTTTAATTAAATATCCCAATCGATTCCAATATTACGAAAAGGCTTTGTTTATTTTTTTATAGCTCCCGTGGTGATTGGCCGCTGACCGTAAAATTTCATTTGACAACCATTTTAATAAATCCCCGCTTTTTTTTCAGTAGACGGATTAGATTTTTTTTATTGGACGATGCAAAAATGTGAATGATATTATTTTTAGTTTTACCATTCAATTTAAAATCTAAACTATTTACGTAAACAAAGAAAGCGGTGGATTATTAAGTGCACCAATATCACTAAAGAAATGAATTCGTCTATTATTCAAATTGATTGAATGATTAGAACTCAGGTGATAATAGACAACAGCCAGTAGGTAAACATCGCTAAATCTTAACCAAAACATTAATATTCAAGCCATTCCAAGTGTACCCATCCTTCACAACATAAAAAACATATTACTACCCCGTAAAGATATCCGTGCGGTGTCAGCAGAACCAATATAGGTAACCTCATAAATTTTGTGCGCTCGTAAATGACGAGATGAGCCGAAGTTAGCCGAAGTTTTACTGTGGTTTTACGAGCACCAACCAGCTCTGATTGGAGTTAGATCACATACTTATTTTCCTACATTTGAGTACTAAATTTAATAAGTAAGATAAGTAGTATCGGTTAACTACTTAGGTCAAGTTCGACGGATTTGACATTCTATGCCCGTACTTTTGAAGTTAACGAGAGATTATCTATTCGATAGTAGGTACTATTGGTTCGATGAATGATTTTATTTCTGTACGTAACTTTGTACAAACTCTTTTACACGCACGTCAATCATATTTTTTTCGACTACATGAGTTCGGCGTTTCTTAACTGACTACTCTGAGAAGAAAGCCCAAAACAAACTCAGAGTTCAGACATAATCTTGGTGAGATCATGTGAAGATCACGTAAATTGGTGTCTGAAATGATCTTTTGTGGAAAGAACCGCACAGATTGAATGGACCCATTGCGGATCCACCATACCCCTAGTGGTATGGTGGGTCTAAACTATAACATTGAGAAAATAGTGTTGTGGACTACAAGAGCATAAATTATTCAGGAGCTACCAATGGGAGCCATACTTAGGAATCATCTTCATTGCGACTAAAACTGTCTAAAAACAATATCTGTATCAAGTAGCAGATATTGTCAAATTAACTGAATCAAATGAATAATGCAATCCCACATAAAAACAAATAAAGCGAATCAATTTAAAACAAAATAAAAACCTATACTTGGGAATGTCTACTTATTTATAACTATTACTATCTGTTACACATGCGTGAATCATGTAAGTAATTCAAGTTCAAATAACCTGTCCAGTCAGTGCACGCATTTGTCAGTAACCATACAGCTCAACTCAGAACTTAAGTAGCTCAACGATTCGACGAGCAATACCAAAGAAAGGACATTGTTATTTTGACTCCGGGGTCCGGGTTTCCGGGGTGTTTCCGGGGTGTTTCCGGGGTCGAAAATCCTCATGGATATCCGCCGCCCTGGCGCGAGCGGGCGGCGGGGTCTGTCAGACTCTTACTGGCTAAAAACCACCCCGGTGTTCCATCTCACACCTACGCCGGGGGTCGCGGGAACGTACGATCCTTCCGCAACGTCACAGTTCTAACCTAACCTAACCCATTTGGTCGGGGTTTAGTTACTGCGACTAATTCGGCTACCGGCAAGACTAACATATCTTATAGCTACCGCCAAGACTAACATATCATATATCTACCGCCACGACTAACATATCATAAATCTACCGCCAAGACTAACATATCATAAATCTACCGCCAAGACTAACATATCATAAATCGACAGCTATAGCAATCAACATCAAGTTGTCGTTTAACCCCTTTATTCATAAATGTTACTTAAAGTTAAGTAGTGATTACCTTCGTTTAACCATTCATTTTTGACGTTTAAACGTCACTTATCTTTAATCATCGTTTTTAAATAAACCCCTAAATATTTTTGTTGGTGGTTCCTACATAGATGTAAATAAAATCTATAAATATAATTGTCTTCAAATCCAGTTACTTAATTTACGAAATGAGGAACGAATTCAGTTAAAAATTTTCCGCCGTCCAACTTTATTTAAAAATATTTAATCTGTAATTACAAAGTTTTGTTCAAAAGTTGAAAGTTCAGCAATTCATCGGTGAGTTAAGATTTAATGATAATTTACAAACAAAAAGTTGGTTTTACAACTTTACATTATATCGGGTTTTCAAACAAATATTTTCTTATAATTAAATTGAACTGGAAACGGGAAATGAAATGTATTTTTCTACTAAGAAGTTGCATTTGAAACTGTCAGAATGTATAATTTAATAGTACGGTAGACAATATGGATGTATAATTAAATATAAAATGCTAAAATGTAAAACCTAGTATGTTTGTGCTCACCGTAAAACGAAACGTGCGCCTGCAAATGCAAACGCACGTGTTGTGTGATTCATAACCCCGCCACTGAGTAGGCGTATAAAAACGGTTGTTGCACAAGCAAACGGGTCAGTTGAGTTCGAGCGATTGTAGAGTGCGCACCTCTGAGTCTAAACTTAAACGTAAGTACTATGATTTATTATTAATTGTACGCAACAATGATTGCTGTTGTGATTTTGAATGTATTGTTTTACAATATACTTAATAAAATACAATCTTGTAAAGCCAAGCTTTGTATATTTATTTCATGCCTATATTTATATAATTATATCCTTATAACTATATGGTCCACACAATTTAAATAAAGTAAAATAGATAAGGTAGGATTGTCCTACAAAAAGGTACGGCGATCTTACATTATCAGAAGTGGGATTCGAATTTGAAATTTGTTTAAATAAATAATTATAAATATATATTTTTTTTCTCTCTCTTTTTTTAAATTGTGTAACGGCTAAACCTGCGTAGTTTGCTTTCGTTATTTTTTTAAATTCCAGATAAAAATGGAAGAATTTACTGGTACTGCTGCGGGGCAAATACCCTCGCGGCACTCTGCGGGCCGATCTGATGCACATCGATCGCGCAGCCCCGTACATCGCACTCCAAGTCCTATATTGACAACGAGGACACGCAGAGAACTCATAGAGCAGCCGAACAGTCGTGAGTTACAACTCCGCAGTCGACGCGATGGGTGCTCGCCACGCAGTCGACGCGATGGGCGCTCTCCACGTAGTTGGCACGATGGGCAGTCGCCGCGCAGTCGACGCGATGGGCAGTCGCCGCGCAGTCGACGCGATGGGCAGTCGCCGCGCAGTCGACGCGATGGGCAGTCGCCGCGCAGTCGTCGCGATGGGCAGTCGCCGCGCAGTCGTCGCGATGGGCAGTCGCCGCGCAGTCGTCGCGATGGGCAGTCGCCGCGCAGTCGTCGCGATGGGCAGTCGCCGCGCAGTCGTCGCGATGGGCAGTCGCCGCGCAGTCGCCGCGCAGTCGTCGCGATGGGCAGTCGCCGCGCAGTCGTCGCGATGGGCAGTCGCCGCGCAGTCGTCGCGATGGGCAGTCGCCGCGCAGTCGTCGCGATGGGCAATCGCCGCGCAGTCGACGCGATGGGCAGTCGCCGCGCAGTCGACGCGATGGGCAGTCGCCACGCAGTCGACGCGATGTGCGGTCGCCGCGCAGTCGACGCGATGGGCAGTCGCCACGCAGTCGACGCGATGTGCGTTCGCCGCGCAGTCGACGCGATGGGCGGTTGCCACGCAGTCGACGCGATGGGCAGTCATCCCGCAGTCGACGCGATGAGCAGTCGCCACGAAGCCAACGCGACAGGCGTTCGATGTGCAGCCGAGGTGACAGGAGGTCACGCAGTCTTCAGCGTGGTGGGCAGTCCTGCAGCCGAAGTGACCAATGGGCTTCTGGTACACAGGAACAGCCTTTAGGAGTTCATCAGCCACTCCGCTATCTTGGTGAAGAACAGATCCGGAATCCGGGTGAGTCAGCTCATTCTTATAAAATTGACGATATTGCTCAGATTTTTCAAATGATAAAAACCGTAAACCAAACTGATTCGTTGGATAAACTAGGGTCTATGCAAAACACTATACCAGAATTTGATCCAGGCAGGAAAGAACAGACGATGACCATGTGGCTACACAAAGTAAACGAATGTGCACTCATTTACAGTTTGACTGAAAAACAAATTGTACACTTTGCGTTACCCAAGTTAAGAGGCGTCGCCAAGAGGTGGTACGAGGGTCTATCGTCTGTCCTTTACTCCTGGAACGAATGGCAACAAAAGCTTCTGTCTGCATTCCCTCCGGAGGAAAATTACGGGCAAATGCTCAGTGACATGTTGGCTAAAAGGGCCCGATTTAACGATTCGTTAGAGGAATACTTCTATGAAAAAATTGGTCTAATAAATCGATGTGGTATAGAAGGCACTCGCGCTGTAGAATGTGTTTTGCACGGTATTGACGACCGATCTGTAAGGTTGGGCGCCGAGGCTGTTAAGTTTTCAGACCCAGATAAATTATTATCGTATTTGCGTAACGTGAGAAATATAAAACCGCTAAATGACCGTAAAAACGTTAAAGGTCCTTTGAGTAAAAACAATGACACTCAGTCTCGAACTTCTGGCAATAGCAAGCAAACCCGTTGTTTAAATTGTAAACAAGAAGGTCATTTCGTTGCTCAGTGTCAGCGTCCAATTAAGAAATGCGGTAAATGCAGTAAAATCGGCCACGAAACCGAACAATGCTACTCTAAAATTCCAGCCCCAGATAAAACCGTTTTAAGAGTGGCTAGTAATGAAGTAGGCTTATCATCCGATGCCTCTGTTTTGTTAAAGCCTAATCAAAAATATTTCAAACAGGCTGTTGTCAATGGGGTCTCTGTGCAGGCCTTCATTGATTTAGGTAGCGAATGCTCCATGATTAAAGATTCTGAGTTTCGAAAGATCAGTAATCAGTTTGACACCAAGAACCTACCGATCCTGAGAGGTTTCGGTAATTCAATAGTCAGTGTCATCGGTAAATTTAACGCTCATATTATCGTAGACAGTGCTGCCGCCAATGTAGACCTACTCATAGTCCCAGACAACGTCATGCCTTTTCCCCTTATGATTGGTCAAACGTTTACGGAACAATCGCACATAATAATTAAAAAAACAAGCGATTGTTTAGATATATCAAGCCTGGGCATTCTTGAAAGCTATAACCACAAAATTAAATTATTTTGTAAAAACAAAACTGAAGTGTCCGGACTTACTATTGTCGAAGTATATAGTAACGACCCTAGTTTTGATGGAGAAGTATTCGTAGAAGGTAGTGTACGATATAAAGAACACATCAAATACTCAGTTCTGTCTGGTATGTATTATGTTCGGAATGGAATCGGACTTATAGTTATTACTTGTGCTCCCTCTTTGAGATTAAGCTTTGACCCTGACTTTTTCATAGCGCGAGGCCTATTAGCCCACGAAGAGGAAGCATGTCACGTTTTAAATGTCATAAACTGTACAGCACGTGTGCCTTCAACCTTAACAGAAGCCCAATTAAATATTGCCGATGATCTTTTTGCTGAAGATAAAGAAAAACTATTGTCGTTACTAAATGATTACCGAGAATGTTTTGCTCTGGATTTAACGGAATTGGGTAGTACGTCGGTCGGTAACATGAAAATAGACTTGTGTGATGATCAACCGGTAGTTTATAGGCCTTATAGACTGGCAATTCCAGAAAAGGAAGTAGTTAGAGGAATGATCAAGGAGTTATTAGATAATAATATTATACGCTCCTCTACTTCAGCTTATGCGAGTCCCATAGTTCTCGTTAAGAAGAAAACCGGTGAATTCCGACTTTGTATTGACTATCGAGCGCTCAACAAAAAAACGATTAAAGAAAATTATCCAATGCCTCTCATTGACGATCAATTGGATATTTTATCAGGGAATAAGTTGTTTACCACGTTAGATCTGGCATCCGGATACTATCAGGTGCCTATTGCTGAAAATGACAAACATAAAACTGCATTTGTCACGCCTGATGGGCATTACGAGTTTAATCGTATGCCATTTGGTCTTGCTAATGCGCCAGCAATATTTCAGCGGTTAATGAATCAGATATTAGGGAATGCTCGTCATGGGGAAGCTTTGGCATACTTAGACGACGTAATCATACCCAGTAAAACTTTTTCTGAAGGTATGGAAAGGTTGCAGTCTGTACTAGATTTATTTAAAAACGCTGGACTTTCTCTTAAACCATCTAAGTGTTTTTTCTTTAAACGCGCAGTAGACTACTTAGGGTTTGAAGTATCGGAGAAAGGTATTCGGCCAGGTTCAAAAAAAATTGAAGCTGTTGAACGTTTCCCTGTACCACAAAACCAGCATAACGTCCGTCAGTTTCTAGGACTGGCTAGCTTTTTTAGGAGATTTGTTCCCAAGTTCTCTATTCTGGCAAAGCCACTCACCCATTTGTTAAAAAAGAATATTCCATGGCAATGGGGAGCAGACCAAGACACAGCATTTAGAGTTTTACAAAAAGAATTATCTCAAAAACCTACTTTGGCATTATATAATCCTAACGCTTTAACAGAATTACATACCGATGCTTGCAAAATAGGCATAGCTGGAATTCTTTTACAAAGAGATGAAAATTTAGTTCTCAGACCAATTGCATATTTCAGTAGACAAACGACCCCCGAAGAACAGAATTACTCGTCGTATGACTTGGAAACATTAGCGGTTGTATCCGCTCTTCAAAAATTTCGTGTTTACTTAGTTGGTTTATCATTTAAAATAATCACGGATTGCAACTCGTTAAAAGCAACGTTCCAAAAAAGGGATATGCTTCCTCGTGTCGCACGATGGTGGGAACAGATGCAAGAGTACAATTTTTCAATTGATTACAGACCAGGCTCATCCATGTCCCACGTTGATGCGCTCAGTAGGAATCCGGTACCAAGTTCGGAAACCGAAGTTTTTGCGGTGTCAGAGTCTACATGGTTGGCTACTGTGCAAAATGCCGATGATGATATACAAAGAATAATAGGCATTCTTAAAGATCCAAAATTTGATGACTTGGTCGATATAAAATCTAGTTTCAAACTAAAAAATGACAAATTGTTTCGAATAACTGCTGATGGGGATAGATGGGTTGTGCCTAAAGGAGTGCGTTGGCAAATTGTAAAGCAAAACCATGATGATATAGGTCATTTTGGTTTTGAAAAAACTTTAGATAAAATTAAATCCAATTACTGGTTTAATAAAATGCGACGTTTCATAAAAAAATACGTAGATTCATGCCTGGAATGCGCATATGCAAAATCATCTGGTGGGAAAAAACCTGGTTATCTTAACCCAATACCAAAAATAGCAGCTCCTTTTGACACAATACACATTGATCACACAGGCCCCTTTGTGCGAAGTAGTAGAGGCAATATGTATATTTTGGTTTTAATAGATGCTTTTACTAAATATATTTATTTGAAAGCAGTAAGAAATACTAAAACTAGTACGTCCATTAAAGTACTTAAAGAGTATTTTGGCATCTTTGGGGTTCCTAGAAGGATAATTTCTGATAGGGGATCCTCATTTACAAGTGACAGTTTTAAAGCATTTATTAAAGAAAAGGGAATCAAACATGTACTTAATGCTGTTGCTACCCCCAGAGCGAATGGGCAGGTAGAAAGATATAATAAGACAATTGTAGATTCATTAACTGCAAAAACTATTGGTGTAGCTGAAAATAAATGGGACGATCACTTGCCGGAGATACAATGGGGAATAAATAATACGTTAAACAAGGGTATTAATCGGACTCCTGCGGAAGCTTTATTTGGCAAACGGTTAACGGGAAGTAGTGAGAACAAAATTATTTCCGAATTAGAGGGTGATATTACTAAGACTAATGAACAAAATATAATAGAAATCCGTGACGAAATCAGTGAGCATATAGCCACCAGTCAGGACAAAGATAAATCTTACTTTGATAAAAAACGTTGTGCCCCAGTAAAATATCAGGAAGGGGATTTAGTACGTATTGAGCGTCAGGTGCCTTCTACAGGGCACAGTAGAAAGTTAATACCTAAATTTCAAGGTCCATACAGAATTACAAAAGTATTGGATCACGACCGATATCATGTCGAAGACACACCTCTCACAAAAAAGGGTGGTAGAGGTTATTCCACGATAGTCGCGGTCGATAAACTAAAACCGTGGCTAAATTTTAATAGGCCACATGATAGTGACAATGATTTATCCAACGAGTCTGATTAACAAGCAAGTATTTCTATTGACATAAAAAATTAACTAAAAGAGACTAAAAGTCTTATTATTTTATTGCCCTTAAAGACAGAAGGGTCTTTAATGCAATACTATTATTATGTGTCATAATATGTATATTTCTTACATGTGAAAGGTGTCAATAATAAGGACAAAAGGGTCTTATCATAAATATTGTTGATTGTATTGGACGGAAGGGTCCTATAAAATGTATTATTGACAAAGGTGTCATATTGTATGGGACGGAAGGGTCCTATAAAATGTATTATTGACAAAGGTGTCATATTGTATTGGACGGAAGGGTCCTATAAGATGTATTATTGACAAAGGTGTCATATTGTATTTATAACTATATGGTCCACACAATTTAAATAAAGTAAAATAGATAAGGTAGGATTGTCCTACAAAAAGGTACGGCGATCTTACAAAACTTAACTTCTTTACTTTGTAAATTAGTGGAGGTAGGTACAACAGCCGGGGAGGTTGTTCAGAATTGACAATAATTTATTCCGGGGCAACGATCTATTTTTTTTTCCAATGATTGAAATTCTTTCTTTGTAGACAGATCTACTTCTTTAGAGTGTTACAAAAACATTGGAATTGTTTTTTTATTTGTTTCCTTATGAGTTTTCTCGTAGGTAAACAGTAAACAGCATGCACGCGTAGCTTGACCACCATTGTAGAAACGGGTTTTGTCGACGGAAGAATAGACAAAATAACAGATTGTAGACAAGCTTCCTATGTTTACCTTACCTGTCATTTTCATTATGTCATTGTACCTATCCTGTGATTTTGTCTATTCTTCCGTCAATAAAACCCATTTATAAGGTGGTCATGCTACGCGTGCGTGCTAGTCTAACATACAGAAGCTGTGGCCCAATGCATTGTTTTTGTAAATTAGAGAGTTCTCGTCTCGTCCCACATACCGCAGTGTCTCAAGACGAAAGTCTTTGACCAGTGCGTGTTGCCAGTGATGACTTATGGCACTGAAACGTGGTCGCTCACAATGGGCCTTATAAGAAGGCTAAAAGTCACCCAAAGGGCAATGGAGAGGGCTATGCTTGGAGTTTCCCTGCGTGATCGAATCAGGAATGAGGAGATCCGCAGGAGAACCAAGGTAACCGACATAGCCCGCAGAATTGCCAAACTTAAGTGGCAGTGGGCAGGGCACATTGCTCGCAGAACAGATGGCCGATGGGGCCGAAAAGTTCTGGAGTGGCGACCACGTACCGGAAGACGTAGCGTTGGAAGGCCTCCCACAAGGTGGACCGACGACCTTGTGAAGGCCGCAGGAACCCGTTGGATGCGAGAAGCACAGAACCGGTCGAAGTGGAAGTGCTTGGGGGAGGCCTATGTCCAGCAGTGGACGTCTTTTGGCTGAAATGATGATGATGATGAAAAACAAGCAAAAGGAGTACAATCGCGAGCACTAATATATCAACACTTGGCAACTTTCAATTGCGATTTTTTCACGAAATAACGAATGCAAAGTTGAAATACGACACTTTACATAAACCTATAGGTTCGGAAATACTATGTTCGTAATAACCAATGATGTTATAAGTGAAAAACACTTTTATTATCATTGGTAATAACATCAAATTTCATTCAAAAATAAAGGAGAAAATCGCCTTTGAATAAAACCAAGTGTATACATACTTATGCTCGTGACTGTACCTATGGGATCGTAGCAGGTGGCGTTCTATAGTTTCTGCCTACCCCGTGCGAAGAAGGCATGAGTTTATCTATATGTGTAGAGAGAAAACTTCTTCCCCTTTTTGATACAGGCTCTGTTGCCATGACAACACTATGCAAATATTCGCCAATATCAAATTAAAAAGTATACGAGTACCCCTTCGTTTCCATAGCAACAGTAACAACTTTCCACTGAAAGCTGGCTGGAAACACAATTAGGAACGCATTAAATCAATCCGGTAATAAAATTGACAACAAGAGGATATATTACGAACGAGCCCGGCACTGCGAGATGTACGGCACGGCTCCGGCACGGCCCCGGCACGGCTCCGGCACAGATTCTAAATTGAATAACGTCGTTCTACTTGGGAGACATTCATTTTATTTGATTAATATAATAGCGTGTGCTTCTAAATACGTTATATTGTGGAACTTGATCATATTGTGAAATTAATGTAGGTAGGTTTACCTATTTACAAAGCTGTGTAGATACGAATACGACTGTTAAATTTATAATTAAAGTAGGTTAACGACATTTTAAATTAATTAAATAAATAACATCTGAATAGGTACGATGTTACGTCTAATTCCTTTGTTAATTATTAGACTTGAAAGAACGAAAATAATTTAATAAAAAAGAGGAAAATTGACTCCCTGTAAATAATGGAAAACGTATAAGTTTCATAAGTTTCCATTAAAATAGATGGACAAACTTTTAGAAAGCATTCAGACCACCAAAATATAAGGACGATGGTAAAAATATATATAAGAAAAACGCATAGATACTTACAAGAAAAATAATCAGCTAACGAAAATACACTAATGTGCCGGCAATTTATTATTATACATCAAAATAAAATCACTTTAATGTGTGTTTTTTTTTTGCTTGGATATCTTTGGTTAGACGAACTGAGCGCTGTGTTAAAATTTGTCCATCTATTTTAATGGGACTCCGTATAATGACCGCAAAAACATCGACAAGACCTTTTTGTTTGGTTCCCTATCCATTTGCATAAAATTTTAAGACTTAATATAACTTGGCATACTTTTGTTTCTCCTAATTATATTTCGCATAACATTATTTAGGCATAACAGCTTAAGCACATATTTTTTGAAGCACAATTTCTCAAATCATAATAATGATTAAGCATAACATTCTAAAGCATAAATTTTAATTACTTTAGTATTATGCGAATTCAATGTACGCCAAAACAAATTAGCCTTCAAGATTATTATGCCAAAATAAACTGTATGACAAAAAAATATGGCAAAGTAGTATGTAAAATAGTTATGCCAAAGTATATTAGGAAAAAGAACATTATGCGAAAAGAAGGGATCCCGTGTGTGTTATGTGCTGAGCCTACTCGCCTTCACGCGCACATTCATAGCGTGTTTTGTACACTTGGTTACCACATGTAAAGCGCAAGTCGCTTCGTGAGATAAAAACACCGTATATACATTTTATTACATCCTTTTATTACTAGAAGAACTTTGTGTAAACCTCGCCGAACTAAAACCTCCTTTCATAGCTCAATGAACAAGCGGAAAACATGTTATTATCTAAATATTACCAGGGGGAAACAATGCCTTGACATAACAAAACTATTTACGAGGAGCGAAGCGAATAACGTCGTATCTGCGATATGAGATCTTCACACGCGATATTACCCGACAATGTTAGATTTGCACATTAACGACATATTCCTGTACACCGTGATATATTATGATGTAGTTATCTCTTATAACTTGTTTGTGTGATACTGATGAAGTATGTGAACGTTTTTATTAATCGAGATATCCGGCGAGTGTGGAAACGTTTTTTTGAAGCCGTCAAAAAACAAAATTTTCAAGTATGGATTGCCCATTATATTTAACTAGCTGCGCCCCGCGGTTTCACCCACGTAAATGTCGATCCCGTGGGAATATCAGGATAAAAACTATCCTATGTCCTTCCCCGGGATGCAATCTATCTCTCTACCAAATTTTATCGAAATCCGTTCAGTGGTTTAGGCATGAAAAGGTAACATACAGACAGACAGACAGAGTTACTTTCGAATTTATTATAATATTAGTATGGATGTTCAATTTTAAAACAAGAGCGAGTCGGACTCGCGCACCGAGGGTTCCGTACCATCATGTTTTTAAATTTTATCGGCGAGGCCCATATTCATTAGAGAATTTTAACACTGCGCACTGCGGTCTAGAATATTGCAGTTTTAGGTCAGCGCCATCTCTTGACCGATAGTGGAATTAGTGTAACTTTTTCTGATGATTTTTGATATAGTGTGTTAATTAGAGATATCGTTTTAATTTTTCCTGTAATCTTTACATAAACTTCTATCACATAGAATTATTTCAGATTTTTCTCATAGCAAACTTCGGAGTTATGAAGGGGGAACGGTATTTTTTTTTTCATTTTTCACCAAAAGTCTAAAACTATGCGGCCTAAAAAAAAAGAAAACATGTTTAAGATAGTGCAAACCGAGTTCTTTCTAATGATACCCCACATGCCCTAGTAGCCCCACTTCGAAATTTTCAGACACCCTTTCAGTCCTTGTTGCAAAAGATATACATATATTTTTATTTCTTTCTTATTTGCAAAATAGTTGGCCAAACGTCATCTAAAACTATTCCAAATTTCAAGTTGATAGCATTAGTAGTTCTTGAGATATCCAGCTGTGACAGACAGACAAACAGACAAAGTCTCACCATAAGGGTTCCGTTCTACCATTTTGGTACGGAACCCTAATAAAATGAAACTGAACAGGCAGTGAATATCAATCTATTTTCTTCCACGACTCCATATTTCCACACACTAATACACATACATCAATCCCTAGACAAGCTTACGCAACCATGCTCCTTCGACCGTACATACACGTTAAAACAACCTACCCCCGCGTCCCGCATATGTCTTCATAAATTTACGCGAATTTTTACGACATGCCCCGAGGACGTCGCCGATGTAAATCGTATTCCATACGAAGTTATATAGGATTTTGCGCGCAGTTACACCACTATGCTTCTTCGTCGCTGATTGAAAAACATAAGTTATTGCGGGAATTTGTTTATAAAAACAAAATAGCTCGGGGGCTCGGAGAATAAGGATGGCCAGAAAATTGAGTGTCAAGCTCTTGTTTCACGCAGTTTAGGGAATTTTATTATGTAAATGTTTGAATACATAGTGGATTGTTTATACTAGGTTCTACCCGCGACTTTGTTCGCATGAAAGCCGTCAGACACGACAATACCGGGTAGCTGGGACACCGACGCGCATACTGTTAGGTACATACCATGAATTAAAAAAACACAAGATTCTAGATTAAAAATTTCTCATCGATCATCAAAAAAAC
Organism: Oligia fasciuncula; assembly: GCA_963082905.1. Taxonomy (NCBI): domain Eukaryota; kingdom Metazoa; phylum Arthropoda; class Insecta; order Lepidoptera; family Noctuidae; genus Oligia; species Oligia fasciuncula. Next base: position 19,013,573 of record OY720397.1, read on the forward strand.
CGTGCTTTACTTTGTGTAGATAATTTCATCACCAGTGGCCACTGCTCTCAAAACTGAAACAAAAAACATCGTGAAGAAACCGGAATTTCCTAGAACCAAAAATTCGAAGACATATGACATCTACCAACCCGCACTGGGCACGCGTGGTGGATTACGACCCACTCCCTCTCACCGAGAGGAGGCCTATGTCCCAGCAGTGGGAACATTATAGGCTGATTATGCTGTATCAAAAAAAATCTGCTGTTTCATAAAAAAGTGCAATACTACGCGGTCTAAATTTATGGAACAGCCATTTTTTTTAATTATTTTTTTTTTTTAATTTAAAAAAATCTAAATTAAATTTTAACAGTACACGATACTTCGTGTACAGTTAAAATTTAATTTAATGAATAGAAAACAAACAGTTAATTTATCAAATTAAATTTCAGTCCAGAACATCTATCGGTTTCTTAGTAAACTTCAACTATATCCGACGCTCCTGCATGCTTATCTGGGGGCACGGCAGTGCCCCCGCCAAGTCGAGCAAAAAGTGGCACGGCCGTTCTCTTTTGTTGACTGTACCTACATTTACCAGGGTACTTTCTAAACATTAATTTGCGTAAGTAACGAATTTCCTTACTTTTCAATGCAGGACCGAACACTGCCGTCGTCGGCATGTATTCCTGGTAAGTACACTCAAATGGAATAATTCATGAAACAGGAATCTCTGATTGTGAGAGTTTGCCATTTGTTTGATGTTTTTTTTTTTATTTGTCACTGTTTAGTCGTTTGAGGGAAAAGAGAGACATCAAAATGGTCGCTACCTAACACTCCAATTCCGAACCATCATTAGTTCATTACTTTATAAATCGGTTGGGTTCGGCTTCCAGTCTAACCGGATGCAGCTGAGTATCAGTATTTCACATAAAGTGACTGCCTATCTGACCTTCACAACGCAGTTACTGGGTAATACGAAACCTATTGGTAAGACTGGTTGTGAGACTAAAAACAAAAACAAAAAACATCCGATATGATTTAAATAATAAGTGGGAAAACAAAGATTGGTGTGAACCAATGTTTATTTTCCCACTTATCATTTAATTAATTAAAGTGCGGTAGCTATCATTTAAGTGGAAAAACTGTTCAATATTGTGTCGTCATTTTATCACGTCGATCCAGTTGTTCATGTCCGTCGATAATCCGTGACATCCAGCGATAATTGATATAAAGTGGTTTGATAGGTAAACATTAATTTTATACATACTTATGTCAGCTCCAAAAAGCTAACTATAGGTGAAATGTCTGAAATTACATGTTACTAGTGTACTGGGGGCCTAAAAAGCCACTTTCGCAGAATCACAAAAGGATGACATTATGAATCATAATGGACAGTTAACTGTTTTAAGTTAATCGTATCAAATCCCATTGGTGAAGGATTTTTCAGTTATTTTTTTTGTCTGTGCCATATACCAATCAATCCAATCCCAATCTCTTTGATTACACCTACGTAGTGAAAAATAAAATCATTTATCATTTAACTCATGGGGGTTTAAAATCATGTACGGAATCAAATATCTTGATTTTTGTGTTTGTAAAATTTTGTTTGTGTACCTACCTGATATTTGCGCGCCCCACGTGGCAGAATGTGATGATACCATTTATTAATTTAAGACCATGTAATGTACCATGTTCGGACAAATAAATGAATTTGAATTTGAATTTGGAATCCAAGGTAACAAACAGGTCGCGCTATATAGAGGGTGGCGCTATATACAGGGTGGCACAAAAGTAATGTCATAATTTGAATTGACTGCCATTTTGTTAGAAATGAAAAAAAAATCGAGTTGATGCACAATTGTGCTCGTTTTACGGCCATTTTGAATTGTTGCTCGCAAAACATCTGGCTACTAATTGGCCACTTCTTGGTAGATTTGTAGGGGACCCAGTGGTATGAGGCGCTCGGCCAAACGTTTAATTGTTCGAGTACATGGAACACGACGACGAAATTCACGCTGCGTTATAACAGATTGATTTGTCAAATAAGCAGTAACAATAATTCCACGTTCTTGAGGTGTGTATCGCTCCATGGCTTGTTGACAACTACATAATCCATACTAATATTATAAATTCGAAAGTAACTCTGTCTGTCTGTCCGTCTGTATGTTACCTTTTCACGCCTAAACCACTGAACGGATTTCGATACAATTTGGCAGAGAGATAGATAGCATCCCGGGGAAGGACATATTATGATAGTTTTTACATACCTCGCGGGCGAAGCCTCGGGTGGAAGCTAGTTCTCTATATGTCTACAACATAAATGTCAAAGCGCAGTAACATTTGGCGCCATCTGCAAGGCATTAAGGCACATTCACATTATGACATTACTTTTGCGCCACCCGTTATAATAAAAACAAAAGTGGTTCGTTGGTAAGCGCATCACTTGACAACGGCTGGGCTCATTTGGCTGTTTTTTGTTTTAAAACGTGTGTAATAATTCATTTTTTTAGAGCAGTGGTGGCCAAGTGGTAATGGCTGCGACTTACGAGTAGTAGGTCGCAGGTTCGAACCCAGACAGGCGCTTTACTTTGTGTAAATTATTTCATCAGCACTGCTCTCAAAACGGTGAAGGAAAACATCGTGAGGAAACCGGCATGTCCTAGAACCAAAAATTCGAAGACATGTGACATCTGCCAACCCGCACTGGGCCCGCGTGGTGGATTACGGCCCACTCCCTCTCACAGAGAGGAGGCCTGTGTCCCAGCAGTAGGAACATTATAGGCTGTTTATGAATAATCCATTCGTAGAGCCTACGAAAGCTGTAGTACCGAGAGCCTACGAAAGCTGTAGTACCGAGAGCCTACGAAAGCTGTAGTACCGAGAGCCTACGAAAGCTGTAGTACCGAGAGCCTACGAAAGCTGTAGTACCGCGTATTGTCGGGAACTTATTTTATTACTAGCTGCGCCCCGCAGTTTCACCCGCCTAAGTTTCGATCCCGTGGTAATATCGGGATAAAAAAGTAGCCTATATGTTAATCCAGGGTGTCAGCTACCTCCATACAAAATTTTATCAAAATTGATCGAGCCATTTGAGCGTGAAGAAGTAACAAACATATAAACACACACTCACAAACTTTCGCCTTTATAATATTAGTGTGATGTGATAAAATCGACACACTTCGTCAATTTGCCGTGTTAATAGCCTTTTCATACAAAACGGCCAGTTAGCGGTCATTCTTCGGACAATTCAGTTGGTAGTCAATTTTGATAAACAACTAATTTCCCTGACTACAACCTTTATTTGAAAACAAAAATAAACATAGCTATGAGACACGTCTAATTAAACCGGAACCAACCATTTAGCAACCAATTCTTGGGTTTATATAATAAAATGATAATTCCGTTCACATTTAGCATACTATTTTACAATTCTAAACTTGTTTCAATGCAGCTGTGAGGAAAAGCCACGTAATTAACATAAATGCATATTTCCGCTACGATATTGCTACGCCGTAGCCGCTCGTAACCCGTAGCACTAACGAAATATGAAATTCGTAGAATTTGTACCACCACAGAGTTGAGGCTTCGTTTTGAATTTACTTCTTTTGATTCCTTTTTTTAGGGATCCGTACCCAAAGGGTAAAAACGGGACCCTATTACTAAGACTTCGCTGTCTGTCCGTCCGTCTGTCTGTCACCAGGCTGTATCTCAAGAACCGAGGTAGCTAGACAGTTGAAATTTTCACAAATTATGTATTTCTGTTGCCGCTATAACAACAAATACTAAAAACAAAATAAAATAAATATTTAAGGGGGGCTCCCATACAACAATTTTTTTTGCCTTTTTTTTTGCTCGATATCAATAAGAGCAACAGGTAGGCACTTGAAATATTCATAAAATACTCAGTTGTATTTTTACTTTAATAATAAACAATAAAATTAAATTAAAATAAATATTTAAGGGGGTTCCCAAACAACAAACATGTTTTTTTTGTCGTTTTTGCCTTGTGGTACGGAATCCTTCGTGTGCGAGTCCGACTCGCACTTGGCCAGTTTTTTGTATCTAATTGGCCTGTATTGTCCCACTACAGTCTGACAGACGAGAGCAGTGGTGGCCAAGTGGTGACGGCCGCGACTTACGAGTTGTAGGTCGTACGTTCGAACCCAGACAGGCGAATTACTTTGTGTAAATTATATCATCACCACTGCTCTCAAAACGGTGAAGGAAAACATCGTGAGGAAACCGACATGTCCTAGAACCAAAAATTTTAAGACATGTGACATCTACCAACCCGCACTGGGCCCGCGTGGTGGATTACGGCCCACGCCCTCCCACAGAGAGGAGGCCTGTGTCCCAGCAGTGGGAACATTATAGGCTGATTATGTATGTATGTCCCACGACAGGGCAAAAACCTTCCTTTCCCGTTTCCACACAATTCTGTCCCTTTGTTTTGGTGTATCATTTTATGTTAATTTAATGTTAAAACTTTTTGTGTCAGAAAGCGCATACACATTGTCTGTCGCAAGTTAAAATGCGACATTTTAACATAGTCTGTCTCCTGTGGCTAATTTCCTTTTTTACTTAGCTTTCTTTATGAGGTGATAACTATATTCATTGGGCAATGATTATTAGTTACAACTTAGAACCATTTGCCCTCTAGAAAAAATCTCCGCCTTCAAAGCAAAGTGTCTTCTAGCAATGCTCTTAGTACTAATAACACAGTTCAAGGAAGAGCCGCCAAGACAAATACAGTTTACATTTTTCTTCACAGGAAAGGGACGAGACAAATGGAAATGTATGGGGGTACATCCTATATACGGGATTTGAAAGTTCTATAGAACTATATACTTTAGTTTAGGGGATGTTACCAGACATACACATGACAACATATTTGGACTTATACTATATACTTTGGCTTTCATTTGAAAGAGGAATATTACCAATCCACAGCATAAACATACCTAATCTTCATGTAAATATGCATCGTAACAGCTTATCCCGTTTAAAATAAGAGGTGCTATAGCAAATTAAGCAGCATTATCTTTATCTGTGCAACAGACTGCAATCACCAATACATACATGTATGTACCAGAGGTAGAGGTGCAATTCTTTTTTTTTTTTTTTTTTGCGGATGGGAAATCATCAAATGACCCCTCCCGCTCTGGGTGGAGCGGAAGGGAGTGTCAGACTCTTACTGACTAAAACCCACCCGTGTTCCTTCCTTAGCCCTTTATGTTCCGGGCCAGCGGTAACCCTTTCGGACAATCCCGCTGACCCGGCAGGCTTCGGCCCTATGGGGCCCCTCCTCGATGCTGACATCTCTTTGAGGCGCGCGTGGAACACGTACGCGCCGTCCGGCACGGGCCTGGTCCTGATCGGACGGTGAGTTACCCATTACTCTCCGCCCGCAGGCCCGCGCCTACGGTGGCCGGGAGTCGTCGCGCGGCTCCCGACGCCCGGAGCGTCTCCCGCGAGAGGTGCAATTCTTGTCATTTAAAAACAAAGTCAACACATTTATTTCAAATAGGCACATAAAAAAGGCACTTTTGAACGTCAAAAGTCGAACGATAAGAACGTTGTCTGATCTCAGGGTCAATCTGTCAAAAATACCTCTGATTTCTCTAAAACATTTTTGACAAGTTTTTGACATTGATGCATTCTGTACGATTTTAATTACGGCAATAGGCCTTCAGGACTTCATCATCTTCATTCACTTGCTTTGTCAAAGTGACATTCTATCAGCAATAACGATTATGAAAAGGTCAAAAGCTTATAGAGGTATGAGGAACAGAGTGTAAAGTTCACTCATATTTTATAGAAAAGGGAGGATCCTCCAACCAGATGGGTGTTGTGTCTGGCGGGCAACTGCCCGATGATTCATGTCGGGCTGTTGTATTTATGCTAGTTGCGCGGTAAACTCTGCTTGCGCGATGCAGGATTTTGCGTGACGTCAGTATGACCGTATGACGCGTTGTTCGCATGTGGTGTTGTAGATACCGCTGCAAGCTCATGCCAATGCTGTTGAAAATCCTTGTAGAAATACGAATCGCTTTAAATGATAAATTATTTTATTTCTGTAGGTAAGTAGGTTTTCATAAACACTTCTACACGTCAATCATATTTTAAAAACTAGATGAGGCCGGCGTTACCTATCTGACTACTCTGAGAAGAAAGGCTGAAACACACTTAAAGTCTCTTTTAAAGTCCAGACATAATCTTGGTCAGATGTCTGTAATGGTCTTTTGAGGAAAGTACCACACAGATTGAGTGAGATTGAGTGGTTTGAAAGTGAATGCCCGCCCTCAGGAGTGTAGTCTACATGAAAGTCAAAAATAACCCTAATTTGAGAACAGTTTGTACCACTTTATAAAATTAATTAAAACATTTTATCAATGACATACACAAGAATAGCTCCACCCCTATAGAATCACAAAGGGTGCACCACAACCTCTTTTTTACCCCTATTTATAAACGTGACCTATCCCCTGGGTGCGTGAAGTGTCCCATACCGTTGGGTAAATGGGCCAGATAACTATAATAACGGTTATAGCGTTACGTTACGTCAATCGTTATTTATTGTGTGTGACGCTAGTACAATGTGCTTATTAATAAGTTGATTTATTTCCACTAATATCGTGAAGTACTAATTATGACATCAATAAAAACAGTTCTAAAAAAAAACAACTTGTAAATATAAATGTTTTTGACGTGACAACGTCTTAAATTAGGTTGCGACTGGGAGTCACTTATGAAAAAGTGTAACGCTCGGTAACGTTACGATGAGTCACCGAACGAGAGAGAGGCCCGCCGAATGCCTTGCGTCTCTCTCCCACTCAACTATGATCGGATGATCGGTCGTTGTCACGTAAAATCTTCGCCCGTAAAACCGACTTTACAGGCAACCATTTTTTTTTTGGAAGTCGGTTGTTTTTTCTTGGGAAATAGTTTAAATTTTTCACTTTTTAGTTGTAACCTACCCCATACAAATTCATATAACACTACTTCTACCTACTTGCTATGTAAATATCAGTGACTGGAAGTTATTAAAACATCATCAATACAGTTTAAGTATATTGATGATGTTTTATACACAGAATAAGAAGGATATTTATACTGTGTCCCTATGTTTTTCTTTTTCATTAATAGGTGTCAAATTTGTACATTAGGCCTCTGTTGATAGCGGCTATTTTGAACATTTTTTGAGGGTTCTGCTTATAAAAATAACGTATCATCGTAACGTATCAACGTATCATCAAAAAGGAATAACATAATCACGACCTACAATCATAAATCGTATAGAAGTAGCATCCCCAACAACCCAGTCCAATTGCCAAAAGGAAAAACATTATCCAATGTACATTTATCCTCTGTAACACCCCATCGTTTCTTAGGTTCCTGGTACATTTGCCGAATAAGGATAACGAATTAACTGTTTTTATTTATTACTAGTTGACCCGGCGAACTTCGTACTGCTTCAGAATAATTATGATTTTTCCTATGTTTTAATAGGATAAATATTATTATATTATTATTATTATAAAAATCGGTCCCGCCGTTCTTAAGTTAAAAATGGTGCTACTAACCCAACTTTGTTTTATTTATCTATATATATAAAAGAAGAAACTGACTGACTGAATGAATGACTGACTGACTGACTGACTGACTGACTGACTGACTGACTGACATATCAACGTACAGCCGAAACTACTGGGTCTAGGAATGTGAAATTTTGCACACGGCTTCCTTTTATAATGTAGGGGAGCACTAAGAAGGGGTTTTTGGAAATTCAACCTTTAAGGGGGTGAAAAGGGGGGATTTCGTTTGTATGAAAAATCTTATTCCTTGAGTTAATAAACTTGAAACTTGGCATGAATACTTATCTAAGTAAATTATTAAGTTTGGCATTTTTTGTTTTTCTTAACTACCCCCTAAAGGGGGATTGGGGGGTGTCAAAGTTTGTATGGAAGAATTTTAACGGGCTGTCCGATTAACTCGAAACTCAGTATTTATACTTAAGACCAAAAATAGAGAATAACGTGTATCAGGGTTTTTCGAAAATGTACCCCTAACGGGGTGAAAAGGGGTAGTTAATTTTACAGGGGAGGATTTTACTGCGTGACTTGATTTACTCGAAAATTGGTATAAATAATCTTTGAGTCAAGTAATGAACACATCACAAACTTTTTTTCGAAATTCCACCCCTGTTGAGGTGAAAAGCGGGGACACAGTTTATATGAAAAATCTTATTCATTTGGATATTAAACTTGAAACTTGGCACGAAAGTAAATTATGAAGATTGACACTTTTTGTTTTTCTAAACTACCCCCTAAAAGGGGATTGGGGAGTGTCAAAATTTGTATGGATGAATTTTAACGCACGGTCCGATTAACTCGAAACTCGGTATTTATACTTAAGACCAAAAATAAAGAATAACACGTATCAGGGTTTTTCGAAAATCTACCCCTAACGGGGTGAAAAGGTGTACTTAATTTTACTGCGTGGCTTGATTAAGTCGAAAATTGGTATAAATAATCTTTGAGTCAAGTAATGAACACATCACAAACTATTTTTCGAAATTCCACCCCCGTGGGGATGAAAAACGGGGATACAGTTTATATGAAAAATCTTATTCATTTGGTTAATAAATTTGAAACTTGGCACGAAAGTAAATTATGAAGATTGACACTTTTTGTTTTTCTAAACTACCCCCTAAAAGGGGATTGGGGGGTGTTAAAATTTGTATGGAATAATTTTAACGGGCGGGCGGTCCGATTAACTCGAAACTTGGTATTTATACTTAAGACCAAAAATAATATGTATCAGGGTTTTTCAAAAATGTACCCCTAACGGGGTGAAAAGGTGTAGTTAGTTTTAGGGTTTTTCAAAACGCGACTCCTACCAAGGTGGAAAAGGGTAATAAAGTTTTAGGGGTGGATTGCTTGGAAATATAGTAGGAAATGCTGTATCCACTAGCAGGAATAGCGCCACCAGTGGTTCGCAGAGCACTGGCTCCAGCGAAAGAGCCAAAATCTCTCTCTTCGTCTCCGACACATGACCCTTTGCACGACAACATCCTTGTGCCACAAAGGCTGAAAAGCCGAAAGTGTGTCGTCAACTCACTGGTGAACCATGACAAGAAAGACTGAAGCTGTGGCGAGACAGTCCTTCCTTACCCAAACCGTTCGTCCCACCCGCTGAAGACCTCCCACCTGGACATGAGTAACCTTGGGTAACCTGGAAGTCTTTAAACAGACTCCGGACCCAGGTTAGCTGAAGCAAGGAAAACCTGTTCAGGTGGAGATTCATAGACGACTCCGCCTTGGAGTGTAAATGTGGTGCTGTTCCACAAACGATGGGACACTTAATATCGTGTCCTGCATGTCCTGTCAGCTGCACGTTATAGGAACTGGTGGACGCTGGTAATGGCGCCAAACAAGTAGCCGAATTCTGGGCCGAGTCCATTTAGATTGCTATCGACACGCTAAGAAGAAGAAGGGGTGGATTTTACTGCTTGCTTCCATTAACTCAAAAATGAGCAGGTATCGGTCTTTGAGTCAAGTTATGGACACGTCATACCAAACGATTTTTCAAAAATCCACCCTTGTGGGGGTGAAAAGCGAGGATCCTGTTTATTTGAAAAATCTGATTCCTTTGATCTACAAACTTAAAAATTGGCCCGAATACTTATTAATCTAAATAAATGATAAAGATCATGAACTATAAGATCATGAAATATAACTATAAAATATTCGAAATTTTTAGAGGAAAGTACGAAATACACGCGGACGAAGTCGCGGGCAAAGTGCTAGTAATAAATAAAAATAAATAAAATAAAATTTATTGAAATAATAAGTTTACAAAAAGTGTACATATGGTTCAGTAGTATATATTAATCTAGGCCTATTTAATAGGATTATAAAAATCTGGATAGACTATGGTATGAGAATTATGAGATTACAGTAAAAAAAAATAAAACTCTGAAGGTAATGTAGTGCGTTGCCTGATCTAGGTTTATTTAAACCTGTGTTTCAGGCCATCTCCCTACGAAAGTATTTATATAGATAGAAGATAGATTGCAAACCTCTTTCTTACGCGTAAAGAGGTCGAATGGCCAATTCTCGTAATTTAAAATGTTCAAAATCTAGTCGCAGCATTGACTTGTATTAAACAAGTATGTTAGAGGTCAGTGAGTCCAAAGACTACAATATGATGCTGTATATATGATGCTGTATATGAGTGAGTCGCAGTCTCATCTCGGCGACAAACAAATGTCAAAAACTTGTCAAAATGTAGGGAAATTAGAATTATTATCGACAGATTGAGACTGAGATCAGACTGTGAACGTTCTTTAAATTACGAGAATTGTTTCTCTGATGTATACTATTAGGGGAAGGGTTTTGGCAGCACATCAAGTTACCTCTGAGAGCAACAACGGAATAGCAACTTTATAGCAACGAATTGAATTTAAAACAGAAGAGTGATAGGCTCTAAATTGTGTAGTATTAGTATAAAAAACCTATGAAAAATGCGCTTCGAAATCAGAAGGCCAATTCTCGTAATTTAAAACGTTCAAAATCTAGTCGCAGTCGTATCCCGGCGACAAAAAAAATGTCAAAAACTTATCAAGATGTAGGAAAATTATGAGGTATTTTTGACAAATTGAGACTGAGATTGGACGTTGAACGTTCTTAAAATTACGAGGATTGCTCCTCAGAAAAGATACGACCGCGATAACATTTGGTAAGAAAGAGAAATCGCTCATTAAACATGATAATAACAAATAAATATTTCGATTAAGTACCACGCAACGCTCACGCAAAGCGCTTTAAGACCAACAATGAAAACGTTGGAAGGCTCCTGTACATTATAAAGCAGGCTCACAACGACGGGGACCTCATGAAAATTTAAACAAACAATAAACTTTACAGCTAGCTTAATGTCTTGAGGCGTGAACTAGATAAAACCGTACGTGCCTCCGTACGTGTGGGTGTACTAACGACACAACAGTTTGGTGAGCAGGCCAGAACTGGACGTCCTTGCACTACGCAAGTGTCATTGTATCATGTAATCACTTATAGTCATGTCACATGTCAGTAATAGAACAATTTGTGATGGTTCGTCCTGAAAGTACCAACACCATAAATATTTCAACCGACGCGACGAGTGGCGTTGCTATGTTCTGGTTTGGGTGCTGGTAAATACGGTTCAGCTTTATCTCTGAAATAGATGCACCTGTGATGCCTCTACTAATGTATAAATAATTGTATTATGTCCATGGGCGTCAGTGACGACTGAGCCGCCTGCTTGCATGCCTATATAATTATAGACATTTAAATGATCTATGACAAATAAGTCAGAAATCTTGCCGACCTATGCTATGTATGTGTACCCACCTATTATATTACCTTGTCATTTTATACGACGAAGGAGTCTCCACAACACAGGGAATCCTAGTAGAGGCTGGCTTTATTAAAATATGTCAATGTGAGTTGTGTTAAAATATGTTATGTGTGTTCTGTATGTGTCTTGTATCTCTTGAACAATAAAGCTTTTATAATTATGTATTTAGTGTCAAAAACCGCCGATAGAATTGTTGTTATCCAACTGAATACCTATCTCTTTAGATGTCTATACTTGTATGTGTATGTGTTTGAATGTGCATGAAAGTGTAGTTGTAAGGGTGTGTGTATGCGTGGGCATTTTATGTGTGTTGTTTTCAAATGCTGTAAAAGGCTCCCTGACGTTTATTTCCATTCAAATAAGAGTGCTTATTTATGGTAGGTATTGCTTGTTTTTCGTCGCCGTATGTTGAGTTATGCGTATATGCCTTGATTCAGGTGTTACATTAAGTATAACGAATTTTACTTTTTGTGGGACTAGCTGTGCCTGCGACTACTTTCGCGTGCATGTCGGAAAACAATAATTATGTCTCTAAAAAATTGTCTCTTTAAAAAAAAAAATCTTAGAAGTACACCACCACCCACACAGACCGCGTATGGCAATGCTGATTCTTTGACCTAAAATAGGCCAGCCCTCTGGTCACGTGAAGAGTCGACCAACCGCTTGGCGATGTCTCGAAATACTAAGTGGGCACTCGGGCCCCATGGCCCTAGTGTTTCTAACCCAAATGGCTCAAACAAAAATTATTTATTAAAAATTTTGCAAAAACTTACAGAAATAAAATCATTTATCGGTCGACCTGAGCCCAACTGCTAATAAAGCTCTTATACCTACATTAGCTATACATGTTGACTTTCTGCTCCATCATGTATGGCTTATTAAGTATGGGAGAGTTTAAAGGATTACGTCTCAGTTAATCTCTCTAAGCCAGCCATACTAACCGGAATATATTGCTCAATCTAAAGCGAGAGATAAATGGGGGGAACAGTCCATTTTTCTTCTTACGTGGTTTATCCACACTCAATTCGAAAGTAACTCTGTCTAGAGTTACTTTCGAATTTACAGATTAATATACAGACATTTGTTACCTTTTCACGCCTAAACCACTGAACGAATTTCGAAAAAATCCTTCTGGCATCCTGGGGAAGGACATAGGCTACTTTTTGTCCCGGTCGCACGTTCCCGTGGGATATTTTCCAATATCCACGCCGACGAAACCGTTGGCAGAAGCTAGTAAATTATAAAACACGCGCCATGTTCCCATGGGGACCATGGGGTGACCTAAATAGCGGTGCTATTCTGCAAAAATCTCACCGTGGAAACTTAGGTGAAGTGAGCGTTGAGTCAGCTATCAATATTGTCAATTCCTAGCAAAACAAACTGACTTCACCTAAGTTTTCACGGTGAGATTTTTACAGAATCGACCGGCAGTAGCAATATCTTTAGTATGAAAGAAAAATGCATGTTGCCCCAACCCCAACTAAATTGGGAAAGGGTAGGAGAAGAAATGATAAATTGACTGATAATTTACATTTTTAAATTGCAGTTAAAATCTGGGACAACGATCATAATGACCGAAAGCAGTGTCTATTTGGGCATGTAAAGATATACAGGGTCGCAGTGGTGAAGGAACCATACAACTCGATTCCCACAGTTCCCACCGGCTTCAAAATTTGTGTTGTCGTATTTAGCCATCACGTCCGAGGAGTTTCTCTAGTTAATTTAATTTGACCCAATAGATATACCCTGTTACTTACATCCCTTTGTTACTAATATAATGTTGTGTTGTTAAATTAAATTAGTTTGATTTTACCACACGTATTCCATTTCCAAGTGAGTAAAAGTTTGTAATAATATAAACAAGTTTTCTTGACAAAGGCATTCAAAAACGGATAAAAGGAAAACACCTTAGAATCTCAAGTGATCCCTCTCGCAAAGAACCCTGTGAAATACCTACATTAATGGTTACCGAACCCCATTCGACAATAGAACTGTCGAGGATAAGCATGACAATAAATGATAAATGATATTTATTCCAATCGCTGGGATTGGGTCCCACTAAACGCATGACGCCATCGCGGCAGGCCGAGACGAAGATAGCGGGACGAGCTTCAGAAAGGACTGGCAAAAGAGGATCGCAGCAGGGGATCGAGGGGGGCTTCAGGGGATCAGACTGGAATAAATCGAAAAAGGAGAGGGAGGCCTTTGCCCTGGGACAATACAGGTTAGTTAGATTAGACATTTATTTCTGTAAGTAAATTGCTTAAAAAAAACACTTTCACACGTCATAAATATGATTTGTGAGAAGAAAGACCGAAACAAATTCAGAGGTCTCTTATAAAGTCCAGACATAATCTTGGTCAGGCCACATATGAGGCCCATGCAGATTAATGTCTGAGACGCTCTTCTGAGAAAAGAACCACCCTGTCCGACATTTTGATTTATTTTCAAAATGGCGGCCACGCCAGGTACCTATGCCAGGGATCTTCAAAGCCCTTTTGAATGGTTCTTTTCTCAGAAGAGCGTCTCAGACATTAATCTGCATGGGCCTCATATGTATAGCCTGACCAAGATTATGTCTGGACTTTAAAAGAGACCTCCGAATTTGTTTCGGTCTTTCTTCTTCTGGTGAAAAAAAAAACAAAATGGCGCGACAGTAGGTAAGTATGCCAAGTCCATATAAAAATCTTCAGTCCCCTTTGAGTGGTCTGTCCAGTCAGTGCACGCATTCGTCAGTAACCGTGTAGCTCGACTCGGAACAACGATTTGACGAACAATACCAAAGAAAGGACATTTGGGTGGACCGCAGAAATCTCCAGATTATTATTAAATCTAACTGAGGAAGAAAAAAGATACGAGATGTGGGACATGTAATCGCGAAGAAAGTATCAACTGTCCCATACAAAACTTCAATACCTACTCGACCCAAATGTATGAGACGGTTGATTATTTTTTCTCGATTACGATGTATAAATAAATAAAACAAAGTCGGGTTAGTTACACCAATTATAAACTTATAAATAATTTGTCGTGGGTTCGATTCCCACCCAGGACAAATGTTTGTGTGATGAGCATGATCATTTGTTCTGTGTCTGGGTGTAATTTATCTATATATGTATGTACGAGTATTTAGAAATATATAAGTATGTTTATCAGTTGTCTAGTACTCATAACACAAGCTCTGCTTAGCTTTTTTTTTTTTTTTTCGGATGGGAAATCATCAAATGACCCCTCCTGCTCTGGGTGGAGCGGAAGGGAGTGTCAGACTCTTACTGACTAAAACCCACCCGTGTTCCTTCCTTAGCCCTTTATGTTCCGGGCCAGCGGTAACCCTTTCGGACAATCCCGCTGACCCGGCAGGCTTCGGCCCTATGGGGCCCCTCCTCGATGCTGACATCTCTTTGAGGCGCGCGTGGAACACGTACGCGCCGTCCGGCACGGGAGCTCTGCTTAGCTTGAGACTAGACGGCGTTGTGTGATAGTTGTGGAATATATTATTATATTAAAAAAAATAATAATAATAATAAGTCAAGAACGGCGGGACCCATTTTTATGATCTTTGATTTGTTGGATTTGTCTCCGCCCCGAATTCACGAAAAAATGAAGATAATTCATTTTCTCATACATTCGTTCTTATTGACTCTGAGACGGTACGAAGTTCGCCGGGTTTTAGTATATATTACTTATATGAAAATAACTAACTAAACATTTATACATGGAACCTATTTTATTTTTATTTATAATTATGATCATCATCATCGTCATCATTTCATCCGAAAGACGTCCACTGCTGGACATAGGCCTCCCCCAAGCACCTCCACTTCCACCGGTTCTGTGCTTCTCGCATCCAACGGGTTCCTGCGGCCTTCACAAGTTATAATTATGATACCTTTTTAATATATTTTTCCAGTCACAAAAAATGCACCTGCCAAGTTATCTCTCCACCTTGGCTCGGTTGACTGATAGAGAATAACTGAGGCGTTAAGTCCGCCTTTGTACCTAAGTTTAATTTAATTAATAAATTATTAGAAAATAGCTTATTTTAGCCAGACAGCGCGGTAATAGCAGGGCTGGCTGCATAGGGTGTGCAGGATATATCTACATTCAGCCGGTCGATTCTGTAAAAATCTCACCGTGAAAACTTACGTAAAGTGAATTTGTTTTTGCTATGAATTGACACTATTGACAGCTCACTTCACCTAAGTTTTCACGGTGAGATTTTTACAGAATAGCACCGCTGTACTACCAAACATGAACAACACGATTCCATCAGCAGTGTCAGTTCTCAAAATATTATTTGAACCTATGGATTTAATTTAGCGTTAGCTGCGCCCCGCACATTCTCCCGTATAAGTCTTGATCCCGTAGGAATATCGGGATAAAAAGTATCCTATGTTCTAATCCAGGTCAGGGCCTACCAATGTGCCAAATTTCATGCAAATTCGTTGAGCCGTTTTAGGGTAAAAGCGTTACAAACAAACATACAAAAAATCAAATCTTTTCTTTTATTTGAAATTTTATTGTAAGGTAAATTAATCATACACACATATTAAACAAATACAAACTGGTTTTATTTCTTTATAATATTAGTTTAGATGACATTTATTTCCAAAGGTAAATCAGCAGTAGGTACCGACCTACTACCCTAGATACTCTTAAAGATTTCAAATAACAACAATAGGACCCAGGTGCTACATCGAAAACTGATCCATCCATCTGAGTGACACAGTTACACATGAAGGTCAAAGGATACAAGGATAAATTCCACACCCACGAGCTACCAATATAGAAGAAATTAGGTATATTTGGTGCCAATGTGTCTATAAATACTTATTGTGTTTGTATTAGAATTAACCATGTTTTCGAACTGTATTTAGATTGTACCAACCCGCATTGGGCCCGCGTGGTGGATTATAGCCCACTGCCTTTCGAAGAGAGGAGGCCTGTGTCCCAGCAGTGGGGACATTATACGCTGATTATGTTATGTAAGTAAAATATGCAAATAGGGGATTAAAAGGCACTGCTGTTCCTATGTGACGTCATGCAACAGCTGACTTTAAGGGAGGCGCATGAGAATTTTCAATTTAATCTCTGGTACAGGCACATATACATAAGGCCTATTCAAATTTATTCAATTTTTTTTTTTTTGTGTTTCACGAACTGTGTCCAAATAAACATTTTTCTTTCTTTCTTTCTAAATGTTTGTTTCCAAATGATGTTATTTCAAGTTTTTTTTTTTTTTTAACATTCCCCACACTAGGACTATCTCCTGTATTGTGGGTGCGTTTACAAACATTTAAATTCACATACACAAACAACCAGACCCGGAACAACTACGTGTAGGTAATACAAATATTTGTTCCGTGCGGGAATCGAACCCGCGACACATAGCGCAGCAGTCAGTCGCTTAACCACTGGGCCAACCGTGCCGTCAAGTTAAACAAATATCAACTTTATTGTATTGGTAATCAAGTTGATTTCTAGCACCATTGAAAAAAAATATAAAAATGTTTGAAGTTGTAGCGTAAACTCATATTTGTTTACATTTTTGGCAAAAAAATTGCGAATGCAGATTAGAGACTTTCATGGTTTCAACTTTCTCTCTAGTAGCCACCGCAATACAAAGTACTACAGACCCGCAGAGGTTGATTCACGAACAGACTACAGGTCATCTTGCGATCATTTACTCGAGTAAATTATTTCAGCACCATTTTTCTGCCCCTATACCAATTTATTAGGTGTCGGCGTAACTTGTCTTTTTCTTCCATACTTCTCTTTCAGTCGTTATCTCGGTAGTCACCCCCTTTCTAACCATATCATCATTCACACATTCCATCCATCGTTTCATTGCTCTTCCCCTACTTAAAGCCATCGAAATTCATACTCGAAACTTCTGACGATAATCCCTACCTCAAGATAATTATTTAATTAAGTATCCTACTTAACCACACTAATATTATAAAGGTGAAAGTTTGTGTGTGTGTTTGTTTATATGTTTGTTACTTCTTCATGCTCAAAAGGCTCGACCAATGTTGATAAAATTTTGTATGGAGGTAGCTGACACCCTGGATTAACATATAGTCTACTTTTTATCCCGATATTCCCACGGGATGAAACCGCGGGGCGCAGCTAGTATTACTTATAAGCGCCGAAGTTTGTGAGGATGGATGGATGTTTGTTACTCTTTCACGCTAAAAGTACTGAACGGATTTCGATGAAATTTGGTACAGAGATAGATTATAACCAGAATTAACATATAAAATTCATTGTATCTCGATATTCCCACGGGATCGAAACGTATGCGGGTGAAACCGCAAAAAGGTCATTCTTCCCAAAGAAAATGTACCGCGCGTTGATGTCTTTATAATGGCCAAAACATAAAACAGAGATGTCGGTTACGGTAACAGTGTAGCGAGTTCAATGGTTTTTTTCCAACTCAAAAAATGCCCAATGAAAGAAGTTTTCACTTCAACAATCGTCGATAAAATTTCAACGCACAGGATCACAGGTTGCGCGCCGACGTCCCTGCCGCCCTGTTTAATAAGCATTGATTGTATAATAAATTGGACTACCTAAATTATCTCGTTACACCCAAGATATTATATTACACCTCCCAATCTTCATAACAATAAACAATTCACAAAGAACGCTGTCAATCTCAAAATACCCTCCATTCCACACATCTTTACGTCGCCTGACATGTTTTAATCAACGTGAATTACACACGGAATATTTTATAATCAGTCTCTACTACATACAAGCTCTCTGGTCACATACAAAATTCATGGTTTTACTTCCTGAGTAAGAATTAACATTCTGGGGATTTATAGTGTTAGGGCTTTGTACACACACGTTTTTCTTGCCTTGAAAAACTACTGTTTATTCGGTGTGTCCGCAGGATAGGTAACCGACATAGCCCGAAGAATTGCCAAATTTAAGTGGCAGTAGGCAGGGCACATTGCTCGCAGAACAGATGGCTGATGGGGCCGAAAAGTTCTGGAGTGGTGACCGCGTACCAGAAGACGCGTAGCGTTGGAAGGCCTCCCACAAGGTGGTCCGACGACCTTGTGAAGGCCGCAGGAACCCGTTGCGAGAAGCACAGAACCCGTCAAAGTGGAGGTGCTTGGGGGAGGGAGGCCTGTGTCCAGCAGTGGACGTCTTTCGGCTGTAATGATGATGATGATTCGGCGTGTGTAGGCACAGCAGTCGTCAGCACAGACTTATATAAGTCTATAGTCGTCAGTGTTGTATGGATGGCTATGGAAGCTGGTTGACAGACACGTTATTTCTACGGTGCGGTCTGTATGGCGATGATGATGAAATAACTTACACAAACTAAAGCGCCTGTCGGGGTTCGAACCTACGACCTACAACTCGTAAGTCGCGGCCGTTACCACTGGGATACCGGATACCACTGCTCTAACCAAACCAATTCATACTTAAGTGTCTTAAATGAGGTACATTTTATAAATATGTAGAGATGAAGATATATTTATTTGTAAACATGTGTAACATTATACATATAAATGCAAATGTGGATGTAAAAGTGAAAATCTGTGAGTTTCATCATGTTTTGCCACCATTGGCGTACAAAATAAATTATAGCCACTTGAAATATAACACAATTAAGAAAGAAAAAAAAAGCATAACAAAATTAAAATATATAACACTAATAGATTAGAAACTATCATTTAAAAAATCTTTAACATAGTAATAGTAACATTTTTCAGTAAATATATATCGAAGTTCTCTTTTGAATAGGTTTGGTTGGTTTATATTTTTAATAACCTCTGGAATGTACCTACCTACAGGCTACAACCATTTCGATTTATAGAGAATAAATTATGTATTTTCGTACGACAATAACAGTTCCTTCCATGCCCAATAGAAAAACACTTCCAAACCCTACTCCATTTCATTATTCGAAATTTCGCGGGAAAAGTGTTCGCACTTCTCATTTTATGTACCTAATGCCCAATATAAAACACTCTTCTTCCAACCCGTTAGCACTCCTCCAATTTCCCGCTACAATAAAAACTAACTCCATTTCCTTCGATAACGTAAACGTAAGAAAAACGGTTATAATAAAATCGTTACGTAACGCTAAAAAGTAACGTTATTAGCAACATTTATATAGAACAAAATGGCCACAGGTTTTGAGGGCAGAAGGGTTAGGTCAACGACATTATGAAGAACGCGCCAACTGAATACAAATGTTGGCAGGTTGCGAGAGCCAATAAAATTATTATTAGACCAGGAAGGATAATGTTCTGTCCTTACACACGAATCCTTTTGAGTGGGTGGTTGAATTTATTGGGCTGATGTAGGGCAGTGTGGCCCTGAATAATTGGATCTTCCTTCTTTTATTAACAGACCAAATTAGAAAGAGACAGAAACAGGACCTTTCAAAAATTAGCATTTTGGAAATATGTCTTCAGAACCTGCGGTGTGATCGACGTTAAAAATTACAGGCCAATAGCGGTTCTATCGATATTCGGCAAAGTATTTGAATCGGTGCTCTATAAAAAAATATTTAATAAGCTGCAACGGTGGTTCGCGGATGAGCAGCACGGATTCCTTCCAAATCGCTCAACCGCGTCAAATCTACTTAATATAACTACTCTCTTAGCTAAAAATATTAATGACAAAATGCAGATTGATGTAGCCTATTTTGATTTCCAGAAGGCTTTTGACCGGGTTGACAACGACGTACTTTTATGTAAACTAGCTTTGGCAGGTTTCTCTGTGTCATCGCTAAACTTCTTCGCGAACTATCTGCATGACCGCAAGCAATTTGTAACATGCAAAAATGCCAATTCTGAGCACTACTCGGTTACTTCTGGCATAGGTCAGGGCACTAACCTCGGGCCCCTTCTTTTTCTAATAGTTGTTAATGATCTCCCCACTTTTGTAAAACACTCCACTGTCTTAATGTATGCTGATGATGTCAAAGTTGCTCTACCAGTAGCTAACTCCTGTGATACAGCCGCACTTCAACTCGACATTGACAACATTCACACTTGGAGCACTATCAACAACCTCAACCTAAACGTTAGTAAATGCGTGGTCATGACCTACTCAAAAGCCGCACAACCTATACACAACATCTACACTATGAACAATGAGCCCATGAAACGCGTCTTAACCGTACGTGATCTGGGTACTCACTTCGATCCACATCTTACATTTAACCAGCACATAATACAGACCTGCAACAAATCCCGCAAAAACTTAGGTTTTGTCCTGCGTCAGGCCAAAACTTTCAATAATCGTCAAGCCATAACGATACTGTACAACTCCTTCATTCGCAGCTTGCTAGAGACCAATAGCGCAATCTGGAACCCTCATGAAAAAGTGTTTATACTGGTCATCGAAAAGATCCAGAAGTCTTTTGTCCGCTACCTCTACTTAAAGCTTTATGGTTATTACCCGTATATGTACCCAACACCATTTGTGCTGGGTATGGTGGGGTACCAAAATTTAGAATTAAGGAGAAATCTTAGTCTAGTAAAATATTTCATCCGCCTAATTCGTGGTACCCATTTCAATTCCTCCTTACTTCAGGACATCTCCTTTGATATCCCACTAGCTATTAGGCAGACACTTCGCCCTCGCCGACGTCCTCTATTCAGAATACCTCAAACTATAACCCTTAAGACCAGTCCATTGTACCTGGCCCTCACCCATATCAACAACATTCTGTTATATGATGAGTCCTTAGATGTCTTCGCGAGTGCTGAACTGAGATTCCTGGACACTGCTACTCGATACCTGGAGTCCATTGCCACTCCCAGTACAATCTCCTTGGAGTAAACAAATTAAATTACTTGTTATTAATAATTCTATTCCAATTTATCCCAATTCTGTAATAATTGTGTATTCTGTTTTAATTTGTTTAATTTTATTTAATATTATCTAATTTTTATCTAATGTTGACCAACTTTGTTACATTTCATTAAATTTCATTTTTTGTCCAGTTTTTTATTATGTGATTTAGCCTATTTTTATGATTGTATGACATGTGGAATTACTAATATTGACTAATAACTTGTATGTGTGGTGCAAACTGTTAATATAAGTTGGTTATTAATAAATAAATAATAATAATATTCCACAACTATCACACAACGCCGTCTAGTCTCAAGCTAAGCAGAGCTTGTGTTATGAGTACTAGACAACTGATAAACATACTTATATATTTCTAAATACATACATATATAGATAAATTACACCCAGACACAGAACAAATGATCATGCTCATCACACAAACATTTGTCCTGGGTGGGAATCGAACCCACGACCTCCGGCATAGCAGTCATAGTCACTGACCACTAGACCAACAGGCCAGTAAATAAATAAATAAACACTTAAAATTGCAATACCTTAATCATTTTGACAGTTTAACAACATTCATTGCGTTATTTAGGTATAGACACCAGCAAATCAAGAACCGAAACTGTCAATCAACATTGAACCTTAGGTTTTAGCGATAAAGTTGAAAACCTATTAAAGAGATGTGACAGATTGTAGTAGCTTGATGTGCTGGCGTCTGTACATACGTTGTTGGGCAGACGAATTTTTCAAACACATGAAGCAATGGATTAGCAATTTCCTTCAAATTTTTCGGATTGTGGTTGTGATTGTACTACCTACCTTTAGTAAAATTTTTGAAAAACTTATTTTAAATCAATTGCAAAGATTTTTTAATAAAAATAAATTACTTCATAACAAACAGTTCGGATTTACAAGGGGTCGTTCGACTACCGATGCAGGAGTTGAACTTTTAGGACATATTTATAATGCATGGGAGGACAAATGCGATGCTTTGGGCATCTTTTGCGACTTGTCCAAGGCATTCGATTGTGTTCTTCATGAAACATTAATCAGGAAACTGCACCACTACGGAATCCGGAACGCCTCTCTGGATCTTCTTACTTCTTACTTAAGTGATAGGATTCAGAGAGTTGATGTTAACGGAAAAAGGTCACCCGGATCTGTAGTAAGAATGGGGGTCCCCCAGGGCTCAATTCTCGGCCCATTTTTATTTATTATTTATATAAATGACTTGCCTTACCTCATAAGGGATGAACATGATATAGTGTTGTTTGCAGATGACACTTCACTTTTATTTAAACTCAAACGTCAGCAGCTGGTTACTGACAATGTAAATAACGCCCTTGCAAAAGTAGTTAACTGGTTTAATGTCAATAACCTACTTCTTAACGGAAAAAAAACGAAATGTATTAAGTTTACCATACCCCACGTTAGACAAGTAGAAACTAGTGTTCTCATTAAGGATGAAGAGTTGAAACCTGAAGATACCACAGTATTCCTAGGCATAACGTTGGATGCCAAGCTTCAATGGGGCCCCCATATAGATAAATTGTCAAAAAAGCTTAGCTCTGCAGCATACGCCGTTAGGAAAATTCGTGATTTAACTGATTTAGAGACAGCCCGTTTAGTATACTTTAGTTATTTTCATAGTGTGATGTCGTACGGTATTCTGTTGTGGGGAAATGCCGCCGATATTCAGACAATTTTTATTCTACAAAAAAGGGCAATTCGTTCCATTTATAAATTAAGTCCCAGACACTCCCTCAGAGACAAATTTAAAGAGATTAATATAATGACTGTGCCTTCTCAGTACATTTATGATAATCTTTTGTATGCACATAAAAATATTAATCTGTTTAAAAAATACAGTTATATCCATAACATAAATACTAGGAACAAACACAAATTTGTTGTTCCTACAACAAGGCTCAAAAAAATAGGTGGCTCGTTTAGATGCCAATGTATACGTTTTTATAATAAACTTCCTAGCCACATTCAAGAACTAAGCCTTACTAAATTCAAATCTTTTATAAAGCGAAAACTATGTCAGAAAGCCTATTATACTGTAAAAGACTATATTGAGGACAAAAAGGCCTGGGATTGAGCTGCTCCAATAGGTTTAGAATGTTGTTTTTATTTTGCTATTTTACACTTTAATAATTTTCTTTTTTTTTAAGTATCTATTTACTTAAATAATGACATGTACATTTACTGTATAAAGTATTACATGATTTTAATTATTGTGAATGTGAGGACTATGTGGGTAATTTTTTTGTTTTTTTCTCTCTTCGTTTTAATCATGATCTGGCAGTTTGAGTAGTTTATGCGGCCTACCCAAATGTCCTGTCTTTGGTATTGTTCGTCGAATCGTTGAGCTCCTTAAGTTCTGAGTTGAGCTGCACGGTTACTGACAAATGCGTGCACTGACTGGACAGGTCCGCTCAATCTGTGTGGTTCTTTCCTCAAAAGACCATTTCAGACACTAATCTACATGGTCCTCAAAGATTATGTCCGGATTTTTTATATACACATTGACATTGATGAATTTTATTTAGACAATGACATGAATATTTACTTTGTAAGTAATTTTTATTATTATTTTTTATTTAATTATTGTGAATGTGAGGACTATGTGGGTCATTTCTTCTTTTTTCCTTCTTAGTTTTAATCATGATCTGGCAGTTTGAGTAGATTATGCGGCCTACCCAAATGTCCTGTCTTTGGTATTGTTCGTCGAATCGTTGAGCTCCTCAAGTTCTGAGTTGAGCTGCACGATTTTTGGCAAATGCTTGCACTGATTGGACAGGTCCGCTCAATCTGTGTGGTTCTTTCCTCAAAAGACCATTTCAGACACCAACCTACATGGTCTTCACACGATCTGACCAAGATTTTGTCTGGACTTTAAAAGAGACTGTGACTTCTGAGTTTGTTTCGGCCTTTCTTCTCAGAATAGTCAGTTAGGAAACGCCGACCTCATCTAGTTTAAAAAAAAAAATATGATTGACGTGTAAAAGTGTTTGTACAAACCTACTTACAGAAACCTACTTACAGAAATAAAAATCATTTATCATTTATCATTTATTGAAAGCGTGTCATGCAAGTAGGCTGCTCTAGTAGAACGAATTGAATGTTAATATTTTTCCGTTTATTTTTCGTTTTTTCGACGGTAATTTATGATTTCAATCTTTTTGGTTATGGTTTTCAATGTTGACTCGGCTTGCCTTGTATATTTTCATGTGGTCCTACTATTTTGTCCTACCAGTAGGTCCACGAGGGTATGTTATTGCTGTTGGTCCTACTGAAGTTTTGAAACTAAAATGTACCTCCTGTATAAAGAAAGTTTGACTGGATAGGTGTGGGGCGTGTCTCAGTTTCCGTAAGATATTTTGTGTGTCCTTAAAAACTTAGGACTTTTCAAAACAAGAAGAGATTTCCATAATAATTATGTTGGCTTTGAGAGCTTACGAGTCGTTTACGCAACTTATTTCTATGTCATAATTCAGACATCAACGTAATCACAGGTCCCACCGATAGCTTATATCAGAAATATGCTTGTTATTTTAATTGCTTACAATTGCAATACGTAACAATAATACTCGTAATATCACAAAATAAGAAACTCGAATCAATATTCAATTTACCTTTGTTACGCAATACCTAGATACCTACTAAATCTTAATATATTTTGGAATCACAAGCTCTCTTTCTACCACACCACCATTTTTTATACACACACACACAAGAACACTTTATCATTCTCCTACCTATAGGTAGAGGTACCTACTAATATATTTGTGGTCGACGCAACATGTCTTTAACTTCCATACTTCTCTATTAGTCGTCATCTCGGTAGCCACCCCTTTCTAATCATATCTTTATTCACACAGTTCATCCATCGTTTGTTTGGTTTTCCTTCCCTACTCTTATAGCCATCGACATTCACAGACACAAAAACACTTATCCCCGTATATCACTTACACACACAAGTACACTATCGGTACCCTTATTACCGTAGACACAAAGAAGAGTATCGTAAAAGATACAAACACAACACATAGGTACAGTCGAGCAGATAAATACAGAGCCATTTGCAACGTACGAGGGACGATACATCTCAATCAATACTCCTTAATTTCTTCCAAGCCCCGCTCGCCTGGGAACGAATCAATAATGCTAAGTAATTCCTAATTAAATACACCTACCTACCTTTGCCGGAGCTACTTGAAAAAGGTCAGATTTACAGGTAAACAGTACCACGATTATTTTCAGTATAGCAGCGACCGGTACGTGAGGAAATCATCAGTGGGCAGGATCATAAATGTTGGGCAGAGTTAACAGGACCATGGAGGGTTGGTTTTTGTTTTATGATTGTTACTGGAAAAGGATTAAGCTTCTTTGTGACTACCTACAGTGACTACCATAAGAACTGTAAGACTCTTGTGTTCGCAAAGGAGAGACATACACGCAGTTAACGCACACCAAATAGTCCTCCAAATCGAATTTCGACCATGGCGAAGAATTTTAGCGGAGATCAGGGGGCCTAAAAAGGCCACTTGCTTTGGTAGAATCATAAAAGGATAACATTATTAATCTTAATGGACAGTTAACTGTTTTAATAACAAAACACGCGCGATCGCTTACGGACTTACGGTAACAGAGGATTTTTTCCATCTCGTAAAATGCCCAACGCGTCTAAAGGTAACTCTATGACTAAATAATAAACGTAACGTTGGCGAAATCGACCCTACAAAACCCACAAATCTAGAGTTGAATAAGCTTACTAAATGAGGCCCTATTCTGCTTTCCACTTCGTAATTATTACATTCTACTATACATAATTATAAGGCTGTAGGAAATTCAGGGGTCCCTTTCTACAAAGTCATTAAAAAACATGATTAAAACATAAAGCTGTGGTCCAGCACACGGGCACACGCCCTTTGCACGCGAGGGTCCCAATTTTCTGGCTCAACGAACATCTTTTTGATGACTAACATAATAAAGTAAGGCCCCAAATTAAATTCCGTTATGGCCTCAAAGACATCTCATTAAAATTTTGACGTTTCTTACTTACGGCGGTCGCTTATTCGAAATTCAGAAGGATTTCATGAGCTTTTTGGCGGTACAGCGAGACTGTTACATAATTATTGTAGTAGAGTGTACACTTAAATGAGTTTTATTCTTTACAACGAAAATGTTTGTTTTTAATTTCGCAGAAAAATTGAGCGAGTCGTCTCGAGTAAGTTAACACGCCAGCACATGAAGCTACCCGAAACTGTCAAATTTTCCCAATCAACTTTGAACCTTATGCTTTAGCGATAAAGTTGAAAATCTATTAAATAAATTTGACAGATTGTAGTAGCTTGATGTGCTGTCTGTACCTAATTACGTCAAAAATAAAGGAATCTATACTGCAGACATGCGATGGTTTGGAAACACATTTGCTGATTCCCGTAATTAAAAACGTTCAAAATCTAATCGCAATATCATCTCAGCAACAATCAATGTCATAAATGTAAGGATTTCAGAAGTATTTTTGACAGATTGAGACTGAGATCAGAATGTGAACGTTCTTCAAATTACGAGATTTGCCCCTTTTGGCACCTTGTCTATATTTACAGTCTATTATTCCTTTAACCTTATTTATTTTTATGTCGACGAAGAAGCAAGTATTCAATAACGTCTCTGTGATCAACGCGGTGAAAACCGGAAGTGATTACCGCATGGTAAGAGGCACATTGAACTTAAATATCAAGCTGGAAAGATCTCGACTGATGAAGTCTACGCTCCGCCCAGCACCGATCCAAGTCCAAAACCCGGAGAATTTTCAGCTCGAAGTTCAGAATCGTTTCTAGTTCCTAGGGAGCTCTGTAGACGATTATAACGATGGGTTCGTGGAAACTGTCCATACAGTCGGGTCTAAGATCTTCAAGACCCGTCGTACGAATACAAAAAAGAGGCTCTCTGTCTGATCCTACTTATGGCTCATGAAGGAGAGGCGCGAGATGATCCTGCAGTCTTCAGATGATTCGCTCAATTACCGGCAGCTCAATAGACGGATCTCTAAGTCCTTGAAAGCGACCTTCGCCGTTTTAATACAGATCGTATTAAGGACGCGATAGAGAGGAATAAAGGTTCCAAGGTCTTTGCTAGAGATCTGTCTATTGGGCAGAGCCAGCGTACGAAACTGAAGACCGATGATGGCAGGATTGTATTCGCCAAACCTGAGCTGTTGAGAGAGTTCGAGAAGTTCTATGGACACGTATACACATCAAGAAATAACCCCGTTAGGAATCTGGCAAACGATCCAAGAGCTAGATTGACGCGACACTATACCGGAGACATCCCGGACGTCAGCCTGTACGAGATTAGGATGGCTCTAAAGCAGCTCAAAAACAACAATGTGCCGAGTGTTGATGGAATTGCGGCCGAATTCCTGAAGGCCGACGGAAAACCCGTTCTTACAGCCCTTCAAAAGCTGTTTTGTTCCGTCATACTCGAGAATAAAACACCACAGGCATGAAACAGAGGAGTGGTGATACTTTTCTTTAAGAAGGGTGAAAATGCCCTTCCAGCTTGTAGACATCTACAAGCTGTTTCCAAGAGTCACCACGAACCGTCTCTCGCACAGGTTTCATGCCTACCGGCCTCCTGAACAAGTCGGATTCCGTAAAGGCTTTAGCACCGTAGACCACATACATACGCTGCGACAGGTTATACAATGAATGATATATTTATTTTCAAGAATATAGGTACACATACAATATAGGTACAGAAGACCGAAGAGTATAACCTGCCTATCTGCTTCGCGTTTGTGGACTACGAGAAAGCCTTTGATTCGATCGAGACATGGGCTGTACTGCAGTCTCTTCAACGGTGCCAGATCGACTATCGGTACATCGAGGTGCTGAAGTGTCTGTAGGAAAACGCCACTATGTCAGTCCGACTCCAGGATCATACCTCGAAACCTATCCTTCTGCAGCGAGGTGTGAGACAGGGAGACGGTATCTCTCCGGAACTGTTCACCGCTGCACTGGAGGATGTCTTCAAGGTTCTGATCTGGAAAGAGGCGGGCATTAACATCAATGGCGAATACATACTCACCTTCGGTTTGCCGACGATATCGTAGTCACGGCTGAGACTATGGAGGACCTCAGAAAAATGCTCGATGACCTCAGTAGAGCCTCCAAAAGAGTGGGTCTTAAAATGAACATGGACAAAACGAAGGTCATATCAAATGCCCATGTGCCACCCACTCTCATAAAGATCGGAGACGCAACACTCGAAGTCGTGGACGAGTATAATTACCTAGGACAAACTGTTCAGTTAGATAGGTCCAACTTCGAGAAATAGGTCAATTGACGAATCCGACTCGGCTGGGCAGCGTTCGGGAAGCTACAAAATATCTTCTCGTCCCACATACCGCAGACACTGAAACGTGGTCGCTCACAAAGGGCCGTATTAGAAGGCTAAAAGTCACCCAAAGGGCAATGGAGAGGGCTATGCTTGGAGCGTGATCGAATCAGAAATAAACAGATCCGCAGAATTGTGGCAGTGGACAGGGCACATTGCTCGCAGAACAGATGGCCGAAGGGGCCGAAAGGTTCTGGAGTGGCGTTGGAAGGCTTCACACGAGGTGGAGCGACGACCTTGTGAAGGCCGCAGGAACCCGTAGTATGCGAGAAGCACAGAACCGGTCGAAGTGGAGGCGCTTGGCGGAGGCCCATGTCCAGCAGTGGACGTCTTTCGGCTGAAACGATAATGATGATACCTATATCCTCATTCCCACCAATAATACAGTGAATACACCTAACAAATTAATTAAAACATATACGTACAATAAAGTGACGCCACATGCTTAGTTTTAATTAGGCAGCCATAATTAAAAGAGGATGGTTATACGAGACAAAGTGATCGTCCCTGACGAGGAAAGATGGGCGAAGCGAGGCGAGACGAAAGAGTCGTTATTTAAAACTTTAATCAACAGACTGGGTTCAACGGGAAAGTACAGCGGTGTGCAATTACGCTTTCCAATCTTTGTCTGTCATTATCGGAGGTTGGCGGCAATTGGTCTGTGAAACTAGGTCTGCTGTATCGTTGGAGGAAAATTATTGTGATGCTAGTGAGTTCACTGTTTACTTCATGTAGCTGTGCTTAAATAGAATAGAATATTATTTATTGTTGCTGCCTGTCTAGCCTTTTTCCTATTATGTTTGAGTCGGCTTCCAGTCTAACCAGATGCAGCTGAATAGATACCAGTATTTTACATGGGGCGACTGCCTAACTGACCTCCACAACCCAGTGACTGGGTAACACAATACTATTTTATTTTTTTTGCGGATGGGAACCAACAAGGGGCTTAAACTAGGCTTAAAGCAAGAAATTCAAGCAGAATATTTACTTCTAATAATTTCCTGTCCTAAAATTATTTTCATTCCTTCATACCGTCACAATATATTTCTTCAAAATTATTCCTTCCCTGTTCATTGTTAAATCTCCGTTGTTTTCCTCCTGCGTACAAATGTTTCTACCTTCAGCTTTTGTTATTATTTATTTCTTCATTCGCCCAATCTTTCTCTAATTGCTTATATACTATGAATTCATTCCTCATTCTTCCTTACGGGGCATTTATCATTTAATTAAATTCTACCGTAAGCGATCTATGAATGAATTTTCACCGTTCTGATCATTTTAAAGGCACGCTTGATCGACATTCTTCTTTTACGAGCTATCCAGACTATGCTTTCTCGATAAGGTATAAAAACCGAAGTCACCTAACACCTTGAGGCTATAAAAATGAGCTCCAATATATAATATATATCATCCTCGATATGAGGAGACGTGAAATTCGATTCGCCAGATGAACGCACGTCAACGGGTGTTTATTTTATAGGCGTATCCTAAAGTATTCGATAAATAAAAAAATGTGTGAAGAAAATGGCTGGTGACAGTAAACACTTTCCTCTCAAAATGTTGCTGAAGACAAACTTAAACGTCAAAAAATTATGGTTATTATGCAGACGCTAATTACTACTTAACTTTTAGCAACGTTCACAAGCAAGGAGGCAAAAAACTATCATTTTCGTGCATGATCAAGAAAGTCAAGTAATTTCTCAAAATAATAATAAGTACACAAAGGTTAGACACATAACAGCACGCCTATAATCCCCGAACGGTTAGGCAGAGGTCAAATAATAATAATTTATATTGTCACTAACTAATGGGTCGTAGTTAGCCAGTTAGTGACTGATAAAAGAGGTGTCTTGAAAAATTTATGAAATCATCAGGTTAGGTCGTATGTTTCGCTGTGCAAAATTTTACAGATTGCTACCCCTTTGATCTGACTGACGAACCTAAGAACTTTGATTATATGCCGAGTCTAAAGGTATAATAAACTTTTTGTTACCTACCTTTTGGCTTATGAACCACCAGAAAATTCTATGCAACTTAGGTATTCTACCCCCTAGACAATAAGGGGTCGTCATTTTGCTTGAACATCTAAAATTCTAAATCCACGAAAAAATCTGTTCTGAGTTAATCTGGAGTCTACAACGAACAGCACAATAACATAATAGAGTATTCCCAGACACCGATATCATGACATAACAAGACGAGATACCACCCCGACCAATCGTATTCTGAAACTTTTACTGGTCTACACAACTTCGCTCTCCTACGGTACATAATCCCCGCTAGTTCAATCGTTAAAACGATCACAAGACGTTACAGATAATGGAAGAAGAACCTTTGCTTCAGTGTGATGGCTCCCCAGCCACCTATCTTTCATACACTTTGATATTGAGTACCCCTGACGATCATTGATTCTCAGTCTGTCACCTAATGAGATTCCAGCGATGGTTTTAATTACACTACCTTCGGGTTTGGAGAGGTTGTGTAGCATTCTGATGATGGTATGTGAGAATTGAACTGAATGGACCTCCAGTTTTTACTTTTGGAGTGATCTGTAGGTGTGTAAATCACTTTGAAAAAAGGCGTTTTAGATTTTAGGTTACAATTGGATGTGGAGATTTTTGTGGTTTTTCTCACAGGTTGTGGTAATTTGGATAGGGTTGTTTGAACTAAAACATTCGTTACAACATTTAAGCGACTAAAAACGGGCACTAAACCACACAACGTGGGGTCTTCGCAGGCATCGTCTGCCATTAAGACGTTAGTTAGCAGCCACTTCAAGACAGCCACAAGTCGTCTCAGGGTGTGCTGAACAATCAAAATGGCAGCAGATTCAGCATGGTGTGGAAACTGGAGGGTGTCACCAGGGAATTGTTTACGGGGTGACCTTGAAGCCCGGGTAACGCTTACCTACGACGCCGCACATAGTCGGTGGTGGCCGGGCTCCAGCGAGCGCGCGGCCATAGCGTCACTCACGCGCGTACCATCACACTATCACTACGCACACCACTCAACGTCACTCATATCAGGCTCTTTGGGGTCCGATGTCGTCGGCGGGCGGCAGGCGTGCGCTCCCCGCGAACGCAGTTCATTCACTGAAAGGCCCGGGCGACGTGTTCGGATTGCGCAGGCTCGGACATGCGTTCAGGGGGCAACTAGCTCCCTCTATTTTGTTAGTCGGCCACGCACTGTGTCGGGTTGGGCTTGGGCACGCCGATGCCACCCGATGCCGACTCAGAGGTCACAAGGTCGTAGGTAAATTGATAGCGACACAATTACTGTAAACATTGGCGACGGCGACGTGGACTCGTAGTGTGTGCCATGGATGCCGCGAGATCATATCGGGTGCAGGGGGAAGCGGAATGGGATCAGTACTATAGATACCTAAGTATTCGTATTTTGTTACCTTACGATGCGACCCGAATACATCTCCCCTCGTTTACGTCTTTTTGCATTCACAACAGAATGTTTTTCTCCCTTCTTCATTTATAAATTCATGCATAACAGAGTGAAGTTAATTTAGCGTAGCACCTTTAGTCAGCAAAATTAACACCCAGAGAAAGCATTAGAAATATGATGGTTTTTCTTGTAGTGTATGTCAGAAATGAACCTCTAGGACTTCAAGTTGACTGCTTTAATCCAATCCTGAAGATAAAACCAATTCAAATTCAAAATCATTTATTTCAATCCATGAGATCAATGTTCTAGGTACATTTATAATAAAATTTAAATTGTAATAATAATAAACACATATAAAAATAATTAATAAAATAAAATAAATTAAAATCAAATTATAAAAAATAAAAAATAAACTAAATTAAAAAATAAAATAAATAATAATAAAATCATAAAATAAAAAGCCAATGCAGCAGTTAAGGCTGCTGCATTGGCTAACGGATGAAATGAAAACCTAAAGTAGGTACACTTCAGTAAAGAAACGAGTTTTCTCTAAAAGAAAACCTTCTCAGGTTCAAGTATTTGTCAAATAAGACCAACGTTGAACAAGATGCAATATTGTTGCGGAAAGCAGATCATCCGATAGCCGGTAACTCGGTTGGAGCGAACCGCGACCTGAAACGATTCCGGTTGTTTATGAACGAAACAAAATCTGAAGGAGAGGGAATCGAGTTTCATTCAGTTTGCAAGCGAATGCAGTGGGTCAGGACTTTAAGCAGTCTTTATTTTATTTTTGATTGTATGGGTAGGGGGTAAGTAATAATTTCCTGTAATGAAACACTTGTGTGTGTTTAAAGGTGCGCTGAGGTAAGCCGCATAATTCAAATTTTCTTACGTTTTTTGCAATTTGCAGATCAGTGTTAAGTTGTGTGTTACAAAATATGATCCGCGAGCGTAACAAGAATTTATAATCGTTAGGTACAATCTTCAATACAACCCTCTAAGTTCATAATAATCCTTTTGAACGACTATTTCATGAAATATCAATATTCTTCAGGTCTTCAGTTCAACAACCTTCATTGCGTTATTTACGTTGTTGAACAGATTTTTTCCGGACGTAATTATGAAGCAATGGATTAGCAATATCCTGCAAAATTAATCAGATTTTTTATAAAAACAAAATCGAACTAGGATCGAATCGCGGTACCCATAGTACGACAGACGATGGGATAGACCCTAGCACACAATCTTAAATTATATAAATGTACTAACTGCTCCCCGCGGTTTTACCTGCATATGTTTCGATCCCGTGGGAATATCGGGATAAAAGTAGCCTATTGTTAATCCAGGATGTCAGCTACCTCCATACAAAATTTTATCAAAATTAGTCTAGCCGTTTGAGCGTGAAGAAGTAACAAACATATAAACACACACACACCCCCACACACCCACGCACTCACCAACTTTCGCCTTCTAGCTGCGCCCCGCGGTTTCACCCGCGTAAATGTCGATCCCGTGGGAATATCGGGATAAAAAGTAGGCTATATGTTAATCCAGGGTGTCAGCTACCTCCATACAAAATTTTATCAAAATCGGTCCAGCCGTTTGAGCGTGAAGCACGGACTCACAAACTTTCGCCTTTATAATATTAGTGTGATTCAAATCTATCCAGCCGTTAAGATGCTTCGAAAGCACCTATAAGGAATTCCAAATACAAAGATATAATCACGTCAGCTTTCAAACAAAAAGAACCGCATCATAACCGGTCCATTCCAGGGGATCGAGGAGGGAGGGCGGGTCGAGCCCCCGGGTTCAGGGGATCAGACCGGAATAAATCCTTAGGAGCTACGATGCCACAGCCGGATACACGGACACGTCAAACTTATAACACCCCTCTTTTTGCGTCGGGGGTTAAAAATACATATAGTCCGACTTTTAATTAGCTGCAGTAAAATACTTCTTATTAATAACTCATTTCGGACTGAGTTTAGAGATATATGCATGTCAAATAAGTTTTGTTTGTTACACTATTTTGTACTAGAAAAACAAGATTTGGTTGATGGCCACGAAAAAACAAAAAGACTCCAATTTCAGTCATTTAAGTAACACATAAGCTGTCATTTTACTGCAGCTAATTATTAAAAGTAACATAACCGTCTTTGCTGCACGCACGCGTAGCATGACCGCCGTAGAAACGGGTTTTGTCGACGGAAGAATAGACAAAATTACAGATTGTAGTGATATTTGTATACGCATTCTACGCGTCTAAGCATGGCAATGTATCATTTTGTTTTGTCTATTCTTGCGCAGTAAGGTACAAGAAAGAACAAACATAGCTTAGCGTTAAGAATTTTATAATCTTGCAAACCTATCACACTTTATAGGGTGCGCCAAAGTTCACCTAAATTTTCAAAATCCGAAAATTTTCTTCACTTTAAATGAAAGCCATTGACTTATAATTTTTAAGTATCGAGTCCAATGCCGATGATAGCCACATTGTATAGATCTGTGGCAGTCGTTACGGGTTGTCAGACATCATCCGAAAACCTGACAACCAGTCTTACCAAGGGGATCGTATTATCCAGAAACTGGGTTGGAAATCAGACAGGCAGTCACTTTGTGAAAAGTACTGGTATTCCGCTGCATCCGGTTAGACTAGAACCCGACCCCAACTTAACTAAGGGTTCTAGTAAAATAGCTTAGCTCTAGCTTTTCCCAACTGGGAAAAGCTATTCTATTCTATTCCTTTTTCCGATGTTGACAATTTTATTCTGCTAATGTCAGATCATCTGCCTGGCCTTTTCCCAACTATGTTGGGGTCGGCTTCCAGTCTAACCGCATGCAGCTGAATACCAGTATTTTACATGGAGCGACTGCCTATCTGACCTCCACAACCCAATTACGGGGTAATACGATACCCCTTGATAAGACTGGTAGTCACACCTTCGGGCTGCTGACTACCCGTAACGACTGTCAAAGATAAACGAATGACAGCCGGGACCAACGGCTTAACATGCTTTCCGAGGCACGGAGGGGTCACAGTATGTAAAGATGGTCACCCATCCACAGACCAATCGCGGCAAGCGTAGCTTAACCTGATCGATCGATCTGTGCGGCTGTTATTATTTAGCCACGGGCCCCTCTTTAACCACGGGCCCCTCAATTCTGCTAACGTCAGTTAAAATATGAAAATAACCGGTCAAGTGCGAGTCGCACTCGCGCACCGAGAATTCCGTACTAATTTGTAGGTATGTAACTATAGGGCTGCCATCA
This sequence comes from Oligia fasciuncula, assembly GCA_963082905.1. Classification (NCBI taxonomy): domain Eukaryota; kingdom Metazoa; phylum Arthropoda; class Insecta; order Lepidoptera; family Noctuidae; genus Oligia; species Oligia fasciuncula. The sequence continues at coordinate 19,048,859 of OY720397.1, forward strand.
CCTAAATTAGTGACCCCGGACAAAAACTTCAAAAACCCCGGACATTTCAGTGAAATAAAAAAAACCCCGGACTCCCTCGAAAAAAAATTACAATAAAATAAAAACATCGTATTTTTGTCTTATATTTAGAGAATATCAATTTAAACCTCAACAATACAAATGAAACGCTTAATTTATTCATCGAAGTCAATTATGCACTCTTTTCTGTATGAGAGGTATTCTGGTAACAAAAATAATTAGGAACTCTTCTTTTTGGAATAAATGAAAAAAAAAAAAACAAAAGCAAATTATGAATAGCCGCGCGGCTAATTTTTAACTATGATGTATGCTTTAATTCATTGCAAATCATTCAAAGTCAGATTTCCCCTAACACAGAAACGGGTTTCACCCGGACACTGTTCAGGACCCCGCCCGGACGCTCCCCGGACGCCCACCAAACTAGGACAAATCCGGGAAAACCCGGACGGATGGCAGCCCTATGTAACTACAAATTTACGGTTTTCGGATTTTTTCCTTTAGGTACTTGTGCTACATGACTGCTTTTTGCCAAATTTCATGATTCTAGATCAAGGATTCCCAAAGTGGTCGATATCGACCCCTTGGGGTCGATATCGGTTTCCTAGGGGTCGACATAAACGAAAACTGATTTTGGGGGTCGACGAGGTCTAAAAATCGACCCCTATTAAATTATACAAGTTCTTATTTAAAACTTTCAAGATAGGTAGGTAGGTAGGGTAGGGGTGTACTTTTTTAAATATAATTTCCTACCTACTTAAGATTCTTTAAGTACCTAATTTATAATAATCATTATAAATTAAACTTGATATTTACTGAATTGTATGTCTTTTTATTTTGTTAAATTTTGATGAGAAAATGAAGTCAACTTGACTCACTTAACCAAGTGCAAAGTTTTCCAATTGGTACCTTAGTACCTAGGTATTTTGTATCAATAGGTAAAAACTAAAGTTAAAATATAATAGTCCCTTATTCATAATAGTCTGCTAACTTAAAGCATTGCTAATTCTCACTCTGTCTTCTTCTATTGACCTAAGTCAGAATGAAAAATAACACTCTGTAGCAGCTGTTTTAAGTTAGCGGACCATTATGAATAAGGGGGTTGATCTTAAAAGTAGGTAATTTGGCCATGGGGGTCTGAGGTAACAGTTCATTTTGGAAAAGGGGTCACTTGTCCAAAATAGTTTGGGGATCCCTGTTCTAGATCAACGGGAAGTACCATATACATATTGATTCGAAGGAAGGAAGGAGTGTCGAAAAATACGTTTTTTGCAGCATAAACGGCCGTATCTTTTTTTACGTTAACTTAGAAGTTTGATTTTTTTACAACTTCAAGGGACTGTAGACCAGAGTATATAGTTTTAATTTCAACTCGATACCTCCACGCGTTCCCGAGTTAAAGGGTATTGACAGACAGACAGACGGACAACAAAGTTTGAGGTCTGTGTGGGAAGAATGAAAAAAAAACTGGAATTTGATGCCGATGTTGACAATTCTGCTAATGTCAGATGTGATATGAAAACCTTGGGAAGGATGAAAAAAAAATTTTAATTTAATGTGAAGGGCAGGTGAATAGATTGTATTAGATATGATTTAGAAGAACCAACTAACGGCTGCCGTAAACAGTCCGTAACACTTACACTCACACACGGCACTCACACGTAAGCGACAGACCACATTCCGACCAGCGGTGTCAATTCCTAGCAAAAACAAACTCACTTCACCTAAGTTTTCACGGTGAGGTTTTTACAGAATCGACCGGCTGTCCGATTTTTCAATACACTTGCTCGAAAAGTCGCTCCTATTGCGTTTCATTGCTACAAAGATCTTTTAGCGCACGGCTCGAATGATATTGACAGACGTTGTAAAAAATAATTGCACAAATTTTGTAACTTTTTTATTTTTCTTGTAGATATTGTTAAACAAGATTCCAGTTTTGGCGCACCTTCTGTTCCCGGCGGGAAAGTGCGCCACAGATAAACCTTGTCAACGTCCAGCGCTGCGGTAGGTATTTACTTTTGGGAACTATATTTTCTATCACCAAAATTTATATTTGTCATCAAGTTGTATCACCTAATAAATAGATCTATCGCCACGAAATATTTTCGTTCTCAGATAAACAAAAATTGTTCCCAGGTATGAATTATCAAATTAATGTTAATATATGTGTAAAATAAGAGATCGATAACCAATAAAATTATATTGCATTACATGAATATAAACTTCGTTCTTATAATAACAGTTTTGTTACTTGAAATGGACATTATCGAGAACCGAATTAGTTACGAGGTTAATTATTTAAAAAAAAATGCTTAGGTTAGGTTAGGTTAAAACTGTGACCTCCTACGCCAGAAACGACTAAATTTTAAAGAAAAAAAATATGGAAAAAGAGATTATTTTTAAAAAAAAATATTATAGACCTTATATCTCAGGATTTTAGGTGATTTATTGTGGAACTGATTTTGCATTGTTTGGTGACTACATTTTGGTGACAGATCTACTATTTGGAGGACAAACCCTATTATTTAAGAAACACAAAACTAATTAAATTCCTTTACTTTTGAATTAAGTATGCTGAGATAGTAGTCTTTTTAGCCTCGCACTTTTTTTAATTTTAGCAAATATGTTTAGAATATAATTTTGTAAATATAACAAACTGTGTAATAAACAAAATATATATATTTTTTTAATGGATTTCGAATCTTCGGCAGAATGATTCTTCACGACCTTAATTAATTTTCTATACCTGCATTCTACCAAATAAATAATTTAAATTGAATTGAATATATGCTGTGTTATTAAACAATAGGTACCTACGTTCTATAAGTAGTACACTAGGGTTCCCAACTCTCCCGGATTGGCCGGGAGACTCCGGTAATAATGACCCGTGGTGCAATAATTTCTCCTGGTTTTCTAAAATTATATACATCCTTCGCTGGCACGTCGCTACTCGTCACGTTTGTTCTTTCCATTCCTGTGTCTAATGCACAGAACATAATGGGGTCTAATGCTTCTTGCGAGAGAGTATTCAGTATGATGGAACAAGTATGGAGCAAGGATTGCAAGGAAAGAACCGAATGAATATTTCTTTAGTAGTTAAAAGCAGAGTTACAAATAGATACTAACAAACTTCGATTTTTCATGTAAAACTTTCATGATTTTGTGGTAAAAACCATCAAATATTAAAAGCTGCACGAAAGCAAAGTAAATAGGTAGAAAATAAAAAATAAAAATAATTAAGATTTTCTTTCAACTTTTTTTAAATTCTCCCGGGTTGTTCCTTTCGAGAGTTGGCAACTTTAGGTATCGTACAACTATGAGTGCTGACTGCGGGATTATGTGATATAGCAACATTGTGGTTTAATGATTGGGAAGCGCTAAGGTAGCCCGCGAAATTCAAATTTTCTTACGTTTTTTGCATTTTGCTGGTCAGTAATAAGTTGTACGTTGATTAGAATATGATTCGCGGTCGTAACAAATATGTATTTACGTCGTAACAATTATAAAATATTAATTTGTATTCAAAATATAAAAATATTCAGTTTTTATTATTAATCATTATAATATTTGGTGCCTCTCCTTCAAAAAGCGAAGGCATGGTGCACGAATTAAAAATCCACGAGGCATTTCTCATAAGCCGACATCATAGAGTAAGTAAACATGTAAACATATATAAGAGACGGAACTCCCATAGAAAAAGTTGAAAAACGTCGCTTGTATGAAACGTGCTTTAAAACTGAATACCAACAAAAGCCGACATTTTTTCCCTGTGTTGTTTTGTGGCTGCAAAAAACTCATTCATATTATACTGAAACTCCATTTTGTGTGTGTTTGTATCTAGTGCAGGCGTTTGGAAACTTTGGACAACTTGTATAATATGTTCCAAAGGTGTCGCTAACACTGCAACAACTCAACGCAAAAAAAATACCCAGCAAATTAAAGTGTTTTATTCTACTCATAAGTACTTTTAAATTAGTTACGTCTGCGTATAAAGAAACATCCTAGGCTTTACTTTAAAATATAGTTGTTGCCAAGTAATTATTTAGGCAGATGTTCAATTTGATCGTTTACGATCACAGTGTTTACGATGGATTTAGCTGTAATTCAGGATATCACAAATTTAATTTTATTTGTGATATTCTTTCTCGTTAATTATTATATAAAGCAGTACTACAATAAGAATATTTTATTTTTTTACCGTACTATGTTTTGACAGAACCTTTTATGTTTCTTGAATTGGCAACACTAATATAATGTCTTTTTATTTCGGTTCTTTGCCCGAGTTGTTCAGGGTACGTTGATAAATCCGTGAAAATCCTGTATTTGTTCCTATTTCTGTGACTAAAATTGTTATATTGTTCATTTATACTATATTCTCCATCTCTAACGATGGATATTTTCAATTTAGTTATTGTTGTTAATCGAAATAATCGCCGCGGCCACTTGACGTTTAGCATGCAGGAAACAGTAACCTAAACATTTCGTCTGTGAAGTAAAACGTGGTATTTTGGGTTTTCAGTGAAGAGCGACAGAATGAAGTACAATAAGCTCGTCACATCCTCGAGGAGGAAAAACAGGAAGAGGCACTTCAGCGCGCCTTCACATATTAGGCGAGTGCTTATGTCTGCACCTCTTTCCAAGGAGTTGAGACAGAAGTTCAACGTAAAGTCTATGCCAATCCGCAAGGATGACGAAGTTCAGGTAAGCTAATATTGCAAATCTCTTTTGTATCAACTTGTATTCGATTTGTTAGGTTATGTTTGTATGTGCAAATCAATATGATGATGAATAAACCATTCTTAGACTACGGATGATTGCTGCCGTGCTTCCGACGAATTTGAGGTTTTCTCATATGAGTCTTCGGCGCGGTTTGCTAGTCTGTACCATGGTGGAACTAAGGCTCTGATTTTTTTGCACTACAAACATATATTTGTGGTTATAAGGGAAACACCGTATCTAACTTGAGTTAAAATACATGATGCCATGATCTTGTCATGGTAATGAAAGGTTAAAAAATAAAATGCACTGGTGTCTTCTAAACACAGGTTAGCAAATTATCAATGCTCTTGCATGTCAATGTTTCCATTACTATCTGAGCAGCACAATAAATGTTATAATGTAGATTGATAAAATACTGTGAAAAAGCTTTATCAGCTCTATAATATTGCTTAGTCAGCAGCGGTCATCTGTAATAAATCTATTTTATTAATGCAAGGTTTTATCTGAGATGACTCCATTTGTAACTTAATTAGATAAAACCTCACTTATCTCTTGCATCCTGAGAGTAATCTGTCCCAAGAGTAAGTTAATTCTGGTGCTTACAGATGGGGCAGACTACCCAGCACATTGACCAATATAGTCAACTTTATCTAACAACAATTTCGGTCAAATGCTGCCAAATTACTTAGGGTTGGTATCACTACAAAATTAATAACATTTTCAATTTAGGCTAACCTGAAAAAAAAACACATTTATTATTCAAAAGCTCTTACTTAGCAATTTGAAATAACTTGGAAAGTTTTCACGAATATGAACATCATATTGACCAATTTGCACCCATGTTTTAGGTTGTCCGCGGACACTACAAAGGCCAGCAGGTTGGCAAAGTAGTGCAGGTGTACCGTAAGAAGTTTGTTGTCTACATCGAGAGGATCCAGAGGGAGAAGGCTAACGGTGCTAGCGCATACGTCGGCATCCACCCTTCAAAGGTATACATTTCTTGTAGCTTTTGTCAAAATCAGCCTCAACACTGCATCAGTTTATAGATGTTATGGCAGTTTTTTGGTTTGTAATTTACTAATGCTACTGAAGCAAATATTGTATACTTGTCCCAATAAGGTCCTCATCATCTGGCTAAGCATATTCACTTTGGCTACAACTCCAATTATTATTATTGTTATGCATTAGAAAACAATAAAAGAACCTCCTCACTTGTAGTATAGATGAGATCACTGTTAACTTGTGCAATATGTTAACAATGAGACTACTTTTTCTGCCTACAAAAATAAAATCAAGCTTCTATACTAGTTTGTAAATCAGACCAAACAGTTACATTACTTCATCATCTGCCTAGCCTTTTACCAACTATGTTGGGGTCGGCTTCCAGTCTAACCGGATGCAGCTGAATACCAATATTTTACATGGAGTGACTGCCTATCTGACCTCCACAACCCAATTACTGGGTAATACGATACCCCTTGATAAGACTGGTTGTCAGACTTTCGGGCTTCTGACTACCCGTAACAACTGTCAAAGATCCACAAATGACAGCCGGGACCAACGGTTTAACGTGCTTTCCGAGAACAGTTACATTACTTATTCGCAACAATTTGAACTTTCCATTAAAATTACAATAAAAGTAAATCTGAAATGATGATATTACTGTTCCTGAGACTGTGCCTTCATGTCATACTGAAGCTTTGCGATGTATGGCAGGGGCACAGGTACTGCTGATACACTTCCATGGCTCTGATCCCCCCACCTAACTCTTATCCTCCACAGCGATGTCCCATATCACAGTTGTAACATTTTCTTATTTCTACAGTGCGTGATTGTCAAGCTAAAGATGAACAAGGACCGCAAGTCCATCCTTGACCGCAGAGCGAAGGGACGGCTGGCAGCTCTCGGCAAAGACAAGGGCAAGTACACAGAGGAAACTGCCACCGCCATGGAGACCTCGTAAATATAGATTTTAAGACAAATAAAAAAGTAAAACTCCTAAATTGTTTTTATTTATTTTACCTACAACACCAAACCCACATAGGTACCTAGTCTGAACAGATAAAAATTGACTTGTTTTCTGGTATCTCTCTATTTATCATATAATTTTATTTTCCATCCCTGATTCGACTGAAAGTAATGGCGTGAATGTTTTTTCTGTGCAGAAGTAGGGTTTGATGGGGGGGGCCGATTCTCTATGACACAATGAACCAAACCGCGCGATATTGGCGTGATAAGCTAAGGAATTGACGTGGTTTCGAAGTAAGGAATCGGAATCGTCAATTTTATTACCGACTTCAAAAAAAAGGAGGTTATCAATTCGATACGTATGTATGTAATATTATTGGAATTGCATTATATTCACATATGACAATCTATTAGGGCTTCCAAACAAATATACATAAAAAGTAATTTAAAAAAATTAAACCGCCTTCAAAAAGAAATTAACTCAAAATTATGAAATAACTAATTTCGGAAGTCGGTGTCTTGGGATCTGTATTTTAGTTTTATGCCACCGACTTCCGTAATTAAAGTTATTTCATAATTTTGAGTTAATTTCTTTTTGAAGTCGGTTTAATTTTTTTAAATTACTTTTTATTTCGTAATTTTTAGTTTTTGCACTAGTATTTGACCAAGGTTTTGAGATGTTTTCCCTTTGACACTACACCCGTAGCTCTTATCAATAAGCCAGGCCGTCACACTTACACGTATTAGTCCATATCTTGAAAATTACTGAATCGATCTTGATGAAACTTGCACTGTTCCCTAAGTTGAAGAAAATGTAAGCCAATAAAAAAAAATGGTCACGATCCGATTAATAGTTCCGGAGATATGCGTGGACAAACATACATACGTCTATAAAATTTTTCGTTGTCGCGCCTTTGTATGTCGTGCACTCATGCTGTGCAAAAAGTATGGTTAGCAACAGAAGAAGATAGACTTTCACATGTGATCTAAATAGACACAAATGAAATAGCTTTAGTATTATCTGAATAATCATCAGCAGAGTTTCAATGGAAGCGAAGCCAATCCTTACAAGCGAATAAGAAAATCCAGTAGTGGAGATGTGCCCAGAAACCTTAAAATACCGAAATTTTTGAGAACCGGTGACATTAGGTGTGATCCACACGGGTAGTACCAGACTTATTATCTGTACCAAACAAATTTTTCCGTAAGTTTGAGTGATAGGTATTAGAAAAATTACTTCATGGTACAAATACGAGATTTGTGGTATGTGGCGGGTACCTGAAATTGGTACCGGTCCCAAGCCATGGCTGAATGTTTAATCACGAGGGGGCTGGGGGGGGTCATGAACCCCAAAATCATCTTAGGTGGCGTTGGGCCCGCGTGGTGGATTACGGCCCACTCCCTCTCACAGAGAGGAGGCCAGCATCATATTGTAGTCTTTGGAGGAGGCCTGTCCCAGCAGTGGGAACATTATAGGCTGATTATGCAGTGTTACTACAGACTTTGTAGTTGCGCCAGCATTTTTTGAAGTGTATTATGTGCGGAGGTACTAAACCTACTTAGCTTAAGTAATTAATAATTATTTGCTCAAAATAATTATCTTCTGCTGCAACCATCTATCATGTTAGTGAGTCTGCGACGTTCGGTTGACTGATCCTACCCTTACTGGGTGCAAATAAAACTTCGTTTTAAGATAGTATAAATTTTAATATAAAAAATGTATGAGCAATAAGAGCACCTCATTCATTTTTCAATTAAGACAATCCCAACTAACTAATCGGTAGGGGTACATTTTTACAAAAACAACTTTCAATATGAACAGAAAAGGCCTGCCTTATAAAAAACTTATTTTGTAAATATTTAAAGTTGTTTTTGTTAAAATATTTAAATCTAAACATGCATGTAATAGGACCGCTGATTATGTTATTCTACGCATATTTTTTAAAGTGAAAAGCTGGCAAAATTGAGTACTTACAAATATTATTTTATAGTCACTTCTGGGACGGTGGCTAGGGCCTAATACAAATCTATTTGGCCAGTATTCATGTACCTATGTGTATAATCATTGAGAGTACATACTAAATGTAATATGATCATTATTTCAGAATGCTTAGGTTTTCGAAAAATTAGGCTAGTTTACACAAGAAGAGTCTTATGAGTAGGTACTTTAACTTAGGCAAGTAAGGGAACAGGACTTTCAAGTTTTAAAATAATGTTATAACTAAGTTACATAATTATCATGAAGCTGCTATGAATTATCAACATATTATTATTTATAGTAAAAACAGAAACATCCAGATACAAAAATGCACTATGTTCTTCATTAAATGTAATTTTATAAAGACATTCCTTCACATTTTATTGCCATTATTATTAAAAATATACAATTAATTTTACTTCAATTAATGCATAAATATCACAAGTCTTCGATTCCTACACAAGTAGGTATTAATATTAATTTTCATCACTTCTAACTTGGCAGTTTAATATTGCTGCCAAACTGTTTAAAAACAAACTTTCCTTGTCAAAACTAGCCTGTATCTGGTGCCTATAGATCTTAGGTGGCGATCTTAGTGTGTTCCTGAGCTTCTACGGTAGGTTTCGCCATACACTTGTATCTTTTCTTTACTTCATTATTAAGGTTCTCTCTGTTTCTTGCTATTTCTATTGCGTAGAACTGAACTCTAGGAACAAGCATTGTATTTAGTTCTGAGTAATCCCCTTTAGCGTCTGCTCTCATAAGAGTGCCAAAACTGTAGTCTTCAACAATGTTTTTAAACTTTTCACAGAATATTCTCCATTTCGCCTTGTTCATGCTGTTCTTTATTTCATTTTCATTGACATAAGAGACATCTACGTCGGGGAAGTCTTGCTTGAAGTGTGTGTAAATAAGGTCGTCATTTGGAGTTAGCTGCAGCCATCTTGTGTCCACGGAACAAAGCATCTGCAAACAGAAATAAAAAAAATGAGAAATAGTTCTTGCATTTTATTTTAATCTCAATTATGTTTATTGGTTTGAGGTTATTCGCATCCTTATAAACTATGGTAAGCATTGTGTAACTAGAATCAATAATAAATATCATAGTGTAATTTTATAAGTTACTTTACAGTCAGTCAGTCATCGAAAATTCGTGTCCGATTACACCAACTCCCAGTCAAAATTACAAATTAATTACTGTTATTTACAGCTTTTGTATTATTGACACCTTATTCTTTGGATCTGATAGGTACTGACTCAGACCGAACTTGATCATAATAAATCTATTTTCAATGAAGTTCTATAAGATGTTATTGAATCTGAACTAAATGTAGTTAAGTGCCACGACAGTAGCTTGGCTCACACTATATTATCAAAAGTACTGAAGAAATATTACTTACATTAAAGTAGATATCACTGTGCTCCATCGCTTTCGCGGCCCACAACCGCTCCAGCGTTTCATCATTCCCAAACTCTTCAGCTGGTCGCGACAGCACGTCCTAAAACACCAAGATTTCGATTTTAAATAAAACCTCAATACTTCGGCTTTTGTACTCAATAGCGGTTTTAGAAATCAGCCCCACTATTGTATAGAAACAACTGAATTTAAACAAGCACGAAGTGATTGAACCGAGCCTTATATTCATCAATATTCTAAATTATAATTGCACAAAACACAAAATGTGCGTTTTCACCGCAACCTAAGTTTTTACGAGTACGCGAGAATTTACCAACTTTGCTAATTAGCTATAAACTTACCATATTGAAGAATTTTCCTTGCTATTTAGATTGTAATTTCAGTCACAAAAGCACAAATCAATCCCAAATAGATTTCATAAATAATGCACATGGGACAATGAATGAAAAATTGAAATTATTGAAAATGTCTTTAGGCACGTTCCATTATCAAACCTATTACCTATCAGATTCAATATGTGCCTAAAGTACATGCATTCATCCTTTACTATTTACTGATGTGGAAAAGAGTAAACAGTGACAGTGATTCATTTTTTTAATTCATGCTTAAAAGTATTTTTTTGTGATACTGAAACGCAGTTGTCAATTAGTGTTTTTTCCACAAGCACAGATATAAAATTATACATCCTTGTCGAGTTATAATATAAATTATTTTTGGCAAGGCAGTTCTTTTTTATTTATTAAAAATACTGTCTGACTATGGTGTGGGTTACTCCCACTGATCTCTATAATACAAGTACAAGTGAGGTCAGTGGTGGTTAGTCGGAGATGATTTGTATTGCAGAATCTATTACCGGTTTTTATTTCGATACTAAAGGCAGGGTTTTAACTTTAAGAAGTCTATAGCCGAACCGAGTACATTACATACGTACATTTGTACGTACAGATAATTTCGTGCATTCTTTGAAAGCTGTAAATTAATAGCTAGCACTGAATTGAAATCTCAATTCAGTGCTACCTATTAATTTACAGCTTTGGTAGATACGCATTTCAAAACGGTGAAGGAAAACATCGTGAGGAAACCGGCATGTCCTAGAACCAAAAAAAATTCGAAGACGTGACATCTGCCAATCCGTACTGGGCCCGCGTGGTGGATTATGGCCCACTCCCTCTCACCGAGAGGAGGCCTGTGTCCCAGCAGTGAGAACATTATAGGCTGATTATGTAGGTACGCATTTAAGACTTTTGACATTTTCCAATTTATTGCTCTAATAATAAACAGCTACTCGCCTACTATACAGTGACTGTGGTTGGCATTTTTATTAGGGAGCGCTTGTAGTGCCTAGGTATTTGCATTTAGTTTTATTTTATCTGATTACGTCATTCACTTGTCTGTCGAATTTAGTTTTTAACTGATTTCAAAAAATTAAGATGTTCTCAATTCGGATGTTTATTTTTTTTTCTCCCATTATATCATTGTGATCGTTCAATGCTGTATTTATCCTAAAGTTATCTTGTTCAGTTTCTCTTTTAATATTTATAAATAACTAAATAATGTAGACAGCGAAAATTAAGGTGCAACATTTTTTTTTTGGAAAAAAACCGTTTACCAAGCACGACATAAAATTATTTGAAATCATTATTTTACAACAAAATGAACGTATCCAAACACGATGGAAGTCAAAGTGAGACAGCTTTATAGAAACTGCTCATGTTAGAAAAGAATAGCGTTCTCGTAAAAATTCGTTTAGGCTTCGTTTCGTCACGGGATTTCATTGGATGAGAATGAAAGAGGGTGGCGCATGCGCGTTATGCCGACGCCATCTCTGCAACTACTGTGCCTATTATGTACTTGTTCTAGAGTAAAGTGAATGCTAATTCGTGGTAAAAAGTGTGAATAAATCATGGAATTACATAGTCGCGAGTGAGATCAAGTGTGTGTTCACAGTGATTGAACAAGACAGTGACATCACGGAGACTTCGCCAACGGCGGGTCATATCTTGCGGAAGTTTCTTGGCTATAGCAACGCATATTTTTTGCGGCTATCTCTGCCGCGGACCGCCACACAGGATTTATTTCATGGGCCTCTCGCTTTAACAGCTAGTGGTAACTCCCCAACACTATCTATTGACCGTTCATTAGCGCCACACGTAGAAAGCGGACTCACAAGGCGGGCAGATCGGTCCCCGCGTTCTTACGCGCGTACTGCTTATACGTTTACTATGTATGAATTATTGTTGTGGGTCAAAGACATCGCGGTGTGTTAACCTGCTACGAAAACAGTGTCATAAACCCGGCTAACTTTGTGTTTCAGCTTGTGTACGGCCAGGAGGCGAGTTTTAGACGCGTTTGAAATGAATTCTGCTTTAAAGCCGGTGCTGCCCCAGCCGGGAGTGCCGCAGCCGGGCGGACAGGCGAGCCCCGCGAAGGGGAACGTGGCCACTGCGAACCACACCGTAGGGCTCCCGCAGGGCGCTCAGAACTCCCTGCACCACGCCAGCAACAACCTCGTCGGCCAGAACCTGACGCATCACGCGCCCGCGCCTCCTATCCCGCACGCTCCGCCTCCCATGGCGCCCGTGTCCGCCAACATGGCGCAAATGGCACAGAACATGAGTCACCATGGCAACCTCTCACACGTCACCCAGAACTCCGTCGGCCCCTCAAACTTAGCTGCCAGTCCCAGTAAAGGCGGAAACCCGATCACTCCCCTTAGTCTCGTCCAGGAAAAAGCTCTTGCTCTCACCAGAACCCCTGAAAAGAATGAACCAGATTCCACTGGTCATGCTAACGGCACTATTGACTCACCTAAGTCTGCTTCGAATGCTCCCGCTGCATTGAAACCTCTAAATCCTGAGTCTAAAGATAAGCAGGATATCGCTAAGACCTCACCAAGTACACCAAAACCACCTGAAAAGCTGTCCAGTTCTCCTAGTACCCCTCAGAAGACAGATGCTGCTACTCCTGCTAGCAGTATTGATGGTCCGGCTCAACCCAAAGCGGCTACAGCTAGTGAGCCTTCAGAGAAGTCGCCGTCAAAGCCGTCAGAAATGAAGCCAGCACCTGCTGCAGATGTGGCACCAACACAGAGTGACAGCAAGCCTGTACCTGAGTCGGCAAATGACAGTCAATTACAAGAGAAGGCACCAACACCTTTGAAACAGGACCCTCCTCCAACTGAAAGTGCAAAAGTTGAAAGTGTCCCTGAACCAAAACCAGAAGAAAAAGAAAAGAAAGAAGAGCCTAAAGTTGAGCAGAAGCCGGCCACTTCTACTGAGGAAAAGAAAGAAGAAGTAGCTGCAGACAAACCAGAGAAAACCGAATCTCCTAAAAAGGAAGAAGTGGTTGAAAAAGTGGTGGAAAAGGTGGAAGAGAAAGTTGAAGAAAAGAAATCTGAGCCTAAACCTGCTAAGGTTGAGTCTAAGCCTAAATCAACTATGAAACTGGCGACTGTAACTCCGCCAATGCGGAAGAGGAGGCAGGTGTCTCCGAGCAAGACCAGTGAGGGGCCTGGTCTGGCCAAGAAGCCGGCTGACGGGGACTCCACACCAGATACAAGGATGAAAAGGAATAGGACTAAGGTATGTATTTTTACTTTATTATTGCAACTTGAGTTGCTTGGTGGCAGAAATATCTAAACATGTCTTGTCCCCATTTGATTCATTCTAATTGTCATTAATCTTCTTATATGTGGGTTGCAGGTCTCCAGATATTTCTGCTACTCTTTTAATATTATTTTAAAACTTATAAAAATGTAGTTTGTTTATCAATTTGTGTGTTATTTATACATAATAGATGCTGTCAAGTTTGGTAAGTTCTCAACTGTTTAGCATTCACCCCCCCCCCTCCCCTTCCCTTCTTACTAGTTTATGAGGATTATTTTTACCGACTTCAAAAAAAAAAGGAGGTTATCAATTCGATACGTATGTATGTAATATTATTGGAATTGCATTATATTCACATATGATGATCTATTAGGGCTTCCAAACAAATATACAAAATTTCATAGACGTATGTATGTATGTATGTATGTATGTATGTATGTATGTTTGTCCACGCATATCTCCGGAACTATTAATCGGATCGTGACCATTTTTTTTTATTGGCTTACATTTTCTTCAACTTAGGGAACAGTGCAAGTTTCATCAAGATCGATTCAGTAATTTTCAAGATATGGACTAATACGTGTAAGTGTGACGGCCTGGCTTATTGATAAGAGCTACGGGTGTAGTGTCAAAGGGAAAACATCTCAAAACCTTGGTCAAATACTAGTGCAAAAACTAAAAATTACGAAATAAAAAGTAATTTAAAAAAATTAAACCGACTTCAAAAAGAAATTAACTCAAAATTATGAAATAACTTTAATTTCGGAAGTCGGTGGCATAAAACTAAAATACAGATCCCAAGACACCGACTTCCGAAATTAAAGTTATTTCATAATTTTGAGTTAATTTCTTTTTGAAGTCGGTTTAATTTTTTTAAATTACTTTTTTCAGTAATAGCTCCTATCAAATAAAAGCATTTATCTTATGTGTGATCATCATCTTTATCTTAGGGTGTGTGCACATACAATAACCTCTAACTTGGCAAAACTATTTATTTTGATAATAATTATGTACTTCTAAAACTAAACCTCAAAAATGACTTAATCTTATTGGATGAGAGTTAATTATTATTGTTTACTAAAAACACTTCGATAGTTCGATCGTCATTATTTATTTAAATTCACGAATAATTCCACTCAAAAATAGTAAGTTTATTTTTAATTAAACTGAACTTAGGTACAAAGCTTGTACACACGTACACGTCGACATTATAATATAATATACTACTAAGTATACATTTCCAGTTCTATCTGACCTCGCATTGTCTAGGCTTTTCGTACAATGAGAAGTCAGGTTATACTGGAAATGTGTAGCTTGATAGCGTCGTCGTGCGTACTTACTGTAGTTTTAAAATAAAAGAAACAAAAGCCGAATAAGCTTAGGGCTCAGTCTCATGACGGCGCGCCGCTTGTGTACCGGCTTGTCCGAGCAACCGGAAGTGCCTATACAATGACTATAAGACTTGTCCACAAACAGAACCTGAGGAAGATCTGCCCCAGTCAGTAGATATACAAACGTTTGGACACAACAAAGTGCCGCATGCCGGCACTGTTTCAAGTGCGCGGCGTTTGGACTTCTGTTTACTCTTGTTTGTGTGGGACTTTCTCACTGATATTTATACGTGTCCAAAAGAAGCATTTTGCTCATTACGACTGCATAAATAATAATCATCTTTTGATGTGATGGCCACAGAGTACCTTTTTAGGAACTTATTATTACCTAAATAAAAGTTTAAATGGTAATGGTACTTTCCCATTTTGAGGGTTCCGTAGTCAACAAGGAACCCTTAGTTACGCCATGTCCGTCCGTCTGTCTGACCGCGGTTTAGCTCTGGGGGCCTAAAAAGGCCACTTTGGAGAATCATAAAAGGATAACATTATGAATTATAATATGGCGAAGACAGTCCGTGTTTTTCTTTTTTTCGCTGCACTACGTAGTAGGTACGGACGCCAGCAGGTCAACCTACCCGAAACTGTCAGATTTTCCCAATCAACCTTGAACCTTATGTTTTAGCAATAAAGTCGAAAATCTATTAAAGAAATCTGACAGATTGTAGTAACTTGATGTGCTGGCGTCTGTACAATCAATTTATCAAAGAGATTGGGATTGGATTTGGATTGGATTGATTGGTATTTTAGCAAAGAAAAAAAAAAAAAAACTGAAAAATGCTTCACCAATGAGATTTGATACGATTAACTTAACAGGGGGCCTAAAAAGGCCACTTTTGCAGAATCATAAAAGGAATTCATCAAATCATTATAAATCATAATAGACAGTTAACTGTTAAGTTAATCGTATCAAATCCCATTGGTGAAGGATTTTTCAGTTTTTTTTTTATCTGTGCTTAAATACCAATCCAAATCCAATCCCAATCTCTTGCAACGAAAAAAAGCAAAATACGTTTATGATTCTGCCAAAGTGGCCTTTTTAGGCCCCCAGTTAACTGTCCAATAAGTTATCCTTTTATGATTCTGCCAAAGTGGCCTTTTTAGGCCCCCAGTTAACTGTCCAATAAGTTATCCTTTTATGATTCTGCCAAAGTGGCCTTTTTAGGCCCCCAGATGCTCTCTTAGTACTAGAAAGCTGTAATTTGGCATGGGTGTACTTATACATATTAATCACGCTGACGAAAATAGTAAAATAAAATATTGAAAAAATATATTTTAGATAATTATGCGAAAAAATTAACGGCAGTTGTATAGGTATATAATGAAGTTAAACTGTCACAGCTAAATAGGCTTTACAAGTTATTAGTTATCGGGTAATAGCCAACCAACTTACATTATTTTGCAGTTGAAATGTATGGCAATAGGTACATGTTTTTCAACTACAAAGTTAAGTTTGTTCTTGGGATAAATTCAACAGAAAAAAAAACCGGTCAAGTGCGAGTCGATCTCGCGCACCGAGGGTTCCGTACAAATTTGTATATGTAAATAGTATACCACGGGATTTACACACACTCATGAATGCAATAAAGAGTTTGAGTTTAAAAAAAATTAACTACATATTTAAGGTTTTCGGATTTTTTCCTTTACTTGTGCTACATGACCTCGTTTCTTGCCAAATTTCATGATTCTAGGTCAAAGGGAAGTACCCTATAAACTTTGATTCCCTTGAGGAACAACGCGCACCACGATTTTACTATTAGCGACACGATTTTAGAATGGCGCTGTAAAATATCGCAGATCGTACAGTGTACGCACTGCGATAAAAAAATCGTTGGTCATTGCTCAGTATCACCATAGATTCGGTACAAGTTGCTTGTCTCTATTTACTACTTCGGAGGGAAAAAAGAAAACAAATCGTCAATACTGGACTCATTCTTTTACAGCGGATAGATTTATTAAGGCTTTCTTTTATCAGAAATACAAAGATCTTCGACTATATTCCAAAAAAAATCGATGGCTATTATAGAATTAAAATTGAAGCATTTGACAGATTACTGAGAATGTTCCACGTCTAGCCTAATTCTCGAAAAAACGGAATACGAATGGGCGCCGGCCGGCCCGAGTGCGCGACTTTTCTGTCGCAGTGCGCGCGGGACCACACACTGCAGTTGCGTTTGCTCGCGACGCGATTATTGCGAAAGTACGCAATAATCGCGTCGCGAGCAAACGCAGCAAATTGTGACAAATCACAATGTTAAAATCGCTGCGATTTATTAGTCGAATGTGCGCGCACTGCCGTACTAACTCATACGTTGCATTCCTGCGACAAAATTATCGCACGATAAAAAATCGCGGTATAAACTTAAACGAAATTAAGAACCTCCTCCTTTTTAGAAGTCGGTTAAAAATCGTAAAAATCTTCAATTTCCTAATTCTCTCCCGAATCCTTCCCCAGGATATTTCACTTAGTGCGGTCCGCGCATCAAGTGATTTTCAATTTTGTTTTATTCGCCGACGCATGACCCTGCATAAAGACTGCACATTAAAGATCCTCGTAATCTTTTAACGTTAAAGTGACGCTTTAGTCCATGAGCACTTAGTTCATTAACTTAAAACTTAAGAATGAAGAATATTTAACAGACGTTGCTAACAGCACGTTGTTTGGATTTATAACGGCTTGGTACTATTTTCAAATAGGACTACGATTACGCCTTTTTCTTAAATCAGCCTACACTCTCCGTCCCACTGCTTAACAAAGGCCTCCCCCAAATCCTTCCAAGCATCCTTTTCTACAGCCACCTCGACCCAACCCTTGACTGCGCGTCTATGTCGTTTACTTACGCTACTTTTAATTATACAATTTTAAAATAATTAAAGGCCCCCAAATGCTTACCGAAAGAACCGCGATAGCTAGACAGTTGAAATTTTCACATAATATTATGTATTTCTGTTGCCGCTATAACAACTAATACTAAAAACAAAATAAAATAAATATTTAAGGGGGGCTCCCATACAACAATCGTGTTTTTTTCGGCGTTTTTGCCTTGTGGTACGGAACCCTTCGTGTGCGAGTCCGACTCGCACTTGGCCAGTTTTTTAACATAGTCACGGATATGCTTTCGACCTTTTTATGACAAAGGCACAAGTCGCGACACAAATCTTGTCACACCCATATGCGACCCATGTCGCCAGGTCCCAAATGGGGCTTCCAATTCAAAGGGCCTATCTACAAATTCGATATTTAAGACACAGAAAATGTTCAATCCCGCGCGATTCCGGCATTTGCAGGATCCGGGATCCCGCATACAGTAATCAACATAATTTCACTTATATTTAAGTTTTACTTAGCAGCAGATCAAGCAAGTTGCTTATAATCGATATGCAATTAAAACAAAAATCAAAAACAAAACTAAGCCTTTAATTGGTTTGGTCAGCATTCAGTTGAAAAGGTTCGTGTACATGCCTCTCTCTAGTCCAGCAAATCCCGCGGGACACCGCGCCCGCAATCCCGCAAAACGCGGGACTGGAAAATGACGCGAGGTCCTGGAATACCGGGATCTTGTTATTGCGGGGTTGGAAGCCCTAGGTTCCAAACCCTATTATTATTATCATCTACTAGCAGCGCCCCGCAGTTTCACCCGCTTTACCTGCATAAGTGTCGATCCCGTTCGAAAGACACGTGGCGCCATCTATTATCATAATAACGTTGTTGTTTTTCTCGGGAACAGCACTTTCTTTCGGGATGAAAGGTACCCTTTGTCCGTTTCTGTACACCTGACAACGTATATGCAAAATTTCAGGATGATCGGTTCAGTGGTTTAGGCGTAAAAAGGTAACAAACAAACTTACTTTCGCATTTATCCATACTAATATTATAAATTCGAAAGTAACTCTGTCTGTCTTTTTGTTACCTTTTCACGCCTAAACCACTGAACGGATTTCGATAAAATTTGGCAGAGAGATAGATTGCATCCCGGGGAAGGACATAGGATAGTTTTTATCGACATACCTCGCGGGCGGAAGCCAGTAATATTATATATTACTTAGGATTTACACTGAAGGTGTTACCTCAAACGACGCTCTTGTTAATAACAACAGAATGACGTCAGCCCTAGCAACAAGTTGGTTGTGAAGACCGAATAGTAGAACTAGCGACAGGTTGCTTCCTATCAGCCGAAATAATCTCTTTCTACCAGTTGTACGACTTGCGAGTGGCACGCGAAGATAACCTACTGAAATGGGCAGAATTAACGTGATGCTTCGGTAAATAAAATGAGCATATTAGCTAGGATTATGTAACTTTTTAGGGTTCCGTACCCAAAGGGTAAAAACGGAACCCTATTACTAAGACTTCTGTCTGTCCGTCCATCCGTCTGTCTGTCACCAGGCTGTATCTCAAGAACCGCGGTAGCTAAACAGTAAAAAAAAAAGAGATAAATATTTAAGGGGGGCTCCCATACGACAAACACGTTTTTTTTGCCCATTTCGATATCATTAATGGCAACAGGTAGGCACTTGAAATATTCACAAAATCCTCAGTAATTGTATTTTTACTTTAATAATAAAAACAATATTTAAGGGGGGCTCCCATACAACAAACGTGTTTTTTTCGGCGTTTTTGCCTTGTGGTACGGAACCCTTTGTGTGCGAGTCCGACTCGCACTTGGCCAGTTTTTTAAGTTATTTAAGAGTTTTTAACGCAAATTGAATCTGGAAGTTAAGACCATCTGTGAAAGTGTACATGTCTAAGTAAACACAGAATTTATTTTGATGTAAATCCGGTGCTTCTACACAGAAAAATTAAAGAAATGGTACACAATTAATTTGTTTTAGTAAACAGTCGCGCGCTGGGAAAGGTACACGTATTTTTATTACCGTATACTAGCTAAAAACAAAAGGTTTTTCTTAGCCTTTTGAAATGCATAAGATCGAAAGCAGGAAAAAACTGTAACGTTTCCAGAAAGTTTCCGTTATTTCTCTAACTAGGCACCTTCTTACTTCCCGCCAAGTATAAAAACAACCCTTCTATTTTTACGCGGGCATAAAAACTCGATAGATATGTTTTCCGTTACATAGCTACTAACGCTGTTATTTCTCATGAATATCAGTGAGTATTCAACATTAAATTTATACTTCTATCCATACTAATATTATAAATTCGGAAGTAACTCTGTGTCTCTCTGTCTGTCTGTATGTTACCTTTTCACGCCTAAACCACTGAACAGATTTCGATAAAATTTGGCAGAGATAGATTGCGTCCCGGGGAAGGACATAGGATAGTTTTTATCCCGATATTCCCACGGGGTCGACACTTATGCGGGTGAAACCGCGGGGCGCTGCTAGTACCAATATAATGAAGCTGAAGAAGTTTGTTTGAACTCACTATCTCTAGAAGACTGATTTGAAAAAATATTTTTGCGTTTCGTAGCCCAGTTCTTGAGGAAGGGGCTGTTCATTTATTATGACGATTTGAGAGGGGAGGGGGTCCGAACAAGTTATTTCTTACACGGGGCGGTAGGGGTCGAGATTATTCTTACGTAAGATCACAAAAGTAAGAAAAAAATTATAAGTTTAAAAAAGTTTGCTAGTTTTTTTTCTATGCAATTTTGGTAGATACTGATCATACGTAAGATTCAAAGGGGAGGATGGGGTTAATTCAAATCTTATTTTTTCTTACGTAAGGGGGGGGGGGGGTCAGAAATTGGTTGAAATTGTCTCACGTAATAACCCTCCTTTTGGGCTTCGCCGCAGTCGGGTAATCTTAACATCGCGCTAAGACCATTATTAGCCCGACAAAAAGAAAAAAAAGTCAGAAAGAAAGCTAAGCAAAAACGAAGTAAATTTGCGGGCAGGCGATGCGGACGAGACGGGGTGGGTCGGGGGAACAACAAATTTCACTCGGGCAGAAGTTGGTAGGTACTAACGCTGTTATTTCTCATGAATATCAGTGAGTATTCAACATTAAAATGTTTATATGTCATCATTTCAGCAAAGGAGGTAGTACAGCGGAATGTACAGCTATTGGAGAGTTATTAGGCGATAAACTTTTATGATTTACACACGCCTCGGATTTTGTGAACTGCTTTTGCATGACATTGATTTGATGTCCGTTGGGGACGTTGAGGTAGACGTGTTTTTTTGAGGAGACTGCGAATCGGTTTGTCTTGTTGATAGGAAATGTTGTGATTGGGATAAAAACATGGTATTTTTTTACCTTTAGAAACCTGATACGATGAAGAATAATTTAAAGTACTAAAAAAGGGTAGGTAATCCGGGCTTTTATTGAGAAATTTTACAATTATTGTAAAAATTGATAAAAAATATCAGACATTTTGTTAAAAAAACACTTTAATTCTCAATCGAGGGCGTTTTTTTCTTTTGTTTTTATTTTATGAGGACGCCCTGTTATTTCCAGTAATTACTGAGTTAGTTTCATCTTGACAGATCTTTTAGTTTAAAAGTTATACCGATTTGTTTACACAGTAGTCACAGCAGCAAACAAGAATTTTAAAAATCCTATAATTTTATTTCAGTATAAAAAAGAATCCGTCGATAAAATTAAGCAATCTATCTCGCTGCCAAATTTTATCGAAATCCGTTCAGTGGTTTGGTTTAGGGTCAGTTCACACCGAGACGCGACGCGACGCGCAGTTTTCAAGATAGAAACACAATTACAGACCTTATCTACTACACAAAAAGGTACACAATTCAGTGAGCAACGCCGCGCGGCGGCGGCGCCGCGCTGCCTAGCTCGACGTAGTAGGTAGACACTGAATTGTGTACCTTTTATAGTATTAGTAGATAAGGTCTGTAATTGTATTTCTATCTTGAAAACTGCGCGTCGCGTCGCGTCTCGGTGTGAACTGACCCTTAGGCGTGAAAAATGTAACATACAGTCAGACAGACAGAGTTACTTTCGAATTTATAATATCAGTATGGATACAGATCAATAAGTTCATTGTTGTGGTGCTCCAGTTAAAATGCAATGATACTCGAATAAAAATCGATAGTTTGTAAAAGTGATGATAACTAGGGCATTTCGCTGGCATTGGCCTACTCAATAATAATGCAGGGCGTGGGACTGAAGGGTGCAGTAATGACAGTTACTAGTACTTATTTGTATGCAGGCGGATGGTTAGTTGAACTAATTTCACATGTGTCAAGGACAGATGGAAAGTTGTATTTGTATTATACAAGGTAGGGGAAATAATACAGTTAATGCCAAATTGTACTTAGAACGTAAGTCGTGTCTACCTTATTATTCACGTAAAAATATATTTTCGCCCCAAAAGTTATCAAAAAAAAAACTCGGAAATATGTCTTAAAAATATACACATGAACATCACTGAAAGGAAGACAAAAAACATGCTTTGGGATAATGTTCATCAAATCCATACAATGTCATCCCTAGTCCCTACAAAATATAATCTAAAATAGCTCGACCTACCATCTTGACCTCCTGATAATGTACCCCATCTACTTAGCTAATTATTAATAATCTTCCAGGTGCAGTTATACCAGTCGCCGACCCCAGAGCTGGCGATGGCAACCAAGCTGTCCGCTTCGGCCGGACGCTCCACGCCGACTAAGCCAAATGATGACAAACTTATCATCATTTACAAGTAAGTTGTAGTTAGCAGGAGTAGGAGGGTACTTGTAGAAACGCTACTGCCACTTGGCAGCATTGTAGAGATCCGGTACGAAGTATGCTTAAAAGGCCCACGAAACAACTATTGTCTTAAGATTAGCAATGGGAAGAAAACTATTGCGTTGACTTGCAAGTCTTTAGGCGGAAGCAATCTACAACTAGCTTCAACTTTCTGACTAACTGACAGACTATTTAATTTTGACAATTCAAAAGTGCCTGTACAAGGTTTAATTGAAATACATAAATGCTTTGAGTTTGAATCCATTTAGCAATCTTGTTAGCACTTCAAATTAACTGCTTATCTATGGTCTTGAAATGGAAGGATTTCATTAAACTGAAACTCAAAACTTGTCAATAATTTATCAAAGGTGCTTTCTTTTGTATTCATTTTAGGTTAATTTGCTATTCTTTTAGGGCATTTAATACACAAGACTCATAAGTAAAAGATAGTTGCATGAAAATACTCTGGTTTTTTAGTGCATACAACCTATCCACATATTGTGGGCAAGTCCTAATTCTTCAAATATCTTCATCAGAAACGAGTACTTAGCAGTTCGCAATGCCGAAGGAGGGTTCTACGTGTGCCAAGCGATGCAGAACGTGTATCGCACCACTCGCAAGATCAAGATCCGCTGGCTGTCGCAAGACAAGACTGCGGACCCTGCAGGCGAGACTTACAAGCCGGACTTCTATGACGTCACAGGTATATTCTAATAGGTGTTTTAGCAGGTCTGAATTACGTTCTAAGCAGAATTAAAAAGTATAACAAAATGGTGAAAATTCCGGATGTGTCCAAGCATTTTGTACCTTTCCAAATCTAATTGCACTGACCAAATTCTTTCATGACTAGGAAATGTACACTCACCGGCACGGAAACTTGGCCACTCATGATTTTGCTGATTATTTGCATAAAAAAATTTGCATTTGCATTTATGACAATAAATTAAGGGTAAGTGGCTTTAATACGTGTCTCTTATGCTTTAAGAACTTAGAAATTAAAAGATTACCTCACCAATAAATCAATTTTTAAAATTACGCACTTTCACTGAAATTAGGAATCTTTCACCTTAAAATTGAAAATCTACAAAATAAAAAATAAGGTCTTTTTCGTTATTGTCTATACGTTTTAATATTGGGTGTTTCCTCCTCTAGCCCTGATAACTGCCTGCATTCGATCTGGGATACTTTAGATGATGTTTCGGACATCAACTTGCAGTATACTGCGCCAAGCGGCCAGCGCTGCAGTTCGGAGCTGGTTTAGAGTTTCCGGCGGGTTGGAGCTGGACTTTATCTTTCTTTTGAGCATGTCCCAGATATGCTCAATTGGGTTTAAGTCTGGGCTACGAGCTGGCCATTGCAATTTTTGTATGCCAACCTCTTCCAGATATTCTTCAACGCAAAACGCAACGTGTGGGCGTGCATTATCGTGCATTAGGAGGAATTGGTCGTGTCCAATGAACCCCGAATATGGCATTACGTGTTCCTGAAGAACTTCCTCGATATATCGAACAGCTGTTAGCCGATTATCGACGATAACCAACTCTGTACGTGCGTCAGAACTTAAACCTCCCCATACCATTATTGAGCCTCCATGGAAACTCACTGTTTGAGTGGTAGTAATGAGTAAAAACCGCTCTCCTCTTCTTCGCCACACTCGTTCTCGACCATCTGGAGAACGTAAAGCTATTCGACACTCGTCTGTGAACAGTACTCTAGCCCATTGCTCGTGGGTCCAGTTAACGTGTTCTCGTGCGAAGTGAAGTCGAGCTACTCGGTGCTGTCTGAGAAGTTCTGGACCTCGTGCTGGTCTAGAAGCTTTTAAATTGACTTCCTCGATTCGTCTTCTCACCGTACGCTCACTAACATTAACGCCTCTCACAATTTGAAGCCGCTGGCGTATCTCAACAGCGGTCAGGTAGCGTTTTCTCAAAATCTCCAGGACAATAAAGCGGTCTTCTCGGGCAGATGTGCACCTTACGCCTCCACTGCCTGGCCTACGGGTGTACTGGCCTGTCTCCTGGTATCTTTTAAGGGCATATTGCATTGATGACCGTGGTACGTTAAGAGCAATAGCAACTTCACGCTGTGTCAGCCCTTGGTTAATTAACGCAGCGGCTTGTGAAACCTGTGCTGGTGTTAGAGGCATTTTTATTGCTTATAAAGCACCTTTAGTTATTGAATTAAAAGCATAAAATCACAATAATTCAAAAACCGATCAGTAAACTTTTCACAACACACAAATTTAAAACGTGAACTTGGTCGCTCAAATGACCCGATTCAACTGTAAATTAAAAGTTTCGTCGTGGTGCACTTAAACATAATGGATTACCCTCTTGAACTAAAAGTAAACATTTTTTGACATACCTGCACAACAAACATTCATCAGAAACTCTTAAAACTTTTGCTATCGCGAGATAAGCGCTTGGCCAAGATTCCGTGCCGCTGAGTGTATGTACTCGTAACTTGGAGTTTTCTCAACACTGAAGCTTTTTTACTCTAAGAGAATCCAAAGTTTGGCTGGTGGATAATGTCTTATCCATATAAGACATTATCCACCAGTCTGCCTTAATGCCATCATTAAGGCAGACTTATGTACTACAATTGTGCATAAAAGTATACGTAAATAACCTGATATTGTTTTCAATATGACATCAAAAGCTTAGAGTAGGACTTTGTGATTTCCTGTGATTCATGCCGTTTTTACCCGAGTGCGCCTGGAGGCTGTTTTGGTTTTTTGTAGCTTAATTGAATGTAATTGGTCCCCCGCAGACATGGAATGCGTGCTAACGACGCTGTCCCTGGTGCGCGGCGCGGGCGGCTGCCAGCTGCTGCGCGCGGCCGAGGCGGCGCGCGCGCACTCCATCCTGCGGCGCGCGCTGCAGGCCGAGGCCGGGGGGCGCGCGCCCGCGCTGCTCACCGAGGAGCATCCGGATGGACGTGAGGATGTCTTATATTCATTTCAAACTTACAAGTCCTGCCATGACCCGTTATGCCAACAGCACTGGTAAAACTGCAGACGTTTCATTTTGGTCATAAAAAACTTTTTGTGAAAGATGTCGTCTCTTATAGAAGAGGAATCTTTCGCAAAAAGCTTTAGGGTGGAAGTTCATTCTGCCACTATTTGCTTGTATAAAGAAGCAGGATCCCAGTAAAGACAAGTCGGTACCGTTCGGTGCAGGTAAAACAGTCCCTTATTAACTTATGCGCTCACTCATAAGGAAACACCTAAAACTTTCTATCCGAAGATGAACTTGCAGGAATGTGTAGTGAGGGTGAGGCCCGAAAAACCGCTTCTTTGTGCAAGCACCCTTAGATGGCAGTGACCACTTACAATCGGGTACCACACAATACAAAAAAAAACTATTCTGTGTTTTCTGGTTTTACATTCATTATGAACAATGAGACCACTAACTACCATTTCTTTCTGTTTATTTTTTCGTTTATGTTAATTTATAACTGTGCTGCACTATATATAATCTTATATTGACAAACCCAACTGTAACATTGAACTAGAACATCTGATGTCTACAGTGGACCTCTCACTGTACAAAGACGAATCGCAGCTAGAGAAGAAGGGGCGCAAACGGAACAGTTCCAAGTCGTCCCCACGGGCCAAACTGGACAACTCGAATGATTCTGAGGTGAGATTCTACATTGATTGATTCATTTACATACATAATCAAAGAGCAAACGTGCTCAAAGAGCAATTCTAAAAGTCGCCACACGTCGTCCTTTCAGATTTCCCACACACCAGCTTTATATGGCATGCAAGGTGCTAACAGTTCGACAACTTTTTGTACTAAGTATACTTTTACTGCAGCACACTGAACTAGATTTTAAACCTGTACCTTCAGACAAGAGAAGAAAGGATCTGGTTTGCACGAACGCTCAGACTAAACATGCTTTCTCAAAAAGATTCTATTTATTTCTAGGACCTTTCTTATATAATAAATTTAACAAATTGCTTAAGATATATAATGTAAGTTATAATAGGTGTAGTATAATGTTATTCGATTATTTAGCAAAACTAAATTACTCGGACACGGAAAAACTACTAGAGGTGCTGAACTAAACTAGCTGACTTAACTGTAATTAGTTTACCTAACCTAATATTATTTCATAATAATTTTAGTTATAGATTATATATATACATCCCATAAACCTAGTTTATAATAAGGTTGCGCAAAATATTGTATCTGCTTAGATACTGGCAATATATGTTAACTTAATTCACTGACTGTCCTATTTAACAAAATACTTTCGTAGGGAGATGGCCTGAAACACAGGTTTAAATAAACCTAGATCAGGCAACGCACTACATTACCTTCAGAGTTTTATTTTTGGCTGTAATCTCATATTTCTCATACCATAGTCTATCCAGATTTTTATAATCCTATTATAGGCCTAGATTAATATAATACTAATGAACCTTATGTACACTTTTTGTAAACTTATTATTTCAATAAATATTTTTTTTTTTTTTATAAATGGAGAAATAATTCTAATGAAGTAAGCAGTACCGTTGTGTTCTTCCTTCTTTATGTATTTTTTTCTTTTAAGAGTTTTGTGTATACATAATAAATGAACAAGAAAGAATTGTTGCAGTAAAGTAAAATTAAGAAAAAATGTACAAAAAGAGAAGTGAGGATATCATTGCATATTGATATGTGAATTTGTGAAACTCGACGTGCCTTATTATTCGAGTCTTGAGTGAGGTTCTGTAAAACAGGCCCTAGGTGGGTCACATACTACAACGCGCCTCGTAAAGGGGCGAGGTAAACGGAGCCAAATTTTCCCGCGCAGAAACGAAGGCGCGTGGTGTCTTGTAGTGTGTGATCCTTCTATAGTTAATAGGCTATTTGACTGGTTTCTGATAAACATCTCAGATTATTTAATGGTGTCTAACGAGCCCACAAAAACCTATTACTTCAAATTGCATAATGTATTTCTTTTAGAAAATAGTAAATAAAAATGGAGTGTTTAAATAAGCCGCCAAAACGCTATCTTTAACAATATGGCGTCGTGACGTCAAAATACACGTAAACAAACGTTGAAACGGTCGAGATACTAGACAAAAGTCATCTGTTCTGTCAACGATAGACAGAAATTGACTATATCATGACGTCATCATAAGTTCAGCCAATCCAGACCGTTTTCGATTACGTGGCGCCAGATTTAAAAAGATGAAGATTTTTCGGGATTTTTTTAATAAATAATACATTGTTTTGTAGTAAAATTAATGCAAATCGATTTTAAAAGCGATAATCTATATGAGTGTCAATAATTCTGACCTTATTTTTTACATTGTCAAATAGCCTATTATAATACCATCTTTTCATTTCAAGCTAACATACCACCCACTTGTTCCAGGAATCGGTGACGCCCGTGAAACGCGCGCGGACGATGCCAAAGCGCAGTCCAAAAAGCGCTCGCAAAACTAAAGCACAAACAAAATCACAAACAAACAATAAGAGAAAATCGTCAGGTAGTACGCCCACAGTGGCGAGCACTAGCAAGGTAGGCATAGTACAACGGATATATAGAAATGTACGTATCCGCCATCACCAGTCATTTACATTCATGTGTCGAGAGTGAGTACGAGTGCTGTGGCAACGTGCGTCGCTCTCGCTCGCACTGGGACTGTGTGTGAGTGCGAGCGGGATGGCGACATGTCCGTTGGGGTGGCTTCATTTTTCTGTTTTTATAATTTTATATAAAACCTCGGATATATTTAATTTTTAAATAGAGTTCCAGTTAAACAAGTTTATCAAAAATTCCTGAGTATTAATACTAAATTGAGATTATTTTTTAACAAGCCCCAGCAGACAGCACAGTATGTGTATTATAAGTGAAAATGTATTAGTTAGAAGAAAGTTGTATTTACGATGTTATTGAGTTTTGACAGATATCGATGGAGTATATTTTGTATCAGTTTTGTGCATGCGTTAAGGTGTGTATGTACAATTTACCATAGGGTGGTTTTTGTCAAAGTTGTTGAATAGCAAAGTCCATGTATTGTTGAGAATTTTCAAGTAGCAAGTATTTTTATGCTCAAATTGGTCTAAGTGGAAAAATTGTTTGCTAATATTATATTTTGCAACGTGTTTGGGACTTATTTAGCTGATTTTGAAGTAAAGACAAACTTCATGCTAATATTGTTTAGATTAAAAAAAAAAATTTTTTGAATAATAAAATAAAATTGCTTAGAAACCTCTAGCTTTGAATAATCTTAAACTCTTAGTAGAGATTATAGAAAATGCTCTAATCTAGTATATTTTTTTTAAGAGTTCCATTAACAGCAAGACAATTTTGACAAATCCACATAACTACGGCAAATTGTATGATGCAAGTTATACAATTCCAGTGTACAGTGGTCGGCCTTTCTTGGGTAAAGGTATTAATTTATTTTCGTTATTATTCATACGTCATTCCACGCATTCCGGATCATTATTTACATGCGAAACATTACATTGACCGTACATGAAATATGTACAAAAAAATTAGGGATTTTGTACAGTAGAAAATTATACCAAAAACTAGATCAACATCTCCTCTAACCTAACTAATCTATGGACTATGTTGCAGTTTTATAAGTTTATTAAAACACTTATCAAAAATTATTTAACTAAGATTTTCAAAGTATAGATTTAAGTAACACCTCTGTATTTTTAATATCATTAATTAAATTTAAAAAAAAAGGATTCAGATGAGATAGAACTAAGGGATGATAGATGAAATCTGCCATTACTGTTAAACTTTATATAAAATAATGTTGCTAACTAACCGATAGTTAGGTGGACAGCTTGTGAAGTTTATTGGTGACTGGGATGCATGGAGAATGCATGGTTATATTGTGTAAAAAGTTAGTTATTTTTTAAATAGTTTTATTGCCATAAATGGTACATCATTATGTATGCCATTATTTTCGTATCCAATGAAAATAATGTAGAAATAAAATACATATAAATTATGTTAAAATCTTTTCCAAGAAAAAAAAAGCTAAAATCTTCTGCCAACTTATTTTATTTATTTTCTGTAGATCTTTCCTAATAAAATGTAAACAATATTGGAAAAGCATGCACTAATTCCTTACTTAGTACTTTTTCTATTAAAAACAAGTTAAACTTCTACAAAGAGTAATTTATTTATTGTATCATATTCGTATTCATTCATATTCATTCATTTCATCGCTTGCTTTTGTGTTCAAAATTTATTTTTATTATTATTTCCTCTTTATTAGCCTGTTTTCTTCTATAATTTGCCATTTTCAATTATATTTGGCATGCGCGTGTTGCATGAAATTAACTTATTTAGATTAAAGGATAAATTTAATTATAATTGCAATATGAGAATTAAATTTAACAAAATCATGCTGCAATTTACAATCTTTGAAATTGATATTTTGTTATAAATACTGTGCAATACTTCAAACTATAAAGTCTAAAAACAGCAGTATGATCAAAACTATACAAACAAAAAGATCAAACTAAAGCTGATACAAAAGATAATAAATAACAGTTTTTGTTCCCCATTTTTTTCTACCCACATATTTCGTAGGAACTAAATCTTTTTATACTTCATCAGACTGCAACCGCAGTGAGTGAGAAGGCTAAGGCGAAGAGTACCCCGGCAAAGCGGACGCCGCCGGCCAAACAGAAAGAGACGCCCGTCGCGACGCCCACTCGCAAAGGCAGGAGAAGCGGTAAACGTAACTTTTTAAATAGTTGGTAATGGCTAATCCATTACCAACTATTTACATTTACACCCTAATTGCGCAACACACTTTCAATCAAAATCTGAAGAATAATAAGAATAAGGCTAATCCATTGCTTCATATGTTCGGATAATTTGTCTGCTCAACAACGTAAATAACGCAAGTAATGTTGTTGAACTGTCAAAATGAAAGCCATTGCTACTGGTAGTGTTTCGCTATTACTCTGCGGGCTGGGTGCCTAACGTTGAAAACCTCGTAATGTATATTTAGAACAAACGTGCACAGCTCTAAGATGCTTCTAATGGCTCCTATTGATGATAATTAGAACCTCTGAAAACGTCAACAACGTCCATGTTTCAGTCAGATTTTATCTTCCCCTGTAAAATAAAAAAGAGAATCTGTCCGTCTTCCAATTTTTGGTTCTAAGATAATATGCCGGTTTCCTCAAGATGTCGTCCTTCTCCGTTTTGAGAGCAGTTTTTTGTGCATTTGTTGCATATTTGGCCCGCCGAATACTATTCTTACATTACCGCATTGTCGAAAAATAATTGCATTCCCTCTCTCACATAAAAAATCACCCATTCCAGAAGTTAAAGCGTCGCCAATAGTGCCGACGCCCTCAACATCGACGGGTAAGACTACCCGCACGCCGAGAAAACCGCCCGCGAAGAAATAATACATGTTGTGCAACTCAGTCGTTCACCGACAGTTCAATAATGAACGAACACTATGACCAAGTACGTATGTTATGTACTTTTAAGTGTCTTAACGTTAATGTTAGGTTCCCGGGCCGTTGTTTGAAATTCGAAGAGGATTGGAAAAAAGATGGTCTGTTTTTTTTTTATTTTGTTACGCTGTGTATGGAATTTGGGTCGTGGGGTCTGTCAAAAATGTAGTAATTCGTATAAGTCTGTTAACTGTTATCCAGTAGATTAATATTATTATGTCGGATTGATAGTTTCTCTATTGAAAATCTATAATCTTGTTGTATTTATTTGCTGGATAAAAGTTAGCGATTGATTAATTAATGTTTAGATTGAAAAGTTTTGTACACACGACGCTAACAAGCTACTGTTTTCCAGTTTTAATTGAACTCGTATTGTGTAAGACTTTTTTGTACAATGAGAAGTCAGCTTATACTGAAAATGTATAGCTTGATAATTATGTCGTTGTGCGTACATGTCAAATAGCATCTCACAAAATATCTCCTTTATCAAAAATGTTAAATGTAATAAAATCTAGCTACAAATACGTGTCAATTTAACTATACCTAATGCAATGTGCGTTTTCAAACTTCATTCACTTCCCAAATTCCATTTGTAGCAAGGATCATAATTAAGTTGTATCTTTTTAGTATATATTTATTATGGGTACACACCACCACCTTCTGTCTGCATAATCATGGTTTATTGTAACTTTATTTTACTGGAATCTGGTATAATATTTACTAAACATTTTTCTTTATATTATGAAATGAAGTACATTGTAATAATAAAAGATAGCACAATTTGTGTATTTTTGCTTTCAATACATCTATTTGATAAGTTACTTGTTTATAAGATTTAAAATAGAAAAGCAATGTTTTGGGTTCTGTAATTTTATGGCAACGAAATCTAAAAAATTTTTACGCGACCGAGTCCGTCATATTTGGCGGCAAAAATGATTTTGAATGTATTTTATCATGAATAACTTTTTTAAATGTAGGAACCCAGTTATGTTGCCAAGTTGGGTTAATTATGTCTTATTTTATTTTATAACGAAACCTTTCTGATGTGTGAAACCTGAAGCAATAATAAAATTTTGTGCGAACTTACACTACATGACTACGGACTCGCATAGTATGTCGTTTTGAAATTGAGAAAAGATTCTTAGCAATATTTTGCTAACTTTGAGAGATTAGATATAGCATAATGTTCTACCTCGGAATTCGATATATTTAGGGCATTTTAAAATGATGGATTTTTATATTAATTCAAATTTTAGAGGAATAAGAGTTAATCGTGTAGTACTGTAGTGTAAGAGGGCGATAGAGAAATAGTGAAAGTTTGACATCACAATGTATTGATATTCTATGGTATAGATATGGGCAAGTGGAGAGCGAATTAACAGGTTAATATAGTTTACTAACGCGAACTAACTACTAAATGTAAGAAACTTCATTCTTTGTAAATATTTACATTTAAGGAAATGTTAACAACTTCATTTTTTAGGGGATAGCTACATTTATTCTTCGTGGTATACATTTTGAATTATCCTTAACTTTAAACATTTTGAAATAATTGTCTGGATCTATTGTTGTCGTTGTACAGTTCGTTAGTAACACATACACGTAACATAAATGGTCTCACAAAATATAAACATTCTAAAATAAGACGATATGCGTAAATGTAGTTAATCCCTTATCCGGTTACGGTCGACAAGACCTAAGGAGGTTTTTTCGCCTCTTTAAAAAATAGGCAATAGATTTAGAAGTTTCTTTTTTTATTAAATAAGTTTAGGCTAAAAATTCTAAAGTTTGCGTAGTATTGAATTAGGTATTGCGACGGAAATCTTGTATATCAGTACAAAGAATTTAAAATTTATCAGATAATGGTTTTTATCATTGTACGTTTTGCTTCACATAAAATATATTTTGATATGATCAGTGTTTATTTTTGAACTAAGGTAGAAAAAGTGCGGTGTCGCGGATTGTGGGAACTAATCTGTCACACATTTCAAACAAATTACTCATGGACAAGAAATTTCAAAAATGTCTTCGTCTTATCACTTTGATTTTTTTTTATAGACTATTTGGACCAAGCTTTTTATTATGAAATTGTGATTATAACATGTACCTACAGTCGTATACCAAATGTTATAAATGCATCACTGCCTGTAGAGAAATAACTTGAAATATAAAATGTCTAGTAGTTAAATGAAATATATTTACCGCTGTTGCAACACCGTTAATGAACCAGCTCACAGTTCTGTGGTTTGTAACAAGTTTGTTGTACTTACACACCTTGCTGGAGCTCAGCTATCATTAGAAACACGTTGACATATTGTACGCGGATTGAAACTCTACATTTTGTTACTTACATGACTATTTTAAGATTGTTTATTGCGGTCAGGTCCCCGTATATTTTTTTGTTAAATTGTTTTCCATTATACCCTTACGTTGTTATCAATAACTGTACTCGCCTCGAGCGTGAGAGTGTGTGTGAACATTAGGAAATCTTAAGTACCTACATTTTAGGTGGTATTTTTAAATAGGTTAATTTCTTGAAGAGAAAAGGATAAGCTTAGAGTATAAATTATTGTGTGTGTATTTTCTGTTTATAACTTGTACCTACTTGAGTGGATCGAATGTTTGCGACATTGTCATGGCACTCTGGTACAATAGTTGTAAAACATAATTTTAGCGTTTTATACAAAAATGATATCAGTTCGAGAGTACTATTGTAACAGAAAGTCCACAAATTTATATGCAATTTAAAATAAATATAATGATTTAAGAAAATTCGCGTTTTTATTGAAACCATAATTCGGGGCGGCTAGACCTAACGTATGTAGAAATTTTTCGTGGGTTATCAAAAGAAAACTGGTTTTTCATAGAAAAGTGCAATACCTAAGCTACGTGGTCAAAATGTGTGATTATTTATTTCCAAGCTCATAAATATACAGAGCCGGACATGTCACTTACTGGCAGGTCCACCATCAGGGATTTTAATTTTGATAACACAAGAAATTTGTCGCTAATTAGTCGTTTGTCGCCAAATAAAAAAATATCAGAATTTGTCGGTCACTGGTTCAAAAGATATAAGGGTTTATAGGTGGCCCATCTGAAGCGTCTCCCCCTGCAGGGGCACATTTATATCTCAAAAACTAGGGCACCTAGCGAAGATTGTTTTCTCCCATATTTTGTCGCCAATTGGTCGGAATCAGTCGCCAAATATCAGAATTTGTCGGTCACTGGTTTTATAGGTGTAGGTATAATCCAAGAGCTAGATCGAGAGTTCGCGAAAAAACTTTTCGACTAGCTTTTGGACTATACCTTAATAAGACCCGATTAAATCTGTGACTTGGCGACTGATTCCGACTAATTGGCGACAAAATATGGAAGAAAACAAATCTTCGCTAGGTGCCCTAGTTTTTGAGATATAAATGTGGCCCTGCTGGGGAGACTCCAGATCGGCCACCTATAAACCCTTTATATCTTTTGAACCAGTGACCGACAAATTCTGATATTTGGCGACAAATTTCGACTAATTAGCGACTAATTTTTTGTGTTATCAAAATTAAAATCCCTGGTGGTGGCTCTGCCAGAGTCAGTGACACCAGTTATCGAAGAGTTCAATACACTTTATTTGTAATTGATTTATGCAGTGGTTTTATCACAAAACTCGATTTTCCAACGCACTTTTCGAATTACGCGCCTTTCAGTTCGAAACGGTGTTTCTGTGCACGTGAGACCTACACGTGCGTCTAACTCACAGAAGACTTACTCCTAGCTGAGGTCTAACTGCTCATCACTGATTCTATCTCTGTCGGACACGAAGCCAGGTGAGACAGCGTGTTTTCTGACCATGACTAGTGAGTTCGAGTCTCGTTCGAACTCGCGACTAGTTCCACCTTAAGGCTCCCGCAGACAGGCGCGACGCGACACTAGTAGAACAATTTCGTGGAATTTGTTTTACCGGAATCGCGTCGCGCCTTCCTGGACCCCTTAACTGATTGCCAGCCCGGAATACCAAAGTATCCAGAATCTAAAATAAAGCGCAAATAATAAGTAGGTATGGTTGGAATCATTTTATCACCAAAACACTACATATGCATATTTAAATCATTACTTTTACAAAAAGGTATATAACATCTAAGTTTACAAAATATTTCTTTCACCAAATGACTTAAATATTAATTATGTACTAATTATTAGAAATATACTAAGTAGTCTCCTAATGAATATTGTGATATTACTTGCAGGTATGCATTAGGTATGTTAACTTTATAATACCAAATTTGGGCAAGAGTTGTACCATCAGCAACACAATACTTGTTGGGCCAATCAAATTAAAAAAACAGTATACAATCAATAATTATGATTTAATCATCTTCTAAATTCTCCAATGGGTATTCAGTCATAATAAGTCCTCGGCTCCACAATGCATCTGCTAAACTTAACTTATCTGCGCTATTCGGCAAGTCTAGACTTTCTACTGCAACATATTCAGGGTATGTCATTATCAATACCTCTATTGCAGGAGCAAACTCTTCCTCAATTTCAATATATGGCAGTTCACTTCCATGGTATTCCAAAGAGTTTTCAACATGATAATACAACCTTATTTTATCTTCTGTCACCATTCTTAATATATTTTTACGCAGTAATCTTATTCTAGTATCAGGAGATATTTCCACCCTGTTAGTGACAACGCCATTCTCTATCATAACATCAGTATCTCCAAATACTGTCACCGCCTTCTCTAGGTCATTCAAGACAGGTGGTAGGGCTGCATGCTGATAATTCTTGTGTATTTGATCTACAGCATCGTCTATTGGTAACGATTCCTTAATCTTGTCAAAAAGTTTCATAAGCATTTTATTTATTTCTTGTTTGCGAGGTGTGGCTGAATCAGAGTGGACTAAACCAAAATGATCAAACATATCAAAAGGGAGGCCTCTTCTAAGTTCAACATTTTCACTGATAGCCACCTGTAAGGCAGCGGGAATTAATTTCTCAAACAAATCAGCCCAAGAATTCTTTTGATATGTGCTGATTGTGAGGTGCAGGGAGTGTTCCCCATCTACTGTGACACCTTGATGAATGTACCCACGAGGGAAATAAAGCATGTCTCCTGCTTCTAATGTAACTTCTAGTATTGGCTTTCCTATTTCAGTCTGGTCATAATTTTTTGATGAAACTCTAGGTAGCACCTCTCCTTCGTTGAGTGGTTTATAAACACGCCAATGTTTCTTACCCTCTGTTTGTAGTATGAAAGCTTCAATGTCATCATAGTGTGGAGCAAACCCTTGACTATCAGGTGGGGTGAGGTAGGCATTGGCACCTACAAAGGAATTAAAGAATTCCTGCATCGTTGCATTCATTAAATGCAATTTAGGAATATAAGTTTGTGGATTCAACAATCTTATACTGCATCCATTTAAGTAGAAGTCCCAGACTAAGTGTGGATGTGCTCTCCCTTCTGGATTGTGTGTCTCTCTTTTGCCATCAACATATGATGTAACATCTATATTTTTGGTGAACTGGATATTTTCATTCCGCAGCATGTCATCTATAATGGGTGTTGTTATTATTTCTTTGTAGTAATCAGGATTTCCTCTAGCAATGTGCAATGGTTTCTTCTCCCACACATTTTTAAAAA
This sequence comes from Oligia fasciuncula, assembly GCA_963082905.1. NCBI lineage: Eukaryota > Metazoa > Arthropoda > Insecta > Lepidoptera > Noctuidae > Oligia > Oligia fasciuncula. The sequence goes on from OY720397.1 coordinate 19,085,673, forward strand.
AATCATCAACATTGTATGGAGCAATCATCCACTTGAAAACTTTTAGGCCTTCTTCAGCACTGTCTGTTTGTACAGGTGTGAACTCAAAGCTGCCATCACTTGAATGTGAGCACACTTCTACTGATGCATCAATCGCATCATTTTTTTTCATCTTTGGTGCTGCTACTAGTACTGGTACCTCTTCTTGATCATCGGCTACTAAGCTTTGTGCTGGTTTTCGCAAATTTGTTTTATCTTTACTTACTTTTTTATCATCTCTACTGTGTTTAGATTTCTTCTTTTTGTGTTGTTTCTTCTTAATGATATTCTTTGATTCTTTTACTTTCTTGTGTTTCTTTTTCAGTTTTTGAGCGAGCTCTATTTGTTTTTTCTCAGTATACTGTGGCGGTAGTTTCGGGGAAATTGGTAGGTTACTCGATTTATTCCTTTTCTTGTGCTTTTTTTCTTTGTTTGCCGAAGTATTTGCTTTGTAAATAGCAAAGGCGGACAAGGGAGGCTCCATTTTCTTACAAATCAATACAGGAACTGCACATGCGAATAATGTTCTGTCTAATATTTTAAATGTTATTGATGTGTTAACAATGTTAGAACTTCAACTTCAACGGGCACCAAAACTTTCAACAAAGGATTAAACTGGTTTAAGCAATCTATGGAACGATTCTTCTCAAAAAATAAAACCCGGCCTGTTAGGCAGCAGCGCACAATGTTCGAAAAGTAAGGTTATAATCAGGGTACTCAATCTTAGTACAAAAAACTGGGGACAGCAGTGGGTACAATGATACAAAATCAGGAAGTATTAAGTTGTATCTGTACAACATAAGTTTGAATGTGTTTTTTAATTTTGTCGGATTATAATTGCTCGGATACAACAAATATGATCACAAGATGGCAGTTCTGAAGCAAGTTCACTATTAATTCGAATAGATGGCTCTAAAAATAATTGCAACCAATCGCAACTTTGATACATCTGTAGCTCATTACTACTAAAATAGTATATTTTTATTTGACTTCGGTTTTGTGTATCCAACAAATATTTTAAAATAAGTCAACGGTTTTATTTACATTTATCGCAAAGTATGACATTTCATTATTTTTCGATCAATAATTATTACATATTGCAATAATTTTCACCAATATTTTGCAAACATTCATTGATGGTGGTAGAATTTCTTTGGTGGTTTTACTATCAATAAATTGGTATCCCCAATACAAATGTCTGATAACTACGTTGGTTTTTTTAGCGATATTTTTGTGATCTTTCTGTGTAACGTTGTGCGTTTGTCATTAAATTGAGCAAAAGTTCCTCCGACTAATCCATATTTGTGACCAGAAAGTAATTTTATGAGTGGTTGTGTTATAACTGAGATAGGACTCCAGTATAGTGTTAGTTTCAGATAGGACTCCAGTGTTTGAGCTATGACTCTAAGTGCATCATGTCATCGGATAAGCACTGCTGTGTTCCTGTGTGCAAGGACAGTGGAGGTATGTCACATTGTCATAGTTTTGCATTTAAAATTTCCTAAGGGGCCTCTGCGAGTTGGCTTTGACCCATAGTACGGCGTCCAACTGACCGGGATCCCAACCACCCCAGGGTGCCGAGATATTTGTCAAAGGAAATCTAAATTAATAATTGTGTGGGTTTTTTTTCAGGCATGCATGCATACAGTTCTTCATGGATTTCCGAACCCTGAAAAAGACCGATTTCGACCTGGCACCTACCTATAATAAGTGATATTTTGGGACTTGAAAATGCACACATTTTTAAGTTCCGTCGAGTGTGTCGCAAACAGGATCAATATTTATGTCGCAATAACAAGATAAACAATATTGCAGTTCCAACATTATATTTACCAGGTTTGTTCATTACTTACATAATGCTACTTTTTATAATAAAAGAATAAAGTTGCCATTATTCCTTTAACTATTAACACATTGAAGGACACTGACCGAGACACAATAGAAGTTTTATTGTTATTACGTCAAAAAGCGTTAAGTGTCCCGCAAAGTGTTAAAAAAAAACTTTATAGCACCTTAGCAAAATTATTAATGCAGTTATTCCTTTATAATTTTTCAGGTCTAATCACAACCAAAGACACTATGTATTGGAAGAAAATCATTGCAAGGACTTGTAAATCAGCCAATCCCATCAACTTCTACAGGTATATATTATGATTTTTTTATAATACTCTTTTAGGGTTCCATATGTCTCTATGGTCTCTATCATACCAAATAAAAAATGAAGGTAAAGTGTAATAGTTTTGGTGGAATGGAATCCTTAGACTTGCACTAATCGACTTGTAATAATCCTACTGATTAGAAATAGTCAATGTTGTTGTTGTTAATGTTTTACCAATAACCCTGTATATTTAATTTATAAGAGATTTACTTTTGCACTCATACAAAATCATTTTCTACTTTACAGTCAGGAAAATATCTGCCAGGACGCTTAAGCACTGCACAACTATTAATAATAAAATATTTTCGAAAATATTTTCATGATGAAAGGTAATCACAGAGTACTTTTTGATAAGGTTATGTCGATGTGGCACATTACCTTTTGGAGTTTCCCCTCTTCGTAAGTAGGCCCCCCTGGTCTCATTTATTAACAAATGTATCGCCTGACGATAATGCATAACGCATCTAATGTATTTAATTGGATAAGGAATAATAATGTATTGTATAAAATAGCTTTGTAAATAATCCATATTTTTTTGTAATATGTACTCGTAAAAGATAAATATGGTTATCCTTATGAGATGATAAACATATACCATCGTGGACTTTTTTATCGATCTTTGTAAGATATACAATTCCGTAGAACATTAATTTGATCTATCTCGTAAGGTTTAGCCAGGCGTTTGCAATGTAAGCGCACAAAAATATGTTTGTTACGACCTCACATTACAAATGTTTGAATTTCTCGGCTTTTCTCTACTAATGCATGTATTATACGTAAAAACCTTCCTCTTGAATCACTATTGCTGAAAATAAATTAAAATCGTTGCGTAAGATTTAAGCTTATACAGACAGCGGAAGCGACTTTGTTTTATGCTATGTAAAGATTTTGTACCCATACTGATCTGCTTTATCTTTTGCTTTTAATTTTGATTTCCTTTCCATGACTTTCGTGTATTGTATTGTGATTTATTTTAATGTGTTTGTCCTTGTCAAACTTGTAGCCTCTGTTGGCGATCAAATAAATAATAAATAAAAACATGATTAGCTAAATAACACTGTATTTCATTTATCATCCCTGAAATGAAAAACTAAAAATACCTAGCTATAAGCATACCGGTAAAAAAAAAAAGGTACCTAGGTGTAGTTCTAACTATGAATATCAGGTGGCGCTAGTTTCTTATGACCTGTTCCACGGAACAAGATTGGTCTCTATTACTAGTCTTATCAAAGTACTCTGTGGTTATAATTTTTGACGTTTTCTCACCACAGCTGAAACTTGACGCATTACGTTTCATCTTACATAGAAAAATTGAAATAGAAAATATTTATTGTCCGTAATACAGTGAGCACAGCAAGTTATGACGACATGAGTAGCTTAAAATATTACCGACAGCTAGGTTAAACAAAAAAAAAAAAAACATTTTTTTTTTATAAACTTCTCTGTTCCTATTCTGAGTATTTGGGCTGATTTGTGAGAGATAGTAGGTACTTACTTATTTAGTTCAATAATGTTATCCTTAGTTAAAGGATTCTGCCAAAGTGGCCTTTTTAGGCCAATACCTAGTTAATTATATTTTTGGGGTACTTAATACTTATCCAAGTTAGATGTGTATGTGTATCTTTGATTCTTTCAAAGAGTAAAGTAACTATTTAGGAAGATTCTTTGTGGTAGTACATTACCTAACCGCATTGGCGTTTTGGGCTTGGGGAAGCGCTAAGGTAGTAAGATTATAAATGATTCGCGGTCGCAACAAATATGTATTTACAGAATTATAATCATTAGGCATCAGTCTGACCAGACTGACAAAAATTATTAAAATATTTAAATAATCATCATTCTGGACCATCATTCCATCAGTCTACGTGTTACACAATCAGTTTCCCGTCATTCTGACGTAAATCATAGACTGAACTGACATCAGAATGAACGTGTAACCTCCGTCTTACAATCAGTAATGATTATGATTATTATTAGGCCAGAATGTGAAAAAGATTATCCTCGAGCATTTAATTTTTCCAAAAAAGAAATCTAAAAATTTGGCTACTTCCAAAATAATTTTTACGTTTTTTTTTTGTTAGCTACCTACTGTCCCACTGCTGGGCAAAGGCCTCCACCAAATCCTTCCAGGAACTCTTTTCCCACGCCAACTTGAACCAGTCCTCGCGGTACCTATAAGCAGTTCACTTCATTATGTATTTTAATATTTATGTGTCTCTGCTACATAAAGGTACAACTGCTACGTATAGCTATTAAATTGTAAATCCGTAATTGGCTGTAAGACTAGCTTATTTATTTTAAGATAAAATTTCAAAGAGCTGTGGATTTTGTGAATAATAAATAATTATAAGTTAGGTTTTATACCCACGGGCTCAGATTATAGAATTCTATAATCTGAGCCCACGGGTACCTAATATTATAAATATGTAGGTATTCGTAATGCCGCTTTTAGCGGCGGAATATGTGTCCTGAACTTAATCTTTAAAATATACCAACCAACTTTGTAGCCTAATAATACGACGAACATACAGCATCATATTGTAGTCTTTGCGACGAACCACGGAATAGAAAAATCAAGTTGTCTTTGGTCATTACTGCCATACTTACACCTCCAGTCTTCAAAAAAAAGTTTTTTTTTTGCATAGTAGGCATGGCCAGTATTCGCGCCCCGAACAATTACGAGGTGATGTAAGATATTTTCCAGCCAGCCCGGAAAATTGATAATTTTTCTAATAATTTAGGTACGTGGGAATACAGATGGAATATTGTCATTATACCTACCAAGTTAAATATGTACATAACTCCAGCTTCCTCATATGTGATAGAACAATTCTACCTATGCCAATATTTAAGGCATAATAGCTGCAATCAAAGTTCGCAGTCTTACTTTAGCTGCCACAATAACTTCGTTAATATGAGTCGTTTAGTGTGTGTTAGCTGGAGTGACGTCACCCCAGCTGCTCATGTCATATCTTCCAAACGAAAGAAGATATGATTATGTGTTATAGCTCAAAAATTAAGGCATAATAGCTGCCACTGGCAGCAAAATTTTCAAACCTCTGGCCAAAATACTATATGAGTTATTAAACCGATAACCATGTGTAAGCTGGAGTGACGTCTCCCCAGCTGCTCATTCATATCTTCCAAACGAAAGAAGATATGATTATGTATTATAGCTCAAAAATTAAGGCATAATAGCTGCCACTGGCAGCAAAATTTTCAAATCCCTGATCAAAATACTCTATGAGTTATTAAACCGATAAACATGTGTAAGCTGGAGTGACGGCACCGAAACTGCTCATGTCATATCTGCCGAACGAAAGAAGATATGATTATGTATTATAGCTCAAAAATTAAGGCATAATAGCTGCCATAGGCAGCAAAATTTTCAAATCTCTAGGTCTTGTAGTTTCTACGTAATAAGCAAAAAACAGTTTCCGCACCAAAAACATCAATTATTGCTTCGGAGAAGGCAAGCTGCGGCGTTGCCGTTCCGTGCGCTACAATACTACAACCAAGTTTGCACTTAGCAGGCATTCTCTTAGAAGTCATTTTAACTTGCGCTCAAAATAATTTTAATGTTGTATATTGAAGATATAGACTGAGAGCCGACTGAACTTTAATGGAACTATGAATATAATAAAGTAGATTCATATCAACTTTGGATGACGAGAGAACTACGTAGGTACTATTATTGTTTTTTTTTTTTGCCTTGTTTATTAAATACCTACCTAATTAAAATGTGGGGAACAGCTGATTTTTTTTCGCGATTTCAGGTTTGGTCCCATAGTAAAAATTGTTCATAATGATAAGTACAATAAACTCCTGAGAGGTTGTTAATGTTTTACCAATAACCCTGTATATTACTAGCGATTGAATGACTTTTTCATGAAATCGTGACATTTGAGAACAATTCTTTATATAAAGCAAAACTAAAGTAACATCATGGACGTACTTCTATTATATTACGTCCATGAGTAACATCGAATCAAAACAAATGTCATTAAAAAAACCGGCTAAGTGCGAGACGGACTCGCGCACCGAGGGTTCCGTAAAAAATTGTAGGTAAGTATGTAAATAGTTTTAAAAACCCACACTCCCCGACCTCCCTCCTCGGAGGTCGGGTGCCTTTTGAAGGTTTCCCCCGACAAAAAAAAAAAGGTAGGTAAATAGTTTCATCACGGTTTTTTGTTAATGTAACGACAAATTTATGGGTTTCAGACTTTTTCCTTTACTTGTGCTACATGACCTTGCTTCTTGCAAAATTTCTTGATTCTAGGTCAACGGGAAGTACCCTATACATTTTGATTCCCTTGAGAGTGTCGAAATACTTATACGTTTTTTGCGGGATAAACGGCCGTATCTTTTTACGTTAACTTAGAATTTTGATTTTTTCACAGCTTCAAGGGACCGCAGACTTGAATATATGGTTTTAATTTCATGTTGATAAATTCACGCACTTAGATTTTTAAATTTTCTTTCGTCCTATGTTTAAAAACACAATATGACTATAAATAACCTCAATACTTTTTTTTTTCTTTCTTCTTTGGCCTCGCACGGTTTGTGCATTTAACCAATGTCACGTTTTGTTTTATAATACGAAGGAAATAAAGGTAGGGAAACAAAAAATAAAATTATTATTCGAATAAATTATATCGGGATAAATGGATAATAACTATAGGATCAGTATTTATAACGGATAGAATAATGAGCTAAATACAATGGCGAAACAATTATAACTTAATATTATTTAAAGTAATGAATGAGACTATACATTTATATACAGAAAAGCTATTTGTACAAAGTAAAGAAAGTGTTGAGGTAGGAAAAGGAATACTGAGGGAGAAGAGGTTACTAAGAAAGGATGAACGGTCATGTGATTTAAGTCGCCTACGTCTGTGCCACACAGGCAGATGGGGTCATCGATGATATGAAGTTTAGCAAGATGGGCTGGAGAGCAGACATGACCCAGTCTCATCCGTATTAGAATGGAGGGTCTCCTTCTTGCCAAACTTTGCCCTGCCAAACCACGGTTTTTCCGGAACGTCGCCGTCGGGTTGAATAAGAGAAAAATAATGACCCCCTCAATACTTACATAGTACGATTAAAGTGTGTAGTCGGCTCCCAGTCTATAATCTAGTTCAAACTGATAATGTAGCGCACGGAATGGCAACGCCGCAGCTTGCCTCCTCCGAAGCAATAATTGATGTTTTTGGCGCGGAAACTGTTTTTTTGCTTATTACGTGGAAACTACAAGACCTAGAGATTTGAAAATCTAGCTGCCTATGGCAGCTATTATGCCTTAATTTTTGAGCTATAATACATAATCATATCTTCTTTCGTTCGGCAGATATGACATGAGCAGTTTCGGTGCCGTCACTCCAGCTTACACATGTTTATCGGTTTAATAACTCATAGAGTATTTTGACCAGGGATTTGAAAATTTTGCTGCCAATGGCAGCTATTATGCCTTAATTTTTGAGCTATAATCCATAATCATATCTTCTTTCGTTTGGAAGATATGAATGAGCAGCTGGGGAGACGTCACTCCAGCTTACACATGGTTATCGGTTTAATAACTCATAGAGTATTTTGACCAGAGGTTTGAAAATTTTGCTGCCAGTGGCAGCTATTATGCCTTAATTTTTGAGCTATAACACATAATCATATCTTCTTTCGTTTGGAAGATATGACATGAGCAGCTGGGGTGACGTCACTTCAGCTAACACACACTAAACGACTCATATTAACGAAGTTATTGTGGCAGCTAAAATAAGACTGCGAACTTTGATTGCAGCTATTATGCCTTAAATATTGGCATAGGTAGAATTGTTCTATCACATATGAGGAAGCTGGAGTTATGTACATAGTTAAATGAAACAATAAAACTACTTTTTTCAAGCTGATTTATTTACGAATTACTCTTGATACAGTTTTGTTCTATAATGCGGTTACCATTGAAGGCTCTTTGTGTTTTATATCTACGCACTACTCTCTATTTTCTATAAGGTCTGATAGGTAGGTACAATAAGTTGTTATGGAGTTGTACGAACATGGAATAAATGCTTAGTTTTACACTTAGAAATATTTTATTCTAACATTCAATACATTCTGCTTGATAATTTGTATATTAGTATATACTTAAGTATTTATTTTCTAAGTGATGTAGTGCTAAGAACTCCCTGTAAATCATTTTCTTAAAAATAAAATTTATTCATGTTTTAGAATTTATTCTTTCGTACATACAAGGGAGAAACAAAAGGTAGATATAAAATTAATTGATATAAAGTAGCAAAATAATTTTATAATATTCTATTTATAATATTTTCATAAGTTTGAATATATTGTCATTGATTGCATTTCGATTCTAGATGATTATAAAAATAAAATATAATACAAAGTTGGAAAAGCAAAATGACCCAAAAATTAAAATCATGGAGTTTTAAAAAGTCACAGCCACACAGACCACACAGTTATTATGTGAAGTAAAAAAAGTAAAAAAAAAACTGTGGACTACCAACAGCAATTTAAACATCTCTATTCGCAACAGTTACTAAACTTACCTACTTACAATTTACACAACTATGAACATTTTACAATTTTGAATATTGATTTTACATTATAATTTATGCACTACCATCATAGTATAATAAATTTATTTATTTTTATAAGAAAACATTTTATGTTGAAAGTTAATATAGATTGGATTTTTTTATCTATAGATATATAAATATTTCATATTATAAATCCAATGAATCTACTAAGTTATTGGTCATCTATCACACATAATTGATACGTAATTTTTTTATATCTATGCATATTTATATGATATATTTATGTAGCAATATATGAGTAGCATGTGTGGTGACGTCTTTGCACAATCATTCTTTATAGGGGGTAGAATATTAGTTTGATCGTACAGACGCCAGGCGTCTGTACTTAGTTATAAACGACGACGTTATAAAGTCTTGATATTTTTGATATGGCAAGGATAGTTTTTGTTGATTCGATAACGTTTCTGATAATGTCCTTGATTTGGAAACGTTTAAAATGGATATTAAATGGATAATACTTTAGAAAAGTTCTTACAATTTAGGAATGTAAAACGTATACATATAGAAGGACCTGTTGTTAGTCAGTCTGTTTAAATACTACATTGTTACCGTCATTTGTTTTGTTATAGGTAGTTCGCAAGGTAGATACGCATTTTTGCAGGTACAAAATTCTTAAAAATGAATTAGAAAAGTTTGAAAATTTGAAAAACCTCTCAGTCTTATTATCGCAGCTTTTACCAGCAGACATAATTAAACATTCTCTTTTAAAGATTTAAAACTAAAATTAAGATTTTCGCAAATTTTTAGGACGGTAGTCGACAAAGGGATCGAATAAAGAAACTAACAGGTAGGTATACAACTGGAAAAATCTGACATGAACTTATATATATAAATGTTAGGGAATTAACTTATAAACTAAAATATTAGAAAACTAATTTAAAATTTAACCGCGCCTGTTCATCATATTTTTTAAATTTTCATTCCATTTTCAAGGAATTTTGACATGAGCAAACGTCGTTTAGTAACGCTGGCTGCTATTTTTCGGATCCTATTACAATGTAGAACTCCTGTGGGTCACAAATGATTTTTTTTAATACTTGACACATTCTAAAATTGAAATACAAGGAGTAAGAAAACAAATATGAAGGTTTGGAGAAAACAGGTTCGTTCCACATTGCTCCATCCAACAGCACAAACTAGCCAACGAAATCACGACCAAGACATTTGGGAGAAAGCAGTTTAGTGTACTCTTATGTCGCGGGCATGCACGGGCGTGGTGTCCTCGGGACTGGGGCTGTCGTCCAGGTGCGGCCGGATGTGCACCACGGAGCGGCGCTGGTCGTGGTGGTTGTAGTCATCCCGCATCACCAGCCCGCCAATCCCGTATCCAGGTCCCATGACTCCGGAGCCGCTCAGTCGGATCTTTTCTGGGTCATCGTCCAGCTTGATGGATGAGAACACCGTGCTCAGGTTCAGTTGCGGAATGTCGTAGAAGACGGTTAGTGTAAGCATCAGGAATGTCAGGCCGATGAGTAGATAGACTAGAAAAAATAAAATTACTTAACATTATTATATTTGGACGACTTCTGATTGAAAGGTTATTGTTATTACAGAATGCTGTTGAGTATTAGGTCAATTTGTAAGTACGTATTTGTATTTCACAAATAAAATATTTGAATAGCAATAATTTTATAAAAAAATATTTTGTGTAAAATTCGTTCGGCCAAATTTTTTTTAATTGGTCTATAGTTTCAGTCTTCATTTTTATATAATGATGTGCCTTTGACGTTATCATTAAAGTGCTGGCTACAGTTGTTTTTTTTGTTGGGTACCTATATTTCCGGGTCAAAACTCAAAACAATGACGTTGAAAAATGTTGCCAGCCGAAAAAAATACTTACACGTGGTAGCAACTTTGTAGAGCGGTCGGTAGGGTTGTCCGGGCGAGTCTCCGGGGATGTAGTCGCCCAGTCCGATGGTGGTAAGCGAGATGAAGCAGTAGTAGAAGGAGTCGAGGAAGTCCCAGTCAGGCTCCAGGTACGCGAACACGCTTGCAGGGACCACTAGGAAGAACAGCACTAGGGTTGTCACTGTGAACAAATTTTAGAATATTAGTTAAATTGGATCATAATTTGTGTTTTAATGTAGGTATCCAGTTATCCACATCATTACCTATATCAATCATTTTGTTAATACTCTATTGAGACTGGTGCCTTTGGTTAGATAGTCAGTCAAATGACTACTTAATTGATAAATTAATTACTTAGGTAACCGAAGTATAAATAATTATTTTAGTAAACTGGTTTAAACGAACAACCTTACAAGTCAAAAATACACTAGATGAGGTCGGCCTTAGTGTCTGAGATAGCCTTCTGAGGAAAGTACAGTCAACAGCAAAAGTAGATGATCAAAATCAGAAATTTAATACTAACTAGCTTCTGCCCGCGACTTCGTACGCGGATCCTGTTGCTTATGCCAGCGACAACGGGGTCGTCAAAATCGGAGATCTGAAACGTCTGATGTCGAATTCTAAGAGCCCAGGGACTGAAAAACAACGGGATGCGCGAGACGATTCGAGACGTCATTTTCAGGCAATAATGAACCAATAAGGTGGTAAACTTGGCCTTGCACTTTGAATGTTGGCATAAATGGGCCTTCTGAAATCTGTTCTGCACCAAAAGATGTCATTTGAAAGGCATTATTGTACGAACGTATGTTATCCAAGAAATGTTTTGACTGTGGATGGTCACCGATTAGCAGTGATCTTAATATTTCTGGAGGATTTTGTAATATTTTAATATGTACTTTCCCACCTGAGCAACACATACCGTTTGTTTCTTTTTGCCATTTAACAGCTTCACAAAAAGTACAATTTTGAACCATACCTCCGATGGCGGAATATGTGGCGTAGTCAATCATAGGAGTAGTATACGTAAATGCACTCCATTCCTTATCAACCCAAGGAAGGTCGCCATGCCCTACGGCTATATCTTGAGACACATCCGATTCTTCAGATGATATCGACATTCTGTTCAGAGAATGTCGAAGTCGATCAGAATTCAAACGTTCGTTGCGCTCTTCTTAATCTGTCTCTTCATGCCGTACTCCAGCAATTCTTTCTTTCTCACTTTCTAACTGATTATGAGTATTTTGTTGTGTGAGTGTTCGGGACAATGTATGATAATCTCAAGTTCATCACTTGTTTCAAAAGACCTGTTAGTAGATGTGCGAATACGCTGAGAACTCAAGCGTGATTCTGTATCGGTAAACGTTTCCGATTCGCGAGACAATGCATGTCGCTCACGATCAGCGGACAGTCGCGCATCACGTTCCGCACTTGTCTCTAGAGACCTAGAAGCAGATGCGTAGATATGCTGAGAACTCAAGCGCAATTCTCTATCTGTGAACGTCTCCGACTCGCGAGATAATGCGTGACATTTACGATCAGCGGTCAGTCGCACATCACGTTCCCGACTTGTCTCTGGAGACCTAAAAGTCGATGCGTAGATACGCTTGGAACTCAAGCGCAATTCTCTATCCGTGAACGTCTCCGACTCGCGAGACAATGCATGACGTTCACGATCAGCGGTCAGTCGCGCATCATATTCTTCACTGGTCTCTAGAGACCTGGATGTAGATGCGTAAATACGCTGAGAATGCAGGCGTGCTTCGCGATCCGAAGAGGTTTCCACGGAGCGAGTTGCAGCCTGATGTTCTCGAACAGCATCAAGTCTCTCCTGACGCTCTTCGGTAGATTCTTGGGATCTTATGAACCGCAATCTTTTAGCTCCTTTGGAACATTGGAAAAGCTTTGACCTTTTTCTAGGCATGGTTATAGTTTTATTGTGAAGAAGATACCTGATCAATTAAAATCTAATTGACTGCTCCCCTACCAAGGGTGCCCAGACACGTGGTCGTCTGGCGCCCATGTGCTGGTTTGGTCCCTGGGGTCGTCACGGCGTGCTATGTGCGCCGGTGATGGGGAGTACTCCCCAGAGGAGGGTCCGGTGACGGACAGCCGCGGCGGGTTCACGGATGAGTGCTAACGCGTGCCCATATTCCCGCCGTAAGCGGCAGAGGAGGACTCTGTGTGTCTGTCGCCAGGCTGTATCTCAAGAACCGCGGTAGCTAGATAGTTGAAATTTTCACAGATGATGTATTTCTGTTGCCGCTATAAATACAAATACTAAAAACGAAATAAAATAAATATTTAAGGGGGGCTTCCATACAACAAACGTGTTTTTTTCGGCGTTTTTGCCGTCTGTCTGTCACCAGGCTGTATCTCAAGAACCGCGGTAGCTAGACAGTTGAAATTTTCACAGATGATGTATTTCTGTTGCCGCTATAACAACAAATACTAAAAACAAAATAAAATAAATATTTAAGGGGGCTCCCATACAAATCAACGTGGTTTTTTCGGCGTTTTTGCCGTCTGTCTGTCGCCAGGCTGTATCTCAAGAACCGCGGTAGCTAGACAGTTGAAATTTTCACAGATGGTGTATTTCTGTTGCCGCTATAACAACCATTACTAAAAACAAATAAAATAAATATTTAAGGGGGGCTCCCGTACAAAAAAACGTGTTTTTTTCGGCGTTTTTGCCGTCTTTCTGTCGCCAGGCTGTATCTCAAGAACCGCGGTAGCTACACAGTTGAAATTTTCACAGATGATGTATTTCTGTTGCCGCTATAACAACAAATACTAAAAACAAAATAAATATTTAAGGGGGGCTCCCATGTTCCGCTTCCGCGGCAAATCGCTGCGGAGCGGACTGAGCTCCGGCGCGATCTCATGGCGACATGGAAGGAACGACTGTCGCAACCCAGCGCAGGGCACGCCGCGATAGCGGCGATAAGACCCCTCTTTGAGGAGTGGCTAGAGAGGCGCCACGGCGCCCTCACCTACCGCCTGACGCAGGTCCTCACCGGACACGGAAGTTTCGGGAGGTTCCTGCACATCATCAGGCGGGAGGAAACGCCCGGGTGTCACCATTGCCAGGATCGCCCAGAGGACACGGTGGAGCACACGGTGGAGGTCTGCCCCGCTTGGGCGGAGCACCGCCGTGTCCTCGTAGAGGCGATCGGCAGCGGCGGCGACCTCTCGCGCCCGGCCCTGGTGCAAGCCATGGTCCGGGGCGAGAGGGAGTGGGAGGCAGTCACCTCCTTCTGCGAAGCAGTCATGCTAGCGAAGGAGGTGGCGGGACGGCTCAGGGAGAGAGCCTCCCGTCCCATACGCCGCGGGAGACGCTCCGGGCGTCGGGAGCCGCGCGACGACTCCCGGCCACCGTAGGTGCGGGCCTGCGGGCGGAGAGTAATGGGTAGCTCACCGTCCGATCAGGACCAGGCCCGTGCCGGGGGGCGCGTACGTGTTCCACGCGCGCCTCAAAGAGAAGTCAGCATCGAGGAGGGGCCCCATAGGGCCGAAGCCTGCCGGGTCAGCGGGATTGTCCGAAAGGGTTACCGCTGGCCCGGAACATAAAGGGCTAAGGAAGGAACACGGGTGGGTTTTAGTCAGTAAGAGTCTGAAACTCCCTTCCGCTCCACCCAGAGCGGGAGGGGTCATTTGATGATTTCCCAACCGCAAAAAAAAAAAAAAAGGGGGGCTCCCATACAACAAACGTGTTTTTTTCGGCGTTTTTGCCGCCTGTCTGTCACCAGGCTGTATCTCAAGAACCGAGGTAGTTAGACAGTTGAAATTTTCACAGATGATGTATTTTTGTTGCCGCTATAACAACAAATACTAAAAACAAAATAAAACAAATATTTAAGGGGGCTCCCATACAAAAAAACGTGTTTTTTTCGGCGTTTTTGCCGTCTGTCTGTCGCCAGGCTGTATCTCAAGAACCGCGGTAGCTAGACAGTTGAAATTTTCACAGATGGTGTATTTCTGTTGCCGCTATAACAACAAATACTAAAAACAAAATAAAATAAATATTTAAGGGGGCTCCCGTACAAAAAAACGTGTTTTTTTCGGCGTTTTTGCTTTGTGGTACGGAACCCTTCGTGTTGGCCAGTTTTTTTATAAGTCAACAGGAAATGCCCATCAGACCGAACAACTTTTGCTAAGACGTCATTCCTATATATGTTATGGTGTAGCTGGGCTCTTGGAGTTCCACATCAGGTGTTCGAGATCTTCAAATTTATTCTCTCGGCAGAAAATGCTCATCACGTGGAACAATTTTTGCTATGGTACCATTTTTGTATCTCTTATAGTTTAGCTGGTCTGTTGCGGTTCTGCATCAGGTGTTCAAGTTTCCAAGATAAATTATAGCCTATATGTTGCCCAGACATAATACCTATACAACAAAACAAAAATCATTCAAATCCTTCCAGTAGTTCCAAAGATTAGCGTGTACAAACAAACAGACAAACAGACAAACAGACAGAATTTTTTTTTCGGATTCGTACCCTATTACTGTTTCTAAACCCCCCCCAATTTTTTTTTTTTTAATATTTTCAATGTACAGACACAGTTTTTCTACTGTTTTATTATATGTATAGATATAGATGAACGGAGTTCGCGTCAGAACTGTGTGGCGTCCAAGTACTACTACTTAGAATACTTACTACGTAGAATACTTTTGAATCACTTCGACGCCACACAGTTCTGACGCGAACTCCGTTCATTAGTATTGAATTTCTGACTTTGATCATCTACTTTTGCTGTTGGCTGTACAGACGCCAGCACATAAAGCTACCGGAAACTGTCAAATTTTCCCAATTGACTTTGAACCTCATGCTTTAGCGATAAAGTTGAAAATAGTACAGAAATTAGACAGATTGTAGTAGCTTGATGTGCTGGCGTCTGTACCTACAGACCGTTCACTATAACTTGCCCCGTGACGCGATTGGTAGCACTATTCTGTCAAGCGCCATTTTGAACTCTACTAATATTGGCTAAGCTTGGCAAGCTATGGTGCCAACATGACGGCAAGGGACAAGTTAAAGTGAACGGGCTGTTAAGCGTTATGTTATCCTGTGACTGTCACACAACCGTCAAAATACAAGTGCAAGATACAGTCGGGAACATGCCCACAGAATAAGAAAAAACAAATGACAAAAACTCACCTATCATCATCAGATGCACCAGGCGTATAGTGAACGGGCGGTACAGATGACCTAGCGCCGAGTTGAGAGAGCGTAGCAGTGCAGTAGCCGGCAGGAGCAGTCGTTCCACCAGCGCTGATAGCAGCACCAGGGTCAGAGGGATCCCGAGGAGCGCATACATCATGCAGAACAACTTGCCAGGTTTTGACAGGGGAGTCACGTGGCCGTATCCTGCAAGTAAAGAAAGGGATGTCCTAAAAACTACATATTCGGTGTTTACATCCATTACTCTCAACGTGTCCAGCGTCAGGCACTATACTTGTGTCCAGGCGTCAGGCACTATAGGTACTTAGTTGTCTGGGATTTTGCTGAACTAGGCCCACTTTGCGCAGCCGCAGGCACACAATATCCCAATTTATTTGCGTCGGCGCAACATGTACGTATTTTTATTCCATACGTCTTCTCTATTAGTTGGAATGTCGGTAGTCAGTAGTCACCCCCTTTCTAGCCATAATATATAATCTTTCACACAGTCCATCCATCATTCCTTTGGTTTGGCTTTACTCTTAGAGCCATCCACATTCATTCTCACCACCAGCTCGTTCTGGCACACAATATATTATATTTTTAGGGTTCCGTACCCAAAGGGTAAAAACGGGACCCTATCTATTACTAAGGCTCCACTGTCCGTCTGTCCGTCTGTCTGTCACCAGGCTGTATCTCATGAACCGTGATAGCTAGACAGTTAAAATTTTCACAGATGATGTATTTCTGTTGCCGCTATAACAACAAATACTAAAAACAGAATAAAATAAATATTTAAGGGCCATACAACAAACGTGTTTTTTCGGCGTTTTTGCCTTGTGGTACAGATTCTTGGTCAGTTTTTTAAATTATGTTTAGAATTTTTTTTTTAGTTTGTATTGCCTCTGTGCCAAGTACCTAAATATAATTTTCTTTCTTCATAATTACAAGAGGGCACTTCGTACAAGAGCCTACTCTTGGTCTTGACCTCACTGACTATTAGGTATATTGCGAAACTTTAGAACTGAAAAATCTCAAAGTGGTAAATTTTGATCGTAATTTATTTATCTACAGTTAATCCTCTCTCGATAACTTACGTTTAATTAATTTGCTTAACTATATTTTTCATTTACCTATAGGTAGGTAATTCAATTCAAAACGTTTATTTCGGACAATAAAATTCCATATTTTGTTAGCAGGCAGGTACAGTATTTTAAACTATGTTAATATTAGTAGGTACACGTAATATATAAAATCAAAATTAAATTAAAATTAAACCAAATTTGGGGGAGGCCTTTGCCCAGCAGTGGGACAGCATAGGCTAGCAAAAAACAAAAAACCAAAATTAAATTAAAATCATCAGAAGCATAATAAAATCAATTAAAATTAATAAAAACCCAAAAAATGTAATGTTTACTTTCGTATTGTATCAAGTTATTTTTGGTACGATTTTTGGTACCACTGCTAAGCAAGATCCACATCTATTCAGCCTCGATTGTTGTCAATACTCAATCATTTATTGCATTCCACAATGTGTACTGAGGTGGCAAGTCGATAGTTCGGTGGTTGTCTCGGGCCTCGCATCCTTTCCTCCAAGAACAAATCCAGTTCATCACCTGAAAGAGATGTCAACTTACCGATGGTAGTAACCACAGTGGAGGAGAAGAACAGCGACTGTCCGAAGCTCCAGTTGGGACCTCCGGTGATATTACGTGATGCCGATACACCGCGATTTGACGCGCGGACCACTTCGTCCAGCAACAGTTCCAGATCATCGTCTGTGGAAGACAAACAGCCGTTAATTATGGGTAGTTAATATTATTATTAGTTTATGGGTGTCCTGCCTTTTCGCCGAAAATTGTTTGGCAGATTATCACTTGCCAACCAACGTTTCGCCGATGTTTCACTTTGACAACTAACGATTAGCAAATTTTTGTATGACAACGTTTCATTTGGTAGAATTATTGTTAAGCTGATTATTATAATGACACAAAACGTTTGGGATATTTATCATTTTTGTCAAACATTTCACACCCTGATTGCGTTGTCGACATAGGATGTAAGAGCGAGCGAAGGGCACCCCGAGGTTCGGTTTGGATAAGTTACTTTAAACCCTTTACACGGTTCTCAGCCCAAACTAAAACATTCTTCTAATTGAAAGTTGGCATTTGAAAAAGTGTCATTATGAAAAGCAGACCAAACTAATAAAAAAAACAAAAATAAAAACAAAATTATATGATAAGTTGGCAAATGATTATTCGACGAAATAAAATTCTGCGAAACGTTAATTGGCAAGTGAAAATCTGGCAAACAATTTTTAGCGAAAAGGCGTCTACAACCGTAGTTTATGTTATACATGAGTTTATTTGGGGCCAGCGCAACATGTTTTTTGTCTTTTACTTTCATACCATACCATCATCTTTCACTCAGTCCATCCATCGCTTCTTTGGTCTTCCCAGTGCTGGATTAGCCAATTAGCACGTTTAGCAAATGCTACAGGCCCTGCGCTGTGGGGGTCCCGTGTTGGACGTACAAAAAACAAGTCATAATTATAGTCTATATCACCATTCGGTACATTGAAGTATTAGGAAAGAATGGTCAAAAGAAACCTACGCACTCCGAGATGGGATGCTAAAAATTTTCGAGCTCGTTTCGCTCGCTCATGCATACAAGGGTCTCTCAGAACTTGCAATTACGCGATAATATGCGAAAAATGAATCATGTAGGTTACAAAAAGGTAACAAAAGTACCTACCGACTATATCTACTGAGCTTTGTTTGAAGAAAGTAATTTGGCTCAAGTACTTCAACTGTTATGGAGCTTCCGCTCCAGAACGTTGATACATTGATTTGACTAGTGAAAAATCACTACACAACTAAAATTAAGTAGGTCTGTTTTATCTTGTAAACTTTAGAACCTTAAACAAACTAAGTTCTACGATAAGGGGTCCCTAGGTAGCTATAGGCCCCGCGCTGGCTTAATCCGGAACTGTCCTCTACTCAGTAGCTTAATTATACAGTTCGTCGTTACGAGTCGTCAGAAGCCCGAAAGTTTGACAACCAGTTTTACCAAGGGGTAACGTATTACCCAGTAACTGGGTTGTGGAAGTCAGATAGCCCAGATAGGCAGTCGTTCCATGTAAAATACTGGTATTCAGCTGCATCCGGTTAGACTGGAAGCCGACCCTAACATAGTTGGGAAAAGGTAAAATTTCGACGCCAGGGGCTCTAGAATCATGTGCCGAGTTCATGGTTACAATGATCTAGTTTAGTATTCTATTAAAATATTTTTTCGAAGAAGATGGGTCTCCATCTGGCTAAACATCATCTTAACTAGTTAAAACTGTATTTTTTTATCCACCTTTGTTTATGTTAATCGAAATCTAGCTTCTACCAGCGACTTCGTTCGCGTGAAATTTCGGACCCCGACCCATCGCGTCGCATATATCGCATCGCTCACCCAGGTGCTATTAGATACTCCATTTTCGCTTAGCGTAGTTTCTGACGATTTTTTTCCTTTTGCTCGGCTTCTAGTGTCGTAGCGTGAAGTTAAATAGCCTATAACCATCCTCAAGAATTGGGCTATTAAATGCAAACAAATATTTTCAAATCCAACTGGTAGTTCCAGAGATTACCCACTACATACCTACATACATACTTACAAACTTTACTTCTTTATAATATTAGTACCTATAGACTATTACCATGCTATTATTTACTATTATATTCAATTTACTAATTTATATTAATAACATTCAAATAAATATACAAATAATAAATACTCTATGAAAATGGCAATGATGTAGCTTTCTAACAGTGAAACAAGTTTTGTAAACAGATCAGCCGGTCGATTCTGTTAAAATCTCACCGTGAAAACTTAGGTGAAGTGAGTTGGTTTTTGCTAGGAATTGACACTATTGACAGCTCACTCCACGCTCACTTCACCTAAGTTTTCACGGTGAGATTTTTACAGAATGGCACCGCAGTACTTCCAGAGATTGCCTTTAGGTACACATTTACAAACAAACAAACAGTTTTACCTCGTAATAATATTAGTTTGGAACTAAGGGTGCGTCTAGATCACATAAACTTATGTTATATAACACGCCCAAATTATTTAAGAGCGTTTACGCCATATATGTCTTATTTAAAAAAAGATACTTAACTGGAAATCTGTTTTTATGGAAAATTTAAAATCGATCTAATTTGGCTGTAAGACTATTTTTCGAAAATGTTCTCTACTAACTTTTTAGACCTTTGTATCCTGCTTAAGTGTATGAAGTTTCATTACAATCGGTTCATTCATTTCGAAAAGCAAGGGGTTGAAAGTTTGTATGAAATGCCGTACGGCGTAAATGCTCTTAACGAACTATGTTTAATAACATGTTATGTTACACAGTGTGGACGCACCTTTAGATAGATAATAATGAGAAACACTCCGATCTAAAATCTGGTTCCTTTGTGGGGTGGGCGAGCCTAGAAACTGAGTTAAATCTAATTATGAAATTCTCAGAACCAAGCATTAATTTCAAGAGCGCTTGAATAACAAGTTACTTTGAATCGACTCAAAGAAAAATGGTTCTTCAAATTGAAAATACGCTTCTAAGGTAGGAATGTTCAGGAGAGTAAGTTTCAATAACTGAAACTTCATCTTAATAAAGTCAAAGCTGGGAACTACAGAATGCTACAGGTTTCAATGAAGAGATTATTCTAAACCCCGACTCTGGAACAACCTTGTTTAGATTCAAATTCAACGTTTAGAAATTTAACTTTCGACTTTCGGACTCTCGTTACGTTGTCGAATCTGTTTTGATAGGTTTTGGTAAAGAGTCTTCGAGGAAAATATTTTTTTTTTCCGAACCTCCTTCTTTCTTGATAATCACGTTAGGTATGTAAATTGCTTGCGGGCTCAAATTTGCATCATTGATTAATGTTATAATTAAATAGAAATCAGAACTAGATTTCCATTTCATTAACTATAAGTACCTACCTAAGTACAGTCAACAAAGGAGTTAAGTATACAAAGTTGAAGTTTACTAAGAAACCGATGGATGTTCTGGACTGAAATTTAATTTAATAAATGAGCCCTTATTTTTCGAAATGAATGAACCGATTTTAATGAAACTTCATACGCATAAGCAAGATACAAAGGTCTAAAAAGTTAGTAGAGAACGTTTTTGAAATGTCTTATTTAAAAAAAGATAATTAACTGGAAATCTGTTTTTATGGAAAATTTAAAATCGGTCTAATTTGGCTGTAACATTATTTTTCGAAAATGTTTTCTACTAACTTTTTAGACCTTTGTATCCTGCTTATGCGTATGAAGTTTCATTAAAATCGGTTCATTCATTTCGAAAAATAAGGGTTTGAAAGTTTGTATGAAATGCCGTACGGCGTAAACGCTCTTACTACTAACAAATTGGATTTCATGATCTGAAAAATAAATAAATTGAATTGAATTACGATAGCTTGAATTATTATTTCCATTAATTGAAATAGCAATACACAACCATAATTTTCAATGAATGCCATTGATGAATGCTAACATAGACAAAAGGCTGGCAACGCATATCAGCCTTCTAAATTCAAATTAAAGCTCCCTATTAATCACAATTACGCTCGTTCAAATTGCTGACACGTTTCATGAGCAGCCGTCATTTTGTGAAAGTATTTACGTTTAATTTAATTATCTCCTAAATAATGAACAATACGTAGGCTAAATAAAGCATGTTTTGAACAATGTCGGCAATTTCGTAGCACTTTGTGGCTGGTCCGTTTTCCCGGCAGTTACCGCGAATGTGTATTTCATTCTGTGCCCATGCATTATTCATTTCAGAATGCGGACCGGCGCGAACGTGCTTTGATGAAAATTAAAGCTGCCTGTAATGGCTGTAATATAGAGGCTTTTTTTGTGCTAACAATGTAATTGCTAGTTGTTATTGGTCGTGCTGTTTATGCATATTTTAGTAAAGTGGGTTGTTAAAAATGCATGCTACATGGCAACAACGCTACGCGGCTCGACGATACGCAGCTACGCACGCAGCTACGCTACGGGGCTCGACGATACGCAGCTACGCGCGCAGCTATGCTACGCGGCTCGACAATACGCAGCTACGCACGCAGCTACGCTACGCGGCTCGACGATACGCAGTTACGCTAGGCCTACGCCTATTTCCTTCTACTCCAGTAAAACCAACTAAGTACAGTTACAATTTCATAAACTTAATTAATTCGCAACCACGAGATGTGTAACCCGGAATTACCTACTTGAATTTTTCATTCGTTTGCTTAGACTCGGGCCAACCAAGGCATGAGAGGCTTTTTTTTTTTTTTTTGCGGATGGGAAATCATCAAATGACCCCTCCCGCTCTGGGTGGAGCGGAAGGGAGTGTCAGACTCTTACTGACTAAAACCCACCCGTGTTCCTTCCTTAGCCCTTAATGTTCTCTCGATGCTGACATCTCTTTGAGGCGCGCGTGGAACACGTACGCGCCGTCCGGCACGGGCCTGGTCCTGATCGGACGGTGAGCTACCCATTACTCTCCGCCCGCAGGCCCGCGCCTACGGTGGCCGGGAGTCGTCTCGCGGCTCCCGACGCCCGGAGCGTCTCCCGCGGCGGCTGGGACGGGAGGCTCTCTCCCTGAGCCGTCCCGCCACCTCCTTCGCTAGCATGACTGCTTCGCAGAAGGAGGTGACTGCCTCCCACTCCCTCTCGCCCCGGACCATGGCTTGCACCAGGGCCGGGCGCGAGAGGTCGCCGCCGCTGCCGATCGCCTCTACGAGGACACGGCGGTGCTCCGCCCAAGCGGGGCAGACCTCCACCGTGTGCTCCACCGTGTCCTCTGGGCGATCCTGGCAATGGTGACACCCGGCGTTTCCTCCCGCCTGATGATGTGCAGGAACCTCCCGAAGCTTCCGTGTCCGGTGAGGACCTGCGTCAGGCGGTAGGTGAGGGCGCCGTGGCGCCTCTCTAGCCACTCCTCAAAGAGGGGTCTTATCGCCGCTATCGCGGCGTACCCTAGGCATGAGAGGCTGAGCCAACGAGAAGTAAGCCCCTTAATGAACCTAGAGAATACCTACTGGCCATTAACCACTGTCCTACCGCCAGCGATTAGCGAGTGGCGAGTAGAGATAGCAACTAAAAACGAGTTGTTTGTTTGATATAGTTCTCGCTGGGTGGTGTAAACAGTCGGCGATCAACATTTCTGTCAGTGCGATAATTCTAGTCACACTAATACTTATTATAAAGGCGAAAGTTTGTGAGTGCGTGGGGGTGTGTGTGGGGGTGTGTGTGTGTTTATATGTTTGTTACTTCTTCACGCTCAAACGGCTGGACCAATTTTCATAAAATTTGGTGTGAAACTAGCTGACACCCTGGATTAACATATAGGCTACTTTTTATCCCAATATTCCCACGGGATCAAAACTTATGCGGGTAAAACCGCGGGGCGCAGCTAGTACTTACATAATTCCAGCTTTTATGAGCTCAGAAATATAGATAGGTACCCAAAAACTATTTCTTGTGCAATCTTAATATATCGTTGGGTTATAAATGTTATCTAGAAACTGACACCATTATTGTAGAGGTCGGTAGGGGCGGCAAAATTTGAATAGCCTACTGGCGGCAAAATGTGTAAATCCGCCACAGCTTGAACGAGAACATAGTCGATAGCTAGTCGCTTCCTCGTCGGCGATGGGACAAGTGCCGAAAGCCGGCCATTCCGGTTGCGACTTAGTGTCGTATGTAACTTTTAATTAGTCGCCTTTAAGCAAACTTCTGTCGGAAATACTCGGGGGTAAGTACCTATTCGGTTTGTGGTAAAGAGTAAGTAAAAGAGTTTTTATGTCGACTATAGTTTGAGATGAGAGTTCTAAAGTTCATTCATAATACAAGGATGTCACGGAAACGTTAATTGGGTAGCAATATTGTCTATAATTAGATGTGTCCAGAAGGCTCATTCCCGTAATTAAAAACGTTCAAAATCTAGTCGCAATCTCATCTGAGCGACAATCAATGTCAAAAATGTAGGAAAACCAGATGTATTTTTGACAGATTTAGATTAAGATCAAACTGTCAACGTTCTTCGAAAACCCCTACCTACTTAAAAGCTATATGTGTTTTTGTGTGTTTTTAAGTGTGTGTGCATTTTTCACACACACTTAGCTTTTAAGTAGGTAGGTATAGTGTTATTTATTTACTCCAAAAGTGTAGGTATGTAAATTATTAAAGTACATGAGCAGCGTTCCATAAATTATTTAAGTATTTTCTGTGAGATGAATAAAATGTTTCCTAACATTTAGGAGGTACTTATACATGTTACTGCAAAAAATTTTTTCCTAAAAATATGCAGAGGGAAACAGAATGTGTTTAAATTACTAAGGGCTTATTTTTCAATAGTCAGGTAATTTGTATCTGAAGAAGAATTATGACAGATTAACATAATTATTTTCTATACAAAAGTTGTCAAATAGCAATATTTACTCTTTAGTTATGAGTTATCTGACTATTGAAAAATCAGCCTTCAGATAATTAACTTAACAAGAACTCTTTTTTCTTTTTTTGTCAGGGGAAACCTTCAAAAGGCACCCGACCTCCGGGAAAGGAGGTCGGGGAGTGTGGGATCTTTACCTCACTAAAACCACCCCGGTGATCACCATCAGCATAGGGGTGGTCCCGGTTCCTCTTAAAATACCAATTCCGGAACACCCCCGTGCAACGCCTGTAAGGCACATCCCTAGGGAACTTAAGACCTAATATGAATGTAAATAACACAACTCACGAGTGACTAGAATGTGGTAGGTGTGTGCTACCCTATCAATCAATGAAAAAAAATGTATTTTCCCAACTATGTATGTTCTGTCGGCTTCTCGACCAACTGGATGCAGCTGGATACCAGTTTTTTACATGGAGCAACTGCATATATCTGACCCCTACAACCCAGTTGGTAACACGATTCCCCTTGACAAGACTTGTCTACTGTCTACCCCATCTTATAATAAAAGCGATAGGTAATTTACAGAGTACCTACCTTTTATTAAAACCAATACTTAGACGAGATTTCTTAAGGAAAAGTACTTTATTGAAAAAAAGTACCTATTATACGATTAATTAGGTTTTACAACATAAACAGACCGATAACCTATTGGCAGTAGACATCTCCTGACCTCTGAGATACAATGAAATACTCTACAACGTATACATATCTTCATAAAACTCTACAGTGCATTTCTCCATTATCTTAATGAGACAATTCATTACAAGTTAATTGTACACACGATACGCGGTTCGCGTCCACTGTCGTGCAACGATCCTGGGGGTACACTGGCGATAACCTACTGACAGAAGCCACTGACTTTGGGGTCGGTCAATATTATGACACAGTGCAGTGACGTCACGTAATGGCGTCGAGAAAGTGGGATGCGTTTGCAATGCACCTTTGACATTTGACACTGAGAATGCGCGAACGTGTAATTAATGGTGATAAGGCTGTGACGGTGATGGTGATAACTTAATGCGATGAGTAGTTAAGTTGTAAGTGCGCAATTTCTTTTGTGACGTTTATTTTGCCTCATTTTTCCTTGTCAACAGCGCCTAGTGAATGATAGCAATGTAAATTTTTTGACATCTAAAGGTAAGTTCATAATATTTTAGACCTTAGACTTTTTAAAATTGAGTTTTATTTTCCTCTTTGTAGTGCAGACTTGAAAGTCAACTCAAACTCAAATTAGAGTAGGTACCTACAAGTAGCACAGCCGATTTATTCTGGTGACAACTTAGGTGAAGTGAGCTGTCATTCCATCTGATGCTAGGGAGCGGCAGCTCACTTCACCTTCTTCAGAATAGACGGTACGTCTTTTTCAAGTCATTTCACATGTCGATTCGACCGGAGAAAAGTCATTACGTTCTAAAGACGATTAGAAAATTGGTTTTTGCGGCATTCGCTTGTTTCTGGGCTTGACAGCCCTTTCACATAGCAGCGATCAGCCATTCACTGAGCCGATAAAACCACAGGGTTCCAAGTTTCGATAAAGTTACGTATTATAACTATCTACAAGGGGGCTAGTAACTAAGTAAGTACCTACCCTACATAATTACTAAGTAATACGAGTAACGAAGTGATTTTGGTAAGTTACAAAACTTCAAATCGTCGCCGTTTGTGTTGTTACAAAGTAAGTATAGAGCGTATGGATAACGAGCCTATTTTTGAGTCTGAATTTTGGATGGATGTTAAAATACAGGTAAGTATGTCCTGTATTTTATCATTTCCCGGAAAATGATTTAATGAAAAATCCATGGAAATGTGAAATACTTATTTGTGTTTTAACGAAAATTTCCCGGAATTCATGAATATTCAGAATAAAAAAATAGGTTCGATAACCATCCGCGCTATTATTATTACCTACCTAATATCAATTTCAGAATGGATATTATACTGCTACCTCACTGTAGATTGACTAGACCGAATACTTAGCGAGTATTTTCCTTTCATTTTAACACGAAAGCCTATTTATTTTCGGGATGATTTCTCTTCCCCTATAACATGTCGGTACATGATAATATTTCATAATAAACGGTTGTGTTCATGTTATCGAACAACATGACTACGTGTTGCGATCTTGTGTAACACTAACAGAGCCTATGTATTTATGACAGCCTGGTACTTTTGCTTGAGTATCACGTCATTTTCTAATGATAAATACTGCCATATTTTCCAAGTTATCTGTTATTTGATGTGTGACGATAGTGTTTTGTTTATAGAATGTTAGGTATGCTTTAAGGAAATATGTTTCGTAATTGTTGTAGGTAAGATAACGCTTTCTGTTTTCCTTATGTGCCTACCTCTCGGTAGGTTTGGTAAATAAGTAAATAATAAGCACTGCAAAACAGGGCTTGAAGATTATTTACCTACTCGTACCTACATATATATACTTATAGGATTCTTGAATCATTGTTTGCTCAGATCATAACGTGATCTGAGCAAAGAATGATTCAATAATGTAATAAAATCAGCCTATAATGTTCCCACAGAGTGGGCCATAATCCACCACGCGGGCCCGGTTCGGGTAGGTGTTGAAATGTAATAAATTACGTAGGTACAATAGGTAAATATCAGATCGCTTTATCTTACTCTCAATGATATCTTAGGCACGTCATGAAACATTGAACGCCCATAATTATATGTTACATATTTATTTAGTAGCCATAAGATAAGAATATGCGGATGAATTAGTACTGGAAGCCTAATCCAACATAGTTGGGAAAAGGCTAGGCAGATGATGATGAAGATAATAATGTTGTTGTTAAATGCACAGCTTTGCATTCTGCATCGGAGCATGCTCCAGTATTGCACAAAAACAAAGAAAATTCATTAGATTTTAACAAAACGCGGAACAAAGGATCAATACATAGCTACACCATTCATTACGAAGAGCACATACTTATAATAGAATACTTTTTATTTGCATTACCACAACGTAGGTATTGATAAGAATTTAAAATCCTTTTGAAAAGAATAGAGATGCAACAACAAATCGGCTACCATTTCATCATCATCATCATCATTTTGGACATAGGCCTCCCCCAAGCACCCTCCATTTCGCCGGTTCTGTACTTCTCGCATCCAACGGGTTTCTGCGGCCTTCACAAGGTCGTCAGACCACCCAACGCTACGTCTTCCGGTACGCGGTCGCCACTCCAGAACCTTTCGGCCCCATCGGCCATCTGTTCTGTGAGCAATGTGCCCTGCCCACTGCCACTAAGTTTCTGGGTGTGACCTTTGACACTGGTCTGACATTTAGAGATCACATCTCCTCTCTTGCCAAGGAATCCTTTAGGCGCCTGGGTTTTGTTTTGGGAAATGCCCGTGATTTTCACAACCCAAATGTAATTAAGCTTCTGTACACCACTTTGGTTCGTAGTAAACTTGAGGCTGGTGCCTGTATCTGGCATCCCTACACAGCGACTCAAACGTTAACGTAGGAAAAGGTACAAAAAACTTTCTTGAGATTTCTACATAAAAAGGCGTTTCACTTCTTCCATTTCATGTACCCTACTAATCACCTTCTAGGACTATTGGGCTTCAACTCGTTGGAGGTTAGACGTGGCTTTCAACAGCTCACAGTAGCCTGCAAAACTCTCGGAGGACGCATCGACAGTCCTGAACTCCACGATCTTTTCTGTCGGCTATTTGTTCCCGACAAATACATCGGACATCGCCAAAGCCGTCGACACAATCTGTTTGCACCGCCGTCATCTAAAACGGTCGCCAGAGCTGAGTCCCCTGTGTGTCGTACTCTAAGGATGCTTAATGCCCTCCTGGCCACCAATCCTGAATGTGATCTGTTTGCCGATGAATGGAGTAGAATTATGCGGGTATGTCTGATGTTTTGTGAGGAGAAGTATGCTAGGGTGTCCTCTATTATATGTTAGTAGTTGAAATTTTATATTTACCATACCTGTTTAATTTTTTATTTTTTTTATTATAATTAATGTAATTGGTGTTACCGTTTCATTAACAATAAACAATATTTTAAGTTTGGCAATTCTTCGGGCTATGTCGGTTACCTTGCGGAACACCTCATTCCTGATTCGATCACGCAGGGAAACTCCAAGCATAGCCAAGCTAGCTAAATAAATAATTACTCTGTTGACGTTCCCATTAAAGAGCAAGCACATCACTATGCCTGTCTGAGTAAAATCATACTACAACCACAGATTACTAAACAATTACTAAGCAGATACAACTCGGTCCTAAGGGCATTGCTATCTCCTATCACCCGGTTATCACAATGGTATAAATCAGCGGGTAAATGAACAATTCGTGCTGTGTTGTTATATTTAGTTTGTAACTACGAACAGATGGGGTCGATGCATTTCCCGCTCGATCTGTGCTAACGCACCCCAGCTAGGTCAACGGAGCGGTGGTGTGGTGATAGGCGGAGCGGGAGCGGGGATTTACAAGGCGAGAACAGTGAAGAGAATTAAATGAGAAAGAGATGCACTTTTCCCATCCACACAAATAAGAATAGCATCATCATCTGCCTGCCTTTTCCCAACTTTGTTGGGGTCGGCTTCCAGTCCCGGTTGCAGTTGAATACCAGTATTTTACATGGAGCGACTGCCTATCTGACCTCCACAACCCAGTTACTGGGTAATACGATACCCCTTGGTAAGACTGGTTGTCAGACTTTCGGGCTTCTGACTACCCGAGACTGTCAAAGATGACAGCGGCCGTTCCCACTGAGCCACCACTGCAATCCACACTAACCCACTGAAATTACACTTCTATCAGTCTTTAATAATGCTGTATAGGTATCTAGGTAGCTATGACTATCTCGACTATCATGGTCAAATGCCTTTATTTTCCTAATCATGCCATATTTTTATCCTTCCAATTAATAACATTCTAGCATTTCAAATTCAACACGCTTTGATTCAATGATATTTATCAAACTGCAAATATTGCTATGGGCGTAACACATTTTGAAGGAATATTACGTACATACGCCTAAGCTTGATAAAGCGTTTATGGGAGATTGGCTGAAGAAGGCAACGTAATAGGAAATAGTAGAAAGCTATGCGGTTGCATATTATTATTTACCCTCCCCAGGTCTATGTTTGGCCCGTTGAGTCACAAACTGGGTACGCCCATGGGTGTAGCTTATACCTTTCTGATACCGCAGACTGCTGCGGTGGTGTCCAAACGGTGAAATCGTAAAATTTCTTTACCGCTCACCTCCTCGCTTCTCTCATACAACATGACCTATCCTTTATCACGAGATAGTTCTTGAGGTCAGCCAGTGTACGGGGGTGTGGCAGTCGATACGCGAGATATATTTTGTTACCACGGCTTGCGGTTACCGTCTCACCACCTATGCACTCCTGGTAGATTGCAAGAGAACATGTGGGTTAAACTGGGCCAGGTAAAAATACATTATATGGACGAGGGTTAGCGGGATTTTGAAGTCAGTGGCCTTTTAACTTGGTTGGACCTGCAGGTGATAATTTCTTGATAAGTATTATTAGTTAGTTTTTCGTGCATCTAGTCAGTCTATACAAGATGGCGCTAACTATGAATTGCACATATGCCCAATGAGGCGAAAAATTTCAACGCAGGGGGGTTCAGAACCATGTACTGAACCATGGTAACAGGTTGTGCGTCAATGGGGACATCGAAGCGCAGCCAGCACCCTAATTACGTAACACACTATTAATCTAAATCATTTTGAAGTATATTGCTAATCCATTACTTACTTTAATGTTCGAAAAATGTCTGCTGAACAACGTAAACAACGCAATGTATGTTGTTATACTGTCAAAACCCATTGCTACTGATAGTGTTTACGCAATTAACCCGCTGTTACCATGGATTTGTATTCTAATGTAACCAAATAGGTACATACACCCGGAAGCTTGATGCACCGCTATTTTATTTATCGTAGGTACTTTTTTTATTAAAAAAATCAAACGAGGCTGAGAATCAGCACTTTTCGATCGTCAAAATTACAAAAGACAGTCCCCCAAAACCAAAACGCCCTCCCTTTACAATTTCCTAGTGCTTTCGCTGGGGAGAAGAAGTGGCGCAACAAACTCCGCAGCAGAAAAAAAACATTGTAAACTACCTTTCAAACTTCAAGATTATGTAAGTCTATTCTTGAAATCTGAAAGGCTGTTTCAGGAAATTTTTAATGATCTTTTCACCATACTCGAGGTACTTTATCGAAAAATTACGATCTCCTTTTAGATCAGTAACGTTTACTAGAGTTCATACAAGTGTATCAGAAGATCTTTGGCGGGGCCAATGTTCCGGCTCAATGAATATTGTCCAGTGTTTCGTGTGATGATAGGTAAATCAGATGCGTGTTAACAGTAAATGTCGTTTATTTATTCTTGACACGTTATACAGAACAGAATTTCCAGTTTTTAACAATAGTTAGATGAGAAAAGTTTTAGTGCGCGTTGTCGTTCGCAGTCGGCGAGAGAAGGGGAGAAAAGATGGCGGCCGCCGGCGCAGGCGACACGTTGCGTTCCAGCGAATGCAGCCCTTTACATTCGCGGCATTAACGCGTTCCAGTGCTGTTGCGAACATCCTCCCCCCCCTTGGGGACATGTTCCCCAAGGAGCTCTTGGGAATCTAGTAGGGATAGTTTAGAGACGGGCCTATGAATGACGCCGTACTCAGTCTTCACGTCGACCACCCTGCATACGCCGTCAGCTCCCGGGTACAGCTTGGTAATGCGGCCCATGAGCCATTTCATAGGTGGCAGCTGGTCGTCTAGGATGAAGACCAGGTCGCCAACACGAACGTGGTCTTGTTTGCGCTGCCATTTGACGCGTTGCTGCAGAGTGGTAAGGTAGTCCTTTCTCCACCGAGACCAGAAGTGGTTTTTCAGGCGCTCAATCAGCTTGTATCTATTGAGGCCGCCACGTTGGATAATGGGTGAAGGTAGTGAGGTCAATGGTCGGCCCACAAGGAAGTGTCCCGGTGTAAGTGCCGACAGATCAGATGGATCAGCAGACATAGAAGTTATGGGCCTTGAATTCATAATGGCCTCAATCTGTGCAAACAGGGTATACAATTCTTCAAAGGTTAAACTAGAGTTACCTGCTATGCGTTTCAGATGATACTTAGCTGTCTTGACTCCTGCCTCCCAGATACCGCCGAAATGCGGTGCATAAGCCGGAGAGAATTTAAAAGTTATACCCTCTTTGCTCGCGTAGTCGCTAACTGACCGTTCGTTTTCCTTGAGCAGTCTGTTCAGTTCGTTGCTAGCTCCTACGAAGTTTTTACCGTTATCTATGAATCTTAGTATGTAAGCACATATTCTTTGTAGTTTGTATAGTTTAGAGTATTTTTGAAAGGGTATAATGTCAGCATATAAAATTATATTTAAGCCTATTTTAATTTCAGGTAGAGTGGAAGGAGTAGATTTAGGTTGGGGCCATTCATGTTCAGACTTGGTCAGGAAAGAAGGACCATGCCACCAGAGAGTATTACTATCAAGAAGACGTGGTTGAATGCCCCTAGACGCCATATCAGCAGGATTATGTTCAGAAGGTACATGACGCCAAGTAGTTATGTCAGTTAATTCTCGAATTTGTTCGATTCGATTGCTTACATACGTTTTAAGAGTTTTAGGTGGCGTGTGTAACCACCCTAAGACTATGGTTGAGTCCGTCCAAAATACTGTACATGAAATCTTGATTTTTAAAGAGTGTAGTACTTTGGAATATAGTTTCGCACCGAGTAACGCGCCTAACAATTCCAGGCGGGGAATTGTTTCAGATTTTAAAGGAGAAACTTTAGTTTTAGCACACAATAAGTTACATTTCACTTCGCCTAAACTATTAGTCGATTTAAGATAAATGCATGCACCATAGGCATCTTGCGAGGCATCAGTAAAGCAATGAGCCGCTATATGAATAGGTGAACTGCAGAATATATATCTAGGTATCTGAATATGAGCGAAATATAGCGTTTCATTATAGAATTCTAACCATGAGTTTTGAATGTCCTTTGGAACTTCATCATCCCAACCTATGTCTAGCAACCAGAGCCTCTGTAGTATGATTTTATGAAAAATAGTGCAAGCAGATAAGAGACCTAAAGGGTCAAATATTCGACACGAGTTCGACAATATAGAGCGTTTCGTAACTTTAGGAATAGATTCAATTTCGACTGAGTAGTGCAAAGTATCAGAGCCAGGTGTCCATTTCAATCCCAAAACGGAGGACTGTTTGCTAAAATCTTGAGATTGGTCAGTCGTAGGTATGCCATCAAAAATATCAGGGGAGTTTGTTCTAAATTTACGCAAGGCAAAACAACCTTCAACAAGTTTGTCAATTACTCCTGAAATGTTAGCCCTTAATAGAGATTTTGAGTCTGAACCAGTGTTCAGGTCATCAACATAGAAGTCATGTCTTATAGTATTGGCAACAGCTTCATCAGTACACTCCGCTGCGAGTTGGACAAGACACCTAGTACTCAGATACGGAGCTGAAGCCGTTCCATAAGTGACAGTATTGAGTTGCAATGTTTTGAGTGGTTGACTTTCGTCTTCCCTCCAGAGTATAAGTTGTAAGTGACGCTGTGATTCATGTACCATAACCTGCCTATACATTTTTTCTATGTCACCTGTCACTACATAAGTATACTGACGGAACCTGAGCAAGATTGCCATTAAATCATCCTGAACCACCGGTCCAACAAATTGGATGTCATTTAGTGACTTACTAGTAGAAGTTTTACAAGAGGCATCAAAGACTACTCTTAAGCGAGTGGTTTCACTGCTTTCGCGAATTACTGCATGGTGAGGAATATAATAACCGAAGCTAGGACGGCTTACCTCAGTTAAATGACCTAATCTTTTATATTCGTTAATAAATTCAGTATAGTCATCTTTGATTTTAGATTTATTAAGTTTCCTTTCTAAGTTTAAGAACCGCCTTTTAGCAATAACATAAGAGTCCCCTAAAGTTTCACTGGGGACTTCACGCAATGGAAGTTTCACACAAAATCGCCCATTGCTCAGGCGGATAGTATTTTCAATAAAATGGTTTTCACAATGTTGTTCCTCATTGGAAAACTTATTATTATTGGTTGGCAGGGCAGGAACATCCTCAACTTCCCAGAACTTAGTTAGTGAGTCCCTAATCTCCTGAGAAAAGTTAGAATGAGTAGTAGTAGTAGGACTTACACCAGTTGGGCCCGACACGAGCCAACCCAGTTTAGATTTTAGTAGTGTCGGTTTATTTTTACCCAACTTGATTTGTTTGGAATCTACAATTTCCCAATAAATATCAGCTCCTAGCAGTAAGTCAATTTCAGAGGGTACGTAGTAGGTAGGATCTGCTAGTTCTATAGATTTAGGAATATTCCATTCCGAAGGGTTAATCTTTGAGCTGGGCAACATCCCAGTAATATCAGGCACTAAAAGACATGAAACATTCGCATGGAATAAGTTAATCCGCGATTTAAGTTTTATGTTACACCTTTTAGTAGTATTAGTTAGCTTATTATTTATACCAGCAATTGATATATTAGTATTAGAACAGGATAAATTCAGTTTTCTTTGCATTTTTTCAGTTATGAATGAAGACTGGCTTCCATTATCTAGTAGTGCTCTAACAGTGTGTGTTTCAGAAGTTTGGCTATCAATTAATTCCACTTGAGCAGTACATAAGAGGATCTGCCTGGGCATTGCCGCAGAGAGTGATACGGGATTAAACATAGCAATAGTAGAAGATGTCTGAGAGGTACTAGCTTCATGAGGAACTGGCGCTGCAGAAGACGTATCAACGGGTGAGTTTGTCTTGTCATTATCGGACTGTGATTTATGTAGCAATAAATTGTGTTTTTTGTTGCAGATTTTGCAAGGATTATGTTTGCAGTGAGCAGAGTAATGTCCAGGACGTAAACAGTTGTGACAGAGCTTATGCTTGGAAACTTCACTGTATCGAGCATCCAGTGACATGTCTTTGAATTTATCACACTTATATAGTAAATGATCTTGTGAACATATAACACACCCTTTTCCTTTAGTGTTAGAAGAAGAGACAAATGATTTTGTTTGCTTATTATCTTTAGAATAAGAACGTTTTTCAGTTTTAGTAGCAGCATCATTTTTGCTGTACTGCAAGGTTTCCAAAACATCAGCACGGTTTCGCAAGAAATTATAGAATTCTTCGATTGTCGGTGAAGCAGCAATAGTACTCCTGTGTTCCTCCCATGTGCGACCTGTGGCGCCATCTAGTTTAGACGCCATAATATACACAAGTAGAATGTCCCAGCGGGATTCAGTATCATTCAAAGAAGATAGGGCTCGAATGTTTTTAGAATAGTAATCTATCATAGTACGAAGTGACTTGTAATTTTCTTTAGTTATTGTCTCAAAATTCAAGATAGCCTTTAAATGATTATTCGTAAGTATCCGGTTGTTATCAAAGCGTTCAGTAAGTAAACTCCAAGCTAATTTATAATTGGCAGCAGTGAATTCAATTGATTTGATTATGTCAGACGCTCCTTCCTCTAAAGAAGAGCGGAGGTAATGAAACTTGTTAATATCCGGAATTGTATTGTTATTGTTAATTAAAGAATCGAAAGTGTCACGAAATTCCATCCACTTTAAATAGTTTCCGTCAAAGGAGGGCAGCTGAATAGTTGGCAATTTAATGTTATAGTTGCGGCAATCCTGTTTACCATTTTGACAACTAGATATAGAATTACAGTTAGTATTTTCGGGTACTACATCACGAGGAGCAAAACTTTCAATTAACAATTGAGCTTTAGCAATGTTTGAGCAAAAGTCACTTTCAATTATGTCATTTTCTTCCAACTGATCAGGATCCAAACCTTCAATTTTAGTTTTAATATCATCAAACTGCATCAACAATTCTTTAAATCTTGATAGTTTTATTTCAGTTTCTATAAGAATTTGTTTAGGAATGCTGTCAGCTTCTATTAGTTTAACTGTATTTAAATATTTTGAAAATATAGTTATTCTAGCCTTTATCGTACCACGTTGTTGAACAAGAGATTTCAATTCAATCGACATGGTGAATGCTTACAAAAACTGAACAGACCGTCAAGAAATTAACTATGCTGGTATTCAGTACCGCATGTAAAAGTTAAGATAATAAGCCAAACCATGTACGTCGCGCAATAGCTACGACAACAGCTCGTGCAGTCAGCGACTCACACACGAGCAAAGCAGGTCACACAGCACAGCATGCAAGCAGCAGAAGTGAGGAACAAGCAGCTTTATTGCAGCGCACTCCAGCGGGAACCAAGAAGCAGGTGTACACAGCGATTCTGGAAAATGCCAGGGTGTTCCCGTAAGCAAAGTGCAAGAAAGAAAGTAGGTATAGTTACTAGTTAGGTAGGTATGATTGTCTTTCAATTAGTAGTAGGTACCTCCATACTAAGAAACTATTGTCAATAATTTTATCTGACTCCAAAGAGTTTAGGTAGGCAAAGTGTCGTTTATTTAGTACCTACCTAATAAGAAATAAGAAATCATTAATATTAATCTGACTCGAGACAGATTACCTATTAAATCTGATGCACAGAAAGCGGCTGCAATATAATATCAATGTAGGTTAAGCATACTAAAATTGGGCGTACTTCCCTGTAGGCAAACCAAATCACTCACTACGCCAGGCTCATCAAGTAGGTAGGTGGGTCATCATTCGTCACATAGTTTCAGGCAGCCTCAGCTCGCCGCTTCTCGTTTTAAGCTTCATCATTGCACGCGGTCGATTCATCGTCAATCTTCTTAGTATATCACGTCGTGGGTCTCCAATGTTTCGTGTGATGATAGGTAAATCAGATGCGTGTTAACAGTAAATGTCGTTTATTTATTCTTGACACGTTATACAGAACAGAATTTCCAGTTTTTAACAATAGTTAGATGAGAAAAGTTTTAGTGCGCGTTGTCGTTCGCAGTCGGCGAGAGAAGGGGAGAAAAGATGGCGGCCGCCGGCGCAGGCGACACGTTGCGTTCCAGCGAATGCAGCCCTTTACATTCGCGGCATTAACGCGTTCCAGTGCTGTTGCGAACATCCAGCGTGTGTGGGATCGCAGATAAATCATCAATTTATAAGGAACTAAATATGTAGTTGAACATGAACCTCTCCACAGTTATAGGTAGGTCCCCATTCCGTTCTCCACGTTCAGTGAATCGATGAAGAATGCATCGATTCAAGTTTTGAATGTATTATTAATTGTGATGGTTTGAATGATAAAATAATACCTACCCTCTTTCGTATAGTTCGAATAGATACAGCGAGCGCGCAAATAGGTCCTGCTTAGGAAGTTACAGAGATGTGGTAAGCTGGTAAGAGGTGTGTAGGTACGGCAACCAATGTTATATTAACAGAAACAAAAGACAAAATAAAACATTTCTCGCCGGCTGATCGACACTTCACGTGTCCAGAGGGCTGGGTCGTTCTTTGGCCATTTATGAATTGAATGAATTAGCATTGCCATTCAACGTGGCAATGCTACCAGTCTTCTAGGCACGTTTCCGGATGACAGCGCTGCGGACGAGTACTTCGACGCCTAAATATCCTTTTGTTTTTGTTGTATTTATTTAGGTGTATAGTTAGTAGACAATGTAAACACATTGCATAAGTGCTATAACACATTGTTTTAAAACAAGATCACGTTCAGCGGTTTAGTTGGGTAAGGCCACAGATCCGAGCAAACGGGGCGGCTAAATCTATTACCAGAAGTGGATTATACAGCCCACGCGGCTGCCCTCGCGTTGGAACTCGAAACTATGGTGGAATGGCCGTAGAAAAGCTGGTGGGTTTAGTTTTTGGGGATTCCTGCCGCTTTATTTGTACGCCTGTATTAGATTGAAGCAAGTCATGTCGTTTAATTCAAATAGGTAGATGAATCGCACGACGTTTTGAACGTCAGAATGTCAAGAAAATTGAATTGATTCTAGTTGCCCCATCCAAAAGTTAGTTTCATATGGGCACAGCTAATAATTATAATACTACGGTACGGAGAAGAATGGGGAAGAAACTCCACCGTTACTCTTTTAAAATGTTTTTCAATATTCTGTATACCTTAATTATTAAAATTAATTACTAAAAATCTTTTCAAACGATTTGATCAGCGCAATTAATAAATTTATCTATTGCTGTTTGTCTCAAATGTATAAACGAATCAAATGAATTGTATTATGTTTTCAACACACTATCTACCTAGCATATATCCTGAAGAATATCATATATTTTTCTGATTTTGTTTACTGTAGTCGATCATAATATACTTTTATTGTTTCCAAAACTTGCGTTTTTTGTGTTTAGGAGGACCTAAACACAAAAAAGGCAAGTTTTAGCCAAGTTTTTGTTTTAACGCACATTTCGCCAGTTACACCAAGTTTAAGGGGGCTTACAGGAGTAAGCCCCTTAAATATAACTGGCGAAATGTGGGTATACTATGGGTACACCTCTGCGAAACCCTTCGCACAGACCCCTCCGGATTACAGGCATGACATGTTATGAAATCCTATTTAGTAAAAAAAAAACAGAGTCGTTTTTCCAGGCTGGCTGGAAAAACGACTCTGTTTTTTTTTTACTAACGTTTTTTTACTACGTGTTTTTTTTCGGCGTTTTTGCCTTGTGGTACGGAACCCTGCGTGTGCGTTTTTGTTAATAAACGAGGGACCAATATTTTCTAAATTATGTTAAGTACCTAAAAGAAAAGAAAAATGAGAACCTATTTGAAAACGTTGTAGATCCGATTTCAAGAAAAGTACCTACTTAGCATATATTTTTGTGGAAAAAAATCCGCCATTTTATATTTTATTACCACCAGACGACAACATTAATTCGTTTTGAGCTCTAAAAAATAATTTACTTTTAGGAAAATATACAAGCACTTTCTTTTTACGAATAGGTTAACGAGATATTTCCCTTGTCTTCTAATCGAATAAAAAAAAAAAAATAGGAAATACAAGGAGTCTAGCAGTGAGCAGGCGATCGCTTGCTTACTTATAGTCGACCCAGTGAGCCGGCAACATGGTTACCCACATCGCAGAGTAGGTAGGTACGGTCGGCAACAAAACTCCATCAACACTGTCATTTTTAGGGTTCCGTACTCAAAGGGTAAAAACGGGACCCTATTACTAAGACTTCGCTGTCTGTCCGTCCGTCGTCTGTCTGTCACCAGGCTGTATCTCAAGAACCGCGATAGCTAGACAGTGGAAATTTTCTCAAATTTTCCCATTTTTACCCTTTGGGTACGGAACCCTAAAAACAACGAGCAAGAGTACAATCGACACGAAAAGAAGAAGACATCATGTTTTAGCATCGAAGGTACTTCTAAATCTAAAAATGCCTATAGGAGTAGGGGAAGACCAATGAAACGATGAATGGACTGTGTGGAAGATGATATGGTTAGAAAGAGGTTGACTACCGAGATGTCGATTAATAGAGAAGTATGGAAGAAAAAGACATGTTGCGCCGACACCAAATAAATTGGGATAAGGGCAGGAGAACGGTGACTTCGGCCTTTTATTAAGATTGCAGCGCCCCGCGGTTGCACCCGCGTAAGTTTCGATCCCGTAGGAATATCGGGATAAAAAGTATCCTATGTGTTAATCCAGGAAATGGTCTATCTATGTGCCAATTTTCATTCAAATCTGTTCAACGGTTTACTCGTGATTGAGTAACAAACATGCAAACATCTTCACAAACTTTCACATTTATAATATTAGTAGGATAAGCGTAGGCCCCCTCCCTCTCAGCGAGAGGAGGCCTGTGTCCCAGCAGTGGGAACATTATAGGCTCCACCGCACCACCGCACCGGCACCATAACATAATCAGCCTATAATGTTCCCACTGCTGGGACACAGGCCTCCTCTCTGTGAGAGTGGGCCATAATCCACCACGCGGGCCCAGTGCGGGTTGGTAGATGTCTTCGAATTTTTGGTTCTAAGACATGCCTCTAAAAATAAACATTAGCGATATATAAACTTGTTCTGCACCGTGTTTTGAGAGTCACCGTGTTGCTTCATATCAATGTCATTTCATTTGCATATGAATGTAGTTACGAACATTAGGTAGACAATAAAAAACAAAACACTTTTTTTTTTGCTATCAAAAATAGAGTTTCTAGATTTCTAGAGAACTGCTTTATGAAACTTCAAGCTTTTTTATTTAAATTAAGTATATGGTCGTTTCCTATGGAGAAGAGCCGGAAAGAAAGTCCACGGTTACACTTTTTAAAAATAATTGGTTTTTACAATGTTTTCAAATTACAGTAATGTAGGTATGGGAGGACAGCGTAGGCCTGTTAACAAGTAGGTACCTGGTACTTGATAAAATAAGAAATGGTCTACAGATCTAAAGTCTACAACGCCTACAAAGTCCTGATATTTACAAAATAAGAATCTATCAAAAGGATAAATAAAAATAAAATATAAAAAACTACTAAAACCAAGTGATATGATTGCCATTACAACCACTATTATGAGGTGAAAAATTAGAGTTGTCTGTATGTATGTATATAATGTCAAATAATAAAAATATTATGTCAAACAAGTACTTATGTAAAAAATTCAACGTGGTAATGCCGCCAGTCTCTTGGGTACATTACCAGTCGACAGCGATGCGGATGAATTTTTCGACGCTATTTTTTAGTTTCTGTATAGTTTTAGTTAAGTTAGGATTTAATTTTGTTATTTTTAGTTTGTATAGCCAAATAAATATTTTTTTAGGTTTAGGTAATTTCGATAAATGTAAAAAATAGATAAAAAATAAACATCATAATTTGAGAGCAGTCAATAGACATTTACATAGTTAGATATGCCTTTAATGAGGAGCCAGGGAAGCCACATGACTGCAGAAGGAATTATTACCTAACTACCTTTAATGAGGAGCCAGGGAAGCCACATGACTGCAGAAGGAATTATTACCTAACTACCTTTAATGAGGAGCCAGGGAAGCCGCATGACTGCAGAAGGAATTATTACCTAACTACCTTTAATGAGGAGCCAGGGAAGCCACATGACTGCAGAAGGAATTATTACCTAACTACCTTTAATGAGGAGCCAGGGAAGCCACATGACTGCAGAAGGAATTATTACCTAACTACCTTTAATGAGGAGCCAGGGAAGCCACAGGACTGCAGAAGGAATTATTACCTAACTACCTTTAATGAGGAGCCAGGGAAGCCACATGACTGCAGAAGGAATTATTACCTAACTACCTTTAATGAGGAGCCAAGGAAGCCACATGACTGCAGAAGGAATTATTACCTAACTACCTTTAATGAGGAGCCAAGGAAGCCACATGACTGCAGAAGGAATTATTACCTAACTACCTTGTCTTCAACGTCTTGTCTATAATATTTTAATATGCTTTTTTGTTATGGATACGTTTGATGAGGGTTTTGAACTTTCCATCGCTAAGTTCTGTAACCGGCTTTGGCAACTTGTTATAAAAACGGATGCTGTTTACAAGAAATGACTTGCTAGTTTTAGTTAATCTAAATTTAATTTTATTTCAATTTAATTTTTACTACACGGTATTTATACGCGGACAAAAGTCCGTCGTCTGCGCAGGCCCAGTAACCTACTAATGAATTACTAATTCATAATGAGTCTCAAATCCCTTCTTGATAACCACATATCTATTACGCAATATTATATTAACCAAATTGTTGAGTTTATTTAATCGGGGTATTTCTCGAAACGCACCGAAGTTGAAACACAAAAGTATTCCTCGAAAAAAATAAAAAATAAAAATATTATAATTTTTTTCCTCGATTTGTAATGAAAATGTCAAAAAATCGATAGACGTTTCATTTGGTGCGTTTCAAAGCTGGTGCGTTTCGAGGAATACCCCATTTAATCAGTTGTAATGTTACGAATACTTGGTCGGACACCGCTTTAAATATTTGATGGTAGGCCTACCTATGACCTTAAAACTAACTTGCTTTGGAAAAGGCCTTCTTCGACAAACCTGTTTATTAAACTACGAGTGTATAGTTTTCTAGTGGATCTCTTAAAGATGAATACGTGAATTATCAATAGAATTAAACATACCCTACCTACCTGGTAAAATGTGGGTATCTCTGTCTACCTCTTCGGTGATTACAGGCGTTATGTTATGTTATTATAACCAAAAATATTTGGTATTTTTTGACAAGTACCTCCATCAATTTCCTAAGGGCTTGATTTTTCAATCGACACACAATTATTATTCGTGGAATAAAATTGACGTCTGACAATTTTAGTATGGAAGAACTGTCAAAAACTCAAAAATATTCCTCAGATAAAATTATTTGACGTTGGAAAAATCAGCCCTAAACTAAGATACCTACTATATAATTAACTATTTTACAATTTAACTCTAAAATATACATATTATATAGTATATACAAGTATTTAAAAAAGAAGGGAAAAGAAAAAGACAGGAGCTCATTGGGCATCAAAAAATTCGTCCGCATCGCTGTCAATGGCATAAGTGCCCAAAAGGCTGGCAGCATTACCACATTGGATGGCAATGCTTATTCTTTAGGCTAAAAATAGGCCAGCCATCTGGTCACGTGATGAGTCAACCAACCGCTTGGCGATGTCCCGAAATATTTGATGAGCACTCGGACCCCAAGGCCCTAGTGTTTCAACCCCAAACGGCTCAAACATAGCTCCCAATAAGGTTGTTACATTTGCGCCGTTTGAGGTTTTCTGCTC
Organism: Oligia fasciuncula; assembly: GCA_963082905.1. Classification (NCBI taxonomy): domain Eukaryota; kingdom Metazoa; phylum Arthropoda; class Insecta; order Lepidoptera; family Noctuidae; genus Oligia; species Oligia fasciuncula. The sequence goes on from OY720397.1 coordinate 19,127,677, forward strand.
CTGCAGCAGCCGCCCCAGCACAGCCCACCGTGCTAGGAAGATGGAATGGCGCGAGGGTGTCGACACAGGTAGCATCCCACACCAAAGGCCTACCCAACTTCCAAGGCATTATGGTCATTCCATCTGGCCTCTTCCCATCGTGTCGCGTGCCAAGCCAAGATACGTACTTGGTTTTTCTTATGATGATGATGATTAAATGCTAAAAACAGAATAAGTATAGACTACTATAATTTCGAAGCACAAACAAAGTCCACAATATAGTTGTTTTAAGATAATGCAACAAATTATAAATTACATGTTTGTTGTGTAAGTAAATTACATAATTTAACATAATGTATTCAAACAAAATATGTCAAGAGCGTGTCTGTATATCAAACAACGAACTAATTAATGTACATAATTCGTTGAAACGTGTCCATAAATACATTGCTAATTAAATCATTATGTAATTTTATCGTAAAGGAGACTGGATGGAATGACGATTTTGTATGGGACCTGGACTATTGATCAACAGCGATACGGTTTTGATATTTGAGTAAGGATACCTTACTTAAACCGTTTGGGAAAGGGCCATCAAAATCTGACCTGACAATTTTGACTTTTGCTGGGCAAAGGCCATATCTTTCCACCTCTCTCTATCCAGAGCTGCCAACGATCAATCTTTTTAAGAAGGAAAAATATACTTTTAGGATTTACCGGATTGTCAAGGGCAGGTATTTTATCCCGTCAGAATATCCACCCTTAAAAGTGTATTTTTATCAAAATTACCAATGCAGATTTTGATGCTACTTTGCACATCTTTGCCCAACTTGGGAATAGGCCCCAGGACGTCATGTTCAACACTAGCGCTTGCGACAACTCGACCAATGAGGCAATCCATTCATAGTTCTTAATGAGTTTCTATAACAAAGCTAAAGGATATCCTAGGGTTTTAATTTAGTAGTTTTTGTGAGTCATCGGTATTGAAGTATTTTTTGCTTGTTAGATATAATTCAGTAATAAACATAAATCCGGCAGTTAAGTATCTATAAACAAAAAGCTTAACAAAATAATCAGAATAGACATAACAGATACAGACAGACAGGAGAATAATTGAGTAGTTATTTATGGTAATTAAAATAGTGCTGAAAGCCTGAAACAGTTAAAGTAGAGCCAGGGGTAGGTACCTACTAACTTTAACGCGAACTACGTCTAGAAGGATCGCTATTCAAATACCAATCCTTCTAAGGGTAGTTACCAAGGTAACCCTTAGCCTTTCATCAAAATCGATTCGATACTTTAGCCACAGTATAATAAAGTTGAAACGTCACTAACAGAACAAACTAATACACCCTACACACCTACCTACCTATATATTGTCTGACCCACTGCTGCAGGTTTAGATATTAAAAAACTAGGTAAAAGCGAAACCTCTTATCACGATGTAAAAGAATAACATAGATACCTATATAAAATTGATTTCTCATTTGATAACGCATGTTTTCGTGTTAATAGACTAAGATAACGTTTTAAAATAAAAAGATTTCTGTGATACGGAAAGGTCAAATTATTTTATTGACAAAAATTTATATCAGTTTGTAAGATAAATAGTATCAAATTGGACGACAAAGTGAATAAAAAAATAAACAAGTTCGACTAGCAGATAAGTAGTTAAGTACCTAGATAATGGAGTTTCTTGCCCGTTCTTCTCCATATAGATTCAGTTTCTGACTAACTGACTGACTCTTTGACAATTCAAAAGTGCCTGTATAATATGGTTTAATTAAAATAAATGCTTTAAGTTTTTTATTAGGGTTCCGTACCCAAAGGGTAAAAACGGAAGACTTCGTTGTCTGTCCGTCTGTCACCAGGCTGTATCTCAAGAACCGCGATAGCTAGACAGTTGAAATTTTCACAGAGCCTACCCCAATGGAAAGAAGGCGTGAGTCTGTTATTTTTTCTTCGCAGTTAATGGAAACCTAAGCAATCGTAAGTTAATTAATAGTTACATTGTGCATTGTTGTGGTTTATTTTGAACTTTATTTAATTAATTAATCACCACAGTAACGAGGTAACCTTTAAACGTTATTGCTGTTTTGTATATTATACAATAAGATAACATATCAAACGATTGGTAAATAATTTAGGTTAGTTGCTAATTGTGTTCTCACTGATAAACAAGTTGTTATATTTTTTTAAATGTTTACCATGTTTAGTGAATAGTCAAACCGTAAAAAAAATATGAAAAAAATGTAGGTAATGGATAGGTATAGGTATCCATTAAGGATATAGATACCTATCCATTAGTGTTTTTCTAAATACAACAACAAAATTAGGTAGGTACAGTCGGCGGCACGTAACTTGGCAAGAATTGTTAGTCGTCTTTCCTTAACTTTCTTCTAAACAGACATGTTTAAAAACAAATAATGGCATAGGTAACCATAGAATAATGACAAAGAATAAAAGTAACCATTTTTTGTTGCATTAAGTGTACAGTCAACAAAAGAGATAAGTATACAGGATCGTCGAATATAGTTGAAGTTTAGTAAGAAACCGATGGATGTTTTCGAATAAATTTTAATTTTATTAAGGCTGCACCGAGCGCACAGTGGCGCCCTCATCGTTTGTTTGGTTATTTCTTTTATTTTAGAACGAACATGCAGAAAATAAGCACATTAAGTTGTGCTCCATAAGATTATACGTTAATATTAGTATAAACGGTAGTTTTAAATTGTTTAGTTTTATTATAATCACTAAAACGGAAAATAGTGGTCACTATTATCCGTTTAAAATAAAAGAAATAACCAAACAAACGATGAGGGCGCCACTGTGCGCTCGGTGCAGCCTTAATAGAAAACAAACAGCTCATTTATTAAATTAAATTTCAGTCGAAAACATCCATCGGTTTCTTACTAAATTTCAACTACATCCGAAGATCTGTATACCTACTTATCTTTTTTGTTGACTGTACAGTCACCTGCAAAAGTCCATGGGTACCTACTCTAATGTCTATTTTCCTGTGAACGTTTGAAGTTAAAGTGTGAATATCAATTTATTAATAGGTAAACCTACCTATTAATAAATTGATATTCAATTTTAACATAATAGGTTAATAATTAGGAACAATTTTCTTTAAAAGAAACTATTAATTATATATTGTTTGAATGTTTGAAGAGACAAAAGAACACCGTCATTTCTTGATTCATAGGATTTTGAATCTGAACTGCCCATCCATTTTTGCAGCCGACCGTACATGCGCGAACTTCCTACCACTACGCCAAAACCTTGCCAAGTTATGTGCCGTGACGGTACAGCATTTTTCATTTACCATTTAGGTGCAGCCGACAGCACAATCATCAAGCTACCCGAAACCCAAATTTTTCCAATCAACTTTGAACCTAATGATTTAGTGATAAAGTTGAAAATCTTAAAGACAAATCGGCCCCTACGACGACCCACTGCTGACCAAGTTTGTCAGATTGTAGTACCTTGATGAGTTGATGTGCTAGAGAAAGCAAGTTAGTGTAGGTAAGGTAATATAAAATTGGCTATAACACGAGAAAAATATTCAACATTTTTATGCCTTCTTGCAATAACGTGCAACTGCTCGATCGTTTACAAGGAGAAGCCTGCATTGTGCAGTGTGCTCTTGTATTGCAGGCATTTCAAATATTTATCCACTGCTTGCACAATAGCGCTCATTTCTGTAAAATACTGGCTTTGTGGGTAGTTGTACATTTACCACGAGGCGAGGAAGCATTATAAGTACGCATAGTTCCATAGAGCTTTCATTTATTAAAAGAAATTTATTTGAGTTCGTCAATGGTCACTGCTGATCATAAGTCTTCCGAATTACAGTCAGAAATTGTTTGCAGATGAATGTTGATCACAATTTGTTGCAGAGAACAAGATATCGTTGCCTATCAGCTGAAAAAATCCCTAGAAAAAAGTGCGAGTCGGACTACGGTTCCGTACCACAAGGCAAAAACGCCGAAAAAAACGCGTTTGTTGTATGGGAACCCCCCTTAAATATTTATTTTATTCTATTTTTAGTATTTGTTGTTATAGCGGCAACAGAAATACATCATCTGTGAAAATTTCAACTGTATAGCTATCACGGTTCATGAGATACAGCCTGGTGTCAGACGGACAGTGGAGCCTTAGTAATAGGGTCCCATTTTTACCCTTTGAGTACGGAACCCTAAAAAAGACAAGGAAAATGAACCAATCGAAAGTTTATAGAATTTTCTATTTACCCAAGATATCCGGATAGCGCACCAGAAAGTCTGTTTTGGCCCTTATGACTTCAAGCCGGATCTGGTTCTCCAACGGTGCCTCCAACGCTGAGAACACCAGCGCTCCCGACGCCAAGTAGACCACGTAGAATATGACGTAGAATAACAGCAGACATGTGAACCTTGCCTTACCAAACAATCTGGTCGTTGCTATCAAAGGTTGAAATGGAGGGTGTTCTTCTTCATACAAGATCTCTCTTTCAACGACCATTTTCTTGTGGTAAGGAAATAATTGGCTGTGAACTATCATGTCGTCGTCACTCCTCGAGCTCATACTCCCGTAGGATTGAATCCGCTTATACTTATTTCCACCATTCCCTCCAATTCCAATATGCTTCTCCATTTGAAAAAGTTAATGTCAATAAATTTTACGCGCGAAACCAATAAAAAGTTTTTGATTCAATCAAAAATCCATAATAATTTTCAAAAACACATTCCAAATTCGAATAAAAACACCAAAAACGAAACACTAGCACGGCTTTTTATCTAGATATGGCTTGTCGGTAGTCCACAGAGTTCCAGAACACAAACCAAGAATCCCGGAACGCGCGGGATTATGGTCAACTGTACTTGAAAAACCTCTTCGGATGATTAGGTTCAACAAAAAGCGCGAATATTTCCGTCTTTTTAGTATCCCGGCGACAATTTTCAAGTTTAAATATCACCATTTTGATGCATTTTAGAAGCACTGGTTGGGATTAAATATGGCGGAAGCCGTAAAAATGTTGGTGTAGATGTGGGCGTAGTGATCGCGACAGTGACCGTAAGTAGACTGAGCGCATGGGTCGACACTCGATAAATTAAAGTAGAATGCTCCCATTGGGTGTGTTGTCGCTTCTTGTTTGTTAAGTATCCAAGATAATGTGGTTGTGATAATCACGGCTTACCTACAAACGGTTGTAATGTGTTTTATGTCGTTTAACGATATAACGGTAACCGTTTATTGCGATAGATGTTTATTTTACTTAAATAAAGTACCTAAACAAACGATTAGAAACTTATTAGTATTTTGTTTTTAACAACAGAAATAACATACCTAACATAAAGATTACAGTTATTTTGAATATTTTAATGACCATTTTTATTCAATTTGAAATGATGATGAATAAGTTGTCAATTGTTGTTGTTTGTTGTTGTTGTGATTTGTTAATTGTTGTATTGTTATATTTGAAATGTCTTATTTAAAAAAAGTTATCTGGAAATCTCTGTTTCCATGGAAAATTTAAAATCGGTCTAATTTGGCTGTAACAGGGTCATATTCAAAATAATTGTATATTTACTACTGTCTTAATGTCCAACCCAATTATTTTCATAACGAGATGCAACTGACTAGAATTTCATAAACAAACAGATAAAATATTTATTTGAGCTTAATAAAAAACAACGAAACATTTGGTAAACCTAAACAATTCATTAAAAAAAATTAAACCAGACATTGCGTAGGATCCGTTTCATACAAGTATTCTATGTCCACGTCTTTAACGGTAAACTAAAAAAAATAATTTAATTATGAACCATTCTACAAAAGTTAAAAAAAAAAATATATTCAGAGAATATTGTTTAAACTTTCAACACTTTACTAAACAAAATATAAAATACTATTTAGTGTACTCCAAATTTAATTTATTAATGAGTGTCCTGATTTTGCACATATCTGTTATTCTTCTCTGTTATGCTATTTTAACATTATTTCCATGGCAATAAAGAAATTTGAAATACTGGCAAAATTAGTTCACTAGCTGTTACTACACGACGCGTAAGAATAAACGCTTTGCCATTTTGTTCAATATAGTTTTTCAGCTCGTTTCGTTGTCGAAGAAAATTAGACTTTTAAAAGTAAATATTCAATGTGAGTCGTTTACAGTAGCGGTAAGTACTTACTGTTTTATTACTCATACTAGGAAAGGGCTGTATTGTGATATTTGTTATAACTATAAAATATTCGTATAATCATGTGAATTGGTGTGGAAATAAATAGATTTGTAGGATAGACACGTGCAATTAATTCATATACGTTATTTTATCTGTCACTTTTTTCCGTTACGTAACAGATATGAATGATTAGGCGTTATTCACATTGTCTCATGTATGAATTAATGAAAATAAAATATTAATAGGTACTTAGTGCACCGCAGGTTAGCCAAAACATTTTTTTTACTTACTTAAATTTATTTGAAGTATGTAAAGTTTGCGTATATTGTGCCATGTATTGCATTGCTGTGCCATGTATTGTCTGTGTGTGCATGTTTTACTGCGTATCCTCAGTCCTCACTGCTTGAGCCTTTTATACTAACCGCGCAGCCTCGCCGAGGCGTACCCAGCCTCTCGTCGGCCGTCTCAGTACCTATCAGTTAAGGGGGATGCGCCAAGGTAGCCCGCGAAATTCAAATTGACTCAGGTTTTTTGCAATTTACAGGTCAGTGTAAAGTTGTATGTTGATTAAAATATGATTCACGACCGTAACAAATATTTACATAATTCTAATCATTAGAATCCTTTTGCCTTAATATTAATATCAAAATATTAGGCTCGGTAGTTTCGGAGATAAGGCATTATGGCAATGATGATGATGAATTTATGGCAATTATACCAACTAAAATACGATCACCAAAATGTTATTTCATTATGTACCCACCTAGCGACCCACACCGACTTCGCACTCGTAGCCTGTTATAAACGTGTGCTATTTAAACTTGCCCTAATAATTCCTTTCTGTTATTTTTCTGTTACAATCAAATAATATTCATATCTGTTTCCTATCCGTAACTTACAATTATTTTGAATATGACCCAACACTATTTTTCAAAAATGTTCTTAACTAACTTTTTAGACCTTTGTATCTTGCTGATGCGTATGAAGTTTCATTAAAATCGGGTCATTCATTTCGAAAAACAAGGGTTTGAAAGTTTGCATGAAATACCGTACGGTGTAAACGCTCTTAATTACAATTAATAATTATGAATACTTTTATGATTATTTCATAGTGTAATAATCATTACAGACATTATAAAAGTATCCTTATATTTTAAGAGGGTCGGTCAGAAATGTTTGGTTTCGTTAGAAACACTTCAACTGAGTAGGTACCTACCGGTTTCAAGTTTCAGCTGAAGAGCACGAAAGTATCTAACTTTCTTGAAGTCGGTAAGGAAGATAAATTTATAGAATCATAACCATTTTCTTCAGAATTTCTTGAAGCCTCTCATGTTTTTACTTCCCTTCGTAATTTCAGCTGGCTTGTATAAATAGGTACGAAGAAGTGGAACTGTGCTCTGAATTAATTGGGTACCAAAAATCAACTTCGAATATACCTACTAAAGTGAAATCACCAGTACCTAAGTGTCACAGACGCCAGCACATCAAGCAACCACAATCTGTCAAATTTCTTTAATAGATTTTCAACTTTATCGCTAAAGCACCTAAGGTTTAAAGTTGATTGAGAAAATTTGACAGTTTCGGGTAACTTGATGTGCTGCTGGCGTCTGTACATAACTGCATAATATAATCAGCCCATAACGTTCCCACTGCTGGGACACAGGCCTCCTCTCTTCGGGAGGGAGTGGGCTATAATCTACCACGCCGGCCCAGTGCGGGTTGGTAGATGTCACATCACATGTCTTCGATAACATAACTACCTACATAAGTGCCATAAAAAACTTTAGGTATGAGCTTTCTTCAAATACAAGCCGTGTGCCCGATATTTAGAATGTCAAAAATGACGAACTTCCATACAATTGTCAGTTTTTAGTGCCGGCACTATTCTAGTGCCGTTCCTTTTCAGATTTTGCTAATAATTTCTAGATATCAGAAAAAAGAAATCCAAGAATTCAACGTTTTGAGAAATTAACTTTTTTCGTAATGAGGTACAAAAATAAATAAAATATGCAACGACCTTATTATGCAAATAAATTATGCAAATGTCTTTAAAATTGTTTTTTTTCTGGTCCACATTTTTCTTAAAAGGAAACGACAAAATCTTATGTTCTCCTTGTCAAACAAAAAGCATGGAAAACAAATAGAAAAACTTAATTAGGTATTTGATTAGTTCACGAAAGTTCTAGGAGAATAATCAACTCGTAATAATTAGGTAATTAATGAATATTTAAATTTTACGAGCTAGTGAGAAATTACTATTGCTTTTAGGGCAGTAGTTTAGCCATGTCCTTTCATTTTCTATCAAAACTAGAAATCAATGTTCAAAAACACTAACTTTCGCCATAACAGAAACTAGTGTGTAAAATTTCAAGCTTCTTCTAGACCCTGCGGTTCACACCGCGCGCGCATTTTTCGCGTTTTCTTTCTTGCGCGTGCTTCTGGGGGCACTTTCTATTTGATTTTGATTTGTTGCTTTAGGGCCGATTCCTGTAATTAAAAACCTTCAAAATCTAGTCGCAATGTCATCTCAGCAATGCACGTCAAAAACTTGTCAAAAATGTAGGGAAATTAGAGGTATTTTTGACAGATTGAGACTGAGATCAGACTGTGAACGTTCGAATTGCCCCTCAGATGTATGTATCATTCTGGTGTATTGTGTTTTTTAGTCTGTGCTAATTTTATGTATTTTCTTTCGTTCTTTCGGTTAAGGATTTGCGTTGGCGCAGGGAATTTAAGATTTAGTAGGTCCTGTAGATGTATAGAGAACACTTTTAGATGGGAATAAAAAAAATATGTCGATTAATTACAGGGTGGCGTTGACATCGACGTGCACCCTATTACCATGAATTCAATACATGATTCTGAACCTCTGGGCGTTGAAATTTTTCGTCAGTTATTACAAAACAAAATTGTTCCATAGATTTCTTGAAAAATCAGATTTTTTTTAAATAACGAACGTAAAATTTCTACGCTAAAATCATGTGCTGGATTTATGATTTCAGTTTGCGCATCTCCAAAAAGCTACTTATTCAAAAATAAAATGTTTTAAAGCGACTACATGACCTAAAGCGCGGTCTTTGTCGGACTGCATAGAAAAGAGAATCGCGATGACACAACGCTGGTAATTTATTGCAAAATATGAAGCAATAATCTATTTACAAAAAATCCATTGTTGGGACTGAAAAATTAAAACACTAGTGTTTTTGTATGTTGCTTGTAGAATAATCTAACAAAAGATCATAATGATTGTGTTTTTATTGTAAAAATAAAGTTTCTAAAGGTATCTTCATGATTTTTTTTTATCGTATTAAATTAGTTGTACCTATTATGTTTTCAATACACTGTCTACCTAGCATATATCCTGAAGAATATCATATATTTTTCTGATTTTGTTTACGATCATATACTTTTATTGTTTCTAAAACATGGTTTTATTTTTTGGTCCTGAAAGCCCCTTAATTTGCAGTAGGTAGACAAAGTTTCAGTGAACGCCTAATTGAGTCACGCCTTCAATTTAATTAACTTATTCCTTCTCAAAAAGTTACGACAATGTTCTAGTTACAAGGCGAAGTATGTCAAGTTAAATCCTGATGGACGGTAACCCTAGGAGTGACTGAGTGAGTGGTCACGCGCTGCCCCTCACGACACTTGATACAGTAAAAGTTCATATACCTTGGTACGTATCTACTTATTGTTAGTTTATATGGACACATATTATGTTAGCTATCTTTAAGTTAATTATTGGTTTTCCTGTTGATTATAAAGAATTAATTTATCGGTATTAAATGCCAAATGGTCAATCAAATCTAGTAATTATCTATTAAAAAAAAGAAAGAAAAAAAGAGAAAAGAAAAAGAAAGAAAGGAAAAAATAGAAGAAAGTTAAAGAGTTTGTTTGTTTGTTTGAACGCGCTAATCTCTGAAAATACAGGTCGTATTTGAAAAAAATATTTTTGCATTTAATAGCCCCAATTGAGGAAGGCTATAGCCTATTTGACATCACGCTAAGACCCTTAAGAGCCGAGCAAAAAGAAAAAAGTTAGAAAGAATGCTAAGCGAAAACGAAGTAATAGCGCGGGCAGGCGATGCGATGCGACGGGGTGGGTCGGGGGAACAAGAAATTTCAAGCGGTTGAAGTCGCGGGGAGAAGCTAGTTATTGTATAAGGTTCAAGGATTTCAAGGCAATGATCTGGCCATTTGGGGAAGGCCTAAATAACCAGCAATTACAACAAGGTTGAGATTCGTGAGAGCTAAAAACTCGTTTACAATGACATTAAAAATTTAATGATGAAAATGAACGAAGAAAATCGTCAAAAAAATTATCTGACTGGTGTAGCCTCACTGAGGGTGTTCCTCAGGGTAGCGTTGTCTCTCCTCTTCTTTATCGGATTTGGATGAAGTTTGGCACACAGAGTGTGTGTGTGTGTTTGTTACTTCTTCACGCTCAAACGGCTGGACTAATTCTGATAAAATTTTGTATGGAGGTAACTGACACCCTGGATTAACATATAGGCTACTTTTTATCCCGATATTCCCACGGGATATTTACGCGGGTGAAACCGCGGGGCGCAGCTCTCTATAGGCTCGCAGGACTCTATAAAAGTTATGTCATGGTCTGACTTTGATTTTGACCCCGCATTATAAATAATTCTAATCTGCCATAACACTTCTTCTTTTGTTTCCACCATAACGAGAGATGATGTCTGGGATTCTACTGGCTTTAAGCAAGAAATCTATAATTTGGCCGAAATTCAGGCATTACCTACTCCGAATCATCGTCGAGCATAAGATTAGCTCGGGGCCCGAACAAAAAACTAATTGAAAACACGATTTGACAGCTGTCCTCGCTCCCGATTGGTTTTTGCCCGTCCGAAAAAGTTAATAGAGTAGAGGTAATTCCGAAGTATCAAACCACTTTCGAACGCGTATCGCGGTATCGCCGCCGTACGGCATTTCATACAAACTTTCCAGCCCTTATTTTACGGAATGAATTAACCGATTGTAATGAAACTTCATACTCTTAAGCAGGATACAAAGGTCTAAAAAGTTAGTAGAGAACATTTTCGAAAAATAGTGTTACATTAAAATCGGTTCATTCATTTCGAAAAATATGGGCTTGAAACTTTGTATGAAATGCCGTACGTCGTAAACACTCTTAAGACCGAAGTCCGAACCCAATAACCTATTTTCAGTTAAAGACAGATCGCTACTGATGCTAGCCAGTATAATCAAAACTGCCAGTTTATTATATTCATACATATCGCTACTGATATAGATTATTGGAACGTTAAAACCAGCGATAGATAGGTTTTTCTACCTCCAGTAGGTATGCCAAAAAGTAATTTAAAAAAATTAAACCGACTTCAAAAAGAAATGATCTCAAAATTATGAAATAACTTTAATTTCGGAAGTCGGTGTCTTGGGATCTGTATTTTAGTTTTAGTTTTTTGCCACCGACTTCCGAAATTAAAGTTATTTCATAATTTTGAGTTCATTTCTTTTTGAAGTCGGTTTAATTTTTTTAAATTACTTTTTATTTGGTAATTTTTAGTTGTTGCACTAGAATTTGACCAAGGTTTTGAGATGTTTTCGCTTTGACACTACACCCGTAGCTCGTATCAATAAGCCAAGCCGTCACACTTTCACGTCTTGGTCCATATCTTGAAAATTACTGTATCGATTTTGATGAAACTTGCACTGTTCCCTAAGTTGAAGTAAATGTAAGCCAATAAAAAAAGAATGGTCACGATCCGATTAATAGTTACGGAGATATTCGTGGACAAACATACATACATACATACGTCTATAAAATTTTGTATATTTGTTTGGAAGCCCTAATAGATTGTCATATGTGAATATAATGCAATTCCAATAATATTACATACATACGTATCGTATTGATAACCTCCTTTTTTTTGAAGTCGGTAAAAACTGGGTTCCATCGATAGAGACTAGGTTCCCTGATCCTACTCAATCAATGCATTCGTTTTACGTCATCTCTTTATCAGTAAACACTGATACGACGGTAACACGTATCAGTTGTTATCAAGTACCTACAGTAGCCTTATCAATATGTGCAGCTGTTGCAACAAACCACATAAACTCAAACTCAACACATATATTTCAATTTAACCATTTACAGGCAGTTTTGAATTGTGAAAGGAGTCGGTTAGTTAAAAGAAGAAGCTAGTTGACCATTCCAAAGCGTAGTAGGTACCCATGGAGAAGAACGGGCCAGAAACTCCATAGAAACTTTTTTAAATTACAGTTATTTAGCAAAATATTAGTTAATGTGGCGAAATGTGGAAAGCATTATTAGTTATGTTTAAGTCCCATGTAGGTAATAGGAGGCGAGCCTATTGCCATCAACCGGGCACAAATCTAGACTGAAATTTCAGATGGAAAAACCCAATAAAATTTTGCCCGACCCAGGAATTGACCGCAGGACCTCCTGGTCAGCAGTAGCGCTTGCGACCGCTGTACCAACGAGGCAGTTGTTGAGTGATACACCGGGTCAATCTGTGTCTGGATTTACAAAGACTGTTGTAGTTTTTACATATAGGTATAGGGTCGTCGCGCAAACTGAACCCATAGGTTCAGTAAGTACATAATTCTGAAACCCCTGTGTTGAAATTTTTCGCCGGTTATAACAAAAAAAAACTACGCAAGGGGGTCTGGGGGGGGTGTTCCACGCGCGCCTCAAAGAGATGTCAGCATCGAGGAGGGGCCCCATAGGGCCGAAGCCTGCCGGGTCAGCGGGATTGTCCGAAAGGGTTACCGCTGGCCCGGAACATAAAGGGCTAAGGAAGGAACACGGGTGGGTTTTAGTCAGTAAGAGTCTGACACTCCCTTCCGCTCCACCCAGAGCGGGAGGGGTCATTTGATGATTTCCCATCCGCAAAAAAAAAAGGGGGTCTAGAATTTTGTGCTGAATTCAGGGTTACAGTTTGCGCGTCGATGTTCCTGCCACCCTGGTATGGAAGGTCATGTCTCTTCTCCGTTAGCAACATACGTAGGTAGGTGTAGAGTAAGTCACGCGCATATACTTAGATAAGTAGCTAATAACCACAGGACAAACTATAGCTTCGTGTACTTTGATACATCCACATCGGTAGATAGCGGATATCGAAAGGTCGAGAAGTGATCCTAATAAATTATACTATTGCATATGCACTGAATATAGTTGATAAGTACGGGAAAATACTTGGTTATGCACTGAATATAGATAAAACTAAAAGTACGGGAAAATACCTGTTTTTTCCTCCTGTTTTATATTTTCTGTTCCTAATTAGTGTTAAAACCATCTTACTTGGCAAAGAACTGCTGCTGTGTCTAACGTTAAGTCGACCGTCCACTGCTAACTGCTACATAGGAGGTGCACACCGCACGAAGAGGTTTGCCACGTTACTTAACCGGTTTATTTTGCTAGTCAGCCACGAGGCCCAGGGCTGTATGGAAGATACTACCTACATTTTCATACAAAGCCCAGGGAACCTATTTACTCGTTGCTACGTGTAGGTACACGCACGTGCGTAGCTTAGGCGTGGGCTTTTGTGCACCTTTATGGCATGGTCACTGCTCAGTGAGACCTGTTATAAAAGAAAGAGGAGATACGTTTACCAACAAACTGCTTTGCAGTTTGGCGGAGGTAAATATATTTTGTAAAAAAATATTTCTGTGAATAAACACTTTTTCATTTAATTTTCATTCCGTCCATGACAATGGTCACACACCTATATTCTGCTGACTGCAAAGGATATTGACACGCTAAGAAGATATTTAACAAACCGACTCTTGAAAAGTGGTCCTCTATCATCAACACCAACAGGTTTGCCGATGCACACCGTCTTTAGAGAAATGTTTTCTTGCAAAATAAACTACATTTATTTTGCAAGAAAACATTTATACATTTATTTTTTAACATTTATAATCAGCCTATAATGTTCCCACTGCTGGGACACGGGCCTCCTATCTGTGAGAGGGAGTGGGCCGAAATCCACCACGCGGGCCCAGTGCGGGTTGGTAGATGTCACATGTCTTCGAATTTTTGGTTCTAGGACATGCCGGTTTCCTCACGATGTTTTCCTTCACAGTTTTGAGAGCAGTGTTGATGAAATGATTTACACAAAGTAGAGGGCCTGGCTGGGTTCGACCTCGAAAAAAAAATCAGCTGTTCCCTACATTTTGACGAGTTATACGAACATAAATGTAGGGAACAGGCGATTTTTTTCGCGATTTCAGATTTGTTCCCATAGTAAAAGTTGTTCATAATGATGAGTACAATGTTAATATTTTACCCATAACCCGTATATATATATTATCTTTGTCAAGTAGGTAGTTCTCCTTATATATTCTTACTGTCAATATTTACTTCAAGCATGTAGAAAGTAGCTTGTTATCCAAGATGTAATACAAGTCAGCCAAGAGAAATGGGTGTGTCAGTTGATACTTTCTTATAAGGACTAGTCTAGATAAAGCGTTTTGACCGCTAGATCCTGCACGTTCAGTACTGGGTAACCTTCTGTACCCAGAGTTAAAATCGTCCTGATTGGTGTTATTAACACTGTTCTGAATTGGTCTTTTGACAGTTCTTTCTTGACCCTAAGGCCGCTTTCACATTAGAACGTTAGCAGCGCGACAGTAGCGCGGCAAAAGCAGAAACCTTCACGCACGCTTCTGTTTATAATATGAAATTCTTACTGGGCGACGGTCGCGCGTCAGTCGCGCTGCTAAAGTCGCCTAAATGTGAAAGCGCACTAATATGGTATGTATGTAGGTGTGTGTAAAAACACACATAAAGTAGTTCATCATCTGCCTAGCCTTTTCCCAACTATGTTGGGGTCGGCTTCCAGTCTAATCGGATGTAGCTGAATACCAGTATTTTACATGGAGCGACCGTCTATTTGACCTCCACAACCCAATTACTGGGTCATACGATACCCCTTGGTAAGACTGGTTGTCAGACTTTCGGGCTTCTGGACTACCCGTAAGGACTGTCTAAGGTCTACGAATGACAGCCGGGACCTTGCCAAGACCCCTCTGTGCCTCGGAAAGCACGTGTAAACATTGTCACCCATCAACGGACCAACCGCGACAAGCGTAGCTTGATCCTGATCGATTGAACCGTGCGGCTGTTATTTTTTACTGCTACAAGCCCTAATTACAGACATAGTTATAGACAGACATATAATATAATCAGCCTGTATTATCCCATTGAAGCATAGATATCCGCTTCAATGGGATAAGACAGGCTGATTATATTATATATATTCGATATCCGTGCCTTGAAGCAAAGGCCTCCCTTTCTTCCACTCCACGTTTTTTCCACTCCACTCGATCCCGAGCCAATGGACCAATCCCTTATTGTATAACCGTCAAATTCGTCCTGCCATCTACGCATCTACAGACAAAGTTGCAGACCAATAAAATTAAGTATGTTCTAAATTGAGATTGGTGTGAATCAATTGAACACTGATTTTTCCCTTATTCTTCACATATCTACCAGTAAACAAATCTTAAAAGATACCTAGTTTCCATTTCAATCTCAGTGGTCCTGTCAAACCCATGTCAAATGAAACTGATTTCTGAGCCGAATTCTCGCACGCTCGCAGAGACATAATCTTACAAAAATGTGTGCTACGTTCTAGACGCCACATCTAGACAAAGCCTTAGATAGTCGGTGAAGTGTAGAAGTCTGTATTACAATATCATTTATGAATTTTATCCCTACACGTTTTGTTGCGCGTGGATTTTGACACATGTAAAAGATACCTAGGCGTAAGTAATTTACGTTATATCTAAGAGAACATTCTATAAGTATAGTGCAGTCTGATAAGACTTAGTATATGTTTATGAAACCATTGGCTTGTGGACCTTTCAGTTAAAACTGTTCTTGGTTTACCTACAGAATTCAAACGGTTTCAATTTAATCAATTAGGTACTTTTCTAGAAGTGTTTTTAATTACCTATCGCTTAATGAAAAGCGACAGCTTTATCTGTATCTGGTATGGGTTGTAAGTTGTAATGACATAACATAATGTTGTACTAGCTCCTGCCAGCGACTCCGTCTGCGTAAAATTTTAGCCTCCCCCCATTCACCTTCTTAGGGTTGGAATTTCGAAAAACCCTTTCTTAGTGGATACCTACCCAAAAAAAAAAACACAAATTTCAAAACACAAATTTCATGTCTTTAGGTCCAGCGGTTCAGGCTGTGCGTTGATATATCAGTCAGTCAAGACTTTGAATTTTATACAATACTAGCTGACCCAGCAAACGTTGTTATGCCATAAAAATTATTTCTAGCTGCCCGGCGCTACTTCGTTTGCGCGGTGTCCTACCCCTTACCCTACCCTACTCCTACACTACTCCTACTCTACTCCTACCCTACTCCTACCCTACTTCTACAATACTCCTATCCTACTTCTACCCTAATTCTACTCTACTCCTAACCTACTCCTGCACTACTCCTATAGGTAAAAAAAAAGATAAAAATCCTATGTCCGTCTCCTGGTTCTAAGCTACCTCCCCACCAATTTTGAGCCAAATCGGTTCAGTCGTTCTTGAGTTATAAATAGTGTAACTAACACGACTTTCTTTTATATAAATAGATATATGTATAGATGATTGTCGGTGGTAACGGTCCCGACCTATGAGCAGTGGACGTGGCTCAGTGGTAACAGCCCCGACTTAAGGATTGTAGGTCGTGGGTTCGAACCCCAGTCAGGCGTTTTACTTTCGTATTAATAATTTAATTACCACTTCTCCCAAAACGGTGAAGGAAAATATCGTGAGGAAATCGACATGTCCTAGAACCAAATATTTCGAATACATGTGACATCTACCAACCCACCCTGGGCCGCGTGGTAGATTATAAGCCCACTCCCTCTCGAAGAGAGGAGGCCAGTGTCCCAGCAGTGGGAACAATATAGGCTGATTTTGTATGTTATATGAGTTAAGTCTGGTTGTCTTAAGTCAAATGCACATTATTTCCTCTAAACTCACCTGTGACACAGGAATGGTCCCGAAGGAACTGCACCTTCAGTTGGTCGAGCTTCTCACCGATGCTCTCCTCCAACGGACTTTCGATCGCTTGGAACACTGATGCTCCTGTAATAATAAAAACATGACGATGTTAAAATACATAAACAAAGACTTAAAGATTTGGTGGATCTTGCTAATGGCGGTTTTATTAAGTCGATAAAGTCCTTATTTTAAAAAGATTCTGTATAAAATGTATTCTCGAATAATCGCTGTCTAACCACCCTGTACTGTAACACACAACAATCACATTCTGAATAATTTTAAAGGGTATAGTGATAGTCCATTCAGCGGGATTGTCCGAAAGGGTTACCGCTGGCCCGGAACATAAAGGGCTAAGGAAGGAACACGGGTGGGTTTTAGTCAGTAAGAGTCTGACACTCCCTTCCGCTCCATCCAGAGCGGGAGGGGTCATTTGATGATTTCCCATTTCCGAAAAAAAAAAGGGGATAGTCCATTGCTTCTTACTTTCGAAAAATTTATACCGCAATGAATATTGTCGAACTGTCAAAATTAAAGCCATTGCTAGTTAGTGTGTTACGCAACTACCCCACAGATAAGATTACAGGGCAGGTGATGAGAATCACATGACAGTTCTTCACTTTTCCTCTTTTATTGATTTGCTATAAGAGTAATATGGCACGCCCCTCATCTTTTAGACAAATAACGCTTCTATTGCCACATTGACATTTTTAAAAACGCTGCGCGCTCGCCCTGTTACGCTGTTTCTACGTATTCTTTTGACATTTTGATGGCCTTCGTAATCGTAACCCCAAGGGAAAGTGGCTTTGACATTTGACGAGAATCACATGGGACGTTTATATTTAATAATTATTTGTGTAATTATTTTACACCACAAAAATACATCAAACACTACAAAATATACAATGGGTGACCTTATCCCTTTCTGTTTTTTTATTTTGTATTTTTCTCGTTTAGTCTGCCATTAAAATAATGACTTTGATAATATGATGACTAGTTAACCTAGATCGCTCATTTATTATTCAACGAATAGAATGCTATTTTAATAGGTTTTATACTATAATTTCCATGAGTTCGACATTCTTGAAAATGAAGAAAGCCAAGCCAATGATAACATCGCTTAATGGATTTTTCGTGTCCATGTGAAGGAATTTGCTATTGTAGTTTTCGCAGGCGCCAAGCTAATAATCTCATGAGGCTGTGAATATATTGTAACATGGTCCATAGCTATTAATAAATAATATAGAACTAAATAGATCGTGAAAAAAATAAGAAGCATAATATTCATAATATTGGTTTAGTTTTGTTAAGTAAATTGTTTTTAAATTGTAGTATAGAATAGAATACTCTTTATTATGTACACCATATAAATTACAGACATAATTAATATTTTTATAAATATAATTAATATTTTAATAATTAATATATATATATATATTTTTTTTTTAATTGTATGGAGTTAAGTTTTTTTTTTTCACCTTTACTCTTTCACACGCTGTGTACGTCTCTATTTATTGTCCTATCGCAGGTATGCTGGAAGAGATTACTTATGAAATAAGCATCACCTTTGTAGGTACATATTTTTCTGTTCTGTATTTTTTTTCTTGTCTGTTTAGGTATATATGTGTGTACATAAATGGTAATATAAATAAATAAATGAAGTTCGTAGACGTATATTGGTAAGGTTGGGACAGGATAATAAGAAAAGTTTCCGATCTATTCGCAATAGTTTCATAAGTATATTATTTCTATTTTGGTTTGACGGAGGTCACCGAATAAATACTTACCTAAGTAATGTAGTTGTGAACAGAAAAGGACACCTATCAGGAGGCCATATTTTTTATTTTTTTATTACGGTGTGGGCTTGGGTGGTAATTACGTAATACACCAATAAGAATGACTTTCATTTTGAAAGTTCAACATAATTCATTGCGTTATTTAGGTACGTTGTTGAGCAGACACATTTTTCGAACGTATGAAGCAATGGATTTGCAATATCCTTCAAAATTATTCATATTGTGATTGGTAGTGTGTTACGCAATTATTTTGCTCCTCGATCTCGCCCGATGGAAAGCGATGGATGAGATCTGCGATGGAACGCGCGACATTTTCTAAGGAAAGACTTCTGTCAAATCAGGCACATCATTACAGTTCGCCATTTTGCCAAAAGCACTATGTTGACCTAAAAAAATTGAAAATATGGGATAGGTAAGTAGTTCTTTCATTCATTTTTAATCACTTGCCCAAGCACGAGAAGTTTGCTATTCTGCCAATCGTAATTTTAAAGTTTATTCAGTAGGTCTTCTCTGGTTGGAACTTCTTCCCTGCGGATCTTTTATCTCAATGTTTATTTCATAAAATATTTCGACATGAAAGCCAATTTTCCTTCGAATAAAATAGAATTATTCTGACAGATACACGGTTGAATCCGTGCGTAGGTAATAGATTTGCTGTCAGCCAGTCATCGTTCATGAATTTGTTATACATAAATATGTATAACCAACACAATCAAACCTCACTCAAAGCAATTTACCGAATAAATAGATACAGACTAATACGATTTGACTTTCATTAGCGAAGTTGATGTGAATTTTTTTCTTTTTATTATTAAAGTCGACGACCTGCCATACTTTATTGAAAGGACGAACGATCCACTGATTCGATGATCCGCCATCTTGGTTTACTTATGATTTAATTTTGGAATACGAATACAATCGAATCAATAGATTTCAGCAATCTATGTAGGTATATGTATATATGTAGGTACCTATGTATGTATACAATGTGTAGGTAACTGAATCGATGTTAAGAAAGAGTTTGTTCAGAATCGTTTACCGAACTGTACAGTCAAAACAAAAGTAGGTAGGTAGGTAGAGTCAACAGCAAAAGTAGATGATCAAAATCATAAATTCAATAGGAGTCAAAACTGATCACGAATATATGGCAGCTGTACTAGTAGTAAATGTTTGGTATAATTTACAATCACATACTTTTGAATCACTTCGACGCCACACAGTTCTGACGCGAACTCATCTTCTTTTGCTGTTGACTGTACCTACTACGCTGTGACCACAATTTTCTCCCACAATCAGTACAACTAATTTAATAAATAAACAATTTTTTATACATAATTAGCGGCCCACCCCAGCTTCGCACGGGTGCTTTTTTTGTCGAATATCCAAAATTTTCATTCATACAAACCTTGCCCTTGCAACGAGCACAACAAAAACAGAATTATCCAATTTGGTGCAGTCATTCGGAAGTTATGCGCGTACCTACAGACAGTTTGGCGACTTTATTCTATACTAAGTATTATGATTATTACATAATATTCTAATTGGGGTGTTTGGATGGCAAGTTTCGGGATCGGGACATGTTGTATAAATGTAGGTACATACTTAGGTATTATAAATTAAAGTTGCTTTTCAATGTGACCGCGTTGCTCTTCTAAACTCCGCAACGGATTGTAATGCGGTTTTCACAGTTTACACCATTATTTAGAGCATTTATTCGGGAAGGTTTATGTCGATACATTAATAATAATAAAGAAATCTGGATGTTTTGCCAAGTCGTAAAAAGCGCACAATTAAGTAATTATGCCAAATTGAAATCTTAAGTACTTATTAAATGGTAAAGAAAGGTTGGGACACGCACAAACAGCGTATAAAAAACTAACCAAATTAACTTATTTTTTGGTAGATACCTACTTTGATGTGCCGCGCGAGCCCTTGGCTACCATTTTTGTAATGGATATATTTTCTAAGTATTCCTGTTAAGAAGACCAGGCGAGTGAAGAGAGGCGACTACAATTACACAAAGAAACCACAAAAAAGATTTAACCCGTCGCGTCTAATTAGCAGACACAATATTGAGGTGCCTTTGTGTCGCGCGCGATTCGCGTAATCGCGTCGCGTGTCGCGCCTGTTTGTAGGAAACTTTAACGTGCTTTTCCGAGGCACGAAGGGGTCTCGGTACCTATGTAAAGATGGAGGTACACAGCCCTAGATACGCCAATGGGTACACTTGACGTGCGAAGAGCAAAACCTAGATAATGCCTACAGACATAACAAGGAGAGATTTTTGGGCACACATACCTGCAATATATTCGAATACCTATAGACATAGAGGGTTAATTTAATTAAATATTAATTATTTAATGTAAAGTCAACCGCACATCGTAGCGGAAAAGGTCGAATTTCGTAGTGCAACTGAAGTGTGAAAAAAAAAGAAATAAAAATGTGCTGAAAGTAATACTGCATTCTGTAGGCAGTTGGAATAAAACATCCAAACTTTTCATTCTGATCATGTGCCAGTAATACATTACTGATATTAAGATATTATAAGCTGCACCATAGATAGCTGCACTGTATCATTAAAATATAGTAGGTACCCTAAGTATTCACGAAGTCGCATTGCGATCTCTTGCAGATAAAAAGTTCATGTGTTTAGGTACATAATATGATTTTATTGCACATTCAACGACAAAAAGTGCGCTGAAATAATAAATAAACAGTTAATTGTTTTTTAATTCTTTACCTACGTCGTGAATTTCCCGAATTGGATCAATAATGTAATTATTAGAATATTGTTTTCTAAAGATAGCTTTGTTGTTGTTTTTATAACATAAAATAAATTAAACTACCTACATATTTTATGAACCACCGCGGCAATCGTAGACCTGTGCGGCTGTTAGCATTTAGCTACGGGCCCCTTAAAAAAAGGTTTATATAACTATGATTATAATATTTTTTTTGGTTTCCCCCTCTGTACCTATTTATTTAATAAACGACCGTGAAATTAGTCAAAAACCATAAAATACCCCATAAAACCCTTCAAAGAAACTCCCCATTCATAAGCATAATTATAAAACACCGAAAGTTTTCTTCAAAACAAAAGTGTTTTGCCTCAACAAAGAATCGTGAAATCAAAAGGTAATTTTCAAAAGAAACAGTAAAGTCAAACAAGTTTGTAAGTACGGAGAGATTTATAACACTCGAAACAAAATTAAAATAACCTCCCTTTTTTTGAAGTCGGTAAAAAAAACAACGCCCAAGGTTGTTCCAAGTTATTTTAAAAAATTTGGAAAATTCAAAAGTGCACGACTCATAATGCTCATTTGATCGTATAAAAACATGATATTAGTGTTCCAACCATAGATATAGATACACCTAGATAACGCAAGAGCAACTACTTCGCGTGCCAAAAATCGCACCAGCTTACGATAAAAAATCATAAGCCGCCACTTTCGCGCTCAGTCCTGTGTACTGCTGGCTGGGTAAGCGTGAGCGAGAGCGCGAGCTTTTGACGTCATAGTAGGTAGTCAAAAAATGGCACGCTTGGTTTTCATACAGTTCGTGATACTTGCGTTATCTATGTCTATCTATATCTGTGGTTCCAACTGTATTTAAATTTGAAACATACCTTTGAAATTATTAAATCTATTTGGTGTTCCTTAGTATTTAAATTTGAAAAATTTTGCACGCCAATACTCAGGCAGAATGTGCACGGGCCAATATATATTGTTCTTTTACCAACTTTTTGTTAAATACCCACATTCTATGCGAATAAATGATTTGATTTGAATAGAAAGTAATTTTGGAAGTGAAAACTTCTTTGGCGCGTTAGGCATTTTTTGAGATGGGAAAAAACTATTGAACTCGCGACACTGTTACCGTAACCGACACCGCTTCGGATGTGTTCGGCTGTCTTCGGGATGTACTCGGTTTTAATGTATATCCGATATGTCAGTGAGTGATGGCAAAGTATTCTGTTTGTGTTTTGTTTTCACTTCTGTCGGCACTCCCGGAGTGCCACTGTTTTTTTTTTATTGAAAGGTATGGTCTGCTATGTCAAAAACTTAGTATTAACTGCTTCGAAACTTACCCATAGTAAGATAAAGCGCCATAGCCGACGCGAGCACGAACACGCGCAGTGCTGGGATGCTGCGCGCGTCGTTCACACACCCGGGCACGACCAGCCGCATGGTGACCGGGGATCAGCTGGGGACAAGAAAAATATCATAAGATACTGTTATGATAATCACACTATCACACTAATATTATAAAGGCGAAAGTTGGTGAGTGTGGGGGGGGGGGTGTGCGTGTTTGTTACTTCTTCACGCTCAAAGGGCTCGACCAATTTTGATAAAATTTTGTATGGAGGTAGCTGACACCCTGGAATAATAAATATAGGCTACTATATTAATCCACTTTTTATTCCGATATTCCTACGGAATCGACACTTACGCGGGTGAAACCGCGGGGCGCAGCCAGTATAATAGGTATTAGCTTTTGTCCGCGGTTTCGTCCGCGTTGAAGTCGGAAATTAGCCCACTGAATCGTACTGCCGGGCAGTGCCGGGATACAAAGTATTCTATCTTCTAACCCAAGTCATGGTCTATCATTGTGTCAAATCCCTTCAGCCGTTAAGGCGTGGGAAGATAACGGACAGACAGAATTACTGTTACAGTATGAATGAATGCATAATGGAAATTATACAGGGTGTATGCCATCATAAAGCCGTCAACTACGTATTCTGTACATCTAATTAAAGGTCGTTTTTTTTTATCCCAGAGACTAATCTGACATTTAAGTCTTTTGTGTCTGCGTTTTTTTAGTATAGAAGTTTGACATTACCCCTGTCAGATTAGTCTCTGGAATTTAAAAACGAACTTTAGGTAACATTGCTCCAAAATAGTTGCTGGGAAACCACTTTTATTTTCGATGTGAAATATTTCTTGAATACGAGACTTTTAGCTACTTTGTATAATTGTATCATTGTAAATAGTAAGTGTGTATTTTGTGTAATATTTTTGTAATGTGCGTTTTGTTTGGGCAGAATAAACATTTTTTCCTTCTTTCTATTACTTTCCCACCCACTACAAAGGTACTCTTCTCATACTGAGAAGGCACGAGCATTGATTCTCTTTTATTTTAAACTAGCTGCGCCCCACGGTTTCACCCGCGTAAGTGTCGATCCCGTGGGAATATCGGGATAACCCGCGGGTCCAGTTCGAGTGGGTCCAGTCGACCAAAGACTCAAAAAGTAGCCTATATGGTATCAGCTACCTCCATACAAAATTTTATCAAAATTGGTCCAGCCGTTTGAGCGTGAAGAAGTAACAAACATATAAACACACACAAACTTTCGCCTTTATAATATTAGTGTGATTAAAAAATACAAATGCCCAGTGGCTGAGTTCTCAAAACGAATCGTTTCGCTAACAATCGAAGCATTTTTTTTAACCACTCACCTTTGAAAAGATTGCGAAAGTAATGTTACCAGAAAAAGCTTCTAAAAGTTGAAAGGGGACCCATGCTGATGCTAGACTATGCAAATTACAATTTGTAATTGAGCGAGAATACGGGAGAGTTGGATTTAAACAACATTCCAATTTGGGCATTTCTAAAAAGAAAGAAAAAGTATTTATTGCGACTCGTACAGGAAGATCACAAACAAACACAGTAAAATAAAAACCAAGTCATATAAAAAAAGTAACAAAAAGAAAAATTAAACAGAAAGTCCTTTGAGGCCTTATCATCTCCACACAACGAAGAGTCCTTCAACAATAATCCCTTCTACCAGAAAAAAATCAAGGAAACTGAACCACAATCACACATCGGAACAAAGAGGAAAGCAATTTCGTTATACTCCACATTCCAAGTAATAAAAAAAAAGAGATTGCAGTGTTGCCAGTGGAGCCTTTGCTGCAGGAGGCTGCATTTATTGCATGTTCTCGTATGGATTGTAATCTGAGAGTGCGGCTCTAAAGGGGACTCGTAAAGCTTCTGTTATGAAAATGTTGTAGGAAAAAGGTCGTAACTCGTATTTTTGAAGAAAACTTTCCCGAACTCACTGCAGCTGCTGTGGAGCTTCGATTTTCAAAAGTTTGCAACGGTCTCAGCATATAGAATAACGGTTTTGCTGCAAAATAAATGCTTCGTTCTTTTGTTGTTCAAGTATACTTACAACTTTTCTTAATCTTAAACACTATTTCATATAGAAAACAATACACGCTATTATCTAGTTTTCTTTTTACTAAATAGGTACATTACATACATTTGAAAATACATAATTATATATTTAAACGAGTCAGTCGTGTGTTGAGAACTCACCACCTGTAGCTCAAATTATTTCAAAACTATTTGAAGGAAAACGATTCCCTGAGCTACAAATACCCGCCTACAATATCCAAATTTTTCTAAGAACACAATTCACGTTTTTTCATAGACGATTGACTACTTACCTTACCTAACAAAAAACCTAATCCTACCTTTAATGTATCCCAATTTTCATATTGTATGTAATGGAAACTAGGCATGTGACGTCACCTGTCCCCCATTGAAAGCGGCCCAGTAATTCTCATATTATTATTGATTGTAACATCGCGAGGCTACGTAAAGTACAGGTGACAGTTGGACGTAGACCTATTTATTATTAAACGATTCCTTGAATGATAACGATAGAAATCGTAGAATAAAAATAGCGTGTAAATCTTTGATCATATCATCGAACAGTTTAGAGCGTACAGCCACTTTTGGCCAGTTCTTTTTGTCAGGCGCGGATGTAGGTTTTCACTCAAGGGGGGAGGCAATGTTTCCCTCTGAGGGAGGAGGTGGGGGATTTCTCAAGGCGTGAAAGCCTTTTAAATCAGGCCTTTGGCACCTATTTTCCGTAAACTCAAGAATGGGCCCCCATTTCGAGGATAAATATGTCTAATTTAGAGTTTTGTCTCAGTTTGGTGGAAGCTGGGGGGGGGGGGGGTTATTGAGACGTTAAAACCAGAGATAGATAGGTTTTTCTACCTCCAGTATGTCAAAACTGGTGATAGATAGGTAGGATAGGAGTTCGGCACGCCTCTCGACGTAATAACAATAAAACTTCACGGTTTTCTGGGACACATAAACCTATTTTTCTTACTTTTCTATTACTTATGGCTCTGACCATTTTATAAGCGTTTTTCAGGCTATAGGTAATATAAGTTGCTATTTCACGGGAACAAAGCTCAGTAGAGAAACTAAGTTCATTTAACAATTGGTTTTTTGTGTTTTTCCTCCAGTCAGCGGTTACGTGGCTAGATTAAAACGTTAAAAGCATACCTAATTCGTTCTTATACTAGCGTAGCTAACAAAGAATTTGCTGGAATTTACCAAGGATCAACAAAACATTTCAAGACCAGCTCTTTTTTCTTTTTTTTTTCGAACAAGTTGAATATCAATTTGCCATTTTTTTTCCTTTGTAAAGTATCAGAGTTGGTGATAATTTATTCACCTTTCATTAAAGCTATTATGTAATTTAAATATAATTTAAACATTAACATTATTGCGTAACACACTATCAATCTCAATCTGAATCCTTTTGAAAGATATTGCTAATCCATTGCTTCATATGTTCAGAAAATTTGTCTGCTCTACTATGTAAATAACGCAATGAATGTTGTTACACTGTCAAAATGAAATCTATTGCTACTGATAGTGTGTTACGCAATTCGTAATAACGTCTTTCGTATTAACTAAGTACTATCTTCTGCCCGCAGGTTCGCCCGCGTAGCTGTCGGTAATTATACCGGGAACGTGTTACCGGGACAAAAAGTAACCTATGTCCTTCCCCAGGATGCCATCTATCTCTTTGCCAAATTTTATCGAAATCCGTTCAGCGGTTTAGACGTGAAAAGGTAACATACAGACAGAGATACTTTCTAATTTATAATATCAAGTATAGATAAGTTTAAGGGAAGGCTTTCACTTGTTGAGGCATCTCATGCGGAATCATTGTCCGCATGACATGACTCACTAACTTGTTTAATATTCTTTTTGTTACTAATCCTAGTGAAGGTATAAGTTATAGTATCTAAGGTGTGTACTAACAAAAATAGTTTCTATGTGGTTCCACATGGGTAAAACTGCAGTTTGTCATAATTATGCCAATCTGAATTTAATATATAAGTTTGTACGCCAATATCTTTTTCAGTTTGTAATCTTACCTACATGTCAATCACGACATTGTTCTATCAATAACAGTGTCTATTCTTACCCTAAAACAAAAGCCAACCGTAGAAACAACAACATACCTACATCCCTACCTTATTTCAGGTTTCAACAACATCGACACTTGAAACCCGATGTAAAGCTTACCTATAGATAACGGACGTGTGTTATCTTGTTGACAGCTTATCAATATTATCAGACAGAGCTACCTGTTACTGACGTGATCGTTATGTTGTACCTACATGGTACATGGAAGTGACGTCAGTCGCGTGCCGAACGCGAAGCATGTACACAAAGGCTGTCATTTTGATTGAATGGATTTTGATTTTGGCACGTTTGTGTAACTGGAGAATTAGTTTTGCTCGTGCCTTTGATTCTGTGTCAATATTTTTAGTTTTACCCGATAGTAGGTATGCCAACGACTCTCTGAATTCAGTAGGTAGATACACATTTCGTCTTCATTGCATATGTCATGCAAATCAGTTCAGTCTGTGCTGTGAAAAACTTTTTCAGAAAATGTATTAAATAGAAAATGTATCTGTAGAAAATGTGTATCAAATGTATCTTTTAATAGCATACCAATACGTGCCTTATAAAGTAGGTATAAATTGGTATGCTACTAAAAGCACAGAATATACTAACGTAAGTACTAAAAGATGAGTTGTATTTTTGAAACTTTCTTTTCAGTGCCTACCTACTTATAAGCATGTTTTTAGTATAGAAAGGTAGATACATACATACATGGGTTTCCATCTATTGGTTCTTTTCTCTATCTAAAACAGCAGTTACCTAGCTAGACGAAGAATAAAATAAAAACGACCATTTTCACTTATTGCTTGCTAAGCTTACAAGTTTTGTGCACAGTTTTAATATCAGCCAACGCAAAGAATTCTACGAAACAGAAATATAATATGTTTGTTTGAGGTCTAACTTCAAATGAAGTACGCATGTTTACGAGTCCTTAACTGTGGGATTGGTTGACTTTCTGCAACGTGCACTGTATATAAACACGTATATACTTAATAATGTTTAAAATATCGTAAATAATACTTATGTAGTTATTGGAACGAGGGGCTTGTGGCTATGTAATAACAGCCGCACGGGTCGATCGATCAGGTAATGCTTGCCACGGTTGGTCTGCGGATGGGTGATCATCTTTACATACCCATCCGTGCCTCGAAAAGCACGTCATGCCATTGTTCCCGGCTGTCATTCGTGGATCTTTGACAGTCGTTGCGGGCAATCAGAAGCCCGAAATCTGGCAACTAGTGTTAACAAAGGGTATCGTATTACCCAGTAACTGGGTTGTGGAGGTCAGATAGGCAGTCGCCCCATGTAAAATACTGATATATGAATATATTCAGCTGACAAAATATTTTTTTTTTATCACATCTATTCAAAAAGAGCTAGTGTACCTAGGTATTGAATTCTTCGTAAGCAGGAAGTAAGCAGGGACTAAAATAGCTCTTTTGAATTTGGAATGTGGATATTGTTAGTAAAAGTTCCAATCACCAAAGAGATCAATCACGAACATTGTATGAACAAGTAACAGGCCGTAACGAAAAGGCGCGCGAACCAAATTAAAAAAAAAGTTTGTGAAAAAATGAAAAACACGCGAAAAGCATTCTGCCTTTTTTTTTTGCGGATGGGAAATCAAATGACCCCTCCCGCTCTGGGTGGAGCGGAAGGGAGTGTCAGACTCTTACTCCACCCGTGTTCCTTCCTTAGCCCTTTATGTTCCGGGCCAGCGGTAACCCTCTCGGACAATCCCGCTGACCCAAACATTCTGCCTTCGTTCGTAATTGTTTACTCAAAATTATATGTAAATAAAAAAAAAAAAACGTACTATTCTTATTCATAAGTTGCACTTACTTATTTTTTCTTAGAGGGTGATAAAAAATAGAGTCTCCACCTCGGGAGCAACACAATTTTAAGCTCGAGTGGCGTACTTTGAATCCCTCGCTGCGCGCTCTGGATTCAAAGAAATACTCCCGCCTACAAAATTGTTGTTTGCTCCCTTGGCAAATAATCTACTATTATATCAAGCAATTTTCAACTCCGTAAAACAAGACAATATCTTGAAAATTCTAGAACTACGAAGAAAAAGTTCGTCTCACCAACTTTATTGAATTACGATTCAAGTATCCCGGGAACTCAAACATCTTGAAATTCTTGGATTAACCCCCGCACTTCCAACTCTATTTTCTTTACCTCTTCAGCCCGATACGAAAATAACCGTCAGACAACGTTATAACATTCTATTAAATAACAATATTTTATAACGTAACGTGAGAGGACAACCCACTCATTTAAAAAATTTGTTTCAAGTTACAAAATAGCTGAACGAGACTTAAAATGATTTTCCGGTTTTTAAGTAGTACTAGGGAACATTATCTTTTTATGTGACATACATTTAATTGAGAAGGTAAAGATTGTTGAGAGCAATGGCGACGATGGCTAGTTTGTAAGCTCGCAAATTGTACTAACAAATATGGATGTAATCGTAGGATGAATCTGATTTTTTTTTATTTATTTTTATTTATTGTATGTTATAAGTAGTTGAATGATGAATCATGGTTGAATCAAAGGGCAATCTAAAAACACGTCGACTGACAAGAACAAATGGTAAAATGAAAGCGAAAAGGAAGCGACCAATTGGAACCGTGCACCTAGCGTCTGACGTTTCATAAGTGCACATTACGTGAAAGAAAATAACTTGATTTTAAATAAAAATACCATGTTTTAAGCTACATTATTTATCGAATGTTCTTAACTGAAAATCTGAATGACATGTTTACTACAAAAAAGGAAAAATAAATATATGTATATTTTTTGTAGGTACCCATGACATCCTAACCGGCGTGAAAATGGGCGTTTTCTTTTTTTCTCGCGCATCGCTAAGGATAATTACATGATTTTCTTTAACTTAAAATAAGTACCCCGATAAAGTTACCAAGAGAAATATATAAAACAGCAACGAAGCATCCTTTTTTCTCGTCTCGTATCAGCAGAGATTACGTCGCATATTCGATCCGTTCTATTCATCGAAGTTCTAAGAAGGCTTGGCAATACAAGCCGCCATATTGCAACGAACGTAATATTTTCTAACTATCTCGGTACCGTACAGTCACGACCATCAATAACTATACCTACACTTAGCGACATTCAAAAGCTATTTCACATGATATTATGATTTTAGATAGCATTATTCGTTTTAAATTATCCCAATTAACTTAGGGTCGGCGCAATTTATCTTCTTCCATACTTCTTTATATAGGGTGACTGGTAATTAGTGACCGATACTTAAACGCGGATTTTACACATCATTATGAACAACTTTTACTATGGGACCAAACCTGAAATCGTGAAAAAGAAACAGCTGTTCTCTACATTTTGACGAGTTAGACGAACATAAATGTAGGGAACAGCTGATTTTTTTTCGCGATTTCAGGTTTGGTCCCATAGTAAAAGTTGTTCATAATGATGAGTAAAATCACGTGTTTAAGTATCGGTCACTAATTACCAGTCACCCTATATTAGTCGTCAATGTTAGGGATGTGGGTATTGTCAGGTATTATGAAGGCACATTGTGGGTTTTGTGTTTCCTCCCCAAATTTACCTTCAAGCCTCGCTCACCCTTATAATAATGATAGGTATGGGAGATACTGCGCAGGGATAATACTGCCAATCCGATTAGCGTTGCTGCCTCATTAAAGGTATTTTAGTAAAGGGAATTGTGAGCTACGGATTTGACGCTAAGCTGATTAATGGCGTCACACATTTGGAAAGCTGACATATTGTTTATCTATCAAAGTGGGAGCTCTTACTGCAGTAGGGATTGTATTTAGATCTATTTTGTCGGAAAGCATTAACATAAGTAAGGAAAGTTATTGAGGTGTTACAAATATATCTACACATTTCATAAATACTCATCTTCTGCCTTTTCCCGACTATGTTGCGGTCGGCTTCCAGTCTAACCGGATGCAGCTAAGTACCAGTATTTTACATGGGGCGACTGCCTATCTGACCTCCACAACCCAGTTACTGGGTATTACGATATCGCTTGGTAAGACTGATTGTCAGACTTTTGCGTTTCTGACTACCCGTAACGACTGTCAAAAATCTACGAATGGTAGACGGGACCATACGAGGCACGGATTGGTCTTGGTATGTAAATATGGTCACCCATCCACGGATTAACCGCGGCAAGCGTAGCTTAACCTGTTCGATCGACCTGTGCATCTGTTATTACTTAATTACAAACCCCTCTTAACTTAATCAACTAATAAAAAAAACTTAACTAAGTATGTATCATCATCATCTGCCTAGCCTTTTCCCATGTAGGTATGTTGGGTTCGGCTTCCAGTCTAACCGGATGCAGCTAAGTACCAGTATTTTACATGGAGCGACTGCTTCTGGATAACTAAGTATGTATGAAATTGTAATATTTGTTTACTGATACATATTTACATTTAATGTTCCATTGAAGTTAAAAACAAATCTTGCGACAAAGCAACAAAGCCCAAAGGCAAGGGAGCAAAGAGTGCTATTTAAAATAATAAACGAGCAAGAATACTCATCAGAATCCAAAAAAATAATCTCCTATTCATCTCTATTACACCCTTGGGAACATGAAATATCTTATTTATAGTCAGAGACCAAAGCGAAGCAACAGAAACCATTCCGAAGCAGAAACCTGACATGTTATATTCATAGCCCGGCCATCCTCGATAAATTGTCTTTTGTTCGCTTTTGATCCTCTTAATGACTATTCCCTGTGCACAAACTTGGGCAAATCATTCTGTATCATCAGAGCATAATCTGCTTATAATATTCCCACTGCTGGGACGTAGGCCTCCCTTCATCGAGAGGGAGTGAGCTATAATCACCCAAAGGGTAAAAACGGGACCCTATTACTAAGACTTCGCTGTCTGTCCGTCCGTCTGTCTGTCACCAGGCTGTATCTCATGAACCGTGATAGCTAGACAGTTGAAATTTTCACAGATGATGTATTTCTGTTGCCGCTATAACAACAAATACTAAAAACAGAATAAAATAAATATTTATGGGGGGCTCCCATACAACAAACGTTTTTTTCGGCGTTTTTGCCTTGTGGAACGGAACCCTTCGTGTGCGAGTCCGACTCGCACTTGGCCAGTTTTTTGTTATTCTATTCTAATAAAGCTACGTCATATTTCTTTACGACTCACGCCAACGTTAACTGTCAATTATGAGGTCCATGTTCAACAGTGGACGTTTGCGGGTTACAACGATAATGTTGGAACAACTCTTCATCAACAATGCACGGGCTTTGTATAATATACGCACGACGACGTATTATGTATATTTCAAGTAAGGTGACTTCTCATTGTCATCGCGTGTACAAGAAAATTAACCAAACACACCTGTTTCACATGGGGCTAAGCAGAAACTATAGAACGCCAAATACTATCCTTATATAGGACTCCTTTTGTTTCTACCAAATTCCCACATCTATTATACGACGTTATTTTTAGTATAAGCGAAACCTGAATATAGTTTGTTCAGAATAAGTAACTGAATCGATTCCAATACTTTTTACCCCATGTTATATTTTGGCCCATAAATATTTTAAAAACGTTAAAAGTTGTACACCGAGCGTGACTAAGTAGGTTACGCGCCGAACGGTTAGGTACCTAGGTACTATTATCAATGAGCGCGAGACGGCGCGGCGCGAGCGGCGCGGGTGAGCATGTTTTTGTACGGACAAATATTAG
The DNA here is from genome assembly GCA_963082905.1 of Oligia fasciuncula. NCBI lineage: Eukaryota > Metazoa > Arthropoda > Insecta > Lepidoptera > Noctuidae > Oligia > Oligia fasciuncula. Next base: position 19,160,584 of record OY720397.1, read on the forward strand.
AACTTTGTGATTTTTCATGATACAGTTTTGAAATTTTGTACATAGTTTCTTTATGTAAAAATACTAGACACGTGTTTCGGGTTTCGCATGTATTAAAAATAATGTTATAATAACATTGATGTTCTGGCCATACAAACATACCTACAGACCTACACGTTCTGATAACGCTCAGGAATCAGGCTTCTGTCGCTAATGATTCAGTAAGTACAGACGCCAGCACATGAAGCTACCCGAAACTGTCAAATTTTCCCAATCAACTTTGAACCTTATGCTTTAGCGACAAAGTTGAAAATCTATTAAATAAATTTGACAGAATGTAGTAGTGGCGTCTGTACATGATTTATTATTAGACCCCTAAGCGTCGAAATTTCTCTTCGGTTATTTAAAAAAATTCGCTACTTCATATATTTTGACCGCGTAGGGATTGCACTTTTCTATGGAGCAGCAGAATTTTTTCTTGATAACCGACAAAAAATTCAAGAATCAAATGCTGACGTCATGGAAACAGTTAGCGCGTCGAAGTTCTGTCCACCCTGTATATGAAAGTTCGCGTGACTACCTCTAGTTGTGAAGCAAATAAATATTAGAGCTTCTATTTCTTCACAAGTACACTTCATGTAATTCCACCATCAATCAAGCTTTCAAGAACGAACATGAAACCACAATGAAACTTAACGATTTGTTATGAATAAAACATTACAGGAGTCTTTCGTTACCTAGTGGCTTACTGGCCAAGGTCGCAATCGAACATCCATTCTAATACAATGAATCGATTACGTACTTTCCAGATGCTTTTAATTGGTGTAATCTATACTAATACTAATAATAAAGCTGAAGAGTTTGTTTGTTTGAACGCGCTAATCTCCGGAATTGCCAGTCAGATTTGAAAAATTATTTTTGCATTTGATAGCCCAATCATTCAGGAAGGCTATAGGCTATTTATCATCACGTTAGGATCCTTAGAAGCCGTGCAAAAACAAAAAAAGTCACAAAGAACGATAAGCGAAAACGAAGTAACAGAGCGCGGGCAGGCGATGCGATGCGACGAGGCTCAAGAAATTTCACGCGAACGAAGTCGCGGGCAGAAGCTAGTTTTGAAATAAATAGAAATTCATTGCGTGGTATTGGTGGGTGGACAACGAAGGGTTTGATGAGAGAGAGAGCCATATAATTATGTCAATGCCAATGTTGCATGCCAAAACATTTACTACTAACACAGTTATTTTTCATCACTGTCAAAATCCCAGTGATCTTTATTATCGTGGCAATAAGACGATTAAATTGGGTTGCTGCCATTGCCAAGTTTGTCAAAATGTCACTGTCTGCCAGATCACCCAATTGCGGATTCTATACTTCAGAAAGATTCACCGTGTGTGTCCACGTTACGGCGTCCTTGTATTGTAGCCAACATAAATATCGTAATATACTAACCTCCGAAAATGTAACACTACCACTGGCATACCTACCCCTCAGACCAAATAAAAAACCGAGACAAAGGGCTGTCAACAGTAAAGTGAAACCGGTTTCGTGAACATGTGTGCACATAGTGAGGTGTAGTTTGAGTAAATGTGTGCGTGTGAGCGTGTATGCACAGAGCGGAGGTGTAGTTTTTGCATGCTTCACTGTATTGTTCACAGCTGTCTTGACTTTTTATTTGGTCTGAGACCTACCCATTTACTAGCAACCATAAAAAAATGGTTGCCTGTAAAGTCGGTTTTACGGGCGAAGATTTTACGTGACAACGTCTTTTTCTCGGTAGAATATTTATTGATATGAATATAATTAAATTGCACAATAGGAACAAGGAATTAAATGAAAATAAGAACGTAACGTTACCGAGCGTTACACTTTTTCATAAGTGACTCCCAGCCGCAACCTAATTTAAAATAAGAACGTAACGTTACCGAGCGTTACACTTTTTCATAAGTGACTCCCAGCCGCAACCTAATTTAAGACGTTGTCACGTCAAAAATTCACCCTAAAAATAACTTCGAACACCCGAAACAAACAAGTTTTAGTCACCACGTATTACGATGCTATCAAAACAGTAGTCTAATAGTTATTCGCTTTAGAAGCCACGTAATGGACGAATCCATTTCAATTATAACGCGCCATGTACATTTTGAGATCAAATCGATTTCAATTTGTTTAAGAGCTTTTAAAACGGGCGAAAATCTCTAGGGAATGACGCGGGTATTAAAGGTACTAGCAACGCCCCGCGGTTTCACCCGCGTAAGTTGCGATCCCGTGGGAATATCAGGGTATAAAGTATCCCATGTGTTAATCCAGGGAATGGTCTATTTATGTGCCAATTTTCATCCAAATCTGTTCAACGTTTTACGCGTGATTGAGTAACAAGCATCCAAACATCTTCACAAACTTTCACATTTATAATATTATAGTAAGAAATAGGATATAATGTGGTTTATTTTTACGTTTTTTACATTTCTATGATTTTTACATTCGCTTTTGTGTAGTGTTGTATAAGTAGATTATTTTTCTTTTATTGTGTGTGAGGGCTGAATTAGCATAAGGATAATCAGGCCTCCTCTTTGAGAGAGGGGGTGGGCCATAATTTACTACGCGGGCCCAGTGCGGGTTAGTTTATGTCACATGTCTTCGAAGTTTTGATTTTAGGACATGCCGGTTTCCTCACGATATTTTCCTTCACCATTTTGAGAGCAGTGGTGATGAAATTATTTAGACAAAGTAAAGCGGCTGTCTTGGTTTGAATCCACAACCTACAACTAGGCTACAAGTACAACCCGTAACTCGGGGCCGAATTGTATTTGCAAATTCAATTGCAAATGTCTTTGATACCTACCTACGGAAGTTTTGTTAGTAGGCTTCAAAGGTGTCAAACGAATTATATTAAGAGGGTGGAGCAGCATTCTCCATTTTTGCTAATCAATCAACTCAGCCTATCACAGTCCACTGCTGTAGGTACAAAGGGGGGAGGGGGGGGGTCTCCTAGAATGCGCCTACAAACCCTGTCCTCCGCCTCCCGCATCCAGTCTACCCCAGCCACATTTTTAAGGTCGTCGGTTCATCTAGCTGGGATCCCAGACTACGCTTGCCGAAACACGGTCTCCACTCCAGGACTCGTCTGCTCCACCGGCCATCGCTCCTTCGACAAACATGGCCGGCCCACTGCCACTTCAGCTTGCTTGCTCAAACATGTCGGTAACTCCGTTTTTTTTTTTAAGATAACTTCATTTATATAAAAACATAGGAATTAGGAACCAATGCATTTGACAAGACTACATGTAAGTACCTCATCATCATTCTCCTGCCCTTATCCCAATTTATTTGTGGTCGGCGCAACATGTTTTTTTCTTCCATACTTCTCTATTAGTCGTCATCTCGGTAGTCACCCCCTTTCTAACCATATCATTGTTCACACATTCCATCCATCGTTTCTTTGGTCTTCCCCTACTCTTACTCTTACTACATGTACCTACCGTTATTAATTTCGGAGACAGGTAAGCAGTAAACTCTGAGGCCATTTGCACACACACGTTTTTCTTGCCGTGAAAAACTACGGTTTATTCGCCGTGTGTAGGCACAGTTCTTCAGTGAGTCACTATGGAAGCTTGTTGACGGACACGTTTTTTCTATGGTGTTTGTTTTGGTCAGTGGGTCGTCTTAGAGCCTACGGTTGTCCCACAAAACATTCAGGGCCCTATTTCCTATGGCCACTTAATGATTCCTTACTTCGAAACCACATCCATTCCTTAACTAATCACCACATCTGCTAATAACATACCTATTCTCTATAACACAATGAACGAAACCGCGCGAAATGAACGCGAAGTTGTTTAACAATGGCGTAGTTCGAACTGTCAAAATACCGCGCTTGACAACCGTACGTGGTTTGCACGTGGTAAGATTACGCGGGAAATAATAATTACCATACAGAATTGGGCCCAGAATTCACATTTAACCACACATTGCGAAGTCAGCAGGGGGAACGCGAACAGTGCGTCTTTATAACAGTCGTATCAGTTATTAAAACGTTCCATTTGCATATTAATCGAGTTTCAACGACATTTTCGCGTGTTCACAGTCATTTAAATACCTAATTACAGTACTTATTTAACATTTTCACGGTGACGTTTGTGAATGAATTTAAGGACTATTATAAATTGAGATCGTGGAATAAAATAAGTTTACAAATCACTTTGGGACAAAGTGTTCTTCGGAGACAGAGTTCAAATACCTCCAATTTAATTTAATACCGTGTCATAAAATAAAGCTGTATTTTTTGTTTTTGTAACAGTAGAATTATCATAATTTGAGTACTTACCTACCTAGTTATTCTCTTGTTTCAGCAAAGTATGTGCAGTTATAACATTAACAAAGAAAAAAGTTTATGAACTTTTTTGTAAGTCAAGAATTGTTTTGGCAATTTATGTTGAAGCTATTTATGCTTGCAAATTCTATGTTTCAGATCAACTTGAAAAATAAAAAATATATAAGACACAGGTAATACTTACAGTAAGTTTTTTATTTGATAGTTAATTACTATAAAAGTAGCTTGTGACATCTAAGGCATCTAAGTAAGTATACGTTAGTTTAATTTATCCTTTTCCAGAACATTAAGAAAATTCTAAACATAGGTTTCACATTGTAAACAAACACTGTTACGTCCAAAAAAGTCAGCTTCATCCTTTCAAATTCTCCAATAAATCACAATTTCAAACATTTTGAAGTATATTGCTAATCCAAGGCTTCATATGTTCGAAAAAAATCTGCTCAACAACGTAAATTACCGCAATGAATGTTATTGATCTGTCAAAATGAAAGTCATTCCCACTATTAGTGCGTTACATAATTTACCCCGCAGTTGTCTAGTCCAATTAAAACGACGTCACATACCCGGCTACCGGCTACTCATAATGTAATGTCGTCAGCTCAACCGGGTCAGATAGGCCCAGCCGGATTATCCGGGGTGGGTAATAACGCCCGACGGCGGACGCTCTGCACATCCTGTTTGCACTTATTCTGTATTATATGGATTTATTATGGAGTAGATTATTAGATTTGCTGAAAGGCTGGGACGAAATATTTAACTAGGGTAGAGAGTTGGAAATATGAATTCTGATGTGGGAAGGGGGACTTTACTGTGTTAGCATAGCATTGTTCTGGCCTCCTCTCTCTGTGAGAGGGAGGTGGAAGGGAGGAGTCCAGTTAGACTTTGGTGTATCCATACTAATATTATAAATTCTAAATTAACTCTGTCTGTCTGTCTGTATGTTACCTTTTCACGCCTAAACCACTGAACGGATTTTGATAAAATTTGGCAGAGAGATAGATTGCATCCCGGGGAAGGACATAGGATAGCTTTTATCGACATACCTCGCGGGCGAAGCCGCGGGCGGAAGTAAGTAATACAAGTCTAACTGGACTCTGGACTTTTTCCTATTCACTTACCTTAATATATTGTAAGTACCTAACTGCCTGTTACATAATAACTTTTGACAGCTTAGATAATTGCCTCGAAAGGTTTGGCAGGTCCCATGTATTAGGTAATATTAGGTGATGGTTATTTACCGGAACTCCGGACCGCTACTCATATTTCTTGATAAAAGAAATCAATAACTTTTTTCTTGATCCCACAATGGCATCAACTGCACTGCATTTGTGTTTAAAACCAGCTTAAAGCTTTCATTATACAGGGTTATTGGTAAAACATTAACAACCTCTTAAGAGGTCATTGTACTCATCATTATGAAGAACTTTTACTATGGGACCAAATCTAAAATCGTGAAATAAAATCAGCTGTTCCCTACATTTTGACGAGATAAACGAACATAAATTTATGGAATAGCTCACGGAATAGAAAATTCCCCCATTTGGTTTGGCCCCATAGTAAAAGTTGTACATAATGATAAGTACAATGTCCTCTTAAGAGGTTGTTAATGTTTTACCAATAACCCTGTATAAGAATAGCTTGAACCAGCCAATTTATGCTATCCAATAATCAGCCTTACCAACACAGATTCACTCATCGGAAAATCCGAATAAAATTCATTAAAGACTAGTGCAAACAAACCGAACCCGAGCTGTTTGCAGATGATTGCGACAAGTGCGACACGTGTATTCGACGCAGTTAGCATCGTGCGACCTTTCAAACATGAACCGAATATACGTCGGAATGACGTGCTTCTGTCTTTGTATGCTCTGTGCTAACTGTAGCGATTTGCATTGAAAAGGCTTGTTAGGAAGTTCTATACTATTCTATTTGGAAGTTCTATTTGGTGTATTGTGTGTCTTTTAGTCTGTGCTAAATAAATGTATTTTCTTTCTTTCTATACATTGGGACCGCGGAGTTTTTATTTCAATAGTTAACAAGTGGCCGTGTGGTCAGGCTTATTAATTGTTTTGCCACATGCACTTATATATTATTTGCATGGTTATTTGTACATGTGTAATTTTGTGTTGAAGAAAGAAAATTCTAGAAGAAAGTAGCACAATTAGCAATGTTAGTTTTTGGCTTAGGTAGATACCTATGTTGTCCCACTGCAAGGCCTCTCTTTTGTCTTTCTACTCCTCTCTGTTTTGAGCAAATGTTTCGAACTTTAAAAAAAAAAACTGACTATGTACTGTATATAACCTACAAAATCAAGAAAAAAAATCTCTGAAATGAAAAAGTTGTTCTGACCTGTTTGCTTTAGATGTACTATGCTATGCTATCTACTTACATAAAATACCTATTATAATAAGCAGTACTATGTGATGTAAGGGCTGATTTTTCTGATAAATATATTCGAGGAATAATTTTTTTGAAATGTTGACAGTTATTTCATACAAGAACTGTCAAACGTCAATTTTATTCCTCGAATAAAAGTTATCTGGCTCTGATGGAAAAATCAGCCCTAAGTACTATTAGTCATTCTGTGGTGATACAAAAATCAGCCCTAAGTACTATTAGTCATTCTGTGGTGATACAAAAATCAGCCCTAAGTACTATTAGTCATTCTGTGGTGATACAAAAATCAGCCCTAAGTACTATTAGTCATTCTGTGGTGATACAAAAATCAGCCCTAAGTACTATTAGTCATTCTGTGGTGATACAAAAATCAGCCCTAAGTACTATTAGTCATTCTGTGGTGATACAAAAATCAGCCCTAAGTACTATTAGTCATTCTGTGGTGATACAAAAATCAGCCCTAAGTACTATTAGTCATTCTGTGGTGATACAAAAATCAGCCCTAAGTACTATTAGTCATTCTGTGGTGATACAAAAATCAGCCCTAAGTACTATTAGTCATTCTGTGGTGATACAAAAATCAGCACTAAGTACTATTAGTCATTCTGTGGTGATACAAAAAAAGTACCTACTTATAATACGCGCCATGAAAGATAAGACTTGATGAACTCAGTAGAGGGGAGCTTGAGCAGGTAAATCGGGTACGAAATAGTTACCCATAATGTGTATATCTTCAGGGATTCATATTCAGGGATTTATCGATGACATTTAGATTAAAATTCTTAACAATATTATAATATTTTATTACGGAATAATAAAGTTTAAGATAAAAGTCAAGTCTCATCTTTCGTGGCGCGTTAATTTATTTACGGGTACTTAGGTACATTCCGAATCAACCCTGTAAAAATCATTCCTATTTTTAAACACAACCCAAGCACATTTTAAAACCAGCATTAGGTCGAATTTATAACTTTCCTACATTTTGCTCTGAATTTCAGAATTAAAATGCTAACGAATTTAGCAGTGCCCACGTCAGAACTAAGAATAAAACTGTAACCTTTTAGTGAACCAGATCGAGGGGTCAGGTCGGCTGGAATTTGTAGATATGGGAGTTGTCTTCTGGTTTAAAAGAAGGTATTTTAAAAGGTTAGTTTAGTAGAGCAGGTGCCTATTTTGAATAGGTAGGTACAGACGCCAGCACATCAAGCTACCCGAAAGTGTTAAATTTACCCAAGCAGCTTTGAACTAAGATGCTTCAGCGATAAAGTTAAAAACTATTCATTTGTACCTAAGTATGTTGAGAATAGAACCTATAATGGCACTGTTCGTGAAGCAGACGCAACACTGTTAAACAACACAAATCGTTAAACAATTACCATGAACCAGTTTGAGCCAATTATGACCAAAACCTAAAGCTATTATTGTATTTATAGCGTAGGCAACGTTAAACCTAAAGATATTATTGTATTTATAGCGTAGGCAACGTTAAACCTAAAGCTATTATTGTATTTATAGCGTAGGCAACGCTAAACCTAAAGCTATTATTGTATTTATAGCGTAGGCAAAGGCAACGTTAAACGCATTAAAGGTTATTAGTGTTGCAGTTCCCTATTAGTGTGGTTTAGATTTTATATTTTAAAAGACTGTGTATTAAAAACAACTATAATTATCAGGCTCTATAACGTATCTAGATATAGATGTTGTTTATTTTTATAAGCACTGAAACGACTCGTTATACCGGCTGACTTTTTTACCGCCTGGACAAAAACGGGGTATAAAAGGTGAGGAGTGGAAGCACAGTAATCTATATTTTTCCAAAAACCTAAAATGTAATTAACCTAACAATAAATAATAATAATAAATACCTATATATTTTTTTAATTTTCTATTTTTATGCTTTATAATTAATTAATTTACCTATTCAATTAATAAAAATAAGAATATAGGTAAATATTTAATTATATAATAATTATAAAATAAAACATAATATTTTGAAGTACCTAATATACCCATACAGGGGTAGTTTTATTTAATTTAGCTATTGTTCCATGCTGCTTCTCAAAATACTTAGAATCTTGTATTCTATACCATTTAATAACAGGTTAGTCTTCCGTTGCACACAAAAGGAAAAAACTAGAGGTGGAAAACTACCAAAAAATTATTAGGAAAAGTTTTGAATAATGAACCTCTATCAATGGGTTTATAATTAATATTTTATTTATATTCTCGGTGTCGATCACGTTGCGAAACGTGACACCTAATAACTATCAACTTTTGATAGGCAACACCGACTCACTCGTCTGCGAAAGGGAGGTAATGTTTTTTGTTGGTAGTAAACAAGCGGACGGTCTATCCGATGGTATGAACGTTACTTGTGGTCATCTGCAAAGCCTGTTAATATGTTCCTGGAATTACGATGACTCGGATGGCTCCCATACTCTTCAAACAGAACCAAAACAAGGCTCTGCTTGTGAAATATGTGGGATTTTAGCCAAATATGATAGTAGGATTTTTCAGATGTAGTATAGAGGTTTGAGGAACAGGGTGAACAGTTCACTCATCCTCCAACCAGACGGGTGTTGTGTCTGGTGGGCAACTGCCTGACGATTTCTCGAGACGTTGTATTTAATGCCAGTCGCGCGGTAAACTCTGCTTGCGCGACGCAGGTTTTTGCGTGACGTAAGTGCAATGCGTAGTTCGCATGTGGCCATGTAGATGCCGCCACAAACTCCTTCACAAACTTTCCTTTCCTTTTTCCCTTTTCACAAACTTTCTTTTCCTTTTTCCCGGACCATTTTCGTCTCGTTGTCGTCGATGTGGCATTTGTAGCGTAATTTCCAATAATAACAGTGTCATTTACTAATTTATAAATGAACAGTATCACGTCGCGTCGTAAATCGTGAATACTTGATGGGCCTATTATTAGCATCCATTAGCTCGACCAACAGTTGAAAATGTTCGGTGGTAGATAGCTAGGTGAGGTTTCGTTTTTGTTTACCGAGTTTAATTTTACAAAAATAAAGAATGACGAGCTCGGTCCGGATAGACTGGAAGTTGGACCCCAACATATGTAGTTGGGAAAAAGGCAGGGAGATGACGACGATGGAAGAATAATGAACTACAGTGCAAAAAGGTATAGTTTGCTATGGCATGCCTTGATGAAAAAAACGGTAAAGGAAAACATCGTGAGGAAACCGGCATGCCTTAGAACCAAAATTCGAAGACAGGTGACGTCTATCAACCCGCACAGTTCCCGTGTAGTGGAATAGGGCCCACTCCCTCTCACAGAAAGGAGACCTGTGACCCAGCAGTGGGAACATTATAGGCTGATAATGGCATCCCTTAGATGGGTCACAACTATGTTTTGCAGGACCTGTTAAAATAATACTCTTGGTAACATTCACATAAAATCCCCAACAGTTTTAATGACATAAAAATACATGTCGCGCCAGGTCGCGTCCAATTATTATGATACACAGTTTGGTGACACGCGACGAAGATTTACGAGTAATACAACAAAAATATGGACTCGAGTATGCTTGCTTTAAAAACACTTATAAAAAAAAATGGTATTGGTAATTTTCCAAGCTTGCTTCAAGTTATTTTTCAATATCCTCTCCCTTCGAGAGAGTGGGCAAATAATCTACCACGCGGGCCCAGTGCAGGTTGGTAGATGTCATATGTCTATGATTTTTTGCTACTAGGACATGCCGGTTTCGTCACGATGTTTCCCTTCACAGTTTTGAGAGTAGATGTGCTGATATTATTTACACAAAGTAAAGTGCCTGTCTCGGTTCGAATCCACGACATTACAACTCTTAAGACGGGATGTGGTCGGGGTCAGTAGTACCACTGGGTCACTACTGGCTCCCAGTCTCCATGCCTTTTAACCCAGTATAGGTAACTATTCTCAGTAGGTACCACAATCCTACATTCTATCCTCTTTCAATTATATCTCTGGAACTTTTCCCTTCAAGTTCACGAGGCTGTTGTCATGACACCTGAGCACTGCGGCTTAGCACAAATCCCTGAGGCTTTCCCTTGTATTCAATAGATCTCTTCGCGACGTTCCTATTGTGAAGATGTACCGAAATACAGGATGGTGCAGAAGGTTTGAAGTAATAAAAACTTAATTACAAAAATAACAAAAAAACACTTCGATACACAGTAGGAAAGTCAACGAAAGTACAATACGACCGACGTAACTTTGCGAACTTTCGCGCATGTTCTCTCACTCGCACTCGCCTCATGCCACCATTTGGTTCCTAAAAAACGTTCGTGCGCAGCCTTCTGCGCGAAGTTCAGGCCCGCCAAGTTACGTCGGTCGTATTGAACATTACACATTAAGGGGGAAGCTCTAAGGTGGCCCGCGAAATTCAAATTTTCTTACGTTTTTTGCAATTTGCTGGTCAGTATTAAGTTGTATGTTGATTAAAATATGATTCGCGGTCGTAACAAATAAGTATTTACAGAATTATAATCATTGAAGTCATCAACACAACTCTCTAAGACCATGTAATCCCCAAGAATGACTATTTCATGAAATCTTGACATTTGGGGATTACATGGTCTTAGAGAGTTGTGTTGATGACTTTAATGATTATAATTCTGTAAATACGTATTTGTTACGACCGCGAATAATATTTTAATCAAAGTACTACTTAATACTGACCAGAAAATTGCAAAAAACCTAAAAAAAATTGAATTTCGCGGGCTACCCTGGCGCTTTCACCTTAACATTTTTTAAAGTAAACTTAAAAGTTAATCCGTTACTCGAAATGTTGCTATTGCAATAAATTAATTCCGATGTTTTTGACGTGCGTGACCTTGCGTTCATCCATTATACTTTTTTTTTATAGGTTTACTCCACAAACCTTCTGGAACCATCTTATTGGTCGTGTGACGTGTACTAAGCACTTCTTCTAAGAGGTGAGGGGTGTGTAGGTACTAATAAGTAGACTACAATAGTTCTGATATTAATCATTGTAAGACGCAGGCAGTTTGTCTGTCGCGTGTGTTCATTATTTATTGTTACGTCGGCTTGAGTGAAAGTTCGTGTATCTTTGGTTCCAAATTTTCTTTCAGCGGTGCTATTCTGTAAAAATCTCACCGTGAAAACTTCGGTGAAATGAGCGTGGAGTGAGCTGTCAATAGTGTCTATTCCTAGCAAAAACAAACTCACTTCTAAGTTTTCACGGTGAGATTTTTACAGAATCGACCGGCTGATGTCGGTGGTATAATGTCTTTTTCATTAGTAAAGGCACCAGCGATACACTTTTTTTAATGTTCACTTTTTACTTTAAAAAAAAAAAAATAGATAGTAATGGTGGATGGTATGGTATGGTGATGGTGGTGGTGGTTTTGGTATTATGCAACCTGAATTTATTTAACATTTAAACGTGGTAAAAAAATCGTCTTTCCTTTTCGACAGTATCCGGATAGGCACTGGGTACTAGGCCCAGGTACAGTCGACGGCACGTCAGTGGTACAAAGTAAAAATCTGCGGGGTAATAGCGTAACACACTAACAATAGGAATGGTTTTCATTGTGACAGTTCAACAACATTCATTGCGTTACTAAAGTTGTTGAGCAGACAAATTTTTGGAACATATGAAGCAATGGCTATCGTTCAAAATGATTCAAATTGTGTTTGATAGTGTATTACGCAATTAAGGTGCTGTTCTATTTTCAGGTAAAACATTTTCCACAATACATAATAATGGAACTAACTTTCGTACATTTGCGTTCCACTCGACAGCGCTCAACCCCTTGTGGAAAACCATTAGGAAAGGTATTATAAGATTTAACGCACAACTGAAGAAAACGTCGTTTCTCGGGAAAAACGAAAACTACGAGTTTCTTTGCACATTTTTTGTTGAGTACACAACGAATACAAACCTGAGGGAATTGTTGTTGATGTGTACCTAACATAATGTCACTTAGGGATGATTTTTCAATCGAAAGATATTTCTTATTCGTGGAATAAAATTGACGTATTGTATATATACGATTTTGTATGGAAGAACTGTCAAAAATTCAAAATTATTCCTCGGATAAAATTATCTGGCGTTGGAAAAATCCGCCCTTAGTAGACGTTCGATAAGTAAATCACTTCATTTCAAGCGATTTCATTCAATTTCCTTTCATGTAAGACTAAGGAGTTCGTTTCCGTTCAATGACTTAGTTATGCCCATACACACATACACATACACACCAGGGAAACCTATTATTAGCCATACAATACTTTAATACACATACTCTGTAACATATTATTTGTATCGCTGTTGGTTGCCTAAATAAATAAATAAATACACATATACGTTTGTTTTGTACATACACATACGTTTTTATCACCACTGCTCTCAAAACGTTGAAGGGAAACATCGTGAGGAAACCGGCATGTTCTAGAACCAAAAATTTAAAGACATGTGACATCCACCAACGCACTGTGTCCACGTGGTGGATTACGGCCCATTCCCTCTCACCTGTCCCAGCAGAGGAGGCCTGTGTCCCAGCAGTGGGAAAATCAATTTTTCATAATGATCAAATGCCTTATTGTATTAACAAGTAAACTTCACTCTAAAACTTAATTTTAATAACAAAAATAAAATTATTCAAGTTAATTAACCCCAGACACCTTGTACATATTTACTAAACTAATTACAAAAATTTGAATTTTTCATAAATAATATTTCGACCAAAAGCAGTCCAGGCTTAAATTAAGTAAGGGTCCAGACGAGGCCCATTACACTGCTAATTAAAACGAAGGTGTCGTCTGTAAAGCCCGGTCTAATTGAACTAAGATTGTGTACGAAAATAACTCCTCCTACACAAAAGATATAAGATATATAAAACACACTACGCCGAAGGTACGCGACCGAAGGTCGGCATGATTACGCCTGCAATGCTATTTGGATTACTGACGACACATCGCACAGATTAAGCAATTTTTGTCTTTGATCTGAGTATGAGAAAAAGTAGCCAATGTACCCCTTTACCTGGTGAGTAATTGTCATTTGTTTAGTGCGTATACTTTCCGCGAGAGGGCAGTTGTGTCGTTATTGTTTAGTCAAGAAGAACTAAGTATACATTTTATTAGGATGTCGAATTTTCAATCGAATTTTCAAACGCTTCTCCTGAAAAATTACATCATTTGCATAAGTGACGTTTTTGCACCGTAGGTAGTTATGCCGAAATTACGTCGGGCGTAAATTCAGCGGCAATGCGGCGGCAACATATTCTGAAAAACACATACTATACGCGACCGAAGTTCGGTTCGGTTCGACTCTTCTAAAGCCTCTGCAATTGCTATTACTGTAAAATAGTCCATTTTTCGGGTTTCGCACCTCAAAAGTAATAACGGGACCCTAACAGGATCACTTTGTTGTGTCTGTCGGTCCGGCTGTTTAGATAACACGGCATGAAGCCACGACAGCGCTCGAGACACTAATATACACAAAGTTGCGCAAATTAATTTCTGCCGCGTAAATTCGGCACTTATGGTGTGTCAGACATATCAGCCGAATACGTCGGAAAGTAAAATCAACCGCGGAACTTCGGTCGCGTACCTTAGGCATAGTGTGTTTGGATACTAAGTGTGAAAACGCGCGCTCACCTAGACACGGGGCAGTGGTGGCTCAGTGGCAACGGCCCAGTTGTAAAAAATTCGAAGACATGACTGATGTCACAGTCATGTCTTCGATTTTTTGGTTCTACGACATTTAAATACAGAGACCCCTCCGTGCCTCGGAAAGCACGTTAAGCCGTTGGTCCCGGCTGTCATTCGTGGATCTTTGACAGTCGTTACGGGTAGTCAGAAGCCCGAAAGTCTGACATTCAGTCTTACCAAGGGGTATCGTATTACCCACTAACCGGGTTGTGGAGGTCAGATCGGCAGTCGCTCCATGTAAAATACTGGTATTCAGCTGCATCCGGTTAGACTGGAAGCCGACCCCAACATAGTTGGAAAAAGGCTAGGCAGATGATGATGATGATGAGTGATGACTGTGACATCTACCAACCCGCACTGGGCCCGGGTGGTGGATTACGCGCCACTTCCTCTATCACAGAGGGGGCCTGTGTGGAGCGAGAGTTCGGTGTTGTGTAAGCGCACTAGTGACCAATTGTTTGAGATGACCGTAGGTACTTACGTACGCGTCTATTATATGTGATTGCGCCTGTTTTCGCTCGTTGTATGGAGCCAGCCTTCTGTACGGTCTATCGATTTTGTGCCACTCAGCCAAGTGCTCGCAGCCCGTTTCGGTGAACTAGGTACAAGAATAACCTTACCCTTGAATTAATGAATAATTTATTTATATCAGGTCTTAGGTAGTTTGAGTCTATAAATATTAAATGTACTTATAACATTGATTGGAGTTCTATTTTTGTTGAATATTTTATTGTTACTATTTACAGATATGACGCAATTTCATAGTTAATTTTGTTACATGAAAAATAACTTTCAGCGTTACTGAAAATAGTGATGATGTATGAGTAGAAATGATGTTAGTTTTTTTGTACATTGTAAGGCAATATCCATTTCCTTCGTATAAAGGGTGGCATCGAAGGACAACTTGTTACCATGGTGGTTCATGATTCGTCGTAAATCCTAACTGAAATTTTTTGACAGTTACTCATTTAAAAAAAATGCTGTTCCATACATTTTGAGCGCATATCTTTGAATGAAACAGCCGATTTTTTTGTCGTACAAAAAAAATCTTCGAAACACGTTAGGATAGCGTAGAAATTTTTCGTCGGCCCAGAATCTTGTGCTGAATTAATTCATGGTTACTGTTTGCGCATCAATATCCTGCCACGCAGTACAATTAAGATTCCGTGCGAAATATGCAATATTCTTTAACAAAAAGCAACAGATATCCATCTAAAATGTCGTAAAAAGCCTGCTAACATAATCCAAATCTATAAAAAGTCGATAAAACGTCCGTAGCTGTGGCACGGAGATAACATTTAAATAGAATCACTAATACCTACTTAGTGGAACCATAGAATAAGAATGTCTAAACCTCTAGAAGGCATTCTAGAAGCCTTGTTGTTGGGCGTTTTAAGCCCAAGTTTGCTTGGACGTGAAATAATTTCGCGGCGGGATTTTATAGCGCACTGGATTTTGGATTTTCAATGATGAGCCGATCATTGAAAATCCAACTGAGCGCATCCAAGCGTGTCAAAAAACACAAGCTTGAATTTTCAAATCTCGACTCCAAGCAGGGCGTCGAAAAAATCGTCTGTGCGAACCTAGGCTGGTCAGGATTATTTCCGATTGAGTCAGGCGTCTTATTATGACGGTTTAATGCCATCATGATTCCCAGAGTCAAGAGAAAGACGGAGCTATACATGACCACCATGATGAAAAACCGGTCAAGAGCGAGTCGGACTCGCGCACTAAGGGTTCCGTACCATCATAATATGCTTTCAAATTTTCACCAGCGAGCTACTTACTAGATCTCGTTCAAACCAATTTTCGGTGGAAGTTTACATGGTAATGTACATCACATATTGTTTTTAGTTTTATCATTGTCTTATTTTAGAAGTAACAGGCGGGGGGGCACATTTTACCACTTTGGAAGTGAGACACTTCCAAAGTGGTAAAATGTGCCCCCCCGCCAACTATTCAGTTTAGAAAAAAAAAATATTAGAAACCTTAATATCATTTTTGAAGACCTATCCATAGATACCCCACACGTATGGGTTCGATGAAAAAAAAAAAATATGAATTTCAGTTCTAAGTATGGGGAACGCCCAAAATTTATTGTTTTTTTTTTTTTTCTATTTTTGAAATATGTACGTATACGTATGTCACAGCCACTTGGCTGTGACATACGGACGGACAGACAGACATGACGAATCCATAAGGGTTCCGTTTTGGCCATTTGGCTACGGAACCCTAAAAAGGGATGCTACTATCTCACCCATTTTCGAACTGATACAATGATGGCATTCATAATATCATACGGCCCTTGTACAATTTTGACGAGTTATTGTAAATTCGCCATAAAGTAAATTCATCACATTTTTGTACACTCCATACGTTGAAAGTGTATTCGCCACTTGCATTAAAAATAAATTCGTCACAAGTGTTCATTATAGGTACTTACATCATTGTTGCATAAAATACTGCCAGTCGATTCTGTAAAAAGTGGGATCCAACGAAAATAAATCGTGAAAACTTAGGTGAAGTGAGTTTGTTTTTGCTAGGAATTGACACTATTGACAGCTGACTCCACGCTCACTTCACCTAAGTTTTCACTGTGAGATTTTTACAGAATAGCACACCAGCCGGTCGATTCTGTAAAAATCTCACCGTGAAAACATAGGTGAAGTGAGTTTGTTTTTGATAGGAATTGACACTATTGACAGCTCACTCCACGCTCATTCACCGAAGTTTTCACGGTGAGATTTTTACAGAATAGCACCGCAGTTTCGTTTCTATAAAGTTTTCTTATTCTGTGGTAGTCCTCAATAGTCGAGAGCGGGTAGATACACGAGTGTGACGTCAATAAAACTCAGTGAGCCGTCGCCGTCGACTTCACCATATTTAGTATCCACTTATTGGATCCTGTCAACTGTTTTATGATGGTCTAACTTGATAGGTTCAACAGTGATTTTCGATTATTAACCCAGATGTTACTAAAACAACTTTTACCAGGAAAGCCAGGAATAGGTGACCGTAATAATTAATGGGGTCGTATGAACGTCGTATGCCTGCGCACAGAAGCGGACTTAATGCCATAGGCATTTTCTACCAGTCAACCTTTGGGTGATGCAGAGACAAACAGTAGTAGGTGCAATCATGAAAATGGAGTAATAAGTATTTTAAATATAAAGATACGTATAAACCTATTAAAACTATGTTATAATATATACCTAATTACATATTATATATTTGAAAAAAATTGCTAATTTATTGCCTTATTGCTTTTGCGGAAGCTGCTGTCTAATTAGACTACACAGCTACGTATAATGTAATAATTTATCGATATTATGAACCCTCTCTAGTAATTTATGCACTAACATTAGAACAGTTAACAAAAGGGGGTTTATTTATAAACGATGCTTAAAGTTAAGAGACGTTTAAACGTCAAAAATGTATGGTTAAACACCCTTACTTAGCTATAAGCCACGTTTATGAATAAACCCCTTGAAATTCTATGGCTCACTGAAACCAAAGACCTAAGTTTTAGCAACAACCGCCAATAAACCTATTATTCTGTATCACTGCAGGGCAAAGGGTTTGTCTCATACAGAGAAGGCACGAGCATTGATCAACACGCATCATCATTTCAGCCGAAAGACGTCCACTGCTGGACATAGGTCTCCCCCAAGCACCTCCACTTCGACCGGTTCTGTGCTTCTCGCATCCAACGGGTTCCTGCGGCCTTCACAAGGCCTTTTCAAGACGCTTGCTCAAGACTAATTGGTCCAAAAAACCTATAATTTAACATTAATAATTAATGATAATATTAATAATATATTTTTCTGAAATAAAAATATTGATTTAATCATCATAGTTTTTTTTACCTAGGTATTACATAATCTTGATTATTAACATCATAGAAAAAATTAACAAAAAGGCCAACATAACACAATCATATTCAATCCATTGCTGAAAGGAATTCCATTCGATATCACATGAATATTCGTTGTCTATAACTGGGGTATGTACTGAACCGAAGACGTCAGGGCCCCATCGATCCGACCTTTCTATATTCAACAGGCCATAGCTATTCAATGAATGTAAGGACTTTATATACTTCGCTTTGTTTAATAACATCGTGTAAACATAATACATTATTATTTGTGTACCAATCGATTGATATTATATCCGCTCGTAAAGATTCTCAATAGAATATATGAATCTACAAGGGCCACTAAACGTAACTAATATAATAATAATAGCCAATTTTCCATAATACACTTTTACTAAGAGACGTCTACTAAGTGGGGCTTGTGGCTAAGTAATAACAGCCGCACAGGTCGATCGATCAGGTTAAGCTACGCTTGCCGCGGCTGGTCCGTGGATGGGACTATCTTTACATACCAAGACCCCTCCGTGCCTCGGAAAGCACGTAAGGCCGTTGGTCCCGGCTGTCATTCGTGGATCTTTGACCCCCACCTACCCAGTAACTGGGTTGTGGTGGTCAGATAGACAGTCGCTCCATGTAAAATAGGTACTGGTATTCAGTTTCATCTGGTTAGACTGGAAGCCGACCCCAACATAGATGGGAAACGGTTAGGCAACCGATGACACGTTTACTAATTATTTATCGAAAACGATAATTGCGATCGATATCACAAACAAGAAAACATTTTTATGTTTATAGTGTGAAAGCTTTTGCAAAATGTTTGTCACTCAATCACGCATAAACGGCTGAATCGGAATGTAAATTAACAACACAAACAAACAGTGATTGACACATAAAATACTTTTTATTTAGTTTTATGAGTAAGTAGCCCTTAGAATTAGAGTGAAAGCACGGGTAACAGCTATAGTTTATTTATAACTCTATAGAAATGGCTGACCAAAGACGAGAAGATTTAATCACAATATAGACTAAAACAACATTACGAAAACAGAAAAACAAACGCGAAAATTCCAACATTTCATAAAGAAGTTTCTGTTCGAAGTATCTCTTTGCCAGCGACCTACATTTTCTTACTAAATAAGTAATTCGAGACGGACCTGGGTGGCTAGTGGGCCTGTGGCTATAAATAGTAACAATATCAATAAATGGAAATAACCTACTGACCCAGACCATTTCTTTACGAAACACTGAGAATTTTCGTTTACGGGTAGGTATTGTCTACCTCGTAATTTTACCACCTCGGGGTGACTAGCAACGGACAGTCACGTAACACACTATCAGTAGTAATGGCTTTCATTTTGACAGTTCAACAAAATTCATTGTGTTGTTTACGTTGTTGAGCAGACATTTTCGAACATATCGCACCTCCGCTCAAATAGTGTTGTAAATCAAAAAAGCAAACTTTCGAGAAAAACACGTTTGAAATTTTATTATAACGTCTTTTTTCACTTCTCGGCTGTTAAATCGAAAACTAACAAAATTCGAGCTTTAAGTTTTTTGGGAAGTTACAATGGTTTTTGAAGCTCTATAAAATGGTGTATTATATCCTGAAAGCATGAAAATAAAATTGAGTTGTGAACACTGTAAGGATAAAAAAAACTAATAATTTACGAAATATTGTTTAATTAAAACGAATTAACAATAATCAACAGTTCAAAAATTAAACATTATTCGAGATAAGATTTTGAAGTTTTCTGAAACGAATGGTGCAATAAAAGATTTTTTTTTTTGAGTTGTGACATTATTTGAGCGGAATTGCGAGATCGAATTTACGTGATTTTTCAAACTTACTGTACCTAGGCTATAAATAATTAAGGTCATCTTCTTTAATTAGCAGCGTACACATGTATTTTTCCCTCTTCTATATATACTTGCACGTAATTATATAGCCTCGGTTGGAAATCCAATAAATAAATGACATTGGTTTGGAGGGGAAAGGGTAAACAAATATAATGGTCACGGTCAAGCAGTCTATGAACATCTGCAATACCAGAGGTTTCGCATCACAAGCCGACCCCAACATGGTTGGAAAAAGGCTAGGCAGATGATGATTACTTCGAAAGTACGAAAGTGAGTATAAAGTCACGTTGTCTATAACAAGTTCATAATATTTAATATTACATGTAATAAGGGTCTACCTAGACGTGCCTATACGCCAAAGTGGGCCCCCGGGAGGGGCGGGGGGATTCATGATGTCTGGTTGTCTGGTTACCTGTTGACTACTTTTATTCATTACGAAGGTTGCTACGTGCTACGCGGTCTACGCCGCTACGTGGTTCGTAGCGACGGGCTACGCTGCTACGAAGCTGTTAATTCAAATACAAGACATGACATTATTTAGATTATTTTTGTTTTATTCTTTCTTTTAAACATGTAATAATCATAGATTACAATTCGATAATGGATAACAGTTTTTTTAACAACCAATAAAATAAAATTCGAAAAATATAAAGTTTTTAAATGTGCATAATCAGATATTTGCTTAACGACAGTTATTTTACTAGCATTATTTTAAAAGACTTCAATAGTTGCTGAAACTTAGGCTACTTTACATAACGACTGTATCATAAGGCCACGTTTAATGCCTCTTAAATGAACCACGTTTTAAAACTTACTAGGTTTTATAACTGCTAATTATTTACCTCATGGAAACGACTCCAGCTATAAATGTAAAAACAGAACCATTCTCCTCACAGATTAAAAAGAGTTAGGTATCAAAGACAAAAGTAGTCCTTTCATTTTATGCTTTGAAGGGATGTTGTTAATAATGTAAAATCCTTGAACAATGTCGGGTCTTGTAGACTTTGTAGACTTTTTAACTGACCCTTTCTTTCAACTTTTAACCCTATGTCAAGTTCCTTCATACATTCACTTAGCTTGCCTTGATATTGTAGTAGTCAAAAAGGCGACTGATGAGCAAGGCTCTGCATTCAATTCCCAAAGGGCAAAGTGTGGTTGGGAAATTCTAAATAAGCCCATCATCTTTTAAGCCATCAGTTAAGGGGGCTACATGGCCTAAAGTGCGGTCACTGTCGGACTGCATAGAAAAGAAGAGAAGCGCGATGACAACGCTGGTAATTTATTGCAAAATATGAAGCAATTATCTATTTACAAAAAATCTATTGTTTGGAATAAAAAATTAAAACACTAGTGCTTTAGTATGTTGCTTGTAGAATAATCTGACAAGAAATCAGAATGATTGTATAATATGGTTTTTATTGTAAAAATAAAGTTTTTAGAGGTATCTGTATGATTTTTTTTTCGATTATCAAATTAGTTATATTATGTTTTCAACGCACTATCTAACTAGCATCCCGAAGAATACCATATATTTTTCTGATTTTGTTTACTGTAGTCGATCATATACTTTTAGGCGTTATAAAACTTGCGTTTTTTGCGTTTAGGTCCTGTAAAAAAAAATATTATTATTATAAATTAATTCCTATGATATTTTAAATAAAAGGCTGAGAAATATAGTTTACCCTAGGGAGGACATTATGTTCGTCATTAGAAGTTCTCCAAGTGATGACATAATAACAATCCAATATGGCGGATGTTAATTTAAACTTGGAAGCCTTTATCTGTCGAAAATTGTAATGTAAATGCCAAGTTCCCGGTAATCGATTTAGTTTGAATAACTTTCTTCAAAACATCGTGAGGCAACCGGCATATTCTAGAACCAAAAATTCGAAGACATGGGATATCTACCAACCCGCACTTGGGCCCGCGTGGTGGATTACAGCCACTCCTTCTCGAAGAGGGGAGGATTGTGTCCTAGCAGGAACATTATCTTAGACTGATTATGTAACTTTATTAAAACCGTTTTTCGACAAAATGAAAAGAAAACGGTACTCAGTAATATTTTCCTTCACAAAATAACGTTATTGAGCAAATGCGATTACGATATTTTAACGTTGAGAATTTGAATACACTAACTTTCCGCACAAAATGCTTACCATCTTTTATTCTGCTGGTCCAGAGTATAGTAGTATAATTATATGTATAAAATTTCTCAGAGATAGATTGCATCCCGGGGACGGACATAGGATAGTTTTTATTCCAATATTTCCACGGGATCGACACTTATGCGGGTGAAACCGCGGGGCGCAGCTAGTAATTTTTTTTTTTTTTTTTTTTTTCACTAACAAGATGGACTGTATTGTTGTCCGAAACTGGATAAAAATAAAAAATTTGCTTGTATAGATTCTATTCTTACTTCCTTTTAAATCTAAACATCAAGCAAGTACTTTCAACAAGAAACGGTTAAATAACAGATATTTCTCCTCAGAATAAAGCACGAGCCCGCTCTCCGAATTATTAACACAGCGGAATATTTTACATGACGTGAATACCTACTTAATAGCAATACTTCCATTGTTTATTCAGTTAAAGAATCTGTTATATTATAACAATGGGTTTAATTTAACAGACTATTTTCGGAATCTATCTCTCTAAGACACATTACAAAAGAGTTCACATAACAAGCAAAGAATTATTATAAATTAGTTCTACCTGAAAGTCATTTCCCGTAATTAAAAACGTTTAAAATCTAGTCGCAATCTCATCTCAGCGTCAATCAATGTCAAAAATTTGTCAAAAATGTAGGGAAATATGTATATTTGACAGATTACGACTGAGATTACGTTCTTAAAATTACGAGAATTGCCCCTCTGGTCGTCTGGCTAAAACCTATCCAGAAAACATTATGGTCTTTGAATTCCTTAAAAAAACACAGCAGCCGGTCGATTCTGTAAAAATCTCGCCGTGAAAACTTACGTGAAGTGAGTTTGTTTTTGGTAGGAATTGACACTATTGACAGCTCACTCCACGCTCACTTCACCTAAGTTTTCACGGTGAGATTTTTATAGAATCGACCGGCAGTTCTCGAGCTATAAGTTCGCTACTTAACAAACAAACATGCAGAGACGTGGAGTTTTATAAAACACATTTCTTTTTGTGTCTGCGCCTATTTGATTATGTTTATTATTTTTTTTATTTATTCCATATTCATCTGAACGAAAGCCTCTCATCCTTCGACCTTGAGCGACAACAAAAGGGTCTAAGGACTTATAAACCCTTTTACGTGAACGTTTGTATACCGGCTCCATTGCCTTGTGTAAACATTTCTTTTCAACCCCACTTGAGCATTGTTCAGTCGAATAACAACAATACTTCAAATACAGCCGGTATCTGTCCGATTACCATCTGCACAAACAAACGAAGAGAAGATTTATTCAAAATCTCTTTCTAGCATTTAGCATTGTAGATAGCTGAAAACTTGCATTATTTTGTTTGTTTTTCTTTGTGAAACCTGTAGGCAAGTAAAAACTTTAATTTAAGATGAAAGTAGTACTATAAGCATTTCTAAGGGTGGATTGTCCGAAAGGGTTACCGCTGGCCCGGAACATAAAGGGCTAAGGAAGGAACACGGGTGGGTTTTAGTCAGTACGAGTCTGACACTCCCTTCCGCTCCACCCAGAGCGGGAGGGGTCATTTGAAGATTTACCATCCGCAAAAAAAAAAAAGTGTGACTGTTGTGCTTGTCGCCCTGGCTTCGTATCCGAGGTCGGGAAAAGGGTTTTGGGGTTTTTTCCAGCAGGAATTCCTCCTAGCAGCCTGGTTACTGGATTTAAATCCGGTGTCCCGGTTAAAGGGCTTCGCAATTAAACATAACTACTACTTATACTACTCTTCTCTTCTTTTACTACTTTTATATCTATAGGTATATATAAAATATATAAATAAAAAGAAAAGTCCTGACTGATTGACTTGGACCTAGAAAGCTGAAATTTTGCACAGAGGTTCCCTTTATAATGTAGACAAGGAATAAGGAAGGATTTTTTGAAATTCAACCCCTAAGGGGGTGAATGGGGAGAGGGTGAAATTTCACGGGGACGAAGTCGCGGGCAGAAGCTAGTTATAAATAAAAAATAAGAGTTAGAGAGAGAGTTTAAATAAATAAACTTGCGAAAAGATGTTCTATGCACACCCGTTTGGAAATACGGGTTAATGGTACGTATGTTAAATTAAGTTAGCATTTATAAGTATAAACAATTATTTCCAATTCAGTTGAACTCTGCATTTGTTGTACATACAACAAAAATGTTGTCCTCCACTAACAATATAATGATAATGTCTGATGTGATTCAGGGCTAGATATAATATCTACGTAAGGCGATCAGTCTATACTGATAATTAAGGCAAGCCTAAATAATATACATTGTACAGACGCCAGCACATCAAATTTCTTTAATATATTTTCAACTTTATTGCCAAAGAATAACGTTCAAAATTGATTGAGAAAATTTGACAGTTTCGGGTATCTTGATGTGGTGGCGTCTGTACATTTGTGAAGTACTTAAGCGGGGGACAAAGACCTATCGTCTGCAGAACAGAATTTCAGTGACAAATCCATTAATCTTGTAGATGTTTTTTTTTTATCCATAAAAGTGAATTTTCTGTAGGAATACGGAAAATGTGTAGAAAGTTTAGCGTGTGAATGTGAATGGCTATAAAAGTCGGGGAAGACCATAGACACGATGGATGGGTGACTAATGGTGATGACTGTGTGAATGATGACATGGATAGAAAGAGGGTGACTATCGAGATGACGGCTGATAGAAAAGTTTTGAAGAAATAGCCATGATGCGCGCACCCCAAATAAATGCAGGAGGGCAGGAGTAGTGATGAGCGTTGAATGAACGAACTAGTTAATTCGACCGTCGACGTACTGTGAACGAATCGACGGTTCACCAACAATCCATGGACTAGTCGAATCCGTAGACGTCTCAACAGCAATCAACGACTAAACTGAATGCGACTATCGACTCAAAAACTTAGGCAAGTAACACAAATTCATTCGTCCTTAGAAATAACATAACCGCTCAAACATAAAATCATCGCCATCACCGTAGTAGACTTCGTTGCAAATCGTCTGCATAACCAAGTCGACGCATAAACTAGTCGACGAATTCAACTAGTTGATGGACTAGTCGATGAACAAAAATGGACGGTCTAGTTTCGTTAACGCAAAATGCGTCGACGACCCATCTCTAGGCAGGAGAATGATGAAGAGAAGATATGTTTTTATGCTATGACGCGTTGAAACAAATGAATGGCAATGCAAAGTTTTGCAACGGTGTCAAGGTGTGAGAATGACCATGGCTTCTTCTATGGTTTGGCATGGTTTTGCATTTCCTGGTCAATGTATTTAAACAGTCGCGACGCGACTCTAGAAGAACAATTTCTATGAAAACTTCAAGTAAATGCTTTTACCAGAATCGCGTCGTTCCGTCGCGTCGCGCCTGTTTGTGTGAGCCTTGCGAATTTGCGATACTACGTCTCTATAATGCGGTATTTTTCCATCACGCCAAATTCCAATTCACCTTTTAGATTCGCGAAATCTAATGCAAATCCAACGGCCAAAATTGGTTCAATCTTTCGACTTTAGCAACATAAAAATGTACGAACGTATTTTATATGTAAATTTCCTTGCTAACGTGAAATAAAATATAAATTGTGTCAGCTGCATATTTTCTCAAGTTTACGAAGTTCAGTACTGAAGAGGTTTGCGAAAGGAGGACTAGAAACTACTCAGTCGCTGACAAAGTATTCTTGTACTTAGTGTTTTGTTCCTCAAGTTAAAGTTTTGTTAATAAAATGTTTTATCAAAAAGTACCGCTTGTTTAATATTCTAATTGTTCTTGTAGGTATGCTTGCCGTTCTATTTTATTACTTTTAGATGAGGTAGGTACCTATTTTATGGAAATATGAGGGACGGACCTTATTTAAAAAAAAAACAAATTAGTAAGCCAGCTTCAGTGTGCACCTGCTAAATTTATTTTATTGCGATTTGATACCTAATACATACCTAGTTTATGGTTCACTGTGAATGGAACACTGACCACACACCAACCCTTCCTAGATATGAACAAACTAATCAATCAACCTCATCAACCTATTGTCGCCATCAAACCTCCGCTGGTAAGTATCTCGTGACGTCACACGTCATGACGAGACCGCCCGACAGACAGACGGAGTCAATTTATCACGGCATGAGACAGAATAGATTGGTACAGAAGGCTGGGTCCATACAATGAACGCAAATAGGCGCCTACACACGGCAATCTCGAACAAAGAACACCTAGTCTTCTCTTAATTCTCTCCGAGTGCTTACTATTCTTTCTTTCGCTTACCTATCTACTGTTTCTTGTGCTACCCTAATATTGTCAGTGAAAACTTATAATTGGCCTTCTATCACTAACTGTCAACTATCTGTATCCTAGCTGTAAGTTTTCTTAAGAAATAAAATAAAATAAAGTAAAGACAAGTCGCAGTCTCGCGGTGTAAGTTGTAGACGAGGAGGGTCTAACTAGAGGGCGTTCTAATCCGAACTCTGCGTTGGTTTGGGATACATTAGGAGATAAACACTATTTTCATATTTAAGAGAATAGAAAAAAGAGCAGGAAGTCCTCTCGGAGAACTAGGTCATCATAATGTAACAGAAATAGTATCAATTCTAGAATTCTTAGGTATAATTACGAGATTATTATTACTGAATATGCCTTTTATTGGTCTCTACCTAGAATACCTACGTACGTAGAAGCGTGTCTGTGTGTGTGTGGGTTTTTGCTCGTTGTACGAAGCCGACCTTCTGTACCTATCTACTCTGTGGCATACCTTGCCCATGACCTTGTCGTCTGATCGATACGCATTAGTCCTGACGAACGATTTGTTGTACGACACACGACGCCCGACGCAAACGTACCGATTATAATATGGTGAATTGGTGATTACTTGTACTTTTTTTTTCCAATATCAGCTTACCTTTCTTATTCGCTTACGTTCCTGTCCTCTGTCCACAGCATCGAAAAGTTGACCGGGAAGATTTTAGCCCCCTTCCTGGTTGACTCTCAAGTGCCGTGCTTGGCCGACGCGGTGAACGCATGGAAAATGGCTTGCCCGGATACAGATCGGCTTGCGAACCCATCTTTCCAGAGGCAGTGGGATGAGCCGCTCTGCAGGTTGGTACGGAATAATCCTATTAATACGTCCACCAATACTGCTGAGCGTGCCCGCCTGCTGGCTGTGGAGGAGTGGGAGTCGGGCCTCTGGCTTCAGACGCTACCGTCACCCTACATAGGCACTTTGCTGGGTGACACCACCTTCCGGCTCGCTACTTGTCTGCGTCTGGGCGCCCCTTGCGTGGCTCCGCATCGCTGTCAATGCGGTGAAGGTGTCGACTGCCTCAGACACCATGGCTTATTCTGCAGTAAAAGCGCAGGCCGGATAGCAGGGCATGCTAGCATCAATGACATCATCCGTCGTGCTCTTGTCACCGCCGCCGGGGTGCCAGCTGTTTTAGAAACCAATGGCTTGGCACGCGACGATGGGAAGAAATCAGACGGAATGACCATAATGCCTTGGAAGGTAGGTAGGCCTTTAGTGTGGGATGCAACGTGTGTCGACACCCTTGCGCCATCCCATCTTCCAAGCACGGTGAGCTGTGCTGGGGCGGCTGCTGCAGGTGCGGAAAACCTCAAACGGCGCAAATACTCCAATCTCTTTGGAACTTATATGTTTGAGCCGTTTGGGTTTGAAACACTAGAGCCATGAGGCCCGAGTGCCCACTTATTATTTCGAGACATCGCCAAGCGGTTGGTCGACTCTTCACGTGACCAGAGGGCTGGCCTATTTTTTGGCCAAAGGATCAGCATTGCCATACAACGTGGCAATTTGGCGTGGCAGGTTTGGTGTGTAGAGGCCATTAATAACCGACGAAAAAAATTTCTAGGTTTCATGTACAGTCAACAAAAGAGATAAGTATGCAGGATCGTCGGATATAGTCGTAGTTTAGTAAGAAACCGATGGATGTTCTCGAATAAAATTTAATTTTATTTATAGAAAACAAACAGCTCATAATATCAAATTAAATTACAGTCGACAACATCCATAGGTTTCTTACTAATCTTCAACTATATCCGATGATCCTGCATACTTATCATTATCTCTTTTGTTGACTGTACCTACTAAATCCATGGTAGCAAATTGCGCGTCGGTGTCCTTGCCATCCTGTACGTCTCATTGCCCTCGAATCTATGTCACTGAACCTGAACACATGTGAGCTTATGTCGTGTATGTAGATTAGCCTGGAGGCCAAAAATAAAGATGTAAGTACCATCTATTTGATCGCCCAGAGGACACGGTGGAGCACACGGTGGAGGTCTGCCCCGCTTGGGCGGAGCACCGCCGTGTCCTCGTAGAGACGATCGGCAGCGGCGGCGACCTCTCGCGCCCGGCCCTGGTGCAAGCCATGGTCTGGGGCGAGAGGGAGTGGGAGGCAGTCACCTCCTTCTGCGAAGCAGTCATGCTAGCGAAGGAGGTGGCGGGACGGCTCAGGGAGAGAGCCTCCCGTCCCAGCCGCCGCGGGAGACGCTCCGCGCGTCGGGAGCCGCGCGACGACTCCCGGCCACCGTAGGCGCGGGCCTGCGGGCGATGAGTTCCTCACCGTCCGATCAGGACCAGGCCCGTGCCGGACGGCGCGTACGTGTTCCACGCGCGCCTCAAAGAGATGTCAGCATCGAGGAGGGGCCCCATAGGGCCGAAGCCTGCCGGGTCAGCGGGATTGTCCGAAAGGGTTACCGCTGGCCCGGAACATAAAGGGCTAAGGAAGGAACACGGGTGGGTTTTAGTCAGTAAGAGTCTGACACTCCCTTCCGCTCCACCCAGAGCGGGAGGGGTCATTTGAGATTTCCCATCCGCAAAAAAAAAAAAAAAGTACCATCTATTTGCTTGTTGCAAGCGTGATATAAGGCTGCAGGATAGCTCTATCTATCCATATGATGTCAAATGATAATCAAAGGAAATCGAACTTAAGCAAATTGGATGGCCGTCAAAACGCACGAAACTTTCAAAAACCTGTTGAAACAAAAAAAACTGGCCAAATGCGAGTCGGACTCTCACACGAACCCTTCGTGTGAGAGTCCGACTCGCATTTGGCCAGTTTTTTTTATTAAAATCATCATTGATATGTAAAAACCCAAATCACACATACTTTTATTGAATTTCTTCATATGCTTTTCAGTTGCGTTAAATGTAGTTACAAAAACTGGCCAAGTGCGAGTCGGACTCGCACACGAAGGGTTCCGTACCACAAGGCAAAAACACCAAAAAAAAAACAAGTTTGTTGTATGGGAGCCCCCTTATATATATTTTATTGTGTTTAGTATTTGTTGTTATAGCGACAACAGAAATACATCATCTGTGAAAATTTCAACTGTCTAACTATCACGGTTCATGAGATACAGCCTGGTGACAGACGGACAGACGGACACCAGAGTCTTATTAATAGGGTCCCGTTTTACCATTTGGGTACGGAACCCTAAAAACGGGTTAGTAACATCTACGCAGAGCAGAGAGAGAGCAGTGATGGCCAAGTGGTAACGGCCGCGACTTACGAGTTGTAGGTCGTAGGTTCGAACCCAGACAGGCGCTTTACTTTGTGTAAATTATTTCATCACCACTGCTCTCAAAAACGGTGAAGGAAAACATCGTGAGGAAACCGGCATGTCCTAGAACCAAACATTCGAAGACATGTGACATCTACCAATCCGCACTGGGCCCGCGTGGTGGATTACGGCCCACTCCCTCTCACCGAGAGGAGGCCTGTGTCCCAGCAGTGGGAACATTATAGGCTGATTATGGTAACATCTACGTGGCTGTCTTCTGTTAATATTTGCTTGGTCGCCATTAGCCGGGTCTGAGAAGTTGGTGTAACTTCCACGGTCTCATTAAAAAGACAATTAAGTCACGAATTGCGTTGCTGATGTTCATACTTTTTTTTATCGGCGATAAAATTCGCCAGGGCTTAGCAAAGAGATTAATCTTTTTTGATTAGGTACGAAAAACTTTGTTTGTGAGAGGTCAGATTTTGTTTTTGCGCTTAGTTTAATAAAGCAAAAGTTAGGATAAGCTTATCGTATTATGTAGGTACCTACCTAAGCAATTTTTCAATAGTCACGGTTATGGGATAACTGTTTTCAATAATCACGGTTATGTGATAACTGTTTAATATTATAAAGGCGAAAGTTTGTGAGTGTGTGTGTGTGTGGGGGTGTGTTTATATGTTTGTAACTTCTTCACGCTCAAACGGCTGGACCAATTTTGATTAAATTTTGTATGGAGGTAGCTGACACCCTGGATTAACATATAAGCTACTTTTTATCCCGATATTCCCACGGGACCGACATTTACGCGGGTAAAACCGCGGGGCGCAGCTAGTATCCAATAAAAAAATACTTTCCATACCTCGATCAACAATAAACCGATTTGAACCATCAAATAAATCACACTGCTTGAAAACCAATAACGAGAGTAATCTCATATAAAAAGGTAGGTACTTATAATAAATCCTTTAACCTTAAAAGGTCATAAGATCTTGAAGAAATATTGCCGCCTCGCAACATCTCTCTGTGAAAACTGCTAACGAGTTGAACACTACGTGAAGTGACGTCAATACTTCAACAGGTAACAAGCTATAACTTTATATCTAGTTTTTTTTTAAGTACCAGCTAATTTTATTTTATTCCGGCGACTTCGTCCGCGTGAAATTTCTTGTTATAACATAATATAATTTTAAGCGCATAGAAACTAACAAATTTTACATCGTAATATGAGTTTATGAGAGCAGTGGTGGCCAAGTGGTGACGGCCGCGACTTACGAGTTATAGGTCGTACGTTCGAACCCAGACAGGCGCTTTACTTTGTGTAAATTATTTCATCACCACTGCTCTCAAAACGGTGAAGGAAAACATCGTGAGGAAACCGGCATGTCCTAGAACCAAAAATTCGAAGACATGTGACAACTGCCAATCCGCACTGGCCGCATCCGCGCGGTGGATTACGGCCCACTCCCTCTCACCGAGAGGAGGCCTGTGTCCCAGCAGTGGGAACATTAAAGGCTGATTATGGTATAGGTAGTTTTCGTATGGAGAAGAATGGGCAAGAAACTCCACCGTTACTCTTTTAAAATTATTCATGTTGTCAGCACTTCGAACCTCATTCAACCGACCGCACACAATTCGAATCGAACTCGAATATATTTTAAGCAATTGCGTGTAGAACCCTAGGACCCTTGACTGGCACGAACTACGTAACTACTAAGTACGCTTGCTGATTGGCTACTCTATTCAACACAGCTTTGGCACTAATTGTTCTAGGAATAAGTCATCAGCTTGAATCAAACTTAAGTCTTAAATTAATTAATGATTCGAAGGACTCAATGATAAACGAAGACCAACTGTTCATTCACCCTGCTCCAACAGAAAGTATGAAGTTTTAAACACCGCGATTATTTTCAAAAAAATCCTAATAGCTTATTTGTGTAAAAAAAATGGTATTTTATTATTGAATAGCCTCCATTTTTCACCTTAAAGGGTTTCTAGAATAAAGAGCACGTACGCAAGCGATATTGACTCATTTGTTATTTCACAGTTGTACTATAAAAGAGATTTCTCTATCGACATTCTGAATTTATGGTTTGAACGTCAGATATTTTTGTTATTTACGAAAATAATAAAAATGTTAAGAGTGCCTACTGCAACTATTTGCTTTATGTTACCGAGGTTAAATTTTCCTACACTTTCTTTCTCGGCATGTATTATTTGTAAACACATTATTCGATATGTCTTTACAATAATACATTGGTGTTGCTATAAAAATAACTTTAATAAACGAAATAGCAGAGAAAAATGACAGAACACCACGAAAACAAAAGTACATGTCAATTTCATTAGATGGCTAAAAAGTCTTTTACATCACACTAATATTATAAAGGCGAAAGTTTGTGAGTGTGTGTGTGTGTTTATACGTTTGTTCCTTCTTTACGCTAAAACGGCTGGACCAATTTTGATAAAATTTGGTATAGAGGTAGCTGACACCCTGAATTAACATGTAGGCTACTATTTATCCAGATATTCCTACGGAATCGAAACTTACGCGTGTGAAACCGCGGGGCGCTGGTAGTAATAAAATGAATAAATAAACGTAAATAACGCAATGACTGTTGGTGAACTGTCCAAATGAAAGCCATTGCTACTATTAGTGTTTTAAAAATTACCCAATAGGCCTCCAAACTACAGTGATGTAAACACAGATATAGGTGTATGTATATCTATGGATGTAAACTAATCAAAATATATGACGTAACTTAATTTAAATTCCAAAATTCCGATGTAGAAATTTTTAAAGGGAAGTATATATTTTTCTCTGTACCATAATAATATTTTATTAAATTATAAAGGAGTTGCGGCCATTTTTCTGATTTAAGTATATTAATTAATAGATAATATCAATTTATTTTTTAATTTTAGAATATTTTGCTCTACAGTACCTATGGTTACCAATTACCATGCGACTAAACTGACAAAGACATGGATTATAGGATTATAGACGAAATCCAAATTCTTAAAACTTTTACTACTAAGCACGAGTGATCAAAGCGTAGTACCTATTCTTCTATACAGCCATACTATGGAGCGCGAGAAGATAATTAAAAAATATCTGTCTCTCGACGGTCCTCATTCCTCAGTAGGTCGGTGGGGAACTCCGGACTGACTTAGAATGTCTTCCTTGACCCAATATTTGCTCTACAAAATCTAATTAATCCGCTCGGCTGAAGAACAAACGGATGCTAAGCAGATAGACAATAATAGACACCAAACATTATACCTATTAAAAGTTCCAACGAGAAGTAAAGAAAAATACATAGTACACAAACTTACACCTTCTTCCCTTGGGTACGCAGAAACTACAAAACGCCACTTGTCGATCCTTACATAGGTAATTGTTTTGCTTTGTTTAGGTTCTGTCTGACGGTCGCGTAGACGCACGCTGCCGGTTGCGAATACTGCGCACCTTTTTTTTTTTTTTTTTTTTGCGGATGGGAAATCATCAAATGACCCCTCCCGCTCTGGGTGGAGCGGAAGGGAGTGTCAGACTCTTACTGACTAAAACCCACCCGTGTTCCTTCCTTAGCCCTTTATGTTCCGGGCCAGCGGTAACCCTTTCGGACAATCCCGCTGACCCGGCAGGCTTCGGCCCTATGGGGCCCCTCCTCGATGCTGACATCTCTTTGAGGCGCGCGTGGAACACGTACGCGCCGTCCGGCACGGGCCTGGTCCTGATCGGACGGTGAGCTACCCATTACTCTCCGCCCGCAGGCCCGCGCCTACGGTGGCCGGGAGTCGTCGCGCGGCTCCCGACGCCCGGAGCGTCTCCCGCGGCGGCTGGGACGGGAGGCTCTCTCCCTGAGCCGTCCCGCCACCTCCTTCGCTAGCATGACTGCTTCGCAGAAGGAGGTGACTGCCTCCCACTCCCTCTCGCCCCGGACCATGGCTTGCACCAGGGCCGGGCGCGAGAGGTCGCCGCCGCTGCCGATCGCCTCTACGAGGACACGGCGGTGCTCCGCCCAAGCGGGGCAGACCTCCACCGTGTGCTCCACCGTGTCCTCTGGGCGATCCTGGCAATGGTGACACCCGGGCGTTTCCTCCCGCCTGATGATGTGCAGGAACCTCCCGAAACTTCCGTGTCCGGTGAGGACCTGCGTCAGGCGGTAGGTGAGGGCGCCGTGGCGCCTCCCTAGCCACTCCTCAAAGAGGGGTCTTATCGCCGCTATCGCGGCGTGCCCTGCGCTGGGTTGCGACAGTCGTTCCTTCCATGTCGCCATGAGATCGCGCCGGAGCTCAGTCCGCTC
Organism: Oligia fasciuncula; assembly: GCA_963082905.1. Classification (NCBI taxonomy): domain Eukaryota; kingdom Metazoa; phylum Arthropoda; class Insecta; order Lepidoptera; family Noctuidae; genus Oligia; species Oligia fasciuncula. The sequence continues at coordinate 19,194,647 of OY720397.1, forward strand.
CGCAGCGATTTGCCGCGGAAGCGGAACTTCCCCCCGGCTTAGTGCCTCCGCGCGCCACTCATAGACGCGCGCGAGGACTATCGCCTCCAGATCCCATGGCGGCAGTCCGGCAATGAGGCTTGCCGCCTCGCCAGAGATCGTGCGGTAGCCCCGGATAAGCCTTATGGCTACCACCTTCTGGGGCGCGTTCAGGTAGTGGGCGGCTCGCCGCCGCAGTGAACGCGCCCACACCGGGGCCCCGTATAGGGCCATGGACCGCACGACCCCCGCGTAAAGCCTCCGGCAGGAGGCGTTTGGCCCCCTCAGGTTGGGCAAGAGCCGCTTGAAGGCGGCCCCGGCCCGTTCCAGTTTGGGGGCCAAACGTCGGAAATGCTCGACGAAGTTCCACCGGCTGTCGAGGACGAGACCCAGGTACCTCATCGTTGTCTCGACGCCGATGTGAACCCCTCCTACCGTTAGTTGGGATCCCGATGGTGGCGCGTTCCGGGGCCCATGAAACGACATGGCCTCGGACTTGTGCAATGCCACCTCCAGACCCAACTGCCGGATCCTCTCCACGACTATCGCAACCCCGCGTGTCATCGCGTCGGCCGCCGCCTGATGCGACCTCCCCTGCGCCAGGACCAGCGTGTCGTCAGCGTAGCAAACCACGCTGACGCCCTCAGGGAGGTCGGCCCGCAGCACCCAGTCGTAGCCGATGTCCCACAGGAACGGCCCCACGACCGATCCCTGTGGGACACCGCACGACATCTCTCGCCGGTTCCACTCCCCATCGCGACCGGGGTAGCTGACGGCTCTGTCCGTCAGATACGCCTCGACTATTCGACGGAGGTAGGGCGGCACCCGGTGATACCGGAGTGCCTCCACAATGCAGCTCCAGGGCAGGGTGTTGAACGCGTTGGCGATGTCGAGTGACACCGTACTGCGCCCCTGCGGTGCTATTCTGTAAAAATCTCACCGTGAAAACTTAGGTGAAGTGAGCGTGGAGTCAGCTGTCAATAGTGCCAATTCCTAGCAAAAACAAACTCACTTCATCTAAGTTTCCACGGTGAGATTTTTACAGAATCGACCGGCTTCAGGGTAATTGCGCAACACACTAAAGTAGGAATGGCTATCATTTTGACAGTTTAACTACATTCATTGCATTATTTAAGTAAGTACGTCGTTGAGCAGACGATTTTTTGGAATATATGAAGCAATGGATTAGCAATAGCTTTCAAAATGATTCAAATTGTGATTGATAGTTTTTTGCGCAATCGCAAGGGTGCAGATCTTTCTGTAGAACACCAATAAGGTTGCAAAAATATCGATGTATCATAATAAATGTATTATCTTACTTTTGTATCGTAGTTATATTACAAGTAAAAATATATTAATTATTAATTCAGTAAAGTACGTATTCTTGAATATTGTAATATCAAAAAATATTATTGAAGTTATTTCCGAATACCTTCCGTCAAATAGTTAAATATTAAAATGGTAGAACGGACAGTCGGATTTTGTACTAAGTAATTATTTATTCAATAGTCCGCAGGAAATAATATTATAAGTAGGTAGGTACTGAGTTGACATGGTAAATGAGGTGTCTACAATGTCTCGGAATTATCGCACACCGACAAACACCACAGCAATTAGATTATTATGGAAGCATAAACAACACGTAATTTATACTTTTATGTATAAAACCTTGTTCATTTAAGTATTTTCTAAATTAGTTACACAGATTGTGGGAGAAAATTGTGGTCGCATTAGATACAAATCTACGTATGCACACGTTCGCGCACGTACGAGTACCTTTGTGGCTGGCGTAGTAGGTACCTACTTGGTCCATTTTGGTTTGTTTTGTTTTTTATTGAAATGAAATGATTTTGAAATGAAATGAAATGATTTTATTTTTTGTAAGTAGGTTTGTACAAACACTTTTACACGTCAATCATGTTTTTTTTTTTTAAACTAGATGAAGTCGGCGTTTCCTATCTGACTACTCTGAGAAGAAAGGCCGAAACAAACTCAGAGGTCACAGTCTCTTTTAAAGTCCAGACATAATCTTGGTCAGGTTATATGAAGACCATGTAGATCGATATTGCTGAATGGAACCGCTCGTGACCTCGATCACGCCTGATGGAAAACGATGGACGAGGTACTATGATGGAACAAGCGTGCTCAGAAGATGTCTAAGGCACTGGAACTCCCACACATCGACGTAACACAGCAGGCTGCTTGATGTGGGAGGGTGGTCGCATAGCAGGCAGGCGTTAGCCCTACCACCGCAAGGGAAGAATTGGCCATCCAAATAAGGTGTTGGGTTTGGTGTGACTATCCCGTTTAGTAACTGGCGGAACTAACTGCGCTACATGAGGAGGCTTCTTCATGCATCCCAAAACAGCGGAAGTGTAACTGTAATTTAAGCAGTTTTAATTATTTTTGGGAACAAAATTGGGAACAAACTACTTTCATGAGCATCAATTCAGCTACACATTGTATGTACAGACGCCAGCACATCAAGTTAATACAATCTGTCAGATTTCTTTAATAGATTTTCGACTTTATTACTAAAGCATAAGGTTCAAGGTTGATTGGGAAAATCTGACAGTTTCGGGTAGGTTGACCTGCTGGCGTCTGTACCTATATGCGTAAAACAACTTGTAGTAAAGGGTGGTTTTATTCGAGACAGCCACGACAATCCATGTCTTATGACAGTCCGCCAACTTGACAGTGACAGTTGACATAGGTACTACAATATAAAGTTACCCTAAATTAAAGTAACATTAATATTGATATACATAAGGAAAGACAGGAAGAAAATAGCTTAAGATTTGAATTGAATATGACATTGCATAACTTGACATTTAATAATAACATGTTCCATTTAGTTGATATTAACAATTATGTTAGTAATAATTTCTATTTGACAAAAGATAGATATAACATTGTTATGTACTATCTTTCTGACTATTATAAAAGACAGATAGCTGTGTCGCTATCTTATTTTTTTTCTATTACAGCCAAAAATTTGGCTAAACAACTTGCTTCTTTTGAGCAATGCAATGACATTATAAATAATTCTGCCAATAATTTGGTCACTATTAATGACATTGCTAATAATTTAAATTAGAAATTAAGACAATAGAGGCAACCTCTAGCTATAATGTACGCAAAAAAAGCTTAAAATCAGTCAATAGTATCAACCTAGTGCATCAAAATATTCAAGGATTTATGAACAAAGAATTAGAAGTAGAATTATTTATGAATTTTAATAGTATTGACATACTTTGTATAACAGAACATTGGCTGAAAAGCCACCAGTTCTTGTTCAATTTTAATAATCACCAGGTTGGTAGTTCGTTTAGCAGAACAAATGCTATACATGGTGGCTCATTAATTTTAGTAAGTAACCAGCTCAAATTTAAAGATCGTATAGATATTGTGAGCCTATCAGTTGAGCGTACGGTTGAAATTGCCTGTGTAGAATTGGAGCACTCTATTGTATTAAGTGTGTATAGACCCCCTTCAGGATTGTATGACTGCTTTGAAAAGGTAATGGATGAAGTGTTACACAGGATTTGTAACTCAAACAAGTCCGTTATCATTTGCGGTGATTTTAATGTCAATTTATTAGAAAACTCAGGTTCTTGTAGTAAAATTTTAAGTCTGTTTCAGTCCTACAATCTTCTAAACCTATTTTTGGAGCCCACAAGAATAACCCCTACTAGTGCCACATGCCTAGATAATATATATACAGATATTATACCAAGCCACAAAGAAATTATAACTTTACTAGATTCTGATCATTGCGGGCAAAGGATTACTATTCAAAATCAAAACAAAAAAGTGGCTAAAAAGGATATCACTGTTAACCCCAAAACTGCAAGTCGCTTGGAGGCTTTTAAAGTTAAACTCATTGATAAATTACCAGTTTTGTCTATTCATGCTGATCCTAATCATCTTTATGATAATTTTTTTAATGTATACTGTAAACAATTTGATTCCACCTTTATTCCCAAGACTATTTCGGTTAATAGTAATGCATCGTTCAGTGATTGGGCTACCATTGGTATTCATAAAAGTAGAACACGGCTTTATGAACTGTACAATGAAAGGACTTATATTAACACTGATGAATTTAATTTGTATGTTAGAAATTATTCAAAATTATTTAAAAAAGTTTGTTATATGGCCAAGTCACGTTATTTGAGTTCAAAGATTAAAAACAGCAGTAATGTAATTAAAACGACTTGGAATATTATTAATAGTGAAACGGGAAGATCTAGTAACCGAAATACTGACTACAGCCTGTCTATTAATGACAACATAATAAAATCAGACACACAAGTCGCCGAGGCATTTGAAAATTTCTTTTCAGATATTCCCGTTTCAACTACTAAATCACTAAACTCATCACCTTCTGTTGCTGAGTCTTAGCTTAAAGAAAATGTTAATGGTTGCGATTCAGAATTTCATTTTGAATATATTACCTGTAGAGATATAATTAAAACCTTTCACACTTTAAATGTAAAAAAGACTGCAGATCTGTGGGGTAATTCTGTAGAAGTAGCCAAGTCTATTATTGACATTGTAGCGCCTACTCTAGCTATTATCTTTAATAGTTGTATTGACAATGGGGAGTTTCCTGACCTTATGAAAAATAGTAAAATAATACCTTTGTTTAAATCAGGTAGTACATCAGACCCCACAAATTATAGACCTATTTCTGTACTACCTACCTTTAGTAAAATTTTTGAGAAATTAATTTTAGACCAAATGCAAAGATTTTTTAATAAACATAAATTATTACATAGCAAACAGTTTGGTTTTACAAGGGGTCGTTCAACTACTGATGCCGGCGTTGAACTATTAGGACATATTTATAATGCATGGGAAGATAAATGCGATGCCTTGGGCATCTTTTGTGATTTGTCCAAGGCATTCGATTGCGTTCTTCACGAAACGTTAATCAGGAAACTCCGCCACTACGGGATCCGAAACACTGCTCTGGATCTTCTTATTTCATACTTGAGTAAAAGGATTCAGAGCGTTGACGTTAATGGAAAAAGATCACCCGGATCTATAGTAACAATGGGAGTCCCACAGGGCTCAATTCTTGGTCCTTTCTTGTTTCTCATTTATATTAATGACTTGCCGTACCTCATAAAGGATCATCATGATATAATGTTGTTTGCAGATGACACTTCTCTTTTGTTTAAACTTAAACGTCAGCAGTTGGTTACTGACGATGTAAATAGCGCGATCTCGAAAGTAGTCCACTGGTTCAATGTTAATAATTTGCTTCTAAACGAGAAGAAAACCAAATGCATTAAGTTTACGCTACCCCACGTAAGGCAGGTGAAAACTAATGTGTTGATAAAGGGCGAGGAATTGAATCCTGAAGACAACACAGTATTCTTGGGCATAACTTTGGATGCTAAGCTTCAGTGGGGTCCACATATACATAAATTGTCAAAAAAGCTAAGTTCTGCAGCATACGCTGTTAGAAAAATTCGAAATTTAACTGATATAGAGACTGCCCGTTTAGTGTACTTTAGCTATTTTCATAGTGTAATGTCGTACGGTATTCTATTGTGGGGAAATGCCGCCGATATTCAGACTATCTTTGTTTTGCAGAAGCGAGCTGTTCGATCAATTTATAAATTAAGTCCGAGACACTCTCTCAGAGACAAATTTAAAGAGATTAATGTAATGACTGTGCCTTCTCAGTACATTTATGAAAATCTTTTATATGCCCATAAAAATATAAAATTGTTTAAAAAATACAGTGATATCCATAATATAAATACTAGAAACAAACACAAATATGTTGTACCTACAACCAGGCTCAAGAAAATAGGTGGCTCGTTCAGATGCCAATGTATACGCTTTTACAATAAACTACCAAGCCACGTTCAAGATCTAAGCCTTAATAAATTCAAATCTTTCATTAAACGTAAGTTGTGCCAGAAAGCCTTTTATACCGTTAAAGATTATATTGAGGACAAAAAGGCTTGGGATTGAGCTGCTTCCAATTTCTGCATTTTGAATGATTTTTTTCTTTTTTATATACACATTGACATTGATGAATATTTTTTTTTTTAAACAATGACATTTGCTTACTTTGTAAAGTATTATATTATTTTTTCATTGTGAATGTGAAGACGATGTGGGTCATTTTACATACTTATATATATTTTTTTTATTATTCTCTCTGTTCTGTTTTTTTTTATCATGGTCTGGCAGTTTGAGTAATTTATGTGGCCTACCCAAATGTCCTTTCTTTGGTATTGTTCGTCGAATCGTTGAGCTCCTTAAGTCTTGAGTTGAGCTGCACGATTTTTGACAAATGCGTGCACTGACTGGACAGGTCCTCTCAATCTGTGTGGTTCTTTCCTCAAAAGACCACCTCAGACATCGATCTACATGGTCTTCATATAACCTGACCAAGATTATGTCTGGACTTTAAAAGAGACTGTGACCTCTGAGTTTGTTTCGGCCTTTCTTCTCAGAGTAGTCAGATAGGAAACGCCGACTTCATCTAGTTATAAAAAACATGACTGACGTGTAAAAGTGTTTGTACAAACCTACTTACTTACAAATAAATCATCAATCATTTCATTTCAAATCATTTCATTTCATTTCATTTCATAGGCCAGAAACTTCCAAATAACGATATATCAACATTTACTAACTATGTATATAATATAAGAGAACCATTAAACACATCAAACGTGCTGCAGTGCCGTCTGATTGATCACACAATCTATTTGAAATTTTGACATGGCTGCGAAAAATAAAATATAAAAATAAAATAAAGTAAATAGGTATCGCTGGGAACTTTTTCAATTTTGTGGCAGCCCTTTTAAAGGCTCGGCCTTGTCGACCTTAGCCGATTTTTTTTTTAATTCAACGAAGATTGGCATACCTCGCGGCTTCGGGCCGTTTACCTCAAGATACCTAAATATATTACATTAAAATGTAAACATTTATGTTACTTTGATATATTATGAATAGGTTACTAGCCCAACCTGTCTGTACATAATATTTTCATCTTAAAACAAAACTATTGGGAAAAAATTTGAGTCTGGCTTTTTAACCCCGACAAAAACAGAGGGGTGTTATAATTAACAGGACTTCTTTATTAAGTTAGAATACTTTTGACAGCCATGAGTTCCTGACAGTGGGGCACAGGCGCGGCGGCTAGTTGACGCGGCAGTACGGCCCTGAAGTATTAAGAGTAGGCAAGTCTATTGATTGGAGTTTTAGCTGTTTATGATTTAATCATTCTTGGTTTGATGTTTAATACTACTACAATTTTATTGGGCCCTGAATTACGCCTTGCTGTAAGTTCAATAGGGACACCAATTGGCACCCAATAATCTGTCAAATTTCTTTAATAGATTTGCAACTTTAACGCTAAAGCTTATGGTTCAAAGTTGATTGAGAAAATTTGAGTTTCAGGGTAGCTTGATGTGCTGACGTCTGTAAGTACTTAGTACTTATCATCCTAATTAATATCAACGAGCAAATCATATTACTTAATGTCAAGCTTTAGATACTACAGGATTACCTACCGAAGTCGTGATTCCAGTGAACTAATAGGTGACATTGAGATTGAAATTCAAAGCATCTAGTGTAACTTTGGTATTCGAGTATTTCGCCATAGTCCTAGTTAAAAGGGTGTGTACACACAAAGGTAAAACCTTTTAACAAAGTAATTGGGTCGGCTGGTGGAATCGTGGCCCCCGGGCCTTATTGCTCCTTAGCGCGTTGTCTCACTATAAAGGAAAAGTTTGATTGTACTTTAACATTGTTTATGGTATTAGGGCCACAGTTTTGTCCGCGTGAATGTTTATAACTCCACGAAATTAAAGTGCGGCAAAATGTCGAAAAAATCTATTTCGTATCAACAATGTTCTGATTTTACACCCGAATGACTGAAACATGGGGCAAATCCATAATTACTTTAAATTCTATTCAAATTAAAACCTAGACGAATCCTCTTACTCACCTCTAATGTTTAAGTCTTGTCTAAGCTAAAAAAACTGGCAAATGCGTAATAGCTACCACACTACAAACAAATATAATAGACAGAAAAAAAAAACTAGCTCAACAAAAAAGACCCAAACTCACCTTTCTAGTCGACAATTTTTAAAAATTCGTCTACCCTCGCGACTCTAGTTTGCGGTCGCACAAATCCTCTGAGAACACACCGGTAATTAGTTTTAGTTTTTAATTGGCACTAGTGACTTGGTAGGTTACATGGTTACTCTCTTTAGCAAATAGACAAAGTTTAAGCGATTTTTCTGTTTACTGTTGAGATTTTAGTTTTGTGATTACTTGTTACCGCAAACTGGGAAAGATAATCAAAGGATTAAAACTCGATATTGGTTTCTGTATCGTCGTCCGCTAAATATACTTCTTGATAGTTAAATTGAATAAAAATTGTATGAAAGCAATTGTTTATGCAAGACGCAGGTAGCGTTTGGAAAGCTTCGTCGAAATTTAAGGTCGCTCAGAGAGCTATGGAACAAGCTACGAGTATGTTAGGAATCTCTCTGAGAAATAGAATTCAGAATAAGGTTATTCGGCAGAAAACCAAAGTGGTCGACATAGCCGTAGAGTATTATATTATCTGTGACTGTGACATAGCTTACAGAATAAGCAAGCTGAAGTGGCAATGGCCCATATTAACCGTAAAACCGATAACCGATGGGGTAGACAGGTAGACGTGTTCTTGAGTGGAGACCGCGAATCGGCAAACGTAAAGTAGGACGTCCTCAGGTACGTGGTGTGACAATCTTCGCAAGGTGGCTGGTAGCAGCTGGATCAGGGTTGGCGAGAGTCGAGCCTATCTCAAACAGTGGACTGCTGATTGGATTTAGGTTTTAAGTTATTTTTCACGTTCGCACGTTTTCTGATAACACATCTAACATTGGCAGAATTGTCGATATCGACAGTACCTATTACCATAGAAAAAAATAGAATAGAATAGAACCTTTCAAATCGGAAAAAATAACCATAGTACGGTCCCCAGGAGAGTTCTTGGCGTGTTTTCATGCTGTTATAGTAAGCTATAGCTCAATGTCTATCGTTAAATTAGCATCTGTTATTAGGTATTTAGCATTTGCAGGCGAATGAAATAATGTAACGTAGGCTATTATTGTAATGTAGCGGTCACGAACACACTTTCGAATTCACGATATGGAGTGCCAGTACCATTGCTTCATAAGTTCGAAAATTTTCTCTGCTCAACACGTAAATAACGCAATGAATGTTGTTGAACTGTCAAAATGAAACCGATTCCGATTGATAATGGGTCAGTGGGTCGTCTTAGGGGCGGTAAATTGAATAATTCAACTTGGTTGTGTTCCTGTTCCTGAGGCATGTCTCATTTCAAGAAGATACATAATTGTCAGTGGTCTAGTCACACTAATCCCAAACCTAGTTGATCAATCGGATATCAAAGATTGTAATTGAAGGCTGTGCACACAGTTTCAGATAGAGTCAAACCATTTTGATCAGAACCTACCTACCTTTGAATATGACTGATTGACATGCTATTTATTCCATTTGACATTTTTTTTTATTACCTACTATGTCACCTTGATGATATTTGAATTTTTTTATTGTTGAAATTTCAACATGGGTTGAAATTTTGACATATTTGTATTATTGTGAAAATAATACAAATTACAGTAACAATTCAAACGATTTGACATTAATTCGAATTATTTTATTTTCCTAATTGTTACTTATTTCTAATCTAATCTAATATAACTAGCCTGTACTGTTCCACTGCAGGGCAAAGGCCTCCCTCTCCCTTATTACTTAGTAGAGTTAGATAATGTTGGCCACCAACTGTACTAAATACCCATGCTTGCAAACCAGAAAATGATTTAATTTGAGATTGTTTTATTTACCCGTTTTCGCCATATTTTTGTGTTCATACAGTACTACTGTACCTAGTAGATTATCTTTACGTAGCTAATGAGAATGACAGTCATAAGTTCTCAGGTCTGCTTCCAGCCTAAGCAACAGCTGCCGGTCGATTCTGTAAAAATTTCACCGTGAAAACTCAGGTGAAGTAAGTTTTTTTGCTAGGAATTAACACTATTGACAGCTCCCTCCACGCTCACTTCACCTAAGTTTTCACGGTGAGATTACAGAATAGCACCGCTGGTATCATAAACAGACAGTATGAACGAGGCTCGTGACATTATCATGACGTCACAGTGTAGACTGTAGATAGGCGGCCAGCTCATCAATCATTCACGGCCTGACCCGCTTACTTTCCACTTTCGACCATAGCAACAGAAGTTTCACGTTGTTTGTGCGCATGGCAACAAGGTTGACCTACCTACAGCTACGCTATCTGAGAGGCAATTCCAGTATTTTTAAGAACGTTCGCATTCTAATCTCAGTCTCAATCTGTCACAAATACTTCTATATATATTTTTTTTTTTCATACGTTTGTGACCAGTTTGTTTGTCGCCGAGGTGAGACTGCTTCGATCAATTATAGATCGAAGTGAGACTGCGACAAAATTTTGAACGTTTGTAATTACGAGAATTGGCCTTCTATGTGGTCACCACAGAACCACTTTAAAATGTATAGATGTGGGTTTCGTAGAAGGACGAAGAGCAAACTTAGACTCGGACAGCATGTCTTTGCGTCATCGGTTGCGTCTGTGGTTTAACACCAGAATCAAATTGATTTTAGTATCTCAGGAGAAAAAGAGATTTCAGAAAGAGCGCCTAAATGCGAGCAGTTTATTCTTCTTTTACATGTCAATGTTATAATTTATTTTCTTTAACTATCCCAAAGCTTTTGTCAAGTGATTATTTATTGTGGCTTTTGGTTTTGACGAAAACATGACGTGACATTTCATTAATATTCCGTACAGATAAATCGCTCATTTGCGACAAGGTCGACGTTTCTCAAAACTATCATTATTTATGAGAGCAATTTTATAGTTTCAAGTTAAAATTATACATTAATCGTTGATTTTTTAGGTAACTTATTTAGACAAAATCGCTCATTTGCTACAAGGTCGACAAAAATGTCGTTTTTACAGTAAACGGATCGAAAATGTTTTCAACACAACAAAAAAATCATAAATTTTGAGATATGTCGACCTTGTAGCAAATGGGCGAATATATAAACCAAACTTAGGACATACTTTTGCGAAGTAACCCTTCGTTCCTTCCTTACTTCACGACAAAAGTCGTTTATTTATTTCTCATTTACAGCCCCATACCTAAGTACTTTTTAACCACACAACACATTATGTTCACATCACTCGCTTCGCTTTCCATTACGCGTCTAATTCATAATCCGCCTCCATCACGTCCTGTGAACGCATTGAAGTGAAAATACGGATGAAAAGTTCATGTAATATTCATCATGTGAGGCCTTGGTCCAGAGATATGTAAATGAAAATAACATAAGTGTCTACACCATCTGTTAAGGTAAAAACGTCCTGTTTTCCATTTCTGTCACTCAAAGAGGTAAAGGTAAAAACGAACGTCCATTATAAAGTTAGCCTTAATCACTGTCCGCGGCTGTCGTATTTAGAGTTCCGTACCAAAATGGTAAAACGGAACCCTTATGGTGAGACTCAGTCTATCTGTCACAGCTGGATATCTCAAGAACTACTAATGCTATCAACTTGAAATTTAGAACAATTTTAGATTACGTATGCCCAACTATTTTGCAAAAAAGCAAGAAATAAAAATATATGTGTATTTTTTGCAACAGGGACTGAAAGGGGGTCTGACAAATTCAAAGTGGGGCTACTAGGGCATGTGGGGTATCATATGAAAGAGCGTAATTTGCACATTCTCAAACGTTTTTTTCTTTTTTTTTAGGCCGCATAGTTTTCGACTTTTGATGAAAAATGTAAAAATACCGTTCCCCTCTTCCCGAAGTTTGCAAAAAGAAAAATCTGAAATAATTCTATGTGATAGAAGTTTATGTAATGATTACAGGAAAAATAAAACGAAGTTTCTAAATAGCACACTTTTTCAGAAATCATCAATAAAAGTTACATTATTTCCACTATCGGTCAAGAGATGGCGCTGACATAAAACTGCAATATTCTACACCGCAGTGCACAATGTTAAAATTCTCTGACGAATATTGGCCTCGCCGATGAAAATTTAAAAACATTTATGATGGTACGGAACCCTCGGTGCGCGAGTCCGACTCGCTCTTGCCCGGTTTTTTAGCATTTTTTTTTTAATTCTGAATAATAAAAAGGCTTTATAAAATGTGTTTTTGTGGGGGCGAAACGAGACTTTCCTTTCAGAGGGAAAACTAGTCTGATAGGATTAAATAACTAATGAAAAAAGTCTGAAATAGAAAGTATGTCAGTGCCCATAATAATATTAGTTTTGTAGAATAGAAAACATTTCTTTTGAATGTTTTTTTTTTATTGGATTAGGTATCTAAATGTGTAATAAGGATAAATTTCTCGAAATCTGAAACATTTTTAGGCTAAAATTCTAAGAAGTTTTAAGCTTGGTTACTTTCTTTTGCTTAACCAATATGTTTAATTTGACTAACCCTTAAAAGTTTTATAGTTACTGTCATAAAATAATGTAAAAGTCTTAAATAGTGAATAGCTTTCAGATTGATATTACCGTTATAGATGTTATGAGCTAGGTGTCTATGGGTCAATTTATCAAATCAAATCAAATCAAAATAGTTTATTGTGACAATTAGTAATTTATCTTTTTAATCTTTGTTTTCTTTTTCTTTCACCTTTTCTGATGTTTTTAATGCCTGTATTGTGTCTTTTGTTGTCTATACATATAATAAAACAGTAACGAAAGAAAAACTGTACATTGAGAATTTTCGAGAAAAAATAAGTGGCTTTTGTTAGAAAAACGTAACTGATGACAAAAAATGACTTTTTAGAATTTTTGTCTGTTTGTCTGTGTGTATGGTAAGGCTTCACGCCAAAACTACTGGATAGATTGAATTGAAATTCAGCAAAAATGTTCTTTGTAAACCAAGGAAGGCTTTAGGCTACATATTATCACGCCGTATGTTATGGGAGGTAAGCAATATTGATTTTAAAAGGTTTTGATTCGTAATTGAATGCACAAAATAATTGAATGCCCAAAATGACATGTTATTTATTTAGTTAATAAAAATTTAACCCTGGAAACATAACAATCACGCTATTTTTATAAAGGAGCGGGGCAGTAATATTATAAATAGCAAGGGAACAGCTATTTCAACAATATGTCAACAGGGAATTTAGCGGTATGGTCAGGCGACCGTTTACCGCACTAAATGGTGCGAGTTCAAATCCCATATTGTTATTTTTTTTTTATCATCAAATTCTTTTTTTTTTAGTTTTTGCATTTTTTATGTGCATTAGGAACGATACTGTTATGAAATCTGAGAAATATACATGTCCTATCTAATTGTATGGGGAGTTTCAAACCAATGTTACTAAACAGATTGATTGGTGGTACAATAAGCTACACTATCATAAAGTCAAGTCAAACTTTTGGTTCTAAGTTATATCTTACCAAGCACATATGTTGTTTGTGGAGTTGACACTCCAAACGCAACAGCAACAGCGACAAAGGGCGCGTGCTTAAAGATTGCTCTTTAATCGTGTGGGATGAATGCACTATGGCGAACAGAAAAGCAGTAGAGGCGGTAAACAGGACTTTGCAGGACATCCGCAGGAACCAGCAAATGGGTGAATATCCCCACAGCAAATTTTACGCGTCCACGTTGAGAATCGAGGTGTTAAATGATAGGATGTTTCTTATTTTTTTTTATAGTGAACTACGTAACTTGGTTCAATTAGGGCCACATTTTTTTTTTATAAATGTGTATTTATATAATCAGGAAAAAAAAATCGCCTTGTAATTCAAGTTAGGTGGCTTGTCCCAGCTCAATTTTTTGATATAATTGCATTCACCAAAGTAACAATTTGCTTTATAATAAAAAATAAACAAGTTCGTTAGTGTATGCTTATGACACATTATCTAAAAACAATTAACTGTATTAGAAAATCTAATTTAAAAGTACAGGATACTCGATCAAAGTTTGTCCAAGCAAAAATCAAAATTTTGGTGGCACATATTCAACATACTGTAAAATGAAGTTTCGTGCGTGTGCGATCAATCGCGTTTTATTATTTCACACCTCTCAGTCATGCACCGGCACTTGCGTGTAACAGGTGTGTGATTAGTGCTCTGATTTTCCGCCAAAAACGTAAGTATCATCTTGGGTGGCACGGGGGACAAGAATTGTTAAATTTTTGGTGGATCGATTTGCTGTTAATTTTAAAGTGTTTTAATAGTAAGGTACACATTATAGGTAGTGATTTGGGTTACGCATAAATCAGTGATATTAAATAAATTGTAACTTAAAACCCCTATTTTTAAAGATTTTTTTTATACCTGGTTTCAATGTTGGTGGCTCAATTTTGGTGGTTTTGGTGGCGTTTTCACGACACCAAAATTGAAAACTAGCCACCAAGTTTTAAGTATATACTGTAAGTATTGTTTGTACCTATAAAGCCAGTTTTTAAGTTGCAAGTCAGTTTGATTAGCAAATAAATAAATATTATGTACCTACTTGGCTTACTTTTGTCGCCTGAAGAAGGTATTAAATAGTCTTCTTTCGGGCGTAAATAAGGTGCGCGCCTTCAATGGTTGGGTCATGCCGGTTTTGATGTACTCTTTCGGCATACTCAAATGGACTCAGACCAAACTCGACGCCCTGGATAGAAGAGTCCGTACACTACTGACCGCAAACCGGATGCATCACACACGATCATCGGTGATGAGACTGTATATCCCGCGGAAGTGTGGGGGTCGAGGCTTTTTAAATGCGTAGACCCTCCACAACCGCGAGGTGTGCAGTCTCAGGGAATATTTTTTAAAAGCCGAAGTGGGTATGCACCGTGATGTGGTCGCAGTGGACAAGGGGCTCACCCCGCTCTCCATGGCTAAAGAGAACTGGCGCAAACCTGTAGTACTTTCTACCGCAAGAAGGTATGGCAAAGCAAGGAGCTTCACGGGCGCTTCTATCGGGCTCTTCATGAGCCCGGTGTAGACTTCTTAGCGTCCGTATCCTGGCTATGTTTTGGTGACCTTTTCGGGGAAACTGAAGGTTTTGTCTGTGCAATTATGGACGAAGTTATCTTAACGAATAACTACCGGAGACATATTATGAAGGACGGGACGGTTGACGTGTGTCGGGCATGCCATTGTCCGAGTGAGTCTATCAGACATATTATATCTGGTTGTTCTCGTCTGGCTAACGGCGAGTACTTGCACAGACATAACCAAGTAGCTAGGATTATTCACCAGCAACTTGCTTTGAAATATAAACTTGTGGATTCTGAGATACCGTACTACAAGTATGTGCCCGATCCAGTTCTTGAAAATGTACTGGGATCGGTCTATCATTACTGACAGGACTATTGTTGCCAATAAACCTGATATAGTAGTGATAGACGAGATGATTGTCGATGTTACCATTCCATGTGACGGGAACCTCGTGAAAGCTGAGAAAGACAAGCAAATTAAATATCTCGACTTAGCACACGAGGTTGTTGACATGTGGAATGTGAGCTCGGCTATCATTGTGCCGATTGTCGTATCGGCCAATGGACTGATGGCCGAAAGCCTCGATTAACATCTATCGAGGCTCTCGTTAGGCGGTTGGGTCAAGGGCCTGATTCAGAAGGCAGTACTCCTCGATACGGCTCGCATTGTGAGGAGGTTCCTGTCTCTGGAGCCCTAACCACCGGTAGCTTGGACCCTGCTCCCGACACCGGCAGATCGCTATTTTTTTATATTTTTAAATGATTTTTATACTTACTTTATATTTTAGAAATATTTAAAAATACAATAAAATAAGATTATGTAAATGAATAAAGGAAATAATACATTTTATTTGACATAAAAAGGTAAGTACACAAATCTGTAATTTGTGAGTGACAATTTAAGCATGCGAATATCCTGGTCTAAAATAAATGACCAATGACCCCCGTGCTAGGCAAAACCTGTGTTACAGGGGTCAAGAAGAAAAGCAAGAATAAAGAGCAATCCCGAACAGTCTGAAATAATATTTCCCGAGATATCCACCTTACACATTGTTTCAGATTCACCTTCTAATCCAATTTTGGTGCCACTGATTTTCAATTTTGGTGGGCACTTTCGATTTTGGTGGGCGATTTTCAATTTTGGTGGCCACATTAGACTTTGAACTAAAATATCTCAAAAAGTTATCGAGATATTCTCAGACCTCTTGAAGATCCTTCCAGCTTGGACTTTCTATTATTATACCAGGTCATTATTTTTCACGAAAACTGAAGAAAAAAATTCGCCACCAAAATTGAACAAAAAATCACTTTGTTGATATTGACCCAAATGATGGGTGGCGTTACAGTTCTGTTAAGCGGCGATTTCCGACAAACGCTGCCTGTGGTGACGCGAGGAACTAGGGCTGATGAGGTGAATGCTTTGTTGAAATGCTCTTTCTTATGGCCACATATTCATAGGTTGCGCTTAACGATGAATATGAGAGCATAGCTTGGCAAGAATGTACACGCCCAAAAATTTTCTGATGTTCTCTTAAAATTGGGTGAAGAACGCTACCAGTAGACGGTGGCCAGGTGGTTCTACCTGAGATACTTGGGAGAGTGGTGTCCACCTTAGAAGATTTGATACGCCTGGTGTACGGGGACATCAATAGCCACTAAGGTGTACCGCATCCCGCGCGAGGCGCATAAGGTCGGTGTCCCAATTATGCTTCTTCGGAATCTCACTCCGCCGAAACTGTGCAATGGGACCCGGCTCAAAGTCGTCTCGCTGCAGAGAAATATCATTGAGGCGTAAATTCTAACGGGTTGTGGTGTCGGCGAGACAGTGTTTATACCACGTATACCACCGATTCCCCACAATTACCCCTTTTTTTTCGGATGGGAAGTCATCAAATGACCCCTCCCGCTCTGGGTGGAGCGGAAGGGAGTGTCAGACTCTTACTGACTAAAACCCACCCGTGTTCCTTCCTTAGCCCTTTATGTTCCGGGCCAGCGGTAACCCTTTCGGACAATCCCGCTGACCCGGCAGGCTTCGGCCCTATGGGGTATGACATCTCTTTGAGGCGCGCGTAGAACACGTACGCGCCGTCCGTCCATCCTACGGTGGCAGGGAGTCGTCCCGACGCCCGGAGCATCTCCTGCGGCGGCTGGGACGGGAGGCTCTCTCCCTCATCCGTCCCGCCACCTCCTTCGCTAGCATGACTGCTTCGCAGAAGGAGGTGACTGCCTCCCACTCCCTCTCGCCCCGGACCATGGCTTGCACCAGGGCCGGACGCGAGAGGTCGCCGCCGCTGCCGATCGCCTATACAAGGACACGGCGGTGCTCCGCCCAAGCGGGCCAGACCTCCACCGTGTGCTCCATCGTGTCTTCTGGGTGATCCTGGCAATGGTGACACCCGGCCACAATTACCCCTTTCAATTCAAGCGCGTGCAGTTTCCTGTGAGCGTGTGCTTCGCAATGACAATAAATAAGTCACAGGGGCAGACACTGAAGGCTACGGGTGTCGACCTCAGGACGAGCTGCATCTCACACGGACAACTGTACGTCGCTTGCTCCCGCGTCACCAGTCCTGACTCGCTGTATTTACATATTGAATGAGACCGAGGGAAAAACAACGAACGTTGTTTACACAGAAGTGTTACAGTAAATTATAACACTTCTGTTATTCGACGTCTCCTAAATTTCCTTATTAACCTGACGTCTCTTACCAGTAAATTAACTACATAACTTTCAAATTTTGAGTTTACTAAGCCAAATAGTTTTTGAGGGATCTAAGCTATAGTACAGTATGAGACGCATCTTTTGAGTGTTTCTGTAAATCAACAAACTATCACTAATTTATTTTGGAAAATGGAACACCTGATGCAGAACCGCAACAGATCAGCTAAAGTATAAGAGATATAAAAATGGCATAGCAAAAAATATTCCACGTGAAGAGCATTTTCTGCTGTGTGAATAAATTTGAAGATCTGGAACACCTGTTGTGGAACTTCAAAGCCCAGCGACACTATAACATATAGGAATGACGTCTTAGGCTGGTTTTAGAGTCGCGCTGACCGCACGCTGATCGTCGGCGCGGACAGCGAAACGTATGAGCCGTCAGCGCTGAGCGGTCAGCATTACTCAGAAACGCTACCTTACTACATAGCATATCGACCCATCAGCGCTGACCATCAGCGTGCGGTCAGTGCGACTCTAAAACCCGCCTTAGCAAAAGTTGTTTAGTCTGATGGGCATTTCCTGTTGACTTACAAAAATGAAAGATCTGAAACGTCTCGAATCGTCTCGCGCATCACGCTGTTTTCCCGTCCCCGGGCTCTTAGAATTCGACATCAGACGTTTCAGATCTTCGATTTTGACGACCCCGTTCTCGCTGGAATAAGCAACAAGATCCGCGTACGAAGTCGCGGGCAGAAGCTAGTACTGAATAAACGTTTTATCTATCTTTATTAATTTTGTCTGTCATACTTAGTATTTATTCGATGCGATTCATAATGGCGGAGCGATTAATACCAATAAACTATGGTAAAAGGCTTTCAGCACTAATAAGGCAGGAGATAAATGTTACATTAATTTTTTTCTGTGACCTTGTAACAGACAAAGACAACTCGATAGGCACACACACAATCACATGCAAAATGATATAGGTTATAACTAAAGTAAGTAAAATTCAGCAACGATTTTCTCCAAAAGTGCCCATTTACTGTAGGTAAGGGTGGGCGCATGTTTAGTATATTTGAAAACGTACTGCTTACTCGTAGGTAGGTACTGGTAAATTGTGTAATCTTATTTCAACATTTGAATCGATACTCAACGAAAAATTTCGTATTTAAAATTGGGTATTGGTCTACACAAGGCAGATCAACAATGAAAGATGCAATCAAAAAGTTTAGTATATCAACCTTTAGCACTTCCGACACTTTTCATTGCTTTTGACTGCTAATTCCTGTTTTCATTTACAATATCTACATTCTTAACGAATAAATAACACAACATAAGAGTGACAATAACCTTTTATTCAGCTAGTGGCAGTTTGCAAAACAACAAACGGTTCTTTTGAACGAGGCCAGTCAAATGCAGCTTTGTGCAGCCAGAGGCAGTGGGCGACCTAAGTGTTGCCAGCGTGAAATAATTACAAACAAGGTGCAATTTCACACTTAGCTAAGTACTCTTTTGTAAGGTCAATCGCAAGTCGGTAATAATGCTTCTTGAACTACGAAATTCGGCCTTACTGCTACGACTTAAAGTTGTTGTTGTTAAACTGTTGTCAATGTTAAATTGTTACCTTTGGATGTGCGGTTGACTGTACTTAATATTTGACATTTGATTCATAATCAACCTATAATGTTTCCACTGCCGGGACACAGGTCTCCTCTCTGTGTCTCAGGAGTGGGCTGTAATCTACCACACGGGCCCAGTGCGGGTTGGTAGATGTCACATGTCTTTGAGTTTTTGGTTCTAGGACATGCCGGTTTTCTCATGATACCTATTTTCTTCGCCGTTTTGAGAGCAGTGGTGATGAAATTATTGAATACCTTTGATTGAATCCCCTAATTTTGGAAATGTGAATCTTTGTGAAGATAAGATTTTAGAAGTTTGGTACTTGTTAGCACGGGGAGCAATAAAAGAGTGGACTGTATAAATAGGCAATGGTTTAATGCCGTCTGATCTACAAATATAAACTTTCCCGGACAAACAATAAATTAACTTAGGACTTTAGGAGTATCGTCCGTCGCGGTGGACACCGTAGAAGCGAGTGGTCATCGGGCCGAGCCGTGTCGTCACCGCACCGCGCCTCAGCTTGCCGATGACGTCCTGAGGGCCTAAAAACACTTTGGCAGAATCATAAAAATAAATAAATCCAAATCCAATCCCAATCTCTTTGATTACAAGAAAAACACGGACTGTCTTCGCCATATTATGATTCATAATGTTATCCTTTTATGATTCTACCAAAGTGGCCTTTTTAGGCCCCCTGATCACACTGCCTGCGCGTGCAGACCGCGCGCAAGGTGTTGTGCTGGATTCGATTCCCAACAGACTGAACAGAATCGAATAGATTAGACCATAGATTTGACCATATCCTGTATAAATACATTGAAGTTGAAGTTTAGTAAGAAACCGATGGATGTTATTGACTGAAATTTAGTTTGATAAATGAGCTGTTTGTTTTCTATTAATAAAAATAAAAAAATCGACAACATCCATCGGTTTATTAATAAACTTCAACTATATCCGACGATCCTGCATACCTAACTCTTTTGCTGACTGTGCATAGGATACTTTTTATCCATAGTTTCTTTAAAGATGAGTGTAACTGTGATCAAGATCCAACACGAACAACAATAATAATCAGCCTACCACTGCGGGGACAAAGGGTCTCTCTTCGAGAGGGAGGAGGAAGGTCAACATCCAGTGTTTAATAAACTAAGTACCTACCTACGAAGTTTATATAGCAATTGTCTTTATTGTTCGAATGACACTTGAATAAGTATCAACAACTTATTCAATAAAACAAAAGACAGGCTACCTTTTGTTATAATTGTTACTACCTTTCAGAAGTCAAAAACTTTCTTTGTTAACATAATTATAAGAAACAAAGTATGAAGACAAGTTTGACCTTTAATCAAACATCAAACGGGAGTTTTTAGGGTTCTGTAGTCAACAAGGAGCCCTATAGTATCGCCATGCCCGTCTGTCCGTCCGTCCGTCCGTCCGCAGCATAGCTCAGAGACTCTTAGTACTAGAAAGCTATATTTTTGCATATTAATCAAGCCGACAAAGTGGTAAAATAAAAACGAAATTAAAAGGAAAACGATCACAGCTAAGTAGGCTTTACAAGTTTACGAGTAATAGTAAATCACTGATAATAGTACGAGTAATAGTTTAAGTCGACCAACTTAAAGTTGCAGCTGCAATGTATGGGAGAACATGATTTTCAACTACAATGTTAAGTTTGTTCTTGGGATAAATTCATTCCAATAACGGAACCCTTCATTGTGCGTGGTCCGACACGCACTTGGCCGGTTTTTTTTTGTAACCGACGTCATTTCAATATAAGGTTGTTCTAATGGACCTCGGCAGGCAAAGCGTAGGCGTGGGTAGATTACATTTCTTTTTAATTTCCACAGACGTCTATATGATAATATTATGTGACCTTATCGTTCCGTCACGTTTTCCGTCAACACGTGCAGGATTTTATTGAACATAACATAACATCATGCTTGTTTTCTCCGAAGGCTTTGGCAGAGGTGGCCTTATACAAAGTGGAGTTGACAATACAACAATAAATTAAACTTCGTATACTAACCTAATGACCGCGTACCGGAAGACGTAGCGTTGGAATGCCTCCCACAAGGTGGACCGACGACCTTGTGAAAGCCGCAGGAACCTGTTGGATGCGAGAAGCACAGAACCGGTCGAAGTGGAAGTGCTTGAGGGAGGCCTATGTCCAGCAGTGGACGTCTTTCGGCTGAAATGATGATGATGATGATACCTAATGACGTTCCCAGTCTGCATACAAAAATTTCATCAAATATGAGTCTTTGTTCAACTGAAAATGGACCCACGGGATCACTCAACCCAATCACATTTTGAACTAGACATTATTTTTCATTTTTAAAATTGTGTACATGATGTATCTGTTACCAAGCCAGCACCGACAGGTTAAAGACATCCTGCAGTTAAACACAACATGTTGCCAGCTCGCTAGGTCAATATCCTTCGTCAAATTTGTTCTTAAATTTTATTTCCTGATGCGAATTAATGCATATTATACCGCTTGAGACATAATAGTCATGCATGCGGAAGTTATTACTTAGGTACTACAAATGTTACATTTTTTACAAACCTGCAAAAAAAAGGGTACCCGGCTCACTGACCTACCCATACCATTTTTTTCAGGATTCGGCCATGTTTGTTGGGTCAATAACACCGCACTGTTGCCGCAATATTTAAAGTAGGTATGTTCTTTTTGTTTCCATTTTAAAGCTATTTAATAATAGTTAGAATTATTTTTTTTATTTCAACGTTAGGATTTATTTGTATTTGTATTGTTAGTGTTTTCATTTACTGTTGTATTGTCACTTCCAGTTTGTATAGTACCTACACCGACCGATTGGCCAGTTATGTCTACGTCCGATGCTATAGGGCGCGCCTATTGCTATCAACCGGGTACAGACGCCAAGCACATCAAGCTACCCGAAACTGTCAAATTTTCCCAATCAACTTTGAAACTTATGTTTTAGCGATAAAGTTGAAAATCTATTAAAGAAATTTGACAGATTGTAGTAGCTTGATATGCTGGCGTCTGTACAAATCTAGAAAGAGAAATTCCTGATAGAAAAACCCAATCACACTTTGTCCAACCTGGGAATCGAATGCTCGACAGTAGAGCTTGCGACCATTAAACCAACGAGGTAGCAATAGGTATAATTTTAATTTCGTTTTTTTTTTTACTAAAGTCCGGCCGTCGAGAGGATACGTTCCTGACACCTGTCAGTGCGGCAATCCTAGCAGCTAATAAAGATCAAATTTACAAAACACGTTTTCGTTTGTATGAAACTGACAGGTCTCAGAAACGGAATCTCTAGACGCAAGGACGGAATCCTCTTCAGTTGACGACTTACTTGTAGTAACTAGATTATAACTCCAACCCTCCGATGTAACACCGTGTGTGTTGAACTTTCTGACTTTGTCGCTAACACTCTGCGTTTGACGAATACACGATATATTTTGTTATCTAGATCCAAAAACCGATAACTACGTGAAGTAAGTTTGAGGAATTCCATCGTCACTAGAGAACGAAAGTTTGTGTCGGACTTCTGCCGCATACAGAGCTTTTCCAGCTAAAATGTGAATTCTCGGTAACATGTGTGTCGTGGTCTGTGATCTTGGTATCCATCACTCCCACAGAAGTAAGTAGTACCTGTATGGTGATGACTGATTTCTGAACTATGTAATTATGAAAACGTTTTCCGTCGTCACTTAATCAATTATCTACTTTAGTGAAATGTATTCCAAGTAGATTTTTGTGTGATCATTTGTAACAAAAAGGTGTTAATAAGTTTTTGGTTGCAATAGAATTTGAACTTTTTTTTTTTTTTTTTTTTTTTTTTTTTTTTTTATTACTAAATGGGTCCGCTCTTGACCCCGATCACGCCTGATGGTAAGCGATAGATGAGGTCTATGATGGAACGAGCGTGCCCAGAAGATGCCTGTTCACTCTTGCTTTGAAGGCAGACGGGTTAAATGTGGGCGGGAACACAGATGCCGGCAGAGAGTTCCACACTTTGGCTGTGCGCATAATAAAAGTGGAGGAGAAGCGCTTAGTACGACTCGTGGGGATATCAACCAAGTGCGGATGGTACGCTGCAGTACGTCTTGTTGTCCGGTGGTAGAAGGGCGATGGTGGGATCAGGTCATGGAGCTCCTGCGCACACTCTCCGAAGTACAATCTGTAGAAGACCGACAGGCAAGCAACATTACGCCGATGAGCTAGGCTGTGGAGCGTAGCTACCAACGTCTCGTCGCCTATAAGCCTTTTAGCTCTGCGTTCCACCGAGTCAAGTGCAGCAAGCTGGTATTTTGCTGAGCCATCCCACAAGTGGCTGCAATACTCCATACAGGAACGGACCTGTGCTTTGTACAGACTTAAAAGCTGTCCTGATGTGAAGTATCGCTTCACCTTATTTAGGATGCCCAGCTTCTTGGCTGCAGTCTGAGCTTTTGACTCGATGGTTGAGCCGAAGTTGAGATCAGATGTCAACTCCATGCCCAAAAGCTGTAGGCGGTCGGTAACCGGTACAGATGCACCTCGGAAAGTAGGACATAACTGGAACTGGCTCCTTTTTGCAGTGAAAAGACATGCCTGTGTTTTCTGAGCATTGAATTTGACCAGATTATCGTCGCCCCACTGGGAAACGAGATTTAATGTCGAATTCATTCGCTCTACCATGGCCTCTCTAAGAGTAGCTGTTTCCTCTCTGCTGGCTCTTGCACTGGACAGGTATCTTTCCGCGACTGTGCTGTCATCTGCGTACCCAATTGCACCAAGCTGTAATAGGTCGTTGATGTGCAGTAGAAATAAAGTCGCGGAAAGAACAGACCCCTGAGGAACACCGGCATCAATGGCCATATGTTCCGATGAGCAGCCATCTATGACCACTCTGATCGATCGATCACTCAGGAAGTCAGAAATCCAGTTGCAAAAGTCAGCAGAGATGCCGAATGCAGGAAGCTTACCCAACAGACTGGCATGCCAGACCCTGTCAAAGGCCTTTGAGATATCAAGCGACACAGCAAGGGCTTCGCCGTGTCTCTCAATGGCCTCGCCCCAGCAATGCGTAACATACACAAGAAGATCCCCAGTTGAACGACCACGACGGAAGCCATACTGGTGGTCACTGAGGAGCTCATTGTCTTCGAGGTATGCCAGCAGCTTATTGTTAAGTACCCTTTCCATCACTTTGCACAGTATGGAGGTTATGGCGATTGGTCTATAGTTGACAGGATCGGCACGGTTACCCTTTTTGGGCACCGGCTGCACATTAGCAAGCTTCCAGGACCGCGGTACCACTCCGGTTTTTAGAGAGAGGCGAAACAAGCGCGTCAAGACAGGAGACAACTCTGGAGCACAGCTCTTCAGGACTCTTGCGGGTATTCCGTCAGGTCCGCTGGCTTTATTCACGTCTAGACTGCTAAGGGCCTTACGGACCTCTTTGAGATGGATTGAATACGACATTCAGTTTGATAATCCATAACTGTAAATGATCTCAAATTCTTAATTCAAATATAGATGGCGACACCTGTCAACGCCTTCATAGACAAAACCAGTCGTATCGCTGCGGTCTGTCATTACCTACCGCTAGGGGATGCGGTTGTAGTCACTGCGGTAGAGCAACCTTAAGGTTAATGGGTAGTTGATACCGCGAAATTCATATTTTCTTACGTTTTTTGCAATTTGCAGGTCAGTGTCAGGTTGTATCTTGATCAAAATATGATTCGCGACAATGACAGATACATATTTAGAGAATTATAATCATTAGAATCATTAATACATCTTTCTAAGTTAAATTTCTACCCCTAACACTTTTCCATAAGAGATTGGTGGTTGGTGGTAGAAATCTAACTTAGAAAGATATATTATTGATTCTAATGATTATAATTCTATAAATATGTACCTGTTATTGTCGCGAATCATTTTTTGATCAAGATACAATCTGACACTGACCTGCAAATTGCAAAAAACGTAAGAAAATTTGAATTTCTCGGTCTACCATCCATTCACCTTAAATAAAAACCTTTCGATGATTGATGTGATGAATTTCTATCTACGAACGATATGAACGAACCATAAGGGTCGTAGCACATGACGTCTGATTAGCCTCGAGGGAAAAGGATGTGTGGGTTTCTAATATATGAGTGTATGAATAAGATTACACCAAATCGGAAACGAATCTGAGAAGCTATCACAATTTCAAATCAAGTCAGCTTCTCATTTCTCTTCCCACTTTCGTTCAGAAATATATTTCTCAGAACCTCTTCGTTAGGAAGGTAATGGGATCGTTGGGTATTTTCTTTCCCATTATTTGTTCTGTCTCATCGGCTGTGAGTTGTGATAACAAGAACTCCTCGGGGCTGTTAACGAGCAGTCTGTACTCTATAGTCTATAGGTCAAGCCGGCACTACGGTAGCTTCGTGTTCGAGCTTGACTAAGTGGAGTTTGGAGGTTCAAGAAGATATTGAAGGCAGTATTTTTCAGTCATTTTTATTCAGGTAGGTTCGTAACTACTTGAATAAAAATGGGTGCCTATTTATTTTTTTAGACGAATTTAAGATACCTACCAACTTACACACTTGAATCGAAAATTGAAATGTGAAAGTACCTAGTGGTGAGTGAGGAAAGGTCAGTTTGAGATGAAATACATAATTATAGTCAACTTTTATCGTTTGACATCAAACAAGTAGTTTTCATATTCTCGAGCAAATAATAATACTTTACTTCAGACCTTGATCCAATGATGTTAGTAATACTTTTTTTTAAATTCATTTATCTGTTTACTCACTTGACGCACCGGGCACATGCACATGTACAGACGCCAGCACATCAAGCTACTACAATCTGTCAAATTTCTGTATTAGATTTTCAACTTTATCGCTAAAGCATAAGGTTCAAAGTTGATTGAGAAAATTTGACAGTTTCGGGTAGCTTGATGTGCTGGCGTCTATACATGTACTTACCCAATGCGTCATAATAGCGCAACATGGCTTCTCAAAGCTGCGGCCATAATAAGTTATTATAACGGGTGTAATAATACCCTTAACGAAGCCGAGAATCACTTAAGGTCTTCCCAAACCCGGGACAGAAAGATTCCAGCCGGTCGATTCTGTAAAAATCTTACCGTGAAAACTTAGGTGATGTGAGTTGGTTTTTGCTAGGAATTGACACTATTGACAGCTCACTCCACGCTCATTTCACCTAAGTTTTCACGGTGAGATTTTTATTTTTTTACTGCTGGTATGAGAAAACGGAGATAATAAAGGTCAGAGGGTTCTTTGTATGAAGTTTTTTACGAAAATAAGATTTAATATTGATAACTTAACTTTAAGTAATCCCCCTATCTCTATACCGTTGCATGCATAAGCACAATGTATTGCGTGCGTTACATTGCGCACTAACGTAAACAGCGAATTTTAACATGGAAAATAAAAGTCATTTCCCAGCAATTATGTTTACACAAAGTTACTAAGTTTGATGTACAGAATGCGTAGATGACGGTTTCGTGATGGTTTTTTTTTTAACTTTTAACTTAGGTGACCTAGGTACAGTCACGAGCACCAATATGTCAACACTTGGCAACTTGAATTGCGATTTTTTCAGGAAATAACAAATGCAATGTTGTAATACGACACTTTACATAAACCTATGGGTTCGAATCAAAATCAAAATCTTTTGAATGAACGGAGTTCGCATCAGAACTGTGTGGCGTCGAAGTGATTCAAAAGTATGTGATTGTAAATTATACCAAACATTTACTACTAGTACAGCTGCCATATAGGTATTCGTGATCAGTTTTGACTCCTATTGAATTTCTGATTTTGATCATCTATTTTTGCTGTTGACTGTACCTAATAGTCGCGACGTTATGTTCCAGATAAAGACGACCTTGACGCAACCTTTTATTTAACACCCAAATAACCAAACAAACGGGAAATAATACAATTAATAATCTCATCACTGTGCAAACGTTTTACGAGTCTCCCAAATCCTTTGAAATAATGTTGTTCATCAAAATCTGTTGCGAGTCGCGAATTAATTGAATTAAAGCTAAATCTTCATTAATTTTGTCAGCGGACTGTTTAGCATTGCAAATGCCACGTTCAAACAAATTTGGGGGCACCGACTCTCCAGTAATACCCAAGGGGTTATGTATATTTTCCTGTATGAATGATTGACTTGGTCGGTCATTGCCTGCTAATGTCAGATTCTAGACCACATTATTATGGAAACTTTTATGGACCGTAGCGACGAAAATCCGTGAATATTGAATCTCATTAACCTTTATTTATCCTGTAATCTGTAGCAGGGGGGTCTACTCCCTAATCAAAGCGGCTACGGGTGTTCCCTACTTCGTATCACCTACAGACGTAAGATTACTTCAGGGCCCAAACTAAGATTGAATGACAACACGATTTGACAGTTGTCCTTACTCCCGTTTGTCTTTGCCTGTCCGAAAAAGTTAATTAATCGGGAGTAGGGTTCATTCCGATGTATTGTACTAATTTGAGACAGACCCGTATCTTCCTTGATGGACTTAGATTGTAGGCTCCCGGAGGTCGAATGAGAATGTTGTGGCCACCATTGCTTTCGGCCATTACTTGCAAAAACAATGCTGAGGGTGCAACGCGGTGGCCACGATCGTTAGTTTTGTGTGTAGGTACTCGTAGAGTAGGAACGCACTTAACACTCGAAAAAAAAACACAATAGGTACCTATCGTAAGTCTAGAACATGATGCGACACCGTGCATTTTTATCCATATAGCATTTTTTAAGAAAAAAAAAAAGCGATATTTTTGTCCTTACCATTAATTTTCTATAACAGACTTTGAACGGAAAAGGGAGTTATTATTACAAGACTAGACACTAGAGACAGACTAAGCATGTCGAGACTAGTTTCATAAGACACTTCTCCTAAAGTGTATTTAGTTTCTAGAGTATTTGAGAGAACTGGCTTTCAGCCCTCCTAAAGTTCTGAGGCCCAAACACGAACGCGTGAAGTAAACGTAGGTTATGTAAATTCGAACGATATAGGAATTTAAAATACAACTGTCATGTCTGTCATAGAGCATTCTCATCTAATCTAACTAGCCTGTATTCTCCCCCCACTGCAGGGCAAAGGCATGGACGTAATATATAGAGTTACTTCTATATATTACGTCCATGGGCAAAGGCCTCCCTCCCCCCTTTCCACACACAATTCTGTCTTTTGCAGGTCCTTTCTGTAGGAGTCATCCCGCCATTTTAGATTTATTCCGGTCTGATCCCCTGAAACCCCCTCCACCCCCCCCCCTCCGCGATCCCCTACTAGTTCGTCTTTTTGTCTCGGCCGGGATGACATCGTGTGTTTAGTAGGATCCAATCGGTGTTTCACAGGTCTTTATTTTTTGTTAATGCTCCTTTTTTAGGGTTCCGTACCCAAAGGGTAGAAACGGGACCCTATTACTAAGACTCCACTGTCCGTCCGTCTGTCTGTCTGTCACCAGGCTGTATCTCATGAACCGTGATAGCTAGACAGTTGAAATTTTCACAGATGTATTTCTCTTGCCGATATAACAACAAACTAAAATAAAGTTAAAATTTAAAGGGTATAAAAGAAACGTTTTTTTCAGCGTTTTATGCCTTGTGGTACGGAACCCGTTGTGTGCGAGTCTGACTCGCACTTGGCCGGTTTTTTACTTTTTTTAGTTCCTGTTCTTGTCCTAAATAAAATATTGTAAGTACTTTATTTCTTTCATAATTAAATAAAAGCGTGAACGCGTCCTTAGATCGGAAAGTTATGAAATTAATGTTCAGTAAACTGTTTGGGTGTGTTTTACGTTCGATCTATGTTTATTCATGGATCGTCCAGGCTATACCTACCTACAAGTTATAATCGAATCGCCATTGTTGGTACGTACCGGACGGCTATTCAGACATTGATTTGATTTTGAAGGTTTATTTAAACTGCTTTTGATTGGAATATGAATTGTGTGATAGATGATAAAATAATTAGTAAGTATAGCTACTATCCATACTAGGTGCAAGGTCATCAGCGCGCAAACATTAACCATGAAATCAGTACTTGATTGACTGATTGTAGAGTAGAAATTTTTCGTCGGTTTTCAAAATAAAATCAGTTGATTCATAGACAAGTGCTAAGCGGGAAAATGTATGGAACAGCTCTTTTTTTTTTTAATCACCGACGAAAAATGTCAACGCCCCCTTCGTTGAAATTTTCAGAATCATGGAATTCACGGTAACAGTGGTCTAAGTCTACTAAATAAAAAAATTTAAAAACTCAAAGCATTTATTTCAATTGAACCATTTACAGTCACTTTTTAATTGTCAAGGTCAGTCAGAAAGACGAAGCTTTCCATTCCAAAGCTTAGTAGGTTCCTATGGAGAAAAACGGGCAAGAAACTCTATGGACACTCTTTAAAATTAGAATATTATCACAAAATATTAGTATCAACATCTTGTTTAAATTATAGGTGCATATTCTAAGAACATGTACTTCAACAAACTCCTGGGTAAAGAGCAGGTTTGCTAAACGTTGCCGAAAACCTCCTGTTCTGAAAGACCATTCCATTATCCATAAAAAACTATACTCTCCAAATAACCTTCGTATTTTTCTCTTTTCGTATTTCTCTCTTCATGTGTCCTCTTCTTATTAACTTTCATCTAAACTTTACACATTATTACGCAATGTTTTCTGAAAGGGGTTCGGGGTACTTGATTTCGAAAGTTGATCATTCGACGTTATATAAAATGGTTTTACTTAACTCGGTGTAACTCCTAAGTGGTAAATGTAATGTAGGCTTCGCACTTAGCTAGTTCACAAACAACACAGGCATTGCAAATCGCAAAGGACTGCTTTTACTAAAAAAGTAAATATCCAGATGTAAATAAAACGTTTAAATCATAGTAATAAAATGATGATTTAAAGTACCTAAAGTTTCTATCATAATCACAATTTTAGATAAGAAGCAGATGCTTTTCAATAAAAACGTCGTTACAATTTTATTTTTTCTAACCGATACAGAGCTCCCCACACTTCAAACTCGTAGTCATGTCTTTTTCCGGAATTTCCCGTCCCGTTTGTATAAAATTACAAGTGACCCACTAAAAAGTTAGTCGACAAACATGACAGTATGTGAAGCGAGCACCACCTTCCATGCCTAACTGAATTACAGAAAAAATAAGTTAAAAATACCTTCCCGTTTCAAAAAGTCTTAATATGAAGGCAGTGAAGTGAAATCTCGTGACTCGTGAGCAAGCCGACACGTTCGTAATAAAACGGTACGTGGCTTGACAACAACGGAGTCGTGCCACCTGTCGCGTCGGTGTGACTTTTGTGACTCTGGGTGTGAGTTATGTCACAGTCCACTAAGTACTTAATGTGTACAAAATAAGACAAACTCGTTAGTTGTTACTCTTGGTATCAGCAAAATGGACCTGAAGCGCCAACACATTTTCTTCTACCTAGCCTTTTCCCAAAGATCTTGGGGTCGGCTTCCAGTCTAACCGGATGCAGCTGAATACCAGTATTCTACATAGAGCAATTGCCTGTCTGACCTCCACAACCCAGATAAAGGGAGCCCTGAGTTTAAAAAAATCTAGGTAACAATGTCAAGCTATACCTAACTAATGTATGAAATCCCGATGACGTCCGAAGCTCAAGCGCCATGTAAAGAGTGGTTTACTAACAGGGACGTAAACAGGTCACGTTGGATGGCTACGTCCATAGGTGAATGTTGTTTACACAGCAAACCCCCTCTGGGATTTGGACAGAACGCTGGTTTGCCACGAATATACATAAGAAAGTTCTCAAAACCGTGAAGGAAAACATCTTGAGGCATGTTCTAGAACAACATATGACTTTCACCAACCAAGGCGGATTGATACCCATTCCCCTACACAGAGAGGAGGAATGTGTCCCAGCAGTAAGAACGTTATAGGCTGATTATCCTATTCAAATGACAGGAAAATACGTACCTAATCATGACAAATGTTGAAAATGTCCCATGAGAGTACAAAACTATCCCGATTTATATCGAACCAACACTAACCCAGTGTGATAACTCTATCCACCCCACAAATGGCAACAACGCTGATTGATATCCCTACGTCATCATCATCTGCCTAGCCTTTTCCCAAGTATGTTGGGGTCGGCTTCCAGTCTCATCGGATGTATCTGGATGTATCTCCATGTAAAATACCAATATTTTACATGGAGCGACTGCCTATCTGACCTCCACAACTCAGTTACTGGGTAATACGACACCCCTTGTTAAGACTGGTTGTCAGACTTTTGGGCTTCTGACGACCCGTACCGACTGCCAAAGATCCAGGAATGACAGCCAACGGCTTAACGTGCTTTCCGAGGCACAAAAAAACGTAACGTAACGTATATACGACGTCTTGATATGTAAAGATGGTCACCCATCCACGGACGAACCGCGGCAAGCTTAGCTTAACATGATTGATCGCCATGTGCTACTTCTATTACTAAGCCACAAACCCTACTACACCTAAACCGATATTAACCACGTAGGTGTACCTAATTCTAATTCCGGTCTATAGCGGACACAAATCGTGTTAGGTCTAGTCAATTAACTTCAAATGGTCCTCCGGCTAACCCAAATTGAGTTATGATACGGTATCTTAACATAGGCATTCCTGTTAAGTTGTGCATTCAAACGTTATATATTTTCCTTTAGAGAGAAATAATTACGAATAATTACAGAGTTATAATTACAAAGAGTAGAGAAGAGTTACCAAGACAAATTACCTACAATTCAAGTTATTCCAATCTCATCGTATAAAAAAACTTATAGACAACAAGTATTAAATGTTTGTTTCTAAAATGGAGTGAGTTTCATCCTCTGTTAGATGAAGAAATCTGAACACCACATAATAAATATAAATGCTGATGAAAATGCACTTAATCTGCATCCCAACGCAAATCCAAAGACAAACTACTTATAACGAATAAGGTCCTCGCGGCTTTTGAAATGCTAGTCTGCTAAAGTTGCAAATGCCATAAGAGCTGGCCGTTTCTCTTGTAACAGAAAAACATGCACCTAGTACAGTAGGAGCGATATGGTGTTAAAATCATGTAACGTTTACCCGCTCAACTGATGAAAAATCAAAAATTTTAACATAGAAATTCAATTGTGCCTCATTTGCCACAGTTGTGCTAATATTTTCTGTGTTTATTCCAAGCGAACGTCTTTACATCTCCCGGCTATATTATCACGGCTTCATCCAATCAAAAACCATACTTAATACAAAAAATTTAAAGCTCATTCTAAGCTCGTTTGACTGCTCGAATGGAACCAGAGTTATTTTATTACCAGCCATACATAAGGTCGACTTTACAGTACGGTACTTCGTGAAAAAAAGAAAAGTCACGCAGAATATTTGTTGGCAGACTTATCGCTCCGTAACGACAATCATCTATTTGCTCAAACGCGTACCTAGTTGTAATGACAGAATCGATTATGGGTCCAAACCGGCTATGATCGCTCATATTTTTCATCGCCCCTACAAAGAAACGTTTAATATCCTATTCATTCATCATACTCCATTTAGACGTTAACCTTGAAGAAAAAACGAAAGAAAACTTTTTGTGATTGCTTTCAGAAAGAAGGGTACATCCTTCTAAGAAATATGTATCAATTAAAAAAGCATTAAGGCTTGGAGGCCGCGGGAATTGTTTCTGGAAACAATCAAACAAGTATTTTTTTAAATTAAAATAGACATCAGCCTTGAGCCTTGTTATTAAAATTAACTGTGTAACCTATTTAAAAATACTTTTTACAGGCAATTTCTTTCCAAAAATAAAACGCTGCATAGCTACGCGAGTGGCGTAGCGCGTAGCACCGAAAGCGTAGCTAATTAGCTACGCGCCGTAGACCATGAAATCTCTACAAAGTGACTCCGAAAAGTTCTAAAAACGTGTTAAATTGCTGTGTGACTTACGTTAGTCAGTATTTTTAGCACCTTTTTCAACAAACGTAATTGAAAATCAAGTTATAGATAATTGAGTTAATGCTATTTTTTATTTAGCTGTCTTCAATTATTGCTGTGTTCAAAACATTATACTTACCTACCTTAAATGTATGTACACTAAATTAAGTTCTAGTTTTTTTATGTAAATCTGACCGGTATTTTTTTTTCTTAAAGTTGAAACTATTTTAATCTACCTATATAATAATTTTATCCAAATAAATACAAACTAAACTTACCGAGCTTTTCGTAAATAATCTTCAAAGTTCACCAAAGAGTATAAACAGTCTCTGTACCTACTCGTTGCTACACCAGCAACGAATTAAAAATAAAAAGAAAACAAATAACTTTAAAATTAAAAAGCGTTCGGTATACGAAATTTGAAATGAAGTTCGCGGCTTATTCCCGATTGCGAGCGCTCGTCCGTTCGGTCGGAGGCAAGGGCGGCATCTGACACAGCCGACATACAGCCTATATTTCATGTCCGAAAGAGGCTGCTTTCGCATTGAAAAGCTCTTTCAAATGGAACGACAACGACACGATAAACAGCTCAAAAATAAAAATAAATATTTCGAACTTCGGACTTGTTGGACTAAAAGTCACACAAGTGACGGGCATTCGCATTCGATTTGATCCGCAGATTGAGCATATTGTTATTTGGATTTTCAATTACGATTTCTTAGTAGCAGCACGGAGTCTGGGTTCGTGCTCAGTTGATGGCAATAAGCTCGCCCCCTATTACATGGGACTTAAACATGACAAGCGAAGTACGTCATAATATATACAGACCGCTGCCTCCCCATCATCTACGAAGAAAGAAAATATTAGTTGTTGCCATACTGCCGCTCATGAGGTTTATATCATGGAGAAGAGAAATTACAGTTGAAATAACATTATCTTTCTTCGGCGCCACCGCAGTCGGATAAAAGGGAAGGTTTTAACACAAAAATGTTTAAAACACTTTCAATCGTACCCAAGTCGTATCGAAAGCTTTCCGCAAGCTCCGAAGTGTTCCACTCTCTATCAATGGTTGTATAACTGCGCGCATGCGCCGGGCCCGCGGATGTGACGCGCGACGCGGCGGTTATCAATGAACCGGCCATCTTGTTGACGTCATACCATAGCGGTTTTATGTGTTTGTTTTCATTTCGGTCAATTTATAAGAACACCGGCAGTTCGCGGTTATTTCCACTAACTTTAATTAAAAATGTCGGCATTTTAATGGGTTGGAATTTTTAGGGAAATTATATAACTGAAAAAAGTTGTTAAGCGAAGAAAAGCAGAGATTCTGCCGACTGAACTTTGCGGAGTCAAAATATTCCTTTTTTAAACAGAGGAAATGCTTCTGTTTATATTTTCAGTAGTAATTTATCAAAACAATTACATGCTTACATGGAAAATCTTTAGTTTTTACATGGCTTTTTAACTTTTTGTATGGTTAACATCATTCTATCACAAAAGGACAACAAAAAGTTCCTTTGTGATGGAAAGCTTCAGATCTTTATTTATTACTGTTTACTACAAACCTTTTTTAGTTTTTATACCGTATTGTATAGTATTTAGTACTTTTAGTATAATTCTGTTTAGGTAATCGATAAATTAGCCGGGCAGCTGTCAGTCAACAGGCTCTTTCACGCGGCACCTCCTGCTCTTCTTTTGACATTTCCGATACAAGAATAGCTCATACATACCTGTGGTAGGAATATTGGCCAGTCAGCAGGGTGGGGGCTTATCACAGAGGGTGTACAGACGTCAGCACATCAAGCTACCCGAAACTGTCAAATTTTCCCAATCAACCTTGAACCTTATGCTGTAGCGATAAAGTTGAAAATCTATTAAAGAAATTTGACAGATCGTAGTAGCTTGTAATATTATACATGCGAAAGTAAGTTTGTTTGTTACCTTTTTACGCCTAAACCACAGAACCGATCATCCTGAAATTTTGCATATACGTTGTCAGGTGTGCAGAAACGGATATAGGGTACCATTCATCACGAAAAAAAGTACTGTTCCCGAAGAAAACAAAAAAAACGTTATTATGATAATAGATGGCGCCAGTCTTTCGAACGGGAAAACCGCGGCCGCCCGGGGCGCTGCTAGTACCTAACACAATATTTAACATTTCACCTCATACACCCCAATTAAAGTATTCAGTTAAAAGAGTTATAGAATGACCTAAACTATTTTTTTAAAGCTACCTAACTATTATTATTAAGAAAATCGTGTTGTCTCTAGCATTACTTTATGCATTTAAAATTGAGTCTTATTGCCTTGAAATAAGGTTTACTTTTCTTTGGCTCAATCGGCGGTCAGTGTGGCATAATACATAATTTTTGAAAAAAAACTGGCCATGTGCGAGTCGGACTCGCACACGAAGGGTACCGTACCACAAGGCAAAAACGCCGAAAAAAACACGTTTGTTGTATGGGAGCCTCCTTAAATATTTATTTTATTCTGTTTTTAGTATTTTTTGTTATAGCGGAAACAGAAATACATCATCTGTGAAAATTTCAACTGTCTAGCTATCACGGTTCATGAGATACAGCCTCGTGACAGACGGACAGTGGAATCTTAGTAATAGGGTCCCGTTTTTACCCTTGGGTACGGAACCCTAAAAAGATCGAAGGGTAGACCGTTTAAAAGATAGAGTGACGACATCGTACAAATAGCCGGAAACTTATGGCCCAGACGAGCAAAGTATAGAGCCACCTTGAACGGTTTGGAGGAGGCTTTCACCGCAAAAGGCGACCCTTACACTTAACAATACTAACCTTATTTATGTAGAAAACTAACATTACTAATAAATAGTACGTACGGTACGGTAAACATAATATACATATAAGTACTTAGATAAATAAACAGTACGTAAAGTACACAACACAAAACAGAAGATAAGAACTGATAAAATAAAGTTAATAAAAAAATATGTCCTACATTATGGAGAGAGTATAAGATACATAGTGGCAAAAACTACTTAGAGTGCGTCAAGGAAAAACCATAAAACATAGCTAAATCTAATAAAGCCTAAGGCTCATATCTCAGTATAATTAGTAGTTCTTTTTGCTCCACACACAAGAAAATTGAACTAAGTACCTACGCTGTTAAGAGCCTATACTACCTCAAATGGCTTAGCATGATCCTCCGTTATGTCGAAAATTCCTCAGCATTAATTTTGAAATAAATATATGCTAAAGTTGAGGATTAATGTAAGGTCTTATGTTAGACGAAAACACGATTCCATAAAATTTTCTCGATAGAAAAAAATTCCAAAGTTACCTCCAAACCGAACAATAAACCCCTGGTATTAAAAAAATACTTCAAATTAGATCATGAAACTTTGCATACTAACTGAACTAACTATAAAGCAGGTCTTATGTTAGTTAGTTTTTTTTAATTACCTTTATTTTCACCGTAAAAAGCAAATA
This sequence comes from Oligia fasciuncula, assembly GCA_963082905.1. NCBI lineage: Eukaryota > Metazoa > Arthropoda > Insecta > Lepidoptera > Noctuidae > Oligia > Oligia fasciuncula. Next base: position 19,231,414 of record OY720397.1, read on the forward strand.
CCTAAACTATTGGCGCTGCCTCCCGCCCGGCACCGCACTCTGTCTCGCTTTCACACAGTCCGCTAGCAGTATTGTGCGAGCGAGATAAAGAGTGAATTTTAGCTGAGGTAGTATAGGCTCTTAACAGGCAAACGCGAAAAAGGAAATGTCGAGTGTTCGGAGATATCTTCGGCCATGTGTGTTCGGGTGTGTTGTACCGCCCATTGTGTCAATACATAATAAAGACTAAAACAAAAACATGTAATTAGAGCGCGTTATAATAAACCTCCTGCACTATGAGAGCAAATAACAATGGTAATTTTTACCGACTTCAAAAAAAGGAGGTTATCAATTCGATACGTATGTATGTAATATTATTGGATTTGCATTATATTCACATATGATGATCTATTAGGGCTTCCAAACAAATAAACAAAATTTCATAGACGTATGTATGTATGTATGTATGTATGTTTGTCCACGCATATCTCCGAAACTATTAATCGGATCGTGACCATTTTTTTTTATTGGCTTACATTTTCTTCAACTTAGGGAACAGTGCAAGTTTCATCAAGATCGATTCAGTAATTTTCAAGATATGGACTAATACGTGTAAGTGTGACGGCCTGGCTTATTGATAAGAGCTACGGGTGTAGTGTCAAAGGGAAAACGTCTCAAAACCTTGGTCAAATACTAGTGCAAAAACTAAAAATTACGAAATAAAAAGTAATTTAAAAAAATTAAACCGACTTCAAAAAGAAATTAACTCAAAATTATGAAATAACTTTAATTTCGGAAGTCGGTGGCATAAAACTAAAATACAGATCCCAAGACACCGACTTCCGAAATTAAAGTTATTTCATAATTTTGAGTTAATTTCTTTTTGAAGTCGGTTTAATTTTTTAAAATTACTTTTTTTGATTAGATACTCTTTCCACGGGGACTCCTGAACTATGAACTTTAAAAAAGGTTGATGGGTTGTTGGGGGTAGGTGGATGGTGGATGGGTCGGGGTTGATGGGTTGTTGGGGGTAGGTGGATGGTGGATGGGTCGGGGTTGATGGGTAGTTGAGGGTAGGTGGATGGTGGATGGGTCGGGGTTGATGGGTTGTTGGGGGTAGGTGGATGGTGGATGGGTCGGGGTTGATGGGTTGTTGGGGGTAGGTGGATGGTGGATGGGTCGGGGTTGATGGGTTGTTGGGGGTAGGTGGATGGTGGATGGGTCGGGGTTGATGGGTTGTTGGGGGTAGGTGGATGGTGGATGGGTCGGGGTTGATGGGTAGTTGAGGGTAGGTGGATGGTGGATGGGTCGGGGTTGATGGGTAGTTGGGGGTAGGTGGATGGTGGATGGGTCGGGGTTGATGGGTAGTTGGGGGTAGGTGGAAGGTGGATGGGTCGGGGTCGTTGGGTTGTATTGTGATGCAACTTTTTACATTATATATAGTATGTTATTTAGATGTAAGTTAAGATTTAGGATATAGTATGTAATTTTCCACTTAGGTGGACCGACGACCTTGTGAAGGCCGCAGGAACCCGTTGGATGCGAAAAGCACAGAACCGGTCGAAGTGGAGGTGCATTGGGGAGGCCTATGTCCAGCAGTGGACGTCTTTCGGCTGAAATGATGATGTAATTTTATAGGATGTAGATTAAGGATTTAACATGTAATACCACTCTATCGCATTCGATCGCTGATCTGTAATGGTAGGTAGTTGTAGGTAAGATTTGCAAATAAATAAGCGTATCTACCTAGTTATGTAACTTATAATTCATCCATGTAAAATACTGGTACTCAGCTGCATTCGGTGAGACTGGAAGCCGACCCCAACATAGTTTGGAAAAGGCTAGGCAGATGATGATGACGTATTTGTCATAAATTACAATGATAGTTGTGATCAGAATATACACATAATTTAAGTCGGTAGTCAAATTGTTTCAATCCATTTGTTTTTCAAGTCTGCCTACCCCGGAGAATAGAGGCGTGATGTTTTTATAACTCCACTTCCTCTCAATTTAAACTGACATAACGCGTGCATCCTCTCAACAAGCTCAGTCATATAAGTAGCGTGCCTCCCATACTAATCACTTTTTAAAGTTCAGCTTCTACGCCTGCCACACGATCTGACCTCAACATTGCGATGTCATAACCTGCACTAGTACAGTCAACAGCAAAAGTAGATGATCAAAATCAGAAATTCAATACTAATGAACGGAGTTCGCGACAGAACTGTGTGGCGTCGAAGTACTACTACTTAGAATACTTACTACGTAGAATACTTTAGAATCACTTCGACGCCACACAGTTCTGACCGAACTCCGTTCATTAGTATTGAATTTCTGACTTTGATCATCTACTTTTGCTGTTGACTGTACCACTCCAGTGCTTGAACATGCAATAAGAAGTGTAATTACACGTGCTGGTATTAATTAACGTGCTTTTACGCCTGTTTTCATTGGCTGACCTTGTTTGACTGTTAATGAAACTGGTAGTTCCACGTGTAGGATTGGATGTCAAAAAGTGGACCTATAAGGTGCCATTAATCGATATTTTTTCCATACAAATTTCGGGAGAGTTACTCCACTGTTTGACATTGGCGCCGATTCTGTTGTTCACAAACTAAACTAAATTTAAGTTCAGGCATCTTTTTCTTTCTATTTCATCGAGACAAGGACAGAACATAAATATTAGTTTAGTCCTGTCAAATTAAGATGGAACATGGTGCTCACATACAAATTTACAAATTACATATTTACAAATATTGTAAAACTAGATGATTTTCCTAGAATTTTAACTAGTGAGTGAGTTACTGTAGCCACAGATTGTAAAAATCAATGTTATAAAATTTAAAAAAATATAAATTAAATTAGCAACGTTTGATTTTGTGGCGCATCGCCCTTTCCCCGACGATAATGATATTACACTAACACAAAAAGCGGGTAGGTATCTGACAGTAGTTTGTAGTTCTTTTTTGCTCCATAACATTTATTTACAGTGATACCTATTTGCTTAAATACATTAGGTATTACACACAAGCTAACACTAACATGTAAGTAAGTACAAGTAGGTATATAAAAAGTTAAGGTAGAAAAGAAAAGTAAGGTTCTATTTACTTAGGTACGGACGCCAGCAGGTCAACCTACCCGAAACTGTCAGATTTTCCCAATCAACCTTGAACCTTATTTTTTAGCAATAAAGTCGAAAATCTATTAAAGAAATCTGACAGATTGTAGTAACTTGATGTGCTGGCGTCTGTACCTATCGTAAATAATGGTTGGAATTATTATAAGATAGATCAGTGGGCCTAAAAAGGCCACTTTGGAGAATCATAAAAAGATAACATTATGAATCGTAATATGGCGAAGACAGTCCGTGTTTTTCTTTTTTTCGCTGCACCACGTAGGTATAATCAAAAAGATTGGGATTGGATTTGGATCGGAATGATTGGTATTTTAGCACAGCCCAAAAAAAATAACTGAAAAATGCATAACCAATGGGATTTGATACGATTGACTTAACGGTTAACTGTCCATTATGTTATCCTTTTATGATTCTGCCAAAGTGGCCTTTTTAGGCCCCCTGTCCTCTTACCCCTCAATGCCCTTATTAAACTTAAGGGCAGGCCCTTAAGTTTAATAATCCTCACTTGGAGCTTGACCTCATGCACTTATTCATGGCCGCAAAAATTTGCCACTTTTTTTTTTAACCGACGAAAATAAAAAGAACGGATGGATTGATCCTTGTTCATTGATCTGCGTTGATTGTTTGTTTGGCGTCGGCTCAAAATTAGTTATATTTACGTTAATTTTGGAGCTTGGACTGAATGGTTTATTTTTTGCCTTTCAGTTTTCTTTCGTCGCCGTCGGTATAATTTTTTATAAAAATTTTTCATATTTATCTTTGTTAACACACAGCTCTAACAAGTAGCTAAAAATTGTTAACTTTTTAACCTGTAGCTACCCTGGGGGTCACGTAAAAACCCTATAATACATAATACCTAAATAGGTAGGTAATTAATTATGTCTTAAGTCAAGACTTGATAGATGAAATGTAAATTGAATTGTCTTCTTCACTTTCAAAGCTGCCATTAAATTGATGGAGGACCTCTAGATAAAAGAATTAAAAAATATATTTTCTAACGCCTACTGTTTTAAAGTTTATTTTTTATTTTTAGGTTTATACACTTGTAATTACATATAATGAAAGCTTGTATGTGCGTGACAGATATTATTATTTTTTAATCAATTTTAATAACAGTGGTAAAGATACTTAACCCCCTTTTCAATATTTCATTGCTTTAATGAACTCTAATGAATCTATGAATACCCTCTAATTAAGCAACAAGGGTACACATCATTCTCAATTTTCTAAATTCAAAACACAAAAATATTGACACTCTTTACTTTACTCTAGATTTATTACAATAAAGGGAGACAACAATATGTCAGTGCTTTCGATTTAAAGCTTTTATTTACCACCCTTAATTCGAGGGTCGAGAAGCCCTTCCCGCGCTTGCGTGAATCAATAATGTACCCGTTATTGTGCTACTACTTGTAAATGTCAACTGTCGTATGAAGCTACTGCTTTAGCGTCCATGGATGATTTTTTTCCTAAATGATGACTGGTTTGTTGTGGTTAGCCAGCAATGGACTTTACTTGATCGAATGGATGGATGTATTTGTAGTGGTTAGTAAATGTCATGGTACAGGTTCGCGCCTGCGCCCTGCATCCGATGGACCAAATTTTTTGCAAGTGTAAAAGGAGAGTGGTGTAAAGTGAATCTGTTTTGTGTGAAAATTCTATAAATAATATTAAAAAGTGAGTCTTTATGATATTGTTGTGATTTGCATGTTGTGTAGATCGAGTTTCATTGATATTCAATGGATAATGCTGAAGATTTTTATGTGTTCATTTTCTTTGTGTGAAATTATCATTTTCTTGTGATCAATTTTCTTTACCTATTCTGCTATGCTAGATTCATATAATGTACTAAAATGTCAATTAAATAGCTGTTCATTGCCTTAATTAACGAATTCAAAGGGTAAGTCCAAAGGGTATTCAATAATTTTCCAGTTAACATTAAATAACAAGTACCTAGGCTGGTACACACTTACTTTTGTAGAAATAAATACCTACCTGTTAGGTAAGTATAACAAAGTAGTTTACAGTTAACTTTTTACTTAAAGTTTAATTAATTTCTCACCTTATAATTAAAGCCAAAGATTCGAGACTCCAATCATTTGCCTATAGATACTCAATGATTTCAAGTAATATATCCTATGTCTATGCCTATACTCCTATTTTTTTTCTGTCAGTTTATTATTTCAGTCAATTGATCTTTATAATTAGGTAGGTGAAGGTACACCCAATTTCGGGTAGATATTTACAATCTAGAATAGATAAATGATGAACAGAGATGCAGATGATGAGGTACATACAATAAAACTATGTCCATTTATGTCCTTAGTTATTGGTAAGTAGGTAGTTATCAAAAACATCCTGATACTCACGACATCACAGGCTAATGACTATTCTCGAAATGCAATCGAGTTGGATTTGTTCTATTTCTTAATCGTTTTAGTTTTATTAAATACGTATTCGGTTTTCTTAGGTTTTCTAATTAGAATCTTGTGTAAAAGATTAATAAGTACCTAACAGAAGACAATATTTGGCCATCATCATTTAAAAAGTTATAAAAGTTTTCGATCAACAGGTTTTTGTGTTTTAAACCCGAAATTTCTGTAATAAAACAAGCATTTTCTTTTATTATAGGATGTCGTGCGGGGCGGAATGTCTGTCCCTCGGGCCGCCGCCGGATTCGATCCTGCATATGCCACCTCCTCCACTACCAGCCTTCCTAGCTAGTGCTGCCAACCTGACACCACCATGCAGGGCTTCCAAGTGCCCCCCTCACAGGAACAACGAGGAGAACTCGCTGTTCCCCGGAGTGGAATACCATGAGCTTCCCAGACATGGTGAGATACGTATGTTGTCCTTTGATTAATATAAATCTTGTAGTTTATTTATCTCCAGGTATTTAGAATGCACACTGAGTTTCCCACCTCAACATTTTACCGGGCTCCGACAAAAGGTGATCATACTAAATAATTCATACATAAGCACGACCATAGAAGGATAGAACACCATCAGTTCAATCTTAAAAACAAAATAATTGTATATCCATCCTATGCTCATGAGTCCCAAAGAGTGACTGAGTGAGTTTGTCTTCAAAGTCATTAAATTTTTTCAATTAGATACCTACACCGGAGTCCACGTATTGCACTTTTGATACAGTATCAAAACTTAGAAATGATTTTCAAATTTACCACTATAAATAATATTAATAATACGAGTAGCTAACAGATTACTGTAAAACCTTTTGCAGAGCCTGCTTCTAACGACGACACATGGTTCCTCGTGCTGATCACCTGCTGCATCGCTGTGCTCTGCATTGCTGCCTTACTGGCTCTGTTCCTGCTCAAATGTAGAGAGTGAGTAGTTTTCATAATCAACTAGGTAGACCAATAAATTGACGATGGAAACAACTGCAACTTTGTATCTCTATTTCTTCCTTCTTCTGGGCTCAAAACTAGTGTCCACTTTGAACTTCTATCTTCTTAACTCTCATTGTATCTTCTATTTTTCTTGCAGTTGGAAAAAATCTCATGGGTTTTTTCTCGACAGGGCCCGAGGAGGATGTAAGGGCGGCACTGGTAAAGCTTCCGGCTCCAACGCCCTATACGGAGGTGCGGCCATCGACTCGCGCGTGCTGTGGGCCGCGCTGACGCCGCGCGGCACGCGGCACTTCGTGGCCGACACCTACCCGCACGACGAGACTGAAGACCACCACTATGAGTGCGTCGAGCCCCCACTCTACAAGCTCGGGCCACCAGAAGACTTAGCCATCCCACGACACTTCAACGTAGAATACGAAGATCCTGCACCATTAATCGAAAGCTACAGCGACAGGACCGAAGAGTACTTTCGAAATGGCATGGACACTCTTCGTCGTGGGACACGACCTCTCGTCTCCTCTCCCACAAGGATCGAACGCCCGAATCTGCCTCCCCTGAACCTCCAGCCCCGCACTCTAAGGAGGGCCCCACACTCCCGCCGAGTGAGTGATGCGAATAACTCGGAGAAGTCGGCCATCTGAACCGAGAGTGGCGCGGTATTCTCCGTCGCCGATACTACCGATATCGATTACGATTGGCAGTCGATCGAGAACTCGAATGTTGATCGTCTCGTTTGAAGACCACCCTTTTCTGACACAATTAGTTCGAAACCTGAACTAAAGTTTTAAAATCAGCTCTGGACTTTATACTTAGAACGTTTTTATCCGCATCTAGCACATAATGGGACAATTACAGATATAGTGAAATAGAATAAAATAGTTTGCATACTTCTTTCGATAACGTTACCTACTCACAAGTCTAAACAACATTTTGCTTCATTACAACACAATAGATTTTGTAAGTAGATGCCTCTTGCTGTTTTTAGTAGAGTGGGTAAGTGTGTCTGTTTATTTCAAACCTATCGAAAGAAGTATGAAGACTACTATAATGAAGTAGGTACTGAAGGTGTTAGAACCAAGCTTATGAAGTGCATCAGTGTCCATAATACGAATAGCCTGTGTATGCGAACGTAATTGTAACTCGGTAGTTAGTCTCTAGTTTATTTCGTGTAAATATCATAATTTTATAACGAATTTTATTTTATTCAATGTGCAATTGTATATGCTATAAAGCCTCTAGATTACTTTAGAACTAGTCTACCTATAACGAACACAATTTCTAGTCATTCATCACACAATGTGACATGGTACTGTATGTCTATTTTAATCTATCTGCATCTGTATTAAATATTATATTTTAAACAGTGTGTATCACGAATTTTTGTACTTGTCAATAAAATATTATTATTTCTTCTGCCTTTTAATTCATCAATAAATAGAATCTATAGGGATTTTAGTCTCTGTATGGCACGTATGGCACCTCGCATATTATGTTCTGTTATGTACTTGTACAATCCTCAATCCTGCAATCTTGCATTGCCGATTGGCGAAAATTAAGTATAGCCTCAGATCATTATAGCGGATGGTCTGAAAATGGTCATAAACCATGAAAAGGGTATAAACGGTGAACGAAATAAAAAATACAATCTAATTTGTTTCCGAACGAATCACAAACACCGAAACGTCATTTTGTTTGACGTTGACCATAGAGTATAGTAATAGGACAGGGGGAAGAAGTCTTGAATGGGGTATTTTTAGGGACAGATTTTATTTGGGGTTATTTTTAGGGGCTTGCTAAAAGTCTCCGCCTCCGTGGAGCGTGCCTTTTCTATTTATGCCATTATTTAAAAATACTTAGGAATCGTTTATCCCTGGATATGCTTCAGAGCATAATGATAATAAGATTTTACCTGATCAGAGAATACGGGTCCTGCGTTAAGTTTGAACCTACGGCAAATATGTATGTTAAAAGCCTTTAGCGTACGAATGTATGATTTCAAAAATACATCGACCTTGAACAGTAGCATCGCTGGCGATGATGATGATGCTGTTCTGGAACTGATCAACAATATTACAATTTAGTTACCTAGTAGTTTAGCAATAGGTATTTAGGTACCTAGTCTTTTTTTTTTACAAACTATGTACCTATGCGTTTTATTTTGTGAGTTACGAACGACTTAGGGAGTTGGGCACTGCATCAAAGAAATTTACCTTATGTGAACCTATACTTAGGGTTTTTTTAGGGGGATTTTTAAAAAATCTTGGGGGCAAATTTTGTTATGGGTTGGTAACACTGGAGTAATAGTGTTCTGTGATAGTAATGATTTGACGTTGACTGACGTTGACTTTGACAAGACGCCATCGCATGCTGTTGCAGTGTTTGTTGACAGAGTTTTCTTTCCCAAAAATATGACAAAACTATTCTATTCCTAATAATCTAATAGTGACTAAAAGATAGTTCTTATTTCATTTTAGTAGATATAGTCCAACAGATAACCAAAATGTCGGAAGAAGTGATAAAACATTCGGTACACACATTGGTATTTAGATCTCTGAAGAGGTCTCATGATATGTTTCTATCTAACCAAGGACTGTTGCCGCCAATTGATGAAAAAGCGTGAGTAAATTATCAAGACATTAACACGACGTTAACAACAAACACAAAACAATTTAAAATCTGCATAGAATCTATCATGCATGTCATAAAATAATAGAATAGTTGAATAGTTCTATGGGATAGAACTATTCAAGCTAATCCTATACTTCAGACCATATTCACTGTACCTAAAACAACATACAAACTACCTATTTCTCACATTTAGTTATGATTAAGAACTAATTAAATTGCACAACATGGGAAAAAAATTACAATAAAATCCTATTTTCATGTTTGTTTGCTAAGAATTTCTTACTTATTGTTTTCAGAGAGAAAATTCTAAAAGGTGTGAAGTCTCGTGACAGCTATGGACAGGTATTGGACACGGTGCAGCTCGCACAAGCTGTCAAACAACAAGATGCCAGGACACAGCCAGACATACCAATGATAATGGAAAATGGTACTTAACTTTAATAGAACCTTCTGATAACTATGGCTTATCATTCATCCACTCACCCAATGATCTAAACAAAATAACTCATCAAAGGAGAAGGAGAAATCGGTATTATGACCCTATTTTGCACTACCGTAGCTATTTATAATCGTCTGACAGGCTACTTGTGTTGGACTTGCGAACAGCATTTAGCTTTAGAGGTCTCCTACAATTACACAGATTGATATTCAATATGGTACAGAAGCATATCGAGTGGTTGTGAATATCTATGCAGGAAGATTACAGTCCTACCTTTTGGTAAAATCCCTTAGTTTACCTCTTATATTCTTTTAAAACTTGTAAGTTCTATGCCTCGATCAAGCCAGCTTGTGGTGCATTATTAACTTTTCTGAATTTGTTTTATAAACCTGCCCCAAGCCTCTTGAATCTTATCATAATGTATGTACTGTCACCAAAGGAGACAAGTAACCAAGTCGGATATAGTTTAAGTTTAGTAAGAAACCGATGGATGTTTTCGAATAAATTTTAATTTATAAAAAACAAGCAGTTAATTTATCAAATTTCATTTCATTCAAATCATCCAGTGCCGTGCCAACCCTGGTTACTTATCTCTTTTGGTGACTGTACATGTTTATTTGTACCACATCCTACTTAAAAGTAAATTATTCTTCTTGTATGCAAGGCTTTGGCCCAGAATCGAAGGATGAATCTACATCAGATGGTTTGTGTGTAGTTCACAATAAGTATAATAGTTCTTATAGTTAGAGCTAGTGCATGCTAAAGTGGTGCATAGTTGTATGTAGAAATTTTTGTGATGATGCTTATAGATGTGTAAGTTTTTTCCCAAATGGATATTGCTAGTTGGTGACCAAACACTGACCTGTTTACCTGTCTGATGTCTCATTCTCACCCCGTGTTTACACTTAAAACAAGTTGTAAAGACTACAAAATGTGTCAAAAAGGTAATCAAATAGTTAATATTTAATGTTGTTAATTTGCGTAAAGCTAGACATAATTCAAAAACAGCAATTTTTGAGTATGATGATTTAAAAGTTTAAAAGCAGCAGTAAGAGTGCGATGAAGCATAAAGTCAGTATGTGTGAAATTATATTCTTTTAGAAAAAGGAAAAAAAAAAGAATATAATTTCCCATGTTAACTTCTATAGTGTACCCTGTATACCCTTCTTCCCAATGAGCAATGTCTGAAACAACATGGATACATGTTTTATGCACAACATGTTTTCAAAGCAAGTATCACAACTTGTATTATGGGTGTAAACGCGGGCTCAGACAGCATAGTTGCGACAAAAGGTTCAATTAAATCTTATTAAACAAACAATAACATAACACTGTAGATTGTATATTCTCAAAAAAGAAAAATATATAAATAGATTATATTCCCTAAAAAATAAGCATGCTTTCCGAATCATTTCCTCCACTGACATCAAAACTCTATGTTCCTTAGGAGAACTAGCAGAATCAGCGGCACTCGGTTCAGATGCTGCCCTCCTTCCCTTCACGGGCCCCACTCCTGCCGCAGCCCCGCCCTCAGGCGCCCTGGCCGTGCCCAGGAAACCTCCCACGATGCCCAAGCCCAAGTGGCATGCACCTTGGAAGCTGTTCCGTGTCATATCTGGACATCTGGGCTGGGTGCGGTGTGTAGCTGTTGAACCCGGCAATGAGTGGTTTGCTACAGGTAAGGTTTTATCTTATAATATGATTGAAAGAATTTGGTCAAAATAATTTATTTATTACTAGCTGACCAGGCAAACGTTGTTTTGCCATATAAATTATTTCTAGCTGCCCGGCGCTACTTCGTTCGCGTGGTGTCCTTCCCCTTACCCTACCCTACTCCTACATTACTCCTACCCTACTCCTTTAAGTAAAAAAAAAGAGATAAAAAGTAGATCCTATGTCCGTCTCCTGGTTCTAAGCTATCTCCCCACCAATTTTCAGCTAAATCGGTTCAGCTGTTCTTGAGTTATAAATAGTGTAACTAACACGACTTTCTGTTATAGATATCCAACAAAATGGATACCTAAAGAAATAATAAGTTAACACAAATGTTTCAATTAGGTGCTCCCCGAATTAAAAATGATTCTGCTTTGTTGGTTCAATAGACCACAGCCTTATTATAGCTCAACTTATTATAAGGCTGTGGTCTAAAGCGTAAAGTAAACGAGTCCTGTACAAAACCTTAGCATAGCATAAACAGCCTATAATGTTCCCACTGCTGGGACACAGGCCTCCTGTCTTCGTGAGGGAGTGGGCCGTAATCTACCACGCAGTAGTTGGTAGATGTCACATGTCTTTTAATTTTTGGTTCTAAGACCTGCCAGTTTTCTCACGATGTTTTCCTTCACCGTTTGAGAGCAGCGATGATGAAATTATAGCGCCTGTCTGGGTTCGAACCCACGACCTACATCTCGTAAGCCGGGGCCGTTACCTCTGGGTAAACCTTAGTGTCATGTAAACCATCCCAAAATTCGTAGCTGGCTTTCCGACGATGAATAAAACACTCCTTACAATTGAATTGACATAATCGCCTTCATTTCTCAGGTGCTGCAGACAGAGTGATAAAGATTTGGGATTTGGCAAGTGGCAAACTGAAAGTATCACTCACAGGACACGTCAGTACAGTAAGGGGTATGTTGACTTGTGTACCATATTGTAACTTTCAAGCCACGTAATGTAACTACTTAAAGAACAATTTTATCAAATGCTAAACTAAAAATTCTATAGCACTGTCACCACTTTGTGACCTAAGTCACGTTTTTCTGTGACTTAGTAGCGGGTTTAGGTCACACGAGCTATAAAATAGTATACGATACGTGTGACTTAAGTAATCTATAAATGCATGGCGTTTAGGACCCGAACTTCACGTCGTGCCATAATGGACTATTTAAATCACACGTATCGTAATGTACTATTGTGGTATTTCTGTTCTCAGGTCTAGAAGTATCTTCCAGGCATCCATACTTGTTCAGTTGTGGTGAAGACAGACAAGTCAAATGCTGGGACTTGGAATATAATAAGGTAATTTATGTTCGATCCATACTTATTAATAGTATATACCTATATGTAAATGCGAAAGTAACTGATAAGAGTTACTTTCGCATTTGTCTGTTACGTTTTCACGCTTAAACGGCTGAACAAGTGGCTCATAAGCAGACCGTGACCCGGGTATATAGGAATTTTAACCCGGTAGTATGCTTCTGTAGGCAATTTTTTTTACCTCCACCTGGGCGAAGCTACGGACAAAAGCTAGTATTCCTGTAATCATCTTGAGCTGTTGAGCTGTGACCTGAGCAGCAGCGGACGTAATAATAAAAAAATATAATCACACTAAATATTATTACGGCGAAAAATTTCTTCACGCTCAAACGGCTGGACCAATTTTGATAAAATTTTGTATGGAGGTAGCTGACACACTGGATTAACATATAGGCTACTTTTTATCCCAATATTCCCACGGGATCGGAATTTATGCGGGTGAAATCTTAAAAAAAAAAATTTTTTTCGCTAAACTCAGTTTTCGATGTATTCCAGGTGATCCGCCATTACCACGGCCACTTATCAGCTGTATACACGATCTCCCTCCACCCCACTATAGACGTGCTGGTGACGGCGGGACGAGACGCGACCGCTCGCGTGTGGGACATGCGCACCAAGGCTAACGTGCACACGCTGTCGGGCCACACGGACACCATCGCCTCGCTCGCGTGCCAGGCTGCTGAGCCACAGGTATGTGAAGTGAACTGTTATTTTATTAATCTGCAGGGTAATTGTGTAACACACTATCAGTAGCAATGGGTTTCATTTTGACAGTTCAACAACATTCATTGCGTTATTTACGTTGTTGAGCAGACACATTTTTCGAACATATGGAGCAATGGATTAGCAATAAGCTTCAAAATGATTCAAACTGAGAGTTACACAAATAGGGTGCAGGTAGTACTTAGTTATTAGAGCTCTTTATGTAGGCGCTACCGCCATCCAGCGACCAGCGTTGTTGTGCTCCGGTTTATGTAGGCGCTACCGCCATCCAGCGACCAGCGTTGTTGTGCTCCGGTTTATGTAAGCGCTACCGCCATCCAGCGACCAGCGTTGTTGTGCTCCGGTGTATGTAGGCGCTACCGCCATCCAGCGACCAGCGTTGTAGTGCTCCGGTTTATGTAGGCGCTACCGCCATCCAGCGACCAGCGTTGTTGTGCTCCGGTTTATGTAGGCGCTACCGCCATCCAGCGACCAGCGTTGTTGTGCTCCGGTTTATGTAGGCGCTACCGCCATCCAGCGACCAGCGTTGTTGTGCTCCGGTTTATGTAGGCGCTACCGCCATCCAGCGACCAGGGTTGTTGTGCTCCGGTTTATGTAGGCGCTACCGCCATCCAGCGACCAGCGTTGTTGTGCTCCGGTTTATGTAGGCGCTACCGCCATCCAGCGACCAGCGTTGTTGTGCTCCGGTTTATGTAGGCGCTACCGCCATCCAGCGACCAGCGTTGTTGTGCTCCGGTTTATGTAGGCGCTACCGCCATCCAGCGACCAGCGTTGTTGTGCTCCGGTTTATGTAGGCGCTACCGCCATCCAGCGACCAGCGTTGTTGTGCTCCGGTTTATGTAGGCGCTACCGCCATCCAGCGACCAGCGTTGTTGTGCTCCGGTTTATGTAGGCGCTACCGCCATCCAGCGACCAGCGTTGTTGTGCTCCGGTTTATGTAGGCGCTACCGCCATCCAGCGACCAGCGTTGTTGTGCTCCGGTTTATGTAGGCGCTACCGCCATCCAGCGACCAGCGTTGTTGTGCTCCGGTTTATGTAGGCGCTACCGCCATCCAGCGACCAGCGTTGTTGTGCTCCGGTTTATGTAGGCGCTACCGCCATCCAGCGACCAGCGTTGTTGTGCTCCGGTTTATGTAGGCGCTACCGCCATCCAGCGACCAGCGTTGTTGTGCTCCGGTGTATGTAGGCGCTACCGCCATCCAGCGACCAGCGTTGTAGTGCTCCGGTTTATGTAGGCGCTACCGCCATCCAGCGACCAGCGTTGTTGTGCTCCGGTTTATGTAGGCGCTACCGCCATCCAGCGACCAGCGTTGTTGTGCTCCGGTTTATGTAGGCGCTACCGCCATCCAGCGACCAGCGTTGTTGTGCTCCGGTTTATGTAGGCGCTACCGCCATCCAGCGACCAGGGTTGTTGTGCTCCGGTTTATGTAGGCGCTACCGCCATCCAGCGACCAGCGTTGTTGTGCTCCGGTTTATGTAGGCGCTACCGCCATCCAGCGACCAGCGTTGTTGTGCTCCGGTTTATGTAGGCGCTACCGCCATCCAGCGACCAGCGTTGTTGTGCTCCGGTTTATGTAGGCGCTACCGCCATCCAGCGACCAGCGTTGTTGTGCTCCGGTTTATGTAGGCGCTACCGCCATCCAGCGACCAGCGTTGTTGTGCTCCGGTTTATGTAGGCGCTACCGCCATCCAGCGACCAGCGTTGTTGTGCTCCGGTTTATGTAGGCGCTACCGCCATCCAGCGACCAGCGTTGTTGTGCTCCGGTTTATGTAGGCGCTACCGCCATCCAGCGACCAGCGTTGTTGTGCTCCGGTTTATGTAGGCGCTACCGCCATCCAGCGACCAGCGTTGTTGTGCTCCGGTTTATGTAGGCGCTACCGCCATCCAGCGACCAGCGTTGTTGTGCTCCGGTTTATGTAGGCGCTACCGCCATCCAGCGACCAGCGTTGTTGTGCTCCGGTTTATGTAGGCGCTACCGCCATCCAGCGACCAGCGTTGTTGTGCTCCGGTTTATGTAGGCGCTACCGCCATCCAGCGACCAGCGTTGTTGTGCTCCGGTTTATGTAGGCGCTACCGCCATCCAGCGACCAGCGTTGTTGTGCTCCGGTTTATGTAGGCGCTACCGCCATCCAGCGACCAGCGTTGTTGTGCTCCGGTTTATGTAGGCGCTACCGCCATCCAGCGACCAGCGTTGTTGTGCTCCGGTTTATGTAGGCGCTACCGCCATCCAGCGACCAGCGTTGTTGTGCTCCGGTTTATGTAGGCGCTACCGCCATCCAGCGACCAGCGTTGTTGTGCTCCGGTTTATGTAGGCGCTACCGCCATCCAGCGACCAGCGTTGTTGTGCTCCGGTTTATGTAGGCGCTACCGCCATCCAGCGACCAGCGTTGTTGTGCTCCGGTTTATGTAGGCGCTACCGCCATCCAGCGACCAGCGTTGTTGTGCTCCGGTTTATGTAGGCGCTACCGCCATCCAGCGACCAGCGTTGTTGTGCTCCGGTTTATGTAGGCGCTACCGCCATCCAGCGACCAGCGTTTTTGTGCTCCGGTTTATGTAGGCGCTACCGCCATCCAGCGACCAGCGTTGTTGTGCTCCGGTTTATGTAGGCGCTACCGCCATCCAGCGACCAGCGTTGTTGTGCTCCGGTGTATGTAGGCGCTACCGCCATCCAGCGACCAGCGTTGTTGTGCTCCGGTTTATGTAGGCGCTACCGCCATCCAGCGACCAGCGTTGTTGTGCTCCGGTTTATGTAGGCGCTACCGCCATCCAGCGACCAGCGTTGTTGTGCTCCGGTTTATGTAGGCGCTACCGCCATCCAGCGACCAGCGTTGTTGTGCTCCGGTTTATGTAGGCGCTACCGCCATCCAGCGACCAGCGTTGTTGTGCTCCGGTTTATGTAGGCGCTACCGCCATCCAGCGACCAGCGTTGTTGTGCTCCGGTTTATGTAGGCGCTACCGCCATCCAGCGACCAGCGTTGTTGTGCTCCGGTTTATGTAGGCGCTACCGCCATCCAGCGACCAGCGTTGTTGTGCTCCGGTTTATGTAGGCGCTACCGCCATCCAGCGACCAGCGTTGTTGTGCTCCGGTTTATGTAGGCGCTACCGCCATCCAGCGACCAGCGTTGTTGTGCTCCGGTTTATGTAGGCGCTACCGCCATCCAGCGACCAGCGTTGTTGTGCTCCGGTTTATGTAGGCGCTACCGCCATCCAGCGACCAGCGTTGTTGTGCTCCGGTTTATGTAGGCGCTACCGCCATCCAGCGACCAGCGTTGTTGTGCTCCGGTTTATGTAGGCGCTACCGCCATCCAGCGACCAGCGTTGTTGTGCTCCGGTTTATGTAGGCGCTACCGCCATCCAGCGACCAGCGTTGTTGTGCTCCGGTTTATGTAGGCGCTACCGCCATCCAGCGACCAGCGTTGTTGTGCTCCGGTTTATGTAGGCGCTACCGCCATCCAGCGACCAGCGTTGTTGTGCTCCGGTTTATGTAGGCGCTACCGCCATCCAGCGACCAGCGTTGTTGTGCTCCGGTTTATGTAGGCGCTACCGCCATCCAGCGACCAGCGTTGTTGTGCTCCGGTTTATGTAGGCGCTACCGCCATCCAGCGACCAGCGTTGTTGTGCTCCGGTTTAAATGGTGTTGGTGTATTTACAGGCATGACACTTTTTAGCGTTGTCTCTAGTATTGCTGATAAAAATATGCATGCCATTGCAGTGACAACTTACGAGAAGTGTCGCATACTTGTATAGCACTCAATCAACGAGGACGACCTAATGCCCAAAAGTGTATACTGTATGGCTCCAGTCATTTATAACAAACTACCTAAAAGATGGAGAGTACTACCTCAATCTATGTTTAAAAATAAACTTCATACTTTTTTGACCGCCAGAGCATATTATAGCGTTACTGAGTTCCGAATTCGTCTTAACATAAGTAATTAAATTCATTTGGATCTACTTATACAATAATAATGTTGATTTACTCTATAATTTTAATAACCCAGTATGACAACTTTTAATATTTTTTTTTATTGTATAAATCTATTATTTTGCACATCATGTATGCGCTTTATCATCCTGTATGCACTTTCTATGCATGTACACACACATGTTGAAGCAAATAAAAAACTCTTATCTCAAAAATCTATGAAATAGATGAAATTAGTACATCAATAAAAGTAATATTAGGTACAATGCTCACCCAACAAACATTTTAAAACTAAAAACTTAAAGTTCCTTTTATTTTCCAGATAATAACCGGCTCACACGACTCAACAATTCGTCTCTGGGATCTAGCGGCCGGCAAGTCAATGTGCACGTTAACAAACCACAAGAAATCGGTCCGTTCCATAGTGGTCCACCCAGCACTATACACGTTCGCGTCAGCTTCACCCGACAATATCAAACAGTGGAAGTGTCCGGAAGGAAAGTTTATACAGGTGAGCTTGTCTGGGAGAAATTGAAAAAGGATAGAGAGAAATTAAATTTATTTTACCGATATACCGACGTCATCTAGTTTTTAAAATATGATTGATGTGTAAAATTAATTCTAAAACACTATTTACAGAAATAAAATAATGTTCACCTTTATTAAATAGTATCCTATCTATGTATACAGAATCTATCGGGACACAACGCGATCGTCAACTGCATGGCGGTGAACCCCGAGGGGGTCCTGGTCAGCGGGGGAGACAACGGGACCATGTACTTCTGGGACTGGAGGACCGGGTATAACTTCCAGAGGTTGCAGGTGAGTTTGTGATATTATTTTCTTTTAAATTAGCGTCTTATCCTTTTATTTTTAGCAAAATACAGTTTTTTTTTTCTTTTGCTCAGAGCGAATGTCATCAGGCCTTTGCAACTATTATAGGCCTATAATGTCCCAATACAGGCCGAAGGCCTCCCTACCCGCTTTACACGTGCAACTGTACTAGATTTTGGTATTATAATGAAGAGATTTTCGTCATCAGTTGCTTTAAAACTAAGCCGAAAACAATACCCAAATTACTGAATCATGGTTTCTTAAAACTTTTGAGCTTTGTAAAAATAATTTCATCTATATTTTTCTAAGTTTAGGCTACAACTGAGACACAACACGTAGGTATTAATATTACACATAGTATTCTTTGTAATCTGCATTCGCGACTTTTTTTGCCAAAAATGTAAAAAATATGAGTTTTTGAAGAAATAACTTTAATTCCTACACAATAAAGTGCAGTTTACGCTACAACTTCAAACATTTTTACTTTTTTTCAATAGTGCTAGTCAATCAAATCAACTTAATCACCATTAAAATAAAGTTGATATTTGTGTAACTTCAAATAACATCAATTTGAAACAAATTTGAATAGTCTTTAGAAACCACAAGTCTTGTGTCCTAAAGAGAAAATTATTCCCTTTCATCTTGGGTAATTATTTTGCCAAATAAATCTATAGCAAACTTTTCAAACCATCCCTTGTCTTCCCAGGCGGCAGTCCAACCAGGCTCAATGGACTCCGAGGCCGGTATCTTCGCGATGACGTTCGACAACTCCGGCTCCCGCCTCATCACGACAGAAGCTGACAAGACCATCAAGATATACCGCGAGGATGACACCGCGTCAGAGGAGACGCATCCTATCAACTGGCGACCAGAGATACTGAAGAGGAGGAAGTTCTAAGTAGTGATTATAATAAATGGAGATTTTTGACAATGATTTCGGTGTTTTTATTTTATACTAGCTTGACTTCTATCCGCCTCGAAGTCAACTACCTATATCTCAAAACATTCTATGGCACTCGGCAATATTCTGAGATTGTAGCTTTCTATGAGTGAAAGATTTTTTGTAATCGGATCAGTACTTCCTGAGATAACCTCTTACAAACTTCCCTTTCCCGACATGGAGTAGAACAGGGACTAACGTATTGGATTACAAACATGTTCAGCAAACGAGGATGAGCAGCAGTTCGCCATGATAGCCAGAGCCTGCCAGGGAGAAGTGCTATCCCTCCACGTATGGAATCTGGTGATTAATGACCTCATCACCAAACTCAATGCCAACCACTATTACGAAATAGGTTAAGCTGATGACCTCGCAATCCTTGTATCGAGGAAGGTGACGGGTACCTCTGATCTGCAACCTCACTCAGCAAGCGCTACATAGAGAGTTGATGCAGGGAATTTGAGCTATCAGTGAACCCTACTAAAACTGAACTAGTCATGTTTACCCAAAAACGGGCATTAGGCCCTTTCCGCCTACCAAAACAACAACAACCTCCAGTTGGCCAACAACGTCAAGTACCTCGAGGTCATTATCTAGACAGAAAGTTATCTTTTCTTTTTTAAAAAAAAACGTTGCCCAACACTAGGAATTTCTCCATGTACACAAACGGCCAGACCCGGAACAACTACTAAACTGGAATAGTCATTTTCACAACAAATTAAACAGGACTTGCATCACCTTCTGGCAGTGCAGGAAAATTATAAGTAGTGTGGGCTATTCTCTAAAATTATACTATGGCATTATACCGCAGTGATCCGCCCCATGATCAACTACGGGGCCGTGGTCTGGTGGCCCCGCACCAAGCTAGTTTGTGTGCGTGTGGATTGAGTGCTCTTTTTTAAAAGTTTATTATATTTTTACGAAATCAAGGAGGAATTTAGGAAATAATTGTGAAAACTTCATGGTGAAGATAAAAAAATTGTGAAATCAATGGTGAGAAAGTTGTGGTCAATTAACTAGAACACTCAATCTGCTAACCTGAGAAAATACTGCAACTCGTGTCTCAAAATATACTAGATAAACGTTTATCATTTTTATATGGAATAATTGTATACAATTTGTGAAAGCTATTCACAAATATTCAATTGATTTTAACGGTTTATTTGGATTTTATAAAGGTTTATTTAGAACACTCAATCCTCCTATGGTGCACACGGAGTGTTCCTAAACTCTCCAACTTTGGCTAAGTAAATTCATAATATTCTTACTCTATTTTGCGAGTTTAATTCAGAGTCAATTTGTGAAACAATAATCTAGACATAAAACATAGCAGTTAGAGAGTAAATAAAAAAAACACTTTCTTTTCAACGTCCCGTTTGAGTGTTCCATGATGTAGCGTTTATTTATTTAACCCGAACTTTTATACAAACGGCGGTCACATCAGAAATTGTGAAAATGTTGTCACTAAAGTTTAACATCGTTTTCTTTTTTTGTGAACGCTTAATTTTAACAATATTCAACTTTATTATATTTCTAAGGGACAAAATTGTGTAGGGTGACCATGCATACATATAATTAAAAAATATTTTTGTACTTATGAACATTTTATTACAAGACAAACTAGAAAAAGTGTAACAGTAATTTAAAAAAAAAACATCTTTATTTACCCAAATAATCATAACAACCTTGTACAATCCAACTAAGTAACAAATAAGAAGTAAAAGTAGTTAACATTTTTGTTTGGTATGTATCAGTAGCCTGTGCTTATTTTGGTTGTTAACACGAACAGATTCACAAAAAAACTTTTTTACAAAAAAAACAACCGACTTCCAAAAAACACTATAAAGTGAAAAATAACTTTAATTTCGGAAGTCGGTGGCAAAAACCAAAAATACAAATCCAAAGACACCGACTTCCGAAATTAAAGTAATTTTTCACTTTATAGTGTTTTTTGGAAGTCGGTTGTTTTTTTTGTAAAAAAGTTTTTATTTTTTACTTTTTAGTGGGTCAGTTTGTAATTTATCTAAGTTACAATAGCCTAATGTCAATTGCAACTTAAAATTTAGTCCACGACTACGGTGCTGTAATTTCAGGGTTTGTATTTTTTCTGATGCTCCTGGCTTCAGCATCAGGTCTCTATGTACTTCGGTGTTCCTCATTAACAGTACGTTTATCCACACATCGAGCCCTTTTCAATGAACCTAAACACGATATATCTGCTGTTAGTTGTCGAGGAGTTAGGTACTCTGCAGACTATCATGACTGCAGCATCAGGACATGACTTGATGATCATGAGACCAAATGTGGTAAATGCCCTATCAAACATCAAAACAATTTACTAAAACAGTCCTTGCCTGTTCGAGTAACTTCTTACTGTTAAGGAGTTGTACCTTCCATCATCAGCCCAGCTACCTGAGATGGTGACAACCATACGCAAATACACAAGATACTTCATAAAATATTCGAAGGAGAAGGATTCCCGCAATTCGTATTTATTTGCCTACCTACCTACTTACTTAATATTTCGAGGTTACGTTCGCGAAAATGAATGAACGATGACGATGAATGATGGAGGCATCGCTAAGGATTATCAACAAAGACTTACGTTATGGAAAAGCCCCTGAACGTTTTCGTTAACAACAATTGTGATGAAACCAATATTGAAAGTAACGTCATCCGTGACGGCGCATCAGAAAAAATGCAATACGTCACAAAAAAAACAATGTTTTTTGTTGAATCGGTCCTCTTTTCTTTAAATGCTTAAAAATTATTCTAAAATAATAATTTAAATTAATACGACCGCGACGCAACGCGTGACCTGGACCGCGGAAACACTTGACGATAATTTAACAACACTTACCTATCATAAAAATAAATTGCAACGCTCAAATGCACTAGCATAAAATAGCAATAGCTGCGTCTGACAGGAATCAAATTATGAACAAACAGTAAATAGTTTGATTGTCTACCCTCATTAGGGTAGACCAAAAATGTGTCCGACAAAATTATGTCTACCCTACACAATTTTGTCCCTTAGAAATATAATAAAGTTGAATATCGTTAAAATTAAGCGTTCACAAAAAAAGAAAACGATGTTAAACTTTAGTGACAACATTTTCACAATTTCTGATGTGACCGCCGTTTGTATAAAAGTTCGGGTTAAATAAATAAACGCTACATCATGGAACACTCAAACGGGACGTTGAAAAGAAAGTGTTTTTTTTATTTACTCTCTAACTGCTATGTTTTATGTCTAGATTATTGTTTCACAAATTGACTCTGAATTATACTCGTAAAATAGAGTAAGAATATTATGAATTTACTTAGCCAAAGTTGGAGAGTTTAGGAACACTCCGTGTGCACCATAGGAGGATTGAGTGTTCTAAATAAACCTTTATAAAATCCAAATAAACCGTTAAAATCAATTGAATATTTGTGAATAGCTTTCACAAATTGTATACAATTATTCCGTATAAAAATGATAAACGTTTATCTAGTATATTTTGAGACACGAGTTGCAGTATTTTCTCAGGTTAGCAGATTGAGTGTTCTAGTTAATTGACCACAACTTTCTCACCATTGATTTCACAATTTTTTTATCTTCACCATGAAGTTTTCACAATTATTTCCTAAATTCCTCCTTGATTTCGTAAAAATATAATAAACTTTTAAAAAAGAGCACTCAATCCACACGCACACAGCTAGTTTACAGCCTCCAAGAAACTACAACGCATGCAAAGACTAGCTTGCATGGCAACTATGGGTTGTATGAGGACTACCCCGACTGCAGCAGTTGAAGCCATGCTGAGACTTACCGCTCCACCTGTTCATACAGCAGGAAGCGACGATGGCAGCGGTACGTCTAAATGCACTAAATCTCGGGGATAAGAGAGACACACCAAACACTGCGCTACTTGGACAACAAGGACTTCACTATTATGAAAGCCAATTATATGACCGGGTACTCAAATAATTTATCTTCGATAAAAAAAAAACATTAAAATCTGTAACGCAGGTACCCTCAGTGACTGCCGGGTCAGCGGTATTGTCCGAAAGGGTTACCGCTGGCCCGGAACATAAAGGGCTAAGGAAGGAACACGGTGGGTGGGTTTTAGTCAGTAAGAGTCTGACACTCCCGCTCCACCCAGAGCGGGAGGGGTCATTTGATTTCCCCATTTGCAAAAAAAAAAAGTACCCTCAGTGAGATTGTCAGCAACACCAAGTCGTTGCTGGCCTTCCTTGAGGACCTGAGGGGGATCGAATAATATAGGTACATATTATGTGGAGTTGCTGACACCAGCCCGTATTACCTAGGCGCCAACTTGACGAGTCTCAGTCATTGACTTATATATTACTAGCGTAGTCTCAGTAAAATAATACTCCAGAATTCAGTGCTTTCGTTTTATTGTTAAAAAATATTACATAATTAAACATCATAATATTTGAGAGTTACAACCTAAAATGTTACAAAGCAAAGATATGTACGTGTCCGTCACACATGATTGAGTATCGTAAATATAAGTCTCATTCGCATGGAATGTCCACAACACAACATTATGTACTCCGCAGCTACAAAATAATTGCGCTTTTAACACTTCAGCTGTATAGTTGGTATCCCTAGAACTGGCATCTTTGATCTTATGGCTTTACTTAATAGGTACCTAAATGGCTGGAAAACTAACATCGATCACTATTTTCTAGCCAATCCTAAGAACACACGCTATATTATACACATTTTCATAATCAATAGAGAGAAATTCATTCAAAAATAATCAAAAAGTTTAAACAAATGAAACACCCACATGAGATCGCTTTGAAATATATATATGTTTATACAGATATATTATTCTTCAAATATACATTTTTTTTTACCATCTTCAGTGCTAGTTATTTCACGTTAATACGCAAAATGTTATAAAAGATCTTCGGAAAAAAGTCTTATTCATTATTTTCTTTCACAATCTCGCTCCACATAAATAGACGTAAATAAAGCATTATTTATTAGATTTTTGAATCATAATAAAGCCTGTTTAGTTAGCCTGCCAGCAAGCTTAATAGTGCTCATACAAAAATATAATAGCTAGGAGGTTCCATACAACATTGTGTTCCTTAGCTGAAAAACTCGTGGTTCAGGTTTTTTACAGAAACCTAGATAACTGGGTCTCTTATATTCCGGAGACATTTTAGAAATAATTATTTTCTTTATTTTCTTTAAGATGCATTTTGGTAGTATTTATTTTCTATGGTGGTAAGTTCTCTGTCATTTAACAATGTGGTTTAAAAATGTTTGCTTTAAAGTCTCGACTAGAGTTAGTCAAGTAAATTATTATTAATTACTATTATCATTTTAATTATTATCATTTTATTTTAAGTTATAGTGGCATTTTACTGTTAGTTGTCTTAGTGTATAACCACATCGAAAACCGCAAACGATGAAATAACAAACCTTCACACAATTAAAATTTGCATTCACACAATATTATTATGAACCTCCATAATCTCGCGGTCTACGTAAGTTTGCGTGTGTTGACTGATTATATCTCGTCGTCCAGGTCGAACTCTTCTACGGGGAAGTCGCCGACGGTCACGTACACTGGTTTCACGAAGCCGCCGTATTTTGGTGGGCATGTGAAGTAACGTTTGTCGTTCACACTGGAAATACATGAAAGACTTTATTAACATTGGAAGGATTTGGGGAGGTCTTTGCTCAGCAGTGGGTCAGTTTAGGATAAGTAAAAAAAACTACAATTTTACATTATCGCGAAGTAATAACATGCGATAAATGTAAAAAAACTGGCCAAGTGCGAGTCGGACTCGCACACGAAGGGTTCCGTACCACAAAAAAAAAACACCGAAAAAAAAACACGTTTGTTGTATGGGAGCCCCCTTAAATATTTATTTTATTCTGTTTTTAGTATTTTTTGTTATAGCGGCAACAGAAATACATCATGTTCATGAGATACAGCCTGGTGACAGACAGACGGACGGACAGACGGGCATTCAGCGAAGTCTTAGTAATATGGTCCCGTTTTTACCCTTTGGGTACGGAACCCTAAAAAAGAACATCGTTAAGCTTCATACACTGTTATTATGTTATTTGTTTGCATTTGACAAATGATGTTTACGTAAATTCAATGAGCAATGATGCCCACAAAACGCCTGTGTGTAAGAGCCCTTAGGTAATACTTGAGTTGCCAAGTATGTATAGGGTTGAAGCGAATCTGTATGTTCTTCACTCTGGCTTATGTTGTAAAATTCTTCACGTGAGAGAACAATGGCCCATGATAGATTTACCTGAATGCAGACAGACTATGTTAATGTTCACTATCAGAGCAGGGGACGACTAAAGAAACGTGGATTGATTGTTGAGCAGACACATTTTTCTAACATATGAAGCAATAAAACCATAATCAGCCTATAATGCTCCCACTGCTAGGACACAGGCCTCCTCTCGGTGAGAGGGAGTGGGCCGTAATCCACCACGCGGGCCCAGTGCGGGTTGGCAGATGTCACATGTCTTAGATTTTTTGGTTCTAGGACATGCCGGTTTCCTCACGATGTTTTACAACTCGTATGAAGCAATGGATTAGCAATATCCTTCAAAACTATACAGATTGAGATAGATAGTGTGTTACGCTATTAGGGTGCGGGTACTAATAATGCGTAGAATGGAACGGTGGCTGCAAATAATATTTTTTTTATGAGAGCAGGCCGGGGCCCCAAAGATCGCGGGGCCCTGGCCACTTGCCCAGAGTGTCCAATGGAAAAGAGGGGCCTGATAGTGTGAAAAATGAGATGGCTAGAAAGGAGTTGACTACCGAGATGACGACTAATAGAAAAGTCTGGAACAAGACATGTTGCGCCGACCGCATATAAATTGGGAAAAGAATGATGATGAGTAATAGGTACGTCAATGATTTCAAAAGTAAGGATACGCCCGTCTGAACATTTTACATAGAAGTTCTTCGTTCGAAGTTCACGCGCACCACTGTCAACTGAGTCGCGTTGGCCCTAAAACCGTCATTTTAGGGCCAGCGCGTTGGTGCCATTTAGTCGCGCCGTTAGCCCGGTCCTTACGCTAGTAATATATATGTCAATGAGGTTCGTACGATCCATCATTCTTCCCGCGGGGCTCGTCATACTGCACGCCGATCCACAGTCCGCGCGCGCCGTCCAGCGCGCCGTTGTACCGCACGGTGGCGCGCCGCGCGGGCTGCTGCGGCACGCGCACCTCGCAACGGGCGCCCACTAACACTGCCTCTGCTATCCTGAAAGAAACAGACATAGATATAAGAACATCAAGATGCCTAGTACGCGCTGTCCAAATGCTTCGAATTCAAAGACACCAAAATAGCGTCTTCGTTCGTTAGCCCCGCCCACAGGCCGCCATTACGCGACAGACGTTCAAAGCGCGCACCGCTGTTACATATAATTGAAAAAATGACTGTGCGGTGAAATCGTGTAAAAACTACACTCCAAAAAAAGACAAGGATACGAACATTACTTTTCACAGGTAAGTTTGCAATTTTATGATGAATTTCTTTGAAAATATTACGAAAACTAAATAAAAACAAAACGACTCCATAATATTTGAGTATTGCCAAGGTACAGTGTGAAATATTTTTACCCCTTTTTTGTGCTGCGATATTTTAATATTGTAAAATGTGTAAATGTGAAATAAATAATTTTGAGTTTAAGTTTGAATACGTTGTTTTATTTAATTTTTTCTTTTATAGCTGCCTGCGGCTTTACCCGCGCGAAAGTAGAAATACATTCAGTTAGTCGTTCGATCTTTAAGAAGAAGTACCTAACAAACATACACAGAAACATGCACACACACCACTCACAAACTTTCTTCTTTATAATGTTAGTATGATATTAAAAGTTTTTTGTTCATTCACACATGTTTACGAAAACCATGTTATAAAATAAAATTATAACAATTTCCAAAAACTATCATAATAGGCACTCGGTATGAATGTAAAAGGCGGGTTTCATTTTGTACACATATATTAACTACATAATTACCTATGTCAATATGAATAAGAAAACTACCCGAATTTTCCCATATTTTGGGGTAATCATTTTGCGCTGGTATTAGAAAGTGTCACGCACACAAACGCAGAAACGATAATAATACACTTGTGGTGGGCGGTCCGCACGCACACGCGCATTACAAAATGCATTCAATTTGAACGTTGCGTTTTGTACGGTACACTCAATCTGGTTCTTATTAAATCTATGGAAACAGACTTACTAGAAAAGACGATTTATATTAAATACTAGTTTCTGCCCGCAACTTCGTCCGCGTGAAATTTCACTACTTCGTTTTCACTAAGGCTCAAATCACACCGAGATGGCAGCGAAGCGGCGAGCAGTTTCAGTGTCAAATAATTTTAAACTTTATCTTTATTACTATCATACATAGTATTGCTTGAGAAACTTGAGTCGTCGGAGTGCTCACGGCGCCGCGGGCGGCCGCGCCAACTTTTCAATCAATGACCCCTTAAGAGGTTATCCATTAATTATCGCACACCTAGATCGAAACAGCGATTAACTCAAAAAAACACTTTTTTTAGGAAAGTTGAAAAACTGATTACTATGTATGCACTGCAGGAGCCATTATGGCCAGGGAAGTAAAGGAACACTCAATCCGCATACTCTCAGACAGCATGGCTGTTCTGCAAGCGCTGAACAGTTACACAGCTGACTCTGGGCTAATATACGAATGTCACCAGCGCCTCAACCAGGTGGGTAACCTCAATAATATAACTATTCAATGGATCAAAGGACACAGCGGTTCGCTAGGCAACGATGCAGCCGACGAACTTGCCAGAAGAGTCGAGAGGGTCGAGCATGGCACCAGTGGGACCAGAGCCCATCGCGCCACTTCGGGTACATACGCACTCTGGACCAAGGCGAATGCAGGCAGGCTAGGGAAGCACTTCCCACACTGGATGGCCGCCTCACGAAACAGGTTCTCCGTCTAACTAAGCAAAAGCTGCGTATAGTTACCGCAGCTTTAACTGGCCACGGGTCATTCAATAAACACCTCTTTGTCATAGGAGTAACAGACAGTTCGCTGTGCAGGGCCTGTATGGAGGACGACAAGACAGCGGCACATGTGCTTCTAAACTGCCCGGTGGTCGCCACGTACAGGGCAAAGTACTTCGGTAACCCAGGTACCCTACGTGAGACGGTCAGTAACATAAAGGCGTTGCTGGCCTTCCTTGAGGAGCTGGGGTGGATCGAATAATCGATTTTCCCACCCGTACGCAAAATACGCGCATTGACGTAGAGTTGCGGATACCAGCCCGTAGTACCTATTACCTATTATGCACTGCAGGAATTTGCTGTATTGATCAATACTTTTTAAGTTGAGTAATGAAACTATTTTTGAATCTGTTTTGTTGGTTGCTAGGTAGTGAGTTAGGGAATTCGATGGTATGCATACCTCAAAAATTGAGATTTTAGAGTTAGCTCTCTGTAGATCTAGGTGTGCGATATATATAGGCTACTTTTTATCCCGATATTTCCACGGTATCGACATTTATGAGGGTGAAACTGCAGGGCATAGCTAGTAAATTATAATTCACAATTACTTAGCCTCATCTTCAAGTTCCTTCTGCTGCTGTTCCTTCATTTTGTTCATCTCCTCCTCGTTGTACTTGCCGAGGCGGTTGCGTTGCAGGAATGAGCGCACAGTATCGCCTTTCTTCTCATACTCTTCTTCAGATAAACGGAATCTAAAATTAAAGTGTAATTATTAAACCTTTTTATTATAATGCTGCAGCATTATAATAAAAAGGTTTAACAATTACTGAGTTGAGCCTGGAAAAATTACGTGCAATGGGTATTGGCTTATCAAAAACCCTTTTTTTACATTTTTGTATAGATTAGTTTAAAGTAAAGTTATTGGCTTCTACAAAGTACGAAATTTAAGTATGGTAAGCCAAACACACAGGTTGGTTATCATAACAAACTCAAGTTTGTTTCGACCACAGTCTCTTTTAAAGTTCAGACATAACATAATCTTGGTCAGATCATGTAGACTGATATCTGAAATGGTCTTTTGGGGAAAGAATCACACAGATTGAGTGATGTGTTTTAGCTCTGGGCTTAGAGCTCAATTTAAACAAATGTGCTTAATATTCTTGACATTTACCTCTCAGCGCTATCAGAAGATCCTAAATCAGTTAGAAGAGCGAATTTGTCCACAACATGTATCCTCATACCATCATCAATGGGGTATGAGCCAAGCAGGGCCTCATCCTTGTCTATGTCGCATACGAAGGTGTTCTTCTTGTCATAGAGCTTCAGCTTCATTGTGGCAGCAGAACCGCCGGTGACGAGTTCCAATTTGGTCTGTGATAAGATTTTTTTTTATTCAATTTGTATTGACTGAGACACTAATTACTGACTAAGAGGTCTGGATTATGGGAGGGATCATGTACAGTCACGAGCACTAATATGTCAACATTTGGCAACTTCTAATTGCGATTTTTTCACGAAATAACGAATGCAAAGTTGAAATACGACACTTTACATAAACCTATAGGTTCGAAAATACTATGTTCGTAATAACATTGCATTTTCAATCAAAAATAAAGGAGAAAATCACCTTTGAATAAAGTCAAGTGTATACATACTTATGCTCGTGACTGTACAGTTGATTGGTAATCAACATAGCTACTTCCATCTTATGTTTGGTGACTGAGTAAAATTTTATTTTGAGTAGGAAACAAAATATTTTTAATACTTTTGAAGGTACCTTAAGGGGTATCGTATTACCCAGTAACTGGGTTGTGGAGGTCAGATAGGCAGTCGCTCCATGTAAAACACTGGTATTGAGCTGCATCCGGTTAGACTGGAAGCCGACCCCAACATGTTGGGAAAAGGCTAGGCAGATGATGACTTTTGAAGGTACCTCCTCTGTTTTATATCAAAAACCAAATATTAACAGCCACAAGATCGTGGGTATACGAATATTTAAGTTTTCTAAAGGAAAAAATTAAAAATGTGTGAGTCATTGTAACCTTAAAGTCCATGATGGTGATCCCTTTCTTGAATCTCCTCTCGACGGGTGCAGCATCTTCACTGTCAGACTTCGTGATATGCACATTAACAAAATCCGGGGTAACTACTTGAATATCCGCCATAATATTAGAGAAAATCTAAACCGATTGACAAAAGAAGAAATTCTGATTCACACAAACAAAATCAAAACTGTCAACTGTCAGTGTCAAGTGTCAATGTTGTTTCAGTATACTATCCCTGCGTTCCGAGATGGGAAATAATCGATGTTAGCGTGCTTAAACCCGTACCGAATTAGCGTGAGCGCGATAACGACGTTCCGTGAATCGTCATAGATGACGTCATGACCTGCGCCATCTTACGATAACGCCGACCATGCCCTAGAATAATGACAGTGTGTGTGTGTGAGGATGTGTCAGTGTGCGTTTTGTTTTGATTTGCATCTTATCATAAAATTAAACTAACGTGGCATTTTCGAAATTGTGCTTCTGGCTGATAGTCGCCACCTAACCAAAGAAGAAGAAATGTGGTGTTTATACAAAGAAATACTGTAATAATATCGTTTTTACATTGAGTAAGCACTGTGAGCGCGCTCACGGGCGTTCCGAATTGTTGACAGCTCTCAGCTGTCATAATCGTGATATCTAAATCGGAACGCCATGTGAGATGATGTGAGCGATTATAGCTAATTCGGAAAGCGCCCTATAATGTACTCTGTGGTTGTGCTCCACTGCTCCAAACGTAGACGGAGATTCTCCGTCTACGGCTCCAAAGCTCCAGATTCACAGAACACACACCTGACATCATATCTCTTTCACTCATACTGTTTATAACAGTGATAATGAAGAGAATATGCTTAATTTTTTCAGATAACGCTAGTATGAAACGCACTGTGACAGATAACGCATCTGTCGCAATCAATTCGCTCCGTTTTACGGGCAACTAATAGTCTGGTACTCATTTTCTTACCTTTGGCCGAACGTATAGTTAACCACACATCAGTAGACACAATTGCACTACGAAAATCGCCCTTACTACTACGATGTAAATTTCAATTTGTTTCCACTGTTGTGCGGTTGACTGTATTTATGTCATCTTAGGTAATGGGTGTACCCAAACTGAGGTTTATAATATTCACGTGCTACCACGAGAGAAAATAGTCAAATCTTTCCCATTCTACCCAGGTGGCTTATTAACCCTAAGGCCAAGACGCCATGACGGTGCAAGCCGCCCTTCGCTGCCTGCCTCATTCATTCGATACAAGCACTAAACTCTAAAAAGTTTCGGGTTCGCTTCGCGCTCGCAGCTGTAGCATTAAAACATCTAAATTGTTCTGAATATTCTATGCTTATGTCGACAAAGTAACTTTAATATCATCTGTATGAATGGCAAGGCAAACTGCCCCGTTGGTCTCGTAGATGCAATCGCGACTGCTGGGCGTGGGTTGCTGGGTTCGATTCCCAGGTCGGGTAATGTTACTGGGTTTTTCCATTAAGAATTTCTTAGTAACAGCCCGGAGTTTGAAAGTTGGCGGTTAATACCCCCGTGCCTCGGAAAGTACTCACACTTATTCAGCTTTTGTCCATAGAAAACAACGGTTTTGTATGGAGTCCGTTCAGCTTTCCGCGGCTGAACGGATATGCATCTCATACAAAATCGTTGTTTTCTATGGACAAAAGCTGAACAGAGATGAATAAGTGTGAGTAGGTAGTCCCTAAGCCGTTAATCCTGCACCTGATCTCTCTCCGTTCATGTCGGATTGCTGTCCCATCGGACAGTGCACCTGTGTTTGCCCACACACTTGTGCACTTATCTTCCGCGCCGATGTCTAGTCTCTGTTGAGGGCCGCCATGGCCGAAATAGAACTAATAAAGGAGCCTCTATTAAGAATGGTACTTAATAAAAATAAAATCCAACTTGTCCAGAGTCGGGGTTCAACAATTTTTGAGCTCGCTCTTGCATCCCTTCACAACTTATCTTACTTTTAGCCCATAAGATTATAATAATAAAGGTCAGTAGATATGCTCACATTCGAAAAACTTAACTTCCTCTCAATTCATTTTTCGTAGGTACTGGACCAATTTTCGTATTGGACATTTTTATTTGGACAGTTTTCGTATTGGACGTTTTTATTTTTGGTCATTTTTCGTATTGGACATTTATAATTTATGACATTACTAGCTGACCCGGCAAACGTTGTTTAGCCATATAAATTATTTCTAGCTGCCCGGCGCTATCGTTCGCATGGTGTCCTACCCCTTACCCTACCCCACCCCTACCCTACTCCACTACTCCAACCCAACTCCTACCCTACTTCTTTCTAAGCTACCTCCCCACCAATTTTCAGCCAAATCGGTTTAGCCGTTCTTGAGTTATAGTGTAACTAACACGACTTTCTTTTATATTTATATAGTCATTATCATTACTTTTTTAAATAACACATACATAAGTATCAGAGTTAATAATACACATAAGATCACAATATGTTTTCTTTAGTACTATATCGTCCCAATAGACGTCGTTACGTGTTTCCACTTATTGCAATAAAAAGTTGTTATCTTTTGATAGACTGAAGCGATTGCGATGAAACAAAGACTAATCACTACTTCGAGTTCTAATGGCAAAACAACGTTTGCCGGGTCAGATAGTTTGAATATAAAAATGAAGTGTCACTGACTCTGGCAGAGCAGAGGGTTAGGGTTTAGGGGTGGGTGTAGGGTTTTTTAGGGGGTTTTACTAATTGAACTCATTATATCTCCTAAACTAAGACCCGATTAAATCTATTACTTGGCGACTGATTCCGACTAATTGGCGACAAAATATGGGAGAAAACAGATCTTCGCTAGGTGCCCTAGTTTTTGACATATAAATGTGGCCCTGCTGGGGAGACTCTCCAGATCGACCACCTATAAACCCTTATATCTTTTGAACCCGTGACCGACAAATTCTGATATTTGGCGACAAATTTCGAATTTTTTTTGTGTTATAAAAATTAAAATCCCTGATGGTGGCTCTGCCAGTCAGTGACACAAAATGAACCATATTGGTTTGGTAGATTGGTAGGTATACTTATTACGTTGAACTTGTTCAAATAGAAAATCTCTCACATCCAAACAAACCGACAAAAATTCCAAAAATTGATGTAATCGGTTGGTTAACCTTTAACACCCCAAATATTTTTATTTTTTTTATTTACTATGTACAGTAACGCCTCGTCTACAGATTTATATGTAGACAGATAGATTATTACCTATAGTAATCCGTCGTTTCTCTTATTTTTTACTTAGATCTGTATGACTAATCAAAAGAAAACCTAACGAATCTGAGGCTGCTTAATTTTCGAGCTAGCTTTGCATCTTTCAGTCTATCAAAAAGTACTCTGTGAGTACCTACGCATAAACCGACATCTTCTACTTCATTGTCATGTTTGAATGGTAAAAACTAAAATATCCAACTTATCCGCGGTGGGTGGGTACTATCTCTCAAGTCATTGTATCCTAAATTCTCTTGTAAGTTGTAACTCAAGCTTCCATGCATGTATGTCGACAAGGAAACTTCTGCGTTGGTATATGTATGATGGTCAAAAGAAAATCTATTCTATAATAAAAATAAATAAAATTGAAGTTTAGTGTCTGTTTGTTATGTCAAAATAACAGCTTTTTATTAAATACATTAAGCAAGTATATAAGTAGGTACTTAAAACAAATGTTAAATTTTTTGTCGGTCTGTTTGTTCCGGCTAATCTCTGAAACGGCGTGACCGATTTTGACGGGACTTTCACTGGCAGCTAGCTGATATTATGAGCAGTAACTTAGGCTACTTTTACGATAGAAAAAGAATTGAGAGTTCCGTGCAAAAATCCGAAAACCCATACAATTTTGTTTTCCTACATCGGGCACAGGCCATAGCTAGTATTAAATAAAATACGCCACTGATTCTATCCCCCCATGGAGTTTATATCTAGAACAGCTAGCGGCCACGCGGTGTGAACATCAATGACAATGGCCAATAGGATTGACAGTCTCTAGTGTTACCAAAGTCATTGAGGTAATACACGAGTATTTTTTTAAATTATGTATGTTTAGATTGTCCATGTGTGGCATGGGACATATTACTAGGTAGCACAGGTTTAAGAACCCGTTGGTAATGAGCCCCAGATGTCGCTAGCTGTCACACGAAAATAAAAAAAATCCGTGACTGACAGCTCGCTAAGCACCGAGCTGTCAGTAAATTTTTTTTTGTAGCTGTTGCAGGTAGTTCCAAGTAGATTGGCTTGTACACACGGCGACACATCAAGCTATACATTTCCAGTTGTAGATGACCTCGCATTTTTTAGGTTTTTCGTACAGTCTGCAACAAAAGTCGATTAACACATCCGTTTTTATAATCTCAGTTATTGAGCAACATAATAACACTTAAGTTTTTTTAATCTCGGTTACTGAACAAAATATTTGTTCAAAATTGCATTGTACTTTGCTGCAATTTTGAACAAATATTTTGCTCAATAACTGAGATTAAAAAAACTGAAGTGTTAATCGACTTTTGTTGCTGACCGTACAATGATAAGTCAGCCTGGAAATGTATAGCTTGATATTTCGTCGTGAGTACTTTGCAGGACTATTTGTATGGTAGTTGTCATGGATTGTTGATTGTTGTGTGGGAACATTTGAGATTTGTCATTGTCTGTAAACGCACCCACGTACAGCATAATTATGAGAAATCATGTGAGAACTTGTCTACAGTATCAAATACATAAAAAGGTATTTTTTTTGTAAGTATGACATTATTTTTGTCTCAAGTGTGGACTTCGTAACAAGTTACTACTAAAAAGACTATCGATTGTACAAAACTTTTACTTTTAGTCGTTGCAACTGGTTTTTCGAAATCAATCATAAATAATACACAAAAGAGGGTAAACAAAATCTGAATAATAAATTTTAAAACATTAGTTATGCTGGAAATGATTGTATAATTTATGCAGGCACGTCGAGTAGAAGCTTCTGGTCTGCTGTTTTTTTTTTGGTGAAGGCTCGGAAAAGCTGTAGCTGTAACGTGAACAAAAACAACGCACAAACTAGTCAATGTGTGCAAAAGGGAACCCCCACGTCGACTGAGGACCCACGAAGACATGCTGCACTAGAATGGTCTAATTCCAGAATCTAATCAAACATAGCTCCAATGAATTTTGTAAAATTTTATTCAAGCAAATATGACAAACATTGAAGCATGCATTGAAATTAAAATGTTTATCTACACAGCTAAAACATACCTAACATTGAAAAGTTTAAAATGAATGGAGTAGGTAAATCTCAATGATATAATAAGACTCACATTATAATTTTATAAAAATATGTTACATATAAACATCGATGCTATGAAGCTACACACAGCGCGGTCGTCGCGCTATGTTCTTCAAAAGTAAAATATACTTATTGCCAGCCTACAATAAAACCTAAATTCATAAACAATTTAACTACAGATATAGTGCCTATATAAATTTATAAATCATGTTTATTATATCTATAAAATAGATTTAAATAGTTGTTACTTTAAAATCCGTTCCCTACCGTCACCAAATTACCTAAGAAATAGAGTCAATTTTAAATCATTTATAGTTTTTAGAAAGTGCGTAATAGTATTTAACATGTTTTGGTGGTAATTTTGCGTGAAATTATTGCAACTAGTGTTGCCAAAAGAAAAGTGTACACATACAATTCGAGTTATCGAAATTAGCAAAGTAAAAAATAGTAAAGAACTTAATAAGACCGTCGTAATGTGAACGTAACACAGTAGCTAAACACATGAGTCCGATTTAACAGTACGATATAATTTATTAAGTGATCTTCCGTTCTTGTCGTCGTCGCAACTCTTCCGTATATCCGTGGCTGATTCGGGTGACGCGGCCGCCGCCGAGGTATTTTGCACACATTGCTAGCGATATAATATGTCGAAATGGGAATCATTTGTATTATATAGGAATAATCAATAGAACTACTTCATTATTATATTGAGTAATGTACTTTATATTGATTCCATTTCGACATTATGCAATAATAAAATAATGACGCCCGCCGAGTACAATTGTGCATATCTCTTTCTGTTTTAGGCAAGTTCTTACTGTTGCAACATGTAGAATCGATTATAGAGTTTATTGAAACCTGCGTTAATTTAATTTAATCAAAGTAGAATTCGCGGGAGATAAATATTCGTATTTTATTAAAGTTGATTCTGAACGACAAACCGCGGACATGTTGCAACGTCGCCGTGTTGTGTGCAAGCGTGCAATTGTTCTAGACGCGCGTACGAATGTGTATCATTAGCAACCGTACCTGGCCCGGGTCACTCGACTTGAGCGCCCAGGCGCGTTCCTCTTCTACGCCTCGCGTGCCGGCGATCAAAACAAAACACCACTTTGGTAACCAATAAGGCACTCGTATATTTCAACTTTTTGTTTCGTGTATAAAAAAATATCTTTGGCGTTAACGGTTTAGGCGGTCGGTAGAGCGGTAGCTACGCTATGCGCTGAAGAGCTCTGTCCTTCGTTTGCTGCGCTAGAGTAGCTAGCGCTCCCTTCGCGGCGCGGTCGGGCCCGCGAGTGTCACCCGAATCAAGTCCACTGGATATATCCGACGTTCTTCATCTTCCGTCTTCGGCGCTGTCAAGCTCCCTCCTTGCTCTCCACACTACTCTGAGACTCTTCAGCTTCGTTCTCTTGAGAACTCTCACTCTGGGCTCTCTCCGGACTGAAAATGTCGCCGGTCTTCGAGACCTCGCATGATTCTTCGCTTTCTTTTTCTACGCCAGGAGGAGATTGTGATTGAGGTGATTCTCGTTCAGGTTCAACGGGTTGCACTGAGAAGCTGGTGTCTACAACTTCGTCTGCATCGTACAGATCGTTCGATGGTTCATGCTGTGCCATGGCCGGTGGAGGGGAAGGCTCGGGAGGAGAGAACTCCGCCTTATCTTCCTCCTGACTATAAGTCGCCTCCTCAGAGCGGTCCTCCTCGACGGGTGTCACATTACTCTCACCGCTGTCCTCGCGAGGCTCCTCTGGTCTCTCGGACTCAGTTTCCTCCGAAGGCATGCTTTCGCTCATGTCTGCTTGTACCATTTGTTCGTCCTGACTAGTAGTATCAGTTCGCTCGCAAGGCTCAGCGTTCATGGAGTCGCCAGCAGATTCATCTCGAGTCACTTCCTCTTGAGTAATTTCTTCCTGAGTCACTGCGCTGGACTCTTGTGGCTTATCATTGTCACGGTTACCGGTAGACTCTGCCTCCTCGGCGGCACCCCATCTAGATTTTCTATCTCTATCCCGCCTACTGTTTCTATCATTTCTTTCTTCTCTCGCCGGCCTGGATCTGTTTTGGTTATCATCGCGTCGAGCATCGTTAGATTTGTTTTGGTTATCTTCACGTCGAACGTCATTGGATTTGTTTTGGTTATCATCACGTCGTACATCGTTAGATCGGTTTTGTTGACTGTCATCTGCGCGACGAGCCTCGTTGGGCTTGTTCTGTTGGTGATCGTCACCACGACGAGCATCGTTTGGTCTATTCTGTTGGTTGTCATCACCGCGACGGAGGTCACTAGATCTATTTGGTGGATTGTCGTCGCCGCGACGCGCGTCGTTGGGTCTGTTCTGTTGGTTATCGTCGAAGGGCCTCCTTCTGTCGTTGCGGTCTTGTCTGTTGAACCTGTTATCGTCATGGTCTCTGTTCTGTCTCCTGTCTCTCCGGCGGTCTTCCCAGTCAGGTCGTCTGTCGCCCCAGTCTCTCTCGCGGTCTCTGTCTCCGCTCCAGCCTCGCTCGCCGAACTGGTCGCGGTCGTCGAAGCGTCCTCGCGGACGGTCAAAGAACTCAGGCGGTCCGTCGAAGCGCGGCGGACCGTCGAAGGGCGGCCGGTCGCCGTCGAAGGGAGGTCCGTCGAAGGGTCGCGCGCCGTCGAAGGGCGGGCGCGGACCTTCGAATGGCGGGCGCGGGCCATCGAAGGGCGGGCGTGGTCCGTCGAACGGCGGACGATTCATAGCGTCAAAAGGCATGCGACCGAAAGGTGGTCGTTCAAACCGTGGGCCGCCTTCGAACATGGGCGGGCCGTCGAAGGGAGGCCGCGGACCGTCAAATGGCGGGCGATTAAAGGGGGGTCCCATGCCGTTGAAGCGTGGGCCGAAGGGTCCCGGTCCTGGTCCGGGTCCGTCCATCCAGGGTCCTGAAAACGAAAAGAGATGGAACATTAGGATAAGCTCTAGTGTGCTGGGCGAGCTTACATATGAGGTAACCTTGTCCAGCCATACCTGACATCTGGGGCCTAGGCGGTCCTCTCATTCTCAACTCTGTAAATGGAAATAGTCTTTAATAGACCAAACTTTGTTTGGAACTTGTTGTTGCAAGATACTGTATAAGAATGCTACCACCAATGAACCAGTTATGAAAAGAAATAATGTTAAGACAATAATTTTTAAACTTAAATAAATGAGGGACCCCATACAAATAGAATGATAAGTCACTTGTTGGTGCAAATAATAATAGGTTGTGGCGTTAGTATTTTGCTAGCAATAACAGCTTGAGGAATTGAGAAAAGCTATATTTAAAGTGTTAAGCTTAATTACGTTTATTTTGTTATATAATAGTGTGCTGTGTTAACATTGACTTGTTTGCTTGTCATTCACTCACTCACACATCGGCGCGTGCGCATTTGTAATAAGTCTATCTAACGCCAAGTAATGCTGCTCTGCAAATTAGTAACTGAACTAAAAAGTAATAGGCTTCAAACGTGGTCAGTATAATGCCAGTGAAATAAATTCTAGCAAAATTAAGTGAGACAATGAAAAGAAATGAAATGATGTGGAAATGTATAGGTAAGACGAGTAACGTTTTACAAGAACGGAATAGCACTGATGAAAATATCTGACGAAAATGTAATCAAATGGATCAGAAAACGTACCTGTGGACGTGTTACTTAATGGAGTGCTTTGAATTTTATTTTAATACTTCAACCCGAAATTATAATTTTAAATCACCATAGAGATGTTTTTCATTTGACAGTTGACAAAAGAAAGAAAGAATAACGTTTAGTTCGTGAAATACAAAATACAAATAACTAAATAAAAAAGTGAAAAGTTGAGGTTAGTTTTATATAACCTCAATTTTCGCAGATGCTTTTTCTTTTCTTTTGGTTAATTATAATTTAATCATGTTATTCAAACAACAATTGTTGCAATAAATGATGAGATATAATTTTGAAACCTTGTAAATACTGATACATAATGAATGTGTTAGTATTCATTTAGTGCGCGATTGCCTGAACAGGGTTTGTTTACATTTTCATGAGATACTTTTGGAACAGACTATAGACGCTGCGCAAACGTGACGTAAATTCAATCCGAAAATGTCGACGCGTATGCTGTTACGCAGCGTCAACGTCTACGTTAGACATACGCTCAGTGCGTCGACACTAAAAGCTTGCACTGCGATTGGCGTATTTGTCCAAATATTTTTTATTATTTGGCCGACCCAAAATATATCTTATTTCAATAACAATAAAGTTTATTTTACGTTATTGGATGGTTAACCAGCTAACGAACATTTAAGTGGTCACACTTGTATTGACCTCCATAACCAGCTGCTTTGCAGATGCATTGCCACCCTAAAGACAGAGCTGAAATGTCTCATGTGCATGTGGTTTATTTAAATTTTAGGTAACACCGAATTGACGCGAATGTTTGTACAAATACGCCAAGTGTAAGTTTTTTACGAAAGCATCTACTACAAGCATGCGCGTGAACACAGTACGCTGCTACAAGGTTATTTTTGCGCTCAAATTATGTTGACAAGGCATTTTTGCTAAACATTTCTGCAATTGTGTATTGACAAAACAAGATGGCAGCGTTAGTTCCGATTTAGGCCACACGCTAAAATAACCTTGCAGCGCTATACGTGTAAACCTTAAGGACAATTCTCGTATTTTTAAGAACAGTCGCATTCTAATCTCAGTCTCAATCTGTCAAAAATACCTCTAATATTCCTACAGTTCTGACAAGTTTTTGACTATAATCAATCGCCGAGATGAGATTGCGACTAGACTTTGATCGTTTTTATACGAGAGTTGGCCGCGGATAAGTAGTGTCGTACCGGCGCGGAAGTGCGGCGTCGTGTGCGGCGGCGGCGCCAGCGCCGTCCAGCCGCCGCTCGCCGCTACCGAAAGACAGCCGGGTCAAGTAAGGTATCACACACATTTCTTTTTAAATTTTACCCGACTACGGCCAAATGATGCTTATGATTTTAAAACGTTATATAATTATGTATTTTCATCTATCATCCCTCATAACATAACTCATTAACTTCTTGTCGTATTTTGACAAACGGTTTTCATGTCACCGAAGTTACACGGAATCTGTACTTACGACATGTTTATGGTAGGCTGAAAAACCTCTGGAGCCCAGAGGTTTTTCAGATTTCCAAAATGCATAAAAAAATACATGACTTTCAGAGCCAACCCTGCACATGCTTAGTCAAAAACTCTCTAGGCTGGCCTACGATTAGTAAAGACGTGTGACTCCGATTACACTAAAACAAGATGATAATTTTAAAATCGACATCGATGTCTTGTTTATAGCTTTTTAGTTGGCGTTTTAGCGTAGTTGAATTTTAGGTTTTTTCTCTTTTTCATCACATCATCGTTCATCCTCTATTCCGCCCTTTCCGTAATGTATTAAGTATTCCACACATCTCTATCACAGACTACTCTCTATCATCCGTCATCTCAGTATTCACAAACTCTTTATACATAATCATTTCACACACAAGAAAGACTTAACAATACATTCATCGCTTCTTTTCGACAAAGTAAAAATCTTGCCAACCATCGCCGCCATTTTGATCGTCGTCGCCCACTAACGACTCAATAGAAACTCCTCTCATAAGGAAGCATGGGAATGTGAACTTTATATCTTGTCATGTACAATGTCATTCCCAAAGTGACAGTAGATGAGGAAACATTTTCGCAGACGACCACCAAAACTGTTACTGTGCCGCTGTGCGATAC
The DNA here is from genome assembly GCA_963082905.1 of Oligia fasciuncula. Taxonomy (NCBI): domain Eukaryota; kingdom Metazoa; phylum Arthropoda; class Insecta; order Lepidoptera; family Noctuidae; genus Oligia; species Oligia fasciuncula. The sequence goes on from OY720397.1 coordinate 19,272,503, forward strand.
AAAGCTCACATTCCAATGTTTTACTTACTCCCGATTTATCGAACGAAAATTCTCGATCATTCATTCTCTCCATCATATCACAAAAACAGCATTAATTTACGCACGCTTGACTTATTTATTAGATTTTTTTTTATTTTCGTTAAAATCGAGTTGATTGTTGTAGAGAATTGTGTGGTGGGCGTTATTCAACGATAAAAATAACAATTCACATAGGGACGTTTAAAAAAAAAAGACATGCAAAAATATCATTGCGTAGGAAAAAGGCAAAGCATAAATACATTGGGACTCTGAATCATCATAGTATCGACAAATAAAAAAAAAACAATGGCACTCCAGGAGTGCCGACAGCAGTGAAAACTTGAAAAAGCATAGTAATTTTATAAATATGTTTGAAGGTTCGCAAAGAAAATGTACCGTGCGTTGATGTCTTTATAAGGGCCAAAACTTAAAACAGAGGTGTCGGTTACGGTAACAGTGTCGCGAGTTCAATGTTTTTTTTCCTCAAAAAATGCCCAACGCGCCTAAAGAAGTTTTCACTTCAAAAATCAATGCTACATAATCAGAAAACTTACTAAAACCCCTCTGCGCAAAAAAATGTGATATGTTATAGCATTTGTATAATATATTATCGAGTTTTACGGTGGCCATACACGCTATGGTCAACCGGAGAGATTTTCCAGTACAGGTGTGCCTGCGCAGGAAGTCCGGACCGGAGCGTGTATTGGAATAGACCTCTGCTGCCGATGCATTTTGTAAGAATCTCACCGTGAAAACTTAGGTGAAGTGATCTGTGAATCTCTAGCATCAGGTGGAATGAGAGCTCACTTCACCTATAGACTGGCAGTCCTTGGAACACGTCATGTGGGTCGTGTACGCAGGCACACCTGCACAGGTAAACCTCTCCGATTGTCAGTAGCATGGTAGTTATGGCCGTCATTAGAAACACTGCCACACAGTTAAGAGACAACGCCTAAACTGTACCCCCGCCCCCCACCTTGCCTATATTTATTTATTTATTTATTAACACTTTATGCACAAGTAAAAGAAATACTGTACAAAGGCGGACTTAATGCCTGAGGCATTTTCTACCAGTCAACCTTAGGGTGATGCAGAGACAAAACATGGCAGGTGCAACAAAAGGGATAAATAGCTAGGAAATGTCTATAAAATACAAGAATAAATACTAATACATAGATAGATACATACATACATACATACATACATACATATAAACAAAATCTTTGAGGAGAAACAAATTATCGGTAGAGGAGAAAACGAATCCAGCAAATCAGCGCTGAGATGTAACGGCCAACTTTTGACGGATATGTTCACGTGCCTTCACTTTAAAAGATAACCGACTGGTTGCCATCCTGATGTTCAGAGGGAGCGCATTCCAAAGAAAGACCGCTTGGACAAAGAAAGAAGACCGAATGAAGCCAGAACGGTGAGAAGGACATCGTAGAAGACGATTGTTAGTGGATCGAAGATTCTTAGCATGGGCAGAGCATAAATATTGAATTTGGGAAGTCAAGTAAGAAGGAGCAGTGGGATTATCAAGAATAGAGAACAACGTATTCAGAGCCCTTAACTCTCTGCGCTGGCGAATGGGTAACCATTTTAAAAGCAGCCGATGCTCGGATACATGGTCATATTTACGAAGATTGAAAACGAATCGAATGCAGTTATTCAGAAGACGGTCAAGTTTATTGAGGAGATCTGCATTCAGGTCATAATAACACACATCACCATAGTCAATTATGGGAAATATTAGGGATTGTACAAGCATTGCCTTTATGTGTGAAGGAAGAAGGTTTTTCAACCGATAGAGCGACCGCAACGTTCCGGTGACTTTATTACATACAGTCGTGACCTGCTTTCGCCAGTCAAGACAAGTGTCGACATGCAAACCAAGATTCTTAACATCAGAGCTAAACGGGATGACTGACTTGTCGAAGATTACAGGTTTACAGGATTACAGGATTTATCTATGCTATAAGTTTTATTTTACTTTACTTTATTAAGTAAGCTGACATTTTTCCAAACTGAAGTCTCAAAAGCTGTGTGGTTAATCTGAAGGTCATCAACGTGTTAACACGTTGACTGCCAGACCACAGACACAATAGAAAATCTATTGTTCGCGGTCACCGGTGACCGCGCTGGCAGTCAATGCATTATACTGGTTGTAAGTTTACTTCTCGCTTATTATTAAGGGAGCTAGTAATATGACAATATTAGGGAGTGATCACACTTATCGACGCGAAATCACGTATCACCACACTTGTCGCGTTTAGTTTGACGTATTTTTCGCTTTTATAGGGTATTGGACTAATATCAAAAATATACATGAATGAATACTTATTTATTTAGTTAAGTACTAAAAAAGATTTGTGAAAAACTTTTGTAATAAAATCGGTGGAATATTGGAGAAGTTACAAGCTTTTAAATTATTCTTCGTCACGCAAAACAATCATTGTAATAAACTAATTATTACACTGAGATTGTACTGAATGGCGCGAAGTTAGTATGGCGCTCCTGTGTTGTGACGTCAGATGCTAGTAGTGCTGTGTCTATCTAGACTGAAAGTGCCACTAGTCGATATTTTTTCCATACAAATTTCGTGAGAGAGAATAGTTTAATAAACTTTATTTGTAATTGATTTATGCAGTGGTTTTTTCATAAAACTAGATTTTCCAAAGCACTTTTCGAATTCTTTATGAGCCTTTCAGTGTTTCTGTGCGCGAGAACTAGACGTTGTGCGTGTAGACTAGCGTCTAACTGCTCATCCATCACTGATACTATCTCTGTCGGACACAAACCCAGGTGAGACGGCGTGCTTTTTGGTCATGACCAGCAGTGAGTTCGAGCTCGCGACTAGTTCCACCTTAAAAACGCATACAACTTCGCCATTTTTCGGCATACACATAGTGTGGCTTATTTATTGAAAATTTAATAACAGAAAAACCAGTCAAATACTCTATTGCATGCCAATTCCGCGTCCATAAGTGTTGTCACTCCCATAAAGGTCTCGTATTTACAACAATTTAAATAAATATCACCATTCATCAATATAATATAAGTTAAACTCACCACCATCCAAAGCAGGCGGAGGTCCATCATGCCTGGGCGGCACTCTGTCTATGAGCGGAGGCCTGTCGGGCCTCTGTTCATCGCGGGCCTCCTCTCTGTCGCGTTGTTCGGGGAACTCGTCACGTTTGTCTTCCCTCGCAGGTTTGCCATTAGCCATCTCCCACAGACGTTCCTGTAGGCTTTTCTGGTCTGGATTTTCGTTACTTGTTGGTGGACGCGGAGATTTATCTCGACTTTCTGTGCGGTCTCTGTGAATGGAATGTTGTATTAGTATATAATTAACAGGAAATGTAGATTTATTTGAATAGTTCGCACATAACTGGCAACATGTGGGGAACTATTGTAAAAGTACGCAGTGCTACACACCCCTACCCTATTTGAAGTTAAACAAATACCAACTTTATTTCAATGAAAATTAAGTTGATTTCAGAGTGACTAGCACTATTAAAAAATTTAAAAAATGTTAGAAGGTGTAGCGTAAACTGAACTTTATTGTGTAGGAATTAAAGTTATTTTTCCATTAATTCATATTTGTTTACATTTTTGGCAAATAAATCGCGAACGCAGATTAGGTATACCTCTGCCTAACCCATTAGGGAAAACAGGCATGATATATGTTTATAAGTCACTAGCAGCGCCTCGCGGCTTCACCCGCATAAGTGTCGATTCCATAAGAATATCGGGATAAAAACTACCCTATATCCTTTCCCGGTACTCAAACTATCTCTACACCAAATTTCATCTAAATCGGTTCAGCGGTTTAAGCGTGAAGAGGTAATAGGCAGACAGACAGACACTTTCGCATTTATGATATTAGTATGGATTGACGCAGTCTCGCAGTTTTTTCTCATCTAGGTTATGATAACTTATTCTCTGTAAATGCCTTCCGTTGCATCCGTTCCGTTGCCATCTCATTCTACTATTACAATGACAAAGCAGCATTTGCATGCTCTTTGAAAAATACACGGTGGGTACGAGTTTTGAGTGCAGTCCATGGAGGGTAAATTATGAAAAATATTTAATTGATCCTCTTAAAAACTTTTTGGGCTTCTAACGAAGCACCTGTTTTTAACTTTCTGGTCTTTTCTCACAGGTCGCAGTAACTCAGCTAGGGTACCCCGACCAAACGGGTTAGGTTACCTGGCTATTTAGTATTTTTAAGACACTAAGGGCTGATTTTTCCAACGCCAGATGGTTTTATCCGAGAAATAATTTTGAATTTTTAACAGTCCTTCCATACAAAATCTGCCGGACGTAAATTTTATTCCACAAATAAAAATTATCTATCGATTGAAAAATCAGCCCTAAAAAGAATAAAATTATAGGAGGTTAACTAAAAGAGGCGCGATATTAATTAATATTTTTGGGAAATCAAACTGGGATTTTTTTGTGGTTCGATTAAATACATGACGTTAATTCAAAATGTGGTTTTCTTTGTGATATCATAACTTGCTATGCGGTATTATTATTGACGGAATATTAAATCTCACCTGTTATTATCTCTAGAAGAGAACCGCTCTCCTCGTTCCCTGTCTCTATCCCTGTCTCTGTCTCTCCTGTCGCGCCCCCCTCGCTCTCTGTCGCGATCCCGACGGTCATCTCTGCCGCCATCGCTGTGATGAAAATAATTCAAATTAATATAAAACGCCAACGAATGTTGTATTCTTCCATACAAAATCCTTTATATTAGTGTAAATTAAGTTTATTTCAGAATTAAGATGAGATTTTTTATGTTATCCTGCATGCATTTATATTTTTGTATGTGTACACATGTTTGAGCAAATAAATATATCTTATCTTATTAAGATTGAGATTTATTTTATTATTTTCAGTTTATTGTTTTTTATTTTGTTTTTTTATTATTTATTTTTGTCTATTTAAGGGGGATAAGCTAGGTAGCCCGCAAAATTCAAATGTTACGTTTTTTTGCAATTTGCAGGTCAGTGTCGGGTTGTGTGTGTGAACTTAGAGAGTTGTATTGATGATTTTAATGATTATCATTCTGTAAATACATACTAGTTACGCTCGCGAATCATATTTTGTTCAACATAATATAGTAGCTCAACTTATTTTAGCAACGTAACTCAAAGCTAAACACCGTTTTATTCCAAAGAAATGCGTTTTTAGGTATAACCCTAATTGGATCACATTATCAAACAGCAATAAATTCAAATCAATTTAAAAACAATGTGTTGGTATTTGGAACCAGTGGGCCTAGCACCTACGCACGGAATATTCGTTGATTTTAAAATTGTTTCGCACATAGTAAATGTCTACTTTTAAGACTTTTTTATGCTTACTTCGTCGGGCGTTTTTTCTAAGGTCTCAGATCTTACAGTTTTACCAGCATAGCGCCTCGCCTCCAACAAATCATTAACACTAGACATAAACCTGTAAGACATAGTACAACAACCAACAAAATGTCTCCGATCGCCCCAATCGCCCCTCTCCCTGTCTCTATCCCCTCTGCTCTCTCTGTCTCAAACACGTTTAGTTACCATTTTATCTAAAAAAGTTTTGAAATGTGCAGGAACCAGAGCTTAAAGATTCACCAGCGTAGCACCTCGCCTTCAACAAACCATTCACACAAGGCATAAACCTGTTAATAATAAAGCAAACATCAAAAACTCACCGATCTCTGTCTCTTCCTCTATCCCGCTCCCTCCTGTCACCTCTATCCCCTCTCTCCCTCCTTTCTCTGTCTCTATCCCCTCTTCTGTCTCTGTCTCTATCACCGCCGCGTCTATCTCTGTCCCTGTCTTTCCTCTCGTCGTCTTGTTTGTCGTCGGGCGGCGGCTGGCTCACGTTGAAGGGCGGCGGTTCGGACATGTTGAAGCCTGGTGGAGGCTCTGCCGAGTTGAAGCTTGGTGGAGGTTTTGATAGTAGGGCTTGGATCTGCACGGGAGAAAGAAATCTGGTTAGAGAAATGCTTTATTTATAAAGAAAGAAAGAAAAAGGAACTCTTGGAACTCGCACAGGATGAACACAAACAGGAAAATAAAAACAACAGTACGTAGTATTTTGGATGCGACTGTATGGGACTAGTTTCGTCCCGACATGCGACTTTGGCATATAATGTGATAAAACTAAACACTCTGTCAATCCTTTCAGAGTATACAAGTATGATTTTATGTTAATTTCATACAACACAGTTTCACTTATTATGAGATTTCTTTATTAGCATAATATGCTGTATGCCTTTCGACCTGTGCTAAATAAATGTATTTTGTTTCCCTTCTGTACTCACTTGATCAGGTAGTAGCGCGGGCGGCGGCCCGCTGGTGTCGTTGGCGTCATTGCTGTGGTCGTCGCCGTGGTTGTCTTCTGTGTCCAGGTCCATGGCGTCGTCGCTGTGATGTGCTTCACCCGTCCTCTGTGAATAAGAGGGCTGTTTAAATAAATTCACAGCTCTATTAAAAAAAAAAAAGAGTTTGTCGAAACAAACTGAACTTTGTTAAGACGTATTAATTTTTCCAAAAACACATTTTTTACATGTTTGGAAACAAAATAGCAAACGCGGGATAGTCGCTCGTAGCTGCGGTTGCAACGAATAGCCGCTCAGAAACGGTCTATAAATGTGACAAATTGTCAAACGCGCGTTCACTGCTATGATTGGCTGTCGAGGTATCATTTAACCAATCACATTAATTATACAATTATTTATCATATTAATTTTGCCATTACATTCGTTCAAGAATCTGTCTCTATACTGTGCAGTAGAATAATGAGTGACTCACAGCAGACTGCGGCGGCGTGTCGCGCGCGTGCAGCGTCGCGTGCTGCAGTAGCGGCACTCCTCCCACCAGCCCGCCCACGCCCACGCCCACGCCCACGCCCAGCAAACCGCTCAGGAACCCACCCACCATGCCTGTGGACCACGAAAAATTCATGCACACAGAAAGAAACAAGAAAGAACACTGTTAACGTTTTCGTTTTGTTTAATTTTAGAATTGGTGTACAACACACACACTACACCAGGATTATAGTGTTGAAGGCATTGATCACTAATAGAACTAGATTTCCTACGTATTTAACACGTGCTGTTATAAGTCAACCATTTATGACGGGGATCGGATCTGTTCCTCCTAAACACAGGTTATTCTGTAACCTATCTAGGAGAGCAGTACGGCACCCACTAACTAGATTAAGAAACTTCATGCTTGTGCTTTATATCATATTACCTTAGCATGTTATCTAGTCCTAGTTGAACAATAAATCTTTATTATTATTATTATTAGATACCCAATGCCATACAAAAGTTCTCATAAAACGGTCGCCAATTGTATTTAAGTACCTAATTCTAGTTGAAATAAATATACGTTAATGTAAATTCAACCTTAAATTCAATGCTGAAAGTTGTATTCACAAAGCTATTACGACCGGTGCTCGCTGGTCGACATACATCAAAACAAATTCAACCTTACGAGAAACGTTTTAAAGTCAGAATTACAATGTGACAAAAAAAGAATAATTAATTTTACGACAGAGACTCGCCGCTAGGGCAAAGAATGAGTGGAGTCGAATTATTCAATATTTTTTTTTAGTATAGTTTTTTTATTGTAATATTGGTATGGAATTTTTTACAATGATATATTTTTTATTTCTGTTAAGCTATACATGTCATAATATGACATGACAAAAAATGTCCTTACCGTAAAAACGCAAGAAAATTTTAATTTCGCCGGTTACGACAGCGGATCAACCATATCGCTTGTATATCACGTAATTGTTAAAAAATTAAGTTTCAAGCGAAGTTGTAGCAAATAGTTATGGTACTTACGACCATTAGATCATCAAGACGGTTTAGCTCTGCACTAATGCCCGCTTGCATCACCAATCACTAAATATGTTCAACGCTAAACGTGTTTAAACAGCGCTTTGTTTCTGTTTATCGTTTGCAGAAGACAGAGAAAGGACGATGTTTTAAATATTTTAACGCTAAACGCACTAAGGGTCAGTTTCTCAAACTGGCTTCACAGATTTACGTGCGCTTGACAATGTGTCACTTATGTTTTGCGTTAATTTTCGTTCGAGAATCTGGCTCTCAGTGATTTGTGGTGCAGGCGGCGCGTAATTCTACATAGATAAACGTTTCTTACCGGATTGCGACAGTGACTGCGGCGGTAACCCTGGAGGGAACCGTAGCAGCGAGCCCGCGGGCGGCAGCCCGGCCTCGTTCTGTAGACCTGCGACAAACGCTGACGCTAAGACGATGTATTAATGTTCTTAGCTAACATTGCAAACTTTTTGGTTTAATTTCAAGTAAAATATCCCCTTTTTAACATCAAATACAACATGGGACTATTTAGATTTTAAGTTTCCAAAACTTGTTTTCTTATAAAAGTTGGAACTTTGATCTTCAATATCACTGTAACCAGAAAGTATAGTCTAATACAGAAAAATATAACAATGACGGGGATTATAAGGGACTCTCGGCTCCGTTAAGGGTATTTTTAAATCTCATGTAAATAAATAATAATAAATAATGTAATATTTACCAGGCACTCCGCTGGGCATATTGGGCATGTTGGGCATGCTGGGCATGCTGGGCAGGCTGGGCGGGCGGATGCCGGGCGGCATGCCCGGGGCCAGGCCGGGCGGCATGCCCGCTGTCATGCTGTGGATATCAATCAATCTGGATCAATAAACAAAACAGTGAAAAAAAAGACTCAAATTAGTATTCAGGAATAAATCAATTCGAAACTTCTTTAAAAAAAAAATTGTGTGTGAGCTGAGTAGTCCAGTCATTGATACACTACTTCTGTATTACTGGAGCCACAAGACCCAACGGTCCAATTATTATTTTTATTCAACCTACTAGCTGCGCCCCGCGGTTTCACCCGCATACTGTCGGTCCCGTGGGAATATCGGACAAAAAGTAGCCTATATGTTAATCCAGGGTGTCAGCTACCTCCATGCAAAATTTTATCAAAATTGGTCCAGCCGTTTGAGCGTGAAGTAATAAACATATAAAACACACACACACAAACTTTCGCCTTTATAATATTAGTGTGATGGCAATTTTTCACAGCAATAAATCATTATCTTTGCTGTTTTTATTATTGTTTTTTTTTTTCATCCTTATTTTTCACCAATTTACAAGTTGTAGGTTCGCAAACTATGGAGAATATGTATTATTCTTGGACTGTAATCGAACAAACAATCTGTTTGCGGATGAATGGACGAAGATTTTGTTGGCATGTCAGAAGTACTGTGAGAGAGATTTATGAAAGTGCTGTTAACTTTTTAATTGATGATTTTATATTTTATTTTTTATTATGTGTACGTACAAACTATGTCTTTAATTTTTGTAAGTGGTTTTAAATAACATTACTTATCTAAAAAAAAATCTAAAAGAAAGTTGGACTGACCCAGGCGGCGGCATCCTAGGTATGTTAATCCCCGGGTTGGTCCCCGGCGGCAGGCCGGGACCCAGCGACAGCGGCGGTGCGCCCGCGGGCATCCCGCCGGGCCCCCCCAGGCCTCCCGGCCCTCCCAGGCCTCCGGGCCCCCCCAGGCTTCCCGGCCCTCCCAGGCCTCCAGGCCCGCCCAGGCCGCCCGGTCCGCCCAGGCCGCCCGGCGCGGGCAGGCCGCCCGGGCCCGGCAGGCCGGCGGGTGGCATCGCCATGGGTCCCATAGGCATCGCGCCCGGGCCCGGCATGCCCAGCATCGACATGTTCTCCATCATGGATTTGGGAAGGATCTGCACAATAATATTATCAGTTTATTTACGAGGTTAAAATAAAAAAAGAAATATAATAAACACGTTTGAAAAGCTTTGATCTTGAATTCAGAATCTAAGGGCCTATGCACACCACGTTTTTTAAACGCGCCGTTGACGCGCGTTTGTAGCGATACGGACGCGATACGCACGCGAGTCAGACGCAGCCTGTAGGCCTTCTGTAGGATAAAAACGCGCTGTCGACGCACGTTTCTAAAACGCGCGTCAACGGCGCGTTTAAAAAACGTGGTGTGCACAGGCCCTAAGGTCCGTATTACACAACATTCCGCAAGTCCAGTTTGATAGTCAAGTCAAGTCAAGATAAACAACTGCTTTACATAGTAATGTTTTTACAAGGAAGGCCGAACGTGCTCATGTGAATAGTAAACATAACTGAGTGATATACCAGTGAAGTGATAAATAAGTTAGAATAAGTGTAAAAGTGATAGTGAGAATAGGATAGTTAAGACCCTATCCGCGCTCCGGGCGCAAGTAGCGTGGGAGTTTAAATAATACTGTTTTTTCTGTAAGATTTTGATTTTCTAGTTCGATTTTAAGTGTTTGTATTGTTCTAATTAGCTTTTCAACTTGTTTTATTATTAGTTTTCGTATTAGAATCTGACAGGAATATTTAACGTAGAATGTATGAAGAAAAATGACAGAATAATTACGTAACTTGAAAACGAGGTTTTTTGTTTATATAAATATTTCGAGATTTTTAATGAAAAAGAATTATGTAATGTCTACGGGTTTTAGAGATAGAAAGAATTTTGTATAATGAAAACATGCCGAAGTCCTATTTTTGTAAGTTCTAGAAAGTTTTCTAGGATAAAAATGTTGTTATGTAATACGAAAGAGGAACAAAATCATTTGTCACTCTATAATTTGGTTTAAATTCGTATTCATTCAGAGAAAAAGTTTTGTTTGTATAACACATCATCCGACGCTCATCTGTCTGTCTAGTCTTTGTTTGTTGTTTTTTATGGGAATTACGTAAAACACTACACTACACAGTTTTTCAAGTAGTCGTGGATGGCCAAATCCGAAACTATGAGGAATAGCAAAACTTACTCAAAGGTCGCGCGCTTGATTTTAATGAAAACTAAAACTGCATCATTGGATTTTTGAAAAATCAATATTTCTAGCCAGGAATCGAACCTGTTGATTTTGAAAAAAACTCGTCCACAGCGCCGCCGTCCTCCAGCGCCCCCAGCGACAGCTCCTGTATATGTGTCACGTACCCTCGGCGGCAGCCAGGGCGGCAGTGTGTCCTCGTCCACAGCGCCGCCGTCCTCCAGCGCGTCCAGCGACAGCTCCTGTATATGTGTCACGTACCCTCGGCGGCAGCCAGGGCGGCAGTGTGTCCTCGTCCACAGCGCCGCCGTCCTCCAGCGCCCCCAGCGACAGCTCCTGTATATGTGTCACGTACCCTCGGCGGCAGCCAGGGCGGCAGTGTGTCCTCGTCCACAGCGCCGCCGTCCTCCAGCGCCCCCAGCGACAGCTCCTGTATATGTGTCACGTACCCTCGGCGGCAGCCAGGGCGGCAGTGTGTCCTCGTCCACAGCGCCGCCGTCCTCCAGCGCCCCCAGCGACAGCTCCTGTATATGTGTCACGTACCCTCGGCGGCAGCCAGGGCGGCAGCGTGTCCTCGTCCACAGCGCCGCCGTCCTCCAGCGCGTCCAGCGACAGCTCCTGTATATGTGTCACGTACCCTCGGCGGCAGCCAGGGCGGCAGTGTGTCCTCGTCCACAGCGCCGCCGTCCTCCAGCGCGTCCAGCGACAGCTCCTGTATATGTGTCACGTACCCTCGGCGGCAGCCAGGGCGGCAGTGTGTCCTCGTCCACAGCGCCGCCGTCCTCCAGCGCGTCCAGCGACAGCTCCTGTATATGTGTCACGTACCCTCGGCGGCAGCCAGGGCGGCAGTGTGTCCTCGTCCACAGCGCCGCCGTCCTCCAGCGCCCCCAGCGACAGCTCCTGTATATGTGTCACGTACCCTCGGCGGCAGCCAGGGCGGCAGCGTGTCCTCGTCCACAGCGCCGCCGTCCTCCAGCGCGTCCAGCGACAGCTCCTGTATATGTGTCACGTACCCTCGGCGGCAGCCAGGGCGGCAGTGTGTCCTCGTCCACAGCGCCGCCGTCCTCCAGCGCGTCCAGCGACAGCTCCTGTATATGTGTCACGTACCCTCGGCGGCAGCCAGGGCGGCAGTGTGTCCTCGTCCACAGCGCCGCCGTCCTCCAGCGCCCCCAGCGACAGCTCCTGTATATGTGTCACGTACCCTCGGCGGCAGCCAGGGCGGCAGTGTGTCCTCGTCCACAGCGCCGCCGTCCTCCAGCGCCCCCAGCGACAGCTCCTGTATATGTGTCACGTACCCTCGGCGGCAGCCAGGGCGGCAGTGTGTCCTCGTCCACAGCGCCGCCGTCCTCCAGCGCCCCCAGCGACAGCTCCTGTATATGTGTCACGTACCCTCGGCGGCAGCCAGGGCGGCAGTGTGTCCTCGTCCACAGCGCCGCCGTCCTCCAGCGCCCCCAGCGACAGCTCCTGTATATGTGTCACGTACCCTCGGCGGCAGCCAGGGCGGCAGTGTGTCCTCGTCCACAGCGCCGCCGTCCTCCAGCGCCCCCAGCGACAGCTCCTGTATATGTGTCACGTACCCTCGGCGGCAGCCAGGGCGGCAGTGTGTCCTCGTCCACAGCGCCGCCGTCCTCCAGCGCGTCCAGCGACAGCTCCTGTATATGTGTCACGTACCCTCGGCGGCAGCCAGGGCGGCAGTGTGTCCTCGTCCACAGCGCCGCCGTCCTCCAGCGCGTCCAGCGACAGCTCCTGTATATGTGTCACGTACCCTCGGCGGCAGCCAGGGCGGCAGTGTGTCCTCGTCCACAGCGCCGCCGTCCTCCAGCGCGTCCAGCGACAGCGCGCCGAGCGCCCAGCGCGCCTGCAGCGCATGCCACGGCAGGTACGACACGCCGAGCTCGGCCTCCCAGTAGTCCTTCCACTCGCGGCCCTTCACGCCCTTGCCGGGGGCCCATGCCACCTACAGCATAAATCTGATTATTATATTTCCACTTAAACAGATATCAACTTCACAACAAAACAATCGAGGCCGACACAATAGTAAATAACGTCGTGCCAGCGAAACCAAGAAGACTATCATCTTTACAACAGTGAAAATAAAGTTGATTTCAACTTATGTTTCCGAAATCCCATTGTCAACTGAATTGTGGATTCAGGTTAGTTGTGCTGTTTTAATTGGTTCAATATCGCGTAAACACTCATTTAAATCAGAAATTCGAATATTCTTTAAATAAATTAATTGGTCAAACATGTAAAAAGCACATACAAGGTTTAGTCCTCTGGTAAACGTAGTTAATTTAAATTATGAGTTTAGCAAATTTTTTTTTAATACAGTTGCTCTAAAAGTGGTGTATTGCAGGGACGTATAGCGTTCGGGATGTGGGCTATTACATACTAGTGCTTTTTTTTTTACCTTTCCCGAACTCGTGCGTCTCTTTCCCAACTGTCAAAATAATGTCTATTAAAAAGAAAAACCAACCATGAAGTTTTTACTAAAGAGTTTTTGTGATTCATACAAATACATATATTTCTAAAAAGAAGCTACTAATTTATTTCAATACTAGCTTCTGCCCGCGACTTCGTACGCGGATCCTGTTGCTTATGCCAGCGACAACGGGCTCGTCAAAATCGAAGATCTGAATCGTCTGATGTCGAATTCTAAGAGCCCGGGGACTGGAAAACAACGGGATGCGCGAGACGATTCGAGACGTCATTTTCAGGCAATAATGAACCAATAAGGTGGTAAACTTGGCCTTGCACTTTGAATGTTGGCATAAATGGGCCTTCTGAAATCTGTTTCGCAACAAAAGATGTCATTTGAAAGGTATTATTGTACGAACGAAAGACTGCAGGCAGATGCTGGATGCGTCAAGCTGAAGACAGGGCGCTATATGGCGCTCATTAGGGGAGGCCTATTTCCAGCAGTGGACTGCTATAGGCTGATGATGATGATGATGATGATTGTACGAACGTATGTTGTCCAAGAAATGTTTTGACTGTGGATGGTCACCGATTAGCAGTGATCTTAATATTTCTGGAGGATTTTGTAATATTTCAATATGTACTTTCCCACCTGAGCAACATATACCGTTTGTTTCTTTTTGCCATTTAACAGCTTCACAAAAAGTAAAATTTTTAACCATACCTCCGATGGCGGAATATGTGGCGTAGTCAATCATAGGAGTATACGTAAATGCACTCCGTTCCTTATCAACCCAAGGAAGGTCGCCATGCCCTACGGCTATATCTTGAGACACATCCGATTCTTCAGATGATATCGACATTCTGTTCAGAGAATGTCGAAGTCGATCAGAATTCAAACGTTAGTTGCGCTCTTCTTAATCTGTCTCTTCATGCCGTACTCCAGCAATCTTCGATCAATAATAGTACTAGATGCCCGATAAGCGCTTCAAAAACGGCCCGAAAAATACGAGCACGAATACTTTTGTGCTCTTATTTCAAATTAGTATGGTCCAATCATAGCCAATGTTATGACGTCAAAATGCCTCAGTGCGCGTTCAGAAGTTGTGTAAATAACCACCGTAACACCAAGATTTTGGAAGGAATATCTTTTTTCGGTTAGTTTTTATCATTAAATGTTTTTCATAAAATAGTAACACAATTAAATAGTAAATATAAATCAATTAGCAAATATTATGATTGTTTGGCCAATGTTTGCGACAACGCGCCAACTATTCTAACGAACATTGAAGCATTGAAAGAAATTCCAAGAACTACGTCTAGTTCCAAATTCGAGTAAGTACGAAATTGTCAACAAAATGTTTTTAACCTTATTGCTTAGAAGTTAAGTTTCATTTTAGAATAAAAAAAATTGTACTTATTATAAACATGACTTTTTATTTTCAAGTGACATTTTAAATTTATTGCTTCGATGACAGAAGGACTTAAATATTAATCATTTGCAAACGTAATTAAACTTTATGTTAGTGTGTTAAGGTTTATAATAATCTGAAGTAGTTAATATTATTAAGGACGCGTTTACGAATTGACGCGCTTCAATTTTAGGTATTGAGTCTCACTACTACACGTGCACGGCTCACACACACAGCGACATGCGCGAAGCGGTGAAATTATGAGTAAACTGACACGACTTGATGATACTTGAGCCTAATTTTATTTAATTTTTGCCATGTATTTTTTTTAAAGCTTACGTTGATTTGTTTTCAAATAGTTTGTAGGTAATGTGAAGTGTTCATAAAAGTAGATGCTATTTACTTAATTTCACTGGACAGTGATTAATCAAGTACTTGCCAAAGTACGTACCTATGTATTAATTGCGAACGAGCTTATTGAAAACAAGCTTAGAAAATATGTTTATTTGGCACATACCCTTCAAGGCACACACTACCAATGCTACAATATTCATCACACTAATATTATAAAGGCGAAAGTTTGTGTGGGGGTGTGTGTGTGTGTGTGTTTATATGTTTGTTACTTCTTCACGCTCAAACGGCTGGACCAATTTTGATATAAAATTTGGTATGGAGGTAGCTGACACACTGGATTAAAATATAGGCTACATGTTTAAAAAAATCGTTAAAAATTCGTAAAACAAATACAACGCAATGGATATTGTTGTACTGTCAAATTGGAATGAATTGCCATTCCAAGTTACGCAATTATGATAGCGTACTAAGCAGTGGCGTGCATTGCATATAAGCAGTGCCTGCCTCGATAAATCACCATAAGCCTGTCAATTACATTTTAGTGTATGTAAAGAAACTCACTAAATTATCATACCTAACAAAAAACAAAATCTTCATACATTTACGCGCGGCAGTAGGCAGTCGCCAGACGGCCTGCCTACTTTAGGGTGATAAATTGCGAAGGTCGAATAACCAACCGAGTATGAATGTTAAAACCGTTCGTAATTTAGCCGTGCGAAGAAAGAAAGTGACGGATATTGAGATCGCCGATAGTGAGATAAAAATGAAAATCCAAGATGGCGGCTGTAATTTTTTTTTTCATCATGGGTATCGTTTTTATGGTTTTTAAGGGCGCTAAAGCCGATAGTGAGGTCAAAATGAAAATCCAAGATGGCGGCTGTAATTTTTTTATATTTTTTATCAACTAGTTTCTTACCAGAGCCTTTCCCAAACGTCTTAGGTCTTGGCCTAAAATCACAATCGAGTTAAAGAGTTAAAAACTATACACATTCTTATCAGCTAGTTCTACTCGTGTATCAGTTCTAGAAGCAGTCTTCAAAGTACACCTTCAGGTCACTCCATCCAGTCCGGAGGTAAGGTCTCAACATAACTACCAAAAAGGGCCGAAACTCGGCACACCTAGCTCAGCTCGGCTATTAGTTCCAGTAGCAGTCTTCGAAGTACACCTGCAGGTCACGCGATCTAGTCCGGAGGTAAGGTCTCAACATAACTACAAAAAAGGGCCGAAACTCGGCACACCTAGCTCAGCTCGGCTATTAGTTCCAGTAGCAGTCTTCGAAGTACACCTGCAGATCACTCCATCAAGTCCGGAGGTAAGGTCTCAACATAACTAACGAAATGAGCCCAAACTCGGCACACCTAGCTCAGCTCGGCTATTAGTTCCAGTAGCAGTCTTCGAAGTACACCTGCAGGTCACTCCATCAAGTCCGGAGGTAAGGTCTCAAAACATAACTAACGAAATGAGCCCAAACTCGGCACATCTATCTCAGCTCGGCTATTAGTTCCAGTAGCAGTCTTCGAAGTACACCTGCAGGTCACTCCATCAAGTCCGGAGGTAAGGTCTCAACATAACCAACGAAATGAGCCCAAACTCGGCACACCTAGCTCAGCTCGGCTATTAGTTCCAGTAGCAGTCTTCGAAGTACACCTGCAGGTCACGCGATCTAGTCCGGAGGTAAGGTCTCAACATAACTACAAAAAAGGGCCGAAACTCGGCACACCTACCTCAGCTCGGCTATTAGTTCCAGTAGCAGTCTTCGAAGTACACCTGCAGATCACTCCATCAAGTCCGGAGGTAAGGTCTCAACATAACTAACGAAATGAGCCCAAACTCGGCACACCTAGCTCAGCTCGGCTATTAGTTCCAGTAGCAGTCTTCGAAGTACACCTGCAGGTCACTCCATCAAGTCCGGAGGTAAGGTCTCAAAACATAACTCACGAAATGAGCCCAAACTCGGCACATCTAGCTCAGCTCGGCTATTAGTTCCAGTAGCAGTCTTCGAAGTACACCTGCAGGTCACTCCATCAAGTCCGAAACGAAATAATAATATTATGAATTTATAATCCCTACTTACTTCTAGAAAAATTATAAGACTGTGAATAAAATCTCTCCTTGGGTAGTAGGTACATTATAGAACGCGTGAAGTATCATGTTTGGTATGTCAAATATTTTGTATCCGTACAGCGATCTTTTTCAGCACAAGCTGCTGCTTACAAGCGACACAGAGTCCACTCACGACGGCGGCCGACCGCAGACTAATATTTCATTACAAATTTTTGTGCAATAAACCAAAACAGTGACCAGTAAAATAACCCTTATTTCAATCCAATAAGATTCACGCGTTACAGCGAAATGTGTGAAAAAATAGACTCCGATTTTAATTTTTTTCTGAGCCTATTTGTAACATTTTGATAGTTCTTTTTGCTACCTTTTTGAGTTGAACATGTCTGCTTACATAAAATATTTTTAAATAAATAAATTTATGTTATTAAATAGAAGAAAAATATCTCCAAAGTCAGCACGATATCGTCGATTTTGTGTGAAGAGGCAACGGAAATTATTTTTTACTATATTAAAAACCAACATTTTTTAATGAAAAATAGCTACCATTTGAAGATGAAGGAGTAACCTATCTGTGGTAATTATTAGTTACATTTGGTTTAGTCTCATTTTGCTGCAAAATGCCTGTAAAACTACTTATTTTTGTCAGATTCGTAAACGCGTCCTTAAACTTTTTTCTATAGTTCGTAGTAAGAAATATAAATGTTTATGTGTGTGCAAACGTGGCCACTTTAGCGACTTATTTTTGTTCCTAATCATTCATCTAGTACTATTATTGATCGAAGCCAGCAATTCTTTCTTTCTCGCTTTCTAACTGATTATGAATATTTTGTTGTGTGTGTGTTCGGGACAATGTATGATAACCTCACGTTCATCACTCATTTCAAAAGACCTGTTAGTAGATGTGCGAATACGCTGAGAACTCAAGCGTGATTCTGTATCAGTAAACGTTTCCGATTCGCGAGACAATGCATGTCGCTCACGATCAGCGGACAGTCGCGCATTACGTTCCGCACTTGTCTCTAGAGACCTAGAAGCAGATGCGTAGATACGCTGAGAACTCAAGCGCAATTCTCTATCCGTGAACGTCTCCGACTCGCGAGATAATGCGTGACGTTCACGATCAGCGGTCAGTCGCGCATCACGTTCCCCACTTGTCTCTGGAGACCTAAAAGTCGATGCGTAGATACGCTTGGAACTCAAGCGCAATTCTCTATCCGTGAACGTCTGCGACTAGCGAGACAATGCATGACGTTCACGATCAGCGCTCAGTCGCGCATCATATTCTTCACTGTGGTCTCGTAAATACGCTGAGAACGCAGGCGTGCTTCGCGATCCGAAGAGGTTTCCACGGAGCGAGTTGCAGCCTGATGTTCTCGAACAGCATCAAGTCTCTCCTGACTCTCTTCGGTAGATTCTTGGGATCTTATGATCCTCAATCTTTTAGCTCCTTTGGAACATTGGGAAAGATTTGACCTCTTTCTAGGCATGGTTATAGTTTTATTGTGAAGATACCTGATCAATTAAAATCTAAGTGACTGCTCCCCTACCAAGGGTGCCCAGACACGGGGTCGTCTGGCGCCCATGTGCTGGTTTGGTCCCTGGGGTCGTCACGGCGTGCTATGTGTTCTGGTGCGCCGGTGATGGGGATTACTCCCCGGAGGAGGGTCCGGTGACGGACAGCCGCGGCGGGTTCACGGATGAGTGCTAACGCGTGCCCGTGTTCCCGCCATAAGCGGCAGAGGAGGACACCGTGGAGTTTTAGTGGGTTAGAGTCCCACATAACTGCACTGTCTCCCCGTGGTAGTGCAGAATGCATGAGCATTAAAAAAATAAATGGGAGTTTTGGCCAGTAGAGTCAAATTTTTAAATGATGTACCATCGTCATCGAAAATCAGTCCTAAACTGAAAATTGTGAAATTAGTGATAGCTTTGATTTCCACATAAGATGTTTCTGATTTTCGATTCATATAAGTCAACAGGAAATGCCCATCAGACCGAATAACTTTTACTAAGACATCATTCCTATATGTGTTATGGTGTAGCTGGGCTCTTGGAGTTCCCCATCAGGTGTTCCAGATCTTCAAATTTATTCTCTCAGCAGAAAATGCTCATCACGTGGAACAATTTTTGCTATGGTACCATTTTTGTATCTCTTATAGTTAAGCTGATCTGTTTCGGTTCTGCATCAGGTGTTCAAGTTTCAAAGATAAATTATAGCCTATATGTTGCCCAGACATAATACCTACACAACAAAAAAAAAATCATTCAAATCCGTCCAGTAGTTCCGAAGATCGGACGCGCAGGCGCGTGGCGTGTAACTCTGATAGAATAATACCGCCGTGATTCTTTAAATTGACATAACTTTTTTATTTATGAACCGATTGACATGAAATAAATACTAAATGTTAAGTGAAGCTTACTACAATATATTAGTGAAAACCGCATCTAAATCTAATAGGCCGTTTCTGATATTAGCGTGCACAAACAAACAGACAAACAGACAAACCGACAAACAGACAAAAAAAAAAATAATTACAGTTTCGGGTTCGGCATCGATATAATAACAACCCCTGCTACTTTTTTTTTATATATTTCCATTGTACAGACACCACTTTTCTACAATTTTATTATATGTATATATGTATATGTATAGATCAGATTTAATGATTTAATTGAATGAGTTAGGTTAGGTTTCATTTCATTTCATCTCATTAAATTTCATTTTCATTTCATATCAATATAAAAAATATACTGAAGACTAAGCTGTAAGGATAGTTCACTTTGCCTACCAAAATGGGTGAAGAAAAAAAAACTCTGCTTATATTCTACGGTTGGCGCCATTTTCCAGAAATTTTCTTTGCGAGTTTAGTTGTTTGTTGCACAAAATGAGTAATTTCGACCCTATTTTTTTTTTTAATTAACACCACTGGAACTCAGTATAATTGCACAAAATGCTTCGGAGAACATTTTACCGGAAAAGTCAAAAAGTCGTTAATCCACATACGACTAATTTATTGCGTGGAGAGAAGAGAAAAAAGCAATATTGTGTTTTTATTATTTTATTAAAACCTGCGGAACCGTCATTGCAACTTGTTCCGACTGTCAACCCTCGCCTTGGGCTGCGCCTCGGCTCGGGTAGACATTTGTCGGAACTCTTTGCAATGACAGCCTTTCCGCACTTGTAATGAAATATACTATTTTCGACTGCCACACATAAAGCTCAGCAAATACATAATAAAATAACTCGTCATCATTCATCATCGTTCTTTTATCCTAATTTATTTGGGGTCGGCGCAACATGAGCGAGCTCCTCAAGTTCTGAGTTGAGCTGCACGATTTTTGACAAATGCGTGCAGTGATTGGACAGGTCCTCTCAATCTGTGTGGTTCTTTCCTCAAAAGACCATTTCAGACACCAATCTACATGGTCTTCGTATAACCTGACCAAGATTATGTCTGGACTTTAAAAGAGACTGTGACCTCGTTTGTTTCGGCCTTTCTTCTCAGAATAGTCAGATAGGAAACGCCGACCTAATCTAGTTTAAAAAAAATATAAGATTGATGTGTAAAAGTGTTTGTACAAATCTACTTACAGAAATAAAATCATTTATCATGCCTTTTCCATTCATACCTCTATTAATCTTCGTTTCGGTATGATATGGATGTTAGAAGCTGGAAAGAGCCTTTCCAGCCAAATCATCTTTCATACAGTCCATCCATCGTATCGTCCTCTCCCCTTCTTTTATAGCCACATTGATACTGAAAAGTTTCCTCATAAAATAAGCAATATCTGACCGTGATCTCCTTGGAGTGCAGCTTGTGCCTGTTGAGCTTGGCGATGGCCTTGGCGGCGTCGCGGCGTCGCTCCATGACGACGAAGGCGCAGCCGCGCGGCGCCACGACGTCGATGGCCGCGACGCCGCCGACGCCGCCGAACAGATCCGACAGCTCCTCCGGCGTCGCCAGCTTGGACAGGTGGCCCACCCACAGCGTCGTGCTGCACACTGCGGGCGGGGAGTCATGCGAGATACACTTTGCGAGATGTGCACACCAAAGAAGAGGACAGTAGCCATCATTAAAGGGCAAACTAAGCAAAGAAACATAGCCATTGTGTGCTTGTATAATTTCCAACGTGACGATATTATCGTGAACGTCTCACGTCCCTCGTACCCGCGGGCGGTTTATTATCGCGCACTGGATTTTCCACGCACTGCTCAGTACCGACAGTTGAAAATCCAGTGTGCTATAAAAAATTGCCCGTGCAAAATTATTCCTGCTTGTAACATTATTAAAACTCACCACTAAGGTTTTCTTTCTTGATTGGCGGCAAACCTTTCTTCTCTCTTTCCCTCTGCTTTTCTCTTTCTACTTCCCGGTCTTTGTAATTCTTTTCTCTGTCTTTGTCCCTGTCCTTATCTCTGTTACAAAAAATATTCAAAATAGTGAAAATTCCCTTCATCCCACTATGTCAGCGACCTTTATCGCACTAGGGATCAAGTTAACATGTCTGATTAATTTAGTTTAATCCTTCTTTGGACATTTCTATTTACATTTCTGTCAATCTTAACGACAACTAATAGAAACTGTTGGTAAAAGCATTATTTCAGCATGACAACGTTTGTTATCAGTGCGCACAAAATACAACCTCATCTGTTTGGATATGAATATGAGTGATAGACTATTCAAAACTATCAGAACTTAAGAAAGAAAAATAAACAATGTCTCAATTGGACAAAATTCTTGTAAGAATGTCAGTTGTTGTGTGCTGTAATCAATGCCGTAATGGTACACACATTGGAACCGACTAGCTGGCGATTTCAAAATCTCATCCACACAAGATTTACCGGTAGCGATTTCAAAAGGTTTATGTGAACGCACGACATCCCTTGTATCTTAGTTTGCATCTATGTTTTTGAGCTAATAAAGAAAATTTGTCTTTGCTGCTGCTTGTTTATAACTCAAACTCAAAGCATTTATTTCAATTAAACCTTGTACAGGCACTTTTGGATTGTCAAAATTAAATAGTCTGTCAGTTAGTCAGAAAGTTGACCCTAGTTAGAACATTTATCATTTCTAGTTAAAATCTCACCTCTCTCTATCTCTCTCACGGTCTCTGTCTCTCCTCCGCCTCGGCGACCGCGAGCGCGAGCGCGACCCCCTCCGACGCCGGCGCGGGGACTTCGACCGCGAGCGATGCCGCCGGGACTTCGGCGACGGACTATTGAGAAAAGCGCTACATAAATAAGTTAGCTTTTTGTTAGTATTGTGGAAGTAAGTAGAAAGAAGTATAGTGAAATCGTGTGGTCGACCTTGTAGTTGCTTTACCACTTTTGACAAAAACTCCCAGTAACTTAGAACTCCAATAAATGATATTTATTTGGGTAAATTGATTAAAAAAACACTTTTACACGTCAGAAATGAATTATGTTTTAAAACTAAATAAGTTTGGTATTTCCTATCTATAGCAACTCTGAGAAGAAAGACCGAAGCAAACTCAGAGGCCAGCCTCTTTTAAAGTCCAGACATAATCTTGTTCAGACCATATGAGGGCCATGCAGATTAGTGTCTTAGATGATGATCTTTTGAGGAAAAAACCATACGGATTTGAGTGGACATGAAGAACTGAACATTGGAATAGTACAGAACTGTCACATTGGTCTTAAATCTAAAAATAAACTGAACATTTTATGAGGTGATAAAGCAATTTCGAGGTCGACTATACAGTAGGCGGCCGTTTATATGGCACATAATAATTATATGGAGTTTTAGAAAAACGTTCGGGAAAGCGTAGTCTGTCACTCATACCTGTATCTCATTCAAAAGCTCGATGAGCCATTTTAACGCCAGGGTACATAATTATTATGATGACTTGCTAATTTATTTCGCGCATGCTTTTTTATTATAAGAGCAAAACAAAAGACGCATGCACAACATAATGCAAATTGTAGAAAGGAATGTATTTGCTGCCAAGAACCGGACTATCCATGTTGCAAGTAGTTTTGTATAGTCAAAATTGCTTAAAATGTGTTTTGTTTTGCTTTTATGCTGAATTAGTATTAATAGGTGAGACAAGTAATATTTACCTAGAATCATTAGCATCCGGTATTTCTATAACTTGCGGGCCAGTCTCCACAAATTCTATGTCAGACTCAACCATGTCATCTTTAGGGTCATTCTGTTTCTGTGAATCTTGCTGCGATCCCTGAAAACACATACAAATGTTAGTTTATTCATAACAATTTCCTTACTAGCTAATCCTTCTTCAAAAATACGCAAAAATTAGCGGGATAAAGGGAATTTCGAAAAAAAATCTTACCATGAATGAAAGGCCTTGATTTTGATTATGTTGCATTTGTAGATCAGACATCATAGGCATCAGATTCTAAAACAATCAAGAATTAATTTGATTGTTACATTTTATTATAATATGTTATATATTAGATTAAGTTTTAGTCAATATTAGATTAAATCAAGTTTTAGTCATATTAATAAATTAAGGGTTGTAATGAAGGATTGCCAGTCTTTAACGAGAAGTCTACACTATTATCGCGACTTAGGAACACAGGGTTTAATTTACCCGTTTTTAGTGTCAAAGCAATTTGCCTATTGCCTTCAGGCCAAAGCAACTACTGGTTACTACGAGATTTTTTTTTGTAATACTTACAGGTATCTGCAGTCCAGTCATCATCTGCATTTGAGCCTGCAAACTTTGCAGTTGCCTCATGATTTCAGGATTTGTTAATATACTGAAACAATAACATTTAAGATAAGATAATCATTATCATTGCTTAGCATAATTGGTAGCATTTGAGGATATACAAATAAAGTCAGTGGTTATAACAACCTGTTGAATTGAGTCTATCAATACTCAGGTGAGGAAAGACATTTAGATGTCAAGGAGTGTTAGTGAAAACGGGCATAAGTGTCCTAAAATAAGTTTTTAAAACCAAGTAATTTCAAGAAGAAGACTTGGAATCATGTGATTTCCTAAGATCTCATGCCGTTCCATTTCCTTGTCTATTAGAAAGATCTCTTTCAACAGTTTTTTAACACAAGCTGTTGTAACTAAACCTATTTGCAATCTTTTTAGTTGTCAATTAAAATATCATCATTCTACCAATTAATTTGGGGCCGGCGCAACGTGTCCTTCCATACTTCGCAATTACTTGTCAATTAAAAATAGTTCAGACGATATTCACCTTCCTAACGCATCAGCCGGGTTCTGCTGCGGCGCGCTGTGGGCGGCGTGTGCGGCGTGCGAGCTGTGCGTGCTGTGGCCGCTGTGGCCGCCCGCTGGCTCGGGCGGAGCGTCGTCTTCACTCTCGTACTCAAAGTCGTTCAGCAGCTTCCTGTTGAACTTCGCCGGCTGGCTTGATGGTTGATCCTGGAACTGGTGAGTAGACTTATACGGAAAATTCATTTATACATATAATAAAATAGTAATGAAAAATTTTTGTCTGGATGTATGTTCTGGTTTGGCGCCAAAACGGCTGAACGGATTTGGATTAAATTTGGCACACAGATTTATGACCTGGATTAACACATAGGATACTTTTAATCCAGATAGTACGTCCCCGTGGGATACTTTCCGATAACCACGGGGGCGAAGCTGCGGGCAAAACTAGTCAGTAATAAAGATGAGACTAGGCTCTTTTGTCTAAATATTGTCAAGTTAGCCTAAAACCTATTGAGAATGTCAGCGGTGAATATTTTGAGTTTTGTCTGTCCATGTAAGTTTTCTCTTGTGAGAATAAAAGTCTTGTTCTGCTAACAATTGGCATTTTATTTATTTGTCCTCTAATTTTTCGAGTCGGCACATTCGATTCAGCAGTATTTGTTGAAGAAAAAAGCCGACCCGAAGCAGCAGTTTTACTAATTTATTTTTCTAAGTTTATATTTATTTTCAAGTAAATCTGATGACATTATGATAAACATCTCCAGAGTTGGTATAATCTTCTATTGAGTCATTGGCGCCGATTCTGTTGTTCACAAACTAAACTAAATTTAAGTTCGGGCATCTTTTTCTTTCTATTTCATTACGAAAAGGACAGAAGATAAATATTAGTTTAGTCCTGTCAAATTAGTCGGCGCCTGACGCAAATTGACGTATTTTTAATAGCCAATTTTTTAATCTTGTCTAAATTGTCTATGGAGTATCTTAATTTGACAGGACTAAACTAATATTTATCTTCTGTCCTTTTCTTAATGAAATAGAAAGAAAGAGATGCATGAACTTAAATTTAGTTTAGTTTGTGAACAACAGAATCGGCACCAATGTCTGTTATGTACATAGAAATGAAAAAAAACAGAAGAAGTGGCAAGAGGGCGTGTCTGTGTCCACGCGACATGAGCGACACGGGCCTGTACTAGGCAAATGGCCGTCTCCGTGAACTAGTGCGCTTTCGACCGTGATCGTGATAAAATATAGAAATGCCGAGTTGTTCAGTGGTTTCTTGTAAAAACCGAAGTCAAAATAAAAACTTCGTATCTCACGGAATGAATGGAATCACTTACCGCATGTAAGTAAAAGTATTTTACTGTATTTATCTTTAAAATCTTTAAAAACAACAAATCGTAAAATATTTTTTGCTTTTACTACATTATTTTTGTTTTCAAATATCGTAGCGGTTGTAAATTTTTGCAGCAAATACATTGCTTCTTAACCGTTACCTAAGTATGCCACTAAGTGACTGGACAAGCAATGTAAAAATTACAAAACGATAATTTAATTATTTTTAAATATAACCGTTACATTTCCGTCGCGGTAGTCTTAACAACTGAGCTGCGCTTTCCCTAATAATGGATGTCTGTGATCCTTGATCTACAAGAACTCTCATTTTTTGGTAAGATCCGTCCGCTGCTTGTACGTTAATTATTGCTGTTGCAAGCAATATTTCTGAGGGTTCTTTAAGAAGCGATGCTACTGTGTTACTTTCTTGCTGCTCAGGTGGTGATTTCGTAATCGTTTCTTAGTGACTCTATTTCCTCCAAGAATCCAGTATTTGTGTCTTATAAATCCAGTAGTCATTTTTACTCCACCGTGAAATACAAGTTCGTGGGATTCATCTATGATAAGATCTGCCAATTTCGATTGATTCGGGATTATGATGGGATGCTTCATTTCGGGATCAAGATTCGAATGTTTAAGTCTGCCACCGACACGGAGCATTTGATTAGTGTCTAGTATGGGATTGAGATTAAGAATCTGGCTTTTCTTATTTAGTGGTTCATTATTTTTCAGTTGCGATATTTCTTCGTCGAAATATTCGCTTTGGACTTGCTTAATTAACATTTCTCTTGCTGTCTTTATATTTCGCAGAGTAAGAAAATATGTGCGTTTTTTCTTGTAAACAACAATGTCGATGAACTTGTTGATGTATAAAAATCAAACTATCGTTTTGTAATTTTTTTAAAATCGTTAAATTGGGGCCGCTTGCTAAAAAGTGGGCTGGGGTCAAAAAGTCCATATCCTCAGGGTCTTCTGTCAGAGGGCACAGTGGCCTGGAGTTCAAACAAGCCTCGAGTTGGGATAGTAGGGTAATATATTCCTCGTAGGTTAATTTTTGCTCTCCTACAACTCGCCTGAGATGATGTTCTCAAGAAAGCCTTAAAGTTAGTAGCTTGCTTTTTAAAGAGACCTTCGGCTTTCTTGAATTGAAAATCAAACATTAAACGATGTTTTTTGCATGGTACAGCCGCTGTGTCTTGCGGCGAGATAGTGATGTGGTTGTGAAGATCCACTAACGTAAATGTTCTTAAGTAACTTTTTAGACCTTTGTATCCTGCTTATGTGTATGAACTTTCATTAAAATCGGTTCATTCATTTCGAAAAACAAGGGCTTGAAAGTTTGTATGAAATGCCGTACGACGTAAACACTCTCAAGGTTAATAATTGATTGTGTAGTGCGTTCTGATTTATGAATTGCAAGTGTGTGCGCGACTGTGTATCTATTGCTTTTACTGAACTACATGTGTAGTAGTAGCGCGGTGGTGGGGCCAACCTAGCGACATCGGGTTTTGATAGATTTTCAACCGCCAGGCACATATCCTTCTTTCATATATCTATGGTTATGTATTTAAATTACAAATTGTTGAATCTTTTTATGACATCATGAGTTCATAGAGGTCAAGACATGTTGATAAGAAAGATTTATCAAGTAAATGCCAAGTTTCTGTTCCAGTCATTTTCTTTACAACATTAGTGAAATGTAATTCAAGTTATTCACTAGCTGCGCCCCGGGGTTTCATCTGCATTAGTCTTGATCCCATGAAAGTAGCGCGATAAAAGTAACCATGTTCTAAACACAAATCGATTCAGCTTTTTTAGTATGAAAGCGTAACAAACCAACATACAAAAAATCAAATCTTTTCTCTTTATAGTTTAGATTTTGCATTGTTTTTTTTCAATTGTTGCAATTAGAAGTTTAAAAACTTATTTTAGATATCCCTCTGCTTTGGTGAATGCTCTAAGATTTGAATATACTATTTACCTGATCACCCATAGGTGTGGAAGACTGTGGGGTGTGAAGTGGAGGTGGTACGGGTGATATCTTGCTATCCGAAGCATTGTGACTGATGTTCAGACTGCTCCCTGAAACATTTCATATGAAATTATTACTATTTGAAGAAATATCAATTGTCTTGATCATATTTCCTTGAATTTAAAAGAATGAAGTGAGATACAAATTCTTATAATCTGATTCTTTTAGTAGTTTAATTTTTTTAATTGGCAATGTAAATGGCGCAGGTCTGGAGAGTCTTTGCCAAGGAATGTGACTGAGGAAGCTAGTAAAAAAAAAAATTTTGGCCAATTCAAGGGATTCTCTTAGGTACAGTATTAATTTTTCGATCCCCACAAGGTCCAATGAGTCACAAACAATAGATAATTGTCATCTCCTTAGTTAGCTTGATAGACAAAACAATGATAGTACCATTGGCAGTGTTGTTTTGCTGCTGCTGTATCTCTTGGTGTAGTGGATGGTTGGGGTCTGCCATGTCCAGCAGTGGCTGGATGACTTGCGAGGTGAACACATTGTTCTTCTGCCACAGGTTAAGTACTCTGATAATGTTGCGCTGAAAATTTTTATTTTTTTTTTTAAGTATTCATTGAAGGCATGAATAGTCTAGCATAGTAAAGGTGTGGTCATATTGGTGTTTTATATGATTTATTAGAATATTTATTAAACAAACAGAGTGAATACTAAGTATTGGATTTTTCACTTATCGGTAAATGGTTATAAGTTATGATATTCATTTTATGTATGATATATCTAACACTGAACACAATCTTATGGTATCATGACTGAAAACATCACCCAAAACTTGACCAAACTTCACTTTATCAAAAGCTAAAGTAGCATAGCCACATCCAACAACAATTTGTTCAATACATAGATAAGAGAGGGACAGATTATAACCTAAAAGATTAATTTTATGTAACTAACCTTATCTTCAGGAGGACATCTGAAGAGGTTTGCAAATGTTTGTTGCATGTTTTTTGCAAATCTTGGCGCGAATACATCCTTGTCTTGTCCGAACTGATGCCGCGACTGTCTCACTATCGAATCTATCACGTAAAGACCAGGCACTTTATACTCTGGCTTGCATTTTTGGATGAACTTTTCAACACTGTGCACTACATGTTTATAAAACTTTATGGCCTTTATAGCACCTCTGGTGATTGCACTCATCTTCGCCTTTGATATAGGCGGCTTGTTGTCGTACAACGCGGATAACTGAAAGAAAAATTTTGTTAATATGATGCCACGGAACAATTTGTTCAAGACGAAAACTTAGAAGCAAGAATACCTCCGCGTTGAACGATTTCACTTCCGGCATTTCCATTTTGGTTTTTTGGTCTCCTTCACTATTATATTTATTAAATTACATCGCCATTACAACTTAATTGCGAAAATAAAATCATTTTCGGAGGAGAATCAACATGCTCAAAATTACAAAATGGCGTGTACAGAATATGTTGTCTATGGATGAGTGGCATGAGTTGAAGCTTGCGTTCAGAAATAAATATTCAGTACTATATTTATTTCTTTGCCAAAACATTGTCACAATACAGCGAGATGTTTGAAGAAAATTGTGTGGTATTTTCCTGCGTAACAATGTTAAAAATTACAAAGATTTTGGAAAATAATGATGATGAGACAGCCCGGCTAGGTTTTCTTAATATACGCGTAATAATAACATTAGCCCAAATGCATTAGCCTCTTTGCAGTCTCAGTCTCGCAGTCGGATTAAATAAAAAAAAAGTCTATGGTTCCCGTTCCCTTAGCATAAAACGTAGACAAAGAAACGGCTTCTAGTGATGCACTAATTGTTATTCTGAAAAATTAATTGATAAGTTATCTACTTATTGCGTTTGATTGAATGAAGCGCCCCAGAGAGCAACCTGTGCAACTACAGCTATTGTAAATTCACAGGAAACTAGCTATTACATACGTACAACATGTCTGATACATTTAAAGCACTGTTCACTGGTTCACAGTCTACAAGCCGGCATTGTTTTGTTTATGTTTTCTTTTTTATCAATCATAAATTAAACGAAAACCAGATCATTATAGTATGCGACTTGGAGTGTAGCAGTAGACGAGCTAAGGAAAAGTGAAGCGTCTACCAATGGTGATTAGGCAGCTGAGCTGTAGTGGAAAGTAAATAAAATATGAACACTTTATAATTTATTCATTATTTTGGTATTTGTTGACTTTTAAGATATTTTTTTTGTTGAAGACTGAAGGTGTGCGACAGAAATAACCTGATCGGAGTTGAAAATCAGCTCGAGGATCTGATCTGAAGTGAGCAAGTGCTAGTTTTTATCCCCATTCATAGAATGCGTGTTTAAATACTTTATTTAGTAATAAAAAAATAAACAGTCTATTCACTAACTCAATAATCAGGAGCTCTTTTGATTGGCATTTTTTTCTTCCTAAACTGGAATATCATCATAATAAATTATACCTAATACTATCAGTCGAGTACTCAATAATTATCGAACCGAACAGCAGCGTAAACTTGTATTGTCTGTCACATCACTATTCTATTCTATTTTTAATAAATGGCAAGCAAAGCCGATGTCGACTATTATGCCAATGTCTAAAGTAAGCTGAAAAAACAAGTATGCAGAAAGAAAAAAAAGAGAAACAAGTTTGATTGATCCCGTTGATACAATGGTCTTGCTGGGTTAGTACGGGACTGAAACAAACAAAAAAATAGGAATATATAAATATTATAATATGGTTGAAACATAAAATAAACGCATACCACACCCACACATACAGAATAATTCGTGATTTTGATAGTGAAATTAGTCGGAAGAGGGATCTTAAATTTTGGGAGGCGCCTTTATAGATCTAAAGGTGGAAAGTTGTTCGAGCATTCAAGGAAGATGTGGTCCAAAGTGCCCTCTTCCAACCTGCACTCACAGAGAGAGGAGTCTCGAACACGAATCTTTTGCAAAAAAACCGGAGTACAACAGAAACCTTAGCGAATTCTACAATGGGTAGAAATAATTGTTTTGGAGGCTTTTTTGTAGCCATGAAACTCGTGACACATTTTTTATATTCACCTTAGTTATCAACATCGCCTTTAGAACCGGAATATGTACCTAGGTAATCGAGTTTTCTCAGATGTCCACAATTTGTTCATCATAGAAAATACTCTTTCTATTGGAGCATTTGTAGCATGCCGATGATGAGACCGATGACGCGGTCTCGCTTTCGCACACCGCTCGCGTCGGCCGGCTCCACTCCTCAAATTTTCGCGCGGTTTCCGAAAACGAGAGTCCCATAGTCCATTTCGGGGACACCGGGACTCGTAATTACAAAAAGGGACAGTCCCGTTCAAAACGGGACGTCTGGTCACGTTAGTCATACCCCTGATGAGTGTTGTAGGTGAGATCAGCGGTAGCTGAAGAGCAAGCATCTTTGGCCAAAACATCAACACACTCATTGCCCTTAATGCCACAATGACTATTCAAACTAACTGAACTTCCCTTCGACTAACTAGTACAAGAAAATAAAGATTTTATAATTTTTAAAACTGAATTCGTTGTTTTTTTTTTATTTGATCTTTTAAAAAAAACGTTGCCCCACACTAGGAATTTCTCCTGTATTGTGGGTGCGTTTACAAATATTTAAACTCACATACACAAACAGCCAGACCCGGAACAACTACTTGTAGGTCATACAAATATTTGTTCCGTGCGGGAATCGAACCCGCGACACGCAGCGCAGCAGTCAATCGCTTAACTACTGCGCCAACCGTGCCGTCATTCTTTGACATCGGTATTTCCAAAAAGTCCCCTTACTTTTTGGAAATACCGATGTCAAAGAAAATTGGGGTGAAACATAAGACTTGTTATGGAAAGTTAAAAAGAGGTAATCGGGGATTCTGTTATAGACTAGCTTCTGCCCGCGACTTCGTCCGCGTGAAATTTCTTGTACCCCATCGCAACACTTCGTATTCGCTTAGCGTTCATTTTTTTTTTTAATTTCAATCTGACTTTTTTTCTTTTTGCTCGGCTCCTAAGGGTCATAGCGTGATATTAAATCCTATAGAAACGCCTATAGAAACGCCTAAAGCCTATAGCCTTCCTCAATAATTTATTGGGCTATCAAATGCTAAAACATTTTTTTCAAATCTGACCGGTAGTTCCAGAGATTATCGCGTTTAAACAAACAAATTCTTCAGCTTTATTATTAGTATAATATATAGAATAGATATAGATTAGTATAGATAGATTATGAATTTGGTCTGTCACATCACTAAGGCCGCATTCCGAATTAGCTATAAGGTCACAGCACATTAGAGCCCAGAGCCACCCGGCATCGGCAACCACTCCGCACCGCCTCGCCTCCTGCGGCTAGTATTCTTTATTTGGACTTGTATGGGTATGCGCTCCTCACTACATTAACGAGTACGCCCTCCACGCGTGGACGGCGCCGGCGGGTGGACCACTCGGTGTCAACTCGCTGCTCGCCTTGCGTTGACTGCTCATTGCCAACGCGATAATGTTATACGCGACGCGAGGTCCACTGGTTGACCGCGCGACGTTTATTGGTGATAACGCGGCGTCCACCCGTGGACCATCTGTCGACAACGAGTGGACGCCGTGCGACGAGGAGGTGCGGGGTGGGTGCCGGGTGGCTTTAATGAGCTGTGACCTATAATCGCTCACAGCAGGCAGCGCTCACATCATCTCACATGCGTTCCGATTTAGATATTACATTGAGAGCTGTCAACAACTCGGAATACTCGTGAACGCGCTCACAGGGCTTACTCAATGTGAAAACGATACTATTACAGTGTTTCTTTGTATAAACACCACATTTTTTCTTCAGTTCTTCTTCTTTGGTTAGGTGGCGACTGTCAACCAGAAGCACAATTTCGAAAATGCCACGTTTAGTTTAATATAAAGATGATGCAAGTGATGCAACTCAAAACAAAACACACACCGACACATCCTCACACACACACTATCATTTTTGACAGCGCTCACGGTGATATTATTCTAAGGCATGGTCGGTCGGCGTTATCGCAAGATGGCGCATGTCATGACGTCATCTATGACTATACACGGCCTACACGGGACATCGTTATCGCCAGATATATTACTTTACTCTATGGTTATCGCGCTCACGCTAATTCGGTACGGGGCATGCTCAATCGATTATTTCCCAACTCGGAACGCTGGGTCAGAGTGACAGGCAAGGCAACAGCAGTCAAGTCAAGAGTCAACAAGTCTCAAGAATTTGTATTTGTCATTGTTTTGTTTGATCATCTATTTTGTTGTGGAAGCGACTTACATGATGAACCACTTATTTAGATTTTAGACCCTGTGGCTGGCAGTTTGTGTGATATAATATGATAACTGATTACATAATATCGATTATGAACTAGTTACATTTCACAAATACAGTTTATTGTAACGGATTTACATCAGTCTCTGAATTACATAGTACCCGTGGTCAAATCTTCTTTTTGCTTGCATTTATCTTTAAAACAAAGATACTGAGCCGTCTAAAGAGAATACATTGAAGACCAGAAATGGCTGATGAGTATGCGGCTGTTAAGCGTGGCAAACTGATTTTCAAAGGAGAAAAACCCAAGTAAGTAGATTGCCCTGTAAAAATAACTTGTAGGTTACCTAATTTGAAATTATAATTATACAGTTTATACTGACTGATTGGGTTTATCAAGAATCAGATAGCAATTCCCTGATTTCCCTACAGTTAATTTTAAAAAAGGGCTGTGTAATGACACCATAACACAAGATTTGTATCTGTTGTTTATTGATTCTATCAGTTTACGTTTTCAGGGCAAAGAAACGCAAGCACAAGAAAAAAGAAAACTCAGAAGACTCTAATGTAGATGAGGATTTCCTCAAACATGGCGGTTGGTGGAAGGTTGAAAAGATTGAAGACATAACTGGCTCCGTGTCCATAGAGTTTGGAAAAAATGCTTATGTATCAGCTTTAGACAATGGTTTGTTTACTCTTGGTGCTCCTCACGGAGATGGAGAGGGACCTTCTCCCGAAGAGATCTTTACGGCATTTCCAGCGGGAGAGAGCAAGTTTGCTTTAAAGTCGGGGTACGGAAAGTATCTGGGTGTTTTGAAGGAGACGGTTGTTGGAAGATCTGATGCTGTGGGGGCTATGGAGCAGTGGGAGCCTGTATGGCAGGAAGGTAAGGGTTCTGTGTGACTATTTCATATGCTATGAAAAGGGGTTATTTTATTGTACAGTCCATAGCACCTTAGAAATTAATTTGTAACACAACTATAAAAACTAATTTATCGTTACAAAATAAAGGGGCTGCAATATGAGATTAATAATTTATTAGCATGGCAGTTGATAATACCTACATTTGCTGACATCATAATAATATTACAGTCCAGTCATCGAGAGAATGCATTCTTGATACCTGTGAGTTTCATAAGGGGTTTATTATGATAAAAGTCCATAGCACACATATCAAACCAGAAAGGGATCAGCACCATATCAACTTGAGCCATTCAGTGTTCTTTGTATGAAACTCCCTACTGCAACACACACTAATCGGAATCGTAACGTCATCGCCTCGCCTCGGGACAAGCTCACGAACAGCGGTGCGGTGCGTTACGGCTCGTTCGTTCCCGCGCTTAGGCTCAACTCACATCAAAAGAGCGGCGAAGGGCAACGAAGCGCGGCGACCCGCTCGGTAGAGAAGGCGCGCGGATTCCAGCGACTGCCCGAGAAGTCACTGGAATGCTCGAGAAGTCGCGGGACTCCGCGCGCATTCTCTTCTTCTTTCATGTGTTTATCGCTGTAATGCCTTGATTTGATATTGTATAGGCAGTCGTACATTTGCACCAAATAAATAAGCTTCATCCATTTCCATCACTTCTGTATTCGTTGCACTGCAAGGAATGAATGCGAATGCTCGCGCGCAACAGACGCGCGCGGGGAGCGGGCGCGATATTGCCAGCGGCCGCTCGCGACTGCTCGAGCATTCTCGGGACTTCCCGCGACTTCTCGCGCAGTCGCACGGCTAATTCGCTGGAATTCCAGCGGCGCCGCTGGCATCCGCGGGACTCGTTTGAGTTTCTCATGCGATAATAAGTATTATAGAATGAAAATAAAGTTAAAATTCATATGACACTGAAACTGCGTTCCGCTTCGCCGCGCTTCAACGCTCTTTTGGTGTGTGTTGAGCCTTAAACATCACTTAACTTTAAAGGTCATAAGCACACGTATCAAATCGGAAAGGGATCAGCACCGTATCGCCTTTCGAATCGCCGTCAAACAGGCGTCAACCTAACGTAAGCACGTAACCAAAGCGGATCAGTGGTATCTAGATGGTGTAAATGGTCATAAGCCAACAATCTATCCTGCCATGTAGAACTAAGTTCTTATTCATTTCTGTACCAACATTTTTTGTATATAAATATATCTATTCATCTTCATCACAAAATCCACAGGTAAAACAGCAATTCTGAGTTCCCTCAACAAGTTTATGTCAGTGGACCCTGAAGATGATGCGGTGGTGGCCCGGAGCACTGCAGCTGGGACTGATGAATTTTGTAACATCAGGAGCAATAAGACTAAGGAGGTCAACAAGTCAATATTGCCTGATGAGGAGCAGGCGGATTTGTCACAGGTGGAAGTTAACTATGTGTGAGTAAGAATGTAATAAAATCAAATTGATGGAATTAAAGTCAAGCCTTCCTAGTTTTCCTAGGAAGTGGTGAAGGGTGGGCGTTTTGGGGGACTGTCTTTTGTAATTTTGACATTCGAAAAGTGCTGATTCTCAGCCTAGTTTGAATAAATGACTTATGATTTGATTTTTAAATGAGACATAATTTTTAGGGTTCCGTACCAAAATGGTAAAACTGAACCCTTATGGTGAGACTCAGTCTGTCTGTCACAGCTGGGTATCTCAAGAACTACTAATGCTATCACCTTGAAATTTAGAATAGTTTTTGATGATGTTTGCCCAACTATTTTGCAATGATGAAAGAAAAAAAATTATGTATATTTTTTGCAACAGGGACTGAAAGGGGGGTCTCAAAAATTTGAAGTGGAGCTACTAAGGCATGTGGGGTATCATATGAAAGAGCGTAGTTTGCAGATTCTCAAACATTTTTTCAAATTTCACAGGTATATAATTGAACTGTATATCTAATTATTGATATAAGATTCAGTTACCACTACTACAGGAAACTCGTTTAATCGGTCGTCAAATAACTCGGCTGCGCGCCGTGGCCGGAACAAATTGAATTTTCTTTATAACTTTTTAATTACGTATAGGATACTAATGAAACTTCAGTACCATTTACAGACAGTAATTACCTATATAATAACGTTTCAAGTTATTCTTTGGAGCGCTTATTGGAAGTGCTAGGACCTATTAAAGCAGATTTCTATTTACTAAAATAACTTCAAAACGGTGCATTTTTGTGGATTCTTTTATTGCGTAACAAATTATAACTAATTAGCCAGATGTCCTGTAAAAAAAATATAATCATCCGTTTAGTCAATTCCAAGATACAGCAATCGTGCAAACGTTACCCCAGCAGGATTTTAAATATCTTCGCAACCATAGCAAATACAAATACAAATTAAGTTGTACCATTTATTTCAAATTGATATCTAATTATTTAGATAATTTTTTTTTCAATATATCCGTTATAAAACAAAAGATCTGGCTGGGGTAACGTTACTCCAGCCGGAACTGTTTTTATCAAATAATTAAAAAACTATCACTTTACCAAATTCAAAAATGTGCTTACCATTTACAGAAGCTGTATATCTAATTATCTATTGCACTTAAATGACGATTTTCGAAAATATCTGGCTGGGGTAACGCACACCGCATAGTTTTCGACTTTTGATGAAAAATTAAAAAAAAAATACCGTTCGCCCTTATCTCCGAAGTTTGCAAAGAGAAAAATCTGAAATTATTCTATGTGATAGAAGTTTATGTAAAGATTACAGGAAAAATAAAACGAAGTCTCCAAATAGCACACTTTTTCAGAAATCATCAACAAAAGTTACATTAGTTCCACTATCGGTCAAGAGATGGCGCTGACATAAAACTGCAATATTCTACACCGCACAGTGTTTTATGAAGCCCGATTTTCGGACATCCCATTTTTATTGAAAAACTTGACAGAAATAATCATTTGAATGCAAGATTTCGTATCCCCATTAAGCTACCAAGTCTAGTTTCGGAGTTATAATTTTTTGAAAATCGACCAAATTCTATCTCGATATTCAGAAAAAAAATTATTACATTTAAACTACGCGTGATAGAAATATTGATGCTAAGTACATTGATGGTGTATTTTATGCCGAGTATTTTAGTTCACAAATAAACCTCGTAACTTTGCTAGATCCAGAAATATACGACTTTTTCGGTTTTTAGTTTTTCTTAATTTTCTCGAAAATTCCGCCATTTCGGGAAAAGTTATTTATACTGAAATGATCTAAATAACTTTTTCTACACACCACATAAATTTCACATCCCAATTCCATGGAACTTAGAAACCACAACGATTTTAAGTTTTATCCGGATTTTACGTCGTCAGGGTTGTCAAAATCTCAGATAATTATTTATATCCGGATTTTATATAACTTTGTCAAAAAATATATCTACCTTGTAGTAAAATCGGTGATGTGGATTATCTGACGTGAAAACGCCAGGATACCAGCTTGGTACCTAAATACAATATTGTTTACCGATGTATGTTAAAAGGCAGATTCAGGCATTTTGTGTTATTTAAGTATTTTTGTAGTACGTACCAAATACTTTTTTCTTAACAATATTGTTCATATTGTTACGAGCTTCGGGTTCGTGACAATAAAAACTGCCGATTTAATAACCAAAAACAACAATTTATTTAAAAACACTAATTACAACTCGAAACACTAATTAAAAGAACACAATCACACTACTGATCACTCTTAATTCGCACTTGAAGATCGCTTAGATGTTTTCGCTCTTGTCGCTTTATCCAAACTGTCTCGGTCGTCGCGCATCCCGGCCTTATATAGTGCCGCAGATAGTTCGAGAACCTTCCATTGTAGAAACATCTAGAATGTTCGAGTACATACCGGCCCCGACCGACTAGGTGACGATAGTTCGAGAAAGTTCTACAAAGTTCTAGTATCGAATTTTCTAGAACGATCGTGACTCGACTAGTTCTGCTACTCGATACTAGATGGCGCTAGTGGTAACTAATGTCGCCATGTACCAGGCATTAATTGTGGCGCGCAACACTGCCCCCTCCTAAGACATGCTCGTCCCGAGCATTATCGGCCCCATAATAACGCGCCAGTCGGTCCACATGGACTATCTTAGGAGTACCTCTTGCGCCTTTCTGTATCCGGTAGGTTACGTCATTGATCTTTGTCACAATCCGGTACGGTCCGTCCCATTTAGCTTGAAGCTTAGGAGATTTCCCTTTGCTGCGGACTGGATTGTGCAACCACACTAGTGAACCTTCGTCGAACCCTTTATTGTTCATTTTGCGGTCATAACGGGTTTTCATCTTTTCAGACATTTGCTGGCCCGATTGTCTGACGTGTTCATAAATGTCATTCATTTTGTTCCGCAAGTCATTCGCATAATCGGTTATACTGCGTGGGGCATCAGGTGGTATTCCGGTGATCAGGTCTGCAGGCAGCCGTAATTCTCTTCCAAAGTTTGCGAAAGCTGGTGTCACCGATGTACTTTCGTGAACAGCGCTTCGATATGACAACAAAAATGGTTG
Organism: Oligia fasciuncula; assembly: GCA_963082905.1. NCBI lineage: Eukaryota > Metazoa > Arthropoda > Insecta > Lepidoptera > Noctuidae > Oligia > Oligia fasciuncula. Next base: position 19,310,895 of record OY720397.1, read on the forward strand.
TATGTGCTTATCCCAATCTCGTTGCCGATTTTCCACAACTTTGGCTAGGTACCTCTCCAATGTCTGATTAAACCGTTCCACCATTCCATCCGACTGTGGGTGGTAAGAAGTTGTTCTCGTTTTATGAGTACCCATAACTCGACAAGTTTCCTGGAATATTTGGGACTCAAAATTCCTTCCTTGATCACTGTGAATCTCTAAAGGTACTCCAAAACGACAGAAGACTTCATGAACTAACTTATCTGCAACTGTCGAAGCTTCTTGATTTGGAATGGCGAAGACTTCCGGCCACTTGGTGAAGTAATCCATCACAACCATGAAATACTTGTTGCCACTTATACTTTCCGGAAACGGCCCCGCAACGTCAAGGGCTATCCTCTCCCATGGTGCACCAACATTGTACAATTTCAGTGCACCTCTACTGCGAGTCTGAGGTCCCTTTACAGCTGCACAACTTGTACATTTGCGACACCAGTCCTCGACATCGTCCCGACAGTGGACCCAGTAAAACCGTTCTCGAATCTTCAGTAGAGTCCGTTTTACTCCCAGATGACCTCCTGAACAACCATTATGGTACAGCTGTAGAACATCCGGTACTTGAGCTTTAGGGACAACCATTTGCAAATGACAGCTGTCTCCCCGAGCATTTTCCCATTTACGGCACAGGACTCCATCCTGAATCACCAAGCTGTCCCATTGGGCCCAATAGCTTTTTGTGATCGAACTCATCGCTGAGACGTCACTCCACCTGGGCTTAGGAGCTCTGGCCTTCATCCACTCCAGAATCGGCTTGATGTCCGAATCTTCCTGCTGTGCACGTTGTAGGCTTTCCTTCCACTCGTTGCTGAGGTCTGTCTTGAGCATCCTCACAGGTACGACTTCTTTACTTTCTTGCCTAGTACAATGCTTGCAGTCTTCAGGACAAGGTCTTCTTGACAATGCATCTGCGTTGCCATGTGATTTCCCGCTGCGATGTTCGACCACAAAGTCGTATTCCTGCAGTAGCTCAATCCATCTCGCAACTTGTCCTTCTGGATTTTTGAACTGCAATAGCCATTTCAGTGCAGCATGGTCAGTTCGTACGTGGAATCTCCGCCCCAGAAGATATTTGCTAAAATGCTGCAATGACTTTACCACAGCAAGCAATTCCCGTCTCGTGACACAATAGTTCTTTTCCGGCTTTGACAGCGACTTGCTGAAGTACGCTATCACAACCTCTTGATCACCATTCCGTTGAGACAACACACCGCCAAGTCCTATGTCACTTGCGTCTGTGTCAATTATAAATTCCTTGCCCGCATCAGGGTACCCCAAAATAGGTGTTTTGCACAGACGGTCCTTTAGCTCCTGGAATGCGATGTCGCAACTTTCATCCCAGCAGAAATGTCGGTTCTCTTCGGTTAGCTTATGCAGGGGTTTGGCTATGTCTGCAAAGTTCTTGACAAATCGCCGATAATAGGAGCACAAACCTAAAAATGCTCTGACCTGCGTCTTGTCTTTTGGAACTGGCCAATCCTTGACAGCGGCGATTTTCTCTGGATCCGTTCGGATACCTTCTTCAGACACTACATATCCCAAAAAGCTAACCTGTCGTTTGAATAGTGAACACTTCTTGGGACTTAACTTGAGGTTGGCACTCTGGATCTTCATGAGCACGCGTTCTAGGTTTTGAAGATGTTCTTCAAACGTGCGGCCTACGATGATGATGTCATCCAAGTAGACCAAACAGGCATCGCCAATTAGTCCAGTAAGTACAAGTTCCATCAACCTTTCAAAAGTTGCCGGAGCATTGCACAATCCAAACGGCATAACTTTAAATTGCCACAGACCCTTTCCTGTCGAGAATGCAGTTTTCTCCTTGTCCTTAGGGTCAATTTCGACTTGCCAGTAGCCACTTTTCAGGTCCAGCGTGCTGAACCACTTTACTCCAGTAAGCATGTCCAGCGTGTCATCAATTCTTGGCAAAGGATAGCTGTCCTTCTTTGTAACGTCGTTCAGACGACGATAGTCAACACAAAACCGCATGCTGCCGTCCTTCTTTCTTACCAGCACTACAGGTGAACACCATGGACTAGATGAAGGTTCAATGACACCATCCTTCACCATTCCCTCAATCATGGTTTCCACTTCCTTTTCACGTGCTACCGGCAATCTCCTTGGCCGCTGACGGATAGGCAATTCTTCTCCTGTGTTTATTTTGTGTTGAACTAAACCAGTCTTCCCGATGTCAGCATCGTTTGACGAGAAAACATCGGCGTACTTGAGTAACATCTTCTTCGCCTTGACCATTTCATTTTGGGACAGAGCGCTGTGGCAGTCTTCTAAAAGTGTGGTCACTTTCGTTTGTGCATCCTTGCTGAGGGTCCCAGTCGATAGATATTGGCATCGACGCAACCAATCCACTTCCTCGCAAGTACCAACTAGTGTGCCTTTTTCTATAGTCTGTTCCTGATCACAAAGGTTAAGCACACGTACCCCTGAGATGTCGGTGGCTCTGACCAAAGTTCGTGCCACTTTCCATGGAAGGTCATTGTCTACCCTTTCCACGAGTACACAACGATGAGTCTGCCCAGGATTCCGAGGAAGACTAACCGGCACAATAGTTTCCGATCTCGGCGGAAGAACAATCTTCTTAAGGCTGTACACATTCCCTGGTAACGCCCCTTCCACGAAAAGTTCCTCTTGTCCACATTTCAAAACGCCTTGCTTGACGTCAATCTCACAACAATTCTTCCTCATAAAGTCAAGGCCCAGGATGCAATCGTCCATTATATCGGCCACGATGACATTATGCAGGTAGATTCTGTTGCCTAGCTTCAACTCCATCTTCTTCTCTCCATGGACGGGTATGCGCTGACCGGTGGCTGTTACCAAATTAATGCGTTCCCTGTTGTATGCGGAGTCCCCAAGGGACCGTCTTATTAGTTGGGAACTGACAACCGTGCGAGAGGCTCCAGTGTCTATGGTCAGCTTACACGGCGTTCCGTTGACCTCGCCCTTGATGATTAGGCTGTTCCCGTCATGGGTTTGTGTGATCGAAACCCTTGGGGCTCTTTGAACCTCAGCCAGCACCCGCCCCGCAGTCCTGGCTATTACTCGTTTCCCTGCTGCTGGTGCTGGGCGGTGCTGTTAGCCGCACTGCCCTCTGGAGATCGGCCGTCTTCTCTTTCTGCAGTTCGCTTAGGGCAACTGGATCGAAGGTGGCCCCTTTCCCCACAGCCGTAGCACCTAGGGCTGTATCCTTTGTTGCGGTCGCGAACTGTAGCCGCTGCAACCTCCCTGACGCGATGGGAACGATGATCCTGCCGCACAGCTTCCACCTCCAGTGCATGGGCCAAGGCGTCCTTAAGCGTCCCGTGGTGGCCGAGCCTCACAGCAACTCTCACTTCAAGGTCGCGGATGCCGTCGATGAATGCCTGCACCAGGTTTCCATCAATAAGCGCAGGTACGGACTGGTAAGCTTTGCGAACCAGCTTCTCCACTTCAAGGGCCCACTGCTGCAGGTTTTCGCTACTGCGTTGCACGTTGCGTGGATTGCCAAATCCGAAACTATGAGGAATAGCGAAAAGTGCTTAAAGGAGTCGCGGGCTCGATTTTGATGAAAACTAAAACTGCATCATTGGATTTTTGAAAAATCAATATTTTTAGCCAGGAATCGAACCCGTTGATTTTAATTTTTAAAAACACACTGTATTATTACGCCACTCGATAGTGTCCCTAATAAGGATCAAATTCTGGGAAGTAATGACATAAGGCAAACTTAAGGAAAATTTTGGATTTTAATAAACTGCTTCTTATTTTAGAGTAGGTATTCATACCGACATTACCTGTACCTTGTTCGAAATGATGCTCAATACACCTGCAGCGCAGTCACCTTCACAACATTATGATCTAAATTCAAATGTTAAATGCAGTACAATCCTTGAGACGTTGAATCCAGCTATGTATTGAAAACAATGGTCATCACATTTTGAACAATTAAACAGTTAAGGTTTAATAGGTAGGTAACATAAGATAAATAAAAAAGTATTTTGTTAAAAATGAGCTCTTTTCTTTAGTTTCCCGTATGTCATTACTTCCCAGAATGCGATCCTTATCAGCGACACTATCGAATGGGGTAATAATACAGTGTGGTTTTTTTTTTCAAAATCAACGGGTACGATTCCTGGCTAGAAATGTTGATTTTTCAAAAATCCAATGATGCAGTTTTAGTTTTCATCAAAATCGAGCCCGCGACTCCTTTGAGTACTTTTCGCTATTCCTCATAGTTTGGCCATCCACGTCCACTTGGAAAATTCAGCCTGTATTATATAGGAACAGAGGCGTCTCTAGCCTATGTAGCGCCCGTGTGCAAACATTACCCAAGCGCCCCCTAGTAAAAAAAAAGCGTCCCCTAGTAAGCGCGCGGTCAAAATAGAATGGGTACAAAGTTCAAGTAACAGCACATCAAGTTACCACAAATTGTCGAATTTCCCCAATGGATAATAAACTATTATTTGGAGATGAAGAAGAAATTCGTCGGTTTTGGATACCTATTATGATATTTAGAATTATACAGGGTGTTCTGGTGTTTACCCTAACAAGCCCAAACGTACCCATGTTAACATGTCTATATAGATGATATTACATCATATCAATATCCAAATTTTGAAATTTCTTCATTCTAATTACGACCTGATATCAAACAAAGTTCAATATCAATTTTTTTTTTTTTTTTTTTTTGGTTTTGGCAGGAGTGGGAAATCCTCATGGACACCCAGACTGTCCCACTGGTGATGCAGTCTGGGTAGTGCCGGACTCTTACCGGCTAAAACCACACTCCTGCCCTTTCTCAGTGATCCTCTGACGTTATCAGAGACCTTTTGTAGGGGTATTTTTATTTTATTATTTATTTTAAATTAGTGCCTACAGTTTACCTTAAATTAATCATTCCTACATTTATTTGATGAATTTTAGAGAATTCTTGTCTTGTAAAAAATTTAATATTACTTTTCAACAGCTCTTTAGAACTTTGCCTTATATTTCCACATTTTACATTACTAGTTTGGATCAAAATTATTTACTTACTGATTTCTTTTTATCTACTTGAGTGTCTTATGTTATCGTATATATTACTAATATATGGACAACATAACTTTTTTAACAATTACTTTTTATTACCTATATGTTTTAACAATTTTAATCTAATTCCATGTCTTGTTCTTTGCTTAGCTTATTTTTTATTTTCAGCTTACTTATTTTTATATGTTTATGTTGAATAATTTACCAAATATAATATATTATACATAACTTTTTTACCTATTTCTATTTACTACTATCTTTACTATTTGTATACAGTATTCTATAAATTTTTGCCTTAGCAGATTGTTAGCTACTATTAGATGTATATTGTCGGGTTTTATGTCGCAGTCGAGTACCTGCTCTGTTTCAAATCTAAGCTTCGCGTAGACTGGACAGCTAAACAGGAGGTGTGGGACAGACTCGGCGACCCCCGGCTCACAAATGCACGATGGGTCCCCCCTACACTTGAACCGGTGCAAGTATTCTGAGAACCCACCGTGCCCCGTCATCACCTGGGTCGTCAAGCCTGCCGGTTTGATTTTCCTCACCGTTTTATATCCTTTCACCGCATCTGGGAAGAACATCTTAGTGACAGCCGCTGTTAGTCCCGTTTGGTAGCGTACGTTCCATTCGTCAAGAGACCGCAAACGAATGTGTCTCTTGACGAATGAAACTGGGCAACTGTCATACTCGGGCTTCCTCTTGGAGTGCAGTGCAGCTTCTTTTGCCAATTGGTCCGCGCGCTCATTCCCCTCCAGTCCTGCATGTGCTTTAATCCAGAACAGGGAAATTTCCTTGTTCTGGAGTCTGCTGTCCCGGATGTTGGCTCTAGCTTCGACTGCCAGGGGATGGAGGGAATAGGGGTTTACGACCGTTTCTAGGGCAGAGCGTGAGTCACTAAGTATACCGAAACTAGCCTCGCTTCGTCGCAGGATGATTTTCGTGGCATGACATATGGCCAGGAGTTCTGCCTGGTAGACGGTGCAGTATGATGGCAGCTTAAGTTTGAGGGTTTTGGTCTCGGCTTCATTGCTCCAAAGAGACAATGCCGCTCCGACTTTGCCCTCAATCTTGCTGCCATCGGTGTAAATCGAGACTGCTTGGTGCACTTGGGAGCTCAAATTCTCCTGGTCTACCAGGCTTACGAAGTCGAGGCGCATATGTCTTGCCGGGTGCTGGGTTTCAGCGAAAGGCAGTCTGCGCTCTATCTCTCTGTCTGCTAGTGCTGGCTGGGGTACTCCCCTCTTAGCCTCATACAACGATGCCGCCTCTCGGATCCGGATATCGAGAGGCAGTATTCCAGCCAGCATCAGCGCTGAGTTTAGTGATACGGTTCTGTACGCTCCACACAGCTTCTGCGCGAAGCCCCTCTGCACCGCATTTAGTTGCCTTTTTACCCCGGCCTTGTTTGTTGCCCTTGCCCAGGCGCCAGCTGCGTAGGTAACGATGGGTTCCACTGTGGCCGTGTAGATTGTCCTGATTATTTCAGGGTGGAGGCCCCAACTGATCCTGGCGGCTCGTGAGAGCTGTTTGTAAATGTTTAACGCCTTCTTGCATGTATTAGCCACGTGGCTGTTAAACGTCAGCTTATTGTCAATGGTGAGCCCCAGGATCTTTATCTCATTGGACAAACCAATGCCGATCCCGCCCAATAATATCAATATTGGGAACATTTGACTTTGGGAAGCTCACTGCGAGCGAGGGCCACCTATACACAACACACGGATAAAAAGTATTTTTAGGAAGGAAAGAGTGACAAGAAAAAACAAAGCACCAGTTTATGTTTTTTTTTTTCAAAAAATGATTTATTTTTTCAGTTTTCAGACTGAAATTTGGTAGCGTAGCTAAATAATTTTTGACGAGTGCTCCGACCCCGTCGAAATTCGCAACAGTTGTGCTTGTGGCAGACTAATTCAGCTAATATCAAAATTAAATCTTACTTATTAGGTCAATCAAAAGAAAAGCCGCAAATATGAAGTAAATTTCATATTTACATGTTTACTCAAATATAAAACTTAATCCATGGCGCCAAGGCTTATTTCGCAAAATTACGTGTAGCGAGCGGTAGAACAGTGCGGCACGCGCCACGCGTACTCACGCTTTTCAGAAATGCCGCGCGCTTGACGTTCGTCCATGGCATGGCAATTTGAACTTTATTGTCTATCCTAAACAGTTGAATTCGCATTATTCGCAATATGATTGTCGGCGTGTTTTCAAACGAATCATTGAAACAGGTGCCGCCGAGCGATGCGACACACACTACACTCAAAATATAATCTTTAATAATGTGTAATAAGGTTTATTTCATGTTGAAAAAAAGTTAATATTGTAAAGCCGCTCGCGCGCTCGTGGCGCGGCTTGCTTTGGTGTAATTCGACAAATTTTATATAAGTAGAGCTCCAGATGCTATACAAAATGTATGGAAAGCGGAGCTCTTTTTACGTTGGTTGGTTGTAAGTGCCGCGGCCGGCCATCGCGCGCGCCGAGTGGGGCTCCGAAGCGAGCGGCGCTCGGCGCCCCCTAGGACCGCTGCGCCCGTGTGCAACGCACACCCTGCACAATAGGTAAAGACGGCCCTGTATAGGAATTCCTTTCCGTTACTCTCTTATAAATTCCATCCGCCATGTTGTTTCTGGACCACCCTAAGGTCAACTGTTAGAAAATGCCTAATGCATTAAGTCCGCCTTTGTACAATGTTTTTTACTTGTACATAGAGTTTTTAGTAAATAATAATAAATAAATAAATATTTTCGAAAGGCCTCGGTAGGATACTAGTAAACTGGTGCACGTTCTTTTTCTCATTCTGACTACGAAACTTTTACTTTTGCGAAAATTTTGATTCACAAAATAAGGATAAAAAAATTGACAACCCTAACAAAAATAGTTAAATTGGAATAACTTCTGAGTTCCATGGATTCGGGATGTAATAATTATGTGGTGTATTGGGGACGTAAATAGAATTATTTCTGTATAAATAACTTTTCCCGAAAGGGCGGAATTTCCAAGAAAATGAAGAAAAACTAAAAACCGAAATACTCGCATAAATCTGGATCTAACAATGGTGTGAGGTTCATTTATGGACTAAAATACTCTGCATAAGATACGCCATCAATGTACCTCACATAATTTTTTCGTATCACGCTTAGTTTAAGCTTAATTAATTTTTTTCTTAATATCCGGATGGAAAAATTACGATTTTCAAAAAATTATAACTCCGAAACTAGACTTGGCAGCTAAATGGGAATACGAAATCTTGCATTTAAATGATTATTTCTGTCAGGTTTGTCAATAAAAATGGGATGTCCGAAAATCGGGCTTCATAAAACACTGTGCACCGCAGTGCACAGGATTAAAATTCTCTGATTAATATAGGCCTCGCCGATGAAAATTGAAAAACATATGATGGTACCTACGGAAGCTCGATGCGCGAGTATAACTCGCTCTTGCCCGGTTTTTTTGTGTTATCAAAATTAAAATCCCTGATGGTGGGACCCTGCCAGAGTCAGTGACACAATTGGCATGACGCTCTCTTATCACCACGTCACGCCCCCGTCCGCCATGTTTCACATTGGCCGGGCTTCCCATGACTGCTTCATTTTAGGAACGAAGTTCCTTAATGCGGCTTGCGGTAGGAGATGACTGGTAGAAATCGTCACGTAAGAAAAACCCTTCATGGGATTTTCTCTTTCTATTGCGGCGTCACTAAGAGTTAAAACAAAGTTGGTCTCCTAAATACGATAGGTATCTGATTCATTATGATTGATAATTACAAAAATTCCAGAAAAAACCCTTTAACTAATTCAAAGGAATAAAAGTGACATTAATTTTTCAGCAAGAAGTTCCAGAAATTTCAAGACAAGAAGCTTCGTTTGAACGAGGGTGGTGTGTCAGAGCTGAAGAAAGCAAAGACAGAGGGCAACCTGCACGAAACACTATTAGACCGTAGGAGTAAGATGAAAGCCGATCGATACTGTAAATAGCATATAAATAGAGAAATATTACAATGTAAGATATGACTATCCTAGTTTGGGGACCGCCGCCGCGCCGTAAAGATCCAAATGATGATCGCTATCAGCTACAGACCGATGTTAACTATAATTTGTAACATTGGTTCAATAAATTAAATTATTTTCCATTACCCACGAAAGACAAACTTAGGGCTGTATTACAGAACCTTACTCAAGACTCAACATTAATTAAAACTAGTTTCAACCAATCAAATGGCTTTATGCGAGTTTTAAGCAATGCTTGAGTTTTGATTCGAGGTTTTGTAATACAGACCTTTAGTTTGTTTGAGCAACAGACTGAGGAATGTATTCCAATTTTAATGACAATACGAATTCAGTAATCAAATTGTTTAATGAGAGCAGAGTTACATAAAGTTACAATCAATAAATCAATGGTAAACAAAACACAATTCACGTTCAAATGTTTTTATTTATTTCTCATAACCTCCGGTACAATGGCCTAAACGATTTGCGACAATTTGGATACACGGTATTTTACAGAGAAACCATTTACTTACAATCAGAGAATTTGAATATACTACCTACGCGTCTTATATAAAACGATATCTACACCTAAACCTAGTGTTTAGACTAGACATAGAGCTAGTCTATTGGAACATGATTCGAAGTGGACTCATTTATCCAGTCTAAAGTTTGTGGTGTATATGGATTTATTCTATTTTAGTTTATGTGAATGTGCGATACATGGCTAGCATTAGTCTCCAATAATCTTTTAAAAAATAATAAGGACTTACTCTATGCACTTGTTAAGACTAAGATACTATACATAAATAGCAGATGATTCTATCTAAACAAATATTGCTAAGGACAGATGAATGCTATTAGAGAGAAATGCTACAGATGTATTGCACATTCGAGTTAGAGTAATTATTCTATGCATTGTGTTCAAAATCAGTCGAAAGGCCATCTGTTGCAGATAGCAGACAATATAAGCATTTTATAGAATCGTAATACATTACACTAATCCCACCAAAGATTGCCTACTGGTTCAAAATAAATATCCACATATCCTGGTTAAATGAAAGTATTCTCCTTGCCTGTTGTACTGTTTTATTGCAAACATAAAAATAACGTTCGGTGGGCAAATTAATATAATATTCAATATGTTTCAACAGATTTGATATAATGATTACGAGATTGCGTATTTTATTCTTTAAATTATATCAGAGGAGCATTGCAAAATCATAATATACATACATCTAAAATAAATGCTAAAAATATACACAAACTTATGTCTACTAAGTTAATAATACATAAAATACAAGGCTTATGTACTGACCATTGAAATGAACTGAAGCTCCTCGAGTGGCCAATGTAAGTAATTTTATATTTACATAATTTGTGAAATAATGATAATGGAAAAAGTGCAGTATGCTTTGCATAAATAAAGTACAAAGATAGTCATAAGCAAGACTTGTTACAAGGAAAAATGTTATAAACAATACCTGCTTGTTTTATTTTTCGTAAAAAATCGTCGCGTTCTCACGAATTAATAATAATTATGGACCAAAGCAAACACACTAAAATGTTCTCACTCATTTCCACAATTTGGCATAAGCGACAGAATGCTTCTTTCTACACTAGCATTGTTAGGAAAAAAATAAAAAAGTCGATGTGTGTCTTAACAAAGAAAAGAAACGAGAAAAAAATAATGTGACAACGCTAGAGTAAAAAGTGAGACAAAAGTTCATTTTAAACATGTAGTTTTTTTGAACAATACTGTGTTTCAAGTTTCACAGTAAATTAACGCGATTATCGCCCGCGATAAATATTACTGACGCGTGACGTAATAATTTAATTTCCCTGCTTTCATCACGGTTAATAAATTACATAACATACCCCTTATGGCTCAAGTATTATATACTAAAGAAATCAGTGAGTGAGTTTGAAGTTGTTATATAACAGAGTAAAGTAAGTATGGGAATATCTGGTATATTTTTAAGGTTTACAACTGTTTAGACATGACACTGATTCCGAAAGTATTTCAATTCAGGATTTATCACCGTAACTACTCTATTTCAATACTGTCAGTAAATTACCGCGATCCAATAATCCAAGTACCTACCTATAAAATCTTTCATCATTCATGGAATCCAAACTCAGCATTCTAAAAAACCTGCAAGTTTTTATTCCTAGAAATATTTTTGACAGACCTTATCACTGAAAACACCCAAAAGCTTATAAATAAAGCCAAAAGGCGATTAATAAGATTAGTTTTCAGTTTTCTTTCTTCAGTATCAATGTCATGTCTGCATATACAGGAGGTTCACTGAAGGTTCCGACTTACCAATGTGTTGTGAGAGCAACATTCCTTGTTCTTTAAAAAAAGAACATTTCCTAACCTAGATCTAACATCCCTTTGATTTAGACCTTTCATTCCTAATCAAGTCTTTTCCACATTGCTTATATTGGCCATTTCATTATAAAATCTGTCCACATTGAATGTCAACCTAGACATAACAATGATTATTCCAAGGAGTAGTAAACAAATGGAGTGCTGACATTAATTTTTACTAAAAGATTGACTGAATTCAATAATGACCGGTACAATACACACACGAGGCTGTACTGAAAAGCTGTTTACTGGGATTTACTATAAACAGGGCTGAAATTTCCAACGTCGATCTTTAACAAAGAAAATATTTGTTTTGTAAGTTTTTCCATAAAAAAAAAAACTGCTAGATTTCAATTTTATTTTACGGGTAAAAGATACCGGCGTAGTAAAAATCGACCCACAGCCATAATCAATTACAACGATTGGTAAATTAAACCAACGCAAACTAATCCCCAAAATAGGTGTTTGCCTACACCTGGGAGCCAGCCCTCAGGTGCAGACAAACGTTTGGGGCCGACTATCCACACTGATCATCAAACTGATTAATAAATAAAAGCTCAGCACTCCATGCACACACTGTTCCTAGCCCCGCCGCACTACTCACAACACTGGCCCCACCGCACTAATCGCAACACTGGCCCCGCCGCACTTCTCACAACACTGGCCCTGCCGCACTTCTCCCACCTCTCACAACACTGGCCCCGCCGCACTTCTCCCACCTCTCACAACACTGGCCCCGCCGCACTTCTCCCACCTCTCACAACACTGGCCCCGCCGCACTTCTCCCACCTCTCACAACACTGGCCCCGCCGCACTTCTCCCACCTCTCACAACACTGGCCCCGCCGCACTTCTCCCACCTCTCACAACACTGGCCCCGCCGCACTTCTCCCACCTCTCACAACACTGGCCCCGCCGCACTTCTCCCACCTCTCACAACACTGGCCCCGCCGCACTTCTCCCACCTCTCACAACACTGGCCCGCCGCCCTCGGGCCGCAGCCCCGCGGCGCGCTGCCCGCGCTGGGCGCTCCGGCCGCGCCCTCAGCTGTGCGCCGGCATGGCCGCGTCGCCCGCGCGCTCGGCTCGCAACCATTCTACGAACTCGTCTAACATTACTGGCCCTGGAAGTATGGAAATAATTCGTTAGAATGTATAGTCCTCCAGACCGAATTTCGGCCAATCTCTCCGGAGCCTAGCCTTCGGCGCGGGACGTATTATACAGCACGCGTCTATGCGCAGACACAGGTGCACTCTCTCTTCCCTCGCCCTCGCCCGGGGAGCAGGCGTAGGAGCCCGGCCGCGCGTGCGCAGAGGCGCGGGGGATGTTATTCACAAGTGGCTACATTGATAATGTTGGTAGTGATGGCAAGCACTACTTGTGCATGTCGTTGGGTTCACGTTCCGCAAAACAAAATAAAATACTCCAAACATACTGGCAAGATCTTCTATTCATCCGCGAACCCATTACAGTCGGGCTTGGCGTCCAAGAGAGTGTTGAGAGCAGAGTGCGAGAGAGGTGTTAATAGATTGAAATAAATGTGACACAATATACTAACACGCTCCATCGGCGTCGTACGTATTGAGCTGCGTGTCGACCGTCCGACTGAACTCGAGGATGTTGCACCACTGGTCGCGGTTGACGACGCGGTAGCGACGCTCGCGCTGCAGGAACTCCGCCAGCGGGGGGCGGAGCGCCCAGCGGGGCAGGAGCACTCCCAGGAGCGCCCGGGCCGTGCTGGTGTCTAGTGAGCGCTGGTCCTTATCCTGGAAAAGGTGAAAGCGTTTGTGAGAAAAAAGATACAGTGAAAAAGAAAATCAAGAAGTTTTGTTTTGAGTGTCTTGGAATCACTTTTGTGTATGTATGATCAGTAAACAATTAAATTCAAAGTCGACCAAGTAAACTTTTGACAAACGCGTTCGAGATTTTATTTATATGTAATTGTAAGTTTAATAATAATGTAATTAATGTATTATACATACACATAAACCTTCCGGAATAATTTTCTAGTTGACGGTGCAAACAGCATCAAAATCCGTTGCGTAGTTTAGAAGAACAACGCGATCACACAGACAGACACGAAAAGCAACTTTATTATAATTTTTAGTTTGCTTTGGTTTTGTAGTAAGCAATCAAATCGGAAGTCGACAGCACGAAAGCTTAATCAACATGATTCTGGTGCCATTTTCATGTTTATTTATATGATTAAATAAATTGAAGTGTCTGTTTGTGATGACACAATAACAGTTGTTTACTAAATGCATATACGGTATTTAGGTATAACAAAAAAACTAAATTTTAAAATTTTTGTCTGTTTGTTCCGGTTAATCTCCGAAACGGCTGGACCGATTTTGATGGAACTTTTACTGGCAGATAGCTAATGTGATAAGGAGTAACATAGACACAGATACTTTTGTCCCGGTAGTATATTCCCGTGGGATAATGTCAGACTTCCATGCGGGCACAGTTGCGGGCAGCATCTAGTTTATTTATATCATGACTAGCTTTTGCCCGCGACTTCGTCCGCGTGAAATTTCATCCTCCCCGTATTCAACCTCTTAGGGGTTGAATTTCGAAAAATCCTTCCTTATTCTTTGTCTACAATATAAAGGGAAACTCTGTGCAAAATTTCAGCTTTCTAGGTCAAGGGTTTGGGCTGGGCGTTGACTAGTCAGGACTTTTCTTTTTATTTATATAGAAGATAGATACATAGATAACAAATGATACTCACCCTAGCAAAATCATAAGAATATCTGTAAATGGCCTTAAACATATAGGGATCATTGAGTAAGCTGCGTAGGTATTCTATTTTGTTCTGCAATTTGTGCGCACTGTCACATTGTAGCTCCGTTAGTCCTGAAACAGATTGAAGCATCAATTTAATAATATGTATCTTTGTTAATAGTAGTTCATTTCCACAATATGGCACGAAGTTTAGGAAATTATGTCCACATGTAACTAGCATTCTTCACAATCCCTACAAGGTGAAGGATTACAATAATATAACCATTTTTTTATTGCTGAATGTGCCTCCTGACTTCGATCACGCCTAATGGAAAGTGATGGATGATGTCTATGATATAACGCGTGCCTAGAAGATGCCTGTTCATATAGTATAATCATGCTGAATCTTTCTTTCTATAATTATATTTTATTATCTATTTTAGTCTAGTTGAGAAAACGAATTGGAAACCTACCTTTTATCCATTCCTCTTGTGTGAAGTAGCCCATTTGTTTTGCTCCCATTTTGTATGCGATGACCAACATTACGACGTTCTCAGGATCCACACCCAAGTCTTCACAGAACTTTTCCATGCCTTCCGGACCTGTACATACAAAAGCAAATCGTATTTATTGACTGTCAAAGTTAAATATATAGCTAGTAGCAGTAGAAGACCGAGAAAAATAGTAGAAGAATTTGACTATCAGTCCTAGTAATTACTAAAGCAACGGCGTTCAATAACTGGAAGTAGGACGTCCGGCGGCGAGATTGGCAGACGACATTGTTGTCACCGAGGGAACAGTGGCGACCCAGTGGTAACTGCCCCGAATCACGAGTTGTAGGTACGTCGTGAGTTCGAAGTTCGAACTCAGACAGGTGCTTTACTTCGTGGAATTTATTTCATCACCACTGCTCTCAAAAAACCGTGAAGGCAAACCGGCATGTCCTAGAACCAAAAATTCGAAGACATGTGACATCTACCAACCCGCACTGGGCCCGCATAGTGGACTGCAGCCCACTACCTCTCAGAGATAGAAGGCCTGTGTTCTAGCAGCGGGAATGTTTAGGATGATGATAAATGATTTATTTTCTGTAAGTAGGTTTGCTTTTATACGTCAATTATATTTTTTTAAACTAAATGAGGTCGGCGTTTCCTATCTATTCTGAGAAGAAAGGCCGAAACAAACTCAGAGGTCAGTCTCTTTTAACGTCCAGCCAAAATCTTGGTCAGATCGTGTGAAGACGATGAAATGGTCTTTTGAGGAAAGCACCACACAGATTGAGCGGAACTGTCCAATCAGTTAGCAATCAGTGACAAATGCGTGCATTTGTCAAAAATCGTGCAGCTCAACTCGGAACTTGAGGAGCTCAACGATTCGACGAACAATACCAAAGAAAGGACATTTGGGTAGGCCACATAAATTACTCAAACTGCCAGACCATGAAAAAAAAAATCTGCTGTTTCATACATTTTGGTCAAGTAGGTATTGAACTTTTGTATTAAACAGCAGATTTTTTTTTCGTGATTTCGTAGTTGGTCCCATAGTGAAAGTTGTTCATATTCATGGGTAGAACACTCTGTAAAAATAATGTCAATGTGTATACAAGGTGTTGATTTCATCCTCGTCAAATATGAAGACCATGTAGATCAATGTCTGAGATGGTCTTTTGAGGAAAGAACTACACAGATTGAGAAGACCTGTCCAGTCAGTGCACGCATTTGTCAGAAATCGTGCAGCTCAACTCAAGACTTAAGGAGCTCAACGATTCGACGAACAATACCAAAGACAGGACATTTGGTGATGATTATTATTGCTTTATTGCAACTTATTTTTGTCACCACAGATTGGATTTCAATGAGACTGACAACCAAGTAAGGCTGTGGACGATGATCATGATGATGACAGAGTAGTAACTCACCCAATACTTCAGGGTCCAGGGCTGTTGTGTATTCTTTAAACCATGTTAAACATTTCTTTACGCTAAAACTCGAGTCTTCTGATTTGGAATGTCGACGTGAACTGAAATTGACAAGTAAATAAATTCATAAAATACATTTTACCTGGCTGGAGTAAATTAGAAACAATAAGATGATCTTTTTTGTTTTAAGGTCGGAACCCTAAAACACGCAGTGGATTGCACTGTGTTAACTGACTAAAACATATTGGGAATTACATTAAATTATTATGGTGGCCAGGCACAAGATGTGGCTATCTATGAGAAGTATTAGTTACCACCACTTTTTTAACGTCTTGCACTTGTTCACAAGTGAAGCGGAAGGGAATGAGGTTGGTCTTACCTGCTATTTCTAGATCTCTTGTGGTGATGGTGTTCGTCAATGGCGGTCGCCCCCGGCAGGACTTCGCCCCCGCTCGCGGGAGCGCCGCTCCGTGTGCGTTTACTGCAACGTGGCATCGTTCTACCACCCTGTCCAATAAATTACAGGATACTTCAGTATTATTTTCTGTTTTATTAAATAAAGCTTAGAAATATGTTCCATATAAAGAGTGCAAGGATCTTTTGGCGCCTGAGTGACATTGACAGGGGGGTGTACGACCTACAACTCTTAAGTCGCGGCCGTTACCACTTGGCCACCACTGCTCTCAACTCAACAATAGCCACGTTTCAATAAAACCCTGCTGCAGGTTGGCAACAAGAAATTAACAAGAGGGCTGTTATGTAAGGCCAGAAATAGGTATGTTTGTTTGTTTTATAAATTAGAATCCTACTCTGGGATTAGTCTTGTATAATTTTTATATTAAATTTATACTCGGTTGCATACAAATGATTAATTTGAAAGCTTTTTCATTTTATGATTTGTCTTTAATTATTTTATTGGAGTACTGCATAACGGTAACAGGTCAGTAAAACAGTTTTTTTTGGTTAATGTCCTAATTGTCTGTAAGTAATATTCTATTTCAATTGGAAAATATTCAATTTATGATCACACAGAAGAGCAATGAGGAGGGAGATTATTCCTAGTATGCTTGTCATCTAAAATCATATCATTATTTACGTTGATATCACTTTGACCATGAAAAAAAAAACGACAAAATTTTGTTGTTGTTATCAAAAGCAGATTTGAATAAGTCTGTTATTTAGTTGAATTTTTAACATTGATTTACTGTTATCTATCCTTAAAAATAGTCAGGATAAGGATCATCTGCTGATTCCCCATTATGTACAACTATTATACATTTTGTACATGCTCAATACTTCCAAGACATTCAGTCACATAATATGCAGTAGTAAATAATTTATTTACATTATTGTCAGTGGCCTTGAGAAAATTGTTGTTTTGATGTTTAAAGAACCGGTATAATCAGTGGTTATTTATAAATTCATCAACCTATACAAACTTGAACATTATAAGTATTATTGTTTCTTTCAGCAAATCCATACTAATATTATAAACGCGAAAGTGTGTATGTCTGTCTGTTACCTCTTCACGCTTAAACCACTGAACCGATTTAGATGAAATTTTATACCTACTACCCGGTCACAATATCTGTGCACCTGACCTCGTGACGTATATCGGCGGTCTGGGGTACGGTGTGAAAAAAAGTTTTTTCGAGAAATGTGTGTGTATCGGCAACGAAGATGCTAACCGTACTGTCGCACCGGGGAGTGCGCGGAGAGGTGACAGGGGAAGCAGGAGACTCTCCCGCATTCCAGCGAGGTGCACAGATATTGTGACTGGGTGTATATAGTTTTTATCCTGATATTTCCACAGGATCGAAACTTATGCATGTGAAACCGCGGGGCGCTGCTTGTATTACATAATTGTTTTAAAATTTGTGTATATAAAAAGCTTGACTCAGTTTGAATGGTGGTGAGAGGATTTAGCTACAATAATAGCCATAGATTTCTTGACTGGAGAATAACTATGCTCCACCACTATGCTTATTCTCCCCTTTGTGCCCCAAAACATGTAGCCGCCACGCTGCCACCGATAATGCCGTGGAAGTGGTGATGTTTTGGGCCAACAAAATTAAAATAACTTTTGTGCCAGTGACACGCAGAAAAAGTGGAGATTGCCAATTGGCAAGCATATGGTGGGACTAGATGGACCAAGCACATTACAAAGGCAACTGAATATGGAAGGAGCAGTATTGTGGGACAACTCAGGTTGAAGGCCTTACAACAAAACAACGTACTTTGCACCCAATACCACAAACAAGATTATCAACAAAGATAATGAATTCTAAAGGCCATTTCAGTGTTTTTGCCAAAAAAAATCTTCTTTTATACATATAAATCTAAATCTCACTCACTGATTATTACCCAACAATATCAATCGATGATTACGATTAGTTATAATTGCCGAGTAATTTATGCTGCTGTATTCATAAGCGAAACTGCCGAGTAATTTATGCTGCTGTATTCATAAGCGAAACTGGTTTCTTTTCTTGATAAACTTAACTGTGACACTGAATTCAAGATTAAAGATGATTCAGCACTTCATGTCAAACAATTTATTGTTTATATTAGTGGGTAAGCATTAGGTTGCATTGAGATGAGTCAACTCTTTTAAATTAGGTTAATTTATACATAAATGCAATTATTCATTTAACTTTTGGAGCTTTTCAAATAATTGTAAGAAGTATTCTGTGATTAGGAAATAGTTAAATTGTTTTTTCTTTTTGGAATTTAGTTTAAAATTTTAAATGTTTGTATTTCAGTACCTATATTGACATGTAAAGTGTATCATTGCAGACTCTTACAAGTGCTGCAGCCATTACTTTATGAGTAAATGACTAACTTAATGTTTCATTTGATTAATATGTTTCAGTAAACACAGCTTACTATTCTCACAGCTATGTGTTGACAATACAAAGTTTATTTCCACTTATCTTTGCAAGACAATGTACAATACTCCAACAAAATGGTGTATCCTCTTGGAATCATCACCTAAATATGGAGAAGTTTTATCTAAATCTAACCTTGCGTGAGTTAATATCTAAACAGCTGGGTGTGACAGAAACATATGATGTAGGATTCATTGTTAGCATTTAGAGGTTATACACATAATATTCGTGACTGCACTCCAATAATACACAATGTAGAGAAGTAAAGCTGAATATAAGACCAACAAACACACAATACAACTGATAAATTACAATAATAAAACAACCCCAGCAATGGAATCAGCTAAATGTTTACCTACACACCTCAAAGATCAAATTAAAAGCCTTTGAAGATGTAACACGCACTTTTACGGTTTATCTTAATGGAAATTAATCAAACTTACTATTGGTGGCAGATTCGATATGAAATTTGAAAACTTAAAGGGGTTTTCGTCTCCTATTTTGCAAATTTTGCAAGTACAGCTTCACGAAAAAAATGTCTTCTTGACAGGTCGATAATAACCTGAAATAAAAAAATCAATGTGGGGCAAAAGAGAGAATACATTCAATACAAATAACTATGATGATATCATGATCAGTATTTCGGTTATTTACTGAAGATCGATAAAAATGTTATTACAAAACGAAAGGTGAAACGTTATAGTTTGGAAGACGTCCCCTACAAAATTTTGCAAAAAATCTTACCTTTCCTTTAAATATATAGATCAATAATATATCGAGTACTAGTTTAAGACAAATTAATAACTAATAACACATTTCCACGATACTAAAAATTTATAAATTGATGAACTAAACAGCAGACACAGCGGCTGCGAAAACTCATAACGAAGTGAACGTTTAGTTACTGCATTAACTTAACACGTTCAATTTATTTGCAGCCATTGTTTTACAATTTATTAAAAAAAATACGATTAAAGTTTTTTTAAAGTTAGAGTTACATTTATATTATCACTATTTTTAAATTATAAATGGTCATCCAAAGCTTATAATGAAAGTGAACATATTCTTAAACTTTGTTATTAAGCGACATCGAATGGTAACTAAACGTAGCTGCATTATTTTTATATTGGGGAATTAATACGTTTTTAATTTTAGCTGTTTCAACATTGGTAGTGTTCCAAGGTTTTTTTTTACAATACAGGTTTACGTTCCATTAAGTTTCCAATATAATTTTTTGAAGAATTAGGACCTTTCAACTGTGGGAAAATCAATACCTATTTGATTTATAACAATAGAAATTCAATTGCGTCTCATTTGCCACAGTTGAGTTAATGCTGTTTTTTTATTTTTATTTGTAACGGCACTGGGTCTCTAGGTACCATATAAATTCAATGCATTATACGAGTATCTAGGCGGTTTATCTCAATACCTATTATTAATTTGCAGGCAGGATAAAGGAAAAAGACAACAGCGTAGGTAAAAAGGGTCTTACCCTCGTCTGACAACATAAAATTTTGAGAAGCACGTCATTATTACGTTTGCGCGCAGCAGTTGCAGCATCTGCATACCATTCCCACAATACTGCCCTTTTGTTGCGTCAAGTTCCGGCAAAGAATACCAATCCATTTCTCCCTGCCGAAGTCTGTCTGTATTTACAATGGTAGGTAAGGTACCAACAAGTGCAAGAGTTCCGGTTCTTCTTACACAGCTCACTCCACCCCACCCCCTTGAGACTGGATAGAGACCAGGAGACGGTGTTTTACACAACATCCAGTTGGCGGTGTCCTGAACGGCAATCTTACCTCACTCGTTTCATCGCCGACGAGTCGTATCCTACCGACAGATGGCACTGATCGATATCTAGTGAAGCCATAAAACTTGCGAGTCGAGTGGTGGGCAAAATACCATGTTTCACCATCATTCTTTTTATTGGTAAGGGGTAAACATATCCCTCACCTTTAAGTAGCCTGGACTGGTCAACATGTCATCTCTCATCACCCTGGGCATGCAAGGTTTAAAGACACATGCATACATGGCTAGCATTTTTACTACGGGATGATGCCAGACCGAATATTAAAAAAAAAACAACTAAACCGGTTCAGCAGCCTCAGCGTTCGAGCTAGTGATGTGCTTACCGACGAATAACATTTAATTTTTACCTGACTACGGCGAAGCAAAAAGGAGGGTTATGATTTTTGACCGCTATGTATGTATGTATGTTCATGTCATCTGTTCCCTCATAACTTCAAAAGTACCGACTTATAATAATTTGACAAATGAGGTATCGTTAGAAGCGTCTTGACCGTCCGATGGTTATAGGCTATGTAATGTCACACTAAATTGAATATGGCGCCCTCTAGAGGACATATACCACGGAAACGTGCTACCGGGACAAAAAGTAGGTAGCCTATGTCCTTCCCCAGGATGCCATCTATCTTCTTGCCAAAATTTACATCGGACAAATGGCCTCCATGGCTATTACTGCGGGAGAAAGTCAGTCCTACCACTTCAGAAATGCATGTAATCATTTTTTAATTAATTATGTTCCTTTATTGATTTAGTTAATTACGTTATTACTATACTACTGTATGTTGTTACTACATAGATACTTCATGTAGATATTAAATATTTGCCGGCTGTCATTTATGGATCTTTGACATTGGCGTACTTATCTAGGACTTTTTTCCAGGGGGGGCCTGGCCCCTAACCTTTTTTTTTTCGTTGGGAAATCCTCATGGAAACCCTCCGTCTGGGATGAACGGAGGGTTATGTCGGACTCCTACCGACTAAAACCCCAGTGTTCCTTCTACTACCATAAGTCGGGGGCCCAAGAGCCCCGAGAGATACTTGTACATCCCGCATCATACATACTTGTATCAGCCCGCCATGCCTAGTGGGCCCCATCCCCATGAGCGGGCGATCCCACAACCGATCCTTTTCTTTTAGCACGTTTTTAGGATTCCGTACCAAAATGGTAAAACGGAACCCATAAGGTGAGACTCAGTCTGTTTGTCTGTCTGTCCGTCACAGGTGGATATCTCAAGAACTACTAATGCTGTCAACTTGAAATTTGGAATAGTTTTAGATGACATTTGCCCAACTATTTTGCAAATAAAAAAGAAATAAAAATAAATGTATATTTTTTGCAACAGAGACTGGAAGGGGGTCTGAAAAATTCAAAGTGGGGCTAGGTATTAGGGCATGTATCATAATGAAAGAGCGTAGTTTGCACATTCTCAAACATTTTTTCTTTTTTTTTTAGACCTCATAGTTTTCGACTTTTGATGAAAAATGTAAAAAAAATACCGTCCCCCCCCCCTATCTTCGCCTATGATCTTTGACAGTCGTTAAGGGTCGTCAGAAGCCCGAAAGTCTGACAACCAAGTCTTACCAAGGGGTATCGTATTACTCATTATGTGGATTTTTGAGCTCAGATAGGCAGTCGTTCCATGTAAAATACTAACTTATTCAGTTGCATCCGGTTAGACTGGAAGCCGACCCCAACATTGTTGGGAAAAGGCAAGGCAGATGATTTCCTGGTCGTGTGCTCTTTCGTTTTGGTGATCAGGAGTTTTTTTAAATGTTAAAAGCAAGCAACCACTGTGCACCTCCGAATTTCGGCCGAATTTCGTTAATACAGTGTTAAATCTATTTCGTTATTATTTTTTTTATTTTTTATTACTAAATGGGCCCGCTTTTGACCCCGATCACGCCTGATGGTAAGCGATAGATGAGGTCTATGATGGAACGAGCGTGCACAGAAGATGCCTGTTCACTCTTGCTTTGAAGGCAGACGGGTGAAATGTGAGAATGTGCCGGCATCTGTGTTCCGACAGATGCCGGCAGAGAGTTCCACACTTTGGCTGTGCGCATAATAAAAGAGAAGCGCTGAGTACGACTCGTGGGGATATCAACCAAGTGCGGATGGTACATGGATGCCCAGCTTCTTGGCTGCAGTCTCAGCTTTTGATTCGATGGTTGAGCCGAAGTTGAGATCAGATGTCAACTCCATGCCCAAAAGCTGTAGGCGGTCGGTAACCGGTACAGATGCACCTCGGAAAGTAGGACATAACTGGAACTGGCTCCTTTTCGCAGTGAAAAGACATGTTAAAATACAGTGTTAATAACGAAATTCGGCCGCATTTATGCAAAAAACCGAAAAGTAATAGACAATTTCGAATAAAGAGTGCGTACTTATGAACCAGCTAAGCGGTGGAGGCCATTTGCCCACTGTATTATTCCATACATAACCCTAGCCTATGTATTCATTAAAGAAATTATGATAAAAGAAAAGGAAACTGTGTTTTCGATTTAATTTAGATCTTGCGTAAATTATGGGACACCCTTTATTAGTAAGTATGGATAAATAGATTACAAATGCCGCTTGCAAATCGACCAAGATACAAATATAAAGTCTAGGTAAAACAATACAGTATCCCTTATTAAACTAAAATCCTTAATACCGTAAGGAACTTCGCAGTCCAGTAGTGGCAAAATATTTGTATAGGCAGGCACATTCTATAGGTAGCGTCCCTACACTTGTAGTATTTAGAATGGGAAACAAAGCACCTAATCTAGTAAGAGGGCGCAATTTACGAGGGTGTTGCACCCCTCGCTATCTGCGGTGCACAACCCCTGACGCGACGCGACGCGCCGCACCGTCTAGATTTAGTGGAGTGCTCATTATCGATTTTAATTCATTTGAATACTGCTCTTTGGCCCCTCTAACGTCACATCTCTAGTAAATATTTGGCGGGAATTAATATTTTTTTTAAGTGCGTAATAATGAATGGCGCCACATGATCCCTTTTGTTTCTGTTTTTTTTTTGCTTGTTATTTTATTAGTGGACTAGCTTCTGCCCGCGACTTCGTACGCGGATCCTGTTGCTTATGCCAGCGACAACGGGGTAGTCAAAATCGAAGATCTGAAACGTCTGATGTCGAATTCTAAGAACCCGGGGACTGGATAACAACGGGATCCGCGAGACGATTCGAGACGTCATTTTCAGGCAATAATGAACCAATAGGGTGGTAAACTTGGCCTTGCACTTTGAATGTTGGCATAAATGGGCCTTCTGAAATCTGTTTCGCAACAAAAGATGTCATTTGAAAGGCATTAGGTATTGTACGAACGTATGTTGTCCAAGAAATGTTTTGACTGTGATGGTCACCGATTAGCAGTGATCTTAATATTTCTGGAGGATTTTGTAATATTTCATTAAGTAGGTACTTTCCCACCTGAGCAACACATACCGTTTGTTTCATTTTGCTATTTAACAGCTTCACAAAAACCATACCTCCGATGGCGGAATACAATAATAATAAGATATAAGAATTTTTATATCGATAATAATTTATAAGAATTGAATTGAATAAAGGAGATAATAATAATTTATTTATTTAATTTTTTTACCACAAATTACAGATAGTAAATAATAGTCTACAGACACAAATTCATAATTAATTTGTGGAAGACCGGTGCCTAAACTAAGTTTTTTACAAAACCTGTATGTCAGGTCACCAGGCCCCCTAAACAAAGTTTTACATTAATATGTGGCGTAGTCAATCATAGGAGTATACGTAAATGCACTCCGTTCCTTATCAACCCAAGGAAGGTCGCCATGCCCTACGGCTATATCTTGAGACACATCCGATTCTTCAGATGATATCGACATTCTGTTCAGAGAATGTCGAAGTCGATCAGAATTCAAACGTTCGTTGCGCTCTTCTTAATCTGTCTCTTCATGCCGTACTCCAGCAATTCTTCTTTCTGATTATGAATATTTTGTTGTGTGCGTGTTCGGAACAATGTATGATAATCTCATCGTATCAGCGGTCAGTCGCGCATCATATTCTTCACTGATCGCTAGAGATCTGGATGTAGATGCGTAAATACGCTGAGAACGCAGGCGTGCTTCGCGATCCGAAGAGGTTTCCACGGAGCGAGTTGCAGCCTGATGTTCTCAAACAGCATCAAGTCTCTCCTGACGCTCTTCGGCACATTCTTGGGATCTTATGATCCTCAATCTTTTAGCTCCTTTGGAACATTGGGAAGATTTGACCTCTTTCTAGGCATGGTTATAGTTTTATTATGAAGATACCTGATCAATTAAAATCTAAGTGACTGCTCCCCTACCAAGGGTGCCCAGACACGGGATCGTCTGGCGCCCATGTGCTGGTTTGGTCCCTGGGGTGGTCACGGCGTGCTATGTGTTCTGGTGCGCCGGTGATGGGGAGTACTCCCCAGCGGAGGGTCCGATGACGGACAGCCGCGGCGGGTTCACGGATGAGTGCTAACGCGTGCCCATGTTCCCGCCGTAAGCGGCAGAGGAGGACACAGTGGAGTTTTAGTGGGTTAGAGTCCCACATAACTGCACTATTTCCCCGTGGTAGTGCAGAATGCATGAGCATTTCTTCACGTTAAAAAAAAATAAATGGGAGTTTTGGCCAGTAGAGTCAAATTTTCAATGATATCCACATCAGATGCTTCTGATCTTCGATTTTTATAAGTCAACAGGAAATGCCCATCAGACCGAATAACTTTTACTAAGACGTCATTCCTTTAAGTGTTATGGTGTACCTGGGCTCTTGGAGTTCCCCATCAGGTGTTCCAGATCTTCAAATTTATTCTCTCAGCAGAAAATCCTCATCACGTGGAACAATTTTTGCTATGGTACCATTTTTGTATCTCTTATAGTTAAGCTGGTCTGTTTCGGTTCTGCATCAGGTGTTCAAGTTTCCAAGAAAAATTATAGCCTGAATGTTGTCCAGACATATAATAACTATACAACAAAAAAAAAATCATTCAAATCCGTCCAGTAGTTCCGAAGATCGGACGCGCAGGCCCGAGGCGTGTACGTACTCTGACAGAATACCTTAACAAATGTTCGCCGTGATTCTTTAAATTGACATATCTTTTTTATTTATGAACCGATTGACATGAAATAAACACTAAATGTTAAGTTAAGCCTACTACAATATATTAGTGAAAACCGCATCTAAATCGAATAAGCCGTTTCTGATATTAGCGTGCACAAACAAACAGACAAACAGACAAACAGACAAACAGACAAAAAAAAAATTAATTACAATTTCGGGTTCGGCATCGATATAATAACAACCCCTGCTACTTTTTTTTTATATATTTCCATTGTACAGACACCACTTTTCTACAAATTTATTATATGTATAGAAGAAGATTGTGGATCAGAGGGGGCTTTTAGGTTAATTAGATGGAGCATTGTTTATAATTTGAATTGCAAGATCATTACCTAAGTGGCGTTTTTTTTAATTTCTCTGGGACTATTTAGAATGTTTTTCTAATAATAGGTCATCCAGATTGCATTTCGGCCATGGCGACCAATATCAGCGGAGAGCAGCCTTCGACAGGGGAGATATTATAGTGCACAAGTGTGTGCGCAGACACAGGTCCACTCTCTTCCCTGACTCTGATAGTCAGATGGGACGGCAATCCGACACGACCGGAGAGAGATCAGGCACAAGGACAACGGCTTATACGTGCTTTCCAAAGCACGGCGTATCACACTACCAACTTCCAAGCTCCGGGCTGTTTCTAAGTAATTCCTAAAGGAAAAACCCAATAACATTTCCCGATCCGAGAATCGAACCCTGGACCTTGATAGTTCTACAAAGATGGGATTTCGTAGTATTCGTGCATGTAGGTAGGTTTGTACCTAGATATGTAGGCGTATGTTCCCAGTCGCCCCCGCGGGGATTGCCACCGGAGGCAAATGGGAATAAAAATTCCCAGTCGCCACCGGCGGCGTCTGGGAAGTCATTGCCCCCACTTCAGTTTCGCTGTACATTGCTTTCTCCATCGTAGAGAATAAAAGGATGAGACAACTTATCGTAAACCTGCCTCTAATCTTTTTATCTTTTCTTTTTTTTCTTTTTTTTTTTTTTTTTTGTCCTCCTCTGTACATTTATGTGCTTGAAGTATTAAATAAATAAATCGTAATAATCTTTAAAAAAAAGACTAAGTGCATTGAAATATTTTGATTTCGATATCAATAAACTTGTTAAAATTAAACATCTAAACTGGTATTTTGTATCACAGATAATCAGACTCTTAAAGACAGTTATTAAATTAGGAAAGTAATACATAGTAATCATTTCTTAGTAAATACGTATTAGAAACAAGGCTGTAAATATTCATAGATAACAGACTTTTTTATATTATGGTCAAATAAAAAAATAAAAAAATGGTTGCCTGTAAAGTCGGTTTTACGGGCGAAGATTTTACGTGACAACGACCGATCATCCGATCATAGTTGAGTGGGAGAGAGACGCAAGGCATTCGGCGGGCCTCTCTCTCGTTCGGTGACTCATCGTAACGTTACCGAGCGTTACACTTTTTCATAAGTGACTCCCAGTCGCAACCTAATTTAAGACGTTGTCACGTCAATAATAAAAATATTATAACAAAAATATTCAAGTACCTACACCATTAAATCACAGATAAAATCAGACTTTTATTCCGTTACGTTACTATCATCGATCACTCGATGATAGTAACGTAACAAATTATTATAATTGACCATAATATAAAAAAAAGTCTGATATCTATGAATATTTACAGCCTTGTTTATAATACGTATTTACTAAGAAATGATTACTATGTATTACTTTCCTAATTTAATTACTTAATTTTAACAAGTTTATTGATATCGAAACCAAAATAAAAAAATATTTCAATGCACTTAGTCTTTTTTTTTAAAGATTATTATTATTTATTTATTTAATACTTCAAGCACATAAATGTACAGAGGCGGACTAAAATAAAAAAATAATAAAAAAGATAAAAAGATTAGAGGCAGGTTTACGATAAGTTATGTACAGCGAAACTGAAGTGGGGGCAATGACTTCCCAGACGCCGCCGGTGGCGACTGGGAATTTTTATTCCCATTTGCCTCCGGTGGCAATCCCCGCGGGGGCAACTGGGAACATACGATATGTAGATAGTAGATACCATATACCTAGGGGGTATGTGCCAAAATTTTGCCTTAGACACCTAAGCCCTACTCTGACTAACAACACGTGCCACATATCTAAATATAATTAAGAAAGTTTAGTAAGTTAATTTATCATTAACATCGTGTAGGTATGTACAATTGTACATTTCCGAAGGAAGGGTTTTATATAAGCAGTTTACGAATTAGAGGAAAATATTCAAATACCTAGGTACCATAAATGACAAAGGTCGTCGACTCAAATATTTTAGACAGAAGTAAAATAGCACACGAGCCTGAAAGGCTGTATGCCTGTATGCCGCAGTCAAAACTTATTAAGCGTACCCATGTCGTCCTAAACTTTGTTATTTTACGCTTCTGGAGTCTCAAAGTCATTATCGTTATCTCTGACATTCCCGTTGTTGGCCAAGAAGAAAACATTCGAAATACCAACCCGTAATAATTAGAGAAACATTCATTGCGAAACGTCGGGGGAGCGTTTCTGTGATCGTCGGACGGAAAACCGTCATGCGTTGCGTAGCCGGCGCGTCCATTCAAGCCGGGTCGGCGGTACGCCCCCGCTTCACCCTATTTTCACCCCAATGCCCGCGTCCCTCGTGGAAACAATCTTCAGTTCGCGTTTCACCCGCACTTCGGCCGCCCGTTGCTTGCCGGCTGCTCTGCGAAAACACCGCGATCTTTCCCCAACTAGTGCAATATTCAAAACAATTCGAATTTGAACTTGTGTTTCACTTGCTTTTGTTTTTTCCCACTGTTACGAACCCCTGTTAGTGTTTTGTTTTATTATCCAGTGTTGTATTGTTTGTAATTATATTTTCGGCGTGTGTTGGTGTATAGTTTGTGGACATCCGCATTTAGCGAACTTACGTAAGTATTTACTGCATTGCGTTTTGATCTAAGTTTGATTAACCTTAATTCAAATTTGTTCTTAGCGAGAGTAGTACCTTTGAACTTTACCTCGTAACTAAAGACCAATTTATTATAATTGGAGAGATAATAGAATGGCGTCTGACTTTTTGACTTTCATTCGTAACCTTTGAAGTGATCGTGAACCGAAATAATCATTGCTTTTAGTGTATTTCAACTGAAAAACTTAAGTGAGAGCTCTAACAGGCAATTTGTCTGAAGGCCGGCCTGAAGTCGATTCAATTAAGGACGAATTGGGTCGCCAGAGTAGTCGGTGCTTGTAAGAAAAGGAAAGGCAGGCTGTATAGCTCACTTATTTATTATCCTTGTTTGCCCATGTGTGAGGGTTCAACAGCCGCTGTGGTGAACGTTTAGCTGCTTGTTTGGTTTACTATTTATTATGTCAACTGAGGAAGTAAAAGGAAATGTCGGATACCTCTAAAGGTTTAGGTTTACAAACTTTTTTAAGACAGGTTTATGGAAGTGCTGTGAAGATAGGTGGGTATGTTTTAATATTTTTGAGGGGAAAAATCTAAATCATAAAAGCTCCTTTTGTACGGAACTCGGCAAAAAGGAGAATTGGATTTCATTACATTAAAAGCTCAACGTCTCCAAAGAACAAATAATTTATAAAGTTTTCCCTCAAGGGCAGGAACAAAAAAAATCTTTTAATTGTTTCTGAAAACCTACTTTGTCCAGAAAACGCTGAATTTCCTCAATGTACCATAATAGAAGAGCTGCCATTGCGTTTCTTCATCAGCCGTGACGCTGTAATGCGTTCCGAAACGTTTGGCAGCCATAATGTTACTATTAACGTTCATACTTACCTTTGAGGATACGCAGACTTAGGAAAGGCGCCTAGTGTCTGCTATAGCAATATACTCTTAAAAAGCATAGCATTGCCTCATTTGAGATAAACCCTTGTCAATTTTTATAGTAATCAGTAGTGCAAACAAAGCTATTGTATGCTCTTCAGTGAATACTGAAGAGTATGTTGATGATGAAATTGTGATGTTCTTTACAAAGGCCATTCACATCTTTTAGAGAGGAAATGTGCGTGTATGGAGGCAATTCTCGTAATTTTATGAACACAGCCTGATCTCAGCCTCAATCAGTCAAAAATAGGTATTTTTGACAGACAAAAAGTACAGAAAAATTTAGTGTAATTAGAGGTCTAATTCCCCTACATTTTTGACAACTGTTTGACATTGATAGTAGCTGAGAGGAAATTGATAGTAGCTGAGAGGAAATTGATAGTAGCTGAGAGGAAATTGATAGTAGCTGAGAGGAAATTGATAGTAGCTGAGAGGAAATTGATAGTAGCTGAGAGGAAATTGATAGTAGCTGAGAGGAAATTGATAGTAGCTGAGAGGAAATTGATAGTAGCTGAGAGGAAATTGCGACTAGATTTTGAATGTTTTTAATTACGGGAATTTTCCTACAGATGTATGAACGTAAAAGAATCAAAAGGAGAATGTAAAGATGATAGCAGGTGGCGTTCTGTATGATTCTGCTTAGTCACAGGAAAAAAGTGTGACTTTACATATGTATGAGTGCAAAAACTCGCTACAGAAATGAGTAGGTAGGGATTGCTACATAGTCAGTGCGGATGCCGAAGTTAGCTATTATAGGCTTTGTAGATGTATTAAATGGAATTTCTAGAAAACTTCAAAGGTGTGATGTGATACTCGCGGCTTCGCACGCGTTGATGTCGGCAATTAGCTCACAGGAACGTACTAGGTACCGGGATAAAAATTTCATCCACAATTGTTAAACCGTGTAAAGATAACAGACAGACAGAGTTACATATACGTGACGCATAATATTAGTATGAATTAGGTAAAACCTCCTGGGTATTCTGGCAGGTCTTAACAGAGTAAGTAGATACTTACGTCATGCATGACGTACCACAATGGCTTTTACTGAAAGTAGATGACTGAGGGGATCATGTCTCGTCTAAGGAGACGTAATCCGGCTCTTGTGAAGTGCAGATGCCTCGCTTAGTGCCTATACTGCGTCTATGCAGTTTTTATGTTCAGCATCAATGGGCTTAGCCCGTCTCTTCAAACGCAGTCGTGGCTTGGATGGAGGTATATACAATGTCAGTGTGAAAAACATTATGTAGCTATAATAGCTTAGAAGTGGAATTCTTATCAATGGCACGTAATTTGTTAGCAGCACGGGTATCTTTATCTAAAATTAGTATTATAAAGTGAAAAGATTTGTTTTTTTTTTGTATGTTTTTATGTATGCCTCACGCTGAAATGGCTGAAAGGATTTGGATGAAAGGCACATGTATAGACCATGACGTGGATTAGGATATGTATACTTTTATCCCGATATTCCCACGGGCATCGAGACTTATGCGGGTGAAACCACAGGGCACAGCTAGTATTTTATATTTTTGGCTTGCCAAATTAGTAACAATTTAATTGACATTTTGTTTTAGAACTCACAATCTCAAATAGTTGCGATCAGAAGGAACTCTAACAGAAATTACATACAAGGCCACACGCCATTTACAGTCTACGCCTTTTTCGTAGCGTGTCGTAGCACTCGTAGCGGGCTCTACGAAAAGCTCGTAGACGTTTTCACGAGACTTTTTATCTTGTTTCTATTTTGTAATAATTGTACCTAGATATCGTCAACCAAAAAAACAAGTTACTAACTTCTTTGAGCCGCCCTTTAAAAAGTAGCCTAACAAAATAACAGTGTTAATTCTATTATTATTTAATTTTTATTTTATAAATTTCGTCGGTAGAAGATCTAAAGCGTTTGAGCGGGAATTATTACAGGCGGTTTCCTGCGGTTATTGCTAATTATCACGCTCCATTTCCTTTTAGCAAGGGTGTGTAAAATTTTAATCTATATTGCTGCCAGTGAGGTGCTCCTATAAACAATGTAGGAACTTATTCTCTTGCAGTTCTGCCAACATTGTCTTACAGGAAGAAGATATGTTTTAGAGTACAAAGTTAGGTTTTACCTTTTTTTCTGGCTGTTTTGTGTGCACATGTTAGCTTTTTAAACGACAGTTGAATATACCTACTCTTAATATGGCATAATTACGGCAATATATCATACGTTTTTAGGGTTCCGTACCCAAAGGGTAAAAACGGGACCCTATTACTAAGACTCCACTGTCCGTCTGTCTGTCTGTCACCAGGCTGTATCTCATGAGCCGTGGTAGCTAGACAGTTGACATTTTTACAGATGATGTATTTCTGTTGCCGCTATAACAACAAATGCTAAAAACAGAATTAAATAAATATTTAAGGGAGCTCCACTACAACAAACGTGTTTTTTTTCGGCGTTTTTGCCTTGTGGTACGGAATCCTTCATGTGCGAGTCCGACTCGCACTTGGCCAGTTTTTTTTCTATGTTAAATCGAGTTATTCCGTTCTGATCCCTCCATCCCCCCCTCCTCGATCCCCCCGGTACGTAATCCTTTAAAACGTTGTTCCTAAGGATTAAAAATGCATTGATAATCAAAATTATAAAGAGAACTATATTAATGAGTGGCCTGTTTCCAGCCCACAATATAATATTAATGAACATTAATCCAGTAGAAGGCCGATACGATTATAATTGATGAGATATTAACGAATCTAGGACGATACCTACTATTTTCGGAATGCGTCATATTATTTGACATAATTAGATTGAATACTAAAAGTAGTGCTAGAAGCATTAATATTGAACACCTAGATTTATAGAGAAATATGGAAGAAGAAGCCATGTTGCGCCGGCCACAGATTGGCATTAGGGCAGGACAACGATGATGAAGATGACTGAAAGTAGCAGACCAAGTTGTTACTCCATTTACTTTATCACTGCTATCTACCCACTTACTAATAAACATTGTATAGTGACAGTATAGCGCGTGTGTGTAGCGGTTGTTACACAACGCTTTGTCTTCTTCTTTCGAAAGTCAAATTATTGACGACTGAAAGAGAGAAATCGGTGTGTAACTATTCATCAGGGGGCCTAAAAAGGCCACTTTGGCAGAATCATAAAAGGATAACATTATGAATCATAATATGGCGAAGACAGTCCGTGTTTTTTTTTTTTTCGCTGCACTGCGTAGGTATGATCAAATAGATTGGGATTGGATTGATTGGTATTTTAGCACAGACAAAAAAAATGACTGAAAAATCCTTCACCAATGGGATTCGATACGATTAACTTAACAGTTAACTGTCCATTATCATTCCACACCGATTTCTTTCTTTCAGTCGTCAGTAATTTCTTCCAGTCTAACCAGATGCAGCTGAATACCATTATTTTACATGGAGCGACTGCCTATTTGACCTCCACAACCCAGTTACTGGGTAATACGATACCACTTGGTAAGACTGATTGTTAGACTTTCGGGCTCTTGACGACCCGTAACGACTGTCCAGATCCAGACTGTAAAGATCCACGAATGACAGCCGGGACCAACGGCTTAACGTGCTTTCCGAGGCACGGAGGAGTCTCGGTATGTAAAGATGGTCACCCATCCACAGACCAACAACCGCGGCAAGCGTAGCTTAACCTGATCGATCGACCTGTGCGGCTGTTATTATTTTAGCCACGGGCCCCTCCTTTATTTGCAATCTGTAGGTGAAAATGCAGCCACAGCACTAATTGAAGCCGCAATTCAGGTGCTGTAATTAAATTGTGCTTATTAGTGGCCCGATTGTCCTTTGTCTTGTCTTCTATTGAAATAATAATACATTTCTGTCTTGCTTGTGTCGACTTAGCTCTCCAACTAAGAATAGATAGGTGCTTAGACTTTAGTGAATATTTTTGATAACGAAGTTCCGCACGCACACACGCATTTGTACCTATATAATAGAAAGAGACAAAGAGAGATAGAGAGAAAGTGGCATGGATGTCGCATAACGCGCTACCAACTAACCCATAACCAACCACAACCACAACCAATTATCCACAACCACCATAATCATTCCAACCAACCAACCATTCGCATAACCTTTTTTTTACGCGACTTTTTCTACCAGTCGACTCCTACATCTTCGTTCCAAAAATGATGCAATCTGCAACGTTTTGTCATGCATGAGACTAGGGCGCCAGGAAACTATAGGAGAAGACAGTCTATTTGACACAGGTACTCGTGTATTCTGTCTTCATAGTTTTCTTTTCGTTTCTGATAAGAATTGTGAACAAATCCGTAGTGATTGGTTTTATTTGTAGCGTGTTTGTGCTGCAAACGAAAGGCTTTGACGCTCAAAGACGTCAAGCACAAACGCCCCGGGGAAAAATGAATGCATCTACATAGATTACGAGGCGTTACGCGTAACTAGGTACCTATCTATATGAATAGATGTCAATATAGAAGGTGCACTGCTTAATAGGAACAAGTAATTTTTATCACAGGAAGAAATGTAATATAAAAAAAATTATATAGAGAATAAGGAGAAATAAAAGAGGAGAGAGAGAGGAGAAGGGGGAGGAGGTGTTTGTGTATGTGAGTTTAAATGTTTGTAAACGCACCCACAATACAGGAGAAATTCCTAGTATGGGGCAACGTTTTATTAAGAACAAAAACAAAAACAACAAAAAAACAGGGTTTTATGGGCATGACTGCAGGGGTATAAAGGCGCAGGTTATCAGCAAATATTATTAATTTAAAAAGAAATTTGTTTATATAGAATTCTTGGTATTCATTGGTTGTTTCATTAAATACACAATATGCTCCAAGTTTTCTCGACTTTTCTTTTATTGGTCGTTGTCACGATACGATTGACACTTGTTTTGTTTATGATGCTGAATTTATTTATTCTATTGTAAAAATTCAGACAGTCATTGTCAGCACTGTCAAAAACAAAATCAAAGGCGCACTCATAATTCGATCGTAAACTTGTCAGAAGGCTTGAATAAATTGACAAAGAAACAAAATAGTACGGAGATTTATTCTTCAAAGGACTTGAATATTTATCAATATTCAATTCCTTTGTTTTACCGTTATATCTTCATAAAATATTCTGCAGAGCCTTTTTACAACTTGGGGTTGGCTTTAAGTTGGCTCTAACCTAACTTCCAGTAGCTCCATACCAGTATTTTATATGGAGCGACTATTTGACCTCCACAACCCAGTTACTGGGTAATACGACACCACTTGGTAAGACTGGTTGTCAGACTTTTGGCCTGCTGACGACACGTAACATCTGACTAAGATCAACGAATGACGGCTGGGACCAACGGCATAACGTGCTTTCCGAAGCACGGAGGGGTCTCGGCGTGTAAAGATGATACCCATCCACTGATCAACCGCGGCAAGCGTAGCTTAGCCTGGTCGATGGATCCGTGCGGCTGTTATTACTTAGCCACGAGCACCTTATATCTACATACAATTAATGTGATCAAAACGTGTTATTTTGAGCACATTACCGAGAGAGCTTTCGCTTCACGGTGTCGCGTTTCCACAAAGCGGTGAAGCAGACTGTGACGTTACAATTATTACAATGTATGTACATATTTATATTGCTGATATCGGTGTGGAAGCCTATTGTTTCGTGGTTATTGAGACTGATACGGATGTGTTGATAGCGGTGATTTTGATTGGTTTGTTGTCAAAGTCTGAAGCTTTTGGCTTGTTTAACTACGTCTGCAATTCTGCATCCTGTTTCAGTTTAAAAACACTATTATTTCAAAATGTGGCGTCATTATCATAATAATAAAAAAAAAAACTCTTGGATTCTCATTTTTGTACAAAGTAGATCTGCTGTGTGCTATCTTTGATATCATTAGTAGGTATATCATATCATATCATATCATTTATTCGCATTCTACAATGTTTAAAAAGATGTTGTTAACAAAAGGCTTAGAGCTAAGGAATCATTGTAGACCCTGTTAGGGCACAGCAAAAGGTGTTGTTTTATACAAAACAAAAGCAAATCAAATAAAGAATCGTGGAAACTTAAATATAAATGTTTACATGACAACTAAAATTTTTAAGAGTTAAAAACGAAAAACAATAAAATATTATTTCTATAATGATAACGTGACAAACAAGTTAAAATTTATATCCAGAGTATGGTCTAGGAGCACACTTAGTCCTTACGAATGTATATCCACTATATCTAGAAACAAGCGGATCCAACTATATTGTTTCTGGCTGATGCAGCAGGCTTTGACGAATAATAGTGCCTCACAGCCATTGGCCGTAAATGTCAGCAGGTCGCCAGAGTACTGCACTGCGGTCACACTCACCAAGCCAAGAGCTACAGCATTTATAACGTACACTCTGTTCCAAAAGTGTATGATGAAAGGGTAAACAAACCCTGTTGAAGTTAGTTACGCAATCACTCACTAAAGGGAATTAGTAACACATTCATCTGTATTTAGAATGTTAAGTTTATAACTCACCACATTTTCCAATAATGATTGTTTCAATAACATTATTTCGTTGGCGTTACATAACTGGTGAAATGTGGGTATACCTCTGCCAACCCTTCGCCTACAGGCGTGATGTTTTTATTAAATGGTAATTGAAAAATCATCGGCGAAAATTGAGGTATAAAATTAACCCCAATTGCCAAATGAATAACATCTTTAATTCGGGAATTTGAAGTATTCAAATAATCAAATCAAACCCTTCAATGTTTAAGTGGCACTACGAATTGGGATTTGCTGCTCGGTACGTTTTCTGGTCCAATTCTACATTTTGATCCGTGCTTGACCTCAACTTGAACTGTTTCTATAAGGACTTATTTATGTAATTAATAAAAACAAACTTGAACCCCTTGAACTGTACTTAGAAACAAGGGAAGTTCCCTTTCTCCGATCTACAACGACAGTTGTCTTGACTTTATTTATGTCTTTGTTTATGTGATTCCTGCTCCCACATACGCCGTACAGTTAAGCCTTAATTAAACAGTGCCTATGTAAACTTAACGGACACATAGTAAACAAACCAAGCGTACAAGTTTACGATCCTTGGTGTCATGTTCGCTTGACAGCTTTTACTTTAAGTCAAGTCTGTTGAGCGGCCCTATCACGAACACGCGACGTAAACGTAACGTAGCGTAAACGTAACGTAAATTGGAACGAATTTTGAACCGAAAATAGAACTTTAGCATTTTTGTCTTAGCATCAATCAGCCTATAATGCTACTGCTAGGACACAGGCACAGTTTCCTGTCGATGATGTTTCCTTTAGCGTTTTGAGAGCAGTGGTGATGAAATTATTTACACAAAGTAAAGCGCCTGCCTGGGTTCTAAGACCTACAACTCGTTAGTCGGGGCAGTCAAATAAAGTCTTAAAACTTAATCATTATTATGTCCGAAAAGAGCATTTTCCATTTTAAAATCGTTCGAATTTAAACGTATATGGCCGCTCGTGCTAGGCTTAATCAAGTATTTTCGCAATAGGTTTTGTCACAATTCTCAGTATTTGAAATTCGAATGTTGTAGACCGTGTACTGTCCCGGAATTGGTTGGGTTAGCACACCGACCCTGCGAAATTGGTTTATAAGTTTGACACGCTTGAGGATCGTTAATTCTGATAATAATAAAACCTCATAAATGTATTAAGCAAAATTAGCCTATAATGTTCCCACTGCTGGGACACAGGCCTCCTCTCTGTGAGTGGGAGTAGACCGTGATCTATCACGCGGGCCCAGTGCGTGTTGGTAGATGTCACATGTCTTCGAATTTTGGTTTTATGACATGCCGGTTTCCTCGCGATATTTTCCTTCACCGTTTGTATTCTTGAAACTTAAAAAGTATCATGTTACCAAACGAATTCGACAGAAATTCGAGGCTTCGAGCAAGACCTAAGGCAAAACGGAACAACAGCGAAACACTACTCAATTTAACGAGTCTCTATGAAAAGCAGCGCTGCAGAATTTGGCATGGCATAGTGCTGCATATTCTAGTATAGCCCAAGGCTTTTAGAGGCATTTGTTTCGTTTTCAGTACATTTTCTTATTTCACATAGTTGCCTGTGTGCCGCCGGGTCGGAAGTTTTTGTTCTTTTTTTCCCTTTATTTGGAAATCCATTCTAATATTCTAATTCATACTATAACGGGTGTAAAAAGACACTTATCGAAGCCGAGAGTCGACACTTGTCTCCCCGTCATTGTGATAATTTTTTTTACTGGACCTTAACTGGGAACCTTCTGGTTACGGAGATTTTGAAGGTCAAAACTCCAACTTTTACCGACTTTTTTTACGTAAACAAGTTTACGCATTTCGCTCTACCGCAAACAGCAAATCACACCAAAAATAAAAGTCGATTCCCAGCAATTATTTTTATGCAATGTTAGTTAGTTTGATGTACAGTATGCGTAGATAACGGCTATGCGATGTGTCTTTTTACATCCTGTATAGTATAGTATATTTGTATATTATATCGAGATCAATTCATACTATATCCAATTATCCATACTAATGTTAGGTATAAATTCGAAAGTAACTCCGTTTGTATTATATCTTTTCACGCATAAACCAAAAACGGATTTCGATTAAATTTGCACACGGGTAGACCATGACCTGGGGTAGGACATAGGATACTTTTTATCCCGGTAGTAGGCACGTTCCCGTGGGATAATTACCGCACTCCACGCGGGCAGAGCCGCGGGCAAAACCTAGCACTACATATCGTATGTGAAGGAGAACCTAAATGTTTGTTTCGTCAATCTTTTTCTGTGTTCGAGAGCTCACTTTTTCGTACACATATCCAGTTAAAATAAAGTAGACCTTCCGACCTGCCTATCTGCTATGTGGTTTAGTATTGAAATTCAGGGCCGTCAGTCCGGACATACCTACTATTCAGTATTCTCTGCTACAGGTCAAACGCGCACCCAGATTGACATAGAAGGACTAAGTATATTGGAAGCTTCACGTCTTAAAATGTGAGCTAGAGCTTTCGGGGACGTCTGTGCAGGCTTTGAGTATTCGGGACAATATTGTAGGTAAGTAAACGCTATTTAGGAATACACTATTTGCGTGGAACCTGGCGTTATCTACGTCAGGTACCTAGGTCTGTCGAAAAAAGAAACTCCTTTGGAAGTTTAACTAATCGTTTTGGTCTTATTCTTGTCTTGTTTCCACGTAGGATAATTAGATATACCTATACTTTGGGATAGGACTAGGTACTTTATTACCTATCTTGTGCAAATACACCTGTAAGTGACAAATTCACTCTAGATTTTAAGTTCAATTATTACAGTACCCGAAAAAATTTATTAGTGAATAAGTCGTAGGAGTGCCACAATTAAATAAATAAATAAAAACTGGAACACGTTTTGTCAAACAACACAAGGATCCTTTGCAGAAAGGGTTCCCATGTATTTGTTTGCTAAACAGATATATTTGTCCTAAACTTTAGTTGCAGATGCGACCACGACCTCCTAAACGGGAGATAGAAAGTCACTCTGCCAATTAATTCTATAATATTTAAAAGTATCGTAAAACCTCTCGGTTTTCTCTCCCTTAAGCAAAACCCTGGAATTGAAAAGTCAACAGAAACTCCGAGTTACGGAGGACAATTCGAAGGCAATCGTTCGCGGTTAGTCGCCAAATAGATGGAGCGATCTCATAAATTCGTCTCGAACGTTACACAGATACCAACGCGGATAAATTGCACGAATATTGAAAGAGAAACAATGGGGCGATACGTGATTGTAATAATTCTGGTTTGAGTGTGATTTAGGAATTTAAGAGTTTTGGTTTACGTTGTGTTTTGTTTTGTTCAACGACTGTTTTCATCATCTGCCTAGCCGTTTTCCAACTATGTTGGGGTAGGCTTCCAGTCTAACCGGATGCAGCTGAATACCAGTATTTTACATGGAGCGACTGCCTATGTGACCTCAAACCAGTTACGAGGTAATACGATACCCCTTGGTTAGACTGGTTGTCAGACTTTCGTGCTTCTGACGACCCGTAACAACTTTCAAAGATCCAGTCGTTACGGGTCTTGGTAAGTAAAGATGGTCACCCATCCACGGACAAACCGTGGTAAGCGTAGCGTAACCTGATCGATT
This sequence comes from Oligia fasciuncula, assembly GCA_963082905.1. Taxonomy (NCBI): domain Eukaryota; kingdom Metazoa; phylum Arthropoda; class Insecta; order Lepidoptera; family Noctuidae; genus Oligia; species Oligia fasciuncula. The sequence goes on from OY720397.1 coordinate 19,350,734, forward strand.
GGTCCGTACGGCTGTTATTATTTAGCCCAAGTGTAAATCATATAAAAGTGCTAAAACGAAACAAAATACCTCCATTATCTATATATCCGTAAAAGCCTGCATATTCTCATTCTACCCTAACTAATATATTCAAAGCGTCATAAAACAGAGCACATGCATTCATCCCAAATTTTTCCTACCGACATATTCTGACTTATGAACCGTGTTTCTCCACTCGCAAGTATCCCCATATAATCGTAAGGTATAATACACATAATATATGGTGTTATTATGTAGCCACAGGCCCCTCGACTGTTTTATATAGCTTAATTCTGCTTAAAGCTAAGGCGTCGGAATGGCAGAGATTGTAACTTCGAATTCCATTCGTAGTCTTTTTAGATGTAAATCTGCTTCTATTCCAAGTGTTATCTAACTTTCTTTCACGAGTAACCAAGCTTACTAGACTAGTCGATTCTGATAATGTTTCTACCTTCACCTGACAGTAGTACCTAACCTAGTACCTATAGCATTTTAATGCGTGGATAAGCAAGATATATTTGTCAGTAGCAAATATGTATGTGTATTTCAACACTTACCACCAACAATTCAAACAGGCATGAATAAACATTTCGCCACCATTCCAAAATCTTCCATTTTCATCTACATAACAACTCGTAATTGCTAACGAGATACATACCAAACTAAATAATTATTATATAACATCCGTACATTTGGCAGGCTAACACAATTATAGTGTGTTCTTAGTAGAACGTCAACAAACATGTAGTTTGCGATCAGACAAATTAATATCGTATGTTTTGAGAGACGTGAATGAATGCCGAGATGAGTGTGTCAATAGAGGATTTGTTAGTGAGAATGTTGTTAGCGAATTCCTTAATGTTTAAGTAGGTAGCCCTGGGTACTTTATGTGGATGAATCGTAATATCTTGTGAATTTATTTCAATGGTTATTGACGGTACGTAATTTAGTTCTAGATAAAATGTAGGTACCTATCTGAAAGCCTAACCCTATTTGTGTAAGATCCTCTTTACATCTCTAGGCAATTTAAAATTCGTCTTACTACTTTCTAGTCTACTCTATATCTATTTATTTCAATCGATTTTTGTTAACATGCAACTTCTAAGTGTATTTTTCGATACCTACACATGGAAATGCCATTCACATCACCTCTCTACCTCTTCGATCATTTCGTGTGCGTAACCACTTAACTACGGAAATCGAGCTATTGTGAGCCTTCTAACATGTTAGTAAGTACAGACGCCAGCACATTAAGCTACTACAATCTGTCAAATTTCTTTAATAGATTTTCAACTTTATCGCTGAAGCATAAGGTTCAAAGTTGATTGGGAAAATTTGACAGTTTCGGGTAGCTTGATGTGCTGGCGTCTGTACATCATTCGCCGCTTGCTTAGCAAAACGCTTCATGCTAACCATAAATAAATGTTTTTCTTTATGTGTAGGTACAACAACACTCGTAATAATTTGTCAACTTCAGTGGCAGCATTTAATTTTTTTTTTTTACACTTTTTTTTATTTTTTTTTAAGAAAGACCTTTGTTGGGTTTTTATGCCTCAGTGCTATTCCAATCTCGCGATGGTCGTTGTATAAACTACGGTAGGTAAGCTTTGATTAATGATGAATTTTTCGGGGGATTTTTCCTTTGCAGATTTTTAGGTTAGGTATTATTGTTACAGTGAATTTGCAAAATGTTGGACTGTTTTTTTGTAAAAGTAGGTTTTCATATTGTCATGTTTATGCCAAATTTTTCGTGGCCCAATTCGAGTATCTAGCGCAAGGTTTTTCTAGACAAGTATAACATTATTATTATCATGGACTAACTTCCAAATGTTCTTGCTAACGTATTACCTAAAGCTTTGAAAGTTCCATGACTCTTATTTCCAAGTGCAAAGAGTTTAAAATTGAGTGGTAAAATGATACCCCACGAATAGCTCCGGGTGCCAGTTTCGCACCTGAATGACCCTTCTCACCTTAAGCGTTCCGTTTTTCATAATTTGTGCGTTAAATAAAAAGCAGCAATTTATAAAACTGTAATCCGAGTGTTGTTGTTGGTTTAAAAATTGCTATTGTCAAGAAAACTGAAGACTTTTCTAAAATGTCTACTTTATTTGTGTTTTGATTAATGGAAACTTGCCATCTATCTAAGTACTGTCGACGGATTTGATATTTTTTTAATATCCGGTGTCTATGTATCGGCTGACTGGTCCTGCCTGCTTTTAAATTTCCGCCACTTTTACTGAAAAAATAAAATGTAACGAGGCCACAAAAACATTGGGCCTCTCTTTCAAATTAAACGCTTCATACGATTTTGAACATAAAAGTAGAGCTAATAAAATACCATATCCAATATCTAAAATTCCTTCCATGACATGCTATAAAATCGAGTGGCCATACGATCCAGTGTAACCGCCTGCCTTAAGAGCTATCAAACGATCGTAACACTAGGTTTTTGCCAATCGAAAACCTACTCTCTGAAGCCTTTGCTATAAAACTTCACGTCATTTTCAGGCCGACAAGTAGACTGTAAAAGAGCGCAAAAAATGCTTTGTTTGGAAATTCCAAAGAAATAATGGATTCTGATATTGTGTTCAATCTTTAAGGCCGCGCTTTATTAATAGTTGCCATGCCATGATGGAGCTGTGGGTGAAATAATCAGTATGTGTTACGACTCCGATTACGGTAACTTTTGAATAGGGTTTTAAGGCTCTTGTGCTGCATTTGTGGTGGTCATTCTATAGCTTTGTCAAGAACGCGATAACCTCACTTGCTGTATTTATATTAAAATGCTGTATTTTGAAACAATTGTTCCTTTTTACACAACAATTGTTGCTTCTGTCATGTTCTATGTTGATTTTTTAAAACTTTTGCCGATATGTACCCTGTAATTTGAGCTCTTTAGCGTTTAATTAATTTGTTCTATTTATAAGGTAGCAATATCTATCAGTGCTAATTAACAAAATAAAAGCACTATCTTAAAAATTAGAACACAAACACGAAATAAAGAGGGTGCACATTGGTGGAATCAATTTGGTCGGGACAGAGACCGTGAGTAGAGTGGCGTTCCAATTAAAAACTACTCGTTTATAGTCCAGTGAACACCTGACCGGTAGCCGGCGGACGTATATACAAGGTGACACATACATACAGCATATACCAGTACATTTACACATGATTTTAGTAACTGTTCCACAAAAATCGAGGTAGGTTGTAGTGTCCCTCGGTAATATAACAAGAGCAACTAAATATGATTGTAATTAGTGAAAATAAGCGAACGTAATATTATGCGATTGTGGTTATTGCAAGGTAAGGTAAAATAACATGCAGATAGCGGTAAACCGATGCTTTTTAGGGTTCTGTACCCAAAGGGTAAAAATTACAGACTTCGCTGTCTGTCCGTCCGTCTGTCTGTCACCAGGCTGTATCTCAAGAACCGCGATAGCTAGACAGTTGAAATTTTCACAAATTATGTATTTCTGTTGCCGCTATACGGATCCCTTCGTGTGCGAGTCCGACTCGCACTTGGCCAGTTTTTTTTAAATTCACATCTCCCAAGATGTAGAAGTAATGCGAGTAAGTAGGTATATCAAATACACAATTACCAGAGCTTCAATTTAGTTTTGTCTTCAATTCGTCGACCCTGGAATTTTCATGAAAACAAAACACGTCTTCATCAAGACGCATCATTTACTTCGTGGTCTGCGGTTTATCACACCACTTAGTCACACGTTGAACCTCTGACCTATAGGGGGGAGAACCGTGACACATATCGCAACAAAGAGACTTTGTATCTAAGACTCTTGAACTTAAACCCACCGAGAGTCTTGAACTTTTGTGGCTAACGAAGAAAATTTATGTTTAAGTTGCAACGGATATTGCTGCGAGACCCTCAATATGTGCATGGCTTTGACCAAAACCATTCCGAGTATCCGTTCTAGAGATATGAACCTTTTTACCGATATAAGTAGACCATTCTATAATATATATTCTTGAGTTCAAGTCTCAAGAATATATATTATAGTATGGACTACGTATCAATACGATTCAATATTGAGTTTCAATTTACACTGCAGGGCATTACTTGATAGATTAATTTAGTCGAGAGCCCAGATATCCGATAGTGTTGATTCATCGACTTCTAATCGAAACCAGTGTAAATGTCGATGTATTTCAAGTGATGATTCGATGTTCCAACCAAGATTGGAGATCCTTTGTTATTTGATCAATGGTTTGGCTTTGTTGCCTTGGAAGGCAATTTAACTACAACTCGATTTACGAGGTGATGTCTACGCTGTGATGTTTTTGCGGAATCCGCTGTCATTATCGTTTTATAGGAATGTACTAGGTGTGTCCGTGACTTCGTTCGCGTGTGTCTGAAAGGGGAATAAAAACTATAATCACACTAATATTATAAAGGCGAAAGTTTGTGAGTGTGTGTGTGTGTGGGTGTGTTTATATGTTTGTTACTTCTTCACGCTCAAACGGCTGGTCCAATTTTGATAAAATTTTGTATGGAGGTAGCTGACACCCTGGATTAACATATAGGCTACTTTTTATCCCAATATTTCCACAGGATCGACATTTACGCGGGTGAAACCGCGGGGCGCAGCTAGTATATAATAAAATAAAATTTTATTTGTACACTTTGAAAAACACACACATACACACACAGGATTTAATCACATTAAAGGGCGAACTTATGCCTCATAAACTAGGCCAAAAGCCTGTGTTTTAGGATTCGAAAGTTCCTCTATGTATGACATACAACTGATATTAAGTGTCATGCAAGTACTTGTATAAAATGAAACAAACAATGCCTTAATTTAAATACAGTGTTAGTTTAGTTAAGAGACAATTGTAATAAGATTTTCGGTTTCGTTATACGTTAACTTCTGCAACCAATTTGTAAGTTTGATTTTAACTTCGTGTTTAGTTAGGGAGTATATGTTTAAAGTTTATGTAGGTATTCTATTATACAGTCGAGAGCTAGTTGCCGCATACTGTCGGCTGGCAAACTTGGAAGGGCATTGGACAATATCGCACTATATATTATAGGTAATAATATCAATTTAAAAAAAAATAAAAACAAATAATAAATAAATTTAATTAGCTAGCTTTGAGTGTCAGAATGGTTACTAGTTATTTACTGTATGAAGTACCTATGAATATGGTGTGTAGGGGAAGGGTTTTATGAAGAAAAGCACAGAGAGACAAGACTAGGCATTTTGTTTCAATTAGGCTTGTCAGTTAACGTTAATGAAAACTAGTTGTCCGTTCCAAAACTAAGTCATCATGTAGAAGGAAACTTCATGGCAGCTTGTTTTAAAGTATTTTATGAACACATTTTTACATTTGCATAAACAATTATTGTTATCACATTAATCTTTTGGACCATTTCTCAAAGCTATAGCAACTTATGAACGGAAAGAAACAGAACATGAATATTCCTTCATTCGATTTAACTCATTTATTAGACATATACCACATACAGAACAACATAGTTAACAGCAAGAATATAGGTAAATTAACTTACGTGAATATAAAGGTAAGCATATAAAATTATGAAAATATTTCAAATGAGTACAATGTTTAATTCTGTTATCCTAAAATTTAGGTGAAAGTAAAATGAGTTTTTGTATTTATTTAGACCGACTCATAGATCACCGGTTTCGTTCGGAATTCCTCGATTATTCGTCTAGAAATACGCTCGTCAGTTTAGCAAGAATAAGGCATAGGTACTAATTCCATGCAATTTAGGAAAAGAAATCAAGATTATATTCAACATAATTCTATATAAGTATTCCAACACGTGCATGTTTTTTTCTCGAACGTACAGCAATTGATTTTTACTGTCTGCCGTAGTACAAATATTTTTTGAGACTTGGCAAATAGTTTTAAAGGTTGACTGGAATGATTTATGAATTAAAGTAAATAGGCAAACTATGTTCACATATAGACACATACAGACATAACAGTACATAATTTTTGACGGCTGAAGAGGTGAAGGAATTGCCACTCTACGATCGTAGCACGGGCTACGGAGATACGTAGCTACGTAGCAACTATAGCTGCGCTACGCTATCTAGCGTAGCGCAGCTATAGGTGCTACGATGTTTGTTGTAATTTTTGTTTTTTTTTTGTTTTACAACGGGTTATTTTATTCTTCTTCATAATATAAGACACATGCTACATACATCTTTTAGAACGTAATCAAAAAATTAATCAAAAGTTTGTGGATTACTTTTAAGTAGATTTCGTGCATTATTTAATTTTTAAATCGTGTTAAATACAATCATCATATAATGGACTCAGTTAACTGGGTTTTACCTCAATGTTATCAAGATAAACCAGCTTGTTTTCAGTATAAACTAGGTAGTATCTGCTAGATGCTTCGGCGTTTATTAGCTTCGTCGTTTCGCCATCTAAAGTTCTAACGTTCTGGAAGCAAGTTCTCCACAATAGGGTCAGGGGTCAGGACTCTGTCAGTTGGAACTTGCAAACTTAAGGCTATGTTCCTCTGCTGGCAAAATAGGGTTGATTTACTTGGTTATTGAGATATGTTAAGAGCGTTTACACCGTACGGCATTTCATACAAACTTCAAGCCTTTGTTTATTCGAAATGAATGAACCGATTTTAATAAAACTTAGCCTTTTTTAGTAATATGTTGGGTCTATAAGGCGTTAGTTTTTACCTATTTAATTACGAAAACAATAGTTTAAAACTGTTCATTGGTAAATTAATATATTTATTAAATTAAATGTCGTTTCTAATTTGAGAATACTTGAATATCTAAAACGAATAATAAAGCTGAAGAGCTTGTTTGTTTGTACGCGCTAATCTCTAGAACTACCAGTCGGATTTGAAAAATTATTTTTGCCTTTGATAGCTCAATTCTTGAGAAAGGTTCTTGAGAAAGGCTATTTAACATCACGCTACTACGTTTCCTTAGGAGCCGAGTTAAAATAAAAAAAGTAGCAAAGCGAAAACGAAGTATAGCTGCGGGAGCCGAGGGAGATTCATAAAAATTTGGCGGTCAGTTTAGTATATTTGTGTATCTTAAAAGTTCCACGCGAACGAAGTCGCGGGCAGAAGCGTGTCTAAAATAAAGATAAAAAAGAAAAAGATTTACGATTTCAAGTACTCCGATCCAGTTCTACTTTCAAAGACGAAACTCTTGAACTTTATATCCCTAATACCAGCGAATTTTCCCAGTTGAAACGCGTAACTACAAAATACGAACATAAAATCAATTTGATGTGTAGAAAGTTCCCGTACGTAACACAATTGAAGCCTTATGTCTTTGTAATCAAATACGCCCTCGAATGTATTAGTGAGGTGAAGCGTCGATGGAACTAAATAATATCGGTTTCAATGTATAGTTTAGGTATGTGTCTTATGTACGGTCTCCAAAGGAGATAAGTAACCAGGGTCGTCGTACATAGTTGAAGTTAGTAAGAAACCGATTGATGTTTTCGAAATGGAATTTAATTAGATAAATGAACTGTTTGTTTTCTATTAATTAAATTAAATTTTATTAGAAAACATGCATCGGTTTATTATTAAACTTCAACTATATCCGACGACCCTGGTTACTTATCTCCTTTGGTGACTGTACTGGGACTTTGGGACTGATATTTGAAGAGATATTGAATACTAGCTTCCGCCGCCCACGACTACATCCGCGTGAAATTTCACCCCCCCCCCCCCCATTCACCCTCTTAGGGGTGGAATTTCGAAAAACCCTTTCTTAGTGGATACCTACTCTTCACAAAGAACACACCCTCCAAATTTCATGTCTATAGGACCAGCGGTTTAGGCTGGGCGTTGATATATCAGTCAGTCAGTCAGGACTTTGAATTTTATATGTATATAGATTGAGGTGGTTGGTATGTGATGTTGAAATAATAATGCTTTGTTACTATTCGTGAAATAGTTTTATTGTCTTGTTCACTTTGCAAATAGCTCGTACTGAAACTGTAAGATGAATAAGGATATGTATGTACATTTACATCAAATGTTACAGGTTAGAAAGACCCTTTGGTTGAGTTTAACAACTTTTAACCAGGTTTAATTCATTTAGTTGAACAGTTAGTTACTGTTACTGTTAGCCTGCATCATCCCACTGCTGGGCAAACATGCATCTCCCCATGACTTCCAGCTCTTTCGATCCAGGGCTAAAGTAGACCACTGGTCGTTTGTTTTCTCCATCTCGTCCCACCATCTTCTACGGGTACAGTTAGTACCGCTTTGCAAAATTGCAAGTACCTTTTTGGTTTACCATGCTACCATGATTAACAGTGGCTCTTAATAAATATTCGGTAATCAATACTGCATATCATCAACTTCTTGGAAATCAAGATGCATAACTCCCGTAAGTACAATTTATTCTGGTCATTTACTTACAAACAAATAACTCAGCAGTATTCATGTTGAGACCACAATTAACAGCAGGTGGGACTTCGCAGTTATGTCTCTGGGCACTTAAGTCATTAGGTGGATAACTGCACGTTATAACTTGTAAGTTAACCCCTTTGCGGTTAAGAGAGAGTGCTCGTGTTTATAGTTGGACTACCTGCCCATTTGTAGGGTTGTTTGGTGTTTATAGCTCATATAATATTATGAAACAGGTAGCTTGGTGATGTATTGTAATTGGTAACTGCTCCGTTGGTCTCGTGGTTGTAAGTGCGACTGCTGAGCGTGGGGTCCTGGGTTCGAATCCCAGGTCGGCTAAAGTGTTATTGGGTTTTCCCATTAGGAATTTCTTAGTAACAGTCCGAAGTTTGGAAGTTGGCGGTGTGATACCTTCTTGGTCCTGCGCCTGATCTCTCTCCTGTCGTGTGGGATTGCGTGCCGTCCCATCGGACTATGAGAGAAAGGGAAGAGAGAGCGCACTTGTGTCTGCACGCACACACTTGTGCACTATAATACCTCCCGTGACGAAGGCTAGTCTCCTTTGAGGTTGGTTGCCATGGCCGAAATACGGTCTGGGGGACATTTTTTCTCTTATAAGTGGTGGAGGTCTTCTCCAGTGTTGATATCAAGCTTTATGAGAATAGCACAAGGTTGGAGATTGCAATGATATTCGTGAAGACACTGCTTTCGGCTTTCCTGAAACATGGAAACATCTGTCACTAATCATTTTCTGACAAATATTATTTCGACTTAACTAGAGTCGTTTTAGGTGCTCATAATACAAAGTTGTTTCGAGGACTATGTTGCAGAAGGTTCATACGTTCGTCTGCATACCATTTGGCTACCTATATGGGAAAACGTCAACAGCCCTTCATAGTTATAACCCTAAGCCGTCGAAGTGCCGACCAACAGCGAAATTGAATCATTTTCATGACCTAGCACGAACTGAAAGTTTCGATTGACGCCGAAAAATCGAATTTCACGCCAATATTCTTCATTCCTTGCCTTTTATTCGTTTCTGATGGAAAAGCTGCGCGGATGAGCGATAAAACCTGTTACTTCGCGTCTGCTGAGTTAATAAAAGGCAATGTGATAGCGTGATGTAGCGTGCGATGTCACTGCGAATGCTCAATTTGTTTTTGAATACCAAATGCAGGACGACGTCGAAAGTCGTTCGATTGACATTAATGGCTAGTTCCAATGAAAAAAAAAACCGGCCAAGTGCATGTCGGACGAAGCACATCGAAGGATACAGGAAGGTCAATCATCATCTGACTAGCCTTTTCCCAAAAAAATTTCATACATCGATAAACGTCACGGTCAATTCTCCAACTGCCTATTTAAGTTTGTAATAACAAAAAAATATTTTTACTTATATAAGTGATAAAACTAAAAATTTACGATTTTCGGATAATAATATAATAATAATAATAAAATTTTATTCAAGTATAAAACAAAGTACAAATAGGATTTTCAGTAATTACAATCTAGGAAAAATTAAATTCTAACTGTAATGTAGACCTGCCTGATCTAGGTTTATGGAAAACCTGTGTTTCAGGCCATCAATTTACACCAAACATTTAACAAAAGAAGACACAATAAATGTCTTAGAAGCTAAATAAAAAAGAAAGTAAAATATATTTAATGTCTTAAAGAGTTACTATTTGGGTAGGTATATTATTTTAAAACTAGATTATGTATGATAATATTATGTTTAAATAAATTAACGAATAATATTAAAGTAGATAGAGTGGAGACTATTATTTATTAGGTAAATGAAGAGACTTATATTAGATTAGGTAGATAGATTTTATTTTAAAATTTCTAGTAGTTTTTCCGTGTCTGCATAATTGAGTTTTGCCAAATATTCCTGTGCTAGTAAATTACACCTATTATAACTTAAACTATAAATCTTTAACACTCTGTTAAACTGGTTATACAGGTAGGGCCCTAAAAATATATAAAATCGGTTAGCAAAAGCATGTTTAGTCTGCGAGCTAGCACAAACCAAATCTTTTCTTCTCTTATCTGAAGGTACTGGGTTAAAATAAAGTTCAGTGTGTTGGAATAAAACTACGTTCAAAATAAATAATTGACGTACTGTTAGCACCTTACATGCCAAATAAAGCTGGTGTGTAGGAAATCTGAATGGACGAAAAGTAGCAACCTTTAAAACTGCTCTTTGGGCGCGTTCTAGGTGCAGTAAAATTGATTTAGCGGCACCACCCCAGGACGTTATACAGTATGTAATAATAGATTGACACAAAACCAAATAAACCTGTCTAATTAATTTAAAGTCGGCAATGTTACGTAAATTTTTAAAAATGTATATTAGTTTGCGTACTCTGGTGCATAATAAATCGATGTGTATGCGGAAGTTCAGATTTGTGTCAATGGTGACGCCTAGATATTTAATATGGTCGACTTTAGCTAAAGTGGGACAAGTGCACGTAATGTCAGCATAATGTAAATTGCAATTGTTATGTGCTTGAATGATTAGGTTAGTAAGCGTTTGATTAGTGTTTCTCATTGTAAATAATAGGTACTTGGTTTTATCTGTATTTAATGTCAAGAGATTTTTATTAAGCCAATTGGACACAGTATTAAAACCATTCTGTGCTACCTCATAGACTTCGGCCTTTGATTTAGCTGCGAACAGTAGAGCTGTGTCATCCGCATATGAGATAATTACACCTTTTTGGAGGGTCAAATTGCACAGGTCATTTATATAGATTAGGAACAAAGTAGGGCCCAAAATACTGCCCTGTGGGATTCCATAACAACTATTCTTAAGTTCAGAACTCATGTACTGACCTATTTTTACACACTGATGGCGGTCGGTAAGGTAATCAGATAATAGTTGCAATTGTACCCCCCGTATTCCCAGCATTTCCAGCTTGTTCAAAAGCAGAGTACAAGAAATTGTGTCAAAAGCCTTGGCAAGGTCTAAAAATATCCCTATGGTGTACATGCCGTTATCCAGGTTTGTGCTTATAAAATTTGTCAGTCGGTGAACAGCTTGGCTTGTTGATCTTTTTGGCCTAAAACCAAATTGATGATCAGATAGTGATTTATTACTTTCAAGATAGTTTACTAATCTACTATTTATAATTTTTTCTAAAATCTTTGAGAGGCCTGTTAAAACTGAAATTGGCCTGTAGTTATTAACACAATTTTTGTCTCCAGCTTTAAACACAGGGGTGACTACGGCTTTTTTAAGCAATTTAGGAAATATTCCTTTTGTTAAACATATCTGAAAAATGTGAGTCAAGGGAGGTGCAACGACATATTTAAATCTTTTGAGTATGCTATTTGGTATGTCGTCACATCCTACGGCACAAGTTTCCTTTAATCCATCTATTATACTTATTACCTCATTAACATCTGTATCTAATAAGACAAAAGAGTTTCGTGCTGTACATGTCTTTGTTTGGCTTTGAATGGAAAAAGCTCTATTAGATAGTAAGGTTTTTTCTGCTAAGCTTTTTCCTACATTAACGAAGAAGTTGTTAGCTTTATTTGCTGATTCGGTAGGGCTTTGCTCCGAAGATAAAAGATCTAGCGCCGGTTCCGGATTTTTTGACCTAATAGTGTTAGTTTTTATGAATTTCCATATAAGTTTACTGTTTTTGCCTGCTTTCTGTAGCTGACTGTGATCATATTTGTTTTTTAGCTTTTTCAACAGATTATTACAGAAATTCCTATATCGTTTATAAATACTCGATAATAGATCATTATCCGGTGCTTTTTTCGATTTTTGGTGTAGTTTATCTCTATGTCTGATACAGCGAACAAGTCCGGGCGTAATCCAAGGTTTAATATTACTATACTTTCTAGGTATTACTTTAGTAAAAGTATTTTTTCTTATCGTAGATCGTAACAAATCGACAAAATATTGTAGAGAAACATTTGGATCATGTGAATTGTAAACGGGGTCAAAATTACTGCCGCGTAAGTCAGTTTCAAGACTCGTCATATTGAGTTTAGTATAGCTGCGCATGCAGTTATTTCTAGGTGAAGAAATTAGTAATGTTAGTAAAACAGCTTGATGATCGGTAAGTGACGAATTAGTAACCAATGTTTTGGATGGACTTTTAGATTTTATAAGGATATGGTCTAGACAAGAGCCGCTCTGGTGGGTTGGGTGATAATGAGCTGGTAATAGTCCATGAAATGAGCAAATATTTAGGTAATTATGTGAATGAGTATCGATTTTTCCGGCAGCAATGTTTATGTTGATATCACCTACCAGTACTATATTTTTAAACGAAGATAATTTTTCTAAGTTACTGTTAAGCGAATCCAAAAACCCATGAATACTTTGGGATGGAGGCCTATAAATAGCTATAATTACTGTATCGGGAATCAATTTAATTACTAAGCAGTTGCAGTCTAGAAAATGGGGTTCCTCTACTAATGTTTTTAAATTATTTTTAATATAAACCACTACGCCATCATTCTGGTTGAATGTTCTATCGCTTTTGTGAAGATTAAAGCCATCGATAGATGGTATATTGGCCGTTTGTTTGGATAACCAACATTCTGTTAGAACGATAATGTCGCAGCTTATATCAAGATTTTGTAACAAAACTTGGAAACCGTTAAAATTTCGAGTTATACTGCGTATGTTTTGTGTAAGTAAAGTCAATGTTTTATTCCCAGTATAGACTATGTTTTTGCACTCCTCAATATTACAGATTTTAGCTTCAGACACGGAAAACCCATCTAGATCACATATTAGCTGATTTGCCATAATAAAAATTATATGTAGAAGTTAAACTACTATCTAGGTGCTTAATTAACTAGTTAGTCGGCGGCGCTCCTAGGCGCCTTCATAGTCAATGGAATTAATGTAATTGTCTTCTGCATATTTACGTGCTGGGCAAATTACATCACCAGTTGGATGATCGTTTTTCCTCTTGAATCGTCGGCAGGTCGCACATTGAGGCGGAGAACCTTTATTGTTACATTCCTTGAAAGAATGTCCTGTTTCGCCACAGAGGTTGCAAGTCGGGCTCGTTTCTCTGCAAAATTTGGCTGCGTGTCCGAACTGCTGGCAGTTGAAACACCTGGTCACAATAGTGAAATCTCTCACTGGACATGATGTCCAGTTTATGAAAATTGATGGATGGATGTACTGAGAGACCTTGCTTCTTGCCAAATTTTATGATTCTAGGTCAACGGGAAGTAGCCTATAGGTTTTGATTTATTTGCGATTAAATGGCCGTATTTTTTTATTACGTTGATTTAGAAGTTTGATTTTTTTAGAGCTCCAAGGGGCCGTAGACCTACGTATACCTACCTACCTATTTGATATCAATTTCAACGTCATACCTATACTTACGTGTTCCTGAGAAAAAGGGTGTGAATTGACCGACGACTTTCCAAAAAAGACTTTCTCATAATATTTTTTTTACGGCTGTAGACAAATTAAATAGATTTTTATTGATCAATAGGAATCGTTACGATAGCTGTGAGTACTTACGGTAACTTATTGTTGAAGTTTGTTGTAAATTGCGTGTTTCTGCAGCCACTGCGCTATGCAGTTATTGACCTTTGTAACCTTAAGTTAGTCTTGCCAAAACTTTCCTTCTAGACAACCTTAGTGAAATGGAAAACAAACACTAAATTGTTTGTGAAAGGTTAAACCACAACCTATCACGACAGGGCAGGAACAAACAACTCTGAGGATCCATCTATTGGACACACGCATCCATCACGATGACTGACATTCTATTACTCATCCCTGACTTATCCCTGTTGATACTACAAAGTATTACTTAGCCACTTACAGGTGCCTTGGAAAATACTGGTACATAAATTGCAATGTTTTGAGCACCTCTGAAGTGGCAATGGGCTGCCCATGTTATTCGTAGAACCAATGACCGTTGGGTAAACGTGTTCTAAAGTTGAGACCGCGAATTGGCAAACAAAAGGTAGGACGCCCTCAGGATACGCGGAGCAACCATCTTCGTAGGGTGGCTGGTAGCAGCTGGATGAGAGTTCCCGCGAATCGAGATTAATGGTGGTAGTTGGAGAGTCTTATTTACAGCTGTACACTGCTGTAGGCTGATGATGATGAGCACCACTGTCTGAAGTACTTCAGTAAAAACAGAAGTAGTAAAGGCTTCAGTTATACCTGTCTCATATCAATTCGAATGTTTTAGAATTTCGTCAGCATTTTTGGGCCCGCTCTTTTTGATATCTCAAGTGTGTTTTTTTTTTGTGGATGGAAAATCATCAAATGACCCCTCCCGCTCTGGGTGGAGCGGAAGGGAGTGTCAGACTCTTACTGACTAAAACCCACCCGTGTTCCTTCCTTAGCCCTTTATGTTCCGGGCCAGCGGTAACCCTTTCGGACAATCCCGCTGACCCGGCAGGCTTCGGCCCTATGGGGCCCCTCCTCGATGCCGACACCTCTTTGAGGCGCGAGTGGAACACGTACGCGCCGTCCGGCACGGGCCTGGTCCTGATCGGACGGTGAGCCACCCATTACTCTCCGCCCGCAGGCCCGCGCATCTCAAGTGTGCTGATAATGAGTTCCACATGTCCGCTACTTTTTATGGATTTTTAACAAGGTGAAGTTTCTGTAAGCACCAACATTCACGGACGGTTTTCTTTTGTGGTAGGTTAATATTAAAAGCCGTTGAAGGAAGCTTCTTTATCCATGGGCTAGTTGATTGGAAACCGCACGACCAAAGCGTGCCATAACTAATATGTCGTTAGTCTGATTGGCCGTAACGTAAGCAGTCGGCCAACAGAACCACAGCGGCCAATTTCCCTTAGTTGATTATTGTTAGTTGCCAACACATCAGTCTGTAAGCTTATGACGTCAGCTACAATCTCAAACAATTAATGTTTGCACGTTTGCACTAACCGAAGACGCATAACGGACTAGCTAACGCAAATTATTGAGGAATCGCTGTCGTATATATACTTAAAATACGAGTATCTTACTGTGATAGTTAAAAGGCTTAACATGCCTTTAAAATCGTCTTCAAGATCTTTCCTTGTGGCCGGGATTCATATTCGGTTCATCTTTACTACCTTATAATAATCATGTAAGTAATTAACCCATGGGTCATCTAAAACGGCCCCAAATGCCTACAGAACACCCTAAAGTCTCCAAATCTTAACCATTTACCTTCCAAAAGCGCACATTAATACACTCTTTTCATTACTTTACATCGCGAAAACGTGCCCTCGAATATGGTTAGTTTACCTTTTATAACCTCCCCGGTTTCCTGCGAATTTGACATATTTTCCTTCAAATTACAACCCTTTGCGTAGTTTGTGTCCCCTAAGGAGTGTATTTCGGCCTCCATATTACCTTGAGGCCTGAAAGGTGAGGCCTTTGGTGTAGTAAAGTATTCATCGCAATGATTCTTTGTGGGGAAGTGAAAGAAGTTTTCCGCAAGCATTGTTATGGAGACAGATATAGGCTATTTGCTTCAGGACTTGACTATTTAGGGAACAATAACGTTCCCTAAGTAGGGTGTCATTAGGTTGTTGGGGAGCTTATGAGAGGGGTTAAAAATTTGTTTGAATGGATGGATTTATTTCTTGAGGTAGTCAGATCAATAGTAGGTAGCACTAATTTGATTCGTTTCGCGTGTCAATGGTTAGCTTGTTTTGGCTGAATTCAGGAATATCGTCATAACCATATTCCTAGTTACTAATAACTAGCGTATTTTTAGGGTTCCGTAGTTTTGACAAGGAACCCTTATAGTTTTATCATGTCCGTCTGTCTGTCTGTCCGAGGTTTTGCTAAGAGACCGTTAGTACTAGAAAGCTGAAATTTTGTAGGAGTGTGTATATCAATTACGCCAACAAAGCGGTAAAATAAAATTTTGGAAAATATTTTTTTAGGGTAGCTCCCCTACATGTAAAGTGGGGATGAATATTTTTTTCGTTGTCTACCCCATCGTGTGGGATATCGTTGCTAAAATATTTTTTGCTAAAATTATTTTTCGATTTAATGCTCCATTTACGAAATATTAAACTTTAACGTGCAAATTTATCTCCCCCCTCTAAAAGTTAACTGCTGGCTTGAAATATCTGGAAAAATTGTTGACGATGATAGTGCATTTCATGAACTTTAAAGGAAAATTATAGCGGTTAAGATAACTTTATTAGTTTAGCAGTAATAGTCGTTGAACTTGGGTGTTGGAACATTTTGTACCAAATACAAAATCCTTAGCATTAATCCTTTAAAGTGACAGTTGCTTGTTTATAACGGGTAAAGACTTACATTGAAAAACAAAATATAACATAACGGGCTACTACAGAACCCTAAACTGTGCGTGGCCCGACACGCACTTGGCCGGTTTTTATTTTATTCTAACTAACTGCACCTTAGGCTGTTAGAAGAAGTTACGGGACTGTTGCCATAAGGACCTTGCAAGCAGTAATAAAAAATTTTCATCATCATAAAGGTGAGATCAAAATCTGAGTAGTAGAGTTTCTCTATGTATTTGATGTTGACCACAAAACGCAGCTGACTCTCCACGACCTAAGTAGAAATTAAAAGTAAGTTGACCCAACCGACCCGTACAAAAACTACCCCGAACATTTGGCCTCGTCGGCCCAAGCTTCAGCAATGACCTTCTACACAAACAAAAATTACTCGGTAATGAATCAATCCGTTCCAGGAATTTGTTCGAATTACACGAATATTTTCTACTCGGAAAGTTTATAATAATAATGGCTTTCTGAAAGTTATTAATAATAGAGATGGATTGAGTTGATATACATATACCTAAAAAAATCGTATCTATGCTGAACCTTTGGTGTGGTTAAAGTAGATTTCAAAGCAGGCAAAGCCTGGTGCCTATAAAGTATAGTCGTATAAAAGATAGCAGTTGATAGGTACTTTGACTATCACCAAGGATATTGACAGAGTAGGTAATTTTCTCTCACGAAGCGCCACGCGCGCTTTACTTGTGGTTAACAAGTGTAAAAATACGCTGTGAATGTTTGCGTGAATACGAGTAGCGTCAGCACATGACACACACGCAAACACATACCTACAATTTCGACTTCGCCATTGTCATTGTCGCTTACATAGACATTCACAGCGTGATTGTACTCATGGTGACCACAAGTAAAGCGCGCGTCGCTTAGTGAGATAAAAATACTGTAGTAGTGCTGTGCCGTGTGTTTTTTAGGGTTCCGTACCCACAGGGTAAAAACAGGACCCTATTACTAAGACTTCGCTGTCTGTTCGTCCATCCGTCTATCTGTCACCAGGCTGTATCTCAAGAACCGCGATAGCTAGACAGTTGAAATTTTCCCAAATTATGTATTTCTGTTGCCGCTATAAGAACAAATATTAAAAACAAAACGAAATAAATATTTAAGGGGGGCTCCCATACAACAAACGTTTTTTTTTTTTCGGCGTTTTTGCCCTGTGGTACGGAACCCTTCGTGTACGAGTCCGACTCGCACTTGGCCAGTTTTTCTTTCATCCCATTACTGACGTTAGTCTCTATTTTCTTTTTTCTATAATATTAAAGGAAATAATGGGAACAGTAGGTTTAATAAATAACAAGTAACTGCGTTAGATATCCTCGGCTGGATGTGTCACTGAAATATATGATTCTTTGCCAGACTACACGACATTTCTTCTGTTCTCATGGGGATCAAATGAGAGAAATGTACCGTCTACAAAAATGTCTTCACTTTGAAGACCTTGACATTCGGTTTGATTCTTTGTTCTATTTAGGAAAATGTTGGCCGCCTGAAGCTGTGTCACTTTTTTCAGTGTAACATTACATAACATCACGCCTAATTCCCCGAAAGGGTAGGCAGGGCCGGCAGAGGTGAACTAACAGTAGTTACACCCACATTTCGCCAGTTATTGTTAAAGGGGCGAGCCTTTTTCAGTGAAATATCAAACTAAACTTTGTTTACGAAAGAACACAGATTGCATTATTACACTGGTGTGTTGTCGCCATGACATAAATCACAACTTAATACAGCTATTACCAAATAATTACTTTGTTGTGTAATAAAATCGTGATATTTTCGCGGTAACGACTAGTCAAAAATGTGGTTAATCCATTAGCTGTCCACCAATTACTTAAAACACGAATATGATAAGAGAAAGGAATTCATTAAATACACAATATCATGGTAAACTTTGACCGTAGACATGGATGTTGCATTTTATGGGCACCAGGGGGCGTTCGAATCGTGATCGTAAATTATAAGGTGCAGTATTGGGCAAACCGTAGGTGTAGGGATAAACATGGGGTGACGATGTAAAGCGCGCTGTTCACTGTGCGACTGTTGATGAGGAATAATGTTTACGCAATTTGAAATAGCAGTGTGCACTTTAGCAGCTTTGTTTTTTTTTTGAGTTTTGGTTTTGGTAATGTAAATATTTCTATTGTAGTGCCTAGTAGTGGTTTTATTTATATTATTATATCTGTCAAAAGACATGATAAAGTTATTCAAGGATTGTGGGAAACATAGTTTTTAAATAAACATACTTAGAATCTTAATAAAAAAAATATAGTACCTATAAGAGTAACATTAGTTGCCCACAGTCAATACAAAACTCGACTAGCTTTAATCCGCCTTGCCGCGCCGGACCGCTAACAGGACCCTTTATTAGGGATAAATCAATATTCAGCCCTAAGTTCATAGCGTGACGTGATCGCATTTTGGCGCCGCTCCCGATTCGCCTGCACCACATATACGATATATGCACACATGCGTATAATAAGTACAAACATTATCAGTTTACGTAGCATTTTAATGAATGAAATAAAAAAGCGCGAAACGGCGACAGAAAAAGCGAAAATCTATAAAGTAAGACTGATCTTTCTTTAAAGCCCAGTATTCCAGTATCACTTTATTCTGCCAGTATTTTTAAACGCAGCGTTCTGTTTTACGATAAAGAAAATATTTCCTATGATAGCACTATAGAAGTTGGCATCCTGCGGGGTAGTTGCGTAACACACTATCAGTAGCAATGATAGCACTATAGAAGTTGGCATCCTGCGGGGTAGTTGCGTAACACACTAACAGTAGCAATGATAGCACTATAGAAGTTGGCATCCTGCGGGGTAGTTGCGTAACACACTAACAGTAGCAATGATAGCACTATAGAAGTTGGCATCCTGCGGGGTAGTTGCGTAACACACTAACAGTAGCAATGATAGCACTATAGAAGTTGGCATCCTGCGGGGTAGTTGCGTAACACACTAACAGTAGCAATGATAGCACTATAGAAGTTGGCATCCTGCGGGGTAGTTGCGTAACACACTAACAGTAGCAATGATAGCACTATAGAAGTTGGCATCCTGCGGGGTAGTTGCGTAACACACTATCAGTAGCAATGATAGCACTATAGAAGTTGGCATCCTGCGGGGTAGTTGCGTAACACACTAACAGTAGCAATGATAGCACTATAGAAGTTGGCATCCTGCGGGGTAGTTGCGTAACACACTAACAGTAGCAATGATAGCACTATAGAAGTTGGCATCCTGCGGGGTAGTTGCGTAACACACTATCAGTAGCAATGATAGCACTATAGAAGTTGGCATCCTGCGGGGTAGTTGCGTAACACACTAACAGTAGCAATGATAGCACTATAGAAGTTGGCATCCTGCGGGGTAGTTGCGTAACACACTAACAGTAGCAATGATAGCACTATAGAAGTTGGCATCCTGCGGGGTAGTTGCGTAACACACTAACAGTAGCAATGATAGCACTATAGAAGTTGGCATCCTGCGGGGTAGTTGCGTAACACACTAACAGTAGCAATGATAGCACTATAGAAGTTGGCATCCTGCGGGATAGTTGCGTAACACACTAACAGTAGCAATGATAGCACTATAGAAGTTGGCATCCTGCGGGGTAGTTGCGTAACACACTAACAGTAGCAATGATAGCACTATAGAAGTTGGCATCCTGCGGGGTAGTTGCGTAACACACTAACAGTAGCAATGATAGCACTATAGAAGTTGGCATCCTGCGGGGTAGTTGCGTAACACACTAACAGTAGCAATGATAGCACTATAGAAGTTGGCATCCTGCGGGGTAGTTGCGTAACACACTAACAGTAGCAATGATAGCACTATAGAAGTTGGCATCCTGCGGGGTAGTTGCGTAACACACTAACAGTAGCAATGATAGCACTATAGAAGTTGGCATCCTGCGGGGTAGTTGCGTAACACACTATCAGTAGCAATGATAGCACTATAGAAGTTGGCATCCTGCGGGGTAGTTGCGTAACACACTAACAGTAGCAATGATAGCACTATAGAAGTTGGCATCCTGCGGGGTAGTTGCGTAACACACTAACAGTAGCAATGATAGCACTATAGAAGTTGGCATCCTGCGGGGTAGTTGCGTAACACACTAACAGTAGCAATGATAGCACTATAGAAGTTGGCATCCTGCGGGGTAGTTGCGTAACACACTAACAGTAGCAATGATAGCACTATAGAAGTTGGCATCCTGCGGGGTAGTTGCGTAACACACTAACAGTAGCAATGATAGCACTATAGAAGTTGGCATCCTGCGGGGTAGTTGCGTAACACACTAACAGTAGCAATGATAGCACTATAGAAGTTGGCATCCTGCGGGGTAGTTGCGTAACACACTAACAGTAGCAATGATAGCACTATAGAAGTTGGCATCCTGCGGGGTAGTTGCGTAACACACTAACAGTAGCAATGATAGCACTATAGAAGTTGGCATCCTGCGGGGTAGTTGCGTAACACACTAACAGTAGCAATGATAGCACTATAGAAGTTGGCATCCTGCGGGGTAGTTGCGTAACACACTAACAGTAGCAATGATAGCACTATAGAAGTTGGCATCCTGCGGGGTAGTTGCGTAACACACTAACAGTAGCAATGATAGCACTATAGAAGTTGGCATCCTGCGGGGTAGTTGCGTAACACACTAACAGTAGCAATGATAGCACTATAGAAGTTGGCATCCTGCGGGGTAGTTGCGTAACACACTAACAGTAGCAATGATAGCACTATAGAAGTTGGCATCCTGCGGGGTAGTTGCGTAACACACTATCAGTAGCAATGATAGCACTATAGAAGTTGGCATCCTGCGGGGTAGTTGCGTAACACACTAACAGTAGCAATGATAGCACTATAGAAGTTGGCATCCTGCGGGGTAGTTGCGTAACACACTAACAGTAGCAATGATAGCACTATAGAAGTTGGCATCCTGCGGGGTAGTTGCGTAACACACTAACAGTAGCAATGATAGCACTATAGAAGTTGGCATCCTGCGGGGTAGTTGCGTAACACACTAACAGTAGCAATGATAGCACTATAGAAGTTGGCATCCTGCGGGGTAGTTGCGTAACACACTAACAGTAGCAATGATAGCACTATAGAAGTTGGCATCCTGCGGGGTAGTTGCGTAACACACTAACAGTAGCAATGATAGCACTATAGAAGTTGGCATCCTGCGGGGTAGTTGCGTAACACACTAACAGTAGCAATGATAGCACTATAGAAGTTGGCATCCTGCGGGGTAGTTGCGTAAC
This sequence comes from Oligia fasciuncula, assembly GCA_963082905.1. NCBI lineage: Eukaryota > Metazoa > Arthropoda > Insecta > Lepidoptera > Noctuidae > Oligia > Oligia fasciuncula. The sequence goes on from OY720397.1 coordinate 19,372,687, forward strand.
ACACTAACAGTAGCAATGATAGCACTATAGAAGTTGGCATCCTGCGGGGTAGTTGCGTAACACACTAACAGTAGCAATGATAGCACTATAGAAGTTGGCATCCTGCGGGGTAGTTGCGTAACACACTAACAGTAGCAATGATAGCACTATAGAAGTTGGCATCCTGCGGGGTAGTTGCGTAACACACTAACAGTAGCAATGATAGCACTATAGAAGTTGGCATCCTGCGGGGTAGTTGCGTAACACACTAACAGTAGCAATGATAGCACTATAGAAGTTGGCATCCTGCGGGGTAGTTGCGTAACACACTAACAGTAGCAATGATAGCACTATAGAAGTTGGCATCCTGCGGGGTAGTTGCGTAACACACTAACAGTAGCAATGATAGCACTATAGAAGTTGGCATCCTGCGGGGTAGTTGCGTAACACACTAACAGTAGCAATGATAGCACTATAGAAGTTGGCATCCTGCGGGGTAGTTGCGTAACACACTAACAGTAGCAATGATAGCACTATAGAAGTTGGCATCCTGCGGGGTAGTTGCGTAACACACTAACAGTAGCAATGATAGCACTATAGAAGTTGGCATCCTGCGGGGTAGTTGCGTAACACACTAACAGTAGCAATGATAGCACTATAGAAGTTGGCATCCTGCGGGGTAGTTGCGTAACACACTAACAGTAGCAATGATAGCACTATAGAAGTTGGCATCCTGCGGGGTAGTTGCGTAACACACTAACAGTAGCAATGATAGCACTATAGAAGTTGGCATCCTGCGGGGTAGTTGCGTAACACACTAACAGTAGCAATGATAGCACTATAGAAGTTGGCATCCTGCGGGGTAGTTGCGTAACACACTAACAGTAGCAATGATAGCACTATAGAAGTTGGCATCCTGCGGGGTAGTTGCGTAACACACTAACAGTAGCAATGATAGCACTATAGAAGTTGGCATCCTGCGGGGTAGTTGCGTAACACACTAACAGTAGCAATGATAGCACTATAGAAGTTGGCATCCTGCGGGGTAGTTGCGTAACACACTAACAGTAGCAATGATAGCACTATAGAAGTTGGCATCCTGCGGGGTAGTTGCGTAACACACTATCAGTAGCAATGATAGCACTATAGAAGTTGGCATCCTGCGGGGTAGTTGCGTAACACACTAACAGTAGCAATGATAGCACTATAGAAGTTGGCATCCTGCGGGGTAGTTGCGTAACACACTAACAGTAGCAATGATAGCACTATAGAAGTTGGCATCCTGCGGGGTAGTTGCGTAACACACTAACAGTAGCAATGATAGCACTATAGAAGTTGGCATCCTGCGGGGTAGTTGCGTAACACACTAACAGTAGCAATGATAGCACTATAGAAGTTGGCATCCTGCGGGGTAGTTGCGTAACACACTAACAGTAGCAATGATAGCACTATAGAAGTTGGCATCCTGCGGGGTAGTTGCGTAACACACTAACAGTAGCAATGATAGCACTATAGAAGTTGGCATCCTGCGGGGTAGTTGCGTAACACACTATCAGTAGCAATGATAGCACTATAGAAGTTGGCATCCTGCGGGGTAGTTGCGTAACACACTATCAGTAGCAATGGCTTTCATTGTGACAGTTCAACAACATTCATTGCGTTGTTTACGTTGCTGTGCAGGCAATTTTTTCGAACATATAAACCAATTGATTAGCAATATCCTTCAAAATGATTCGAATTGATTGATAGTGTATTCTGCAATTAAGGTGCTGACCGGCGACCTCTCGCATCCGGCCCTGGTGCAAGCTATGGTCCGGGGCGAGAGGGAGTGGGAGGCAGTCACCTCCTTCTGCGAAGCAGTCATGCTAGCGAAGGAGGTGGCGGGACGGCTCAGGGAGAGAGCCTCCCGTCCCAGCCGCCGCGGGAGACGCTCCGGGCGTCGTCGGGAGCCGCGCGACGACTCCCGGCCACCGTAGGCGCGGGCCTGCGGGCGGAGAGTAATGGGTAGCTCACCGTCCGATCAGGACCAGGCCCGTGCCGGACGGCGCGTACGTGTTCCACGCGCGCCTCAAAGAGATGTCAGCATCGAGGAGAAGCCCCATAGGGCCGAAGCCTGCCGGGTCAGCGGGATTGTCCGAAAGGGTTACCGCTGGCCCGGAACATAAAGGGCTAAGGAAGGAACACGGGTGGGTTTTAGTCAGTAAGAGTCTGACACTCCCTTCCGCTCCACCCAGAGCGGGAGGGGTCATTTGATGATTTCCCATCCGCAAAAAAAAAAAAAAAAAAAAGGTGCTGACATCAGTTACACACATCCATGCATTGTGAGGATTTACGAAGATGGTTCGCACACATGCACACTCTTAAGTATACAGTAACAACGCCATGCTACTCGTATACAAGCGGCCATTTGCATTGTTTAGTTAGGGGTGATGTTATTTTTTTAATCGATTGCGGTAGGTCAGCGCTCTATTGATCCGGCCACGTTACTGCTGAATAATTAAGTTTTGGTCAACAATGGCAAACTGAATTGTGTTCTGAAGGTTGTTGTTACTTGACAAAGCTTTGTTCAAGTTATAATTAGATTGCTTTGGCGTAGTATTAGAATAGCAATTGGGATATTAGGGATTGTTCTTGAATTTAGATAAGTTTGCTCTGTGGTTTTATTAATATTGTTACAAATTGCTGACTTCTCTTATAAAATTTAAGAGAAGCAGAATAATTCAGAATTGTTAAAAGGTAATAAAAAATCCAAACTTATTTAATTTAGAACTTCTAAAAGTTAAACGAGTCCTAAAAGTTATAATAAACTGAATTGCTACAACCCTACTTTGACAAATACGTCTGTCAAAAAATCATCAGGTACAAATTGGACTCCAATTCTCTTGACAAAGCGCCGTAATAACTCAAATTCATAAAACTGTGACTTCTCGTTACTTGTACTTCGTCTGGGCTCACCCTCACAACCAAGGGCTCCCCTCGTAGGGCTGTCGCGTGACAAATGCATTTTATTTAATGTGGACAAGATTACAACTAATTTCGTAGCGTGTTTTACAGAAATAAATGTGGGATTGCTATATCTGTTCCGGTTTTTTTTTAAATAATGTTTGTTGTGTTTTTGAAGTGAGAACTTCTTCAGGCGCAACTTGTGCTATTTTTGAACAGTGAGCGAAACTGAACTGTCACGCTCTGGTCGGTGACGTTGAATCTGTAGGTATCCTAATTGCGTAAATCTGTACACTATCAATCATAATTAGAATCATTTTGCAAAACATTTCTGATCCTTTCGTTTATCCATATCGTGTGATCATAAGCACACAACCTTTTTTATATTGGTGTTGAATGATTGGGATAATTATGAAAGTGCACTGGAAACTTTTAGCGATTCCAGTGTAAATAATCTTTTTGTGAACAGCATCATACTTTGCACGCGACTTTAGGCGACCTTGGACAGAAAATTTTGGCACTGGGTAGGATGCAGTAGTCATAACGCGGTTTTTTCTTATTAGACTGCAATTGATCTAAAGTTCCAAGTCTTGGTTTCAGACTAACCGGTAAGTTAGACTAAGAACCGAGTCGAACATAGTTGCAAGAAAACTAGGCTAATTAGGTACGAGTTCACGCTAGCCCAGTAATCTTTCTTTAAACCAGTATTAAGTTTCTTGTAACTTATATTGCCAACTATTCAATACAGTAAACTTTTCTTCTATAAAAGTAAATGGTAGGATGTTAAAACTAAAGTTTGCGTTACGTTTGTGGAGTCAACGCGAACTGCCCGAGCGCCCGCGCCGGCGTGTTGCCACTTTTAACTTTAACTTATACTCCGAACAAACAAGTTTTTCCTTGTTCTCGTTTGACTTGTTTCATATTACTTTCTTTGCGCTAGTTTCTATATTTCGATGCTTGACTACACGTTTTGGTCAATATTTTTCCTTTTCAGTTGTTGGTATGGAAATAAGTAGAAACCTACTGTTTTGTTAAAATGATTCTACGTATGAATTGTTACATTTTAATGAAATATCGCAATTATGTCAAAATACTTGTAAAAAATTACTTAATGTACTTAGGTACCTAATATAAATGTACATGGCTAACTTATGGTTTTTTTTAATTTTCAGATCAAAGAAAAAACTTTCCCGTAAGTACACGAAACCTAATTAAAAGACCGCCTAGTAACAATGTTGTGCCAGCCCTGAAACCGGCGCCTTTATAATTTGCGCGCAACACCACTCCAGCAAAGGGTTGTCAAACATTCTCAACTTCATTATAAACGGCGAGAGCCCCCTAACGGCCGTCGCGCGAATTAAACAGCAAAGAAAATGATGGACGTTTGTGACGGTAGCTATCGTAAAATTTCTAATGTTACGGTTTTCAAATAAGGGGTGCGCTACGTGTACTCTAAGGACATGATATAATCTAACTAGAAAGAATCTGTTTTTTTTTTGATCCCAGCTAATTCCTTTGTTGAAAATAAAACTACCTATTCCAAACACAGACACTATCCCATACCCATTGGAATTAGATACTTATTAGTCGCGCAGTACCTATTGTAAAACTAAACAAGCCGAACGGACAATAAACGACCATTTGGGCATTAAATAAACTGTGCTAATCAGGTTTCGAGCCCTAAATAAATCTATTCGACCGATTCTATTCCATATTATTTTAACGCACGCATAAATGCCTACCCTTTAACTTGTTTGTCTAACAGCGGTCATTCACCTGTTAATCCAACCGGGATTAGGTACTAGCAGATGATATTTTCTCTGCTCAGTGCTCTTTACCCATATTATATTCAGTGTGTTCTCAGATCAAAAAACCTTTATGACGGAATCTTCGGCGGTATTTTATCTGAAATCATAAACCTTCCTTGTTTATCGTCGCCATGAATCCCTAATAAACGAATGTTTATGCACAGATCGTATGTAATTCGATTTTGATGGTGATAGCAATGTTTTCATACCGCACATTGCCGCGGCTCGGCGGTTTGTGTGTCGTAAAATTTTGTGGTTGATTGCCACGACAGGTGGAACGGGAATTACAAAATAAACACATCACGAATCCGTCCCGCGCTTAGGTACCTATATCCCGGGATTTTAGTCACGTATTCCCAAGTATACGCATCATTCTGTATAAAACCACATTTTTATGTAAAGAGCTGTCATAACCGTGTATAGTAATCAGGGCGTTTCGAATTCGTTGCGCGATATATTATATCGCACGCAGTCGTTGCGGGGGTGCCTTTATCGTTGCACACTTCTCTTCATCTTTATTACGAATTTATTACTCACCCCTAAGAAATAATGCGAATATTTATAGCTCTTGTATTAATGAATTCTCCTTAAAATTTTTCCATTACAATTCCATATTTTCTCTGAAACACAATTTAGCCCCAAAATAAAAACGCCTGCATAAACAATGAGAGCAAAATGTTTTATTCGCTTAAAGTTAACTTTCTGTTGTTTTTTTGTCAGGCGCTTCCAAATGAACTAACAAAACGGAACGATAAATTGTCGAACAAAGACTCGACTTCATTGGTTCCAAATCGTTCTAGTCGTAATATGTTGAGATGTTCCCGACAGACGTTCGTTCCATTTACTTTGTGTTCTCTTTGAACAGCGTTCTTTGAAGACGAAGTAGAGTTAATTCAAAATGTAGGTCTACACCAAGTGGCCGTATTTTACCGGACACACCTTGCTCAAGTGATCGATATTGCTGATTTGGGAGGCAGTAAAGAAAACGTTCTACGCGTGCGAAATTGAGACAGATTTGACGTATGGATCGGTTCGCATGAACTGCTTCCACTTTGAGTCGTTAGTAGAAAAATGGCAGTCGTTTTTTTTTTGTAAAAGTTACTTGTGTCGTATTAAATGAGCGTGGAGTTTTTATTTGGCTCCACGAAGGCAGGTTGACTTATTATTCAGTAGGACTGTTACGGTTGTAGATTTTAAGCAATACGTATACAAGCTTCTCGAAACTCATTACCTACTGGATACATCGTTACAAAGGAAATTGCACAAATAATGAGGAATTTTTCATACGTTACATAATGAAGCTATGTCACTGCCATAAAAAATATGGTAAGACATGATTAAAGAATGAAAAGTCAGAACCTTGAATGTGACTCCCATTTTTCTTTTTAGAATTTTCACCCTCCCACAATTTCGCGGAATTTCTTTATACGTTTGTCACACAATAAGGATTACGCGATGGTTTAATTGCTCCCAGTGGATTTGAGGTAAGGGTAGAGCCAGAAAGTCAGCAAGGGTAGACGAAGTAATTAAAGAAGGCGGGAGTAAAGAGGGCAAGGGTAAGAGTCAATCTGAGATATTTTCTTACAAAAAAACGATAATGGATATTGTAAATATAAATATTTCTTGACGATTTTCTAAATACGCTATCACCGAGTAAGTAACTAAGTACCTACGTACGATTTCTTAAAATATAAAAGGATAGTTTTTATTACTATATAGTTTCGATCCCGTGGGAATATCGGGATAAAAACTATCCTATGTCCTTTCCCGGGACTCAAACTATCTCTATACCAAATTTCATCTAAATCTGTTCAACGGTTTACGCGTGATTGAGTAATAAACATCCAAACATCTTCACAAACTTTCACATTTATAATATTAGTAGGATAGCTGGGAAGTAGGATTAATATGAATCTTGACACAAAAAAATACCCGATGTCAAAGCAAACCCGAAATGCATAGGCATTTATTTATAAGACGATTCTTTGAGTTAGTGTAGTGTAAAATGTGTAGAAATAATAGTGACGGTGACACACATAATTATAGCAGCTGAACAGTATTTATATCATTATATCAGACTCTATGAAAGTGGAAAGGACTTGTGTAAATTACAATTAACACAATTTTTTTTTTTTAATAATTATCACTTTTATGAAATTAAGATAGATTAAAATTGCTTATTAGTCATAAAGGCTAGAGTGTAATTAATTCATTATTAAGAACTTGGTTCTTTTTAATAGAGGATAAACAATAATAATTTCAGGGGCGTTCAAGGATTAGATTAACACCATTGTAATCGCTTTCTTGTCCGTAGATTTTATAACCGTTCCTTATACCATAAAGTTTTCTAGGAAGTTTCGTGAATGCCCACCGGATCGCGTGACGAGTTGGAATGACGGAGCGGTTTGTGTGCTCGTCCTTATAATTCATTGCCATGTGGCATGTTCGGCCATGTTTGTTGTTTTGCTCAACAGACAAATAAGCTACGGAATGAATTGCAGTGGAACGACTGGCTGAAACTTTCAGGTGATTTCATGGTCTTTTTATTGGGTAAGTTTCGAGGATTGTGGATAAAGATTGTGTTTCCAATCTTTAAAGTTTAAAGGTGATGTCGTTTAGCCAGGCGAGGTGTCTGCGCTTTTTATTTAGTTTTCAAGACCTAGGTATGACCGGCGTCGTGTTGCCGTAGTTTAATCTTTTTAGAGGGAACATTTCCACCCTTTAAAGGTGGTGGTGGAGTCTTTAAGATAGTGTTGTCCTTCCTGTCGTTATGACGAAGAATTGTTGAAAGGTCGTTGACTTGCATATTGCGTTTTATTCTTTAGCGTTAAAGATTTCAACCTTAGGTTTATGCTACTTGGTTTAAACTGCTAATAAGGCCGGGTTTTTTTTCCAACTAAAGCTTACCTGGCGTAGCTGTTAAATGGCTAATTAGCCTTTATTTATACGGGTTGTTATGTTATTTCTGCATGCATGCAACTTAGAAATGCATTTAGAAGCACTTGGTAGATGTATATAAACATGACCTATAATTGCGGTCATTTGTGAGTTCCCCAACAGTGTTGGAGGTTTATAATGTTGTTAGAATTATAAGTGAAGGTTGATACAGCGAACAGTCATAAACAGGACTTTCAAAATGGCGCAACACGCGACCGTATAGCGCTTTGTGTTCATAATATTTTCATAACTGAAAATTTACTAAGTATGAACTTAATTAAAGTTTCTGAATGAAAAATGTTGTTTGGCAAAGTGTACGTGGTTTAAAGAGCAGTAAATCATTAACTAGGATTTAGTTAATTTATTAGCCATCCAGCAACATTTAGAAGTATGTACCTACATACATAAGTATATTCTCATATTGTATGATTAGAGAATTGTTTACGCAACAAAATGGTTTCGCCAATCAAATACCTAAAACTGTTACGAGGTCAGTATTCGGATCATAGAGAAGTATTTTTATAATAAAATAAAATTAGTGGTGTGGTTTGAATTTAATTCGCTTAGATGACGAGTCCATCCAGTTCCATGACACCAATGATGCTGTCTGGGGGCCTAAAAAGGCCACTTTGGCAGAATCATAAACGTATTTTGCTTTTTTTCGTTGCAAGAGATTGGGATTGGATTTGGATTGGTATTTAAGCACAGACAAAAAAAAATAACTGAAAAATCCTTCACCAATGGGATTTGATACGATTAACTTAACAGTTAACTGTCTATTATGATTTATAATGATTTGATGAATTCCTTTTATGATTCTGCAAAAGTGGCCTTTTTAGGCCCCCTGGTCTGAAAAAGCCATTAATTATATATTGCTTACATAACTTTACAACTTATGAAAATGACGTAGTTTAAGTTCAAGGCCAAAGTATTTTATCTAAATTGGATTTCACTGACAGCAACGCAAGGTCATAAAGTTTCGTTTCGGATGAAATTGTCTAAAATCATGTACTTACATTTGGATTAAACAAATTAAAGCCTATGTAAAACCTTTTAGTTTTTAAATTTAAAATATTTTAATTTACATAAACCTGCCTGGGCACCTACTTATGAAACGTCAGAAGCCAAGAGCACTATTCCAATAGGTCGTTTCCTATGGAAAACGGCCGGCAAGAAACTTCACGGACGGACTCCTTTTTAGGGTTCCGTACCCAAAGGGTAAAAACGGGACCCTATTACTAAGACTTCGCTGTCTGTCCGTCCGTCTGTCTCTCACCAGGCTGTATCTCAAGAACCGCGATAGGTAGAACAGTTGAAATTTTCACAAATTATGTCTTTCTGTTGCCGCTATAACAACAAATACTAAAAACAAAATAAAATAAATATTTAAGGGGGCTCCCATACAAAAACGCCATTTTTTTCGGCGTTTTTGCCTTGTGGTACGGAACCCTTCGTGTGCGAGTCCGACTTGCACTTGGCCAGTTTAAAAAAAACGTCTTAACTTGGTAAGGGTAAGCTCGCTTAGCGTCGAACTGGCGAATCAATACGCAAGTTGACTGTAACTGTAAGGTTTCAGCTTATCGGTTTATTAGCGACCTTACGTGCGTGTGGCTCGTTGACACCTTCTCGTAGGGAGGTACTAAATATTTTTCTGCCGGTATAAAGCCCTAACTACATCCGAGTTGATTTTGAGTAAATAAGGTAGCTATTGTCTGAGGACAAGTTTCAAGCTCGGTCGATAGTCACTTTAATAGTTACGTATGTATCTGTGGCTACCAAAGAGAATAATCGTCGTTGGTGGCTACGAACGAAATATGACTTTATAGTCTAGACAGAAAGATAGAAAATGCCATGCTGACCTGCACATATATTTAATTTATTTTCGATAAAAATGTTAGGTACTAAGTCTTTTCGCCCAATGAAAGTATTTGTTTGTTAGGCTACCTTCATGAACTGGCAACTTCTGTTAGATACCTACTAGTTTCTGTGACGGTGTTGATTGAACGCTTGCCTCTGCTAAGTTAATCAAAGAAATTGTCTGGTCACGGTCAAAATATTTATGCGGCCTTGTGTTGTCAGTTTTCATAAAGCATGAAGTAAAGCGGACAAAACGGACTCGAACATGCTCAGACAATGCAAGGTTAAACCATAATGCTAGGACAAGTTCAACTTATACTACTGGTCTTACCTAGGCAAGAACAGGGGTAGGTATTGTGGAGATTGTTATCACTTCGAAATTTGAGGTCTTAATAAAAAAAAGTCGCTTGAAAATACTTTTTTAAATATTTCTTATTTTCTAACAAAATCCCCTTTAGTCGAAATGTCCGGGCAGGGGGTCAAAAGTCGGACACTAACTACGTGGTACAGACGCCAGCACATCAAGCTACCCGAAACTGTTAAATTTTTCCAATCAACTTGTAATCTTATTTAGCGACAAAGTTGAATATATAATAAAGAAATTTGACAAATTGTGGTAGCTTGATGTGCTGGCGTCTGTACTTACTAGCATTTCTGACTATTCTACTAATTAGCAGTTGCCACCATGTATCGGCAGCCTTATCCAATGTTGTTTGGTGTTTGAACCAGTTACGTGCACCGTCTACATTTTGTTTCGTTTAATAACATCGAGCTCGGGGTAAATACACCATAGTATCGATTAGCAGCACCGGCATCGGTACAGAAATAATACATAACCTCAATGTGTACATAAAATGTTACTACTCAATAACTTCTATATTGTATGAACTTCCATGTTCTGAGCCTTACGTGTTAGAATATTGAAGTATTTGGAAACTACGACCGGCAGCCGACGACACTTGGGAGCGTAATATGTAACGTTAGGCAGTGTGACGAAGAGAGGAATAGAATAGAGGTATCGTATTACCCAGTAACTGGGTTGTGGAGGTCAGATAGGCAGTCGCTCGATGTAAAATACTGGAATTTAGCTACATCCGGTTAGACTGGAAGCCGACCCCAACATAGTTGGGAAAAGGCTAGGCAGGTGATGAGGCAGTGTGACGAAGATGGTAGGTACGTCTTCTAGAATCCCCATGAACCTGCAGGGTATTTGCGTAACACACTATCAGTAGCAATCGGTTTCATTTTGACAGTTCAACAACATTCATTGCGTTATGTGCGTTGTTGAGCGGACACATTTTTCGAACATATGGAGCAAGGGATTAGAAATATGCTTCAAAATTATTCAAATTGAGAGTAGGTAATAGTGTCAAATCGCTTATTGTTCTGTCAAATGCAGGCAGCATTTGATTTGAATTATCAATCATTGTCAATAGTGCCTGTAATTCGCAGCCAGGAGCAATTCTGCCAAGATTGGACTTTTATCAAAAAGTAGATAAAATGGTATCATCTAGTTTATTTCAAGGTAATTAATTGCATGGTTTATAGATATTTTTATAACAAATACCAACTAGTAACTACACATTTTTAACAACTTTACCCGTGTATATCGAATGTGGATCCACGTAAGACATAATGGCTTTTTAATTGTTTCTTTAAATACGACATTCGGTAAAAAGACGTACCTACATACATAAATGAAGCGTTATTAAGACTTCAACATTGAAAAATAGTCATGCCAGCCGATCTATCGCATCGTTAGGATACAACGGACGTGTTTCATTTCAAGCAATTTAGCAGCAGAGAAATAACTTTTCACCCCTCGTCACATGTTTGTGTTTCATTATTATTGGAGAGAAGCTTAAATGTTTCATTTCCCCGCCCATACATACGTAGACATACAAAATAGGTGCTAGGTATAACATAATTCTGGGTGCCAATGATGTGAACGTCATTAATCACAGGGATGCTCTCATTCATCATGTTGCCACTTTAGTATTTACATATTTTTTGAAGCTATATTTTTTGAAATTTCAGCTTTTTTTATTAGTGTGAAGTGATGTGACAGTTTTCGTGTTAACGTTGTGGGCATGTGGCTAGTAATTTGTCATTCGTTTTTGTTGCAATTTGTTATTCATCTCATCATCATCATCTGCCTAGCCTTTTTTCAACGGTGTTGGTGTCGGCTTCCAGCCTAACTGGATGCAGCTGAATACCAGTATTTTACATGGAACAACTGCTTATCTGACCTCCACAACCCAGTTATTCGGTAATACAACGAATAACTGTCATATATATGTTATGTTCCATATGTTCGAAAAATGTGTCCGCTCAACAACGCACATAACGCAATGAATGTTGTTGAACTGTCAAATATCCACGAATGACAGCCGGAACCAACGGCTTAACGTGCTTTCCGAGGCACGGAGGGGTCTTGGTATGTAAAGATGGTCCATGGACCCCATCCACAGGCCAAGCGCGGCAAGCGTAGCTTAACCTGATCGACCGAACCGTGCGGCTGTTAATACTTACCCACAGGCCCCTCCTTTTATTGTGTGTGCATTATGCATGGTTTTGGACTCAATAGAGTCGTGACAACAACAACGCGACGTTCGCTGAAAGGCTGCCATGACAGCAATGTTGTGTGGTTGCTTTATCGTGTTAACATATAAAATATTCATCCATTTTCAAACTATCTCGATTCAAATTATATTCAAATTATCTCGATTACTTTACATAATTCGAGTACGGCGATCATCGATACCTACCTGAACCCAGCAGTATTGGTATTAGTTTCTAGCCTAACCAGATGCGGCTAAATATTAGTATTTCCCATACCCTTCCAAACCCAATTACTGCGGAATGTCGATATCTTTTGTTAAGGCCGAACGTCAGGATTAGTATTACAGAAAGGTATATAGTACGACACAACTTGAAAGTTTTATTTTAATGTAAATAAACGACCAAAACAAGTAAAAGAAACCGTTTACTTTCACCCCACACACAAATCATTAATCGCTTGTGCCTGGGCTGGCACCTCTTCCATAATCATTCAGACAGGTGATGTGCAGGTCCAGTTAAGGTGACTATTAACAGTTAGTGTGAATCTTCACTTAACATCAAACATTGACCTGTCATACGACTGCATAGTAACCCGAGTTCGTTTTAAACTTAAATCACACTAGTTTAAAAGTGATCGTTTATGAAGAATTTAGCTTCTGAAACTTCTAAGAAGCGTCGTACTGTACCTACCAGACACATAGAAACGTAGAATGACGTGGTAACTGCTATCGATTCCGATGAACTTACTGAACTTAACTTGTTGACTGTTTCATGGAAACTTGAACTAGAACGCTGTAGTTGAGTTTATGAGTTGTGCATGAGATAGCCTGTGATCCTGCAGAGGATATACCATCTAGCTGGGAACTAGTAACGCTATAACGTTGAAAGCTATTACCATTAAAACAACAAGGGTTGTTAGGAAAGTTTTTGATCAGTATTCGATAACGCGCTCCGGTGGGAAGTAAAATATGACTTTAAGAGTAAGACTTTTCAGATTTTGTCACGGTTTAGCTACCCGTTCTCATTTATTACACAAGATATTCATGTAGATACCTGTCGTAGGTCATGAATTCGAACCCAGGTACCTACGCACTTTAGTTTGTGCAATTTATTTATTTCATCACCACAGCCTGCAATAGGGTGAAGGAAAAAATCGCGAGAAAACTGGCTTGCCCTAAAACCAAAAATTCAAACAAATTTAACATCCACTAACCCAGACTGGGCCCGCGTGGTGAATTATGCCCCACTTTCTCTCACAGAGAGGAGGCCTGTATCCCAGCAGTGGGAACGCCATAGGTTGATTTTGCTCGTTAATTTTAGAGTTATAAAAAGGCACAAGAACTTCTAAATTGTTTTCTATTCCATGAAAAACTGAATAGAATAATGTATGTACTTAAGCATCGTCTTCTTTAATAGATAACAATCTAAACCAACTGGAATGGAAAATGGCGGAAATAGACTATTACTGTGTTCCATGCGGATGCACTTACCCTTGAGTTAAACTTTTACTATTGGAGCACGCCTTTATTCTATGAATATTATTATGCTTAGGGTATATTACAAAGTTACCTATATTCTTATTTACTTAAAAATATAAACTAGGATCTACAGATAAGTAAGTCATCGTTGTTTCAGAAGAAAGAATTCTATGAATTTTATCATACAAGTGCTTCTAAACTGCCCGGTGGTCGCCACGTACAGAGCAAAGTACTTCGATAACCCAAGTACCCTCCGTGATGAGACATACTGACCGTCTCATCACGGAAGGCCAGCAACGCTTTGATGTTACTACATCAAAGCGTTGCTGGCCTTCCTTGAGGAGCTGGGGTGGACCAAATAATTGGTTTTCCCACCCGTACTCAAAATACGCGCATTAACGTGGAGTTGCGGCACCAGCCCGTATTACCTATTTTAACATGCATGATATCTATTTTCGTATTTATTTTGAATGTTGTTTATATATACTAGGAAATACTGATTACTCGTCGTCATTTCAGCGGAAAGTATATTTAAAGACACAACACAATGCATGGTAATACAAACAAGAGCGTCAATAGCTGCAGGCTCTGGTTAGACAGTTAGGTCAAGGGCTTGATGCAAAAAGTGGTAATCCTGGACACAATACACTTGTGAGGAGGTTCTGCACTCTACATAATAGTTCTACTAGCTTGAACACTGTTCTAGAAGCCGGTGGTCAGGATATAACATGAACCTGCGTTGAATGGCACAAGAATGTGCAGTTGATAAAGATAACTGACTAATGGTGCAGCGACATTTCAATATTCTATATCATGAAGGAAGTCAACTTTGAAAACAGAGTGAAACTAGGTGCATCTCGGAAGAGCTTTCATCGCACAAAAGAGATGTTTACGTGCGATTTGTAATGTAGGTCCACTTACATCCTGTAAACCACTATTTAAGAAACTTAGAATTACATTACATTAACTGGTATTTATATTGAGGAAATATGTAAGTTTACCAAATCTCATCCTGAGATGTTTGAAAAACTGGGAGATACAATGTAAGTTCAAAACTAGATACACTAATAGATTAATTATTTACGCAAAATACGCGCATTGTCGTGGAGTTGCGGAAACCAGCCCGTATTACCTATTACCTAGATTAATTATTCCTGGAACGAAAACGGAGCTGTGTAGGCGAAGTTGCTATCCTATGTGCGCTCAGATTTATAACGAGATTCCTAACTAAATTAAAGAACTTCCAATGGTCCGCTTCAGAAGGGCATTAAACAGTCCCTTCTATACTATACAAGATTTCCTTCAGCTTAAATTTAATTGATCTAATTGTACCTATACAAAAAAAAAATGTCATTATGTTATGATTGAATATGTTAAGCTACTATTATACTACCATTGAAAGAACTTTTGTAACCATATTTATCTGCAAATAAATCTTTGACTTTGAAATCCTCAGTAGGTAGATTAATAAATAGGTATTTCTCTAATAAGGCTGTTTACCTTCAAGATAGGTCATGTGTATAGTAATGGGTTTACCACAATGTGGGAACACGGTCTGATTAGATTCACGAGCCCTCCTTCGTTGGGTTAGGTATTGTGTTATTATATTGTATCGGGATTTGATTATTCATATATATTATCTAAAAATCGATTATGGAATAATTTACCTATTGTGTTCACTGAGCTGTAAACTGTTGATCATTTCTCTCAGGTTACATAAGAACTTAGATTGATGCGTTAGTAATGAAAAACCTCAAAGTGAATGTAAATATCTTTCTGTAATACGCTGTTCTATTCTGTAAGTTTGATTCTTTGTTTTTCATAGCTTAGCATAAGGGTCCTTATTTAATGGTGGAAGCCTTTGCAAAGTCGAACGTCTGCAGTATCCTTTCAGTAAATTCCACATGCGTAAACTTTGCTTTTAATTAAGAGAGGATTACTTATCTTAAGGCAACGTTTATAAGTAGAATTATCTGATAATTGAGGCGGTTCCTGATCATTCATAAATAATCCTTAGCAAGAACGTGCACGATTAAGACACTCGTAACGACACGCGTAACATACGTTCCAAATGTGACTACATACAGTAAGACAGAAATCATTGAAACAGCAATTTGGGTGGACATTTCCTGAATTTATTGGGCTTTACATCCCTTCCCTGTATACGGGGATGTAGAGAAGCAAAGCTCGACAATCCACATACAAGTTCGCTGGCAATGCAGTGACGCTGCCAATCAGCGGCAGTCCACTGATTTATCCGTGACAGGCGTGCTGCGAACCACAAGTCATGATGTTATTTATAGCTCGATCCCTGAATTTGAAGTTAGTGAAGTTAGTAGACAATCATTTGTACGGAGGGTTTATAGTGAAGGTAATAAAGAGTAAAGGGTTATTGCTACTATTGATTAATCCTGTGGATTCGCTAGAAGATGGATATAAGATTATTTGAGGGCAAAAATCCTTAGGACTGTCCAGAAACTTTTATGTTTTTGAAAATTGTTAAAACAGGAATAGTAGATAATCTTTGTAAAGTATCGCTTATCTGACTAAAAATTATAAGGTTATGAGGATGTAGTTTTGATTAGCTGTACCTTATACAAAAATAAATAAATCAAATTGAAGTAACGGAGTCCAGAGCCTTTTATAAAGGTTGGGTCACATGTTTTGGGAGTTCATCCATTATACTCCATCTACATTTCTCATGAAAGCAGTTCCTCCATAGATTATAGTTACGAATTCGTACACATTTCTCAGCCCATTCAAGTTTCCCGAATGGAGTATTTTGTATAGAATAGGAAGGAACTATTATAGGTATGACGAAGACGAAGAGGTCGTCCTAACAATACTTACTGATTGTTAATATTATAATAGGGGACATCATTTATATGAATATATGTTGTAAGTAAACCTGAGTTGAGATGGATGGCCACTAAACGGATAGGAGATTAGGCTAGATTTTTTGCTGAATAAGTCTACAATAAAGTGGACGAATACGGTATCTTAATGTTCTTGCAGCTGGACTAGTAATGTGTTTGTGTATTATATGTTGTTTGTAATAGATCTTCGTAAGTCCTAATGTCTTTTTGAGAGGTTTGGGGCAACGTCTTTATGGTTTAATACCTGAGGCAACGTCGTAACAAGAATGTTGTGGGGCTCAACAGTTTAATTCGGGTGGTAAGAACTTTCGCGTAGTAGGTGTAAGTATTCTATTATGTATCTTATTTGCATATTCGTTTTGTAAATTCAATCGTAATCTTTAAACTGATGTCCTTGTGGTTTAAGGCTGATCCTATCGCTACTGATGGTAGCCTGTATAATCATAACTGCCAGTATAGTATAATCATACAGATCGCTACTGATATAGATTATTGGGACGTTAAAACCAGCGATAGATAGATTTTTCTACCTCCAGTATGCCAAAACTGGTGATAGATCTGGTTCCTAATAACCAGATCTATCACCAGTTTTTAGGAACCAGTTCGGTCGTTGTTCTATCAGGTAGTTATACCTAGGTATAGAATACTCTTTATTATTTACACCATAAATATTACAGATATAAATGTAGAAATTTTACAAGAGGTAACAGAGGTATACCTATAGAGGTATGAGGAATAGGGTGTAAAGTTCACTCATACTCTACAGAAAAGGGAGGATCCTCCGACCAGACGGGTGTTGTGTCTGGCGGGCAACTGCACGATGATTCATGTCGGGCCGTTGTATCTATGCTAGTTGCGCGGTAAACTCTGAAAATACTTTTAGGTAGTCGCAGAGTATTTGGTTTATATGAAAGTTATATTTTGTCGAAGATCTCCCGCTAACTATAATCATTTTGAAATCAGACCATTTATTATTTCAAACTCAAGTAAATAATTTAATTTTCTTTCACGTTGCGCGGGCGACATTGAAAATGGATAGCTGGAATTAAACAAATTAATTGACTCTGATTGAAAGTGAACTTCGTTACCAGCTTTTATTCTGTATTTCAAAATGATTTATTCATTCAAACGACCGCTGGGGAATAAAACTATTCAAAACTTTCCTTTTAAAGATGGCGATATGTTTAAAAACATGTGGTTTTCTATTTCGTGTAACTTGTTAAGTATGTGGAATAGGGATTTAACATTTTGGTATATGTTTATATGTTTTTTGACTCGTTGGAAAAATTGCAAAATTATATAATTTTTTTTTACTTTTTTCGATATTACGGCGTAACGCTTGAAAGTTATTCAATGGAATTTACTTTAAAGATAATTATAATATCAAAGTTTACTCAAAGTAGTTTTAAATTTAATTAGTTTATTTTGCTAAAAATGGAGTAAATTCGTTTTGACACGTACGTAGTTTTATTCCGAGCGCACGCACATTATACCTATCACTCTTCTTTTGCGTTTCAAAAGTAATTGCATCACTTTCGCTCGCTTAGTAGGTTTTCGAAGATTTTAGATTTACGAGGTAGCGCCGTATCCACACTAGCTCAATACAGAGAGGAGTGGAAAGAAGAAATAGAGGCCTTTGTCCTGCAGTGGGACAACACGTAAAGGAACTTTCCGAACATTGATTACCTAAAAACCCATAAAATCTTTAACCATTCACAAATTCAACTAATCTAGAAGACTCATTGTTTGCAAAGGATTCTACGAAAACTCTTTAATAACAAAAGCTCATCAAATATCCTGGCACAGCATATTCGCATCACATCGATTTCCGTCAAACTCGACATCGTAGTTCACAACGCCTAAATTAAGTATGTGCCGACCGACTAATAGCGATTGCCAGTCGGCTGTCAGATCTTGTCCTGTCTGCCAGACTGACAGGCCATCGTGACCAGACCTCTAATATATTCGACCCATGTTTATGGCACATTGAATTAATTTGCTATTCCGCTCAGGACACACGAGGGCAACACGAGTTATTTGCTTAGTTACTTTGAAAGATACAAATTTTTTTTTTTACAATAATTGCGATTTTGAAGCTACTGGTATAATTATATGTCAACGTATGTCATGTATGTTCACGCACAATGGTTCATTTGAAGGACTAAATGCGGAAACGAAACCCATAACATAGATGTCAAGAATAGAAAAACATTGAATATGAAACCTCAAAGTTTAAAAAAAAAACATAATTTAATTTTGACGTGTAAAAGTGTTTTTTGAACCAATTTACAGAAACAAATGTTTTATCACTTAATAATTCGGAATCGACAAAATAAACGAACAATTTATTGTTATTATATTACCGAACAAAATACACATGGCCTGTTTTCAGTTATACCCGTAGGTATACAAACAAAATCATAAAAACTTTTTCTCCGTAACTCAAACCGGCCACTTTTAAAACTTCTCTTTGTTTGATAAATGGGAATTTTCGTATTTATCTTTTCTTGTCTGTCGGTCTTCTTCTTGGTCGCGTACTTCATTACTGAAGGTCGTGTCCCTGAAAGGCCTTCGTGGCTTTATGCACGATGTTCTTCCACTTCGTTCGGTTCTCAGCTTCTCTCAGGGCGGTCGTAACAGAGAGACCAGTGAGGGCGGTTATTTGGTCTGACCAGCGGTTAGGTGACCGTCCGCGAGGTCTTTTCCCATCTACCTTGCCCATCACCACCAACTTTTCCAGATTATCTGGTTCCCGACGGGCAATGTGACCAAAGTAACCGAGAATCCTTCGGTAACAGACGGTTGGTAGTCTGTCTTTTATGCGAAGCTGATCTAGGATAGATATGTTCGTTCTCTTGGCTGTCCATGGTATGCGGAGCATTCTTCGCCAACACCACATCTCAAAAGCCTCTATCTTTTTTCGCTCTATTGCCCGAATCGTCCACGACTCCGATCCGTAAAGGAATATCGAGAATACCAGTGTTCGGACTAGTCTCATCTTGGTGACATTAGAGACTTTTCTGTCCTGCCAAATACGTGTTAACTTACTCATCGCAGCTTTGGCCATTTGAGTCCTTCTCTTGATCTCTCTTTCACTTCCTCCCTGGTCAGTAAGTAGCGATCCGAGGTATATAAACTCGCTGACAAATTCTAGATCGGTGAGTTCTCCCGTTCTGGAGAGTTGACCGGTTCTGTCGATGAGCATGACTTTTGTCTTCGACTTATTGATAGTGAGTCCAACCAGCCCACTCTCGTATTCTACCCTGCGATACAGATCAGCTAGCTCCTTTTCTGAAGATGCAAAGAGTGTAGTGTCATCCGCATATCTCAGGTTGCTGATCTTTATTCCCCCGAGAGAGACGCCTCCCTCCCATCCTTCTAAGGCTTTCCTCATTATGTATTCACCATATATATTAAAGAGAACAGGAGAAAGAATACATCCCTGTCTTACCCCCTTTTCTGGCTTGAAAGGGCCTGAGATGACGTCATTAACCCTTACCATGGATACCCCGTCTTGGTACAGATTAGCGACCAACGAGACGAGGTGTTGAGGTACGCCCATCTCTTCCAATATGGTCCACAGGCAATCCCATCTGACGCAATCAAACGCCTTCGAGTAATCGATGAAACACATTAATGTCGGTGTGTTGAACTCTCGGCTTTTCTCAATCATTTGCCTCACATTCACAATCTGTTCTTTTGTGCCTCGCCCTTTCACAAAACCTGCCTGTTCACTGGGTATCTGCCACTGAAGGTACGATTGCAGTCGTCCGTTGATTACGTAAAGCATTATCTTGCTAGCATGAGATATAAGTGCGACTGTCCGGTAGTTCCCGCACGTTCTAGTTGAACCTTTCTTGTGCAGAGGAATTAGTAGGGACTCTTTCCAGTCAGTACACCACCTGCCTGTATTCCAGACTTGATTGCAAAGGTCACGCATTATTTTCACCCCTTGATCCCCTAGGTGTTTAAGCTCTTCAGCAAAAATGTTGTCTCTACCGGCTGATTTATTTGATTTGAGTTTGTGCAGTGCACTTCGGATTTCGGATTCGAGGATATCGGGCTCCATGCATTGCCTGTCGACAATCGAGGTACTTGGAGCTCCTGCTGCAGAATCGGCGTAAAGGCTTTCACAGTATGATCTCCATCTTTCTGTAACTTGATCTATTTCGGTCAACAGTCTTCCTTCCTCATCTTCTATGGCCCAAGTTTTCGGCTTGAATTCTCGAGTAATACTCTTAATTTTCAGGAAGAGATCCCTTGTCTGAAATTTTTGCGCATGATTTTCTATGTCCTGACAAACTGAATTCAGATAGTCATTACTATAAATGTTTGTTTGAAAACAAGCTTTGTAGTTCCGAGTATGGAAACCACAAAAAATGAATTTTAGCTGCCTCCGCGTTATTTTTGCTACCCAGCTTGCGGTCGAGTTAAGCGTGGTACGTGAAACAAAACTCATCATCATCTGCCTAGCCTTTTCCCAACTATGTTGGGGTCGGCTTCCAGTCTAACCGGATGCAGCTGAATATCAGTATGAAGTTTTACATGAAGCGACTGCCTATCTGACCTCCACAACCAAGTTACTGGGTATATGATACGATACCCCTTGGCGACTGGTTGTCAGACTTTCGGGCTTCTGACTACCCGTAACGACTGTCAAAGATACACGAAAGACAGCTGGGACCAACGGCTTAACGTGCTTTCCGAGGCACGGACTGGTCAAGTTATGTAAAGATGGTCACCCATCCACTGACCAACCGCGGCAAGCGTAGTCTGTGCGGCTGTTATTATTTAGCCACGGGCCCCTCACATACACACACAAAAATAATACTGACTGAATACATGATTCGCCGGAAATGTGACTAGGCAAGCTGTGTGGATTCAAGTTCACCTACATAACAACATCGTATTAGGTAAAATGTGGGCAAAGTTAATAATCAAAGAGGAAGTAGAATTATCGCGAATCTCAGAGGGATTTGTGATTACCGTCCTACAGTATTTGGCAGCCCATCTTTACGTCACACCTACGCCATCCTACGTATTTTGCGTATTTTGTGTGTACATAATCAGCCTATAATGTTCCCACTACTGGGACACGGGCCTCCTCTTTATGAGAGGGAGTGGGCAGTAATCCACCACGCGGGCCCAGTGCGGGTTGGTAGATGTCACATGTCTTCGAATTTTTGGTTCTAGGACATGCCGGTTTCGTCACGATGTTTTCCTTCACCATTTTGAGAGCAGTGGTGATGATATAATTTACACAAAGTAAAGCGCCTGTCTGGATTCGAACCTACGACCTACAATTTTGTGTGTTTACAGGTTGAAATTGAAAACATGCGACAAACCGAAATGGGCGATTGGATTTCAGGTATGGTCCCCATAGTAAAAGTTGTTCATAATGATGAGTACAATCTCCCATTGCGATTTGTCTCATGTTTTCAAGTTCATCCTGTATAACTATTTTCTGCAGGGGACGGGAAAAAACTTAAAAAGACACAGACATCTTTAATTTACTAATGATACGGATCACCAGTAACTTATCTACTGACTTTTCCTGCTTTCCACAATAAACTGCAGCTTACCATTAAAAGCATTATACAATCTAACACAACGGTTCCCAGACATCTTTCTCGTTCATCTTGAAAAAGATAAAATAGAATCGAATTCAGCCGTCGGGCTTAACCGCGGGAATCTAATCACATTTACGGTTTTGTACTGTTTTATTTTACAAAACCCGAGGATTTACTTCATTTTAAATTCGTAAGAATACGGTGAGCGGGCGATACTTGGAAATGATTTTATTTTTAATATTATGATTGCTTCAGCATGCTCATGAATGTTCATTTTAGCGGCATAAATATATCTGTCGCGTAATTGAAACTGGAGTCTGTTGTGTTGTTTTGAGCTATAAATTGTTGAGCAAATGTTTCCGGATATTGGAAATGAGATCGGAGAGATAACATTACTTGAGGAATCTCAATGTTTTCCTTTTGTTTTTCCATGAAAAGAATATCGTTGAAACGTTATTTCTTCCTACAATGTAAAGTGAGCGAGTTCACCTATCGTTTGCAAACATCGTAAAACTCCATTTCCATCAGTTGAATCATAAAAATGTCAGCACACAGGTCTATAAAATACTATTTTATTTTCAAACCCAGAATCCCATAAAATATAGTTTAATGTCGATTGTGAGCAATCCGATTGCAGTCCAGTCCCACAGGAGTCTCACTAATCTAGGGTATTTTCTACATTTACGAGTCGGTCAAAAGTACCAGGCTACTAGGATCACATAAGTAGGGGATATCTGTTATGTAAGTAATGCGGTGGCCGGCTCAGGTGACGTCATGGGGTAACGAACTGCTTCGAGATAATAACCTACTTGCGGGCAGTATGCCGAGTGGATTTCTAGTTATGTAACCGGGGGGAGGCATGGACTTATGGGAGGTACGGATTTATACTGATGAATTCCATTTTCCGGTCTGTGACTGTACTGAATACGCGCTCTAGATAATAACAATCGTGAACAAACAATGCGGTAATTAACATACTTGGTATGCTAATTAGTCGTGTTGTGAGTATCAATACCTATATGAAGAATGTTATTAAATTGCCTTATCATATAACTGGACACTAAAGCTTATTTGAGAGCAGTTTATCACTGGAGGTAGACTGTCTTCTACGCCGTAGCACTTCGTAGCAAACACCGTAGCCAATGGATTATTTTGTATTGTAGCTCCGATTTCTGTTCTAAATCACAATTGGCTGTAGTAGACCAAAAGACCAAACATTGATAAATGCGACTCCCGTCATCGATGAACTAGATACGGCTTAAAGTTTCGCTCGCCTTTTCAGAAAAAAGACAGTATTTTCCTTTTAATTTGAGCTTGTTTTTTTCAGTGCAGGGGTTTAAATTCCAGTTCTATTGAACTATTGTGGTATCTGCGGGTTCCATTCTCTTGCGGAGCTTTGTTCAGTTTAGCTGTAGTGGAACATTGATGCTGGTACGTGAAGAATGCGCGTTTATTAAAGTTTTGCTAGGCAGTAGACCGGTGCTGTATCTATTGTGCAAAGCAAACAAAGTAAGCCTCGGATAGCGGGGTCAGACACGGGTGGATTATTTGATTGAATGTTTTCTGGTTTAAAGGTATTTAATAGAGAATAATATTATGCTGCTAGAGAATAATTAAATGCTGCCGGTATTATGATTATGCCGTTAGGTAAATGACACGAAAGAGGTTATTTCTCTCATCATTGCGTCCCATTTTTATTAAGGGCTGGTTTTTCCAACGCCAGATAATTTTATCCGAGGAATAATTTTGAATTTTTGACAGTTCTTCCATACAAAATCTGTCAGATTTCCATTTTATTCCATGTAAAAAAAAAATATCTGTCGATTGAAAAATCAGCCCTTAGCTAGTCATTTAACCACAGCCAGGGAAATAATGGAACTAGGTTCAGTGTTGGGTCTGCGATTTTGGGTACACATTTTTCTACGATCACAAAGAAAAGTAAATAATGTTGGTATCTTTCTATAGTTTAATAAATAGACCCTTCCCACAAACAGACCGGACCTTTGTAAATGATATAGAAAAGTGTCAGTCGTATATTTGTACGGTACCTGTGGACTTCTGTGCGCCTGGTACAAAGGGGAGCCGGGTAGGGGAAACAGTTTAAATAATATGTAGCGCTAGCGACTGGACCGAGGGGCGGATGGTCGTAACGAAAAGTGAACTGTGTTGGAAATATTGGTAAAATGTTTGAGTTTAAAAGGTATTTGATAAGTGCCTATTCAGTTGTATCTATGTTTCTTCTAATGATGCCGTGCAAACGCATAAATAAAGCTTTTGGACACTCATAAACAAATCATTTTAGTTTATTGTAGTCCACTATTAGACATTATAGCCCACATTTTCTCACACAAAAGTCATTACCTTCTACACCTTCCGCATTCAGTTTATTCAAGATGTCAAAGTTGCTGAAGGGAGCTACGTTTGTCGATTCGCAGCGTGAGTTTACAAGCCTTCGGTCATGATTCAAATAGACAGACATTCGAGAAACTTCAAGTTGTATCTAAGCCAACTTATTCATTGTTCACAAGCTTTAAGTAGCTGAAACATGCATGAGTTTATAGTGAACATAAAACTTTCACGTTGTTATTTCTCACCACGTCAGCAAATTCTGGTCCAAGAAATAAGCTGGTTTCATCCAGTTTGCTCATAACTTGTAATTGCAGGAAAGTCGTACGTCTGTGCCAATGAATGAAAATAAAAACAGAGTTTGACACACATAGATAATGATGTGGGGAAAGATAGGATAAAGGAAAGATATGAGGTAGATAATTAACGAGCATACGACTGAAATGTTACTAACTTAGAACAGTGATATTATCGTCTTAATAACTTGGCTCTAGTAATAAATAACAAAACACACACACACAAATAATAACACACACATAATAAAGAGTACTACATTCTATTCTATTTTATTGTAAGTTTCTGAGAGGTTTATATCCAAACGGTTAAGGAACGACCGGAAAAATTATTCGTATGAAAAATGTAGAATTTATAAACCAAAAAAGGTTTTGTTCACACCTGTACCAAAAATTCTTGTCCCATTTCCCTCTCGCAGGTACATAAAGGGGGCGGCTGAACGATACACTACCGTAACAGTATCGGCTACTAATCGAATCGAATGTCTGACTATTATGCCTACCTACATGTACCTTTTTATTACACACACCATCCATACGAAGTTGAGGAAAGCGGCTAATTAGGGAGGGCTTGTGGTGCCGCTGTTTTACTTATTTACTTTATTTTCTGGACTTTTCCTGAAACAGAATCGCTGCGGTTAGCGTATGTTGGCACGACTCACGACATGTGTTTATGAGGAAAAGTTGTGTTCTGTACACCCGAAGTGCCAACATGCGGGTTTGTTATCAGTTTAAAAAAAGTGGGAGTATTAAGTTGTTGAAGATCTTAAATTCAAAATAATTATCGTGTATGAAGTAGGACTTCACACGCTATAAGTAAGTATAAGCTAGTCATGTATAGCGTAGTTTTAACTAAATTTTATGTTTTGAAACCGGTAAAGTGTGACCAGTGGCATACCGCACAGAGATCCTAATCACTGAACCATATATCGCAAAAATAAGACCGTAGCACACAGCAGAAACACCCGTCTAAATTACTTTCCACTTCTTTTACCAAACTCACCGCGACCATTTCTTTATTGCAAAACAATTTTATATTTATTATACCGCTGAACACAGCTGGTTTGCACACACGAATTGCATCTGAAAATTTAATCTTGTTACTACATTTTTAGTTCTTATTCGTACACCGTAAATTCGGGCAGCTTGCCCCAAATGAATGGTTACTACAGAGCCGGCCGTGAAAAGGGAATTCAAATGAAATAGGTACTGTTTATTTAGCGATGTCCTCGGCGATCGTTATTTTTGCATAAACCCCTCGGAATTCATTCGGTAATGAAATACTGTGCGGACATTTTTGGATGGGAACGCTGGAATTATTCTAAAACTGTTTTTTGAACAGGAAAGTTATATTGAAATGAAGAAATACTCGTATGACTATATTCTATGTTAGGGGTTTGGTTTCCGCACTTAGTCCTTCAGTGGACCATTGTGCGTGACTCGTATGACTATTACTTCATCTATATAAATAAAAAGAAGAAAAGTCCTGACTGACTGATTGACTGACTCATCAACGCCCAGCCCAAACCCTTGGACCTAGAAAGCTGAAATTTTGCACAGAGGTTCCCTTTATAATGTAGATAAGGAATAAGGAAGGATTTTTGAAATTCGACCCCTAAGGGGGAGAGGGTGAAATTTCACGCGGACGAAGTCGCGGGCAGAAGCTAGTTTCAATATAATTTTCTAGAGATTTTAGAAAGAGAAGCACGTAATGTATGTGCTTTGGTAAATTTCTTGCTATCGTAGAAACAAAAGCGTCGGTAATAACTTCCCATCCCATCCCATCCCTGGTAGGCCACGGAATAGATTTCC
Source organism: Oligia fasciuncula (assembly GCA_963082905.1). NCBI lineage: Eukaryota > Metazoa > Arthropoda > Insecta > Lepidoptera > Noctuidae > Oligia > Oligia fasciuncula. The sequence goes on from OY720397.1 coordinate 19,399,148, forward strand.
ATCTGACTTCTGTAGTCCCATTTCTAGGAAATACCAACCAAAAACACAACATGCACCACTTTTCCATAGTTTCAGTATCATCATCAGCCTATAATGTCTACTGCTAGGACACAGGCACAGTATAAAAACCATACAGTAGGTCGACGCCTTTGATCTCGTGGTAAATGCCGACAACGTCTAGACATTATCGCGACAGCTAGGGTTGTCACTTGTCTCAAGTAAACAATATAAATTTATTAATTAATTTATTTGAGATCAACATCGTCATCAACATTACTATTATCATAAACAATAATTAACAATTATCAAAATATCGTCTTTTTAACCCCCCACGCAAAAACGACGGGGTGTTAAAAGTTTGACGTGTCTGTGTGTTGTGTGTCTGTCTGTGGCATCGTAGCTCCCGAACGGATGAACCGATTTTGAACCGATGGTGAATTAGTCGGAAGTGTTCTTAGCTATGTTTGATGAAAAACGGTTCAAGATGGCCCCCACCACAAAATGGCGGATTACATAATTTTTCACAACTCCCTCAATATGGGTATCAAATGAAAGGGCTTGACTAGTGGAATACTAAACACTATGATAAATTTCAAATCCAAGATGGCCGCCACCACAAAATGGCGAATTACATTCTTTTTTCACAACTCCTTCAATATAGGTAAGTATCAAATGCAAGGGCTTGACAAGTAGAATAATGTACACTATATTGAAAGGGAATGAGGAATATTAAGTAAAACTTGATAATTATTTTTTTCCTAGATTGATGAGGAAACTGGAGTGATGACTGGTACCTACGACCGCTGAGTTTGACCATTTTTACGAATTGAATTATTCTACTTAACATACGTTTTTCTACATCAGATAGTGTCGCAGTCCCATTTTCAAACAACAGGCCAAACGACATCTATGATGAATATATTACATTGTTTCGCAGCCGCCATCTTGAATTTTAATTTTGACCTCATATTCGCTGTCAGCACCCTCGAAATCTTTGGAAACGACACCCATGACGAAATTTGAAAATTTTCGCAGCCGCCATCTTGAATTTTGATTATGACCTCATATTCGATGTCAGCACCCTCGAAATCCTTGGAAACGACACCCATGATGAAAAAAATTTAAATTTTCGCAGCCGCCATCTTGAATTTTGATTATGACCTCATATTCGTTGTCAGCACCCTTGAAATCCTTGGAAACGACACCCATGATGAAAAATTTGAAAATTTTTGCAGCCGCCATCTTGAATTTTGATTATGTCCTCATATTCGTTGTCAGCACCCTTGAAATTCTTGGAAACGACACCCATGATGAAAAATTTGAAAATTTTTGCAGACGCCATTTTGGATTTTCGTTTTAACTGCACTATCGGCTTTAGCGTCCTCAAAAGCCATGGAAATGTCAAGTAAAAAAAAATAAACTGAAAAGAAAAATAATTAGAAAAAAAAAAAACTTAACAAATAAGCAAGCACTAAAATGATACATGTCGTATCTCTGTCTTCATAAATTAAATAAAATGTGTACCATTACATTTTTGAAAATAGTATCCCAATAATAAAATCAATACCGAAAAGTCGAAATCATCAACCCTGAAAGTTATGTCCCGAACTACTAAGACCGTGGCAGTATGTAGTTCGGGCTCGCACCTCCCGCGTCTCGCCCCTCACACCCCGCACGATTGCCCTGTCTAGACGGCTTCGTCGAACGATTATATGATGTATAGACTGTGGACACAGGCCTCCTCACTTCGAAAGGGAGTGGGCTGTAATCCACCACGCGGGCACAGTGCGGGTTCGTAGATGTCACATGTCTTCGAATTTTTGGTTCTAGTACATGCCAGTTTCCTTACGATGTTTTCCTTCACCGTTTTGAGAGCAGCGGTGACGAAATAATTTACACAAAGTAAACCGCCTGTCTGGATTCGAACCCACGACCTACAACTCGTAAGTGGCGGCTGTTACAACCGCCACAATTGCTCTCACTGGTTTCAGCAAAGAAGTTAAAAAATCCAACTAAGGTTCACGCAGTGGTGTATTTACCCTAGGGCCAAAAGGGCCATGGCCCGGCGCGGCAGACTGCGAGGGACGGTGCAAGCCGCACGTCGCGCTCAGCTTTGGCGCCTTTTTTTGACTTACTAAGTAGGAAGAAATAAAAAAAAAATCCGTACTTAAAATAATAAAAAATTATCTACGCGTTTAAACAGTTTAGCTATTCTGATTATAGAAGCTGACTTAACAAACTCCGTTAATTGATTAGTTTGCTAACCAATGTGTTCATCAGAAAAAAAAATGTAAATATTGAAATAAATAGTGTTTATTTCTTTGTATGGACTTTTTAGTTTTTTCATTTATTATAATCATTCTCAGCCCACATCGGCACACTGCTGGATTTTATTTTATATCTCATTAAAAGTTTTTGCTTTTTTCCGTTAATTTATGGGGCGGCAAAACTTACAGGCCCAGGGCGCTGAATCTTAAAATACGCCACTGGGTTCACGTATCAACATCGTAGATCCACTGATTAGCTCCATAGTCACCCAGCTAACATGAACCCTGCTTTGAATAAATATGTATAGTATAATTACAATATGTTTGCACAAAAAACAGCATTTCGTATTTATTGTTTTAGTTGCAAAAAATAAATTGGTATCGCCAATCGTCGGCTGATCAATGTTTGTTCAGTAAACAGTGTCACGTTTGTTATTAAGGCGCAACCTGGATAATAAATCCGGGCGACTGATCTACTAAGCGAGCGAAAGTGATGCAATTACTTTTGAAACGCAAAAGAAGAAGATGGCTATAATGTGCGTGCGCTCGGAATAAAACGACGTATGTGCCAAAACGAATTTACTCCTTTTATAACAAATTAATAAATGAATTAAATTTAAAACTAGTTTGAGTAAACTTTGATACGATAATTCTCTATGTTTTAAAGTAAATTCCATTGATTATCTCTTAAGCGTTACGCCGCCGCCGTGATGTCGAAAAAAGTAAAATAGATCTAATTTTGCAATTTCTTTGTATCGAGAAAAATTCATTGAATCGTATAATTATTCCTTTTACATGATACTAGACCAAAGAGTCAAAAAAAATACAAATATGTTAATCACTATTCCACATACAAGTTACAAGAAATAGAAAAACTAAATTTTTTTTCAAACATCACCTTAATAATTATTTTATTTTTCGTTTCACAAAATAGTAATTGTATTGTCCTGGTCAATCTACCTACGTTGGCCATAAACAGCCTATAATGTTCCCACTGCTGGGACACAGGCCTCCTCTCTGTGAGAGTGAGTGGGCCGTAATCCACCACGCAGGCCCAGTGCGGGTTGGTAGATGTCACCTACGTAGGCATTCAGCTTTAATTTATGTTTAATAATGCGACGGATTCTTTTGTATAGTAATACCTATGCGTCAGCGGCTCGGTCAGCTAAGTTTTTATAAAAACAGGTTTATGTAGTCCTTCTCTCGGCATTATTATCTCTATTGATCAGCTCTAACCAAGTATCGTGTAAAACGTACCAAACACAAAGGGGGAAGTTAGTGAGTGTGTGTGTGTGTGTGTGTGCGGGTGTGTGGGGGTGTGTTTATATGTTTGTTACTGCTTCACGCTCAAACGGCTGGATCAAATTTGATAAAATTTTGTATGGAGGTAGCTGACCCTGGATTAACATATAGGCTACTTTTTTCCCGAAATTCCCACGGGATCGACACTTATGCGAGTGAAACCGCAGGGCGCAGCTAGTAAAAATATTTTTTAATTTATACAAACGTTTCGTAACGCAAATTCTATTCGTATGTTTTCCGCCCAAAGCTCGTCACTTCAGAGTGTCCGTTAAATACATTAAAATGTGTATTACAATATTTTACAAAATGAGCTTCCCTCTCACCCTCATTTGATGCACCTCCACGAAACCATGCCTATGTCGCTGTCGAATTGTATAATCCGCCTTATTACATTACGGCTAGCAGTTATCAAAAACAGGGCCGTTTTGAAATGCGGCGGTTCATCATTGCGATACGTTCTTCAATAAGGCGGGCCACGTTTAGCCGCATCGTACTACTACTTAGATTGTAACCAAACCGAACCTCGGGGTGCCCTCTTGCATCCTATGTCGACGTAGCCCCGCTACGCGGGGCTCCTATTTCTGTGTAAAGGGTTTAAAGTAACCTAACCAAACCGAATCTCGACGTATGTCGACGTAGTTCTGTATCCGACGGCATTGTTGTTGTTATGTTACGCAGCGCCACGAGCGTTAAGAATCGGAACTAAAACCTGTCAAAGAGGCGGCTAATGTCTCGCTGTATTACATTATGGCTAGCCGTGTTGAATAACGTATGGCGGCGAATACATTACGGCGGTTTTCTATTCAGCTGCATTCAATCCGGCTAATCGTTCAACCGCTGCATTTCAAAACGGCCCTGTTTTTGATAGCATCATCATCATCATCATCATTTCAGCCGAAAGACGTCCACTGCTGGACATAGGCCTCCCCCAAGCACTTCCACTTCGACCGGTTCTGTGCTTCTCGCATCCAACGGGTTCCTGCGGCCTTCACAAGGTCGTCGGTTCACCTTGTGGGAGGCCTTCCAACGCTACGTCTTCCGGTACGTGGTCGCCACTCCAGAACCTTTTGGCCCCATCGGCCATCTGTTCTGCGAGCAATGTGCCCTGCCCACTGCCACTTAAGTTTGGCAATTCTTCGGGCTATGTCGGTTACCTTGGTTCTCCTACGGATCTCCTCATTCCTGATTCGATCACGCAGGGAAACTCCAAGCATAGCCCTCTCCATTGCCCTTTGGGTGACTTTTAGCCTTCTTATAAGGCCCACTGTGAGCGACCACGTTTCAGTGCCATAAGTCATCACTGGCAACACGCACTGGTCAAAGACTTTCGTCTTGAGACGAACGACGACGAGCTTCCCGAACGCTACCCAGCCGAGTCGGATTCGACGATTGACCTCTTTCTCGAAGTTAGACCTACCTAACTGGACAGTTTGTCCTAGGTAAACATACTCGTCCACGACTTCGAGTGTAGCGTCTCCGATCTTTATGGGAGTGGGTGTTACATGGGCATTTGACATGACCTTCGTTTTGTCCATGTTCATTTTAAGACCCACTCTTTCGGAGGCTCTACTGAGGTCATCGAGCATTGTACTGAGGTCCTCCATAGTCTCAGCCATGACTACGATATCGTCGGCAAACCGAAGGTGAGTTATGTACTCGCCGTTGATGTTGATGCCAGCCCCTTTCCAGTCCAGAACCTTGAAGGCATCCTCCAGTGCAGCGGTGAACAGTTTCGGAGAGATAACGTCTCCCTGTCTTACACCTCGCTGCAGAAGGATAGGTTTCGAGGTCTGATCCTGGAGTCGGACTGAGATAGTGGCGTTTTCGTACAAACACTTCAGCACCTCGATGTACCGATAGTCGATCTGGCACCGTTGAAGAGACTGCAGCACAGCCCATGTCTCGATCGAATCAAAGGCTTTCTCGTAGTCCACGAACGCTAAGCAGAGAGGCAGGTTTTATTCTTCTTTCTTCTAGTTTTTGATAGCGGCTAGCCGTAATGTAATATGGCGGATTATACAATCCGACTGCGACACCTATACCAATGAATATTAAATGGACACCAAAATGCCAAACGCGACCATTCGTAATTAAGTCTGTGAAATTAAGCTACAGTTATTTAACTTCTTCGAAACTTAAATTATTCATTGTATTTTGTACGTAGATTAGTACTTAGTTTGCGAATAAATGGATGGATTACATAGATTCGACCATTAAAAGTTGGTTCACCCAAATGGGTTTCAGCTTCAACTAAATTGATTTGTAAAAAGTTATTTTGATTGTCAACTTAGATGAAAGCAGAGTGAAGTCCTTCATGCGTAATAATGGTATTATGCTTTCTGAAATATGAGCAACAGAACCGATTTGCGCGAATACCCTTTGTCAAAATTCCTATTGTGTTACGATTGTGGGAATAACTTTTAAGTAACTTTGGTGATTCGACATAATGAATATAAAATCAACACCAATTAGGTACCACCACTAAATACGAGATACTTTTAAATATAGTACATACTTCTTCCATGCTTATAAATTAATGAACTACCTCTGCGTTTTTTTTTAAATAAATACTTGTTGTCATTTGTTATTTTTTTCGAACGATGAATCCTTTTCGATCCTGGCTGTAAAGATTTTCCAAGGCTGTAAACAAAAAGAGTTAGAATGTCAAATAGATTTAAAACTGTACGAGTCTCTTTTGTTTTTCTAGTTATGTAATCCAAATAAATAACGAAAATGTGGTAATTGTTAGCATAATAACGCACCTGACGACCGTTTAAACTTACCAAATCAAATTTTATTTGATAAATCAGGGATAAATAAGTTATATTGCGGATATTACGCCAAGTTTACGATTTCGAAGTTTTTTCATCAAATAAAAAGTTATTTCAAGTTACATTCGAGTGTTGACTGCCCTATGCAAAGTTCGTTGACTCCTAAGTGCCGAAAACGTAACATTTCCTCAAGATATCTAAACAACGAGCAACTAAAACATTTATCTGGGTTTCACGGGGAACTAGACTCTATTACGACATGATAAGGTCGAAGTGTAGTTTCGCGGGTGCAACAATAGAATAACGCATCTCTAGAGAACTGGGGGTATAAATTGAACAAACAATGTATTGCAAAATGGCTACGGAATAACCTACGGAGGAGAGAGGTGTGTGGTACTCAAAGTTTTATATGTTAATTTGCGTGCAGTAAGTTAAACTGTTTTTTGTTTCGTTTTGATCGTTGGTTTTAGTAAAAGTTTTGTTTAGAACAGTGCAGCAGTGTTATAGTAATTGGTAAACATGCGAATTCCCAATCTGACTAGAAGTTGCTACAGCTAGGTAATGTGCTGCTAATCTCAGTTGAAATGTATGACGAAACGTGCAATTACATGTGCATAAACAGGAGTGACATGTACTGCAGCCATCGACACGCGTAGCCTCTGCTTTTGACGCATGTCGCTCGTGGTGTATGAGCTTGACAGATAACAAAAACAAGCGGTGATTACCAACCAATCCTCTCACAATCTTTCTGTCACCCTATTTCTTAAGCAATTTATTTTATACTTTGCATACGTTATCTTCAGCTGATTGATCAATACACATTTCCATTTTAACCGTATTGGTACGACATAAAGTCCTTTAGACATCATTTTATCTCTGTACTTATGATTCGGATATTAATACTGAACTAACTTTGAAGGAAGATCAAGTTTTACATATTTGCAGTGCTCCGTACACTAGAACTTGGGATAAGTATATCGATTACAATATCGCTGCCACTTTACAGCTTAGGGTGCTACCAGGGTAGTAGAAGTGGTGTGGAGATTTCGGTTACATTACAAATATTACAGGGCTAGACTAGGCCAGGGCTAATTAATTAACTAACTAAAATCTTAAAGTAGCCAATTAAAGTAGTGAGTCCCCACGGAATAGAAGATCTCACTGTTATACTTAATTTAGGTCAAGCTACTTAGGAAGGCCGATAATGTAAGTGAACATTTTTGTTTGTTTCGCTAATTTAAGGCAGAGTAATTAAAATTAATACGCAACCAATTTAAAAGTGCCGCGTTCTTGAAATTAATTTTGTAATAGTTATATTTAGCTTAGTATTTCTAATATCTCTAAATAAACATGTAAGAAACATTATTAATTAAAGATCAGTGTACTTATGTACTAAGTTTATAAATATACAAATTCATCTGTCAAGGTTCATTTACTTCTAAACTTTAGTGTGTTCCGAGTTCCGAGTCGAACTATGTTACTATAACCTGATCCGCTTACAGCTTCCAATTTACAATTTCTTATGCAGGTATGTAGCTAACTCCCCAACTCGCTAAGTACACTAACATGCCAGCATCCTTACAGTACCATATAACTATGTTGAACTCGCGAGCTACAGCTGCCTCCCAACTTTCATTCCCTCATCCTTGTTGGTTTTGTCTCAGACAATAGTTCGTCGAGGATTAAAATTTAATTACAACAGCCTTCTGTTAGAGACAAGTTTCCCACAGTTTTCAGTTTTAAAGGGAAAGCTTGAAGAAATTAGTAATAAAGAGAGACATCGTCGATGCTTTGTTTACTTTTTAGATTTTCTGCTGAGGCTGTTTAAGTGTCGTTTTGTTATTGTTTTGTTGAGTTTTAATTAAGTTTTGTTTTTATGTTGTTACAGTAGTAGGATGAAAGTGTATATTAGAACTTAGTCTAAACAATAGCCCCTTTCCTATCTTTAGTAAAGTACCTACTTAGTTAACTGCCACTTACTTCAAGTGTTATTGATTACAGCAGTTATTCAGTAGTTGCTGATGACCGTCGACACTTGGCGATTGACGTTTAATGTTATGATATAAGTAATAACTTTATTTCAGAAACCAGAACATCCATATATTTATTGATCCTTTTATTTCGTTAGCCAGTTCTTGCTCATGGAGTCTTTTTTAATTCAAACGTAGTTTATATTCTATGTCCTCTCAATTCCAGGGTTCCATTACATTACCTCTCATAAATCATCCAAAATTGCATCTACTTTCACATTTATAATTTACCTAAAGGTAGTGCGGATCAGGAAAACTAAATAAATCATCCAAAGGTACTCAGATAGCTAGTAACCGCAATGAGGTCGAATCCAATCATGTTCGTTCAACTGCTGCGGCACAAACATTCCCGTCGCAAGAATGTTCCATCTATTTTAATTTGTCGTTGATTGAGAAATCAAATTGAGAAGAACTTGTTCTGGGAAAATTTACTACTTTTTAAGGTTTACCTACCACTCAAAATGCGTTGCTGCTCTAAGTGTTGACGGAAATGGTTCTGGTTCTAAATTAACTATCTTATTCCTATTTTATCTAGAATTTAGTGACAACAAAATATTGTACACGGTTTTTTATCTACGAGAAATTGTTCAGCCGTAGGTAATCGTACCGGATGTAGGTAGACAGAATGACAGAGAAATAAGTGTAGGTGCAAAATAATGTGGATGAAACATATTTCTAACATTTTCGCATATTTTACTCCAAAATTCTTCCAACATTTGTCCATAAGAGCATTTACATGTAGACAACAAACAGAACAGTATTAAAACACATTAATATGGAAGTATATAGATGTAAAGCTGACAAATTACCTGTTTTCCAAGTAGGTTACATCGTATTTAGGAGCGAGTTCTAGTTTATTTGGAAGCTTTCGTCATATTTGTTTATCCCGACGAGAATGTCGTACCTACATTAACATAGGGTCATGTGTTTAAATATTAGTTGTGGCGTTTTATTTATTCTGGACACAGTCGGCAGATTATTTCCAGGCCGACAACTGTTTAGCTGGATATTTCTATGTAGGATTTAGTTCTGCCATATTTTGGTCTTTTTATTAATGTGTATGACTGGACTCTTGACCGTAATATTTTTTTATGCTTTTCATTCTTCTGTGAATATATTATTATTTATTTTCTTTTACGATACAAAAGCAAGTGCTAATATTATTTTTTAAATTTATTATCCACTAGCTGCGCCCCGCGGTTTCACCCGCGTAAATGTCGACCCCGTAGGAATATCGGGATAAAAAGTAGCCTATATGTTAATCCAGGGTGTCAGCCGTTTGAGCGTGAAGAAGTAACAAACATATAAACACACACACACACACACTGGCATTGTTGTTGTTATGTTACGCAGCGCCACGAGCGTTAAGAATCGGAACTAAAACCTGTCAAAGAGGCGGCTAATGTCTCGCTGTATTACATTATGGCTAGCCGTGTTGAATAACGTATGGCGGCGAATACATTACGGCGGTTTTCTATTCAGCTGCATTCAATCCGGCTAATCGTTCAACCGCTGCATTTCAAAACGGCCCTGTTTTTGATAGCATCATCATCATCATCATCATTTCAGCCGAAAGACGTCCACTGCTGGACATAGGCCTCCCCCAAGCACTTCCACTTCGACCGGTTCTGTGCTTCTCGCATCCAACGGGTTCCTGCGGCCTTCACAAGGTCGTCGGTTCACCTTGTGGGAGGCCTTCCAACGCTACGTCTTCCGGTACGTGGTCGCCACTCCAGAACCTTTTGGCCCCATCGGCCATCTGTTCTGCGAGCAATGTGCCCTGCCCACTGCCACTTAAGTTTGGCAATTCTTCGGGCTATGTCGGTTACCTTGGTTCTCCTACGGATCTCCTCATTCCTGATTCGATCACGCAGGGAAACTCCAAGCATAGCCCTCTCCATTGCCCTTTGGGTGACTTTTAGCCTTCTTATAAGGCCCACTGTGAGCGACCACGTTTCAGTGCCATAAGTCATCACTGGCAACACGCACTGGTCAAAGACTTTCGTCTTGAGACGAACGACGACGAGCTTCCCGAACGCTACCCAGCCGAGTCGGATTCGACGATTGACCTCTTTCTCGAAGTTAGACCTACCTAACTGGACAGTTTGTCCTAGGTAAACATACTCGTCCACGACTTCGAGTGTAGCGTCTCCGATCTTTATGGGAGTGGGTGTTACATGGGCATTTGACATGACCTTCGTTTTGTCCATGTTCATTTTAAGACCCACTCTTTCGGAGGCTCTACTGAGGTCATCGAGCATTGTACTGAGGTCCTCCATAGTCTCAGCCATGACTACGATATCGTCGGCAAACCGAAGGTGAGTTATGTACTCGCCGTTGATGTTGATGCCAGCCCCTTTCCAGTCCAGAACCTTGAAGGCATCCTCCAGTGCAGCGGTGAACAGTTTCGGAGAGATAACGTCTCCCTGTCTTACACCTCGCTGCAGAAGGATAGGTTTCGAGGTCTGATCCTGGAGTCGGACTGAGATAGTGGCGTTTTCGTACAAACACTTCAGCACCTCGATGTACCGATAGTCGATCTGGCACCGTTGAAGAGACTGCAGCACAGCCCATGTCTCGATCGAATCAAAGGCTTTCTCGTAGTCCACGAACGCTAAGCAGAGAGGCAGGTTTTATTCTTCTTTCTTCTAGTTTTTGATAGCGGCTAGCCGTAATGTAATATGGCGGATTATACAATCCGACTGCGACACCTATACCAATGAATATTAAATGGACACCAAAATGCCAAACGCGACCATTCGTAATTAAGTCTGTGAAATTAAGCTACAGTTATTTAACTTCTTCGAAACTTAAATTATTCATTGTATTTTGTACGTAGATTAGTACTTAGTTTGCGAATAAATGGATGGATTACATAGATTCGACCATTAAAAGTTGGTTCACCCAAATGGGTTTCAGCTTCAACTAAATTGATTTGTAAAAAGTTATTTTGATTGTCAACTTAGATGAAAGCAGAGTGAAGTCCTTCATGCGTAATAATGGTATTATGCTTTCTGAAATATGAGCAACAGAACCGATTTGCGCGAATACCCTTTGTCAAAATTCCTATTGTGTTACGATTGTGGGAATAACTTTTAAGTAACTTTGGTGATTCGACATAATGAATATAAAATCAACACCAATTAGGTACCACCACTAAATACGAGATACTTTTAAATATAGTACATACTTCTTCCATGCTTATAAATTAATGAACTACCTCTGCGTTTTTTTTTAAATAAATACTTGTTGTCATTTGTTATTTTTTTCGAACGATGAATCCTTTTCGATCCTGGCTGTAAAGATTTTCCAAGGCTGTAAACAAAAAGAGTTAGAATGTCAAATAGATTTAAAACTGTACGAGTCTCTTTTGTTTTTCTAGTTATGTAATCCAAATAAATAACGAAAATGTGGTAATTGTTAGCATAATAACGCACCTGACGACCGTTTAAACTTACCAAATCAAATTTTATTTGATAAATCAGGGATAAATAAGTTATATTGCGGATATTACGCCAAGTTTACGATTTCGAAGTTTTTTCATCAAATAAAAAGTTATTTCAAGTTACATTCGAGTGTTGACTGCCCTATGCAAAGTTCGTTGACTCCTAAGTGCCGAAAACGTAACATTTCCTCAAGATATCTAAACAACGAGCAACTAAAACATTTATCTGGGTTTCACGGGGAACTAGACTCTATTACGACATGATAAGGTCGAAGTGTAGTTTCGCGGGTGCAACAATAGAATAACGCATCTCTAGAGAACTGGGGGTATAAATTGAACAAACAATGTATTGCAAAATGGCTACGGAATAACCTACGGAGGAGAGAGGTGTGTGGTACTCAAAGTTTTATATGTTAATTTGCGTGCAGTAAGTTAAACTGTTTTTTGTTTCGTTTTGATCGTTGGTTTTAGTAAAAGTTTTGTTTAGAACAGTGCAGCAGTGTTATAGTAATTGGTAAACATGCGAATTCCCAATCTGACTAGAAGTTGCTACAGCTAGGTAATGTGCTGCTAATCTCAGTTGAAATGTATGACGAAACGTGCAATTACATGTGCATAAACAGGAGTGACATGTACTGCAGCCATCGACACGCGTAGCCTCTGCTTTTGACGCATGTCGCTCGTGGTGTATGAGCTTGACAGATAACAAAAACAAGCGGTGATTACCAACCAATCCTCTCACAATCTTTCTGTCACCCTATTTCTTAAGCAATTTATTTTATACTTTGCATACGTTATCTTCAGCTGATTGATCAATACACATTTCCATTTTAACCGTATTGGTACGACATAAAGTCCTTTAGACATCATTTTATCTCTGTACTTATGATTCGGATATTAATACTGAACTAACTTTGAAGGAAGATCAAGTTTTACATATTTGCAGTGCTCCGTACACTAGAACTTGGGATAAGTATATCGATTACAATATCGCTGCCACTTTACAGCTTAGGGTGCTACCAGGGTAGTAGAAGTGGTGTGGAGATTTCGGTTACATTACTAATATTACAGGGCTAGACTAGGCCAGGGCTAATTAATTAACTAACTAAAATCTTAAAGTAGCCAATTAAAGTAGTGAGTCCCCACGGAATAGAAGATCTCACTGTTATACTTAATTTAGGTCAAGCTACTTAGGAAGGCCGATAATGTAAGTGAACATTTTTGTTTGTTTCGCTAATTTAAGGCAGAGTAATTAAAATTAATACGCAACCAATTTAAAAGTGCCGCGTTCTTGAAATTAATTTTGTAATAGTTATATTTAGCTTAGTATTTCTAATATCTCTAAATAAACATGTAAGAAACATTATTAATTAAAGATCAGTGTACTTATGTACTAAGTTTATAAATATACAAATTCATCTGTCAAGGTTCATTTACTTCTAAACTTTAGTGTGTTCCGAGTTCCGAGTCGAACTATGTTACTATAACCTGATCCGCTTACAGCTTCCAATTTACAATTTCTTATGCAGGTATGTAGCTAACTCCCCAACTCGCTAAGTACACTAACATGCCAGCATCCTTACAGTACCATATAACTATGTTGAACTCGCGAGCTACAGCTGCCTCCCAACTTTCATTCCCTCATCCTTGTTGGTTTTGTCTCAGACAATAGTTCGTCGAGGATTAAAATTTAATTACAACAGCCTTCTGTTAGAGACAAGTTTCCCACAGTTTTCAGTTTTAAAGGGAAAGCTTGAAGAAATTAGTAATAAAGAGAGACATCGTCGATGCTTTGTTTACTTTTTAGATTTTCTGCTGAGGCTGTTTAAGTGTCGTTTTGTTATTGTTTTGTTGAGTTTTAATTAAGTTTTGTTTTTATGTTGTTACAGTAGTAGGATGAAAGTGTATATTAGAACTTAGTCTAAACAATAGCCCCTTTCCTATCTTTAGTAAAGTACCTACTTAGTTAACTGCCACTTACTTCAAGTGTTATTGATTACAGCAGTTATTCAGTAGTTGCTGATGACCGTCGACACTTGGCGATTGACGTTTAATGTTATGATATAAGTAATAACTTTATTTCAGAAACCAGAACATCCATATATTTATTGATCCTTTTATTTCGTTAGCCAGTTCTTGCTCATGGAGTCTTTTTTAATTCAAACGTAGTTTATATTCTATGTCCTCTCAATTCCAGGGTTCCATTACATTACCTCTCATAAATCATCCAAAATTGCATCTACTTTCACATTTATAATTTACCTAAAGGTAGTGCGGATCAGGAAAACTAAATAAATCATCCAAAGGTACTCAGATAGCTAGTAACCGCAATGAGGTCGAATCCAATCATGTTCGTTCAACTGCTGCGGCACAAACATTCCCGTCGCAAGAATGTTCCATCTATTTTAATTTGTCGTTGATTGAGAAATCAAATTGAGAAGAACTTGTTCTGGGAAAATTTACTACTTTTTAAGGTTTACCTACCACTCAAAATGCGTTGCTGCTCTAAGTGTTGACGGAAATGGTTCTGGTTCTAAATTAACTATCTTATTCCTATTTTATCTAGAATTTAGTGACAACAAAATATTGTACACGGTTTTTTATCTACGAGAAATTGTTCAGCCGTAGGTAATCGTACCGGATGTAGGTAGACAGAATGACAGAGAAATAAGTGTAGGTGCAAAATAATGTGGATGAAACATATTTCTAACATTTTCGCATATTTTACTCCAAAATTCTTCCAACATTTGTCCATAAGAGCATTTACATGTAGACAACAAACAGAACAGTATTAAAACACATTAATATGGAAGTATATAGATGTAAAGCTGACAAATTACCTGTTTTCCAAGTAGGTTACATCGTATTTAGGAGCGAGTTCTAGTTTATTTGGAAGCTTTCGTCATATTTGTTTATCCCGACGAGAATGTCGTACCTACATTAACATAGGGTCATGTGTTTAAATATTAGTTGTGGCGTTTTATTTATTCTGGACACAGTCGGCAGATTATTTCCAGGCCGACAACTGTTTAGCTGGATATTTCTATGTAGGATTTAGTTCTGCCATATTTTGGTCTTTTTATTAATGTGTATGACTGGACTCTTGACCGTAATATTTTTTTATGCTTTTCATTCTTCTGTGAATATATTATTATTTATTTTCTTTTACGATACAAAAGCAAGTGCTAGTATTATTTTTTAAATTTATTATCCACTAGCTGCGCCCCGCGGTTTCACCCGCGTAAATGTCGACCCCGTAGGAATATCGGGATAAAAAGTAGCCTATATGTTAATCCAGGGTGTCAGCCGTTTGAGCGTGAAGAAGTAACAAACATATAAACACACACACACACACCCCCCCCCCTCACAAACTTTCGCCTTTATAATATTAGTGTGATTTTACATGATGTTTGTTCTCAAATTATATTTTCACAAAGCGACCCCAACAGGTGTCTGAAGCCTTTGTGACTTTTACAGAAAATTTTTCCCTCAGTACAAAACCATTATATACACATGTCGCATGCAAACATCATCGAAAAGGATCCCGAAACGATAACTCGACACGAGTCTATCGCCACGAGTATTTTTATGGGTGATAGTTTGAGAACCGCTGAGCGATGACCCTCTCAATATTTCACGGCAGATCGCACCCCGCTATATCCCGGCGTATCCCCGGCTTGGTGTGGTGGACACTCTTTGTGCTTTTTACCACCTTTATTAAGATTGGTTGGGTGCCGATGACTTGAGTTTTTGTTGTTGAAAATTTAATGACATTACGCAGATAAATTCTTATTTTTTTAGGTTAAATCTTTTAATAAAGACTAAATACAATACACCATGGACCGTTGTTTCGTCTGTATCTTTGGTGGCTTTGAACTCATTAAAATAAATCCATGCTATGATGCTTCAATGACAGCAAGTATTGATTGAGGTGTAAGCAGCTTGTAACCAAATGTTGGTCGAAAAGAGGGTGGCAAAAAGTGAAGTGAGTTTAAAATGTGAGTGGGATTTTGCCTAAGAGATAAAATGAACATGGTTAAACTTTGTGAGGGACCGAATTTCAAAAGATAGGAGAGTATAATTTGCATAAAACTCTTTGAACTCGTGATAATAAGGAAAATGATGTTTGCCATTAGGTATAACAGTCTGGACGCGTTTATCCACGGAATAGATTATCTATTCCGTGATCCAATTCATATTTAAAGTATTCTCGACGGAATCGGGAGTGAATTTAATTCAGTGGTATTAAATTGACTTCAGAATAAAATATTGAACCCACAAATAATAATTCCCATTAATGCTACCATCGAATTTTTGTTACGGCAACCTCATTATGAAGAATGGCGTATCGCCGTGCGCAGTAAAAAAATAAAACAGTCCATTAATTTTTATCTATGAACCGAAAGGAACATAGGGGGTGTTTTTAATAGGGAACACTCCGATACTCCATTGCGATTTCAAGTGCTATGAAATAACATTTGAAATCTTTAATAATATCTCAAAATAACATAGCAAATGAAATACAGTCAGTGTTTGTTTGTTGTCTTTGCAGTGGGAGCTAGGAATATTAGATGCTGTCGAATGGCACAAAATGCAGCTTGCCGATATTACTGTGTGCTTTGCTATCCAGAGGGAAAGTTGAAAAGATTGATTCAGTTCAAAATAGTCAAAAATGTGTCTCTCGGTCACTGTTTTTGGTACGTTTTTTTAAGCGTCCATTCGAAACTATATAGAAATAGTAAGTACTCTGATTCCGGAAAATTCCTAACATCTGTAAGTGTCATCGCGGAATTGTATTGTTCAAATCATTGGAAGCGAAATTGTTTTATTATGCGTTTAGGTACCTACTCAAGAGCTACTTCTGACAAATTGTTTACGTTGAATACAATATGCTTACCTACTCATCTATTGTAATGAAGTTGTATGATTTCGATACTTATTTTGATGAGCTCATCCCAACATTATCTAACCAACAATTACTATGAGCATCGCCTATGTTATTACTTGAGACAACGTAATATCAAGGCTGTTCAAACCTTCAAGTTCATACAACAATGGAGCATCCTTAACTGACATACATACATACATCGTCCCCTACCATTAGCCGCCATGTTAGATGCTTCAGCATTAGGAACCTTACCTCTATTAACACAAAGTTTAGTTTCAGTTTTGCAATGGTAAATGGTTTGCATGACAGTCTCAATTACTTTTGAGTTCTGTCATTCTGGAATTAGCGACTACATTCTACATTTGTTAAAAACTTGGTTGTGTAATAATAGGCGTACAGTCAAGGCACGAGTGGATTCATATTTAGGTTGGGAGGGAAAATTTTAGCCAAATTCCGCCATAGTAAGAAATAACGAATTATTGCATGAATCATCATTTCAGCCGAAAGACGTCCACTGCTGGATATAAGCCTCCCCGAAGCATCACTTCGACCGGTTCTGTGCTTCTTGCTTTCAGCGGCCTTCGCCAGGTCATCGGTCCACCTGGTGGCAGGCTTTCCAACGCTGTGCTATTTAAATGATGTTTGCATGAATTCATTATATTTAATTTTGTAAATTGGTTCAAATAAACACTTTTACACGTCAAAAATAAATGATGATGGTGGACGGTTTTTCTATCCGACTATTCTGATAAGACAGACCGAAGCAAACTCAAGATGTCACAGTCTATTTGAAAGTCAGACTTACACTGAAAAAAATAATTTCTTACTATTTCATTGAGACTTACTTGACTTTATACAATAAGAAGAAATGTTTGTAAAACGGTAAAAGATACATACTATTTACGAAAAAAATAAATAAAAGGAAAACCACCTTTACTGTAAATGTAAGTAAAAAAATTCAATTGTTTGAACGATCTCATCGAATGAATAAAAGAGTTAATTTTGGGACCATTTAGCTACTTAAAACGTTAAAGTTTACTGTCATGACGGTAACATTTTGCCCTGTTTTCGGATCAGCAAAAAATATCTACTGTATTGAACGTTAGGATCCTATGGAACTGTTTAAAGCTGTTCAGATCAATGTTTTTTCATTTGTATTTGCTTATTTCTTTCAGTGTAATCTTAGTACAATAAGAATATACGATTTTATCATTGACGAAACATTTTCCCTTACTTTAATGCTAACGCTACATATATTGGCTGTGTTCGCTTATACATGTGGTTGACAATTCACAACATTATTAGCGCTGGGGGGCGGTCCCCGACCACTATAGATTAATTTGTTAGGCCTTGACAGCATGTCCATGTTGCTACTTTGATTCCTTTGTTCATCGTATAGTTATGTACTTATGTAATCGAGGGTGGACCATAGTCCGCACCTAGTCGTTAATTCATATAATTCCTTATGAACAAGTAAATACATACGGGCAAATAGATCTTTTCAACTTTTGACAAGTTATCTGGGATTAAGAAGAAAAGAAAGAGCATGTCGAAGTGTTTACAAGACCACGTAATCACTTCGAAGCTTCATAATAAATACCAGTCATTACTGTCCCACTGCTGGGCAAAGCCCTCTTCTCATACAGAGAAGGCACGAGCATTGATCACCACGTTTGGTCAAGAGGGGCTGGCGATTTCAGACTTACATTAACTATAAGTCTCAGGATTCCTCACGATGTTTTCCTTCCCCGATGTCAGTAATGTCCAAGATAATCTTAGAAAGTACAATATCATATTAGCGGGCCCAGTGCGGGTTGGTAATTAAATGAAATGAAATGAAATGATGAAATGATTTTATTTTTTGTAAGTAGGTTTGTACAAACACACACGTCAATCATGTTTTTTTTTTTTAAACTAGATGAAGTCGGCGTTTCCTATCTGACTACTCTGAGAAGAAAGGCCGAAACAAACTCAGAGGTCACAGTCTCTTTTAAAGTCCAGACATACCTAATCTTGGTCAGGTTATATGAAGACCATGTAGATCGATGTCTGAGGTGGTCTTTTGAGGAAAGAACCACACAGATTGAGAGGACCTGTCCAGTCAGTGCACGCATTTGTCAAAAATCGTGCAGCTCAACTCAAGACTTAAGGAGCTCAACGATTCAACGAACAATACCAAAGAAAGGACATTTGGGTAGGCCACATAAATTACTCAAACTGCCAGACCATGAAAAAAAAAAAACAGAACAGAGAGAATAATAAAAAAATATATATAAGTATGTAAAATGACCCACATCGTCTTCACATTCACAATAAAAAGTAATATAATACTTTACAAAGTAAGCAAATGTCATTGTTTAAAAAAAAAAAAAATCATCAATGTCAATGTGCATATAAAAAAGAAAAAAATCATTCAAATGCAGAAATTGGAAGCAGCTCAATCCCAAGCCTTTTTGTCCTCAATATAATCTTTAACGATATAAAAGGCTTTCTGGTAGATGTCACATGTCTTCGAATTTTTGGTTCTAGGACATGTCGGTTTCCTCACGATGTTTTCCTTCACCGTTTTGAGAGCAATGAAATAATTTACATATAGTAAAGCGCCTGTCTGGATACGAAACTACGACCTACAACTCGTAAGTCGCGACCGTTACCAATTGGCCACCATTGCTCTCAGAAAGAAAGTACAATATGAATTGAAAAATATCCCCTGCATGAGAGACGAGGCCTTTCCCACTGGGCCATTACGACAGTAAGATTTATGCGTTTCTTAAACAAAACATCTTCATAGTTAATTACAACGTACTCTTTGTTATTTACTTAAACAAAATCAGGTAAAGGTAATTGATTTTGTACATTTGTTTCAGGTCTTAATTGCCTGGTTTAGCTGCGCAACGAATACCGGTAAGTTTCAATATTTTTTATTACTCTTACAAAGTTATTTAATTCGTTCTATGATACGAATACTTATTACTATAGTACTTCCAGTTACCTGCTTAACTTTTTTCAGCAACAACAGTCTGAATGTGTCAATACGAACCAATGCTCTAGGTATAATTCATTACATTCTCTTGTAAAAACACCTCCAACTTTTAAAACTAAATTACTTTTCCACACGACAGCAAAGTAATCAAGCTTCCATTGTTTACCGTACAAAATATTACCTCCGGAACAATGTTAGAATATTTCAGTTTTACACTTTTAATATAGAGGGTAGTCGTCAAAAAGCGCGCGCGCTGTTTTGTGACGTAATATCATGTGTTTTACGATGTACTGCGGGTGTGCGGCTTATGAGAGTCACTCGGGGGATTTGAAGCTCCCTTTACTGGTATGCAAGCCTCCTAAATTAATATATTTTGACAGGTGGCGGTGGAATTCTCGTTTTTCACTTTATAAAGTATTGGTAGTTTTGATTGACTGAAAGGCAAATGACTTTCCATGCGGATTTCTTTCCTGCTGGGGATTTTTAAAGTGAAAACTTCTTTTGGCGCGTTGGGAATTTTTTGAGATGGGAAAAAACCCTCCCGGAGTGCCACTGTTTTTTTTTTGCGCCACTTCTTCCCAGCTAATGGACTAGGAACTGGTGAAGGGTTTGCGTTTTGGGGGACTGTCATAAATAATTTTGACGTTCAAAAAATAGTGATTCTCAGCCTAGTTAAAATATCTTTTGATTTGATCTGAAAATAGACATTCAGGAACGGTTACTTGTTTTTGATTACATGCAGATCACGATTGGGAAGCGAGAGTGCGTCATAGAGTTACAACTTCTATTAAAAAGAAAGTGAAATATCTTAGGTGGTCGTTACCAAGGATTGTCATACTAAAACCTATCACACACTATAATTTTTACGGGAAAAGAAACTGTGAAGTTATTACATTGCCATTTTTAACAATCACACTAATAATATAAAGGCGAAAGTTTGTGAGTGTGTGTGTGGGTGTATCTATGTGGGGGTGTGTTTATATGTTTATAACTTCTTCACGCTCAAACGGCTGGACCAATTTTGATAAAATTTTGTATGGAGGTAGCTGACACCCTGCATTAACTTTCACTATGGGTTCAACTCTGAAATCACGAAAAAAAAAAAAACAGCTGTTTCATTCATTTTGGTCGAGTAGGTATTGAACTTTTGTATGAAACAGCTGATTTTTTTTCGTGATTTCAGAGTTGTACCCATAGTGAAAGTTGTTCATATTCATGAGTAGAACATCCTGTGAAAATTTGCGCAATGCATAATGCAGTATCGGAGTATCCAATGGGTTATGTGTGTTATGTTTATTTTATTTTTGTATTTATTTTTTAAATGTCTCATGTCTGTCATTACTAACATTAGTTTTTCATAAGTATTTCTGTGTTACTAACAATTTTATGGATGTTTTATCTGAAAATAAATGAATATTAATAATAAAAAAAAATAAAAAAATAAAGTTATAAAGTTCTTACATCCATTTTGAGAACTAAAATTAACAAACATATAGACACCAACTCCATCATGTCTGTCTCTCAGAATGGATGTAAGAACGGGTCCCGGGGTACTAAGGAGCTGCTCCTCATTGATATGGCCATTAGCCAACAGGTTCGTCGTTCCCGAAAGGATCTGTCGACATGTTGGATAGATTACAAGAAGGCCTATGACTCGGTGCCACATACATGGCTCATGAGGGTGCTGGAGTTGTATAAAGTAGATACAATTCTGCGAACCTTCCTGATGTCGTGTACGGGGAAATGGAGGACGGTCCTTCGCTATCCAGGATGTCGAAATATCCAGAGGAATAGCGAGCCGATAAGGATCGAGCGAGGCATATTCCAGGGCGATAGTTTGAGTCCGCTTTGGTTCTGTTTAGCCTTGAATCCTCTAAGCACACTGCTGGAGGATTCTGGTCTAGGCTCTATATCTCACCTCCTTTACATGGATGACCTAAAATTCTTTGCTCCTAACAATTTGCAACTGATGGAGCTACTGAAAATTACTGAAACTTTCAGTAACGCCATCAGGATGGAATTTGGTGTGGACAAATGTGCGGTCATGCATGTAAAGCGAGGGGAGATTGTGGAATCCGTGGGAACCCAACTCTCGGATTCCACAAACCTTAGAGCCCTCTCCGCATCCGAAACCTATAAGTATTTGGGTATGTCGGAAGCGTTAGGGATCAATGTTACTGACATGAAGCAATCGTTGAAGGAGTGCTTCTTTGGTCGCTTGAAAAAAGTACTTAATAGTCTTCTATCAGGCGGAAACAAGGTGCGCGACTTCAACGGTTGGGTCATGCCGGTTTTGATGTACTCTTTCGGCATACTCAAATGGACTCAGACCGAACTCGACGCCCTGGATAGGAGGTTCCGTACGCTGCTGACTGCAAATCGAATGCATCACCCACGGTCATCGGTAATGAGGCTGTATATCCCGCGAAAGTGTGGAGGTCGAGGGTTTTTAAACGCTAAGACCCTCTACAATCGCGAGATATGCAGTCTCAGGGAATATTTCCTAGAAACCGACGTGGGGATGCGTCGAGATGTAGTCGCCGTGGACAAGGGCCTCACCCCGCTCTCCTTAGCTAAAGAGAACTGGCGCAAGCCAGTAGTGCTTGACACCAATGATCGCATGGAGGTATGGCAGAGTAAGGAGCTTCACGGACGCTTTTTCCGGGTCCTACATGGACCCGGTGTCGATCTATTAGCGTCCGTAGCCTGGCTGCGTTTCGGTGATCTCTTTGGAGAAACCGAAGGTTTTGTCTGTGCAATTATGGACGAAGTTATGATGACGAACAATTACCGGAGATTTATTGTGAAAGACGGCACGGTTGACATCTGTCGGGCATGCCACCGGCCGGGAGAATCAATCAGGCATATTATCTCCGGGTGTTTTCGTCTAGCTAACGGAGAGTACTTGCATAGACACAACCTTGTAGCCAGGATAATCCATCAGCAACTTGCTCTGAAATACAGCCTTGTGGAATCGGAGGTGCCGTACTACAGGTATGTGCCCGACCCAGTTCTCGAAAATGGTAATATCACATTATATTGGGATCGATCCATCATCACTGACAGGACTGTTGTTGCCAATAAGCCTGATATAGTGGTGGTGGATCGATCAGAGCGGCGCTCAACGATTGTTGACATAACCGTCCCGCATGATGAGAACCTCGTGAAAGCCGAGAAAGATAAACAGATCAAGTATCTTGACTTGGCTCGCGAGGTTGTCGACATGTGGGATGTGGACTCAGCAATCATTGTGCCGATAGTCGTGACAGCCAATGGGTTAATAGCCAAGAGCCTCGACCAACACCTAAGGAGGCTCTCGTTGGGCAGCTTGATCAAGGGCTTGATTCAGAAAGCGGTACTTCTGGACACGGCCCGCATTGTTAGGAGGTTCCTCTCTCTGGAGCCCTGACCGCCGGTAGCTTGGACCCTGTTCTCGATACCGGTGGGCTACTATTTTTTATATTTTTAAATGTTTTTATATTTTCTATATTCTAATATTTAAAAACATAATTTATATGTGATATTTAATTAAATAAAGGACATAATAATAAAAAATTATCCTGTATAGGCTACTTTTTATCCCGATATTCCCACGGGACCGACGTTTACGCGGATGAAACTAGTAATTTATAAATAGCGGTTGATTATTATAGTACGGTGAATAATAATTATTGCTCAATCACCTTATCCTACCTTACATGCAGAGACTACAATCAAGAATTTAATTAAGATTAGTTTATAATATTAATTTTCGTTTAAACTATGTAGTTTATTAATTTGGTGCGAAACAAACTAAAGTGATTATGGAACAATTTTGTCATTACCCTATCTTGAACTGAGAAAATGGTTTTCCTGCTTTCGAAAATTAAATTTTAATTATAATTAACAACAAAAGTTATTTTAAATTACCTTATTATTTTAATTTAGTTGATTATAATTAAAATGAAGGTTGGTTTAGGTGTAAGCCTTTAAGATTCTTGTTATTTTTTAAAATACAATAAAATTGGATTGGAATTAGCGGAAATATATGAAAATGGGTTCATGAATAATATTCTAAATTTTGCATCTATTTCATCGATTTGCCATCATTTTTGACTGTATGTTATTTTTGGGGCCAAATCTACACATATTATACAAACCCAAGCCGACGGATTCGACTCAAAATTGAACAGACAACAATGAATTTACAATTTTATAGTACCTATGTAGGTTACAATGTAGGTACGTGTAGGTACTTATCTACTACCTAAGTATCAAAATTTCGTATAAAGGCATTTCATCCATTCTTTACGTCTGACAAGCATATTCGACGAGTTCCACATATCTATAATTGGTCCATAGCAAATTCTAGAATTCTTACATTACTGTTTCTAAGTAGCGTTACACAAAGAACACCAGGTACAGTAAATCAAATCATACAATATAACGAGGTATTGTGACAAAGCAATACGATTCTTTTTCTACAAATAATGTCGAATACATTCTCGTACGTGCGAGGAAGCATGAGAAAATTGTAGAAATAGTACAGCCAACTGGACTAGACAAGTACTGGACAATTTCCGCAAACGCACGGTACGTGGGTCGTGTTGCACTGGAATTGTTTTTAAATAGAATACTTGCGATTTCCTTTTGTTTTCTATTTTTAAAACAGAAGACTATGGGATCATCTTATACTTTCGATTAATAATAGTATTGACCGAAGAACGCTTCTTAAAGGTCATAGCACACGACGTATCAAACCGGAAAGGGATCGGTACCGTTTCACAGCTAATATTTCATTTACTTTTCTTATTGGATGGAGGAAACAAAAATGGAAAATATAACTAAATAAATTATAACCTTTCCGCAGTCGGGTAAAAAAGAGAGAAAATAAGAATGAAATGTAAATACCTATAAACAATAATTGCAAGGCTTCTCTATAAACTATATTTGATGTGGTATTCGTTTGAAGCAAAATACATAGATTTTTCGGAAATGCCACGCGAGACAGGCTAACGTATATTTGCCCATGGGAGAAGCAATGTGAAAATGTTTGTCCCTGGGACTTATTAATTGTTAGTGCAAATTATTTAACCGGGAACTGAAGCCTCTTAAATGATATAAGCAAATCCGTCGGTATCATTGGAATACGCGGTATACCTACGTGCGAGCTGTCCGGCTGCGGGCGGCGGGCCCGGTGTTGATGGTGGCTACTATGACATTGTCTCGAAGTTCTTTGATTGAAACTCTTGTGGCGTTACACTGGCTTGGTGGGTTAATATTTCTTAACATTACGGGGATTCCAATTTTTAACTTTAGACCAGATGGATTTAAAGAGTTTAAAATTTTTTGATGGTAGTGTACAGTGTCCTCGATGTTGCACACTGTGTCAGTGGACTTATAGCATTTAATGTCTCCTGGTATTTTTTGTAGTATAACATCATTAATTTTTGGTGGTGACTATTGCTCTGGCACAAAGTCAATTGTAGGTCCTTGTAGTTAGATTTTTATTTATCATCAATAGTTTTCTCAGCGCACGCCAAATAATGAATTCTATAGGCAAAATTTTGCTATTTTGGGTTTCATTATTGCAATTTACTTAAGAATCTCTCTAATTTAACAATAAATAAATTATAGCCAGTTACTTCCTTATAGCTTTCTATTGGTGAAAAAATGGTTAAAATCGGTCCAGTAGTTTCGGAGCTTATTCGGTACAAACCAACAATTTTTTTTTTCCTCTTTAGGAAAAAAGCATGCGTGATTTTCAGAAAGAAACCAATAGGGGCAGGTCGCTAGTTAAGTTGTAAATTAGCACTTACACAAAAAAGGGTTATATCAAGTTTGGACAAACATTTTATTTTTGTTTAGGAATAATTTATTTAAGGTTGATTAGAATTCGTTTTGATGTCTTTAGGTATGCGTACACCTCTTAAACGTACATACATTTTTTCGTTCTTATTGATTCTGAGACGATACGAAGTTCGCCGGGTCAGCTAGTTATATAATATATAAAAAAACATATTGACATAAATATTTGTAGGAATTTGAAGCAGGAATGGGTTTCGCATAACTATGTCATATAGAAATTAATCTGATTTATTGGATTATATTTTTTTAATACTAGGTTATCTTTACATAAAGACTGCAGTACTATTATACTGTGGTTTTGTACCATAGAGCAACAGTTATGTATTAATAATAAGCTCCAGTAGAATATAAACAAGTTATTACAGTTTTCTTGTAACACGTGGCTATTATATGCGAACATGATAGTTTACCTATTCAAATAAATCAAGCGTTTTGTATTTTAGCCTATTTTTATTGTTACCTATTCTGAGGTATACCACTTTCCATATATATATATATTTTTTTTATAAAACGTTGCCCCACACTAGGAATTTCTCCTGTATTGTGGGTGCGTTTACAAACATTTAAACTCACATACACAAACAGCCAGACCCGGAACAACTACTTGTAGGTCATACAATTATTTGTTCCTAGCGGGAATCGAACCCGCGACACGCAGCGCAGCAGTCAATCGCTTAACCACTGCGCCAACCGTGCCGTCTATTAAAAAATATATAACTAGCTGTGTATATTGTCTATTAAAAAATATATAACTAGCTGTGCCCGCGACTTCGTTCGCGTGAAATTTCTTGTTCCCTCAACCCAACCCGTCGCATCGCATCATCTGTCCGCGCTATCACTTCGTTTTCGCTGACTTTTTTTTTGCTCAGAATTGTGCTCGTTAAAGCAAAAAAAAAAAACTAATCCGACTGGCAGTTCCAGAGATTAGTGCGTTCAAACAAACAAACAAACTCGTCAGCTTTATTATTAGTAGGTATAGATTTGAAAATGTAACGCGTTTTGAAAAAAAAAAGGCTGCTCTTTAACCATAGGTTGTCCATCTCTGTAACAAAACCGCTTCACTAGAAACCTAAAGAAAGAAAAATGCGTTTAGAAACCTAAATCATGAAACGTCAGGGCTATTTTTAAGCCCAACAAAGTTGTCAAAGTTTTCATTATACGCTGTTTAATTTAGTGCTGAAGATTTAAGGCCATCCGTCTACCGTCTATTAAGCTAGAATGTCGCTGGTTTATCTATGCCTCCCTCCCTCCCGTAACTCGTTTACAGTGTAAACAGAGTAAATTATTGTTCTGCCACCCCAAGTTATTATGCCGCCGCGATATTACCGGTTTACGATGTAAAGATACTGCTAGACTTTGTACAAATTAAAGTGGGTGTTAACCAAATAGATTGGTAGCGTTTTTTGTTATACTTTTTGCTCTTTTAGTGCCTTAAAAGTGGTTCTGGTGTGGGTTTAAAAGGCTGCAGCAATTTGGCTGTTAGCTTTTAAAAGCTTGTGTGTTGCATCTAATCCGAATTAGAGAACGATTTCGATTCGATTGGTTGATTGGACTTGAAAATAGGAACATTTCTGGAATAGTTTAACGAAAGCGATATATTATATTATACCAAATATTTCTTCCCGTTTGTTTTCATCATTATCAATCAACAGGGTATCTCGTGGACCGTGCTGCACTACTGAATATAGGTATTTAGTTATTAGGTAGTCAATAGTTTGCTTGTGCCCTGCATACGATCAACTCAAATTGCCGTCAACACAGTCATACCGTTCACGACAGCTTCGTTCCTTTGAAACAATATCTTCCTTTAAAATCTTTCAAACATGCTACATTTCCTTCAATCCCTATCTATTCTTCCTTAAAACCTGATGTCCTGCAAGAATTATCGTCACAAAATCTCAGCCAGGAGAAGCATGGTCGCTTTAAATTTAAAACGCTTTGCCTCAGACGGTATCGTGCGCCGTCCCAAAGGTTTCTGATGAATAATTTATGGAGTTTACTTGTACTCTATTATTATCTTGCATATAGAATTTCGGGGACTATTTTCTGTGTTAGCCTTTGTAGGTAAATGTTTATAAGGCTAGTCTAGAGGAAGGTAGATGAGGTAACTGAGACAGTTAGTTTTGCATGCATTAGCAAGTTGATAAAGTTTGAAAATTCTTGAAATATACCTCCCAACGACAAGACGAGACGCGTCCTGGAGTTAAAACCGTGTATCGGCAAGCGTAGCGTGAGACGCCCCCCAGTAAGATGGACCGACCGACTGGATGCCGAAGGCGGAGGGTGTTGTGGCGCAGCCTGAGAGAGGCCTATGTCCAGCATTTGACTGCAATAGGCTGAGTTGATTGATTGATACCTATCAATATCGTATTTACATAAATACTAGTCGTGTGATTTCTGGCAGAACTGAAAACCCTCTCTTGCACATTTAGCATAACCACTATCTCTATTTTACGAAGACGAAGTGACCTATCTTTTCTTCATTTTTGGCATCGCGCCGTAGAAGTTTTTATTCTACGGTGTTTATGCTACGCGTGCTGTTAGTGACAAAAAAAAATATTTTAACGGGTAGATTAGCATCCTTTTATTTGATTATCAACGTACTGCGGGCTTCAATCCGTTCATGTATTCATTAAACGTATATGTGAGCTGACTGCGAGGTGACAATTTTGCAGCATATTTTGGTCATTTGAATAGACATTCGTAGGTGAATTCTCTTTGACTTCATCATTGATATAAGTCCACAACTAATTAAAGAAAAGAAAGAAAGAAAGAAAAACTGTTTATTCTGCACAAATAAAACGCACATTGCATATAAAAAAAAATTAATAAAAAAGACAAATATACACACACAACGTAGTCAAAAGCCTCGTACTCAAGCTTAAATAAATTAGAAAAACACGCTTTTATAAATGCACGTAAAAACAAAAAAGAAACATCGTGTTCAAAGTCCATTACGTGGCCTTTCTCACAAGTGCAAACACGACTATGATACGATATTCTATCATGGAATGCCATGCGGCTTCATCATCAGACCTTGAAACCTAATCGTGGTCAAAGTTCATCACAAGACTTTTCTAAGAAATCCAAAACAGCTATAATACGATTTTCCATCATGAAGTTCCAGTTCATATCTTCCGGCATCATCAGATCAGTTCGACAGTACCATATTATTGTATTGTCATCAGAACTACATACAGCTGCCAATTTTCATTACGCTACGACCCTTGGAAGATGGTTAAATTAGTTAGCTTAGAGTCCATTACATAGTTAGTTAATACAGGTCGACCTAATAAAAGCGTGTTAAAAATGTTGATTGTTGTTAATTCTTGTACCTACTGAAGTAAAACGAAGGGTGGCAGGGACATTGACGCAACCTGCTAAGTACCATGGATTCAATACTTGATACTGAATCCCACTGCGTTGAAAATTTTCGCCGGATACAAAAAAAAAAGAATTAGCTGTTTCATACATTTCGACCGCGTAGCTGTTGCACTTTTATTTGAAACATTTGTTTTTTTTGATAGCCGACGAAACATTTCTTCGCTAGGGGTTCTGGAATCATGTCATGTGCTGAATTCATAGTTACTGGTTGCGCGTCCCCGCCACCCTGTATAAAATCACGATACAAAAGATGTAGAAAGATCTGCGTAGACGTCAGAACACAGGCCCCAACAATGCCTATGAACATCGTTAAAAAATATGTCATACATAAAAGAATTTTGTAGCAGTTTTTGTCGTTGGTCGTTTCGATTCCGACACAATTAAGCGACAATGGCGACGGCCGGCGGCCCCGGGCGGCCGTCTAACAGATTAAAATACCTATACAATGCTCTAAAATTGTACTGTAGCAAATATTTGTTGTTTATTATGTACTGGCGCTGTTTTATGGATATTGGAAACCATAGTCAGCAGGGCTCATAAGTGAAGCATTCGTCGTTTCTTTTCTGAAATACATTAAAAATATTCCAATAATTCCAATAATAACCTCCTTTTTATTGAAGTCGGTAAAAACCAAAGTTCTGCAACTTTCAAACTTCAAAAATCACTGCGGTTGTAACCGCAAAGATCCCATACTTGTTGACTTATTTTGAATGATCCCATATATCATAAAGTCACTTAGAAACATCATAATCTTTGTAATTATGGGATCAAACCCACAACACTATGTGCATTTTTTTTCATCCCTTGGTTGCTTGCGTCGGGAGTGCATGTTTTTTATATTTCTACGGTGCTCAGAATACACCTTCTTTCGAATTTTCATCAATATAGGTAGTGCAAATAGTCTCCAAGTAAAATGGCTGTGTAACATGTTACAGGACAGGCAGACATGCCGAAATTATAAGGGTTCCGTTTTTGCGATTTTGCTACGAAAACCTACAAATAGAAAACCAAGAACCATTTGAATGGGGTGGTTCCCTTAATCAAAGAAACAGTATTTTTTGCGAAACCTGCAAGAATGGTCTTCCCTGAAATAAAATCGTAGGTAACCTATTTGGGAACAACTATCCCCGAATCCCGACTCTCCTAAAATAAATCTTCTCATGCATGGGTTGAGTTTCTCTAGTACCTACTACTTGTAACATTTGGTAGTCGTAAGACAGCAAGTCAGCGATAGAATGTTGTTTACAACGTAATAAATCTACGAAACTAACGAGTTGTGTACCTACTACATTTTTTATCGATACACTAATTTGCTGTACGAGTAAAACAGTGTGTTTTTCGTACATATAGCATAAACCCACTGGTACAGTTTAAATAGAATCGGTCAAAGGACTAATTGGCGAGGTGTTTCGTGTCAAACAAAACTAAATACGCGGGTGGGTATACCTATGTGAAATACGAACATAACACATGTGAAAAGGGTTGCAGTCATGTCATTATTGATTACTCGAGTCTGTTTTAAAACTGAAACGTTGTTCTCCAAGCTATGTATTTACAGATTGTGTTTAATGCAGTGCGATTCTGTAACCATATCACCGTGAAAACTTAGGTGAAGTAAGCGTGGAGTGAGCTGTCAATAGTGTCAATTCCTAGCAAAAAGAAATTCACTTCACCTAAGTTTTCACGGTGAGATTTTTACAGAAACCGGCTGTTTCGTTTTACTCATTAGTGATTGTAGGTGCTGGGGGGTGCTAGCATGGTGACGCGTGTAATGACCATAAAACGTTTTTCTTATTCATTTTGGTGCTGCAATGCAAACTGAGGTTTGAGATAACTTAATGTCATAAGAATGCACTAATTCACTTACATGGGAATATAAACTGTATTAGAGATCCTAAATTACTGCATCAAAGAGACATTAGATTAAACAAGGTACGATTCGTAAAATATGGTTCGCGTCCGAGTTTTATCTGTTCTTCCCTAAACCTCGGAATATACTCGGGAACAGGTAAAAAAATATTAAGACTTGGTGTTTAAATTCAACGTAGCTAAAGTGTAATTATTTAATAACAAGAACCTGTTTATTGCGACGCACTATATTTAGGCAGATATTCCTGAAAGATGCTCTCCCACAGGTCATTCTCTTCCTTGTCTGGTGATTGGCCAATAACCAGCTGATTGCCAATGTCCAGGTAATCTTGCGCAGCCAAGGTGTATGGCTTCCATTTCACTCCAAGGCTGTCGTCTGGGGTTGGTTTGCTAAAAACAACGTAAAAATTAAATGACATGTTTATAATTATGTTTTTTTTTCTTCACCGTGATCATGCAGACTAGCCAAAAAAGTACGTTTAGAAAGAAGCGGGTTTCGCCTAACAATACTTTAATTTACGTTGGCCATTTTAGAATATGAACATAGGTAATATTAAGATTAAGCTTGGTCTTGTAGGTCTTAATTAATCGATACTCGACCTATTGATAAGAAAATAATAACAAGAACCTAACGGTAGGCTTATTTTGCTATTGCTATGAGATTAACGTAACCTTCAATGTATGTACGACAAAAATTAGTTGTTCACTTACCCGTATTTGGCGAAATTCGTCCAGAGCTTAGTGACCCTGTCGATCAATTTGAAAGTGTCCGATTTTTTATCAACTTTCTTACTGAACAGTTGTACTGGGAATAGATATGTCAAATCATCGCAATGAGACACCACCTTCATATCTTTGGTAAGATCGTCGACGCCAAACACACTGCTGAAACAGTTCCTCTCAGATTTACAATTAAACTTGTATAAATATACTTTATTCTTCCTTGAATTCAGTTTAGCTGATAGCATCACACCGTATACAAACATATCAGTACTTAAGAACTTCATCATTTGTACAGAATTATTCATTGAGACGTCATTATCTTTGAAATAGTATTTTTGTATCTTTCTTGCAGCTTTCAATTGATCACCAATAGTACAGTTTGTCTGAATAATTTTAGGGGCAAATACTTCACGGTAGCGTTTAGCTTTAGCAACTATATCTTCCAAAGGATCACCAATGGCTATTGCTATCAGTCCTTCGTCTTGGGTATAGCCGGTCATAATATCAACACCTTCATGTGTTTTGTTTCGAATTGCGTCAGTGACATCTCCATAGAAGAACCTTTCTTTTCCAAAATCTTTCTCATCTGCAATACCGAAATGGATTTCATAAGGTTTTTGTGCTACTGTAACTTGTAGATTCAAATTGACAAGAGCTTTGAGAGGTTGTCTTTTGAAGAATTCGTAGAGCTCTTTGTCGTCTTCTGACTGGCATCCTAATTGTTTGGCTAACAGCAAAGCTTTTTCTCGTGGTTCGAACGCTTGTGACCAAAAGCATGTAGCTGCGCCACTCTGAGGTATTGCTCGCTTAAAGAGGCCTTTAGACATTGGTGATACTAAATGATAGCAAACACTTCCAGCTCCAGCACTTTCGCCAAAAATTGTGATGTTCTCAGGATTTCCACCAAAGTGAGCAATATTTTTCTTCACCCATCTGAGTGCTGCCACTTGGTCTTTCATACCAGCGTTACCGGGGACCTCTTCCGTGTCAAGGCAGAGAAATCCGAGGACCTCAAGTCTGTAGTTAATTGTGACCAAAACTATACCATGTCTAATAAGGAATTGTGGTCCGTAGAGGTCATCATTACCGCTTCCCCAGACGAATCCTCCTCCATGAATCCAAACCATAACAGGAAGGGGGTTGTTGGGTTTAACATCTGGTGTATATACATTGAGATACAAGCAGTCCTCACTCATGTTTCCTAGATCAGGGTTCGTTGAGTTGTACTGGTAGCAAACTGGGCCAAACTCTTTTGCCTTGCGTACGCCTTGCCATGGTTTAATTGACTGTGGAGCCTGAAATAAAAATGGATAACGTTCTTAAGAAGTAGAAAAAAATGGGATTTTAGGATGTTTGATGAGAAATAAACATGGTTATTTTATAGATTCTCAATTTTATTTGAATTACACAATGCGAAGTGTTGCAAAGCGCAAAAAAGATTGTAAAGTATCAGATACAGTTGAGTACAAGAAATTATTTAATACCTCTAAATATACAACTACACTAACTATACAACTAAGTTCAAACGCACCTGTAAGCCTATAATAAACACTAGCTTCTGCCCACGACTTCGTTTGCGTGTTTTAATATAAAATATATCATAAGGCACTTGGAAATAGCGTACCTAGCTTTCTATCAGTAAAAAAAATTATGAAATCTGATGTGTAGTTTCGGAGATTACCTCCTACATCTAAACTTACAAACTTTACCTCTTTGTAATAACATTAGTGTAGATAATTAGTCAGTGTATGTGTGTGTGTCAGTGTGTATGTGTGTGTGTATTTTTCTGTCAATCACCCATTAATTAGTCAGTAACAGTAACATTTTTCCCTGCGTGGTCGAATCAGAAATGAGGAGATCCGCAGAAGAACCAAGGTAACCGACATAGCCCGAAGAATTGCCAAACTTAAGTGGCAGTGGGCAGGGCACATTGCTCGCAGAACATATGGCCGATGTGGCCGAAAGGTTCTGGAGTGGCGACCGCGTACCGGAAGACGTAGCGTTGGAAGGCCTTCCATAAGGTGGTCCGACGACCTTGTGAAGGTCGTAGGAACCCGTTGGATGCGAGAAGCACAGAACCGGTCGAAGTGGAGGTGCTTGGGGGAGGTCTATGTCCCAGCAGTGGACGTCTTTCGGCTGAAATGATGATGATGATAATGATGAGTAACATTTGCATGTATTTTTTTGAACCTGAATTTTTCATACTTTGAACCGGAGGTCTCCTAGTGGGGGCTGCACGTACGGGATGCCCTTGAAGCTGCAGTACGTGCCGCCGTACTCGTTGTTCACCAGCTCTCCCTCCAGCAACCCCTCACTCACTCTCACTTGCACCATCTTCAGACTTCATCAACCAACTTCTGTTCTGAAATGTCTACCTTGACAAAATATTAATAACTAAATTTAAATCCGGTTGCTGATCCATAAATAGATAACGAATCACCAAAAAAAATCTTAATTTCAAGTAATTTATTGTCGAACTGTCTAGATTTATGAGGTTATAAATCTACAGAGTTCAAAAATAAATTGTTGCTTGTCACCTAATCGGCCGCAGCCTCGAACATTAGTTTTTCTACTACCGAATGTGCACACAAATTCTAATATTCAATTATAATTAAAATAATATTTGGTAAAAAACAAATTATCACTATGTTAGTTTAATAAATTAATTTAATTTATCACCGTCTCTAATCAATTTGAGCCGACATGCGTCCGCTGTGGAGCGAACAAGAAACGCTATTTTTGTGTTACTGTGAGGAAACTGAGGTGTTTCTGAGATTGCAGCTTATTATACTGTATTAGACTTATTATGAGTATGTACTTATGACGCGCCTCATTATTATTTAGTCAACAAAGATAACGATGGCACTGGCACTGGCTATCATACATAGCTACGGACGACTCAGCTCTTATATCATCCCAGTTAATCCTCCGTGTGTTGCCGCCTGTTTACCTAGAAATTATTTTTTTTGGACTTGATTTGAGGTGGGTATATCGCAGCTGGATCATTATCTGCCTAGCCTTTTCCCAACTATGTTGGGATCGGCTTCCAGTCTAACCAGATGCAGTACCAGTATAAAAATACCAGTATCGCAGATGGATGTTATCCGAATGAATTACCTGACTCCGGACCCAGGTTGGCCGAAGCGAGGAAAACCTGTTCAGGTGGAGATTCATAGACGACTCCGCCTTGGAGTGTAAATGTGGTGCTGTTCCACAAACGATGGGACTCTTAATATCGTGTCCTGTCAACTGCACGTTACAGAAACTGGTGGACGCTGGTGATGGCGCCAAACAAGTAGCCGAATTCTGGGCCGAGTCCATTTGATCATTTAGGTTGCTATCGAACGCTAAGAAGAATCCGTATATGAATCTACTTTGATTTTTATCACAAAATATTTAGGTAATAGCTCTTGCCCGCTACTTCGTCTGCGATCCAGATTAAAAAATAACCTATGTACTTACCCCGGTCATGGTCTATCTATGCGTCAAGTTTCATCTAAATCTTTTTTTTTTTTATATTTATTTAATCCTTAATGTTACAATTTTATTTTAACATAACACTTGCCAAACTGCAAAGCAATTTGTCGGCAGTACATCTGTTCAGCTGTTTTACCGTGAAAGCGTAAGAAACAAACAAACTCTTTATATGGTGTACATAATAAAGAGTATTCTATTTTATTCTATTCTAAACTCACTTTCACATATATAATATTAGGTTAGGAAGTTAGGATACTCGTATCATTGTTTACTTTGACAAGTAGACGAGAAGTCACAACCTGTATGCTGATATCTCGGTATCTGTCAATTATATAGGAAATTCTTTTCCTTGTCCATTTATGCAGGTCAGAATTTTCAGGTCACTATTGATGGACTCATTCTGTTGTTGTATCTTCATACACACATACACGACCTTCATAAGTGTTCTGTTACACAAAACTAAGGTCGTATTGAATGAGCTCATCGTAATTCACCTTCATTATGTGAAAGAAAGAACGTGAGTCAAAGTGCACTGTGCAGTGTTAAGATTGCTGCATACTTAACGTGTTTCTACCCGGACGGAACGGGACGTAAATTTTTGCAAACATCGTTTTATAGAGAATGTACTTATACGAAAAAGCATACATCATGGGTGCACGGAAGGGACGCCAACGTGGCACCCAAGGGACGGGAAAAACACCACGTTCCGTCTCTGGCCCGTCCACGTCCTAACGCCGTCCAGTAGGTATACAGTGACCATTATTCACTAAACAAACATTACCTACCGAAGAAAAAGTTTTGAGATGATTTCCGAAGTTTTTTCATACTAATAATTTCGCTTTGGAATTGTATGCGATCACTTGAGTGAGGTCTAAGGTGAATTTAACAGTATAAAGGTCATAGCACACGTATCAAACCGGAAAGGGATCGGCACCGTATCAACTCGAGCCGTTCAGTATTCTTTGTATGAAACTCCCTATTGCAACGCACACTAATCGGAATCGTAACGTAATCGCCTCGCCTAGGGACAAGCTCACGAACCGCGGTGCGGTGCGTTACGGCTCGTCGTCGTCCCCGCGCTTACGTCTCTCCGTACCCGAGCTTACACCTCTTCGTCCACACTTGCCTCTCTCACCCATCCCGCGGCCAGCCTGCACCATCAATCAGCGGTCGGCGAGCCGTAAGCGCGGCGTCGCCTAGCCGTAGCCGAGTCGACGTACCGGAGCTTCTGATCCGCTTTGGTTAGTGCTTATTTAGATTTTGACTTTTCTATGAAAAGGCAGATTCTTTTTATTACCGACAAAAATGTCTACCTTCTTTGTCTTCCTTCCTTAATCATGTGCTGAATTCATGGTTTCAGTTTGCACGTCGATGTCCCAGCCACCCTGTACTGTGCATAGACAAGATTTTGTCTGGACTTTAAAAGAGACTCACTTCTGAGTTTGTTTCGGCCTTTCTTCTCAGAATAGTCAGTTAGGAAACGCCGACCTCATCTAGTTTAAAAAAAAAATATGATTGACGTGTAAAAGTGTTTGTACAAACCTACTTACAGAAATAAAATCACTTATCACTTATCACTTATAATGGGCCTAGTTTACATTAAACTGGAAATTCACCCATAGTCGCG
This sequence comes from Oligia fasciuncula, assembly GCA_963082905.1. Taxonomy (NCBI): domain Eukaryota; kingdom Metazoa; phylum Arthropoda; class Insecta; order Lepidoptera; family Noctuidae; genus Oligia; species Oligia fasciuncula. The sequence continues at coordinate 19,435,761 of OY720397.1, forward strand.
TAGATAATTATGTATGTAATTAGCTGAATTATCATTATACCAGAGTAAATACAAATATTATACTGTTCCTGTTGATAATTACTTTACTTTATTATGTAAGCTGTGTAAGCATTATTTGTGTAGAAACAGCTGTTGTAAGCATTATACTTCGTGTGCTAAGAACTGAACAAACAAATATCTACACATTATGTAACTTTTTGGCTGTACACTTCTATAAGACTGTGTCAATAACGGCTAAATGATGATGATGTCTTAAGAAATGTTGGACAAAAGATTGAGTCGAAAAGCGGAAAGTAAACAAGTAAAACAAACTTCAAGAAATAATGTTTATTAATAAAGTTTCTGTTCTGGAGGGGCTCGTGGCTAATGATAGATACAGCTACACGGGTCGAAGGTACTACACTTGCCGCGGTCGGTTCGTGGATGGGTGATGCCGTTGGTCCCGGCTGTCACCAGTTACTGGATTGTGGAGATTAGATAGGTTGTCGCCCCATGTAAAATAACCCTTAACCCTTAGTATGCCGGCCGGAACGTATATACACGCGAGACACAATGGGTTTTTAATTGTTTCTGTAATTCCGGCATTCAACCGGTTAATTAATTGGGATGAATTTATTCCAAAGAACAAACCTAAAATTGTACTCGTAGTTGAAAAACATGCTCTCCGATACATTCCAACTGCAATTGTAAGTTGGTCTACTATTACTCGTTATCTTGTAAAGCCTACTTAGCTGATGTGATAGTTTTCCTTTTAACTTCGTTATATTATACACTTCTCGTGATTTTCACATATCCAAAAACAACCATTCAGCGGACATGGAGGAGGAGACTTGACTCTAATAAAAATTAGCACTTTAAAGCTTAGTATCCCTAACTCAGAAAATGTTTTTGCCACACTCGCAATATTTTTGAACGGCCTATCCAACGTCACCCCTCACCACGGGATAGACAAGGAAAACATAATCCCCACTTTACGAGTAGGGGTAGGGGAGAGAGGGGGAGGTACCTTAAAAAAACCTTTTTTCAAGATTTTATTTTACCACTTTGTCGGTGTGATTGATATTGTATACCATGCCAAATTACAGCTTTCTAGTACTAAGAGTCTCTAGGTTAAGCCACGAACAGAAAGACGCACGGACATGGCGTTTCTTGTCGACTACGGAACCCTAAAAACAAACTTCAGCTTTATTATTTAGTAAATTTAGTATAGATAGATAAACTATACTGCTAAAGGCGCTCCTAAACGTAGGCGTGCCTGTCCAACCAAATCTGTATCGTGCTAAACTGGCCAACTGCCGGTATATTATGTAAACATCATAGGTAGGACTTAGGTGTAGTGAGCTTGTAGGGAGCTGTCATTCCAACTGATGCTGGATTTTGACACTATTGACAGCTCACTCTAAGCTCACTTCACCTAACATTTCGCGGTGAGATTTCTACAGAATCGATCGGCTGTTTACCGACTTCACACTATGACACAGCATAACTTCACTCCATTCACACCTATAAATTATTATCCGGATCTGTAGGCTGAGAAATGCGTATTACACTACCTTTCCTCTGTCACTTTTCCAGGTAAAAGTGGTTGAAAATAGGTTGAGCTACTACCGAGAACCTAAATAACTAATAACCCTTTACCTACCCGACGCAGCGATCGAACAGCATCCCAAGCCCAACAAAGATATTTAGTTGTTCAGAAATCCATGTCCCATAATAAATTCTTGGTAAAGACATTGAGGGTCAAAGGTTTCTATTTGATCAGTTAGGCACATCTTTCTGATCCTGGATCCGCTCCCACTGTTATACAAACAGATCCTTCGCAAATATTGAAATTGTATTTGCACGCCAATATTAGTTCACGAAATTTGTGATAAGTGTTGCCAATTACTAGGACCCTCGGAGATAAGGTCTGACTAGTTCAAGATAAATAGTCAATATTTTGTTCCCGAGAACGGTTTTTTTAAACCTATAATTACCTTTAGAATACAGTGAAAACTAAAAGGAACAGCCGGTCAATTCTGTAAAAATCCCACCGTGAAAACTTAGGTGAAGTGACTTTGTTTTTGCTAGGAATTGACACTATTGACAGCTCACTCCACGCTCACTTCACCTAAGTTTTCACGGTGAGATGGTTACAGAATAGCACCGCTGTATGAACGTTATCGAAGCGAAATGAGTTTGTAAGTGTCATAGTAGGTGGCGTTCTGTAGTTTCTACTCACTCCCATGGGCCTGAGTTTATGTATTTGTGTACAGTAAAAAACATTATAATTAAAATCTAACTCGTATATTATGTAGGAAGTGTAACATAACATGCAGCGATTTACCATCTAGCTGCTATAGATGACAATATTTATAAAACCCCCGATTGAGACTTCTGTGCTACGTTTGTAGGTATCTATCATTGGGATGTCCACTTGTCCAGCAGATAGTAAAACAAGTCAATCAGTTACGACAAAAAAATAAATCGTCCGTAGAACCTATTATTCTGAGAGCGGGCATTACAAAATGTTAATAAAGGGAAAAACTAACATTGAGTATTTTCTGCTTCACAAATACATACGTACATAAGAGCTTATTATTTACCACTATTATTTAACGACGCTAAAATCACTAAAATGGTCTTGTCGCTCCCCAAAAACCGAACAATACCTACGTATTTAAGGACTTTGAGAAAGAAATGTATACCAATATTTTTACTGTCAGCTTTTAATTAAGTATAATATTATGACAGTTCTTGGCAAAGTAAAGCTTAAGTCAGCTTTTGTATCTTACAAAATAATCTACGAAAGATTCTCTTAAAATTCCAATCCAGCGAATTCCAAGATGCTCTTCCAGAAAATAAGAGCTTCAGCGTCAGGTGCTGTTTTCGGAGTTAGGGTATCCCCTATCTCCACGTAGGCTTTGGTCGAGTTGTTGTATTCTGGCCAGATTGTACCAAGAGTGGAGTCAGGCGTTGGGTTACTGTAAATCCAAAAAGCATGGTTGAAAAATTGTTCCGGGCATAAATCTCAATTGATTTGCTAAACATTTCTTGCTTATTATTCCATGAAAATGAAAACAATATAGTTATGTTCTTTGTATTTTTGTTTTTTTCTTTCTTTATAGATAAGGGGAGTAGTACTGTTTAATTTAATTATGTGAATTGTGTTGACTTATACCAGCTGATAATTTGAATAGTAGATAATAATTATCCACTGATTAAAAAAAAAACAAGAAAGGCCGATGAATAAACACAAACAATATCGTATCACTCACCCATATTTTGCGAAGTTGGTAAACACTGCACACACTAAATTAATGAGCTCATACTCTTTGGTGTTTTTCTCAACCTTTAAATGTTGTGACTTTGCGTAAAACAAATACATCAGGTCATCCAAATGGGCAGCTCCTTTAATCCCGTACTTCAGTCCAGGTCTTGCGTAGATGTTTCTATTTGATATACAGACGAACTTGTACATGTATCTGCGACCATTGCCAACCTTTGGCAAATGTGACACGAATCTGTTTACATCGTAGACGAAATACGCATGACTAGCATAGGTTACAAATTCCTTCATTACGTCTTCTTTTAGAGGCTTTCCATTGAAATAATATTCGTGTATTCTCTTCGATACTTCTAAAATTGTCTCCGGAGTGCATTTCATTAGGATCTTTCTTGGCACCAACAGTTCCGGATATCGGTTGGACTGTTGCAAGATTGATTGTTCCAATTTAGGTATATCAGTTGCGGCTTCTATGGTTGTGTATCCAATAAGGATATCTACATCGTTTATTCTTTTATTTTTCAAAGCCTCCAAAGGATCTTCTGTCAAAAAATGCTCCTTGCCAAAATCTTTTTCTACAACTGGAGTGAAGTGGAACAGCTTAAGTATATTATTGTTGAACTCTTCAAAAGAGAAGACTATTGGATTTGTACCTATTAGTTTTTCCACTGGAACGCTTTGTAAGAATTGTAGTAGCTCATTTGGGTCATTAGTCTCAAAGCCTAGATCTTTGCCAAGTAAGAAAGCGCGCTTTTGAGATACAAATGACAAAGACCAATCGCAAAAAGGGACACCACTCAATGGAGCAGCTTTCTTGAAAAGACCCTTAGACATAGGTGAGATAATATGTAGACAAGTCGATGCACCGCCAGCGCTCTCACCAAAAACTGTGACATTGTTCGGATCTCCGCCAAAGCTTCCAATATTATCCCGCACCCATCGCAAAGCAGCAACTTGGTCTTTTAATCCAGCATTTCCAGGAACGTCTTCAGTGTCTAGGCACAAGAAACCGAGTGCTTCTAATCTGTAGTTAAATGTTACAAGTACTACGCCGTGGGGGACAAGGAAATCTGGTCCGTAGTTTTCGTCGTTACCAGAGTCACTCTTGAAGCCGCCTCCGTGGATAAACACCATAACTGGCAATGGAGAAGCCGCCATGATGTCCGAGCTGTACACATTGAGGTACAAGCAGTCTTCATTTCCTAGTTCAATAGCGTCTGTGAATATGCAATTCTGAGGGCATTTGGGTCCGTGTTCTGTAGCTTTTCGTATACCTTCCCATGGAAGAGCTGGTTGCGGAGCCTGGAATTTTTTTTTTTTTATAGCTAGCATAATTCCATAGTTGTCATAGCGAGTACACCTACCATTTTATGGGACATGCGTTTGCGTAGTGATACAAATGTTTGCCAAGTTAACCTAATCTAGTACGAACTTGTTAATTACTTAAGGCTACGCCGACCGCGCAGTGGCGCCCTCATCATTTGTTTGGTTATTTCTTTTATTTTAGAATGCAAATGCAGAAATAGGCACGTTAAGTTGTGCTCCACAAGATTACACGTTAATATTATTATAAACGGTAGTTTTACATTGTCTAGTTTTATTATAATCACTAAAACGGATAATAATGGCCACTATTTTCCGTTTTAGTGATTATAATAAAACTAAAGAATGTAAAACTACCGTTTATAATAATATTAACGTATAATCTTGTGGAGCACAACTTAACGTGCTTATTTTCTGCATTTTCATTCTAAAATAAAAGAAATAACCAAACAAACGATGAGGGCGCCACTGTGCGGTCGGTGTAGCCTTAATGCCAACAAGTACTAAGGTTGCCATAAAACGTGAGTTAGAAAATATTTGATGCTGATTACTTTGACTCATTTGGGTCACCATAATATTTATTTATTTATTTATTTATTTTTTCCACTTACATAAACCATTACAGGACATAACCCAATGCGGTAAATGCGCTTATCCTAACATAAACATACTAAAATCTATAACTTATTATAAATAATGCATTCCTTGTGAATTCACTCAGAGAACAACAGAATAAGTCAGTCTCACTCGCTATGAGGTTGAGCGTGCGGAGCGCACGCGTCAGAGGCGCCTCTCTTAAAAGGTTGGTCCGAGCGCGCGGTTCCACTAGCAGTGGCGGCTGCCGTCGTCGCCACACGTACCTGTCCGGAACGCACAGACTCACCAGCCCTAAAATAACTGCATTATGCACCTTCCCTCTCAGTAACTTAAATATATAAGAGGTGAGTGCAATATGTAGTTCCGTATATAAAAAAAATAGAAAGTATTGTCTTGAATTTTAATGGAACCGGCTTTGACTTAGCAGAATTAAAATTCCCGGTTACTAAGCCTAGTATGTATGACCATCTGTATGTCAAAATGTAACAGAACTCACAATAGCTAGCTAGTTCAAATCTTTACAGAATACTTTACTCAATCTCGAGCTCAAAGCATTTATTGCTATTTAACCATTTACAGGCACTTATGGAAATAGGTAACAATAATATACTTAAAGCAGGGTTTTCACAGATAAGTGCGGGGGACGAACACTGACTGGGTTTTTGAATAGGATAAACTAGCGTTTCATCACTAACCTCATTGATAACACGGACTTGACACATGCACAACAAAAGTTGCAGCTCACCTTAAATCTCAATGTCCCCACCGGTGGCTGGGCGTAGGGGATGCCCTTAAAACTGTAGTAATTGCCATCACCTGTGACGGTCTCCACTAGTTCGCCAGACAGCCATCCTTGTTGCACTTTGACTTCTGCCATAGTCACTCAACACTGTAAAAAATAAGAGAAGAGATATAAAGTAGTAGTATAATTATTATGTACTAGCTGCACCCCGCGGTATCATCCGCATTAGTTTCGTTCCCGTGGGAATATCGGGATAAAAATTATCCTATAAACTATCTCTGTGCCAAATTTCATCCAAATCCGTTCAGTAGTTTTAGCGTGAAAGAGTAACAAACATCCATCCTCACAAAGTTTTGTTACTGAACGTGTCAACTTTTCTGTAGATTAGAGATAGGATCAATGCAAACACCTTTAAAGTTATGATTTAAAGTTTGGAATGGGGCTACAAAAGTTATTGAACCTGGATGAGTTAAATATCTATGAATGTCCAACCAAAAAGTCCAATATTTGAAAAACACTTTTACATTCACCAATTCTTTATAATTATTCACTTGTAAAAAATTCATAGTCTCAATGTTGACTTATTCTAACCGTATATTGTGTACCGATTTATAAAAAAATAAAGTTTAAATTTTATAGTGTAGTTACAAATAATCAATAAAATATGAAATCCTTACCTTAACCTCGTCCTTAGCAATCGTAGTTACAATATAAAGTTATTTTAAACACGAACTGATCGTCACTGTTGCGACATGGACGGGTTACTGGCGCGTGCGCAGTAAACAAGCTTACCTACACTCACTATTATCGTTATGTAAGTATAAGCGGAGGTTCTTGACCTGTGTGTAGTGGGAGCTATTTGCCCAAAATAACTTAAGTGTGTATAATTACTGTCATGGATCACCAATTCTTTGCCGGTGAATTTAAGTTATGACACAGTTAATTACTTAGGTTATCCTAGTTTACAAAAATAATGCGTTTTGTTCTTTCATGGGTTTTTACTAATTTCTGATGTTTGTGTTGCTCAAACGGGTTCCTATTAGCTAATGCAGCCCGTAGTCGCATGTCGCCGTAATTATAATATAAGACACAGGATACAGTACTTAACTTCATGCGTCTAGTTTTTATTTTTTACTAGCTCCGCCCGCGGCTTCGCCCGCAAGGTATGTCGATAAAAACTATTCTATGTCCTTCCCCGGGATGCAATCTATCTCTCTGCCAAATTTTATCGAAATCCGTTCAGTGGTTTAGGCGTGAAAAGGTATACAGACAGACAGAATGACAGAGTTACTTTCGAATTTATAATATTAGTATGGATTCAACAAAACCCATGTAAGTATTTTGTTGTGTTGGTCTATTGAATTTTAAATTATCATAATTAGGACCCACTTTGACAGTGTTCAAATGAATTATTGTCTAACACATAATAGAAATACAGAAAAAAATAAACTGGAACTCATTTTATTTGGTCTCAAATAATTAATAATTCCCTAGATTACGAAAAAAATATTAGTCCTACTAAACACATTATTTTTCTTGAAATAAAAAGAAAATAAAAAGGTTATATAATTTAAAGTCAATAAAAATGCATCGGAACATAAAAACCTACTTTTAAGCTGTGTAACGTAAAGCTTTGGGAACGGTCATTCAACATGTAGATTAAAGTACCTGTTTTGTCTAGATATACATTCTCATGTATGTATCTCAGTATAACTAATACTATTGCGCAGTAACTTATGTCAAGTTATGCGAATCAAAGTACAGTTGAGTATTATCATTTTACTCGTAAATTCATTTACTTACAACTTTTCAATTTGATAGAAATAATAAAGAAATAATGTAAATATTTGGGACTCGCAAACGAAAATACAAGTATACAACAAAAGAACACTATTAAGAGGACAAAACACTTATAGTGTGGCGACAATTCAGTCTTTACGAAAAATAACACAATTTTATTGAATGAATGTAACAGAATGTCTTAATATTCTAGTCCAGCGTATTCAAAGATGCTCTTCCAGAAATCTAGAGCTTCGGCTTCAGGAGCCGTTTTACGAGTGAGGGTGTGTCCTATCTCCACGTAGGCTTTGGTCGTGTTGTTGTATTCCGGCCAGATTGTACCAAGAGAGGAGTCAGGCGTTGGATTGCTGTGAACAGAGAGGTCAAGGTTTAAAATCTTTACGGTCGGGGAAAACTAAATATGTGTGCATAGAGATTCATTGTCAGAGTAAACTTGTAATGCAAATTAAATGTAACTCCGGCTGAGTCTGTGAAATTGAATTAAATAGTTAATTAGAAAAAGTTATGTCATACGCTATCATTGGAATTAGAATGGTGGGTTGGCTTATCCCAACCGAATATTTGAATAGTGTAATCTTTATGTTTACAAATAAATATATCTTTATATCAGTGGTAAATAAGTATAACTTATTATCCACTGATATAAAGATTGCAATCGTATTGAAGTGTAATCTTTATGTCAGTGGATATTACGTTATGTAACCTATTACCCACACACACAAAATAAACACAAAAGATTATCACAATAAAATTATCACTTACCCATATTTTGCGAAGTTTGTAAACACTAAGCACACAAAATTAATCAATTTATACTCTTTAGTATTTTTCTCAACTTTTATATTATGTACATTTGCATTCAACAAATACATAAGGTCATCCAAATGGGCAGCTCCCCGAATCCCGTACTTTAGTCCAGAGCTTGCGTACACGTTTCTATTTGATATACATGAGAACTTATACAAATATCTTCGACCATTACCAACCTTCGGCAAATGTGAAAGAAATCTATTGACGTCGTAGACGAAACACGCATGATTAGCATAGGTTATAAATTCTCTCATAGCTTCCACTTGGAGAGGTTTCCCTTTGAAATAATATTCCTGTATCCTCTTTGATACTTCTAAAATTGTCTCTGGAGTGCTCTTCATTAGAATCTTCCTTGGGACCAACAGTTCTGGATAACGGTTGTAATGTTTCAACATTCTTTGTTCATACACAGGAATTCCAATTGCGGCTTCTTCACTAGTGTGTCCAATAAGGATATCTACATCGTTTATTCTTTTATTTTTCAATGACTCCAAAGGATCTTCTGTCAGAAAACGTTCCTTGCCAAAATCTTTTTCTACAACTGGAGTGAAATGATAAAACTTAAGTATATTGTTGTTGGTTTCTTCAAAAGATAACACAACTGGATTTGTGTTTACTAATTTTGCCACTGGAACGCTTTGTAAGAAATCTAGAAGCTCATTAGGGTCATTGGTTTCAAAACCAAGGTCTTTGCCGAGCATGAATGCTCGTTTTTGTGGTACAAATGGCACAGACCAATCGCAAAGGGGTACACCACTCATAGGAACAGCTTTCTTGAAAAGACCCTTAGACATAGATGAGATAATATGTAGACAGGTCGATGCACCGCCAGCGCTCTCACCAAAAACTGTGACATTGTTCGGATCTCCGCCAAAGCTTCCAATATTATCCCGCACCCATCGCAAAGCAACAACTTGGTCTTTTAATCCAGCGTTTCCAGGAACTTCTTCAGTGTCTAAGCACAAGAATCCAAGTACTTCCAATCTGTAGTTCAAAGTCACAAGTATTACGCCGTGGGGGACAAGAAAATCTGGTCCGTAATTATCATCGTCACCAGAACCGCTTTTATAACCCCCTCCGTGGATGAACACCATAACTGGCAATGGAGAGGCGGGCATAATGTCTGGGCTGTACACATTCAGATACAAGCAATCTTCGCTTCCTGGTATAATAGCGTCTGTGAATATGCACTTCTGAGGGCACTTAGGTCCGTGTTCTGTAGCTTTCCTTATTCCTTCCCATGGGAGAGCTGGTTGGGGTGCCTGGAAAAATTATAAGTATTTAATAGCTACAACAGGATTTACAAATCCAGGTATAAATACATATTGCATAATCTTAACCACTATGCAAATGTTTACCTGGACGATAAGTGCATTTTCAATGTCAACAACAAAAAGTAAATGAACACAAATTACGTGTGGTTTACTTTGTTTCTGTCATCGACTCATCATATTGGTTCAGTATATCAAAAATGTAACTGATTTGGCTTTCATTTAACAAATTTCAAATTACCTGGAAGGCAATTTTTGAGATTGCGTTTACACTCGTAACATGATGCATTCGTCATTGCCACTTGTATTCTATGTCGCTTATAAAATGTTGACATTATCCAAAATCATATTATTTTCAATATAAGTCGATCGTAAATCACGAGTTTAGGGACAAAAATTTTGCCTTAAGAGTCACACGAAGTAATCCATTCCACATAACGATGCAATCGTTAACGTAAGTTAGTACGTAATGATTTGCATGTTTTTGCATGTCGCATGTAAACTAAGGCATGTCGCGTGGCTTGCTTGCGAGAAATGCTCGAATCAACATGCCGAGAATAGCTCAACTTGATTTTTACGAAAGAAAAGTACCTACGAATCGAACGACAATTACGAATACGAGTTGCGCGAAAATGGCCTTCCTGTTGATCTTATAGTGGACAGTCTTGCGTTTTGTCTCTAATAAATGCAAAGTTGTACAACAAATGGTGGTGCACACCAGTTTCGTTCATTCAAGTTCATTGAGTACCTACTGGTTTTTAAAACAAACGATGTAGCTCACCTTGAATCTCAGTTTGCCCAATGGTGGTTGAGCGTAAGGGATGCCTTTGAAGCAGTAGTAGTTGCCATCACCTGTGACGGTCTCCACTAGTTCTCCAGACAGCCATCCTTGTTGCACTTTGACTTCTGCCATTGTAACACTGTAAAAAACATAAATAAAATAAAAATATTTAGTTCCTTTGGGAGCACATTCTATACTGCAGCATGAATCTTGTTTAATGCAATGGTACGGAATCCTTAGCCTTAGAAAGTGTTGCTTTCATTTGGATTAAGGATGTGTGGGTGTGTGTTAGATGTGTGTATTGCGATGAGAGATTTTGGTGATTAGTAGAAATCATCCAAATCTCTCATTATTCGAATAATCTATACCTAATATTAAATAATGTTTAATTGATGACATACTTAATAATAAATGAATTAATACTACTGTGATTTCAAACAAACGTCTTCAGAACAATACTTGAAATATATTAATTGTTAAGGGGGCCTGGTGGTGGTGGGTGAGGGTGGTGGGTGGTGCTGGTGGGTTTTGTAAAAAACTTAGGTTAGGCACCAGTCTTCCACAAATTGTATCTGTAGACTAATTTAACTTTAAGCTGTAATTTGTGGTAAGAAAATAAAATGTATTGTATTCTATTCTATTCATATCATGGAATTTTTTAATAATTTGACTCGAACTGACATGGTAATTTTTTTAAAATTGATATATGCTTGACATTGTCCGAGGCAAATGTGATGATTCGTTTATAATTTTACTATAAACATCTCTTGCTTGCTTGTTTGTTTATCTTATCATACCTAATGTGGTGTTTCTTTTTGTTTGTACTAGTACCGAATGTTGTACTCGTACCTAATGTACGATATCTCCTTTGTAGGTCTAGGTACTTTGAATGTTGCGTGATTATTAAATAATTGGCGTACGGACATTGATATATAAAAACCCGTACGGAATAAAATGAGTAACAAATTGTAAGTACCTAGATGATCATCGCTAAGGTAGCCCGCGAAATTAAAATTTACCGACTACAAACAACAAAACAACAATGGCTTTCAATTATAAGGGAACAGCATTTTTGTTGCATGAAACATTATCGAATAATAAATATAAGACATCTTCGGGGTGCTGATTTTAGATCTGAAGTCAGATTTTTTGTATCAGCGTTAGTTTTTGAGATATAATGAAACCGTGATTTTCATGAAAAATAGTAGGTATATTGTTCACCAAAGAAGTTACTACTTATCAAAAAAAAAGGGGCCCTGTTTGATATGCAAAGGTGGCAGTATTATTAGTAGGATTAACTTTTTTTTTTTTTTATCTACATTTATTTAGGGGCTTTTATCAAAGTAGTAGGATTAACTGTATCTACCTACTGAGATGTTTAATCAATTGTTGATAGGTACCAAACATTCCGTGGTACCAAACATAGATATCCGAGTACCAAATATTCAAGACCGTGTATAAGACAAGCGCTAAACTTGCCGACAAACTGTCACGCAGTTTGGCAGGTTTATGATATATGTACCACTGTTTGGTCCAAAATAAATCTTTTTTTTTATGCGATCCTTAGGCATTAGTAGTTCATTTATCACATTCAGTTTTCCCGGAACCATAACTTGCCTGGAAGGCCAGTCTTTTCAAACCCAGTGCTCAGACTTATGTCTGCTGTCCTACAGACAAATAAAACAAGGATATTTTGTAGAGCCTCCTTGTTGTCCGAGAAGAAAATTCAAAATTTTTAGATCCACACATATTAGCCACTTGTATACTTACCGTAGTAGGCATAAGGATGGTATTAAAAGCAAAGAAGTGGTTACAATATCAACTGTCTGTACTGCAGACTAAACAATCGAATTCAAAATCGGTTGAACGGACTGTAAAAAGGTTTATTTAAATGTCTAATCTTATTTCAAATGGAGTATAAATTTAAAACCGGCCACCTCGAATTTGTAAAGAACAGCCATAAAATTCCATGGAACCAAAAAAAACTAATTTTGAATCAGCAATACAACTGTTTAGGTTAGACTTGGCCTCAAATGTCATGATTTCATGAAATAGTCATTCAATCCATACTAATATCATAAATGCGAAAGTGTGTCTGTCTGTCTGTTACCTCTTCACGCTTAAACCGCTGAACCGATTTAGATGAAATTTGGTACAGAGATAGTTTGAGTCCCGGGAAAGGACATAGTTTTTATCTTGATATTCCCACGGGATCGAAACTTATCCAGGTGAAACCGCAGGGCGCAGCTAGTAGGGTAATAATTATGACCTGAGAGAGATATTGATGATTTTTATGATCATGTATTTTATAAATAAATATTTGTTACGGCTGCGAATCATATATAATAACAAGATCAACATACAACCTGATACTGACCTGCGAATTGCATAAAAACGTAAGAATTTTTTTATTTCGGGGGCTACCCTGATGCTTTCGCCTTAAGGGATTTTACTTTCTAAGTAGGGTATGGGTTTATGACAAACTGATTTGTACACTTTAATGTAATCTAATTCAATGTTAAATGAAGAAATATTCTTACCGTGTCCTGAGTACTCGAAGTTATAACACTTAACGTTGTTTACAAGCAGTGAGAGTGAGACGCGGTAGTCGTTCCGAGGTAGACCGGTTACTGGCGCTTGCGCATAACAAGAACCTTATTGGTTAAAAGCAATAACGTAAAGATAAAGCAGAGTTATGTAAGTTATCGGTCAGACGCGACACACGCTATCAATTTACAATGATCTGCATTTTATTGAGGAAAGCTGTACAATAACCATGAGAGGTGTGTCTTTATCATCGACTTGAAAAAAAAGAAGGAGGTTATCATGTTATACACATCCGACGAGTTTTTAAAATGTAGGTACTGTAGTAGCCTGTGTGTTCTAGCCTTTAGCAATAAGCACTGGCTAGAAATATTATTCGATTCGTTGGTTTAAACGTATGTCAAATATTATGATTATGGTGTTTTATTCTAGAAGATAGATTGATATTTTTACCGCATAGCTGTACGCGTGTCTTTGAAATTATAATTATTCTTGCAAAGTCTTAAAGTCGTCTTATTTCCACTACGCCTCTATAGTACCTACTCCGAGCCTACTGGGACGATTTATGAGGATGTTGGACAGATTGGTACAACCATCAACTAGCGATGACATGTATTGGATAGGTATTTTTAATTGAATCAATATTTGTTATGGCAACATTCTTGAAATGTTTGTCCGTTCGGAGTTATAAACACCCGAATCAGGGTAAAAATAAATATTTTTTTAAATTATTATCTTAATATTTGGGGTAAAATAACAACAATAATATTAATAACCGTGGGGAGCCTTCCCTCTCCATAAACCGGTTGAAGCGGTGCGGGTGCGCAGCATATTATGCATTTCAGGTATTATCTAAGTGCTCTAACCTAAGCCACCTGACCCTCAGCGGGATTGTCCGAAAGAGTTACCGCTGGCCCGGAACATAAAGGGCTAAGGAAGGAACACGGGTGGGTTTTAGTCAGTAAGAGTCTGACACTCCCTTCCGCTCCACCCAGAGCGGGAGGGGTCATTTGATGACTTCCCATCCGGAAAAAAAAAGCCACCTGATCCCTCTCCCTAAAACTGGTATCATCATTGAAACATAACCCGCGCGTTGGCTCCATATAAATTTTATTAACTTTCATTTAGAACGTTATGAGTTAGCTTCAATAGAATAAATTAAATATTTTAATTCACGCAATCTATGTTGATGATGTTATAATATTCACATAGCAAGTACACACATCAAAAGTGTCTAGGGATCAACATATATTTTTGCAATAACTTTTCTCCTGATTGATATTAATTAAAATTTTCTTTAAGGATTCATCAAATAAAGTGTTTTCGTTTGTCACAGTAACGATAAACCAAGTCACCTTTGCATTAATAAAGAAATTTGCCATTTTCCTAATAAAGGGATTTTTGACATTTGAACCACTAACACAAAAGTTCGAAAAAAAGACTGAAATAACAGTTTTCTTTAAAATTTTATTGGGTAACTTAAACAATTAATAATCCGTGTTTCTACCGCGAACACTAACAACACAAGAACATCGGTTTGGCATACTCAAAATGAGTTCATCCAAATCACGCTGTGGAATGGCCGCCCATGTTCGTTGCAACAACAAAAAAAGGTCTTCTTGCGACTGGATACCCTCCATATTCGGCAGAGCTCTTCTCTGTAGCATATCCCATGCATGCTCAATCGGGTTCAAGTCTGGCGACTGAGCAGGCCAGGGCAGGACATTGATGTTAGCTGCGGCGAGAGTCTGTCTTACAACTCTTGCGGTGTGCGGTCGTGCATTATCATGCATTAACTGAAATAAGGGACCGATTTGCACTTGTAGAGGAACGATGACGTATACAATCGTCTCAGCATAAATTTGAGCGTTGAGGTTGCCTCTGATCCAAATCAACTCAGTTCTTCCGCCGATCCAAATACCCGCCCATACCATGATGGTTCCACCACTATAAGGATGGACTTCCTGGCAGGATTTTAATCGCTGTTGGCGTCCAGCGGTTCTCCAGTGTCGTATACGTCTTGTATCCGGTCTCATACCAAAACGAGACTCATCAGAAAAGCACACGAAACGCCATTGTTCTTCTGCCCAATTTCTGTGTTCAAGAGCCCATTGATATCGAATCCTACGATTGTGCATTGCTATAGGTGGTACCCGTAGCGGTCTTCGGGAATGAAGGTTCACTTCATGCAAGCGGTTTCTGACTGTTTGGTCGCTAATTAAGTTCCCTGAAGAGTGATGAAGCCTCACGGCTAACATCATGGCGGTTATTGTTGGAGCTCTTCGAGTTAAGATTTGAATGTATCGGTCTTGTCTCCGTGTGGTGCAGCGATACCGTCCTCCATGGCGCTCAGCCACGGTACCAGTGCTTCGGTAACGTGTCCAAAGTCGACTGATAACACTCTGACTTGTATTCAGAGCTAAAGCCACAGTACGTTGCCGGGAACCAGCTTCTATCATTCCCACGGCTCTGAGCATTTCTTCCCTGCTTAAATGACGTCGCCGCTCCATAATAACGTTGGTTTTAATCAGTAGTAGGGAAACAGTAGCACTAATAATGTCTTCAATGCGTTGTATGTTTTTATAGGGAAAATATTGACAGCTGATTTTCATCTTTTACTCGAATTTGATTCACAGTTCCTGATTCAAATTATGAAATGCACCAAAAAGGATCCATATAAATTTATAAAATCATAAATTTATTACAAAGCCACATCTCAATCTCAAGAAATCCGCATAAAAATGCTTGATCCCTAGACACTTTTGATGTGTGTACTTACTGGCACACGAATTTGTGTGGGTTACCTACGACCACAAAAACAAAAAAAAAAAACTTCAGTTTCGGAAGTCGGTGGCAAAACAAGAAACAAAAGTAAAGACAGTTATTTTATCAATCACCCATTTCAAGAAATACACCTAATTACAAGTCATCCTTCGTAAAGGAATAACAATGTCATTCTCATACAACCACGATAGTAATATACACAATCTATTGTATTTTAATTGTCGTCATTATTTATTATGACTTGGCTAATAGGCCACGTGTTGAGCTCGTGATCTCTAGTGGAAATACTGGTATTCAGCTGCATCTGGTTAGACTGGAAGCCGACCCCAACATAGTTGGGAAAGCCTAGGCAGATGATGATTACATTTAACCATTGGTACTTGCCTTGTTAAAGGCCTAGTTTCTCTGCTTTTCGGCTTTTCATAATTCCTGGCACCATCAAACTTCCTCTAGTATTCTCATCATAAAATTGTCGTCACACCACATGTATTCTTTACATTCTCGTCTCACTTGCATGAGCTGCCTTTCATTCATCCCTGTTATATTATTAACATTCCGATCCATACTAGGTAGCAGGTCTTATTATGTTCTTGTAAAATTTTTGCTTTAGTTTAATGGCAATTCAATTAAATTTATTTATTTTTCAAGTATCATGTCTTATTTGTTAGTAAAAAAACTTATCCTATATTAGTAATTATTAAATTTTACATCCTAAACAAAATGGCAATGCAGGAGAAATAAAAAAATAGAAAAATCTAGAACGAATCTTGTCGAACAAAAATTTTCCGTTTGAGATAAGTTTTAGTCACATTTGATGATCTTCAGACAGATACCTATAATTTTTATAGACCAGAGCTTAAGGATTTTTTTTAAAGATTTTTGAAAAAAATCTTTTGAAATGTTTCTTAGGAGGACGTCGCGTCGTCGTTCACGGACCACGTGTATGAGCGCCTGCCAATTTAAGCTATGCAATATTATTTCGTTTGTAACATAATTCAAGAAGTTTGGGTAGTAGGTAAAATGAATGAATTAAAACTTGAAAACATTAATAAATGCTTATTGCCTTTCGGCGCCTGTGAAAGGACACTAGAACAAAAAAATATTTAGCATTTTTTCACAATAAATAGGAATATAGTTCCTATAATAGGTACTTTTTCACTATTAGTTTGTTGGGCAGATACAGCGTGGACCTCGCTATTAACCGAGGATTCGTCGTAGTCAAACTCAAACTCAAAGCATTTATTTCAATTAAACCATTTTTGAATTGTCAAAAAGTCGGTCAGTCAGAAAAGTTTTTCCGCATCGGTAAGCATTCTGGGTACTCAACGCGCGGATACTTTTTTCATCCCCAAGCGTTCATGTAAGATGCACACAACCTGTTGAAATCTTTGTTTTTTCAGCAAAAAAACATACCGGGACACGACGATCTGCAAAAACAATTTTTTTGACTTTGTTAACCACTTCTACGGTCAAAGGGTTATCTTTGATGGATGATCTTCCATGTTTGAATTCGGCGCACCAACGTGCAACTGCGGAATACGGCGGAGCATTTGCTTCTAATATATCCCCGTAAATCTTTATTGACTCCTTCCATAGTAAAAATTTTCAAGCACATAACCGCGCGTACTTTTTTTTTTTCTATTTTGGCCAAAAGTCTGCAACCAACCATGAACCAACCGCAAACAAATTACTACTATTATTAAAAAACAAAAGATAATTACTTTTTTTAAGTATATAGCAGATATTCCACCTTTACCACCCAGTATTTACTTTGAATACCTTCAAAGAGTTTCTATCCCATTCTCATTTTTATTGAACGCCCCTCGTATACACAGCTACAAAAGTGTCGTTTTCATTCGGGTTCATGCTTACGAAATTGTTTAGCAAACAATCCTGAAATGTTGTCACGTTTTCATATTTCCTCAATATAGGCGTAGGTATGTTAACAGTAATACATTTTCCATATTATACGAAGGGAGCCGAGGGACCGAGGACTCTGTCAGTAGAGGGACAAGGTCATCGCGGTACCGTACACAAAGGGATAATTATGTAGTCAGACCAATACATGAAATTGATATTTTGCTGTCGAATTGTGGTGGACAATAATTTTAGCCTATTTTGAGTTAGGAAAATGAATCAGCACTGATCACTACAATTACTCACTGTGCGAAGGCACAGGGTGAATGCCGCAGGAAGTGATGGGGTCTGCTGTAGGCACTAGTGGTGCCATACCTGGCGGAGGTGCAGATGATGGCCAATAGTACCTAATTGAAGGAACACAATGTGGACTGACCCTCCCGTCCGTTCCGATGCACGTAATTTTTTGTTAGACCTCAGGGGGTGTCCTCACACTACGAGGATTAACAGACGCAAAAAAAAAATCGCGACAGATTACAAAAGAACAACTTTTACGGTGGCAAATAGTGGAAAAAATTTGTGTCTAAAGACATTTGTACAAATGGCCGTGTCTTCTTCAGTATAAAAATTACGTTAATACACACATCAAAAGTGTCTAGGGATCAAGCATTTTTATGCGGATTTTTTGAGATTGAGATGTGGCTTTGTAATAAATTTATGATTTTATAAACTTATATGGATCCTTTTTGGTGCATTTCATAATTTGAATCAGGAACTGTGAATCAAATTCGAGTAAAAGATGAAAATCAGCTGTCAATATTTTCACTATAAAAACATACAACGCATTGAAGACATTATTAGTGCTACTGTTTCCCTACTACTGATTAAAACCAACGTTATTATGGAGCGGCGACGTCATTTAAGCAGGGAAGAAATGCTCAGAGCCGTGGAATGATAGAAGCTGGTTCCCGGCAACGTACTGTGGCTTTAGCTCTGAATACAAGTCAGAGTGTTATCAGTCGACTTTGGACACGTTACCGAAGCACTGGTACCGTGGCTGAGCGCCATGGAGGACGGTATCGCTGCACCACACGGAGACAAGACCGATACATTCAAATCTTAACTCGAAGAGCTCCAACAATAACCGCCATGATGTTAGCCGTGAGGCTTCATCACTCTTCAGGGAACTTAATTAGCGACCAAACAGTCAGAAACCGCTTGCATGAAGTGAACCTTCATTCCCGAAGACCGCTACGGGTACCACCTATAGCAATGCACAATCGTAGGATTCGATATCAATGGGCTCTTGAACACAGAAATTGGGCAGAAGAACAATGGCGTTTCGTGTGCTTTTCTGATGAGTCTCGTTTTGGTATGAGACCGGATACAAGACGTATACGACACTGGAGAACCCCTGGACGCCAACAGCGATTAAAATCCTGCCAGGAAGTCCATCCTTATAGTGGTGGAACCATCATGGTATGGGCGGGTATTTGGATCGGCGGAAGAACTGAGTTGATTTGGATCAGAGGCAACCTCAACGCTCAAATTTATGCTGAGACGATTGTATCAGACGTCATCGTTCCTCTACAAGTGCAAATCGGTCCCTTATTTCAGTTAATGCATGATAATGCACGACCGCACACCGCAAGAGTTGTAAGACAGACTCTCGCCGCAGCTAACATCAATGTCCTGCCCTGGCCTGCTCAGTCGCCAGACTTGAACTCGATTGAGCATGCATGGGATATGCTACAGAGAAGAGCTCTGCCGAATATGGAGGGTATCCAGTCGCAAGAAGACCTTTTTTTGTTGTTGCAACGAACATGGGCGGCCATTCCACAGCGTGATTTGGATGAACTCATTTTGAGTATGCCAAACCGATGTTCTTGTGTTGTTAGTGTTCGCGGTAGAAACACGGATTATTAATTGTTTAAGTTACCCAATAAAATTTTAAAGAAAACTGTTATTTCAGTCTTTTTTTCGAACTTTTGTGTTAGTGGTTCAAATGTCAAAAATCCCTTTATTAGGAAAATGGCAAATTTCTTTATTAATGCAAAGGTGACTTGGTTTATCGTTACTGTGACAAACGGAAACACTTTATTTGATGAATCCTTAAAGAAAATTTTAATTAATATCAATCAGGAGAAAAGTTATTGCAAAAATATATGTTGATCCCTAGACACTTTTGATGTGTGTATTTTATTAAAATAGAATAATAAATGATGATTATAGTAGTATCAGTATAGGTAATTATAAATATTTATAATATGTAACTATTATATATATTTTTAACTACCTATACTATATGTATATGTGGTTATGTGGTGTGGGTGTGTGGTTGTGTGTGGCTATCTACGAAAACTATTATTAACTAACTAATAAAAATACTAGCGCGTACATACTTCCGTTTTACTTCACATAGATAGAATAGAGGTAACATCTAAGCAAATAATTCAAATGCCTTCACTTACTATGGTAATGAGCAATCCGGTAGACATTGCAGGATTTGTTAGGCCACCCACCTGAGGGAAATAATACATCATTTTGATTTAAGATGGCACCGTCATGCAATTAATTCTAACATAAATTGTGAAAAGGACATTTTATATCGAATGGATGTTTCAGCCAGTTTTTGTACGTTTCATTAATTTTAATGTCGGTTTTCATCGAGTTTCCTTACGTAATTGGTGTTTATTTTTCGTTGAATAATTTACGTGTCCTCGGGGGTATTTATGCTCTTTGTTGCTGTTTAACATCAAGATAATTTGGAATGAAAATAGGTACATATATCTGGCTGTGTTAGGTAGTGTTCTTGTTTTTAACCATTAAGGATTATCAATTAGATAGAGTTTCTAGATTTGATCCGATCAACCGAGTGATTTCTGAGTGCCAAACACTAGCACGGGGTTAATACAATCAGTTGCTTGGCAACTCTAACTCCGCTTTTATGAAATTAGTTATCTTCCAATTAATCTAAATCTGAGCTTTTCGACAGAGCTAAGAATATTGGTTGTCGTCACTTGGTGACACGACGATATTGATAAAACGAACCTTTATCAAAGCAGGCGACAAGGCCACGGCCCTGGATTACATGTTGTGATGAGCGAACAGCGCGCTTTAATTATAATGTGTAGACTTGATAACTGGGATTTAAAAAGATATAAGTAGTAAACAAAATAATCTTTCTACCTAAATCGTAGTCCGATGGTCGCCGCTATATGACACGACTAGGGGGAGAGTGAGGGACATAGAACATAGGTGCACTCCCTCTGAGTGCACCTATGTTTGTGCACTATAATACCTCCTGCGTACTTGGCTAGTCTCTGTTGACCCTTGACGGAAATTCAGTCGGGAGGATATTATAACTCGTACCTTTGCATATTATTCGCCATTATTTTGATGATAATAATACGATGTTTACTAACTAAAAGTTCTAGTTTCGTTTGTAGATGAAAATGAGAACTAGGTTGAATAAACTTAAATTATTTAGTAGGTAAACAAGATAATATTTACATAATATGAATACACTTTTAACATAAACTAAAGAGCCGTTACCATGCGATTCTGTAACCATTTCACCGTGAAAACTTAGGTAAAGTGAGCGTGAAGTGAGCTGTCAATAGTGTCAATTCTTAGCAAAAATAAACTCACATCACCCAAGTTTTCACGGTGAGATTTTTACAGAATCGACCGGCAGAACTTTATGGCCGTCAAATTTCAAAAATATCAGCTACCAGCACTGACCTGTATTATACAATGTATGATAGATGTCAGTGGTTACCACCACCTTTATCAAATTTTGCGACTACCCGCGTTCCAACAACGTCTTTTCAACTTCCAAGAAAACAAATAAAGACGATTGGGTATCATCACAACCGGGGCTGGATAGGTAAACTTTGTAATAATTCTAGAAATATCTTATTCCGTTGTACCGTTAAAATGCCGTCTAATTGCCGTGGAGCCCTGACGACTATGCTGAAGGTTGGTTTATAACATAAGCTGAAGCGGGAATTGACTAAGGTTTGACATCTGTCTTTGGTATAACCTGAAAACACTGAAACACTGCAACGAGGATCTTTTGGCGCTCGAATGACGATATCAGGAAAAAACTGTTGGTAAATGGTCATCCGTGTAATTGTTTTGTGAACGGTCGTAAAATGAAATGTAATGAAAAAACACGATGACGGCGTTAGTTGCTATAGTAAAGCTATAGTCTGTTCGTGTTTCTTTTTATTAGTGAAGGAAGAAACAAGTTCTCCGTTGAGTACTACTGCAAAAAAAAAAAAAATTAAATTTTTGCTGTTAAAAAAAAAAAAAATTGTCAGGCATCATTATTTTAATTTTTCATAAAGTATGATGAACCCGGCTCCGCGCCCTCATCTTGGACCATACTCCCTGCTGACCGTCGTTTTAGCATAGTAATGGGAATATCCAGAATAACGCTGTGCTTACCAACGTTAGTTATAACGAGATTTCACTACGCTTCGAACCCATTATAATTAATCGCTTCCCTTCGGAGTTGGTTCAACTTGTAAAACTTTGCACGCTGATTAATTTTAAAATACATACATACATACTCAGCCTATATATCGTCGACCGTAGGTTCAATTGAGGTAAGGGACATAATACAATTTTTCAGGAGAGGTCGACAAAGTTTTTTTTCGGACTAAATCGCCTATAACTTTTTTTGTTATTAACCTTTTTCGGATCTGATTTCACACATAATCTTGTATTTTAGTGCTCTATCTACCTGTGTAACATTTATTTAAATAAGTTAGCTATTTAAGAAAATAGACGTCCCTTACTCCAACGTATTTTGTTAGTAATGTCCCTTACATTAAATTGATCTCTACGTTGGATCCAATCTATAATGAAAAAATAGTGTAAAGGTCTTGTTGAAAAAATGTGTGAAGAATAATTCGTTGATTGGGAAGACCCTTACCTTATTTGAAGTGGATTGGCGGCGGTAATTACACCATTTCAAGTTTCTATATTGCATAGTTTTTCAGATACATTGTTATTATGGGGCTGATTCGAATGAATTCGAATCCGAAAATCAGTAGGTTAAGGGACATTTTTTTTAAGCCAGAATTTTTTTATATACACCATTCGAAAGAGCGCAAAATTCTGAACAAAACTGTATACTCAACTCATTTTGGGTATTTTGTCCCTTACCTTAATTGAACCTACGGTCGACGATATAATGTTCCCACTGCTGGGACACAGGCCTCGTCTCTGTGAGAGGGAGAATAAATACTCATAATATGGTTCGGTAATAGCTATTACGTAACAAATTATTAAAGTTCATTTTCTCTCGTTTTTTTCATTTCGGTGTATTTACATAATATACCTACAATGTGTCCGGACATGGACTAGCGATATTCAAGGTACTTATATAGCAACTATTCTAGTACACAAATTCACTACACACTAGGGTCTGATCCGTTTCCCCGCTATTTGGCAGTCATTTAGCTTTTTTGTTGAGATATTCTCTACATGAAACATATCTCTCAAATTTTTGGTCCTACTGAGATAAAAGTAGGCTTATTCGGAAGACAACGATATTGTCTATCGTTTCCATTACGATCATTATACATTCACATTTTCGTAACTTTAAAAAAAAAAAAACTCCAAAAACAAAAAATTATGCCAATCAACAAATTATTGTAAATTACTGCAAAAACAACCCCTATGACCGTTTTTATTTTTTTCCTAGATCGACAGATTTTGAGCTAAGTTACAATACAACATTAAATTAACATTAATATTTTAGTGGATTGGACCCTAGTGTATAGTGTATTTGTGTACTAGAATAGTTGTTACATAAGTACCTAGAATATCGCTAGTCCATGACCGGACACATTGTATAAGCTTACAAGCTTAAAATAATAATATGTACATGTATATAAAACAAAACAACCTAAAGAATCATAAAATACACAAAAAATTCATCGGCATCGCTATCAACGGGAGAAGTGCCCAGAAGACTGGCGCCATTGCCAAGTTGTATGACGATACTAATTATTTGGCCAAAAAAAGCAAGCGCAAGCGGTTAGAGAGTCACGTGAAGAGTGGACCAACCGCTTGCGCTTGTATCTCGAAAAACCAAGTGGGCACTCAGACCCCAAGTTCCACCCCAAACGGCTCGAACATATAATTCCGAATAAGGTTAGAATGTCTTCGCCGTTTGATGTTTTCCGCATCTGCAGCAGCCGCCCCAGCACAGCCCGCCGTGCTAGGGAGATGGAGTAGCCACATGTTGCAACCCACACCAAAGGTCTGCCTACCTTCTAAGGCATTATGGTCATTCCGTCTGGTCTCTTTACGTTCACGCATCGTCGCGTTTTCGGTGTTCACGTCACATTGACATTGACACGTCGACATTGGGAATTGGGGCCTTTCAAGGCAAGACTGGGGATGGGAGAGTCAGTGTTGCAGATGATCCTTATTTCTGACCTGTAGTTGTTTTCTATCTTTTATAAAAAATACAATACAAAACAATAGATTTAAGGTCGAAATAGTCAGACAATTATTTGAATCGAGCTAATGTTACGTAGTGATGCATTCTCGCTCCAATAATGTATGAGAAGATGCCTTGTCCCTGTGATTTCTCGTCTGTTAACTTAATCTCAAAACAAAAGAAAAAAGTAGCTACATATTTTATTGTTTTCTTACACATCTGAGATCGACCTAACAAATGTAGCAGAAATTGCTCTAGTTTTTGTCTGTACTCCTACGGGACGACAACAACTTATTTTTGATCTCTCAAAGGAAAGACGAATGTTTTGGGAAGGAACAAACCTGTATTGTTTTAGTTTTCATATTTGAATTCAAATAAAACAAAAAAGTGGTAAATGATAATGATAAATGATTTTATTTCTGTAAGTAGGTTTGTACTAACACTTTTACACGTCAATCATATTTTTAATTAAAAACGTATTATTTATTAGATACATAATATCCCTGGTTGATGACAGTTTTTTGTTACTAAAACACAGTACACAGGGTGTACCATCTATTTTTTTTTTGACAGGTCATTTTACTTTTTTCTTTGTTGTAGAACTATTGTTTATTTATTAAAACTGTAAAACGGTTTCTGTTACACAAAAGGGCGCGTCACTCATGTGATTGTTAGGGAAAACCTTTTTCAAACGCTTTTCAATAGGTGTTTCGTAGAATAAAATTTAAAGGTTCCTTTTTATTCTACCCTAGTATGAAAATACTGTTATTATTGGCAATGATTCATACTAAACCTAATGTTTAATTCGCTTTATTAGCGAGGTCCTTCGCTTCATAAAGTTCTTTAGTCACGACAACGAAATTTGAAAACAATTTGGTTACGGCTTACTCCTGTTGGCTAAATGGAATCAAAATTGAGAAAACAACATTGCAAGTAATAAGTTATCATTTAAAACTAATAATAGGGTACCTACTTATTAGATTTTTACTTCAAATTGATTTAAGATTTAAATAATTGTCTATAAATCCAAAATAAATCCTTGGTAATGAATATTAGGTACACAAAGCTTTTATACAATATACCTTACCTCCCATGGATATAATTACCTAAGTTGGTACGTACTTAGAAACATCAGAAAAGACTCGCAAAGGGATGTTAACGTTATTTCCCTCTCAGCGTATCCTTTGCTTTCGTCAGCATTTTAATTTACTAATGCGTGCTCTTTGATGCGAGTGATCTGCTTTCATATTATCTGAAGCTCTGGTTTTGAGGCTCTCACGAAAATTCTCAAGGGCCAAGTTGATTTGAAAGAGAATGTTTTTTCCATCATCGTATGAGTTTTTTGTAATGTTTGCTTGTGAATATTGCAATCAGTTTTATTTACGACGACTATTGTCATCTCTTTTCATACATATCACTTTCAAACTCAAACTCAAATCATTTATTTCAATTAAACCTTGTACAAGCACTTTTGAATTGTCAAAATTAAATAGTCTGTCAGTTAGTCAGAAAGTTGAAGCTAGTTGCCCATTCCAAAGCGTAGATCTCTATGGAGAAGAACGGGCAAGAAACTCCATGGACACTCTTTTAAATCAAGATATTACAAAATCCTGGGTACATTATTCTTGTTACTTCTATATGTGAGAACAATGTAAAAAAGACAGAAATGAAGAAACAATTCAACACATAAGATTAAAAATAAGCCTTGGCAGTTAAGAGATGACCAGTCTCAACCGACGGCGCCCGTTCACGAACATATATGACGCGTGGATCAGCACCATCCTTTAGAATAGGGCAACGGGAAATTGAAATACTGAATCAATATATAAATCAGCCTTTATTTTTTATAAATATACTAGCAGTTACCCGCTTCGTCTGCGTGTATTTTGTATTCATCATTTCTTATACAAATATCCAAGGGGAAAAGTCAAATTTTATAACGATAGGTTCTGTGATAACATAGGCGTGAAAGGTAACAGACAGATACAGTTATTTATTAGTATGAAGTATGGTAAGTAAGTACCCTTATTTTGACGTCAAAAT
This sequence comes from Oligia fasciuncula, assembly GCA_963082905.1. NCBI lineage: Eukaryota > Metazoa > Arthropoda > Insecta > Lepidoptera > Noctuidae > Oligia > Oligia fasciuncula. The sequence continues at coordinate 19,462,038 of OY720397.1, forward strand.
GGAGGGAAGCCAAGGATTTTGTAAAATAACTACGTATTCATTGAGGTAGCTAAAATAATTGCATAGGTAGCTAAACTAGATTGACAGTATTCTACTTTTATGTAGGCTGATTTGAAATTCAAGGTTTTGGTCCCTCCATCTTGACGTGCACTATTTTTCTTCAATCTTCATTAAGGTTTGTGTTGTAGAAATTGTTCCTGTACAATTACCTTTTTACCAATAGACAACAGCCGTAAGTTTCGTAGGCGGAGTTTAATCCAACAAAAACATGAAGATATTGTTTTACCCATTGATGTATTTACAAAACACAATCCTACCTGTGCCTACACGTCTCATATATCCAGGATTTATGCTGACCCTTTCCAGCGATAAATTTTCAATATCTAATATAATAGGCTGTGTCGAGGGACTGGTGTCCTCTGTCAAAGTCAAGGACAACCACAGAAAGCTTAGGCTCCCCTTCAAAGGGACAAAGTTAAGAATCATGGAACTGGTCGAAACTTTATCGTGAAAGTTGTTGACTGATTAGCTTGCGCCAAACGTAGGTATCGCCACTTCGGAAATATTGATATTCTCATACTAGCTGACCCGGAAAACTTCGTACCGCTTCAGAATCAATAAATATATAAAATGAATTATCTTCATAAATTTTTATTATTCGCTAATTTTTTCCATGTTTTAATTAGCTATTAATTCTACTATACGGGGCAGAGACAACCAACAAATCAAAGATCATAAAAATCGGTCCAACCGTTTTTAAATTATAAATGGTGTTACTAACCCAACTTTGTTTTATTTATATAGATAGATAGATTCATTTTTCTCATAAGGACAGATTCTCAAAAGGCAGATTCTCAAAAGGACAGATTCTCAAAAAACCGGAAATGGTACATACACAAATGAAGTCAACACAATGACGTTTTCAATCGTTACTGTAATTTCATCTCAATTGTATTCTTACTTACCTACCCAGACATTATACACTATTTTTGCACTAACGATGTTCAGTCAATACCACAGTTTTCCAGCTCGTTCTGTCTAGTATTTGCGGTTTGCCTCGACATCGCTTTACAGTGTGAATTTCATTACATTTATCAATTCATTACTTTCATGTTATTCAAAATCAAAATATTTTATTTCACATAAGCACTTATGAAACGTCAGAAGCTAGGTGCACGGTTATAATTGGTCGTTTCCTATGGAGAAGAACCGGCAAGAAACTCCACGGTTACTCTTTTTAAAAATAATTGGCTTTTACAATATTTTCAAATTACACTAGGTATGGGAGGATAGCGTAGGCCTGTCAACAAGTATCAGGTACTTGATAAAATAAAAAATGGTCTACAGATCGAAAGTCTACAAGGCCTACAAAGTCCTCACATTTACAAAATATGAATCTATCAAAAGGATAAATAAAAAATAAAAACCTAATAAAACCTAGTGATATGATTACCATTACAACCACTAATAAAGAGATGGATATTTTGTTGCCTACCTACTGTTAATTCAAATCCATTAGGTACTGCCGATATCCGATTTCATTATCTGATCATCATGAATGGGCCGAAAAAGGATTTATTGCGATGTGAATTATCATTTAAGTATATTATTATTCGATGAACCTTTATATATTTGGACGATTATAATTTACATAATAATACATTTACCAATTGTAATATTCCATTATAAACAACATGAAAATATAATGGCGAAGTTCTTTAGATTCGGGCATCGGCAGTCTTTTATCTGTTCAAAATTATCCGTGGTGTAATTGCGTAACACACTCAGTAGCAATGGCTTTCATTTTGACAGTTCAACAACATTCATTGCGTTATTTGCGTTGTTGGGCAGACAAGTTTTTCAAATATATGAAGCAATGGATTAGCAATATCCTTCAAAACGATCCAGATTGAGACTGATACCTAGTGTTTTATGCAAATAGGCTGGTGAAGGCCGCAGGAACCCGTTGGATGCGAGAAGCACAGAACCGGTCGAAGTGGAAGTGCTTGGGGGAGGCCTATGTCCAGCAGTGGACGTCTTTTGGCTGAAATGATGATGATGATGAGGCTGGTGACGAATGCTCGACGAATCTGAAATACTCACAGCACCACTAGTGGCGTTAACTGCAACTGTTTATTTGATACAACAAAAACCGTCTTTGATTTGTCTTGTTTATTATTTTGATGATTATTAATTTGATGCACCAAATTATGTTGTGACTTCATGACGAAGAACGGTTTGACATTATAATGCCTTGGCGTAGGTATTTGCTCTTATGCACATCACACATTTTATATAGAGTAATATTGTCGGTTTTTGTACATGAACCCTGTCGGGGCACTGCAAAACACAATGTTGGTTTTCTGTTGAGTCAGGAACATTAACATAAATTGTGTGAAAACTTATCAAAACACATTTCATATATTTATAGATAAACAAAGGTAAAAAACATTATCTGAGGAATTCATATCTTTAAATAACACCAACAAGCGAGCCCCTCGCCCCAAAATAAAATCTCGTATCCAGAATCCCATGAAAAAATAAACGCGAAATATTTTTCTAGATATTATCGTTCCAATGTCACGGTATGAGTTATTTTGTGACGAAAATGTGAAGATTGCGATCCAGGTGGCGACAATTTGCGGGATTAATTCTCGCTTCCCGCATCCCGCCTTGTGGCGAACCGACGACGACTCGTAATCTTCAAGACATTATGCTTTTATGACGTATAGACCTCATTGCCGCTCTAAGCTTGTTAGAAAGCCTAAAAAAACTTGAAACTTGCAACACGAGTAGGTACGGAATAGATATTTTTTTTCTTTAATGTATTTCTTGAGCCAACCCGCACTGGGCCCGCGTGGTGGATTACGGCCCACTTCCTCTCACCGAGAGGAGGCCTGTGTCCCAGCAGTGGGCACATTATAGGCTGATTATGTATAACAGAAGAGGGGAGATATGGCTAGATAATGACTCAGGGCTAAAAATGTTTTTAACAAGCAGAAAGAGCAAGACAATTAGAGCTGTCAATTTACTAAAGTCAGTTTCTGCTTCCCCTTTAAAATCACTGTGACACAAAACTATCTTCCTGAATTCAGCAAGAAAATAACTGGACAAATTGAAAAGTCACTACGCCAATTACTGTTTCTAGCTGAAATTTGACACGAGAACACGAGCAAAGCTGTGAAACGGGATCAAATTTCGAGTGCAAAGTCTGCAAAGGCGCGTCATTGGAGCTTCTAACTGGATATGCCACTGGTACGACATATCCCATCCAATTTTCCATTTGAGTTCATACGATTACAGTTTCCAATGGCTGCTGTGTCGATAAACAGACTTCAATATCTGCAGAAGCGATTCGGGATCCCAATCCTCTCCACAAGGGATTCGGATTTGAAGGTGCATGAAGATTAATAAGCTTCTGTGTGTTGGAATATAGTACAATTTATTCAGTCTACTACGACATAGGCATAAGGCATGCGATTAAATGGGATCTTTGAAATTACTCGGACATTAATGACTAAGTAACTAAACTAAACTCTGTCAATTTCGAAAATACGCAATTACGCAGTGTACTGTTTAAAAACTGATAAAAAATGGGCTTTATAACATATTATACATAACATTTACAATTTTACATATTGTAGGTATGGTATGGTCCCAGAATTTTCACAATCTCTTTCACAGTAGTCTAATCAGAAACACCAAAAATAAAATACCCTAAATAAATTAACTGTCAAAATAAATACCGAAAAAATTACTCAAACAACGAAGCATAAACGGAATCATAGTAATTTATTTAAACAACAAATCGTCAAACAACCGCCCACTTTATCTCTTGGACACGACATAAATACATCTGCCAGTCTAAAATTCAATTCCCAAATGGTTGATACTTTATCCTTTAGATAATGTCTCCCCCGAGGGCTTTTACTCGGTTTAGGAAACTAAAAGGGCCTACATTAAAACTAAGTTGGGCTGACCGGTGACTCGCCGGCAACCGTTAATTTATGAAACATTTTGATTGAACGGCTAATTAAATAGTTTGGTTTGGACATTGACAGAGTTCGTCAGTTTGTTTTTTTTTGGAAATGTTAATAATTTAAATTCAAATTTAAATGTTTATTGCTCAACACAGTACATAATAATACATTTCTAGATGTCAAGTAAATGCGCAGTCCACTATGTTGCACCAATTCAGGCATGCAAAATTATCGTTAAAATTATAATATGTCATATTCCAATTAATACCTTACACAATGCCATTATTTCCAATTAATACTATTAAAAAAACATTTAAATTACAATTATTACCAACATAAATTCAGATTTCTGTCATAAATCCAAATCTATATGTTATACAATTTCATTAATTCAAAATAATACCCTTTAAAATGTCATAAATTCAAATCAATAAATGTCATAAATACAAATAAATAAGTAAGTAATTGCATAAATTCAAATTAATAAGTAAGTAATGTCAGAGTATATAATGTCATAATAATTAAGTAATGTCTAAGTCGGTTGTTTGCTATTGCAGTTAGTTGTTACTACCTTTGTTTTTTCTAGAAGTTATTTCTTACTTGGAGTCTAAAACCATTCCATAAAGAGAATAATGAAAATATGCAGTGTCATCAGCAGTTTTTTACGCTGAAACGCCCGGATATTAAAGAATACATACATTTCGCTTGAAAATTGTAGGTACCAATAGGCAGTTATGTGAATGGTAGCTACATGTCGTTACCGACGCATAGTGGTATACGTCGGTAACGATTTCGTCGATCAAGAGCTAAAGCGTAAATACATTATTAACATCTCAATGCCCGAGAGTGCTGTTAGAAAGGGGTGGTGGCCAGTGAAGACTTAAACTCATTCACAATTCTATTTGGTTCCGACGTAAATGGCAGAGTGTTGCCTCAGGGATATAAAGTAAACGTGTATCTTGTATAATGCAAACGCTATCGATGGAGAAGACGGGGTTACTGCTATAGACATAACCCTGTATGCACTTGTACAGGGTGGTACAGAGTTATGTATTTTGAAATTTCACATACCAAATTCGGTGTACAGCCTGAATATGGCAAGCGTTGGGTCGATGTTGTATTTTATCGATACACAAGTTTCAAACACGACAACAGAACTATATTATTGCTAAATTATGGAGTCGATGTAGCTGACGTTCAGAGCCAAGCCTAGTGAATAAATAAAGATTTTCAGGAAGAGAGCAGCAATAAGAAAGTAGACTAGATAAAGGAGATCAATTGAACGGAGCAATACAGTCACGAGCATAAGTATGTGTACACTTGGCTTTATTCATAAGGCAATTTTCTCCTTTATTTTTGAATGAAATTGTATGTTATTACGAACATAGTATTTTCGAACCCAGGTTTATGTTAAGTGTCGTATTTCAACGTTGCATTCGTCATTTCACGAAAAAATTGCAATTGAAAGTTGCCAAGTGTTGACATATTAGTGCTCGTGACTGTACATTATTCTACCGACTCACGCGCCGTGCATTCTGCACACACAGCTTTTATACCTATTATTGCAAATATCATGTATAAATTTATTTAAATATAAGTGTTTTTCGAACATTCAGAAATAGTCGGATTTATTTCATCATCATCCCAATAGAATCGCCTCGTTATCGTAACAGTAAGTATAAGGATCCCCCCTACATCAATTAAAATTATTTTGACATTCAAAAGTGCCCTTCACTAAGTGCCTTTTTGAAATAAATAATTATTTTGATTTTGACGTTGATAAACACAAGTACCAACAAGCAGTCGTAGCTTCAAGAATTCTTGTTAAGAAATCCATAATAAATCTCGCTAAAAACCATTTTATCACGTACTTAAAAAATATTTTGATTACCAAAAATGATCAAACACCGTTTGAGAGAGAAACATCGACCAATGTTATTAATGTTATTTGCTTTGATCAGCTTTCGACCCCAATTATGATTACTGTAAATTGATTGCTGCCACAAAAATGTTCACTTATGTTAATGAGAATTATTTTGTACGATTACGATTGCTTGAAATTGAGTTATTGCTTATCATATTTATATTATTTCAATATAATTCATTCAGACAACATACAAAAGTTAACAGAGGGGCAATGAACGTTCACAGTCTGATCTCAGTCTTAATCTGTCAAAAATACCTCTTCCCTACATTTCTGTCAAGTTTTTGACATTGATTGTCGCTGAGATGAGATTGCGATTAGATTTTGAACATTTTTAATTACGTGAATTGGTCTTCAGGTGTATTTACATTGCTTATAATTTAATTACCTACTATTTGCAGCAAAATGTTGCATTTTATATGTCACTAGGCTTGCATGAATTCAAGATAGTATTTGATTAGTATTATTTAGTACTTCTTTTTGTATGTATATATTATATTGAATAATGTACCTTTCAAATGGTGAAAGAATTTTTCAAATAGCTCCTGTGGTTCCGGTGATTACTCCACATTATAAGCAAACTCACAAAATTCACTCTCTCTTTATAACATTAGTGAGATATATAATTATGATGTTCCTAAGTTGAATGATCACAAGTTCAAGACAGTAGCTAAATATATAAGATATGCCAAGTATTTGGGAATAAGAGAACTTACTGCTGATTAAAACATGGAAATCATCATTAAATCAATAATATTCGAGCCTCATAAACACATGAATTACGAAACAGATAAACGCAAATTAATTTTTCGACCAAAACTTATTAATTCTAACGTGATTCTTTTTTCACAGATTTTACCTGGCGACTGAAGCTTCAGGCGGGTACGTACAAAATCTTTCTGTTTTGATTCGATTTATATGTAAGCCAAAGTTAATTAGTTTAGTTTATATCTAAGCCAAAGTTTATTATTAGTTAGTTCAATTTCTAGGCAATTAAAAAAGACAGAATGCATAACACATTAGCCTAGCTATCTAAAAAAAAAGTTGCATAATCGGAACTGACAATAATATGTATGATTTACCATGTCAACTTACCAATATATTGTCTTCCCGGGTTAATACGTATTTCTAGAAATGAATCTACTATTAAAATTTTCTCTTCATCCAGAGAAAAGCCATCTTATTTTAAAGGTCAACCATTTTAATCTTCAGCTTAACCTTCGAAGCTGACATACTCAGCCTATAATGTTCCCACTGCTGGGACACAGGCCTCCTCTCTATGAGAGGGAAGTCCCAAATGAAGGGTGTCCTATGTGTTAAGCCTTGGAATAACATAAAGGACCACCTTTATATTATTATAAGTGTTTTATGTGTTAATCAAAAATATGGCTTTCTTCTTTTCCCATTACTGTGGTCTCCTATATTATAAAGCATCCACCCGTCACGCGTATCGTCATACACTGTAAGTCCAAGTTACTGCATCTGTATTCACGCCACGTCCAATAATTAATGTGTTGATACGACATTCGACACTGTTTCATTACCGTTTATATTAGTTTACGATGCTAATCCTTTGGCTTCGGCTACTTTGTCATGTTTTATGTCATAATCATGTCGGTCATGTCGGTATGCCTACGTTCGATGTGGGTTGTCGTCGTGTGCATTTTTATAAGTTTGCTATTTAAGCATGAGTGTATTCATTAATGGACAATCAGTCCGAGTCCTTATAACCATTAAATGTTTAACAATTTCAATATGGCGATTTATGGGGTGACCCATAATCAGCATTGACCATGTAAGGTGAAAGCGGTGGAGTGTGGTCAAGGTGAACATTGAACTGAAAATACTCCGAGTATTCTCAGATATTTTCCGAAATGGAAAAGTAGTTCACAAACAATTCATCATCAATTTATCTACCAACTGCACATGTAGGTCGATAAATTGTTATGAACCGCAGGAAGAGGAGAAAAAAAAATTAAATGAGGAGTAAGAGGCATTTTTATTTTCCACAATGGTCCTCAAGTTGCGAGCCGAGCTCTTCCACGATTACAATCGTCAGCTTGTTTATTCTTGTTAAAAATATGGGCTTTTTTATTATTATGACCTTAATTTTTTAGGAGATGATAAAAACAAACCTTTATGTGTAGCGGAAGTAACTAAAGACATGCCATAATGTGAGATAAGAGATATTAAGTTATTTTGATTCTTTCAAGTTTGAGGACACAGGAATATTATGCTTACTTACTGATATTATACCTACTTATCTACCTTTGGATTGATTGACTTGTGTTGCTATTACAGATAAGTCCTTAGCCCTAAGGGCACATTTTAAATAGAGTACGCTTCTCAAGACTTACTAAACAAGACTTGGGATTATCCCGTGGAAATTCAATATTAATCACAAGCGCATTACAAGGTAACTCCAAAACCTCTGCATTAATTATCACTTAATTAATTAACTACACGTTCTAATCAGTTATTGATGTCATTCGAACACCGCCATCAGGTCAATGTCAATCAACTGCGACGTGACCAGACTGATGATCGCCGAATATCCTCTATAACGTCCTTATCACACCATTTATGATACAACAAAGCACCATAAACTTATCATCATAGTATAAATTGGTCTGAAATATGAAGACCAACATCATTCAACTGCTCAACATCAATCATGAAGTTCCTAGTCCTGTCTTGTGTTGTGATCGGAGCTCTAGCTGAGCTACCTCGCTTCAGACCAGCGAGGTTCAGGTTCCAGCGCCAAGAATTAGCTCCGACTACCACTGACTCACCAACGGAACCAACCACCGAGCCATCAGGACCTTACCCAGCGTCAGGGTGGAAGCCTGCAGGTGAACCGTTCACACTGCCAAACGAACAGCCTGAGAAGCCCGCTGATCAATACGGAGCTCCTGATGCTGGGTACCCCGCTTCTGGATGGAAGCCTGCAGGAGAACCATTCACACTACCCAACAAACAGCCTGAGCAGCCTGCTGATCAATATGGAGCTCCCGATGCTGGGTACCCCGCTTCTGGATGGAAGCCTCAGGGACAAGCCTTCGAACTGCCGAAGCTGACGCCACCAGCAACCAGCTATGGCGTTCCTGACAACTCCTACGGAGTTCCTGATTCAACTGAAGTTCCAACTACTGATAACCCTCAAGCGGAAAGATTAGAAGGCCCTGTAGAAGTGCAGAAGAGCGTCGGAACCTACTTCGTCTTGCTTCCCAATGGACAGCTGCAGAAAGTGGAGTTTGCGACCGAGAATGATGTTCAGAGCATGAAGTACACTGCGAGGCTTCAGCTGCGTAAGCCTGCGCCTCTTCTAGTGTTCAGACCTTAATTTGTGATGTTTCAAAGTTATCATTATTTGAATAAAGTTTATCATTTAGAGTGAAACTTTAATTTTTTATTTCTATAGGGAAAAAGACAGGAAACTTTTAAAGATATTAAGAGAGCACTTTTAAAAACAGCAACTAATAAATTTCGTAGTAACAATTCAGATAAAGTCAAATATTAATCGCAGAACATAGCAATTCTATAAATCCTCTCCATATCAATTTACATTGCAGAAATGTCGCATCAATGAACAGTCATGAGCAAAGCGCCAGCATTTTGCTCATGACTCTTCATTGATGCGACATTTTTGGAATACTTTCCTAGCATTAATTGTATCGAGAATTTATCAATAACGGCGCACTGGTATAAATTAAAGCTTTTTATTTATTGCATTGCAGTAAGTGCATTTTCAATTGTATTCTTCGTTAAATTTTGATGCTCTCTTAAGCTTGTTAGGTTAATTGTGAAGCATAATTATACTGTGGCAAAGTTTAAAACTTTTAATACAATCTCTAAGGAATTTAATAAAACTATTCCTTTAATATGGCTTAGTTATTTTATATAAAACTTTGTTTATTGTCATTATCATGTAAACTGTGTCAATAACATAGTTCAGTAAAAGGTTTCCTTGATAATGCAATTTTTACCTTAATTATCATAATTATAATGACTATATTAGGTATAATTATGGTAATTAGGGTAAAAATTTTGTAGACAGGAGGAGGGAGGTGAGTGAGGAGGGTGGGGGGGGGGTTGTCCCCTCTCCCCTGGCACCACTTCTACGAAAAGGTAACTCACCGTTCTTGAGAAAAACAAATTATAGCAACCTAACCTCAAAACACTTTAAAGTTGCTCGTTCTTGCATCCTAAGTTCTCCTAGTAACAGTAGTAACATTGTCTTTTGTACACACATACGATCAGTGGGGGTGCACTAACTTTCTTCCGAGTAGAATTTCTATGTTGTTATAAAAACAAATAAAACAACAAAACAATCAATTTTATTTTTAGGTTTCATTTTTTTGCACAACATTTTATACCACGGACAATATAAAGAGTACAGATTTGGTTGTTAATCGCCCATTTAAACGTTTCGTTTCGCTTTAAAACTGATTCATAGGTACGTTTATTTTATTTTATTAATTGCTCAAAAAATAAGCGCAACCCCTTTTACCCCAACTCCTGGCAAACGATACTAGATCCAACCCGTAATTAGTAATGTTGTGGTGACAAAATTAATAGTTCACCATTTAATTATAATCTTAACATTCTTAAATCTCCGATATTTTTTCCCATCTCCGCTGTAATTTTGTTGAGTTTGTTTTTCATTTCCTCCGTTACTTACTGCGTATGAAAGATACACAGTACGAGGCAGGTGACGATATTCCCATGCGGATTTCGAGAATCAACCCAAAGAATTGGGTCATGAGTGTCTAATAAATGGAGCTACTTGAGTACTAGTATTTAATGCATGACAGAACTTTCTACCGCCTACCTACTTACCTTACCTACCTTAAAAAATATACTTATCGACAAAAAACTAAATAAAACATTTATTAATAGAAAAATAGCACTACACATTGTGGCATGCTATATTATTATTAAATATTGAACTTAAAAAGGAAAGTTTTGGAAAAAGATTGCTCTAGCTTTGGTCATCTATCTAGTTTTGTTGGCTTGACTAGACTAAGAATCAGCGGTTTTTGCTAGGTACGTCGTAAAAGGCCGTTACTGCCCGTTTCCCAAAGTCATACGAGTAAAATAGGCCGTTTTGCTTACCAAATTACCAGTCTGTAACCTTTAGAAATGCCAAGTGGATAATGGCAAAAGATTTTGTGGGCAATCTTATTTGTGAACAGTTTTAGAGGATTGAAAGTTCTTTTGTGCCAAGAAAATTCTCATCATGATCATAATTTCAGACGAAAACGTCCACTGCTGGACTTAGCTCTCCCTAAAGCACCGTCACTTCAACAAGTTCTGTAACGCTATTCTGTAAAAATCTCACCGTGAAAACTTAGGCTTAGCTTAGACTTAGTAAGCTTAAAGTAAGCTGTGAATAGTATCGATCTCTAGCATCTGGTGAAATGACAGCTCACTTTAAGCTCACTTCACCTAAGTTATCACGGTGATCTTTTTACAGAATAGCATCGCTGTGCTTCTCGCATCCAGCGGATTCCTGCGGTCTTTACCAGGTCATTGGTCCACCTTCTGGGAGGCCTTCCAACGCTACGTCTTCAGAGAAAATATGATCTACTTAATAAAATTCGGCACATGATTCTAGACTCCTTAGCGTAGAAATTTTTTAACACAGGTGGTTCCGAAATCATGTACTGAATCCATGGTAACAGGTTGCGCGTTGATGTGGGATGCCACCCTGTATATTTTATGATACTCAATCAATCGAATCAACTCAGCCTATCGCAGTCCACTGCTGGACATAGGCCTCTCCCAGAATGTGCCACAGCACCCTCTGTCCTCCGCCTTCCGCATCCAGTCTACCGCAGCCACCTTCTTTAGGTCGTCCGTCCATCTAGTCGTCATCTATTTTATAATACTATTCCCGTGATTTTTTTAACTATCCTAAATCAACCATTTAGCTGGCAAGGGACACTTGACTCTACAAACTTTTAAGCTTAATATTTCGAATCCCTGAATCCTGGTTTTTACACACCCGTAATATTTTTGAAACGGTCTATCCAACGAATCCCACATTAAGAAAAAAAAAAATCGTCCCCACTTTACGTGTAAGGGAGGTACTTACACATTTTTTTTAGATTGATTAATTTCACCACTTTGTCGGCTTGATTAATAATTATGTATACCCCGCGAAATTACAGCTTTCTGTACTAACAGTGTCTGACTTGAGCCGCGGACAGACAGACAGACAGACGGATGGACATGGTCAAACTATGAGGGTTGCTTATTGACTACGGAACCCTAAAAATGGTTCCACAATATTTGCTGAACTGAATAATAAGCTCCTAAAGTGGTCTAGTTTGTGTTATTATAACTTGATTGCCCACTATGGTTTCAAATTATTCGTAAACATTTTATTTGGAGACCTAACGCTTGTTGACTTGGAAATGGCCTTTGACAAATACGATAATTATTGTTCGTCGCCTACAGTAACTGTTGTGACGCTAATTTCTAAGAACAAACTGATTTAACCCAGTTTGTATCGCTAATTAAAATGTAAGACAGTCAATTTAGGTTTTTTTTTTATTAAAGTACGATTTTGATGGAATTTCTACTATAATCTTGATTTGCGATTGAAAATAAGGTAAGTAATAACCAGTGCGCAAACTGGAACCATAAATTCAGCATAATTGTGATTGTAGACCTCCTTTATTAGAAATATGTCGTCGTTTAAAAAAAAAAATGTTCTTCCATACATTTTGACCGCGAAGGTGAACTGAACTTTGAACTTTTCTATGAAACAGCAGATACTTTTTTTTTGATAACCTCTGAAAAATTTCTTCGCTACACTCCTAATTAATTATGCTGAAATCACGGTTGTTTGCGCATTGGTTAAAAAAAATCCACATGTATAGTTTTATGTGTTTTTAGTAAATGCATGTTTTGTTAAAGACTATCAACTAAACTAAACTTTCCAAGGTGTTGCACTTCTCGTAAACCAGGGTCATCTTAAAACCTAACGGCACACATGATCATCACTTTTCATCACTCAAACCAGCATACAAACTTCACGATTTTATGGCTGTAGGTTACTATATAAGAAACGCCTCAAGCTCCCAGCTCCATTCATTAAGAGGTGGCTGTAAACGTCAGAATCTCCGCAATAATTATGTCATTTATAATAGAGACGGATTTTAATTGCTCTGCCCGCATTCATCTGCTGGCATTCATTCCCTTTGGCTGTTTATGTGCGAGTGTCTGTCTGCCCTTAAAATTAAGGCAACTGTTTTTGATCTATTTCGTTTTGGGTATAATAAGTCATGCTATGTAATGTTTAATGAGTGATGATAATTTGAAGCTAATACCTATTATAGATCTACGTCTATTCAACTCAGCATTCATTTAGATCAATGACGTCGCGTTAACAGGAGCAGTTACCGCTAGTTATGAGTAGTGAAGCCAGAAAGTGACAGTCCCGGTATTTTTCAGTAAATTTATTGCTGAAACCCGTATAACTAAGTAAGAGCCATGGAAAATATTCCGATATTATGTCAGATGAGTCAGAATACAGACTGACTTCGGTTACCGAAGACTAAAAATAATTCAATAAGCGAAAACTTATTTATTCATCGAAGCCAGCACGAATTCATAATAACCATACAAAGCTTGAATGACGGTACTGACCATCTATTCACATACCACCATAAAAAGGATATGATTATAACCCACCTGTTGTCACATTGGTCAACATACCCCCATGCATGATATCTGCCATATATCACAATGCCATGTCCACAAACTAGAAAAACGAAGTGTCCGCACGGACACTCTGTTTCTAGTTTGTGGACACTTCCGGTCCAAGGGACTGTAGTAAACACATCGTTTGCATGCCAAATACGTTTTTGGGGGAAAAAAGAACAGTATTATAGGGTTTTTCTGTTGTCGGTATACGGAAATTCTGTGTCATAGTGTGAAATCTGTTATAAGGAAGATTTTTCTTCGTCTTTTAGTTTTCCTGCTTTTGGCCAAGGCCAAGGTCGGTATTTGGTTTTACGCACGATGGTTTTACGCCAAAATATTATAACCTTAAATATTTAGTTTTTCCAGTGATTAGTTAGTACATACCTTGGGTAAGAATTAATGATGGGTTGAGTAATAGTATATTTCATTACAAGTGCGGAAAGGCTGTCATTGCAAAGAGTTCCGACAAATGTCTACCCGAGCCGAGGCGCAGCCGAAGGCGAGGGTTGACAGTCGGAACAAGTTGCAATGACGGTTCCGCAGGTGTACTGAACGACTATTTTTAATGCAGTTGCGAAAAAATGAAGCAATTTAATAAAATAATAAAAACACAATATTGCTTTTTTCTCTTCTCTCCACGCAATAAATTAGTCGTATGGTCGTATCTACATATGTAACAACTTTTTGACTTTTCCGGTAAAATGTTCTCCGAAGCATTTTGTGCAATTATACTGAGTTCCGGTGGTGTTAATAAAAAAAAAATAAGGTCGAAATTACTCATTTTGTGCAACAAACAACTAAACTCGCAAAGAAAATTTCTGGAAAATGGCGCCAACCGTAGAATTTAAGCAGAGTTTTTTTTTTCTTCACCCATTTTGGTAGGCAAAGGGAACTATCCATACAGCTTAGTCGTCAGAATCTCCGCAATAATTATGTCATTTATAATAGAGACGGATTTTAATTGCTCTGCCCGCATTCATCTGCTGGCATTCATTCCCTTTGGCTGTTTATGTGCGAGTGTCTGTCTGCCCTTAAAATTAAGGCAACTGTTTTTGATCTATTTCGTTTTGGGTATAATAAGTCATGCTATGTAATGTTTAATGAGTGATGATAATTTGAAGCTAATACCTATTATAGATCTACGTCTATTCAACTCAGCATTCATTTAGATCAATGACGTCGCGTTAACAGGAGCAGTTACCGCTAGTTATGAGTAGTGAAGCCAGAAAGTGACAGTCCCGGTATTTTTCAGTAAATTTATTGCTGAAACCCGTATAACTAAGTAAGAGCCATGGAAAATATTCCGATATTATGTCAGATGAGTCAGAATACAGACTGACTTCGGTTACCGAAGACTAAAAATAATTCAATAAGCGAAAACTTATTTATTCATCGAAGCCAGCACGAATTCATAATAACCATACAAAGCTTGAATGACGGTACTGACCATCTATTCACATACCACCATAAAAAGGATATGATTATAACCCACCTGTTGTCACATTGGTCAACATACCCCCATGCATGATATCTGCCATATATCACAATGCCATGTCCACAAACTAGAAAAACGAAGTGTCCGCACGGACACTCTGTTTCTAGTTTGTGGACACTTCCGGTCCAAGGGACTGTAGTAAACACATCGTTTGCATGCCAAATACGTTTTTGGGGGAAAAAAGAACAGTATTATAGGGTTTTTCTGTTGTCGGTATACGGAAATTCTGTGTCATAGTGTGAAATCTGTTATAAGGAAGATTTTTCTTCGTCTTTTAGTTTTCCTGCTTTTGGCCAAGGCCAAGGTCGGTATTTGGTTTTACGCACGATGGTTTTACGCCAAAATATTATAACCTTAAATATTTAGTTTTTCCAGTGATTAGTTAGTACATACCTTGGGTAAGAATTAATGATGGGTTGAGTAATAGTATATTTCATTACAAGTGCGGAAAGGCTGTCATTGCAAAGAGTTCCGACAAATGTCTACCCGAGCCGAGGCGCAGCCGAAGGCGAGGGTTGACAGTCGGAACAAGTTGCAATGACGGTTCCGCAGGTGTACTGAACGACTATTTTTAATGCAGTTGCGAAAAAATGAAGCAATTTAATAAAATAATAAAAACACAATATTGCTTTTTTCTCTTCTCTCCACGCAATAAATTAGTCGTATGGTCGTATCTACATATGTAACAACTTTTTGACTTTTCCGGTAAAATGTTCTCCGAAGCATTTTGTGCAATTATACTGAGTTCCGGTGGTGTTAATAAAAAAAAAATAAGGTCGAAATTACTCATTTTGTGCAACAAACAACTAAACTCGCAAAGAAAATTTCTGGAAAATGGCGCCAACCGTAGAATTTAAGCAGAGTTTTTTTTTTCTTCACCCATTTTGGTAGGCAAAGGGAACTATCCATACAGCTTAGTCTTCAGTATATTTTTTTTATTGATATGAAATGAAACTGAAATTTAATGAGATGAAATGAAATGAAACCTAACCTAACTCATTCAATTAAATCTGATATTGAAATAAATTAGTAGCTTCTTTTTAGAAATATACGTATTTGTATGAATCACAAAAACTCTTTAGTAAAAACTTCATGGTTGGTTTTTTCTTTTTAATAGACATTATTTTGACAGTTGGGAAAGAGAACGCACGAGTTCGGGAAAGGTAAAAAAAAAGCACTAGTATGTAATAGCCCACATCCCGAACGCTATACGTCCCTGCAATACATCACTTTTTGAGCAACTGTATTAAAAAAGTTTTTACTTAATTAATCTTAATTTGTTAACTATTTTCTTCCATAGCTTTCCATTTATCTTCATGTATTCCTAAATAGCGACGACCTCGTAAAAATGACTGCACTAATCACTATAATTATTATAATATTATAAAGCTGAAGAGTTTGTTTGGTTGAACCCGCTAATCTTAGGAACTACTGCTTTGAATTGAAAAATTATTTTTGTGTTGGATAGTCCATTTATCGAGGAAGGCTAATAGGATATATTAAATTGTCACGTTACAACCAATAAGAGCGGAGCACCAATGAAAACTGTTGCAAAACGGGAAAAAAGTAATTCTTTTGAGAGCTACCGTTGCGTACGCTGCGTAAATGGGTAAAATTGCGCAAAAATCATGTATGGCGGAATTGTTCCCCTTTAGAAGTTCTAAAAAAAGTCCGCGACAGCTTATTAATAGGTCTATCTTTTAAGGTTGACTCGCTATAACCTTTTTATGGTAATCAAATTTGTTCTAAAATAATGCATTATGCGAAGGCGTTTTTATAAACATGATATTAATCCTTATCCAAATAAATACGTTAATCATCACAAGTATTTAATTTTGAACAAAATTTCCCTTGACATTATTTGATTTCAATGAATATCTTAGGAGGAACTGTGTCCAAATATACTTTATTCTTTCTTCCTTTCTGGAGATATCATAGTTTTAAAATAACTCGGCAAGGCGGCCAGTCGAATATATTTTAGTAGGTTTTTTCCTCAAGTTCGCGGGTGAAACCGCGGGGCACAGCTAGTGAGAAATAAAAGTTTGTTAGAATATAATCCTTTTATTTACCAGTAGATACAACAATTTGCGTTGTTAGTCCATAATTAGCTGAATGATGGTACACTTTTCATTCGTAATCTCTGCTTTATGCTCTTAAGTTGCTGTCGACCTGAAAATTAATCGTAATAATGTAATGAGTTTGATGCAGAATCCACAGATTTGTAGACCTTAGTAACTTTTTTACAAATAGTTAATTAAATTAAGTAATGTATTATACCATATTGATATGACCTAAGCTATCATTATAAGCTGCCGAAAGGTTTAACTACTAAATCGCTAAGTATTTTGAGGATTATTATTATAGGTAGGGTTAATATCCATGCAAGCGAAGTTCTAAGGGTTAGCAGATAACTAATAAACGTTAAACGGATGACCAACTCGAGATCCTAACTTCAGAACTGAGGATAGTCCCTTGGGCATAATGCTTATAAATTATGGGCTGTATACTAAGCGGTTATGGTAAATTCAAAGACTTGATTGTAAGATATTGCTTTATCATTTTAATGTGACTTTTTCACTAGGTTAAAGTAGGGCAGGGTGAGAAATATTGAACAACAGAATAGGGAATTACATATTCCATTTTAACGTTAGCCGTAATAAAATATGAGTGCAATCCACACGTATGTAAAAATTTAAGATCAATCGAATAGGTGATGGATTAAAACGGTAGTACGAAGTAACTTACCTACTGTTAGGTATGATAATAAAAAACCGGGCAAGAGCGAGTCGGACTCGCGCACCGAGGGTTCCGTACCATCAATGTTTTTAAATTTTCACCGGCGAGCTATTTACTAGATCTCGTTCAAACTAATTTTCGGTGGAAGTTTACATTTTTAGTTTTATCATTCTCTTATTTTAGAAGTTACTTTACTTTGGAAGTGTCTCTCGCGCAAACTATTCAGTTTAGAAAAAAATATATTAGAAACCTCAATATCATTTTTGAAGACCTATCCATAGATACCCCACTAACCCCACACGTATGGGTTTGATGAACAAAAAAAATGTTTGAGTTTCAGTTCTAAGTATGAGGAACCCCCATAATTTATTGCTTTTTTCAATTTTTTTGTGAAAATCTTAATGCGGTTCACAGAATACATCTACTTACCAAGTTTCAACAGTGTAGTTCTTATAGTTTCGAAAAAAAAATGGGACTGTGACATACGGACGGACAGACAGACAGACATGACGAATCCATAAGGGTCCGTTTTTGCCATTTGGCTACGGAACCCTAAAAACTAAATCCAAATACCGATTTTCAAAGCACCAATATCAGTTAAATAATCGAATAAACTTACGATAGCGTTCCAAACCCTCGAAGTAATTGTCCTTTACTATCCAGAAGTTGACAACCCACTGAACGAAGCCTCTAACGCTGAAAAATGCTAGAAGTACTGCGATCCAGGATGTGTCTTCAACGTTGAGTTTCCCTGGAGTGATCGGCTTCTTGTTCATGGCACGCAGGTGACCCCTGTCCGCCAGATAACGGAGTAATGCAGCTGTGGTATTAAAAGTAAATTATTATATTAAAAAAATAAAGTAACCCTCCCCTATGGTCGAGATTTGACGAAAGAAGATTAGTTCCACTATCGGTCAAGAGATGGCGCTGACATAAAATTGCAACATTCTACACCGCCAGTGCACAGTATTAAAATTCTCTGATGAATATAGGCCTCGCCGATGAAAACTTAAAAACATATTATGATGGTACGGAACCCTCGGTGCGCTAGTCCGACTCGCTCTTGCCCGGTTTTGTTTGAGTGCTTCATCTGATATATTTGTACTTACAAAGAGGGATTTACAGTTCCGCGTTCGGATTGCGTATGATTTTTTGTTTCTTTCTCGTTACACCCTTAAATGCTGTTTGATTATTGTGATTATCGTACTTATCAGGATGGACTGAAATAGCGGAATAGAGAATTTCATCTAAATTAAGGTTTTGTGTTCAAGGAAACTTAAAATAAAGTCCAATGCTATTTATCTTGTTTGTGCATTCTTTATTAGAGACCTGGTTGAATTTACTGGTTAACTAATGCTGCTTGCCTGTTACTAACCGACATAAGTTAATATTTTAAATACCCCACATAAATTTAACTGCTTAGGTATATGAAAAATCATCATATATTTATCCTCAAAACAGTTCACATGACCTACTTACATTCGCTGTTCGTAAATTTCGCGTCAACAAGGAACATCGCGGCGTTGATTATATCCATAATGAGCAGAGTCACTCCGGTGATGGTGAACGGCAGCAAGGTGACATAGAAGCTGCAGGAGCGCTCCCCTTGCGTCGCGTTGATGATGGCAAATATCATCCAGATCAGATGGAGAGATAACCAGCACTGGATCTTGCTGAAATAAAGATAGAAGCTGTTAGTTTATGATATTTGGTCAACTCAAAGCTGCAATGGCTCTTTCTTCAGAAGGCCCTTACCTTACCGTTGCCTTGCATAGTTAGACTCACATAAAATTCGCATTAATATTATAAAGGCGAAAGTTTGTGTGTGTGTTTATATGTTTGTTACTTCTTCACGCTCAAACGGCTGGACCAATTTTGATAAAATTTTGTATGGAGGTAGCTGACACCCTGGATTAACATCTATATGTTAATCCAGGGTGTCAGCTACCTCCTAGCTTATCAAAATTGGTCCAGCCGTTTGAGCGTGAAGAAGTAACATATAAACACACAAACACAAACTTTCGCCTTTATAATATTAGTGTGATTGTTAAAAATGGCAATGTAATAACTTCACAGTTTCTTTTCGCGTAAAAATTGTAGTGTGGTTTTAGTATGACAATCCTTGGTAACGGCCACCTAAAATATTTCACTTTCTTTTATTTAATAGAAGTTGTAACTCTATGACGCACTCTCGTTTCCCAATCGTGGTCTGCATGTGATCAAAAACAAGTAACCGTTCCTGAATTTCTATTTTCAGATCAAATTAAAAGATATTTAACTAGGCTGAGAATCACTATTTTTTGAACGTCAAAATTATATAAGACAGTCTCCCAAAACGCAAACCCTTCACCACTTTCTAGTCCATTAGCTGGGAAGAAGTGGCGCAAAAACTACTTTTTATCCCGATATTCCCACGGGATCGACACTTATGCGGGTGAAACCGCGGGGCGCAGCTAGTATTATTATGTTTGGACCATAGATATATGAAAGACGGAGATATGCCCGATAGTTGAAAATGCATCAGAACCCGATGTCGCTAGGTTAGCCACACCACCGCGCCACTACTACACATGTAGTTCAGTAAAAGCAATAGAAACACAGTCGCGCACACACTTACAATTCATAAATCAGAAGGTACTACACAATCAATTATAAACCTTAACTCAGCAAACACAGCGTGCATTTACCTACCACCACCGCTCTGTTCTAAACCACTGCAAGCTACCACTTACGTTCTAAATCTAGCAGCAACGTGATTCTTCACAGGCCACACCACACTGGTGTGCACCTTCTCATAGGTAATGCTCGACGTCAGGTTGTAGAAGTGTATTCTCCCACAAGCCTCAGGGTCATACAGGTACAGGATTTTCATCATTGTGATCTCGTGAAGCTCTGACTTGCTTGGCTCGAACCTGCAGCCCAGAGTCAGCCAGCTCATTACCACGCATAGCAAGGCTGAAATAATTTGTATTTAGGATGAAAACAGGATGAGCCTGGCGCAGGAGCGTGGGGATTGGTACATGAAAAGAGAGGCCTATGCCCAGCAGTGGGTGAGTCAGGCTATGGATGACGATACCGGAGCAGTTTGAACCTTCAACGTTATAAGATGAAGGTTCAAACCAAGCTGGTGTTGGTGTATTTTATTGATAACCAGCTGCGCCCCGCGGTTTCACCCGCGTAAATGTCGATTCCGTGGGAATATCGGGGTAAAAAGTAGCCTATATGTTAATCCAGGGTGTCAGCTACTGTTCACGGATGAGTGCTAACGCGTGCCCGTGTTCCCGCCATAAGCGGCAGAGGATGACACCGTGGAGTTTTAGTGGGTTAGAGTCCCACATAACTGCACTATCTCCCCGTGGTAGTGCAGAATGCATGAGCATTTCTCCACGTAAAAAAAAAAAAAAAAAAAGGGTGTCAGCTACTTACATACAAAAAAAAAAAAATTGGTCCAGCCGTTTGAGCGTGAAGAAGTAACAAACACATAAATACACCCCCACACACTCACAAACTCACAAACTTTCGCCTGTATAATATTAGTGTGATTATTTCCTGTAAGGTAGATCTGTTGACATGAAGAAAGGCAGTGCACAAATAGGAATAACACAAATATAAATAAAATTTTAGGTTGTATTAACAGTCTACTTAACGCCGCCGTGATGAAATTAGAAAATTTATAAAATCCGAAGTACACTTACTTTGATATAAAATTGTCAACATACTCCAAAATTCTAATGATCCCATAATTTCGGGTTATTATTGCGAAAGTTATTAAATAAAATAAACCTTTTCCTATTCAAGGCCGCAGTCAAACTCGTTACAAAACGTTTCCGAGACAATCTAGAGGGCAAACAAATTTCAAGTGGGCCGCATACCAATTTGTTCTCACTAAAATGGGTCTGCCCCATGTTTTGATTACAGGTAAAGTCCAGAATTAATGGGTAACGTCTCCCGCCGAGGTGATAATTAAAAATTTAATAGCGCCCTTCTACCAACGTTCGAAATTGAATTTGTTCCAAGAAGAGAACCGCTTCATTTCATTTCTCGTTATGAAACGCCCTGTGGGAAAAAACCATTGCTTGCTAATCAAGATAGTAAAAGACAGTTACTTTTTATTATGTAAAATTCTGTTGAACTCTCAATTCGCTGCATTTCTTAATCTTAATAAAATACTACTTGTTCTACTTGAGGCTTTTGCTGTCCAACCCGGTACACAAGAACATTAGTGTCAGCTATTTGAACTTGCTCCGACTCAGGAAAACGTTGATACAGTTCATTATAAAACTTCTTCTTGTGTAATTCTCTCCTTAAAATTTTTTTTCTTATTATCCTCATTACTCTACAAAAGTATACATTCATCATGAAGATAAGGACACCTCGCAGCCAGCAGGCAGCGGCCACGATCGGAAGCCAACCGGCGAAGTCGTCGTACGTGTTTAGTTTCAACTCGGTCGCCCAGCCGCTATACCTCAAAATCATGCCTTTGTCTAAGCTTTGCTTGATGTGAGTGACGTAGAGGACGGCCATCGATAAGTCGAAGCAAATCATGAACACACAGCTGTAAAAGAATATGGCGAGCGCGAATTTTAACGTCCTTAGGTCCGAGCTGTTTTTGATGACGACTTGAAAAATAACGGCCAAGAAAAACCATATAACGTGGAAGGTAAAGCTCAATGTTATGTAACTGCAAAAGAAAGTATAAGAATACAAGTAAGATCTTTTATACAATATCATTTTATGTAAGTTCTACTAAAAGGGTTTTTATACAAGCGAAGAATGTACCTACTCTGTTTGCATAAATGAGAAATCTCTTGAAACACCTAATTTCAGCTGTTTATGTAATATGTATTAACATAACTTCAAAATCCTAGATAATATTATAGTAATAATGTAAATGTATAAGGATTAAAACGAGTTTAGTTCGAAGCAAAAGTTTTCCTATCTCAGTATAACGAAGTCAATTTGGAATAAAATATTATTATTATGCAAAAAGCACTGTATAACGCTCGTCGAGTACTTTCATGAAAGGTAAAAAAGATCGGATAACATGAAAAGTCTGGCTACTGTTCTTTCATTATTATAATATTACAAATACATATAATTTTATTATAAAATATACAAGTACTTACTCCCTAGTTTTAGCAGACAGACGAGTAGACACGGAGGTTATCGCCGGTAACCATTTGATGGGAAGTATTTCCAGGCCGTGGGTATCGTTGCTCAGTTGGAGGTTAGCTATCTGCTTAGGCTTCTTAAGTTTATGCCTGCAGGCCTTGGAGTCATACAGGTACATAATGCGAGTCAGTTTGGCGTAGTCTTCTGTTGAATGTTCAGGGGTCCATATACAGGCAAGTATTGAAGTGGCGCCGACGCATACTATAATACCTGAAGAGAAGAAAGTTAAAGTTCAGTGAATATGGCGGATTTTAAGCTATGCTATCGTTTATGCAGTGCGGTATTTAATGACAGCAGCAATTAATGGCTTGTGGCGATGCCAATTATGCCCGACCCATAGCTCGATGAACAGATATCGCGTGACTATTGTTTGCATTTTTAAGACTACATAATATAGAGATACGTAGTGCCGCGAAGCAGAACTGCACGCGTTCGAGAGAAACTTCACTGTCGACTGTTGTGATTGGTCTCCTCCCAACAAATGCGTGCTGGTAAATATGTGCGTACGCCGCCGTGAGGCACACACTATCTATTGTTGTTGAAACATAATCTTTTATTTTGTTAATTTTGTATTTTGTGTTTCACGAACTGTGTCCAAATAAACATTTTTCTTTCTTTCTTTCTTTTTACGCACATAACGGTCCTGTTAACAATTATAACGAGCATTATATCTTACACTGTAGGCAGATGCTATGAGCTATGAGAGCACATTTCTTCCTATCTCTTGGCATCAAGGTTATGCGAGGTCCATCGGTAGCTGCATCTCCATAGAACATGATGAATATTCCGTTCCGCCCAACGTCCAATAAAAATATGAATTTATATTTCTGTATTAATAATTTGCTGTCAAGCTGTCAGAAAATAATTATTAGGTATGACAGTGACATGGTATTGTGGCATTTCGTTTTGTTGTTTTCCGTTCCCTGCAGTCCTATTTATGGTATCAAGGAACTTTTCGAATTATTTTATAACAACGCGTTTTAATCTTGTGATTAATCCAAATGCTTGGTTTGTTATATCATAATGACATCATTGACCTCCACTGCCTTTAGAAGATTAAACTTCAAGTAATTTTGTGGAAATCACGCCTACCTATTTTGGTATAACAATCTACATACTTACGTTATATCGGCCCCGACTTACGAGTCGTCGTTAGTTTGAACCCAGGCTTTACTTTATGTAAATGATTTCATCGCCATAACTCTAAAATAAAACGGTGAAGGAAAACATCGTGAGGAAACCGGCATGTCCTTGAACGAAAAATTCGAAGACAATGTGATATCTACCAAACCGCACTGGGCCCGCGTGTTAGATTACAGCCCACTCCATCTCGAAGAAAGGAGGCCTGTCTTTCAGCAGTGGGAACATTATAGGCTGATTATGCTTAAGCTTATGCTGACACTATACTTAATGATTAACACAGAGTACTTACATTGCTTTAAGCATCATTTGGCGCTCGGATGACGTTGACAAGGGGCGCTGTATATGCAATTGTTTTGTGAAATGTATTGAAAAATAGAAGATGGCGGCATTAGTTCCGATTTTGGTCACGGACCAAAATATTCTTATATAGCTATAAGCACTGACCTGTATTATGCAAGCTGTATGATAGAGGTCAGTGGCTATAAGTAAGTATGTTGATCAATTGACTCTTTCCTCTCAGATATGAGAAGACGTTAATGACAATGTTATGAAAATGTTGTTGATGTTGTCTAAATAATATTTTCTCATTTTAATTGAAGAAGATTCTTATACAACATGTCCCGAAATTAACGCACATCTCCAAACACTCCAATTAGAATTATATTCGAACGGAATGTGATTTGTTACTAAATAACTTGAATTGAATTGTTAAAGACCTCAAACATGCTTAAAAATGGAATGTTGATAGAGATCAAAACTGCACACTTTAAAAACCTGATGTTCATGCAGTTTTAAAACTACCCGATAAAAACAAAGTTAAAATGAGCTGTTAACTAGAAGAACTAAGTTGGGAGCTTGCAAAGAGTTATGTATGGATGTGGACGTCTGGCTAATTAACTGTCGACAGTTTTATGTCTTCCTCAGACGAGCGGTAGACTGGTCAAACATAGGGGGAGGTAGTGGGTACCGGCGCGGGCGATTAGGTTTGACTGAGATAGAGCAGTTTCCTTGAACGTCAAACGTGTTTTGTTTTCTGGAACTATTGCAGTATTTTATGCGTCTGGTTGTCTATTGTTGACACGGTCGGTAGGTGGTGATCGCAACAACGTATAGGTTGAAAGAAAATAAACACATTTTGGCTAAATTTAGTTGTTTATTCTGTAAATTGGATATCGGAGTCATTTAAAAAAAAAAGCTAAATGGAGTCAACTTTTCCTTTATAACTGCCCCTGAAAAGAGTTGGCGAAACAAACTCAAGGGTCAAAGTCAGGCATTAAGTCCGCCTTTGTACCTTTTTGTGCGAAAAGTTTAAATAAATAATAAAGTCTCTTTTAAAGTCCAGGCATAATCTTGTTCAGATCATGTGAGGACAATGTAGATTAGAGCCTGAAATGTTTTTTTGAAGAAAGAACCACACAGATTTGAAGGAACAGTCCTGTCGGTGCATGCCTTTGTCAGTAATCGTGGAGCTTAACTCATAATTTGAGGAGCTCAACGATATTGCTACTTACGAACTGTAGTATTTAGCTTACGATGCCGATGGTTTCAAAAAAATAGCCGATGATAGACAAGGTACGCATACTTCTATATGCTGATGTAGCCTACGTCAAAAGCCGACTATTATAATAAGTTTGTGCTGGTATGAGCAATACGATAAAAGTACATTCCAGGGTGATAGAATTAGTTATTGAGCAAGGTTGAAAGACACCTTTCAACCTTGCTCAATAACTAACAGAAAGTGGTTTAGCAAATCTGGAAGCGGAGCTGACTGTCCATGTTACGTTAGACAAACCTAGTTTTAGTATTCCAATTCTAGAGGTTCCTTTATAATCAATAGGTTATGTGCTCCAAATGGTTCATCAACTTGCATGTTTGGTTTACGATATAATTGTCAGTATGCATGTCAATGATCTGCCTTGTTTGCTAAACCAGTTCCTGTAATTAATTAGAGCTTAATAGATAGAAAATTAATTTCAATCAAGCAATTATCGAGTAACTGTACTGGCAATAGTTGATGAATTTATCAGCCATGCATGTTGAATATTAGATTAGTCATGTTTGTAATAAGATCAATGAAAATCTGTAGGTACTGGCTTCGGTTTAGCGTAATTGTAACAAAGCGATAATTATAATATACAGCATAATAATATAATATACATAAAATATTTAGTTCACAAAAAAGGTAGACAAATATTATGTGTGAACAGATTTAGTACATTTATAATATATTGTATTGATATCTCAATCGGTTATTTATAAAAAATGGTTCCAATTGTCTAGTGAGAATAGTTAGGTTTATTATTATATTTTCATTATTAGTGTAACTTTTGCCCGCGACTTTGCGTGGATGTCGGAAAATATCCCACAAAAACGTACTACCGAGATTAAAAGTACCCCATTTATGAATCCAGGTTATAAACTATCTGTGTGCCAAATTTCATCTAAATCCGTTCAGCCGTTTTGGCACCTTTCAGGAACATACATCTAGACAAACGGACAAAAATTCTAGTAACTATAATTTCGGTATCAGACTCGTTCCCACACCTCGTAGCAATTATTTTTTATCAAAAATATTCAATGTACAGTTTTGATTTCGTTACTATTTTATTATAGGTACCTATATAGATTTCATGGACAATGTTTTACAAGAATGGTTTTAATTTGAAAACACGTAGGTATACATTAGCATAGGAATATACAGACAGGACGGTATACATATCTATCTGATATTTTTGTCTTAAAAAAGTGACTTAGCCCGTCTCAATGCCGTATGTTTACACCAGGCCATGTTGACTGGTATTAAAACAGGTAGGTAGTTCAGCTGCACTATAACTCGCCTCCAGCTAAAAACTTTATGTCTCAAACGTTTTATACCCTTTAATCATTGAAGAAACGCTTTCTGATAGATTTAGAGATGAGCTGAAAATAATGACTAGCTATAAGAGCACTTAAAACTTTGTTAGAGTGGAAGTCCTGTGAGCTAAACTTCGTCGTTAAAAACCTTATATTTGTGTAATAAAATAGCCTCCATGTGTGACGGAGCACCCTTTTGTAGTTTGCCCCCACTTCTTTGTTGACTTGCAAATGCAAAACAGTTCTAATATGTTTCCTTCAAAACTCACAACGTTGATTGAACGATCTAAATCCTTCAGGTATTCTTTGTTCAGCAGATATCAAACAGGTCTTCAGCCAGTACTAGCTAGCAGAAGAAGAAGGCCCATATTGGTCCATTCCTGGATTTGTAATTTCCTCCTCAATTTGCGACCTATAATAACCATGGAAGTCATTTCCTGTAAAAAAAAATTGCCACAAATTGGACAAATAACTACGAAATTGGGTCAACCTCGAATAGCGTGTGGCGTCGTATGCAATCTTTTAGCTACCACAGACCTACAGGAAGTGAGAAAATGTCCTATTCTGTGGCTTTGTTTACAAACAACCATGGGCAGTGGAATTGGATATGATCAATCGATTTTGAGAATAGGAATCTAGTTTCTTATCGGTATCCAGTTTGTGGAGGGTCAAATCTTAGTAGACTTAAGTATTTTAAACAAAAATATAGGTTAGTAATGTAGTGGTCGGAGGCAATTAGAGAAAGGACAAAAAATAAAGTCAGAGTTCAGAGATCATTAGATGAGAAGGGAAAGCTGTAGCAAACATTTTCTTTTGTTTTACAAGTTGAGTTCCACAGAATATTTTTTGCTCAAGTTGTTAAAGCTAAGAAAATACCTGTTTATTGTCTCTAGCCACGGATCTATGGTCTCTAGCTTTTATCTGCGTAAACTAAGAACTATCAGAAAGTAAGTAAGTTTTCTGATCCTCTTTCTTTACCAAAGTATTGTTGCGTGTGATTCTAACGACATAATTAATTAAATATTAAACACAGTATAGAATATTTTTCTAGGATATAGGTAAGTAGATGGGTAAAGTATATTTATTATGCGCTAAGTGAAAAACAATATCATGCAGTATCTAGAAATAATCAGGTAATTCAGACTAGCAATAAAGTCTACCGCCAACTCCTCTCTTAAACTCAAACCAGCTACTATATAAATTGCCCTCAATAACATCGATCCACCTAACCTAAATTGCCACGAAAGCGTAATTAAAATGAAACGCTACCAGTACAAACATACACAGAATACGTTCAAATTCGGACGCAATCAATCATGTTTGAACAAGCTTACATATTCTCGGTTTCAGCATGTTGATGGTACTCGAGAATTCTCCAGGAAAGGGATGAGTATGTGGACGCGATCGTTGTAACATGTCTCGAACTCAGGTCAAGTTGGTTTACAATGATTGTAAAGTTGAATCGATATCTGTTGCTGTTGGAAAATTCTTAGATTGCAGGGAGTACCTATGGTAAAGGATGATGATAAAAAAACGATTTATTCCGGTCTGATCCCCTGAACCCCCCTCCACCCCCCTCGATCCCCTGCTAGTTCGTCTTCTGTTTTAATCTCTGTCTTATGCACATTATCGCTGGTTGTTTTAATTCAATTCTATTCAATATCTAAAATCAATTTCATAATACCTACTATTATGAAATTGATTTTAGATAGTTTGTTGTCAGAATAAAGCTTCTAATAATAATAATAATCTATCCGTACTACAAGTATGTGCCCGACCCAGTTCTTGAAAATGACCATGTCACATTGTACTGGGATCGGTCTATCATTACTGACAGGACTATTGTTGCCAATAAGCCTGATAAAGTGGTGATAGACCGATTAGCGCGCCGCACAATGATTGTCGATGTTACCATTCCAAATGACGGGAACCTCATGAAAGCTGAGAAAGAGAAACAAATTAAATATCTCGACTTAGCACACGAGGTTGTTGACATGTGGAATGTGAGCTCGGCTATCATTGTGCCGATTGTCGTATCAGCCAATGGACTGATGGCCGAAAGCCTCGATCAACATCTATCGAGGCTCTCGTTAGGCGGTTGGATCAAGGGCCTGATTCAGAAGGCAGTACTCCTCGATACGGCTCGCATTGTGAGGAGGTTCCTGTCTCTGGAGCCCTAACCACTGGTAGCTTGGACCCTGCTCCCGTTACCGGCGGATAACTATTTTTTTACATTTTTAAATGTTTTTTTTTTATCCTTATTTTTTTAAGAAATATTTATAAATGTAATAGAATAAGGCATGTAAAGTAATAAAGGAAATAATAATCTTGAAGAATGAAGTTTCTGAATTGTTACGAAATGAAGTCTGGCTTGAGTTGGAACTAATTGATTTACTTAACTGATTGAAACTAGCACATAAAATATTATTTGTTTACTTTTTAAAGCCTTTTTGTTTTGATATGCTATCAAAGTATTATGTTTCTTGATTGTTTCGAAAATGTAAAACAGTAGATGGTTAAATGGTTGTTGATGGTAATGTAAGTTGGCCTCTAGTGTCTAGCGTCAAAATTTAAAAAGTTTTTTAAACGTTTTTTTTTCAAAGAATTGTGTTTCGTTTCAAAGGAATCGACCAATATTTTAGCTGAAGCACAAAAGCCTACAGTTATGTGTTTCCTTTTACTTCAATAACTTAATTCCTTGTACAGTAATACAGGGTGGTAGGGAAATCGACGCGCATCCTGTTACCATACCACCACTAGTAGGTAGTACCTATTATTTTTCATAGTACCATTTTTTTTTTGCTACTTGACGATAAAAATTCTAGGCTAGGGTCTAAAATCATGTGAATTCATGGTTTCAGTTTGCGCGCTGATGACGGCCTACAACCGTGTATTATCTCTGATAAAAACCATATTGTAAAGAAAATAAAGATTATTGTGAAATCAAATATTAAATAACTGTGATAAGGTACCATATAACATTGTATTGATTAATTAAAGAGCATTTCTATCCTTTGCCGTCGTGCTAGGGTGGTGCTGTTCGCTCACTTTTTATCGAGTAGTTGGGTAATTAAGTTTAAAATTATAGAGTATTAACTTGTTCGAATAAAATTATAATTTTATTCCTTAGATAGTCCTCCCACAGTCTTATTTTAGAATATATAAAAGACTTGTCAAATCAGCAAATCTAAAAATATATTATAGACTTGCTAATTATTTAGGTAAGTACCTAATAACTTCAATCAAGATATTAATTAACCCTTGTTAAACACGAAATACTTCCATAACCAGCTATTAAATAACTCTGATCTCTTAATTAGTTATGAACCTTATTTGAAATAGTTTTGGACAAGTTTGGGCTTAGTCTATAAATTTATATAAATTGTTGTAAAGGCTGTTAATTGAATGCTGTCGTGATGAAAGCGAAGACAGCAGTGAGGTCACGGGGAACGTGAAAATAGAAATAGGGAATGCCACGGTGGCAATTGAAAGAATGAAGTAATGGTACTGCATACTATTGACCAACTGTGTATCAATAGGGGCTTATTAGGTATAGTCAACCATGTCAATGCATTACCACTTTTGACAACAATTCCCAGTAAACTCAAACTTTACTAAAATTAAAACAATCTTACTGTCGCATAGAGTATTAGACCTTGTCGTTTTGTGCCGTACACGTGACATTCAGCCTTAGGGTGATAAAGCAATTACGAGGTCGGCTATAATAAAAAGTAATAAAAAAAAAAATCTGTAACTTCCATTTTGTCGTTGGCATTGCCTAAATATCGTCTACATTACTCCAGATAGGAAATAACGTTAAAACCAGTCATAAGTTTAGTTTAGTAGTAAGACATTTATTAAGTTTATCAATTCAATATTACAATGAAATGCTTTTCCAGAAATCGACCATCATCACATCTCTAGCTACAGAAACAGACATTTAGATCAATTATTGTATAGTACGTCAGACATCATGTCGGATTTCAGGAAACCGCAGACATGTGGCTACATACCTCTACTCTACACAGCCTACCCCGCATACTGACGACGACATATTGAATGGTGGCATATTGAGGAACAAAACTATTGTTCATTCCTATTCTGCGTAGATATTGGAGGTACAGGTTAATCAGCTTATTGACATTTTGCATATGTAGGTGTGCAAAGTTTATCATTGCACTCGAGGCGAGATTGCAGCCCAAGACAAAGGCGAGGGTTAAATAGGACTGGGAGTGTTTTTGTGAGTGTATTTTATAATTTGCTAGAAAAAAAAAACATGCTTTATTTAATTACATATTTTATAAATTCGCGTTTCTAGTAATTAAAAGGCATGAAGGTAGGAAAGTTATCTGCGGCTAGTATCTCGCACTAGTGCGGTTCGATACACTGCATTGTGCACCTAAAAGCGGTACAATAAGACCCACTTTTGGAGCAAGTGTGTTGAAAAGTCCTTTGTTCTCCTTATCAAAACGTATGTTCAATCGACTATAATGGCTAAAAATGTAATAGCAATGGTCGGTAGTAGAATGTTTTATTTCCTATAGCCTATACCTACCTACTGCAATACCATTTCTATAGAATCTATGTTTTCAATCCACAGGTTTTACCAAAAAGCAGTCTTTCGGAAACTATTGAATCCTAAAACAAAAGACCTGACCCGAATAGTTCCAAAACTAACATTTTTCCTTACTTCTCTTGCTGAAATAATAAGTACCTAGTTGCAAATGTGCAGTTTTGTGACATAACGATGGCATAACGTGCGGTGGTAGCTGTTTGTAAGTAAAACGGTGCGTAATTACCAAATCGGGACACCATTTGTTATGTTAATCTGTCGAAAGCGTTGTCAACATTTTTGTTTGTTCTGTTTGAGCGTTTGACTTGGTTTTGCGATGTTTTCGTGTGTTACCGTTGATTTTTTGACAAAGGAACTTGTGAACAAATGGTAGATGTCAGTCATCTAGATGTTAAACTTGTCAGAATTAGGCCTTTTTCTATGAGGTTCAGTCAGTCTCAAAATGATGTAAACACCGACAAGAATTTACAATCATTGTTCTATAATATTGTAGCCACAGAACATACTAAACATTTTGGTACTTAATTATGGGGTATTTCTCGAAACGCACGAACTTTGAAACGCACTAAATAAAACGTCTATCGATATTATTTATTACGAATCCTTCATGCTCTTTTCTCTATGTTTCATCGTTGATGCATTTCGAGGAATGAAATTATAATAATTTTATTTTGTTTTTTTTTTTTTTTTCGAGGATTTCTTTTGGTGCTTTTCGAGGAATAGGTACCCCTTAATTATAGCTACACCTTTATACAATATTACACTGATTGTAGACAACAAATGAATTCTTGTCGATGTTTACATCTTTTTGAAGCTGATTGTACTCTTTTACAATAGTAGGTATTAAGTAGAGCTCTTTTATCCAAAAGCAATAAATCTGGGCTTGATTTTTGATTCCCTTGATAAATTAAATTGTCATAATTTTTTAAAGTATTTGGTCATAAAAGCGTCCGTATTAATATTTTTTTCTGTAGCTTCTTAAAATGAATGCAGCAATATATTTTCACTTAATTAATTATTGCCTATTGACGCAGGGTAGTGTAATTGAATTAAATTAAATATTTTATCATTATTAAACTCAGTTTCCGTTGCACTGAACATTTTTCTTTGAATAGTTTGAACCTATCGTGATGATGAGATACGATATTTTACGTATGTATGAGTTGTTTTCACTTCAGATTTTCTTTTATAGTATATTTATTTTTATATCACTATTGATCATGTTTAACTTTAGCCAAGTTAATAAAACTGCGAACCTTTTAAATATTTTTCTGTATAAATGTTGTGTACCTATTTAGTTAACGAAGCTATTACGAAAAAAATCCACAACAGTTTATTCAAGCAGTTGTATGCAAATACGTTAGATTTTGCTTTAAAAACATGGAGCTCTATTACATCAACTTCAACTACAACACTCATAAAATAGTCAAAACACATGAAATTATGTAAAACAAAGACATTTATTTGCAACCTCCTTGAATAAATTACATAAAAATATATTTGGTGGTTATTACCATTTACCGTACTGAAAACGATTCAGTATAAATATCGGGGAACGACACTGAACAATAAATTCGTTTCAAAAACGGTATTTCTGTATCTCTGTATCGGATCTGGTATAATCCTCGCAAATCTAAATTGCATCCGTTTGGGGGTAACATTGCATCCGTTTGGGGGTAACATTGCATCCGTTTGGGGGTAACATTGGTTGAAAGGGTCTGGAATTAGAATAATTGTACGTAAGCCGCGGACTGGTATTGGGGCACGGCTGTGTACACGTACACTGGGGCGCGGTCTTCATCCCTGTACTGAAGACGGGCAGTGTACGCCATGTTTCTTGCATCGTTTTGAGTTTGAAACTGCACTCTCTGGAGCTGAGCACCAGGCAGCAGCACATAATACACACCTTGAGCACTCACTACTTCAGTGTCCTTCTGTGGCGCATCTTCAAGATTGGCCTTCTCAACTTCAGCATTTTCTTCTTGTTTCTTGACTTCTTTCTTCTGTTGTTCAGCATCAGCTTCTTCCTGCTCCTTTTCTTCAGCTTCACTCTTGTCAGGAGCACCGTACTGAGTATTTGGGGTGCCGTATTCCGTTTGAGGAGCCGTGTAAGTCTTCAGAGGAGCACCGTAGCTGTCGTCAGGAACACCATATGAGGTTGAAGGAGGAGAGACTTCCTGGCGAGCTGGCAAGTTGAATTCTACTATAGGTCTGAAGCCAGCTGGAGCGTACGGGGCGTCGCCGTTTTGTGATCCGTTTGCGTCGCTTTCAGTACCAGATTCAAATTCTTGCCTCTGGAACCTGAGTCTGTATCGAGGAGGTTCGGCTGCCACCACAGCTGCGAGCAGGAGTACACACACAAAAGAGTTCATGTTGAACTGATTACTTCGACTGACTGAAGACGAATGATGCTGTGGTCACACTGCGCCACGCTTAAATACATTTCCCTTTTTCAAAGTTTCCGCGATCACCGGATGTGTCATCTCTGCACCATGATCGATATTCTGGGCGAGTGGACCGCGACATTGGCCTCCTAACTGACTATTAGGACCTGGCATTGTGCGTACGTGATTTGCGTAAGGTTTACTTAAGAAAATGTAGTTTTATCAATATCCATGAATGTGGAGTAAACTGCTTTCTTTTGCTTTACTAATTAGTGAATATTCGGCAGATTGTAGGCATAATGGGTCGGATCGTGTAATCACCGCCCAAAAGGACTGTATTGCCAGTTGGCTGACGTAATTAAGGCGCCGAGGGTAGAATTGTATAGTGTCTTTATTATGGAAATAGCGATTAGCAGGTGGTTGTTACAAAGTAAAATTATTCTTGTGTTTCTTCCCTTTATTCTTTTTGTAGCTATAGTTCTATTTGTAAGAGTTATTTAATAATCGATGATAATAATAATCAGTGGAAAAATAATAAATAAAATGAAATTATGCTTAGTAGTAATTTTGACGTTAGTATATTGACCATTATTTTCAATAACGTTGATTTCAATAGTTTATTTTAATGGTTATACTATTTTATACTAATCATTACCTATATTTTAATGAAAATTAAACACGATCCTGTTTAACATCGTTACCGTCATAAAAAGATATAATTCTAATTTATTGATAGTTAGAAAAACTGTTGTTTGATTACCCATTTTTATTTACATTCTTATAACGCCAGTTCAAAATACAACATACTTTAATCCTTATCATCATCATCCACCAAATTCGCCCAAAACTTCATGCAGCCGTAACACAACTACCACACAACAGTCGCCCGGCTAAGTTGTACAATAGCTCCAATTACTATAACGTCCAATGGTTGGTATGTATTATGCATGGTGCACATCTCCTTGGCAGTCAATTATGGCGTTAGTTGGCATCAGGTGCCAATGCTACTGGCAAACTGCGTGACCGAATTCGAAAACAGTGATTCATTTGGGCTATTGTTTTTGTATTGTGCATACGTCAGGGTTCTACATAGCGGTTATCGGTTCTGTAATGAAGAATGTCCAGCATTTGTACACGTTATAAGCTGGATAATGCTAGTGGTTTTAATTTAGTAATTTTAACGAATTGCTCTCGGAACTATAACTAAATCCCTGATGACAATGCAGAATGATGGTTTTGCAGCTCAATATTTCTAATACTGTGGTAGGTAGGTATTCGTATTGTGAAGTCTATCACGTAGGAATTGTGAAGTAGTGTGAACATGTTTTTCCAGATGTTCAATTTCAATTCAATCTTGTAAATATTGTAGTAGCCGTGTCTAGCCAATTTCAAGGGAAACTTTTACATATTTTGTTTGTGTTTAGTCAGTTGGGTAAAACAAAACAATACAAAAGCTGATTCAATCTTCAAATCAACAATCGAGTCGTATCTTATAAATAAAATTGTTCAAAGAAAGGTCTCAATAAGTCCTTCTTAACCGACCTTTCTTTGTGAACATGGTAGGTACTAGAAATTTCTAGAAGCCAATTTTCACATTCATTCAAAATTCGTTCACACATCATAAGCTTTAAAGGATCCTGAATTAATATTCGATTCGCATCCACGAATAAATATAAAAAGGCGTTAAAACATTTTTGAGGCAACGCGACGCGCCGATTCCCTCATGCATGTTTATACGCAAAATGGTTGCTTGACGTTTAATTACGCGGGAATATGGCGTCAGGCGGCACATGGCGGGAAAAGTCTGCGTTGATATGACTATTGATATTTTTGCTTTAGATAAATATGTACTTATACTTGTGTGTTAGAGATCGTCTGTTGATGAGACTCGCCTTCTTATGTTGAATAAACGATGTTTAATCGTTTCGGAGGTACAAAAAACATATTATGTGATCTATGTTTTCATCAAAATGACATGATGGCAATTGACGTTTAATTACGGAGTAATTCGTTCAGCGCGTGTTACCGTTTGACAATATTATTTTATTTGACGTAAAAATATTTTTGAATTTACTTGTTTTACTATTTTATATAATAATAATATGTTTGTTATCGATTTATCATGATAATTGTTATTTTTTAAGCTACTTTTACAAGAATCAATATTTTACTAACTCTATTATGGGTAGCTTATTTTTACACAGAATTGAGTTACTAAAAGATCAATCTTTGAGAAGTTTTAAAAATACACAATATTCATGACTGCGGCTAACGAATTATATGGCTAACGATGCTGAAAGTATTGCTCAAAAAGTTGGTTTAAGGGCTGAAATGAAAATCAAAATGGCTGCCTCTCGTTTAATTACGCGGTCAAAAATGTCGTCTAGCGATAGGTACGTGTAGGCGTCATGTGTGTGTGACAGGAAAAAGTAACAAAAAAAAAACAATTTCAATTCGCTCTTTATTTTACATTTATATTTACATTTATCACCAATGTTTGGACTGCGTAAAATAAGTACCTAGTAACAAAAAAAAATAGGTTTATTTGTCACAGATAATTATAAGCAAGTGACATACTTATACAAAGATAAGTAAATTAATTGGAATATAAAAAACAGATCTATAATCACGAGCACAAAACAAAAATAGGTTTTATATTATGATAGTTAAATTAATAATTAAATCTTTACAAATGCGCAGAATAAGTATGTACAAAGAAGAATCTTGTCACATTTAAGTAACTAGAGATTTAGATTAATTGTTAAGTCGTATAGTCTGTAACGAGATTGAATACTTAAAGACTTTTAATGAATAAAGGCCGCATGCGATGAAATTATCCGAAAATAGCTTTTAACACTGTGGAGTTTTTTCGTAACAAATGGGAAAACTCTATGAAATACAATTGTATTTTATTTCGACTCCCACGTTCCTAATTTTATGATGAATCCATTTGGGGCTAATAAATCAGGTTTGTTATTTCGTTTTTTTTTGATCAAAACTTTTAATTGTATTTTTTAATGTTGAATAAAGGGATGTTCCGTTTGGTATTAAATCATAGCGTTCGATGAACTCTGTATGGAAGTGGAATCTCTTGTTTTTTAAATTCGCTTTTTGGACTTTTTTGGACAACATTTTGAAGCTTTTCCTGGTACCGTATGATACGGGCCTTTTATTCAATTTCGTAGATTTTTTCCAGTTTACTATTTTTTTTGTTGTTTTCGTTATAGATCTATTGTAAAGCCTGAACAATTCTTAACTAGTTTCAAATCGCTTCTCATTGGACGGTTGAGGCACTAATTTGGAGGTGATTGCTCGTCGTTCACAATTTGCATACATGATTTATTATAATTATGCACGCGGTTGTGAACAATGTTCCTGGACCTGTTATTAGGGTTCCTGATGACGTCATCGCTGTCATATTAATTCGATGATGTGTGAAACGTGTGGCATAGAACTGATGAATTAGAGTCAGTGTAATAATCGCTGAAATTAAATTTCATATTTGATGGTCTGTTTTGTGGTTCCGGTCAAACCTCGATGTAATTATTCTGGCAGGGTTGACGGGTGAAGTAGATATTAATAATGATAAATGGAGATTAGTAAACCACTACTTTATACTAAGCAAATCGACAGTTTAAAAAGTTTTAGGTGTTCTATATAATGACTCAGGGTAAATATCTAACTGGGGCAAGTAGGTAGTATATTAGGCCAGCAATCAGTCTTTGATCCTTTAAAAGAAGCTTTAAATAAGAGATAATTTATTCGTAATTCAAATTAGAATTAGGGCTGATTTTTACAAAGCCATATCATTTTATCCGAGGAATAGTATTGGATTTTTGACAGTTCTTCCATACGAAATCTCTCAGAGGTCAAATTTATTCTACGAATAAAAATTATCTGTCGATTGAAAAATCAGCCCTTAACGCAACATACCTACCAATCAGACGGATAGTCACAACATGGACTTCTCAATCCAAACACGATTTTCCCGCACGTAGTCAAAGGTAACTTCTTCTCGAAGACTCACTATTCGAATACTTCCTTTTTAGGGTTCCGTAGCCAAATGGCAAAAACGGAACCCTTAAGGATTCGTCATGTCTGTCTGTCTGTCTGTCCGCCGTATGTCACAGCCACTTTTTTTCGAAACTATAAGAACTACACTGTTGAAACTTGGTAAGTAGATGTATTCTGTGAACCGCATTAAGATTGTCACAAAAAAATAGAAAAAAACAATAAATTATGGGGGTTCCCCATACTTTTTGAAACTCAAAATTTTTTTTTTCACCAAACCCATACGTGTGGGTTATCTATGGATAGGTCTTCAAAAATGATATTGAGGTTTCTAATATAATTTTTTTCTATAAACTGAATAGTTTGCACGAGAGACACTTCCAAAGTGGTAAAATGTGTGCCCCCCCCCTGTAACTTCTAAAATAAGAGAATGATAAAACTAAAAAAAATATATGATGTACATTATCATGTAAACTTCCACCGAAAATTGGTTTGAACGAGATTTAGTAAGTAGCTCGCCCGTGAAAATTTAAAAACATTGATGGTACGGAACCCTCGGTGCGCGAGTCCGACTCGCTCTTGCCGGTTTTTTTGTTAACCTTGCATGTTGTGTCGCAGGCACTGACGTTGTATTATAACCTTTAATTTTTGCCCATGTCCCTTGCGCTCTATGGAATATTTTCCGCGGCATTGGTAACGAGGAAAGTGATGGAATTGATTTGTTTTATGTGTTTGGTACTGATTTTCCTAGTGTTCTGCCAATGTCTATTGGTTTGAAGGAGAGTCCGTGCTCAAAATAATTGAAATGTAACGTAACTCTTGTGTTGATAGGTATAAACAACCTTTAAGAGAAGCACCAAAATCTTCTTCCAATCGCCAAACCAAGCGCAGTGTGAACAGAGAGTAGTGCTATCTTGTTGTCTGTACCTATATTTTCCAAGGACATGTGGTAGGTACTTTTGAATACGTAGGTACTTAGTTCGTGCGCACACGAGACATAAATAACTATTTATTGTATGGAATACCAAATGGCTAATGTTTTTTTTTTAAATGTTTGTTGTTTCTTTTGTATTTTCAGTAAAAATAAAGATTAATTTTTCATGATAGAGAAATGTCACGGGTACCAACACCTACTATAAATCACACAAATACATAGTTCGATCAACTCGTAATTTTTCTCTTTCGCTCAATTACGTCTCATTCATTAATCATTCCCTTGAACATCTGAGGTGGTACCTTTTTTCTACTTATTCTCCTCGGTAATTCTGAAAGGTATTTTTTCCGTATTGTCTTTATAACGATTTGTTATCTCGGATTTTTTTTTTCATTCCATAACTTTTTGCGACATGAGTTGACCTATTTCGGTCATGATTTATATGTCTACATTTTATTTATAACAATCATCACCTGCTTAGCTTAGCCTTTTCCCAACTGGGTCAGCTCCCAGTCTAAACGGATGCAGTTGAACGTCAGTTGTTACACGGAACAACATAGGCAGTTGCTCCATGTAAAATACTGGTATACTGATCTGAGTATGGTAGGTATTCTGTAGGTACCTAACTATGTTTTAATGTAAAGCAACAAAGACTACCAGAAAGAGCTCGG
Source organism: Oligia fasciuncula (assembly GCA_963082905.1). Classification (NCBI taxonomy): domain Eukaryota; kingdom Metazoa; phylum Arthropoda; class Insecta; order Lepidoptera; family Noctuidae; genus Oligia; species Oligia fasciuncula. The sequence goes on from OY720397.1 coordinate 19,501,627, forward strand.
ATCTAAATAATAACCACGTTGATATGCGAGGTTAAGTGACGCTCTCCGCTGTCATTTACAATACCCATGAATAAACAAACTGTAGCTATTTTGGGTCAAAAACCTTTACTAAATTAATACCTATATCCAAAATCAACACGGCTACAAAACCCTCTAACCGACACATTGCCCATATTTCAAACAAAATGAGTCACATTTACGATCTAATTTCCGAGAAATAGAAATCAAACAGAGATTGTTACCCGACAGTGTTAGCGTATTCATAAACCCAATATAACTTTATGTTATGAATATAAGGTTATAATTATGCTATAGATTTGGGAGCTTGTTTGTTTGGGCTTAGAAGCTAATCGAGTTACACTAAGAATTAAGCATCATTTATTTTGAAATTGTTATTGTATCATCCTATTTACTTCCAGCAAAAACAACATGATCAACCGGCTGCACCGAAGAAGAACCCCAACCCTGAATGAATACCTAGAATACAATAGTTATATCATTCGCAATTACTAAAACTAAATAATATGTATAATTAATTAGTGTTAAACTTGTACTAACCCAAATTATACGCATAAAATTCCAACTTAGATCTCGCTAAATAAACAAAATTAAAATCACAGCTCTTAAAATCGAATTGAGTCTGGAAGGGAGAAGCGACCAAAAATGTAAATAAAACAATCACCCCTAACTGATAGCGGGTAATCGGACCCGAATCGTAACATTGTAAGACGGCAGATCACAAATAAAGTATCAAATTGATTCCTAAGTCTTCGTGCTTCGGCCGATTCAATTTGAAAGTCAAAAAGGGCTCTGGAAATATTTTCATTGCGCACCCAATACGGTGGAAAACGGCCCGGGCCGGCTGGGTTAAGGGATGTCAAAAGATCAAACGTTTTGTGATTTTGTGGAGGTACGTCTATCATATAAAACCATATATTCCACCCGTAAATACAAATATTAGGTTAGATTTTTTTTTAAGAAGAAAGAAATATAGAAATACGTACACACTTAAATAAAGTCCTCCAAGCCGTATTTCGACCACGGCGGCCAATCTCAATAGAGACTAGCCTTCAGCGCAGGAGATATTATAGTGCACAAGGTGTGCGCGCAGACACAGGTGCACTCCTTCTTCCCTGACTCTCAAAGTCCGATGGGATGGCAATCCGACATGACCGGAGAGAGATCAGGCGGGACCAACGGCTTAATGTGGTTTCAGAGGCACGGGGGTATCACACCGCCAACTTCCAAACTCCGGGCTGTTACTAAGAAATTCCTAATGGAAAAACACAATACACGCTTACAAAGCAGGCAAAAGCCTCGTTCTAACGTTATTTTTTATCATAAACCCTCACGATAATACTGATACTTCCCTTGCGTAAACCCCCTTAATAATCATTTACGACAACCTACAGAAAGCAAAGGGTTGTCCTCGTCTCTTACAAAACGTACCATTGCAACCATGGGACCACTCCGCATGAGGAACGACTGTTATAAACGTATAGAAACAGGAAAAAACTGCAAGAAATAGCAACAAGTAGAATACAACACGTTTTTAGACGGGACATCAAAGCTAGGGGCAACCCTAAGCCCTTTCGGCCCCGTTTGATCCCCAACAAATAGTCCGCCGTATTGTATACAAATAAACTGATTTCCTACTATCACGCTTAAACAATTTATTTCGGCAGATTTTCATAAAATTTTATTGATATTGATAGCTGTTGGTATTTATTTAAAGAGTTAATTTTGAATTGGGCCAGTACAGTTTTTCCATATATTAGCAAGCGAAGACAACAAACAAATTAATAGGTAAAATAAAGTTTTCTGTGTGACATTTGATGTCTCACGTAAGACGATATCATATGATGAACAACAGTATCTAATAGCAGGCGTACCATAACTGTTTTCTGTGTCCTAGGTTGCATATCTAAGTTATCTAACGTACTGCAGACACTGCAGTCCTTTGTCGTAAAACCACAGCCTCGCTTATTGTCATAAGATAACAAAACGCATGCATTTAATCTGATCCTTTTACAAAAGCGTACCTACTGCCCGACGGCGACCGACGCGACGATGCATTTCATGATATAGAACGAACGATAGCTGTGACACTGAAGGACGAAATACCTTTTTCTCCCTTTTCCAAATAGTTCTGTTCATCGAACGGGACTCACTCACTAGAACGGGCCAGTACTTTCGGTAGGAGTCGATCTCCTCCCTGCCATAATGTGCTTTAGTGGCATTGAGCTGGACATCTTCTTTACAGCATCTAAACTAAATCTATGTACTTACATATATGTACATGAATTGTACGTAATGTGACCGCGTTGTTCTTCTAAACTATAATAGCCAACAGATTTGTGATGCGGTTTTATTTATTTATATAAACACCATCATTTAGAGAAATTATTCTGGGAGTGTAATTGTGTATAATTCATGTTATTGAAATGTTGATGTTTTTACATTTCGCCACATTGGTTGGTAGTCTACACCCGCGCGAAGCAAGGGCGGGTCACTAGTATCTATTATAATGATATATGGATTGTGGGTGTACAAAGGCTAAAATAACCTCCGAGTGGGAATAACCACCACAATAAAAAATAACCACCCATAGAACTCTATGCGACACCGTGGTTAAAATAAAACAATGAAGACATTTCGATCTATATGTATTTGTCGCAGTAAGTGCGGAAAGTGAATGTTTTTTGAATAACAATTAGTGGAGTGGACGTGTTTCGACGCGCGTCACCGCTCGTGGTATCGATTGTGTGATGGCCATTATACCATCGCAGTGGTGATGGCTGTTTTATTGTTATGTCACTATGATTCAGCACTCTTTACCACGTATGCTATAATATGAAAAGCTGAATTGAAAAATACTGAACAATAAAATGGTAAACAGCCGCTTCCTAATGACCCCGGTCGCTTTAGGAAGCGGTTGTTACCCTTATCTTTCAGGCCCCGTATAGTGACAGTTTAAGATATTATACATATAACAGCGCTTTTCACGAATATTGAAATTAAATCACAATAATTTATCTGAAAGCCATCGTGCATGATTGAGATTGACTGTAGATCTTTGATCATTATCACCATTCATTTAATTTTGATATAATTATTCTTCACCATTTCGGCCTGTAATGTTATTGAGTTTCTATCTTTCCAGAAGTGAACTAAATCAACCTATGTACAGATGTTAAAAGGTAAATCTAATTTATGTTCAGTATAATTCATCGGTAAATTATAACACGGTTGAACTGTCAAAAGCCTTTGATTTTCGCATGCAAATGACCGATAGTTGTACCCGCAACACGAGAGGATTTGGTGATATTATGAATCACAAGTTCAACGGGACATGCGGAGGGCAGATAGCCGATATTTCTAGATAGTCGGGTCACATAATTACCGAAGTAAAATCGTTTAACAGATATCAAGACCTTCCGTGGAACTACGTAGGAATACATCCATAGTTCCATACTGTAAATGCGATTTTAACTATGTCTGTTTGTTACCTTTTCTTATTCCACAATGCTTATTCCACTGTACAGATCATTATGAAATTTGACAGATGAAAAGAACATAGGCTACTTTTCATCTTGGATCATAGAGGAAGACGCGGCGGGTAACTAATATTACTAAAATAAAAAATGACTCAATAAAAAAAATCTACATGGTAGTTAGGTAGCTAGCGCCTAGATCCCGTTCAGGCTTAGAATGTCCCTTTTCAAAATGTCCATACTAATAATTATTATAAATGCGAAAGTGTCTGTCTGTCCGCCTGTTACCTCTTCATGCTCAAACAGCTGAGCCGATTTAAATGAAATTTGGTATAGAGATAGTTTGAGTCCCGGGAAAGGACATAGGATAGTTTTTATCCCAATATTCCCACGGGATCGACACTTATGCGGGTGAAACCGCAGGGCGCTGCTAGTACACTATACAATTATGTACGTACCTATTTTATCCATAAAGCTTTGATTCGATGAAGCTTGGTCTACTATCTACTCGAGTCTCGTAACACCCACGGAAACGTTCGAAAAATTCTAAATCACGTTCTAATAAATTCCTACATCACAGAACAGGTCACCTGATCCAATCTGGAGAACAGATTGGGGCCTTTTAATTTGTCAGTCTCGTCGGATCCGGTCGCTGCTAACTAATGGAGTGGGAGACAGATTGTCGCTGTGTCGCTGTGTCGCTGCTGCGACTTGACCATTTGTTTGGGAAAAACCTTTGTTAGATTTGGTTGAAAAACTAGGAGTTCCGCTGTTTTTATGTCGGTGCTTTTTTGCCGTCAGCGGCTTTTGGATCTTAGCAAATTGGAATACTTTGTTTGACATTTTTTAATGTTTTGATTGTTATAAGAAACTTAATTGGAAACGTTAATGCTAGGTAGCATTAGCGTTTACAACTACACGTTTTACAGGTAACTAAAACTGTTTTTTTTAGCAATCAGTTGCTTAATGCAATTTAGGTCAACGTGTAATTAAATAAGAATTACCCTTAATTCGTCACTTTCGGCGGAATCAATTAGCCAGTCTCTTTTGTCTAAAAATAGTCAGAGACTCACAAAAGCTTTCTACTTTGTTTAAATTATATTTGAACTCAAGATTTCTCGTAATAAAAAAAAACCTATTATCCTATAGACCTTTGTTGTCAGATAAGTACATAATAATAAAGAAATTCTAGACCGAAGGTAAGCACTCTCTCTAGACTCAGTGTGAGCACAACTCTTTTCTAATGGAGTGGACACAGACAGATTGGCACTACAGTCGCACTTTGTGACAAAACTTGCTCTTTTATTAGCAGCCACCCCTTGTACGGCGGCAAACGTGTTCCTAACTACGTCACTAGAGCTCCTTTGGCTGGTGTTCAAATTAAGAAATTACTTTTGTCCTGTCTTTGAAGTTTCTTTTCTCTGTTTCGTTTATTAGATATGAATTGAAGCATAATATTTCGTGATAGCAGTATTTTATTGAATGACATAATTTAATCAACAACCGTAACCAAGCGACACGTATTTAGTCTGTGACGCTAATAAATGCGCAAGTGACTCTGTCTCTGTTACTTTTAGGTACACACATTAACCACTGAACTGACCGTAATGTTTGAAAGATACTTGGAGAAGGACACATTAAAAGTTGATGAAATACAAAACACGCAGACGAAGTAGCAACAGCTAGTTTTAATATAAATTCAAAAATAGTATAATGAGAAGCGGACTTACGATTATTTTTTTTTGGACTATGATTAAGTTTCCAATGAAATAGGCAATATTTTAAATCTGAAGCCGTATTTGTTTAAATGGACTAATGAAGTATCTGTGTCGTAATCAATTTCATCGAAACTGTTTCTTTATAGAATCTGTTAATTTTCAATTTACCGAGACTGTCACGAATAATTAGTGAAAATGGAAAATGGACAACTTAAGTTTTTCTGAATGTGTCAGGCAGGACTGACAGGTAGGAAACAAATCCGTTTATCTATAGCGAAAAAAACCTTTTGTACTTACTTGAATTTACTGATTAGTACGGATGTTTTAGGTCAAATTGTGTTTTTTCGGATGTGATTATATGAGAATAATTAATTTTAAGTACCTACCATTCGTCTCATAAATTAACCGCTATTCCAATATAAATAACGGTTCCACTAATTGTAAACCTGTTGAGTTCTAAGTATGTGAGTTTATCATTTTCTTTTGGTACAGCGTATAAATAAAGTACACACAGTTCCATTAAGTAGTTACCCCACCAAAAGACATGTGCGTTCAAATCCGTGATAGGCCCAAGTTGGTTTTTGTATTTTGCAAAAACATTTTATTTTAAATAATGTATTGTTTTAGTGAATAAATAAGTTTAAGTAAGTATTTTTTTTTAATTCTGTTTTTATTATTGGTTTTTTCAATAAAACAATACTTTTGCGACGACAAGCAACAATAATAGGGTTAACATTTACGACAACTTATTCATCGTCTAAATAGACTGGAGGTTTCAAGACTGCTTACCGTGCATAAGATTGGAAGTTCAAATCCTATATAGGCACGAAATGTGCTTTTTGTTCATTATATTATTATGATATATTTTTCTATTTTGTTTTAAGTAGTAGTTATTTATAAAGAATTAAAAAATCAAGAAAAATAAAATACTTTATTAATCATTTAATAATATTTATTATTGCTATTATTTAACAAAACTATGATCTTATTTTACAACAAACAGAACAACTATTTTAGTTCTCATAAAATCAGAATCATTTAAAAAAATAATTGATAAATAGTAGTCGTTAACTCTTCGCCGTTTTAAGTGAACGTATACAAAGTTCTAACTTGAAGGTATGGATTAATTTTATAAAGACAACGTAAGTAAGTAAAATTAATGGATACCCTCAAATTATAACATCTTTCGATTAGACAGGGACCTAAAGATATAATGACTCAGCCGATAGTAGATAACAATTTCATCGCAATTCATACGGGCTCGCTGGCTAGTTCGTCAAACTGCCGGTATGAGTATGACGACGTTCAGTGATGCGATGGTTCGAATCCGAGTCAACACAATGGACTCTTTTTGAAGTATTCTTTAGATTATTCGTAAGGAATTCAATGTTGTAGCAGTGTAACATTTTAAAACTTGAGGGGTTAGGACATAGTGACGCTTTCTGTACCTACTTTCACACTCGAACACATCCTTTTCCTTTCTGTATAATCTTCCCATAGGCTATAATTGCCCGTGGGTCCGTCTTTGTCTACCCAAATGAAGCAGTTAAAATGTTAAACAGAGCTAATATTGCCCAAAGGTGGAGGGATTGGCATAATAGCTATAACCCCGCAGGGATTTATAGTGGATTTAATTCGTGTTCGGGATCCACCATCCATTCGGGAGAGATGTGGTGGCTGAAGGCATCCTCCACAACCCTTGCGACCTCGCTTCTACAATAAAATATACACACACGTGTGTGTACATATTTTATTTGAAACTTAAACGTTATTAGCATAAGGTTTCATTTCCCTTGATAGCAGAGATGCGAAGTGTGTTGAATTACGTAGCCTTAAGGCTGAATAGGGTTTAATATCAAAAGAAGGAGACTCTTGAAAATATGGGAAGAAAATGTAAAAATGTGAGATTATAAGGTCCTAGTTTAATATCGTGTGAGGAAGCTGCTTCAGTAGAGTACGATATAAAACAAAACTAATACGTTACTATGGAGTGAATACTGCTGTATAAGTATCCCTTTCCGATACACTGTACAACAATGGATAATTAAGGCATTATTAAACTATTAGGTAAGTAATAAATCATCATTTGGCTGTCATTGGGATAATCAGAAGCCCGAAAGTCTGACATCCAGTCGTACCAAGGGGTATCGTGTTACCAGTAACTGGGTTGTGGAGGTCAGATAGGCAGGTCGCTGCATGCAAAATTCTGATATTCAGCTGCATCCGGTTAGATTAGAAGCCGATCCCAAAATAGTAGGCAGAGGATGGGGTTAGTATAACTCAACCCACATTTAAAAACCTAGAAGAACAAAGAACTCAATTCTTTTCTCCAAATCTCACACCGAAATCAGCGCAAGCACAGCAGTAAATAACAGCAATCTTTTCTCACATACTCGCAGTGCATAAACATTCCATTTATTTCCACCACGCTCCTGAATTTAATTCACTCGGCTAAAAGCCAGGGAGGAGGAAATAAAATTTTCTTTCGCACATAAATCAAGAATTCAAGAAGTTTAATTACCCGTGGCGTACTGGGTGTAGGTGCGTTTGAGAGCGGGGAGCGGAAGCGGGCATCCAGACCAGCAGTGGGGAACACGTTTTCAACAATAGTATTGGACAATAGGATAGTATAGCTTTAATGAACATTATTACTTTTACCCAAAATTATCTTAAGGCTGCTGGATAAAAAATGCCTCTAGATTTTAAGTCAGTTTTTTTACAATGAGCTACAGACCTCCTGCGATTTCATGAGTATCATTTCCTATATAAATAAATCAATTAACTACATTTATAAATAAGAACCATTATTATACAAAACTAGCTGACCCGACAAACGTTGTCCTGTTTTTGATTCGAAACACACGTGGCGCCATCTATTATCATAATAACGTTATTGTTGCTTTCCTCGGGAACAGCACTTTTTTTGGGGATGAAATGTCCTATGTCCGTTTCTGTACACCTGACAACGTATATGCAAAATTTCAGGATGATCGGTTCAGTGGTTTAGGCGTGAAAAGTAACAAACAAACTTAGTTTCGCATTTATAATATTAGTTAGGATATAAAACAGGATTTTTCCCTGTTTTCCATTAATCTCCATTACATAAAATCGATTGATTATGCAAACGTGCACTCGCTGCTATAAAGACTGCGTCCTACCATGTACGGTTTGCAAATTATAATAGCTTACTTAAGCAAGAAGAATGTGGTGCAAGGACGAAGTGTTTCCTGCATTCATCCTGCGCTTTTCTTAAACGTAGCGACAGGAAAAATGCTTCAGGTGAGACAATAAAAACCCGATGAAAATTGCTAGGAAAACTTAGCATAATGGAGAAGAAACTAGAGCTAATATAAAAGCAAGTTGCAAATGTTCTCGGACCATCTTTCTTTCATTAAGGTTTTTAAATCATTTAAGCTATTTGCGAGACAAAAAAAAGTACACATTCCAAAAAAATCCAGAGAATCCAAACACGAGCGTAAACTTCCAGAAACTCGAAACACCAAATTATCTACACGATAAAGCAGAAACTCCAGTTCAATTCATATAACGGTGTCAGCGAATTGATCCGAACTTTTCAAACTTTAATTAGCTAGAACTTTTTTGCTGACGGTATCCGATGTTGGCTGAAAAGAAGCCATTACTGTCGGTGGCGTGCGCCTTTTGTTTCAGCAAAGCGTGTCACTTCTTAGGCTTTTCAGTTTCAGTACCTTATGTGGGTTTTGAGGATCTTAGAGCACTGAAAACTGGGAGTACTGTGTGTGTGAAGAGAAGAAAAGTGGTTTATGTGGCACTACTTCAAGTACTTGTTTGTTGTGTGCTCGGTAATTGAAACAGGCGTTGGAAACACGGTTTTTTATAGCTTGCCCTGTTTGTTATTTAGTTTCTTCTTCTCATCTGGGACAAAGTTAATAATACATTTCAGCTTGCCATTACTTATTGTTCACACTCTATTAAATTTATTTCCTTGTTCGCTATGGAGTTTTTTCGAGAAATGTATAACCCTTTTCTAGAAACCTCTGCGCTGCAAGTATCTAGGTAAAATAAGCGGCAGCTAACACTTTCCGTTAGTCTACCTCTCTTGACCTCTGCCAACGTATCAGCACTGCGATTCTGTAACCATCTCACCGTGAAAACTTAGGTGAAGTGAGCGTGGAGTGAGCTGTCAATAGTGTCAATTCCTAGCAAAAACAAACTCACATCACCTAAATTTTCACGGTGAGATTTTTACAGAATCGACCGGCTGATATAGAGATATTATACCTACAGGTACCTAATAAGGGGTCTATATGATCTAATTATAAGTTTACCACCTAAGAATACCTACATGTGGAATGCACTAAAAGTATTAAGTATTGAGTATTGAGCTCATTTGATACCCGACTAGAAACTTTAGAATTGACACTACAAAGTTCTCACTCAACTTTTAATAAACGTTTACCGTCGTAACCAAAACACGTGTCAACTTCACCTTCCTACATAACAAGATAATCCTTCCCCTGTACCCTCATCTAAGAGAAACTATAACACTCATTATAACTTCCACATTATAAGGCACAAGTTTAAAATGTCGTTTACTAGCGGAGCTCAGCCGGCTCGCTCTAACTTAAATTTAAGTTGCAACTTAGAACTATAGCTTAAAGTAGGCAAGTTTCAATTTACAGTTTAAGAGTTTTTACAGGGTTCATTATGGTCCTTAATGCAGTACGCTATCGTAAACCCTACTCGTAGCTGGGTAAACACCACTTCAGACATTATTTTGACTGTTAGTTTGACTAGTGTTTTTGTAAGTGCAAGTGGTGCTTTTAAGAGTTACATGCGTTTCGCGATAACGCACTATCTTTATTGACAATAAAAGAAATATATTAGTTCATAATATTGGCAAAACCAAGGTAATCTCAGACTGTTCTTAGCTTAGACTACGATTATAACTAAATAAACCGATTTTGATGGGTAGACACGAGCTATTTTGGTAGGTATAATACCAGGCTAAAATATAAAGAGTAAGTGGCTTCTCAGCCCGTTTAAAAACTTTTCAAGTGAAGTAGCGGCGGGCACAGCTGGTAAAGAAAATAGTGACAATATTAATCAGCTTTTAAAAAGTCATGAATATTCAACAATATTTTAATTCACATTATCACATTCGTCGTAAAATGAAATCCGGTAGAAGTGAATATTGATATCAAACGCATCTGACTGCTACTGTTAATTCATGAGTCTTTGCTTGCATACGGCTTATGTACGGAATCTCGATCCGTACAGTTTCGGCGTGAATTGAAGTGGCGTATTATTATTATTTATTTTATCAGATAACAGCGATCCATTGGGTTAGTAACAATAGTCTTAACCTATGTTAGTACTTAACTAATAACACTGACAATGTACAGGTGACAAGTGACCTCACCAACGGGCTATCGTGTCTCCCGGCTATAGCGCGTAGAATGCTGTTGGGGCTACCACGGAGTCTGTTTAGCAGCGAGGCCGCTCTTTTACGCCGTACAGCATTGAAGCAGTCTGTACGTGCCTCAGCGAACATAGATGACGCACTACAGAACCGAGGCAGACGCAGCAGCACTCTAAATGCGTTGTTATACTGGATGCGCAGAGCATTGTAGGCCTTTTGGGTGTAGCTGAACCACAGGCTCCCCGAGTACAGCGACATGCAATATGCTTTAAACAGCGTTATTTTGACCGTCGCTGTACATCGGAAGAACCGGCGGGCCAGCATATTAGCCCGAACCGACAATGCTCTGCGCTCCCTCTCCATATCTGCGTCATCCTTTAGATCATCCGTCACCAAGTGGCCCAGGTATTTCAAAGAGTACACCCTGTGCAACTCCACACCGTTCAGTAACACAGGAGGGACGGTAGAGGGGCACTTGGTATCGGACTTGTAAGCAGATTTTATTAAAATTAAGTACCTAAATTAATGTGTGTTAAAACAATCCGGTTAAGAAACCATTAAAATTACTATTACTTTCTTTCAAAGAGGGGTGAATGTAAGTGTGCATACACACGTGTCGGCAGCCATCGGCTCTCGTGTCGGCAGCCGTCGACTCTCGTGTCGGCAGCCATCGACTCTCGTGTCGGCAGCCATCGACTCTCGTGACGGCAGCCATCGACTCTCGTGTCGGCAGCCATCGGCTCTCGTGTCGGCAGCCATCGGCTCTCGTGTCGGCAGCCATCGGCTCTCGTGTCGGCAGCCATCGGCTCTCGTGTCGGCAGCCATCGGCTCTCGTGTCGGCAGCCGTCGAGTCTCGTGTCGACAGCCATCGACTCCCGTGTCGGCAGCCGTCGACTCTCGTGTCGGTAGCCATCGGCTCTCGTGTCGGCAGCCATCGACTCTCGTGTCGGCAGCCGTCGACTCTCGTGTCGGCAGCCGTCGACTCTCGTGTCGGCAGACGACGCGCGTCGGCGCGTGTCGACGGCTGCAGTTGCCGCTGCCGTTGACACGTGCCGTTCGTGTGTATGTACACTACTTCTTCATTTTGTTTATATAATTAGGTACTCAAATGTAGCTAAAGTTAGATTTCTCTCTGTTTCTTGCCAAATACTCCCAGCAATTTCGGCGCAGGGGACACAAATATGAGTAATCGACTGCTAAGAAAATGCAGTATCATTGTCCCCGGTCTAGAAATCTATCCCTAACTTCACAGATCATCCACTATACCCCTAGATCATTCATGGAGGAGCCATTTAGACTTAACTTGATTATTTTACTTCTCAATTCATTTTACATTTTTAACTCCAGCTTAAACACTTTATTTCAGTTGTTAACACCTGGTTCCTTGAAAAGGGCAGACTGAAACTGAAAAGTTCTGGGAAATCGAAAAAGTTGCGAGAAGCATGTCAAGGTATTTTTATATAAATGCAGGATACTGTACATTCGTTAAGATTATTCGCAAGGTTTAGTTAATGTTTTACAGTTGTATGCCGTCGGTACACTGCACTTAAGATAAATAATAAACTATCAATTCATATTTCTGGTAATAGATTGAAATCACGTTCACATTTTTATTAAATAAGTACAAATTATCAATCAGTATAATTTATCCAAGCAGATAAGTAAAGTTACACAATTTAAGTTGGTAGTCAAATAGATGAACGATTAATTTTCCTAATTAATTGTTCATCTATTTTAATACCAACTTAAATTGTCCGTATAGGGCAGTCCTCGATATCCGTGGGCAGACCTAAGTGCAATGTAATTCTCGGACAGTTGTATGTAATGGTATAAGGCCAATTTGATAAACAAATAATTTACCTGGTTGTACAGACGCCAGCACAGCAAGGTACCCGAACTGTAAAATTTTCCCAATCAACCTTGAACCTTATGCTGTAGGTCGAAGATTGAGACTGGAAGGCTTATTTTTAATCTAATATTTTGAATTGTTTCTTCATTTGTGTTTTTTTTACATTGTTCTCACTTATAAAAGCAACAAGAGTAATGTACCCAGGATTTTGTAATTATTATCTTGATTTAAAAGAGTGTTCATGGAGTTTCTTGCCCGTTCTTCTCCATAGAGATCTATGTTTTGGAATGGGCAACTAGCTTCAACTTTCTAACTGACCGACTATTTAATTTTGACAATTCAAAAGTGCCTGTACATGGTTTAATTGAAATAAAAGCTTTGAGTTTGAGTTCAACCTTAAAAGATAGACCTATTAATAAGCTGTCGCGGACTATTTAATTTTGACAATTCAAAAGTGCCTGTGTTTAATTGAAATTAAGTTTGTCTTCAAGTGACAGCTATGTGAACAGAACCCAGCATTTCATAAATATGTAAGCTGTCACGCCCTTTATACCTGGAGGCTTTTATTTAGGTAGTAAATTTTTGTTTACATTTTTAATTTTGATTTTTTTTTTTTTTTGCTGAGTACTATAGATTTTATTGTATTAAAATTTGTTGGTATATTGGCGTGGCTAGCTAACATATGGAAAATAATTTAATTTAATGTTCTGTGTCCTGTAATGTTAATTACTTTGTATACTAGTATTGTATACAATCAAGTATTTTCTAACTGAACAGACAGCTGTGCTGCTGGGGAGTTTGTTGCGCCACTTCTTCTCCCCAGCGAAAGCTAGTGCTTTCGCTGGGGAGAAGAAAGGAAGTGGTGAAGGGAGGGCGTTTTGGGGGACTGTCTTTTGTAATTTTGACGTTCGAAAAGTGCTGATTCTCAGCCTAGTTTGAATAAATGACTTTTGATTTTGATTTTGAGCGATAGGTTGAAAATATATTAAAGAAGTTTGACAGATTGTTGTAGCTTGATGTGATCAGGGGGCCTAAAAAGGCCACTTTTGCAGAATCATAAAAGAAATTCATCAAATCATTATAAATCATAATAGACAGTTAACTGTTAAGTTAATCGTATCAAATCCCATTGATGAAGGATTTTTCAGTTATTTTTTTTTGTCTGTGCTTAAATACCAATCCAAATCCAATCCCAATCTCTTGCAACGAAAAAAAGCAAAATACGTTTATGATTCTGCCAAAGTGGCCTTTTTAGGCCCCCTGTACATAACAATATGAAATGATGGCAAAAAAACAAAATTTTGCTTAACATATCTACCTTATTATACACTAAGTTTTATTTGCTTTATATGCCAATTTTGATACAGAACCCAAATAATCACAATCACACATAAAACTCTCATCTCATAAACATGCGAGTCCCACTCATGTTACTGACATCAAAAGAACGTTTCCTATTTCAGTACTAATCCTGAGAATCGAGGTATTTCTTCAAACGTAGGAGTTGACTGAGCATATTAACTGACGAACAAAGGAATCAGCCGACCTTAGTAATATGCTTACTGACGATACGAAATGTAGAAAAGCGGTTGTGTGTTGTGAGTTTCAAGATCAGAATTGATTGGCCTTTCTACGTGTTTGAAGTCGATTTGTTATTTGAAGCGTATTGAAACTGCTAAAGCCTGTTTCATTAGTAGTACTTAGTAGAAGAGGTTCATTCGCAAAGGTAGTTCCACTATGAGTAATGGAGAGCAGTTATTATTCGGGGCGGTATAAACTTCGGACGTCCTCTGTTGGTGCAGTATGATGGCATAGAGTTGAAAAAAAATTGGATTTTGCTTTATAGAGCGTCTTCTTTGTGACTTGTCTTTTTCTGTAACCTCGTCATAATCATCCTATAGTATTCCCATTGATGGGACACGAGCCTCCTTTCTGTGAGAGGGAGGGAACCATAATCCATCACGCGGACCCAATGCGGGTTGGTAGATGTCACATGTCTTCGAGTTTTTTGGTTCTAGAACATCCCGGATTACTCACAATGTTTTCCGCGTCACCATTTTGAGAGTAGTGGTGATGAAATTAAATCACAAAATAAAGTGTCTGCCTGAGTTCGAACTTACGACCTATAAACTCGTAAATCAGGGCCGATACCACTGGGCCACTGGGAAACTTGATATGTCATATTAACGCGGCATGAGTACCCTATTTCTCTACAGTATGAGAAAACTGGAGAAATATTTCAACTTTGCCCCTATTGTGGGCAACTTATAGGCAATCCTTGTCGATGGAAAAATTATGTTTCAACGCCAGAGGCTTTCTTTAAAACATACCTAAAGCAATAAAAATAATAGTTCTCCATATCTACGTGCTTACATTGTAAAATGCAATTTTATTAATGCGTTTTGTCGCAACATCTGGCGAGTGCTGCGGAGGCAGACTTTTGGCCCGAGGGCGTCTGTTCCGGTGCGGTCGGAAGTCTGCGCTACACTGCGCTACTGTACAAAAACATAAAATATAAATACTTATTGGTGTAGAAGGCATACTCCGTGAAACATTCGTATATCTAGAACCAGGTTGCAGATCGGGCGCTGGGAAGTATTATTTTTAATAGAATTGTGTCCTACGAAATTACAGGCACCGACTTTAGAAACATTTCTACTTTTTGAAGGTGTGCACCACATCTGTTAAATTCAGGTTATTTTATGTTCCATCATAGGCCTGACTGTAAACGTCGTGTTTTTATTGCAACTACTTGAACATTATTTGATAATAATCTACCGTTACTTCTATAAATTACGTCCATGCAATCTACCTAATCGCTTGACAGTTGACACTCAAAAACCTCCTTTCTCGTACCGTAATTTGCATAAAAAAACACGTTTAAAACGATCCGCCAATATCCAAAGCAGCTCAACGAGGATCCTCAGTCAGATTACGGGATGTTCAATAAAAGAACGATTTTTTTATCGATACTCAATCTAGGGATCGGCAACAATCGTTTAGCTGTCGATTAGACTCGGCTGCTGTTAACGGCTGATCGTGTTATGTAGATTTGAGGAACAGAATTGTTATGTAGTGGTCTCAAATTGCATTGGAATTCCTACTGGGATTTCCTAGTTACCGGTGGGTTGTTTATGGGAAAATGAAGAGCTTTGAGTATATGTGGATAAAACGCGTAGGTACCTCCTTCTAAAAAGGTATCAGAGAGAGATCTGATAAAGTGCCTTATATTAATTTGTTAATATACCTTATTTACCTAGGTATGTTAACAAACGAGTTCACAAACTTCTGTATTTTAACTATAATAGGTATACTTAGTAACACAAATACCTAAACCAATTAGGTAATTGGTTGGAATAAGTATTCCAAACCATAGAGATGGCCAGATGATAGCACATAATTTACCCTCAACGAGAATCCTAACTAATTAGGTCACTTTTTATCATTGACGAAGTCACACGTAAGCTTCGTGATTGATTAATCCACTGAGGGCCTTTGGCAGACTGCCATAGGCTAAGTTGATTTATAGCCGCCATGCCTTATTGGGATATGTTCCAGAACATTCCACAGTCAATTAAAGTACCTATGCATTAAAATAGCTTTCATGAGTTGAATGAAAGATATTAAATATATAGTTGACCTTGTAATTGCTGTATAACGCTCTTTTTTTGTAAATGTCACTTGCACTTCTTAGAACAATTTGTTCAGACAGTTCGATAGTTTCAATTTTAATGAAGCTTATCGAACTCAAGTGGAAAGGTGTATGTCGAACCTCATAAAGTGGGGCTAGGCTACCTCGACGGAACTGCAGCAGGTAGTGGATTTGGAGCTGAGTCACAAACTATGCTCCACCTCCTATCCTGCCCTCTGTACCCCAAAACATGCAGCTAAAGTGACCTCTGCGCTGCCAGCGATAACGCTGTAGAAGTCGCGAAGTTTTGAGCCAACAAATTTTGAATAACTGTCGTGCAAGCGAGACGGAGACGTGCAGTTTCAATTAAGTGGAAATTATTGTCAAAATACATCTGGTGCACCCTGAATAGCACACCTTGCCGAGTGGCAAATATCTTTAACAATAACACATGAGCTTCTCATAAAATATGAGCATTTATGGGAAAAGGAAAAGAATTTAAATATTAGAACGGTGATGGAAAATGTTCGATATTTCTTTATCCAACGCTAAGACGCCTGCATCGGTAACATTTTGTCCAACGATTAGACACGGCTGTTGGTAACGACTGATCCTGTTATATAGATAAGAACAGATTCAGGTCGCTGGTAATGCGAAATCTATGAGGTGCGTCGATTGCTGTTCCGTTACTGGTTTTAGAAGCTATGGGGGTAAAATGTGATCGAATATCGAAAGCGTAATCGTTAAAACCTAAATTGTTTTGTAACTGTAAAGTTTCTTGGGTTTTTATGCAACAAGTAGAGTAAACTCAAACACAAACTCTTTATTGCATTCATGATTGTGTACATTTCGCTGTTACAATATAAGTTCCAACGTGAAACCCGGTTAGGGCACGGCAACATAATAATAATTTTAACATTATCTATCTATATACAATATACAACATTAGTTTTTGTTTATACAAAACCCGAAAAGGGGTCATTGTACTCATCTTTTTGAACAACTTTTTCTATGGGACCAACCTTGAAATCGCGAAAAAAAATCAGCTGTTCCATACATTTTGTCGATTTAAGTGAACACAAATGTATGAAACAGCTGATTTTTTTATTAGTACATACTCGTATTATAATTTAAGACTGTGAATGTTGCATGTTTCTTCCAAGTTCCAACCCTTAAATCTGCTATAACTCATTAAAACAAGCACCAGACCATAACTCCCTTACCAAACAAATGTACGCCAGTTATCCAAAACCAACCAAGGGGAAGGCTTCACCAAGTTATCTCTTCACGAATTAATTAGAGTTATTCCGTAGGTATATTGACGGCAGAATAGATTGCATGTATTTACGGTACAATTATTATCGTGTTTGTACAGTCAACAGCAAAAGTAGATGATCAAAATCAGAAATTCAATTCTAATGAACGGAGTTCGCGTCAGAACTGTGTGGCGTCGAAGTACTACTACTTAGAATACTTACTACGTAGAATAATTTTGAATCTCTTCGACGCCACACAGTTCTGACGCGAACTCCGTTCATTAGTATTGAATTTCTGATTTTGATCATCTACTTTTGCTGTTGACTGTACTGGCTGTTGTAATTATCCTAATAAAACTAAAACAGTGTACCTACACTGTTTTAGTTTTATTAGGATACAAGCGGTTATAACAGAGGATAATTATGTAATATGTACAGGATTGACGAGGTTTTAGTAGAAGATGTTTATTGTGTAAAGTATATTCATTGTTCAATTATCATTTAATAGGGCTTTAATCGGTATAACTATAACTCATAGACGTGTCTGCCACGAACTCTGGTAAAGCTATAGGTTTTATTTTATAATCTTAGGGGTGCTTGTTCGGGTCGACACATTCAAGCAATTACTCATATTCGGGTTACCTTAGAAGGAAAAAAAACGTAACCCTTGTAGGATCACTTCGTTGTCCGTCCGTCTGTCTGTCTGTCTGTCAGTCTTTCAAGAACCCTTTTCTTAGGAACGAGTAGAGGTTTCAAGTTGAAATTGATCAAGATCAACGGTCCCTTGGACCTTAATTTTTTTTGTTGTTTTATCACATTTTTTTGCGATTTATAACTTACATTTGCAGTTGGAGAATTGACCGTGACTTATATTGATGTATGGGAGGAGAACATAGCGGCTGTGCAATTTCAAAACCTTGCAACTGACAATAAAAAATAAAATCAGTGTTTTTGCATATTTGACTTGCTAGATATTTAGCAAGTCAAATATGCCAAAAGCACCGATTTTATTTTTTATTGTCAGTTGTTAGGTTTTGAAATCGCACAGCCGATATTTTGGGATAAATTCATCCCAACTACGGAACCCTTCATTGTCCTACACGCATTTGGCCGGTTTTTATTTGCCTCGTGCTATCTATCTATATATATATATATATCGGCAAACTACGTTCAGCATCTATCCTCGAAGAATTAGGTTTAGGTCGGCTCGGCACAATCCGAGCTAAGCCGAGTGGCTCTTTCCTGAACATATATTTTATATATTACATTCGATTTTCCCGCTTGGCTATGCCATCATGCCTACCCGAACAAATGTATAGCACGCCTCACTTTTACCATTTGAGCTTCGAATAAACTCAATCTGAAACGAGGAACTTGCTATCGTAACTTGATTCTGAAATAAAATTAGAACCTATTAGTTGATTGCAAAGAAAACTAAGAACAGAAAACACGAAGCTACAAGTTAGCAGTGGTAATTGCAAACGTTGCAATTTGTAGGAACTTTACTGCATTACCCACCAACAACAATAACACTTTGAAAAAGTCGGATATTTTTAGTTGCATAATAACACAATGTTTCAAGCATCTCTATTAAATACAGAGTCAAATTTAATTAGCTAGCGAAACTCTACACACGTGGTGGGTATCGATATATAAACACTCATCATCTGCCTAGCCTTTTCCCAACTATGTTGGGGTCGGCTTCCAGTCTAACTGTATCCAGCTGAATACCAGTATTTTACATGGAGCGACTGCCTATCTGACCTCCACAAGCCAATTACTTGGTAATACGATACCCCTTGGTAAGACTGGTTGTCAGACTTTCGGGCTTCTGACTACTATCCGTAACGACTGTCAAAGATCCGTGCTTTCCGAGGCACGGAGGGGTCACGGTATGTAAAGATGGTCACCCATCCACAGACCAACCGCGGCAAGCGTAGCTTAACCTGATCGATCGACCTGTGCGGCTGTTATTATTTAGCCACGGGCCCCTCGATATACAAACACTATAAAATGAAAATAAAAAAGATTTGATGTTTTTTTTATGTAGGGTCACTGACCGCTGGATGTTTGTTACTTGCAGTATCATCATCATCTGCCTAGCCTTTTCCCAACTATGTTGGGGTCGGCTTCCAGTCTAGCCGGATGCAGCTGAATACCAGTATTTCACATGGAGCGACTGCCTATCTGACCTCCACAATCCAGTTACTGGGTAATGGTACCCCTTGGTAAGAGTTTGTTACTTGCAGTATGAGTAGAGAAAATCTGTTTTCTTTAGTTTTGTCGTGTTGAGACATCGATATCGATACCCATCATGTCTGTGAAGTTTACACAATAAAAAGCTGATTTTTAAACTGATATTTCAATTGACTACACTAACTGTGATCGGTGACCCTACAAAAAAATCGTTAAATTAATTTCTTTTTGTTTTATCGCGACAAGGGGGAAGCGCTAAGGTAGCCCGCGAAATTTAAATTTTCTTACGTTTTTTGCAATTTGCTGGACAGTATTAAGTTGTAGGTTGATTAAAATATGATTCGCGACCATAACAAATATGTATTACAGAATTATAATCATTAGAATCAGTAATACAACTTAAGTTAGTATAATCCCCAAATGTCAAGGTTTCGTAGTCATTCAGTGGGATTATTTGGTCTTAGAGTTGTGTTGATGACTTTAATGATTAAATTATAATTCTGTAAATACATATTTGTTACGTTCGCGAATCATATTTTAATCAACGTACAACTTAATACCTACTGACCAGCAAATTGCAGAAAACGTAAAAAAAATTGAATTTCACGGGCTACCTTAGCGCTTTCGCCTTAATATATCAGGTACCCATCACGTCCGCGAAGTTTCGCTAGCTAATTTAATTTGACCCCGTATAATGTTTTTTTTAACAATAACCTTCTATTTTTAAGGCGATTAAAATATAAAATAGCTGCCGATGAGTGTCATTAATATCGACGTACTCTCAAAATTCCAGACAAAGCAAAATAAATTAATCTAATAATTTCGACAAAGAAAAATAATTACTTTTTCAACAAATTAGTTCACACTCAACAAAACACATTTTTAATTAACAATAAATTAAACATTTTATCCTCACGGGGTTCTGCAATATTAATAAATTAGGGACAAACAAAGATAAAATGTGCCGCTGCGACATTTTGACCCCTATAGGCCTTTGGGGCAGTATATTCAATTAGGTAGGTGCTTGCCGGATTTAGGTCTGTGGACCTTTGCTTATCTAATTTGTGTGTTCTGCTGACCTCGAGAGATGAATTCCTACACAATGAATGTTAAGAAATGAGTTTAAAAAATTAACACAAAAATGATCTACGTTTTACTTTAATTTTTTTATGTTTTTAAAATTCGTTGCGGAGGGTAGAAGAAAACCGCGGTCACGTAGACAGACACAAAATGCGACTACATACATACATAAATGCGATTTCAATTTATAATATTTATTTACGTAAAATAGATACAGATAATACATAAATATGACTGTTGAGTGCAAAGCAGCTTATTTCTTAAGAAATTTCTTTCAGCAGACCTACGAAAGGAGAAATGGAAAAGAAATGTAGACAATATGTATCGATGAGAAAATTTTCCCATTCTGCGGTAGAAAATTCACCCAGACAACCGAACGGAACCGCAGTCGACTGCCTATTCGTGACGTCACTCGTAGAAGCTCCTTTATGACATAACCTATGTTAGCCGAAGTTAGCCGAAAATTATTCAAAACTTATCAACGTTTTTCAGGCCAGTTGTATACAAAAACTAAATGCGAAATAGTAGCCAAGTCCATTGTTCATGCAAGTTGACTTGGCACTTAAAATAATTGGGGTCTAAATAGGTGCCAAATGTAGCTACTAAACTAAGGCCGACTAACAATGTTGCCAACGAAAAAAACTCAAATCACGTTTTGTTAACATTAAAACAAATTTTCGCGTAAAAACTATGGAAAAAGAAGAGGCTTCTCGTTGTAGGTCGGGAGTTTGAACCCAAGCAGGCACTTTACTTTGTGAAAATTATTTCATCACTACTGCTTTCTAAACGGTGAAAAAAAAGCATCGTGAGGAAACCGGCATGTCCTAGAACCAAAAAAATCGAAGACCCTATCCCTCTTACCGAGAGGAGGCCTGAGTCCCAGCTGTGTGAACATTTTAGGCTGATTATGCTAAGCTGTCTGTGTGCTGTGATGTGTGTTTTCTGTTTATGTTTTCATGTCATGTTAAAGGCAAAACCGTCAAGATAGCCCGCGATATTCAAATTTGGTTAGTTTGCGCATATCCCTTAATGAAACTACTTATATAACAAACAGAACACGCTCACAATAATGAAAAAAAAACAATCCATTTTCCACATTTCCTCTATTAATTCAATACCGAACAAAAAACCACACACAACGAACTGATGACGCACCTCTAACATACTTCAATCTCGCTATGACATCACACCCATGACGTCATATCGTCAACAAAGTACGTTCAGCCTAGCTCACGGAGTTGAATTTAATCTGGTCTTAGCTGGCACTCATCATCTATGCTCTTAATGAATTTGAAGCACATACGCTTGGGTAACAGATGTCGGGCGAGGCTGGATGTGGCAGAGGGAATTGTAATGGAATATGTGTTAAGGTTCGTGTGTTGAAGTTTCTTGAGTGTTGTCATATGATAGTAGTTGAAAAGACATTCTTAATGAAAAAGCACAGGGAAATTAATTGTTTACCACATTGACAAACAACGTCAATTTGCATATGTATTATAGCCATTTCATACAACTCTCAAGAATTTTATTTTATTTATTTTAGGAAAACTTACAGCTAAACAATACAGTAAGTAATAATTTATACAAAATAAGGCCAATTACAAGTTTCCACGTGTAGTATTAATATCATTATGAAACAGAAAAAAAAAGTTAATAGACTTTAAGCAAAACAGAAAAAAAAGAACTATTAATTACGCTCAAAGAAGCAATTAGATAAAACTTTCTTCAATTTAGCAACACTAGTATTGAAAATGTCGATATCAGCTTCCTGAATGAATGAATGGCCGTTATTTGAATATACCGGCAATTTAAGTTGGTAGTTTGATGAATAATTTAATTTCCTGACTTTACCTAACATTAGATCCCAGTAACTGGCCTACAACTAAAGCAATTAAGTTAAAGTATCCGCTCCAAAAGTGTCAAATGACTTTTATAATAGTCACAGTCATGTTTCATTTAGTTAAAAGTTAAAAATGCAATTTGAAAATCTGTAACGATTATTATTAAATTCTCGAGTATTTTAAAATGAGAAGATTTTTTTTAAACCATAATTCGTTTCACCAGTAACTATGACCAACTGTGACTATCCGGCTCGAAGGACCATTAAATGTAAGGTCCGGAAGTAACAGGCACCTTACACTTGTACATGTGTAATTAAGACGTCTATTATTCCTGCATATCTGTATATAGTGGTTACACTCGTGCAGACAGCAAAACGTATTGAGTTGTTAACATGTTAGTAGGTAAGTAATTTCCTCAACTATTTTGAAATGGATCCTATATCCCTATATCGCCTGTCATAAACTAAAGATTAACGTGTATGAGAATGACACTGATTGCTACATAGTCATTAACCCTCTGTATCATGTTGTAGACTGTAAGCATCATACCGTTTGATCTCTCATAAAATTAAAATGGTTCATTTTTTGTCGTCATATTGCACTGTAGTCTGTGGTCTACAAACCGAAGTATAGAAGTAGTCCTAATAAAATTTACTAGATGGCGTTATGTGTCGCAAATCAAACTTCATTTGTCAGTTGTGGGTAATTTGAACAAGTGCGTGCGTGCGTGCTTCGATTTGAAAAATAGTAAATAATTCGTTTTTGGACGTGTTTTGGTGTTATTTTGGAAACATGGATAGGTAAGTGTCTGAATTTTAATATATAAAGTTATCTTTACGAAAATATTGTCTTGTTTTGTTTATTTTTTTTTAATTCTTGTTTGTTGCTCGTGCCCAATAACTTTTAAACTATTTTAATAAATGAAAAATACTGAAACACGTGTATTTTATTATGTCGTTAAAAACCCGGATACAAAAAATTATAAAAATCCACGTTCTTGAGTGATAGAGGGTAAGACTTATAGTCAACTAAATATCTCTAGTTAACGTTGAGTCACGCTTTCTTAGAACACTTTTATGTACCTACCGCTTAATATTTCTGCCTGTAACATATGTGTGGCAAGGTATTTAATAAAATTATGAATATTCAAGACTCAACGTTGACAACTCAATGGTGCACATTATCAAAAGCCCAGCGCCCTAATTGCGTAACACACTATACAGCAGTGAGATAGAGGATACTGGCTACTGCCAACCAGTACCATCTCACCAACCAATGTTGAAAGTGCATCAGCAAATCCCTTTGATATTGAAGGTGTCTTTAGGGCGGCTACTTTCCATCTAGAGGGCAGTAGGTCGTGGCCTATTTGTCAACCTTTTACGCAAGAGAGGCTATATTAATGGACGAAGGCAAAATGCCGAGAAATATACCCCGCAGTTGGTTATTTCAACCTGTTTGTGTCGACAGCAAAACCATGTCAGTTTCTCCCCTATACGAACAGAACAAACACATAATCTATACCAAACACGCCGGGATTCCCATGCGTGATGCTTTTGTGTGAACTACGTGTGGCGGTTCACGCTAGACATGTTTGCACGCAACGCAGAACTTAAACGTACATTGATTCAGCGTGTCGCTAGTACGTATTCTATGCGTGGTTTATTCGCTAGATCTGTTTGTACATGACTGTACTTCTGTTTTACAAACGACGAATTTGTTTGCTTAGATTGGCAGTGGTTAGGAATTTCGGTTTCGGAACCGTGCTTACACGTTTGGTTTGTAGACTTTAAAATTCAACTTTGTTTTGGAAATCGCATTGTGCTAACGCTTACTACGGTAGATTTAAGCTTAGGTCCATACCTAAGCTTAAATCTACCTATATTAACTATGTGCGTAGTAAAACCCATGTTTTACTAGAAAAAAAGAAACCAAACATTACATGAATTGCATTACCATAAAAATGTAGTATAAAATTCAGCAGTGGCCACATGTTCGAATAAATGAGGGTATAACTTTTCGCAAATGACTACCTGACCTTTTCTTAATTGTAATTTTGACGTTAAAAATCTACCACAACGGAATAAAATACATAATCAGCCTAAAATATTCCCACTGCTGGGACACTGGCCTCCTCTCTGTGAGAGGGAGTGGGCGGTAATCCAGTACGCGGGCCCAGTGCGGATTGGAAGATGTCACATGTCTTCGAATTTCTGGTTCTAGAACATGCCGATTTCCTCAAGATGTTTTCCTTCACCATTTGACAGCAGTGGTGATGACATAATTTACATAAATTAAAGCGCCTGTGGGTTCGAATCTACGACCTTACAACTCGTAAGTCGAGACCGTTACCACTGAGCCGCCTCTGCTCTAACGGAATAAAATACATTCAGGAAACTAATCAAGCGACACCTAGGTACCAGTTCAACATTAGTTCAATTTACATGATCATCCCAAAGGAACTCGATTCCACTGTATACTCAGCCATTTTCTTCAAAGTTAACAAATTACGTACCATTCAATAAAAGACTGTTGCTATGAAAAGCGCCCACACACTGGAGTTATTGTCTTTAATAAAGTGCTCTTGAAGCGCGCTGTTGAATTCGGTCGTCGTCAAACTCATTACTGTCCTCTTCACCGACTTGGAAGACCTCTTCCTGGAAATGTTCCGTTGAGTATTCTGTTGAGACGTTGAGGGCAAATATTTTGTTAGATAACCCTTTTTTCGTTTTGTGGATTTTATTATATTTTTAAGTTTATTTATGTGCTTCACATAATTACAAAATGGTACTTACACATCCAGGTGCTATTTTCTAAAGTATAATAAGACTGGAACGTTATATTTTTGTTTAAGAGCAGCCTTGTGATATAGTTTGTGGAAAAATGTGAAACAATACATTTTGGTTCTGTGTAAATGAAAACCGCACCGCTGAAAATTTAAGCTTTTATCATCAGCATAATTAAGCCGTAGGTAAACGTCCGATGCTGATCAACACTGTCAGAACAACTGCTATACTTAATAGCTACTTCAGATAAACGGTTCCTTCCAATTTACTCCTCTGTAGGTATATCTCCATATAATTTGTCGTAAGAAGTCGGCTAATCTTTCTGCTTGTCAAGATGGCGGCATAGCGCGATGCTGTTTATCTCGACGCGGATGTTAGCAGCAAAGACGCTTACTGAAGCCTCACTCGGAACCGTCTCGGTACGGTTGGCAACAAAAGTAGTTTGATTCATTTAAAATGCCTACAAGTTACAGCGAGAAAGAGAACTGGAAAATATGGGGGAGATTTTTGCCCAGTAGTGGGACAACGTAGCTAAAAAAAGGTTATGGTTTTATTGATTAGCTCATTTATCAAATTAAATTTCAATCGACAACATCTATCGGTTTCTTACTAAACTTCAACTATATCCTACGATCCTGCATACTTATCTCTTTTGCGGACTGTACATCGATGCCTTCTTTTTTTACGGTGAGAAATGCTCATGCATTCTGCACTACCTGAGATGGTCTTTTGAGTATAGAACCATACAGTTTGAGTGGACCTGTCCAGCCAGTGCACGCTTTAGTCAGAAATCGTGCAGCTCAACTCAAAACTTAATGAGCTCAACGATTCGACGAACAATACCAAAAAAGGACATTTGGGTGAGCCACATAAATCACTCCAACTGCCAGACCATGACAAAAAAAAAAGAGAGAGAAAAAAAATATGCACATAGTCTTCACATTCATAATAATCAAAATAATATTTTACTTTGAATTCGAGGTTGAGATGTTTTGTTGTAAATTGTGATGCAACTGCTTTTCTTGCCGACTGTACCAGTCTGTTTAGTTTTAGAACGTAATTGTTTCGTATTCATTCCCGGTAATGTGATTGTACCATTGTGACCGCGAGTTATTGTCATGATGCTGTGAATTTACACTAAAATGCATTTATTATCAAATCACTGCGTCTACGTTTTCATCGGACCTAAGTAAAATACTTATTTTATGAATGAGTTTTACATAGAACTGGAAATTCAGGGACATTAATACTATACTGGTAGAGACATCGACGCGCAACCTATTAGCTGTTTCTTATATATTTCAGATATTGCACTTTTTTAGGAAGCAGCTGTTTTTAGGGTTCCTCAAAAGGAAAAACGGAACCTACGTATATAAGATCACTTCGTTGTCTGTGTGCCTGTCCGTCAGTCAAGACCCTTTTTCTTAGGAACGCGTGGAGTTATCAGTCCTGAGTTCAAGAATCAATGCAATTCATTAAAGCAGTGAAAAAAACAAACTTCTAAATCAACGCAATCAAAAGATTGGCGTATATTATGTGTTCCGAAATCAAAATCTTTAGGGTACTTTCCGTTGACATTTTACTTTTACCAGAACCATGTACTGAATTCATGTGTCTATGTCCCTGCCACTCTGTACATAATATTGGCAGAAAAAAACCTACTTACCCTGTTATGTGATCCTAATAGTGGTTTTTCTTGTTTCAGAAACATTGCCAGTCGCGCTAGGATTGGGTAAGTAATATCACTCTTTCATGTTATTTTCTATTTGGCACACTATCGTCTGTCGAAATACTTGATGGATTCGCAATAGCAGTCATGCTGTTATAAGGCCGTGAGATAGCTGTCGAACTGATACAATAGTACGTATGTCAGCCGCGAATCAACAGAAAAGGTTAGTTTTATTTATTTCTGGTATTGACATAGGAAACTGCCTGCTATAAATTCGCAGTACCTAGTTGTAGAGATTCAGCGCTGTAATGCGCGGTTACAATTCGCGAAAGTAACTTTTTGCATAGCTTACAAATATTGGTTTCAATCAGAAGGCCAATTCCCGTAATTAAAAACGTTCATAATCTAGTCGCTATCTCATCTCAACGAAAATCAATGTCAAAATCGTCCAGAGAGCGCGGAGTGCGGACGTGTTACTAAATTTACTTAAAACAAATAAAATATAAGTCATTGAACTCTGAATTCTATGTCTATCAGTGCAAATATCTTTCTTCTTGATCAACTCCTTGTGCTTTAAATCATATCGATACTACTTTACGCCAACGCCGGCGCAAGCGAAGCGCGGCCGTGTCCCCCGCAAACCTCAAGTGCAAGCAAGACAGGCTCCTATAATTCATCTCACTCGTCCCGAGCGGCCTACGGCAGCGCTGCCATCGGTAAGCCGAAGAACATAACCTATTACCTGTGTTATTACGTAGTATTATAAAGGAGCTTACACACTTATAAAATTCTTAACATGAATGTTTTACATTCTCCATCCAAAAAGCGTGGAGGCTCGCAGCCAGATTTATCCATCTTTGATACGGAAGATGATAAGATTCCGCAGAGAGTGACGTTTCGCAAACGAAAGAACCCTGAACTAGATGATCTTAAGGAAGACCTAGACAATTTTCGCAAAGAGATAATGTCAACTTTGAACGGATTTATTGAAAATCAAAAACAGATAATGGAAAACATTTCTGATGACGTATCATCAATTAGAAACGAGATTAAAAATCTGGCAACAGAACAAAATAAGATTAAAACAGAGATAGCCGAGTTGAAAATTTCCAATACTGCAACAAACACCAAGATCTCTGCTTTGGAAACCGAACTTGAAAATATAAAGGCAACTCCTCCACCACAAAATACAGAAAATACTATTACCTGTGAAGAGGCGGTTGTTGAATTTCAGGAAAGGCAGTCAAGAAGCAGAAACATAATCATCGTGGGAATACCGGAAGCTACTGAATTAGGAAAAGAAAACAGAATCAATTCTGATACTCGCGAAGTTACTAAAATTCTAAAGTTGATACACCCTGAATGCCCGGAACCAAATATGATACGTCGCCTTGGTAACTACAAACCCGAAGCAATCCGGCACATCAAGATTTTTCTTCCATCCTCAGATTTGGCAGCAACAATTCTCCGGAAAAAAGCAAAAATGAGTCTTGAGCCATACAAAATATTCTCAGATCAAACTCCTTTTCAACGGAAATTCATTAAAAACCTTAAACAAGAACTACATCAACGCACAGAGAATGGTGAAAAGGATCTTACAATAAAGTACATAAATGGCACTCCAAAAATAATTAAAAAAATGACAAAAAACTGAGCCAGCAAGTGATAGACCAACCAACAAATAAAAATAAAGACATAACATATAAAATCACCAATAAATACGATAGCCTATGTACAACAAAAAATTCCCTGAAGTGTTTTTATTCAAACATACGAAGTTTAGTCAAACCCGGAAAGATAGACGAGCTGAGGTGTATACTAACATCAATACAAGATGTTCATGTGGTGATACTGGTCGAAACTTGGATTAAATCAGACGCAGAAGCACAGAGATTACAACTGCCAAATTACACACATTATTACAACTTCAGAACTAACAGCAGGGGAGGTGGTGTATCTATTTTTATTAAAAATAACATGAAACACGAGTTTATAAGCCAGAAGTTGGAAGACGATAACCACTTTCTCTGGGTTCACCTTCAAAAATTTTCTTTAGATATATGTGGAATATATAAACCGGAAAGGACTAACACAAATAAGTTCCTCGACACGCTAACAAATGAACTACAAAACAAGAAAAGGACCATACTATTTGGCGATTTTAATTTTAATCTACTTGGCTCAGATCGAAACACCATGGAATATAAAGATACACTCTCGGAAAATGGCTATACACTATTAAATAAAATTGATGCAAGGCACTGTACTCGTGAAACATCGACTACACGTACTATTTTGGACCATGTTTCTACAAATCTACGGGGCCATGATTTTCACCTAGTAATAATTGAATCGAGCATGTCAGATCACAAACAGATGTTTCTAGAAGTCAAACAGTACAAACCTGAACCAATTAAAAAGATACAAATAAAAACACTTTCATTCGCAAAACTGTATAAAACTATAGAAGATATTGACTATGCTATAGTGGGAGAAGATTTCAGAAAGCTAGAAGAGGCAATAAAATCGGCAATCAGCAAGAATCAAACTACGAATATTAAGATTTTGAACCCACCCAAAACTGAATGGATCACCAAAGACATAATGGATAAAATAAACGCCAGGAACATATTGTGGAAACAACACAAAAATAATCCGAACAACTTGGAGTATGAAGAGAAATTTAAAAGTGAAAGGAACAGAGTGTTCTCGCATATGCAAACTGTTAAAAATAAATACTTCAGGAAATCATTTGAAGAGTGTAAAGGTAAGCCGTTGAAGATGTGGAAACTTATAAATAATCTGTCTAAAAACAAAATAAAAGATTGTTGTATTCCTCCTAAATTACAAACCCCCTCAGGCCTCATCACGGAAGACAAAGAAATCTGTGAACACTTCAACACTTACTTTGCCGGTATAGGTATTCTCCTGGCAAACAAAATTCCTCCAAAACACCATAATGCTAACATTAACACAACTTCACTACATACTAATGCTCAGGGTCTCTCACAGATGTCACCAACAAACGTAAAAGAAATCGAAAAAATTATTGATAGCCTAAAATCAAACACCAGCGCTGGCATTGACGGCATCAGTGTCAAAGCAATTAAACATATAAAAATACTAATACTACCATGTTTAGTGAAATGCATGAATAAATGTTTACTCGAAGGCTATTTTCCAGAAACACTTAAAATCGCGAAAGTAACTCCCATTTTTAAGTCAGGTTCCAAATCAGACCCGGGAAACTACAGACCCATTTCGGTATTACCAGTGTTCTCAAAAATATTGGAAAAATTAATTCACTCTAGACTTATGGATTATCTGGAATCCTTCGGTTTTCTTTTTGAACGGCAATATGGTTTCAGACCAAAGGCAAATGCACTAGCTGCTGCAACTGATTTGATCACGAAACTAAGGACTAAAATTGATCAAAAGCAAATTGCTCTGGGAGTCTTTATAGACTTAAAAAAGGCTTTTGATACCGTCAGTCATAATCTTCTTTTACAAAAATTAGCATCTATCAAAATAACAGGAAGTTTTTTCAGAATGTTCGAGTCTTACCTTGAGAACCGTTTACAAGTTGTTAAAATAGGAGATAATATCAGTAGCTCCAACTTGATAAAATGTGGTGTGCCTCAAGGATCAATACTCGGACCCCTTTTGTTCCTTATCTACATCAACAATATACACAAATTAGGATTAAAAGGACATATAACGCTCTATGCTGATGACACTTGTCTGTTTTACTTCGGCAACTCCATAGAGACAATTATACAAGACGCGCAGGATGACCTAGTTATTTTAGAGAGGTGGTTCTTGGACAATCTGTTGACAATAAATGCATCCAAAACGAACTATATAATATTCTCGGCCAAAAACAAAAAAAATCACAATCACAAATCTTTGTCAATAAATGGAGAGGTCCTTAATAAAGTAAACACAGAGAAGTATCTGGGCCTTACACTTGACAGTCACTTGACATGGCAACCACACATTAAAAGGATTTGTTCTAAGTTATCAAGTCTTACAGGAGCGTTACGCGGAATAGCTAGATGTCTACCATCAAACATTAAGTATACTGTGTACAACTCATTAGTGAAGCAGCACATTGAATACCTAATTGAGGTCTGGGGATCGACAACAAAAACAAATTTGCACAAACTTCAAATCGCCCAAAATAAAATTATTAAATCCCTCTTTCAATATCCCTATTTAACACCTACAAACAAAATCTATAACGACACCAAGCTTTTTAACATCATCAAAACCTATCAATATAACACCTGCATATTAATAAGAAAAATCCTAACAAAAGAAATACACACAGAAATTACATATAAAAGGAACAATGAAGTGCAAACACGATCATCACGTCGGGCAAATGACTTAGTACTATTACACAAACCTAGAACAAATCACGGAAAGAAAAATATTAAATACGAAGGAGTACAACTATATAATTCATTACCAAAAAACATTAAAGAAGCTAAAACTAACTTATATTTTAAAAAAATGTTAAAAAAACACATCTTCGACAGCTTCAACATAAATAAATAAAGTATAAATTATCTGGTATTGTATAGTGTGCACGGTGCTTTACAACAGTGCTGATAAGACTAGCGCGCTCGATGTTTACAACGACGCGCGCGTTCGAGTAACTTATTATGATGTACCCACTCGCCAAATTTATTAAAGTAACTAATTATGTACCTACTTCCTAACTGCACGACGAGCGCTCTGGTCTATTTTATTTAACAATTACCTGCATGTTAAAACTTTGTTTCTCATTAAGTGATTATGTAAATCTTTGAGAAATAAATGATATTTTAAACCGTAAAAACTTGTCAATAATTTAGAGAAATTAGAGGTATTACAGAGTAACAGATTAAGACTGAGATCAGACAAATTACAAGAATAAAATTCCCCTCTGAGTAGTGTTTGTAAAAGTGTAAATGCAGCTGAATTTGCTGGAGATCTCCTGTTTCGTAGAAATAAAACTAAGTAGCGAACCACCAATGTTCACTCATTTTAAAAACTGTCATACACAACCGATACATGAACCACTTCCTTTCTTTTATAGAAACACATTTTACAGAAAAACATCTTTGAAAACACGTACGAAACATGTTGCTACATAAATAAAAGTGCTAATCAATGTGTAAAACGACGATTTCCGTCCAAAGGGTGACGTCGCTGGGGTGGCGGCAGACGGGGAGGCAATCAGGAAGTTGGATGGAATTACGTATCAACGTACGACATTAATGTTATTTCCACGAATTTTTAAATATGCTTAGGTAGTACAAAATGTCGTAAATGTTTAGAATAATTTGCAAACCAGGTCATACAAATAGCAGCATAACGAAAGAGCCGATCCAAGTTAGAAGAAAGTATGAATAAAAATTCTCCAGTAAGTATCAAAATTAAAGAATCTCAGATGAAGGATTGCTACCATAACATAATATCATAAAAAACTGGCCAAGTGCGAATCGGACTCGCACACGAAGGGTTCCGTACCACAAGGCAAACACACCGAAAAAAATCACGTTTGTTGTATGGGAGCCCCCCTTAAATATTAATTTTATTTTTAGTATTTGTTGTTAAAGCGGCAACAGAAATACATAATTTGTGAAAATTTCAACTGTCTAGCTATCGCGGCTCTTGAGATACCTACAGCCTGGTGACAGACAGACGGACGGACGGACGGACAGACAGCGAAGTCTTAGTAATAGGGTTCCGCTTTTACCCTTTAGGTACGGAACCCTAAAAATGGAGCTTCTTCTCAAAAGGAAATGCAAGGAATTCAGACAAATTCTTATAGTTAAGAAGAGATGATGAAATCTTTTACACAATTTAATTTAATGTAAATCACAATCCATCATAACCTGCTACCAATTTCATGAATACCACAATTTCAAACATAAGAATTTGTATTATTTTTCGTCCGGACGCGCCAACACGAGGGTAAATACCGGTCCGTCCGGGTGAATACCGGACACGCTTCCTAAGAGACGCTGACACCCGTTTAATTTACTAAGGAAAATGCAGCACGGCGCCCTCACGCTCTTTAAGGGATTGCTTGTAAAACCTTCCTTGAGCAGCGACATTTTCTTTTAAGCAAGAAAGAAAAACGAAAAATGTTCTACTAAAGCCTTCTACAAGACGAACTTAGGCACTCTGCTTTCTATCTTGATGGTCTTGTTAAAGATTTCTAAATTACGTTAATTGTTCCTTTCTTAATTATTAGCTACTAGTAAACCATTTTCCATTAGGAATTCCTTAGTGACAGCCCGGAGTTTGGAAGTTGGCGGTGTGATACCCCCGTGCCTCGGAAAGCACGTTAAGCCGTTGGTCCTGCGCCTGATCTCTCTCCGGTCGTGTCGGATTGCCGTCCCATCGGACTATGAGAGTGAGGGAAGAGGGAGTGCACCTGTGTCTGCGCGCACACTTGTTAGTGCACTATAATATCTCCCGCGCCGAAGGCTAGTCTCCGTTGAGATTGGACGCCGTGGCCGAAATACGGTCTGGAGGACTTTATTTACTAGTAAACCCTATAAACGCAGGTAAATTTAAAGTGCTAGAGTGAATTTATGCTCTTTTATGAACCTAAGAAAACTCCTTGCAACTTCATTATATTTGTTATACGTTCATCTTATTTGCAGAGCCCACTCTATAGGTACATGAATTATTATGTTCGACAGAAGTTGGCATGTTTGCCAAAGGTATTACAGCAAAAAGATCGCCAAACAGACGAAAATCACTTGACAAATATCAGAAATTATTTGCAAAAGAATTCTAATCCAACAAAGGTAGAGTAAATAAAAATGGGTATAATTTACTCGAAAAGGGTCCGGAATTCCTGATTAAATCTACCAACGTTAATTTGGACGTGAATTGAGCTTTCATTTTCAACAAGAAACCGCATAAAACACGTGATTGACGTGCTAAATTAAAAGTAAAGTTCCTTGTATCATGCAGAAAATGAAACGTTTTCTCAACACCTTTTTTACTTACAACAAAAATATTCGAGATGTCGAAACGTAACATAATGCATGTAAAATTCAGGCGTTATGTTACATTTTACACGCTGGCCGATTGCCAAACGGTCCGCCATTTTATCATCTCCCAATATTTTCATTCGGTGCCGGTACAGCGCCAAAATGTTTTATTATAAATCTACGAAGATTTTAATATTTATATTGCTCAATATGGGTTTTTAAGAGATGTGGAAATGTTCTGGGAGTTAATGAAAAGTTATTGATTGTGTTGATTAAGCGTTTTTATTCCATAAGCGATTTTGTCGCAACTTGTGTCCCCGGCAACTTCGCGCAACGTTGTTTGACATCGTCAGGGTTTTTAACGAACGAACCGAACAGTATGACATCAATTACGAATCGTCAAGTATGAAATATCAAGTTGTCGATGTCAAATGTCAAGGTATCTTATAGGGGGCTGATAGAATGTCGTTGCAAGAGAGTATTTCAATGCTTGATTTTGGAGGTTGCAGAAAGGTATTCATAATTATTTATCTAACTACACGTAATAAATAAAAAATAAAAAAATGTCGAATTGTATCAGTGAAAATGAAGACTATATGTACAGTCACGGCCAGAAGTCCACTTACACCGCAATGACCATTATCGCCTGCGCTATACGGGCTGCGGCGCCTATACACACATACGCATATTTATCCGTGTGAGTGATGTCCCAACGCTTACAAACTAACATGTCGTGTAGCATCGCGCTACGAGTAGTCATAGATGTGGTCAATGCTAGACAAGGATGACAATATCAATAACTTGTTTCTTTATCGCAGTCTGATTATTTTTTTCATAGTAATGCAAAATTTCAACAAGTGAATATAAGTTAACATTAGCTAGATCGGTAACGAGGCTGCATTCGCTAATGTGAACGAGATAGGTGTAGGTTCGAATCCTAGTTGGGCCAGTTTTCTTTTGATGTTTTATATAATTATTATTATTTGTATGTTTTAGTAATTTATTTTAGTAAATTACTTTGAACAAATAGATATTACAATAAAGGTAATTTATTATTATAATATGATAATAAATGAAACAAATTTTGATATGGTAACAGTGTAATATTTTTTATACAAAAGAAATCCTTTACACTTATTTATGTTATTATAGGGCCACAATATTTGCCTTGGCTTCAATACTAATATTAGCCTGCATATTGAATTGAGAAGAATACTAAAATAGCAACAACAAGATAACACAAACGCTCGTAACTATGTTCACCAACCAACAATAGCGAATAGTGGAATAATTTATGTAAACTAGTAAAGTAGTTAAAATATGAGGGTAGATTTACAAAGTGAACTTATCACTTTGTTTCAAATCTAGGGTAGATTTTTTAGGACATATTTTAATAACGACGCTAAGATTATAATTGTATTCTTTTTAGTTGTGGAATATTTAAAATATTTGTTAGCAACTCGGCATTCTTATTTCACATGATTGTAATACTTAAAAAATATTTTTCATGTTTGATGTGAGACTCGAACCCGAACGTTCGCCATGCGAGGCACAATGCTAACTACTTTGGCCACCGTAACGCTCTCTTAACTTATTGAAATTTGTAATAGCAATCATAAGCGGGCAATAAGTTGCCAATGTGTAGTGTTGTCAAACGTTCTTATAGAAGAAGGTCATAAGTACAACTAATATTCCTATGCCATAGTTTTGTGAGATTGCTAGTCGACTATACACCAAACACTATGAAATAAATATAATATAATACAATATGGAATATCAAATACAGATATGAAAATATGAATACATAAATAATAACATACCTACCTAGTAATAATAATGAAAATATTAGATAATACTACTTTTACACAAACCCAATAATGTAAAAACCTACATAATTATACACCCAATTAAGCACATCTAATCTATACTAATATTATAAAGCTGCAGAGTTTGTTTGTTTGTTTGTTTGAACGCGCTAATCTCTGGAACTACTGGTCCGATTTGAATGATTATTTTAGTGTTGGGTAGTCCATTTATCGAGGAAGGCTATAGGCTATATTTCTTCAAAATTAGGGATCCGTAATAAAATTGCTATTTTGTAACACAAGGTGTAAAATCGAAAACCTATTTTAGCGTGCGCTGCAAAAACTATTGACAATAGAACAAAATAATGTACTACGGGTTTGTAGAGCCCATTAAGACCTACAAAAAAGTCACCGAGAACATATATCTAGCTATCATGGTTTAATCACAATAACCGATTTTGTGTTCAAAATAATTATTAAATCGTCTGAAGAAAAAAAACTACGTTAATATGTATCGTAATATTAATCTTTATCGAAATTAAGCATTATGTTATCAAGAGTATTTATGAAAAAGTAAAATACTTTTTGTTTCATCTGAATCGGATATTTCGTTTAAAAGTTATCACGTGTGTAAGATGTTAAGAGTTGGTATTAAGGAGTTATGGGCCATAGAGTTTTTTATCTATAGATACTAATAATAAAGCTGAAGAGTTTGTTTGTTTGAACGCGATAATCTCTTTAACTACCGGTCAGATTTGAATTCTTTTTGCATTTGATAGCCCAATTCTTGAGGAAGGCTATAGGCTATTTAACATCACGCTATGAACCTTAGGAGCCGAGCAAAAAGAAAAAAATCAGAGTGAACGGTAAGCGAATACGAAGTGTTGCGACGCGACGGGGTGGGGGTACAAGAAATTTCACGCGGACGAAGTCGCGGGCAGAAGCTAGTCTAATAATAAATAATAATAATAAAGTATTTATTTCACAAAAACACTCACAATTGAATTGCTACTTAGCCCTCTTCCTCTCTCCTAATTTTTGCTGTGCCCGACAGGGTCCATATTGATCTTTTACTTTGTAATACCATCTATGTAATACATATGGAATGCAATAAAGAATTGAGTATTGAGTATTGACTTCTGACTGTTATAGTACATACCTAAGTGCAAAGGAATCTACTAGGTATATAACCATTCACACATTATAGGTAGAGAAATATAATACGGAATAATTTTACTTACACTGTAGTTATAATGGTTCTGAAACATTGATATAGCGACAGGTGTTCCTATACAGGTGGCAGACATTACTATCGTTCCCAGCACTTAGAATGGCATACGCTAAGACTGTCGTCCCTAACTATAAATCCGCTTGCTTCCTTTCCTATTTGTAAATTCCTTAGCTAAATGATGCAGTCTTAAGTTTATACAAAAATGTTCCGTTTTATAAAAGAGGCAAAAGCAAAGAAAAAGAGAACTGTTTTCTTTTTCAGTGGATACCAATATTTTTAATGCAATGATCAGAAACATAGTGAGATGCAATAATTGTAACGGAAGGATTTTAATAAGACACTAACGGTCAAAATGTAGGTAGTCGCAATGTCATCTCAGCAACAATCAATGTCAAAAACTGTGATGCTGAGAGTCATTTCATTTCATTCTGAATGAATGAATCTCAGAATCTCAGCTTCTATCTAAGTTTCCGAGTTATATATAACATAAATACTGGTTATTCATTCACTTACAGATTACTTACAACCTCAACTTCTAGGTTTAGAAGCAAGAAATTTTGCACGAGAGTACCTTTTTTAACAAAGGTGACCGTGATCACTAAGGAAGGATTTTAGAAAATTCATCCCTTATTAGGGTTAAATAGGAAATGGATATTCGTGGAGCTCATCATTTTTGCTGCTGGGTAATCCCAGCGGGCGCACGGGTTGTACCGTAGAATTCCCTAGACTCCATATTTTCCTCTTCTAAACCTTACCCCCCCTGAGGTCACTTCCCCCTAACACCGGCAGTACATTAGCGGTATTATGCGATATGTCACCAGCAGTGACCGTGGCATGCTTGGGCGCGGTCCAACACCATGTTCGCTCAATTATGTGCATAAGTTACGTCACCCATTATGTGGTCTCATTGCCAACAGACTGACAGGTCAAGACTTTGCTGTGACGTGGTTTGTGTCTACGTCATGTTGCAGATGCTGCCCCGCAGTTGTAACTGTACAAAGATCTTTTGACTCTTGAAAAAACCGGTCAAGAGCGAGACGGACTCGCGCACCGAGGGTTCCGTACCATCAAGTTTTTAATTTTTTTTTTCATCGGCGACGCCTATATTCGTCAGGGAATTTTAACACTAGGCACTGCGGTGTAGAATATTGCAGTTTTATGTGAGCGCCATCTCTTGACCTGAAAAAGTGTGCTATATAGAGACTCCGTTTTATTTTTCCTGTAAACTTCTATCACATAGAAGTAACACACATAAAATGACATTTGATCGCATTTTATTTAAGTTTGACAGTTCAGCCACATTCATTGCGTCATTTATGTTGTTAGGCAGACTAATTTATTAAACCTATAAAGCAGTGGATTAGAAATATCCTTTAAATCTCTCGGATTGTGATTGAAGCTGTGTTACGCATACGCAAAGATGCACGTGGCCCATTCAGAGAGTGCTTATAAAGGAACGAGTAAAAGTTGTGGTATATTGTTATTGCGGACGTTGTATGACCTGATAAAAACTAGGTACCTATATTTTCCAAAACCATAAGGCATATTGGTGAATTATTGAAGATGCTGATCAATGCAATTACATAGAAGAGGCATATACAGAGGCAAAATAAGAGACTGGTCAATATACTTTATATCACATAAACCTACATGGGCACTTATAAAACATCAGAAGCAAGCACGCTTCCAACTCATCGTTTCTTAAGAAGAAGAACCGGCAAAAAATATCCCGGTTATATTTTTAATTATAATGGACTTTTACAATGTTTCCAAACTACAGCGTTAATAGTTATAGAAATACAGTTTATGCCACTATTAACGAGTACCAGGTACTCAACCAAATAGAAAGTTATTAGTTCAAACCCCAACACAATAACCTAAAAGCGTGGTGAAAAACCTTCGCAAAAGCGACCACTTTACCTAACACACTGGGTCATCGAACGGACAACTCACATTTTATGGAGACAATAACTTCAATCAGAGGAGTGCTATATTATGTCACGTCATACCTACCCCTATATTATGTCGTGTCATCTCGTGCCGCCCCCATAACCAACGCCGGACTTATGGGAAACTCGTACGGTGTAGTTCAGCTATGGGGAGGAAGTTTCTAAGTCTTCTTTTACTTTTAACTTTTGATGGTTTGCGAAGTTTGTGTTCATGGTAGTTTTATCTTAGAGGTTGCTAAGTTAATAAGATTATTAAGACTGAGTGAATGAGAAAAGGAAGTTGTGTTTATGGACGGGTAGATTCGTAGTTAGGTATTGGCTAAAAAACCGGTCAAATGCAAGTCTGACTCGCGCACCGAGGGTTCCGAGGTTCGAGGTATGTAAATAGTTTGTCACGGGTTTTTTTAATGTACAGTCACGGCCAGAAGTCCACTTACACCGCAATGATCATTATCGCCTGCGCTATACGGGCTGCGGCGCCTATACACACATACGCATTTTTATCCGTGTGAGTGATGTTCCAACGCTAACAAACTAACATGTCGTGTAGCATCGCGCATTCGCGCTACGAGTAGTCATAGATGTGGTCAATGCTAGACAAGGATGACAATATCAGTAACTTGTTTCTTTATCGCAGTCTGATTATTTTTTTCATAGTAATGCAAAATTTCAACAAGTGAGTATAAGTTAACATTAGCTAGATCGGTAACGAGGCTGCACTTGCTAATGTGAACGGGATAGGTGTAGGTTCGAATCCTAGTTGGGCCAGTTTTTTTTTAATGTTTTATATAATTATTATTATTTGTATGTTTTAGTAATTTATTTTAGTAAATTACTTTGAACAAATAGATATTACAATAAAGGTAATTTATTATTATAATATGATAATAAATGAAGCAAATTTTGATATGGTAACATTGTAATATTTTTTATACAAAAGAAATCCTTTACACTTATTTATGTTATTATAGGGCCACAATATTTGCCTTGGCTTCAATACTAATATTAGCCTGCATATTGAATTGAGAAGAATACTAAAATAGCAACAACAAGATAACACAAACGCTCGTAACTATGTTCACCAACCAACAATAGCGAATAGTGGAATAATTTAGGTAAACTAAAGTAGTTAAAATATGAGGGTAGATTTACAAAGTGAACTTATCACTTTGTTTCAAATCTACCCTCATATTTTAATAACGACGCTAAGATTATAATTGTAAAACGAAAGAATATTCGTTTAGTTGTGGAATATTTAAAATATTTGTTAGCAACTCGGCATTTTTATTCACATGATTGTAATACTTAAAAAATATTTTTCATGTTTGATGTGAGACTCGAACCCGAACGTTCGCCATGCGAGGCACAATGCTAACTACTTTGGCCACCGTAACGCTCACTTAGCTTATTGAAATTTGTAATAACAATCATAAGCGGCCAACAAGTTGCCAATGTGTAGTGTTGTCAAACGTTCTTATAGAAGAAGGTCATAAGTACAACTAATATTCTTATGCCATAGTTTTGTGAGATTGCTAGTCGACTTCTGACCGTTATAGTACCTGCATATTTACGGTTTTCGGATTTTTTCCTTTACTTGTGCTACATGATCTTGCTTCTTGCCAAATTTCATGATTGTAGGTCAACGCGAACTACCCTATAAATTTTGATTCCCTTGAGAGTGTCGAAATATACTATATTTTTGCGGCATAAACGGTCGTATCTTTTTTTTACGTTAACTTAGGTGTTTGATTTATACACAGCTTCAAGGGACTGTAGACCTGAGCATATGGTTTTAATTTATACCTTATACTTATACCTTGACGTGTTCCCGAGATAAAGGGTCTTGACAGACAGACAGACGGACGGACAACAAAGTGATCCTATAAGGATTCCGTTTTTTCCTTTGAGGTACGTATCCATAGTAAGTTCAATGAAGTATCCATCGTCTTGGTACTTTTTAACATTTAATGAAAAAATCAGCTAAGTAGGTACTTAGCCGTCTAGACAAATTGTCAGATTTTTAAAGGTTTCAAGCACTTTTGTCTGAAGATCAATTATACAGAAGTAGAATGTTATTGATTGATGAAGAGCTAATTATTCGAACTTCGTTTTGAGTTCAAGAACAGCAATTATTTGGAATAAGACGTTCTACGAACTGGAAAACCTTTTTTTTTAGTAGATGTTCAAATAATCGATTCTTTTATTAATGCTGTTAGTTCGAGTGTGTTCTTCACTCTATTAACTGCTGCAGTATTTAAATAAATATTGTTTTATGGCTACACCCGACAAATTAAAAATGCATAATGATCAACTGTCTACTGTCTGTGATTCCGTGCGTGAAAAAAGTTTTCGATTTTCCGAATAAAAAGTGTGTGTGTGTGTGTGTAGGTAGTTCTTGCTGCTGCTTCTGTCCGGTTTTATCAATTCGATAGTTTACATTCGTAATGTTAAATACATTTTCATAACTAGTGTTCATTACAATAATTGTTCTAAATAACTTAATACTCATTAGAACTGTTATAATCTGCGGTAGGCATGAAGTTTACTTAAAAATTTATGAAAGAGCGATTTCTTTATTCAATAAAATAGAAAACGCTTGAGGGCTTCATCCTGTTCGCCATGGGAACCTGTACACGAGGCTTACGTCCGGAGTTCGACTTTCTTTATTTTGTGGTAAGTATTCATGTTATATACACGTAACAACACGCCTATATTCCCTGAAGGGTTATGCTGAGGGGCTAACGTTCACCCACATTTCGCCAGTAATGTTACTACCTACCATTTTTTTTAAGTGAAAACTTCTTTAGGCGCGTCGGGCATTTTTTGAGATGGGAAAAACCATTGAACTCGCGCCACTGTTACCGTAAGCGACACCGCGCGTGTTTTGTTTATAAGACGATTAAAAAAATACCCGCTTCGGATGTGTTCAGTTTTCTCGGGATGTACTCCCAAGTCCTACCATTTATGTGGGATTATTTCCCTAATATGTAGTGTTATTGTTAAATTAATTTGTATCTGTGTAGCTAAGATGTTAAATCATTTTACATGAAATATGGTTATTGTGTTGAACTCAAATCTCGGCTCTCAGAAATAATACTGACAATGGCTTATAAACGATACTTTGTTATCGAAACAGTAATTAGTAGCGTTTATTAATGATGATCTCGGGGTGAGTTTATCGAACATTTTAAGCCATTACCAATTGCCCATTACGTGGCTTGATTGGATTTTAATTATATTGGTACATATCTTTGTTTATGATCGTTCGACAAAAACATATTTAACGTTTTTAGGGTTCCGTACCAAAATGGTAAAAAGGAACCATTATGGTGCGACACAGTCTGTCTGTCTGTCTCTCCGGCTGTCACAGCTGGATATCTCAAGAACTACTAATGCTATCAACTTGAAATTTAGAATAGTTTCAGATGACATAATTATGCCCAATTATTTGCAAATAAGAAAGATTTTTTTTTTGCAACAGGAATTGAAAGGGGTCTGAAAAATTCGAAGTGGGGCTACTAGGTCATGTGGGGGTATCATATGCAAGAGCACAGTTTGCAAATTCTCAAACAATTATTTTTTTCAGGCCGCATAGTTTTCAATCTTTGATGAAAAATGTAAAAAAAAAATACCGTTCCCCGTAAATACACACATACAGTAAATACCGTTAATCAAAAATTATTCTATGTGATAGAAGTTTATATAAAGATTACAGGAAAAATAAAACGATGTCTCTAAATAGCATGCTAAATAGCACACTTTTTCAGAAATCATCAACAAAAGTTCCACTATCGGTCAAGAGATGGCGCTGACTTAAAACTGCAATATTCTAGACCGCAGCGTGCAGTGTTAAAATTCTCTGACGAATATAATATGCCTCGCCGATGAAAATTTAAAAACGATGGTACGGAACCCTCGGTGCGCGATTCCAACTCGCTCTTGCCCGGTTTTTTAAAAGAAAGTATTGGTAAGCGAATGAAATAGAATAAACGATTTGTTTTAGGGATTTGGTTTTTAGTAATGATTCTACAGGTTTTTTTTAGTTCATATTGTCTGGTTTCTCAGAGGAGAATCAGAACAGTCAGAGTCATGTCTTGTTAAAAGTATTTCAAAAAGGTTTTCGTCAGTAAATGGCTTTTCTTTTCTTTGTTACGTACCTTTTATTATCAGAATACCTAATTTCCTTTTGAAAAATCAAACAAGTATTTCCTAAACATCATAGAAAAATTCATTGAGTACCTAAACACAAAAAAAAAAAACAATATGAAATCCACATCCCGAGTACGAAAATATATCCGAAAAAATATATTCTAGTGTCAAAAATAAGCAGTAAACAGCTTATCTTTTGGAAACAGTCATCAGCTTCACCCGAACGAAACAGGTCAATAGTAATCACAAGCAGTGGAGCAGAAACCAGTACCTATCTGCAGTCTTTTAAACCCGTTCCGTTATTGGTATACGTACTGGAACTGATACCTATCACAGCCATACAGGAAACATAAACGGAACGTTTTATCTTTATGGGACTCTTTGGCTGTTACATGGGACGCCGCTATGGTATTGTGGATTGGCGTAAACTTTTTAAATGTATTTTAGTGGCAGAAACTTTGCCGTCAGAATCGTTGACCACATCATTGCTTTAAATTTCTGTAGATTTGTTCCGTAAACACTATTATAACATGTCAACAAATAAATTATGTTTTAAAACGAATTGAGTTCAGTGTTTCCTTCAACACTGCTCTGAGAAGAATGACCAAAACATCATTTGATGTTCAGATCGGTCAGGCCATGTAAGAACCGGCCTGTCTGATACGGTCTTTTGAGGAATTAACAACACAGATGTTAATTAGTAGTAGTAATTATCAAGTTAAATATTAGGGGAACGCAAGCTTATGGGTACAGTTCAAGATAAGACATGAGAAGTCCCTTAATTAAAAGTATCAAGGCTAGGCAAGGGCAGATCGTGGCGATTGGTCAAGATATTGCACAGACTATGCAGAAGGGTCATGTGATGCAATTTAGGAGATACTTGTGGCTGTTGTATTTAAACATTTGCATTTGTTACAAGTACAAGTAACGAGTTTACATAGATCTCTGATCAAGTAGCAAGTAATTTGTTTAGACTGAATGACGTTTGGACGGCAGTACCTACTAACGTGACAGTTTTTCAATGTGCAGTGTCACGATAGACGTCAAGGTACTTAA
Organism: Oligia fasciuncula; assembly: GCA_963082905.1. Classification (NCBI taxonomy): domain Eukaryota; kingdom Metazoa; phylum Arthropoda; class Insecta; order Lepidoptera; family Noctuidae; genus Oligia; species Oligia fasciuncula. The sequence continues at coordinate 19,545,733 of OY720397.1, forward strand.
CTCGCTATTTAATTAATGCAAATGTTAATCTGTGTGATAATGAACACCTGAAAGCAACTTGAGAATTATTTGATATAAGTTTGCTAACTACGAACTCCATCATTTCTGCTCATTTGGAACAAATCCTTTGTCACTTCGCCATTAAGTGACGCGGCATTGTCGAAGTTTCGAGACAGCCGCACACAATTTGTTGTCGCCGAAAACTTTCAGCGTTCCTTCTCCGCTTTACTGAAAAAAGGAAAAGTTTTTTTGAACCTCCGGCAATTTATTATTTTTTTTCGTTTAAACAGTTTCAATTTTGATATAATTGTAAAGGTGTATGTTTGTCAATATGTTTATTCATAAATACATAATATATTTTTTCGTTTATTTATAGAGGACAGTTTACTTATTTATAGGTGCAAAGACTTACATACAACTAACTATCTATCATAGTGTTTAGTATGTAGGTACTCATTTACCTACTCCTGGAGAAGGAGGTATTCTGTGCCTGAATCTTAATTAAAAGTTACTGTAACTATCAATCGTTCTAATGTTCTAAAATCTCCCCTACATTCACAATTTGACAAAGTTGGCAATTGCAAGTAAGAAGAATATAAAAATGATTGAATGCAATAGTTCTTAGCTTGAAAATGTTTAATAGAAAAATTCAATTAAAATCTTCCCGGGTTTTCCGACTCACGGACGAAGCCTGGAGCAATGAGGCTCATATTTCCACATAAACCAATACAGGATTAAATTCATACCGTACTGTTGTGAGCCGTCACCTGATTGATAGTGTACTAACCACGAGATACGAAGCTATTTGTGTCTTTAAGCTGACTTTTACAGTGTCGATAGAATTCACATGAAGATTTAGAACCAATTTTTCTTTTAGTTCTTGACGAAAGCTCAAGGAAGGGTTATAATTCGTTAGTATATTAGATAAAAGGGTTATAATAAAAAGGGCTATCTTTATGGCGTAGCCTAAATCATCGAGTAAATTTCCACATATTATGACGTATTGTTGGATTTTTCCTGAGTTTTGTTTGTCTGGGTTGTGGGTTCAAATCCGGGCAAGTAGGTCTTAGGTAGATACTTTTAGGCAGGGACTTTTTCAATTCATATGTAGGTACTTTATGAGTTTATCGTGGAATTACCCTACTGTCATCGGTAAAGGAATATCGATATCCGTGGGAATAACTTAATGAGAAAACCTGGATTCTATCACACTAATTTATAAAGGCGAAAGTTTGTGAGGGTGTGTGTGTGTGGGGGTGTGTTTATATGTTTGTTACTTCTTCACACTCAAATGGCTGGACCAATTTTGATAAAATTTTGTATGGAGGTAGCTGACACCCTGGATAAAGGGCAGTTTTTATCCCGATATTCCCCCAGGATCGACACTTATGCGGATGAAGTCGCGGGGCGCAGCTAGTAGTAATATAAGTCCGAAATCGACAACCCATCTTGAGCATACGTGTTCATTAATGCTCATGCCTTCTCTTTATCTGAAGAGGGCTTTGTCAGGGGGACATCAACAGGCTGATATTATTATTATTATCTTATTATTATTTTCGTTAACAAAACATATTACACATTAAGTTTTCGACAAAGTTCTGCTTTAGAGGACGTCGTCTCAATCAATCGAAGGTACCTGTTTGATAGTATCTTTCTATGTAAAGTTACATTAGCTATATTCTATACATACACATTACACAATTTTGCATATTTTGTTTAATATCCTTGCCAAATGTTGTCCAAATTAATTAAATATGCACGTAACGTAACGTAATCAGCCTATAACGTTCCCACTGCTGGGACACAGGCCTCCTCTCTGTGAGAGGGAGTGGGCTGTAATCCACCACGCGGGCCCAGTGCGGCTTGGTAGATGTCACATGTCTTCGAATTTTTGGTTCTAGGACATGCCGGTTTCCTCACGATGTTTTCCTTCACCGTTTTGAGAGCAGTGGTGATGGAATAATTTACACAAAGTGAAGCGCCTGTCTAGGTTCGAACCTACGACCTACAACTCGTAAGTCGCGGCTGTTACCACTGGGCCACCACTGCTCTCCTCTCTAATTAAATATGGCTGAAAATTATTTAAAATATTACAAAACGTACCCTCATTGTGTAATATTTTAAATAATTTTCTTAGTATTTTTCTTTCTTTAATACAGACATTAGTGACGTTTACTGCATGAAGTGACATAGTTCCGTAGTTTTATTACGTCAAAGCAATGTAAGCGCTGCAGCTGCTTTATATGCACTAAGCACGATTGCCAAGATGCAGGATTGATGTCTCACTGGGTTCGCGCTATTTATACTGAAATTATACTTGGAAATGTCACTAATGTACTAAATAATTGAAAAAAATTCAGTTGTTTTACATAGATAAAAAATGGTTGCCTGTAAAGTCGGTTTTACGGGCGAAGATTTTACGTGACAACGACCGATCATCCGATCATAGTTGAGTGGGAGAGAGACGCAAGGCATTCGGCGGGCCTCTCTCTCGTTCGGTGACTCATCGTTACGTTACCGAGCGTTACACTTTTTCATAAGTGACTCCCAGTCGCAACCTAATTTAAGACGTTGTCACGTCAAAATGTACATTAAAGTAACTCTTATATTCTCTTATCTGCTAACACAATCAGCTATAAAACTGTTCTACGAATTCTAAGTCTTATTTATTTACGAAAAGCAGCTTCATTTAATGTTTATTCAATTCCTTACAACTGTCGAGTGAAACTACGCCGGAAAAGCCGTTTGGATAAAAAAAACTCAAACAAAAGAACAGTCGCAAGAAAAATAGTTTCAAACTTTTCCCCTCTTACAAAGGGAAGACAAAAACAGTAAAAAAACATTTCCTGACAGTTACATCACTATCATTATTAAATAATAGCTACGAGTAAGCAGCTATTATTCTTATTTACGAAGATAAGGGATCTGACACATGTTACACAAACCTCTATCATTACTTGTGAACACACCCTTACGGCAGATCCGGGGATGAACTCGGAAAACTCACAAACTCATATTTACGGGTTTAAGTAGGAAATATTAATATTTTTTTCTCTTTAACTTCTTTTATTGCTTTACTAACTTTGCTCTTTTACGGAATTTAATCCCCCGATGTTCGTTTTGAACAGGCGTTAGGTTGCCTCAGTTCGTTATTATGAGGCTAGATAAAGTTTTAATTTATGGTTCATTATCATATCCTTCCAATTTTCTTTGTTTGTTTATTTTTAGTAAACTTGGGATTTTTTTGAGCATATTTTATCCGAAAACTATAGGAAAAGTGTTTTATTAGGGTTCCGTACGAAAGTGGTAAAAACGGAACCCCTATGGTGAAACTAAGTCTGTCTGTCTGTCTGTCACAGCTGGATATCTCAAGAACTACTGATGCTATCAACTCGAAATTTGGAATAGTTTTAGATAACGTTTGCCCAACTATTTTGCAAATAAGAAAGAAATAAAAATATATGTATATTTTTTGCAACAGGGGCTGAAAGGGGGTCTGAAAAATTCGAAGTGGGGCTACTAGGGCATGTGGGGTATCATATGAAAGAGCGCAGTTTGCACATTCTCAAACAATTTTTCATTTTTTTAAGCCGCAAAGTTTTCGACTTTTGATGAAAAATGTAAAAAAAATACCGTTCCCCCCCCTTATCACCGATGATTGCAAAGAGAAAAATCTGAAATTATTCTATGTGATAGAAGTTTATGTAAAGATTACAGGAAAAATAAAACGAAGTCTCTTAATAGCACCGTTTTTCAAAAATCATCAACAAAAGTTACATTAGTTCCACTATCGGTCAAGAGATGGCGCTGACATAAAACTGCAGTATTCTACATCGCAGTACACAGTGTTAAAAAATTCTCTGATGAATATAGGCCTCGCCGATGAATATTTAAAAACATATTATGTTGGTACGGAACCCTTGGTGCGCGAGTCCGACTCGCTCTTGCCCGGTTTTTTTTAGCATGATGTAAATTGGAGTTTATTTTCTTACTTATAGGGACAAAGCAATGAAAAAAATAAAATAAAAAAAAATTGCCCAGATATTACGACTTTTTTATGGACACTTTCTCTTGAAGATTTGTGGTCACATTGGCAGCTTGTATTAAAAATAACGGCAGTTTTTTTTCAACTTTTGTGAAACATAAAGGCTTGTGAATTCGATTATTATGTTGGTAGCTCTCCCGAATAGATTACTGGAGCACACAAAACAAAGGTTAAAAAGTGGTATACTTATCGCTTTGGTTGCATGTACCTTCCACCCCATACGTGTAATAAATCGTCTAATGGAATAACAATGCAATAACAAGACAAAAAACATTTAAATTATCTAACAGTTAGCGTGCAGACTGCATCGATCCGCTTTAATAATTCAGGTCTGGATTTTCCATTGACTCACTTTACGGTGACCATGAAAATGTATGAGACGGTGCGGTCGTAAACTTGGCGCTAAAAGTTCTCTTAATGGTATTAAATGTCTACTGTTACAGTGTTGATTTGTAGATGTCGAAAAACTTTGTTCGACCCGCTTAAATGTAGAATTTTAAATACCTATACATTATTTTTCTTTCTATTAATTTGTTATTTATATCAGGAGTTTAGACGGTTTTTTTTCTGCCAGGTCACCAATCAAACATTCTGTGTCAGAACTATATTACATTATTAAAATCAAAATATTTTATTTCACATAAACCTACATGGGTACTTATGAAACGTCAGAAGCTAGGTGCACGGTTACCGTTAAATTTTATTCCAAAACATTAATCGGTTTCTTACTAAATTTGAACTATATCAGACGATCCTGTATACTTATCTCTTTGCTTGACTGTACTTAATAAAATAAATAAAAATGGTCTACAGATCGAATTAAGGAATCCATCAAAAGGATAAATAAAATATAAAAAGCTATTAAAACCAAATTATATGATTGCCATTACAACCACTAATAAATAAAAAATAAACATCGTAATTTGGGAGCCGTTAATAAACATTTACGTAGTTATGCCGTTAATGAGGAGACAGGGAAGCCACATATGCGGAAGAAATTATTGCCAAACTACGTTGTTCCATTGTAATTTTGGTTTTCGTAGTAACATCTAGTTTCTTGCCATCAAGTTTTAATTCATTCATTGTTTATATTTCTGTACACTGTTTACATTCAACATTTTGTATCTCACAATATCATTTTCATTAGCAGCTAGATTTGTATTGAAACAAATGATATTTGAACCTTTTTTTTTTGCATTACAGATAGAATCTGAATAGGATACGCTGCCGGCATAATGAGTACGTTATGTCATGTGTCTGTTCGTTATTTTTTTTCTATGAATCCGTGTATGCTTTATAAATATCATAGGTAATTCATTTATTTTTATTTATTCTAGCAAGATATGTAGACTAAACCGTCATCTACTCGTAGTTTGTATTATTTACTGTAATATTTATATTACAATAAATAATAAAAAAAATAAATAGTAAAAACGAGTTTGACTATAATAAAAATAAACACATTAATTATTATTTTAAACGTCTAATTAACATTTTATGGAACTCGTGGCAGTTTTTGGGGATTAACGCTCGCGAAGCATAATAAGAATGTAGGAAACAGTTCCAAGAATCAGTTAATGGTGAAAAGGCGTCTTTTGTGATCGTTAAATTAAAGTCCGGGGAACTGCCATTTTGTTTGATAATGAATTTGAATACGAATTTGTAATTATCTAGGTAGGTACATGATTATACGCTGCTTAGTATTTTGGAAACAACAATTTTCTTGGAGATCTTCTAAGTAGTACCTAATAGTATCATAGAAGCTTAAAATAAAGCAAACAGGAACAGCAGCCATAAAGTAAGCCTGAATGTATTATTTATTTGAATATTTCATGGACACCCCAAAATACACCCTGTATTGATAACACCCGTACAGTAACGAATGGTACAATCACGTCAAAACCATGTTTCGCTACCATATTCACGGCATACGTGAATACAAAAGTGTTTCTCGTTGTTCACCCTCTGACACTAACTGTTAATAAGAACGAAACGAGCTTTCAGCACATGTAATAAAGCTCAAATTCGAATAACTCATATTTGGTAGCAGACTCGTATTGTTGTGAATAATATCGATAAAGTAATTTAATTTTAAGTGGTTCTTATACAATGTTAATAGGACTTAAATTGGAATAACACAATAATTAAAGTATCCTATTGATAAGTAATAATAGTCTGACTAGAACGTAATACAATTTGGTTTTCCTTCGAGTTTTCGTGAAATACAATAATATGTTTGAAGTTTGGAAAATCTTTTGTTGAAATTGAATTGTATACATACAATGGGTATGGTTGAATACAGTAATGATTTGATTAACTTAAAAACTGTCTTTAATTGGTATATTTTGGTTTGAATATATTGGGTAATGTGTATAAGGCCTTATTATATACATAAAAAAAAGTCAAATTAAGACATACCTGAATCGGATAAGTATTTTCGAATTATATTGTTTATATCCTGACTCTCCTGAGCGGACAAACTGATAGGTAGCCACATTACATTATAGAAATGTAACGTCACTGCCTGTCCGTTTGTCCGCAAATATAATAGAATTTTGTAAAAGGCCTTAATTTTTCACGTAGGTACGTATAGCAATTTCTCATTAAGTACATACGTAATCTGGTATGCTCATTTGCTTGACAGACATTAAGAAAGTGTCCAAGGAAGCTGCCAGCCAATCAAATGACAAAGGAGTGAGGAAGTCCTGCAAAATTGGTGTGGGACTAGAAAAGTAATTCGTTCAGAGAATGGACGGAGACTGATTAGGGAGGAAGTTTCTTTGAGCGGAGCGGTTATTGAGCAAAATGTTTGATTTGGATTTTTTTGTACAAAATATAGTCCTGACTGGACTGGTTAATATGAATATTTTGTTGAAGAAAACATCAACAAACGAGATGAAAAAAGTAATTTAAAAAAAATTAAACAGACAAAAAAAAAATTAACTCAAAAGGATGAAATAATATTTTTACATAATATACACGAAATAAGCAACAAAACGAAATTAAAAGTAGGTACGAAACAAATTAGGGGAGAGGCCTACAAATTTTTTTGAGGTCGGTCACTTCAGAAAAAAAACAAAATCCGCCATTTTGACAAAAACAAAAAGCAGTTTGCGGCAGTTACTTCATGTCCAAAATACATTTTTTGCATCATCAGCTGCATCCGGTTAGACTGGAAGCCGACCCCAACATAGTTGGGAAAAGGCGCGGCAGATGATTTGTTTGTAATTATAGTTTTGTTGCAAATATTTAAAGATTTCGTTGTAAGCATTAATAGATTTGTTTACTTAAAACTAGTAAGATTTTTAATAAGTAGTACAGTCAACAGCAAAAGTAGATGATCAAAATCAGAAATTAAATCTATGAGTCAAAACTGATCACGAATATATGTCAGCTGTACTAGCAGTAAATGTTTGGTATAATTTACAATCACATACTTTTGAATCACTTCGACGCCACACAGTTCTGACGCGAACTCCGTTCATTAGTATTGAATTTCTGATCTTGATCATCTAATTTTGCTGTTGACTGTACATAGTAGTTATCTTTTTATAAATATTTAGATACTTTTTTGGTTACCTACTTTTCATTTGATAATGTTTTTTTTATTAATAAATAAATATTGCACTAGAATTTGACCAAGGTTTTGAGATGTTTTCCCTCTGACACTACACTGCACGTATCAAATAAGCCAGTAGTCCATATGTTGAAAACTACTCAATCGATTTTTATGAAACTTGCACTGTTCCCTAAGTTGAAGTAAACGTAACATTTGTGAATATATTGCAGCTCCAATAATATTACATACAAACGTGTCGAAAAGATAAACTCCTTTTTTTTGAAGTCGCTAAAGAGCAGTTTTTTTTTAATATCCTCAACATTATAGTAAATTCTGTGATGTCCTAGGTACCTTCTCTTTTATAAGGCTAAGTAAGGGTGACTCACTTCATTATCAACAAGCATCCGCCCGCGGCTACGCCCACGTGTTAAGTCGATAAAAAGTTGCCTATGTTCTTAGCCACGGTTTAAGATGTTCCGCCACGGTAATCGAGACGGCTTATTCCCAAGCGCTCCTTAATTTTATTCCCGGCGGCTCCAAATTAAACAAAGCAATGAAAACAATTTTAGTATTTTAATTAATAAAATTATGGAGCTCTTGGGAATCAATGTATGGAGTGAAATTGTTTTGAGAACAATAGGTTTCGAGCTCATGGGAATAAGCCATCGAGACACAATAGAAGTTTTATTGTTATTACGGCTATAGCCGTATAGTGTCCTTGAAAGTGTTAAAGTATCCCCAATCAAAATTTCATCAAAATTAGTTCAGCCGTCTCGGAGATTAGCCAGAACAGACAGCAGACAAAAAAAATGAAAATGGTTTTTTTTTGTATAAGTACCGTATATACTATCCTATCATAAATGCATTTATTAAAAAGCTGTTTTTTTTGACATCACAAACAGACACTTAAATTTTATTTATTTGTATAGAGGACCATTGAGAGATAAAGCTAAATAAGTACATACCTACTTTTGACCTAACTTAACATCCATAAAAATATAACGTCATGTTCAGGTCCAATTTAATTCTATTTTCATCCACAAAACGTCGAACAACATCATGACATTCTTTATTAAAATAAACAAAAATGAAACTTCAGTTTCATTAAACCCAGCGCTGTGAAGCTAAAAATTGAGATTTTCCCTCCCTAAAATAACAAAAATTTTCGCCTTTTCAGTGCGTTCGAAAAAATGAAGGTTGTAATTTAGCTCGTCAGATGGTCCTGATGAATGAGTGACGTCACTGAAAGGGGGTGAAAGGGGGTTGCGGGATTAAATAATTTATAATCTGTAGGTAGGCACAATCTGACTTTTGCTTGAGATGTTTTGGGGTAAAAATCTGAATATAAAATATTATATTTTCAAATATTTTATTCTTTTGATGATGAGTTTCTGTACTGTTGCAGATTAAAATTAATTTTAGCAAAGCCGCTGCCACACATGTGATTTAGTCCTTCAAAGGTGCACCTACACCTTTATCCATATCTGTAATTCATACTTATGTTGTATAAAATAAAGAGACACAGATAGACATCTGTCTATCCTTTAAGCATTTTCGAATTAAAATAAAATCAGTCAAATTAACATTTCGTAATCAATCCGAAACACGTCCAAATACAACTTCAAACCAATATAATAATCCATTAACATTGTAAATTGGCAATTTTCTTCAAATATTTATAATCTCCATCCCCTAAGAGAATTCTCAATATTGTTTCACAATTTAAGTATAGATTTTGGATCCAATCCCGAACGTATTATAAGAAAAGAAAATTGATTTCTTTTTACTTATGATTGAAGGGAAATTGCTTTGGGGTCTATTAAAATCCTTTTTATTTAAACACTCGAGGGCTGAAAGGTTTTTTGTGCCCCTTCTATATTTTTAGGGCAAGTTGATCCATTATTATGGAAATCCATAATAATGGATCAATTGTACTTAATTTTATATATACAGCAATTTATTACTGGTTTACTTTGACAACTCATTTCAGGATTACGTGCTGCGGAAAAAGGGCAGCGCAACATTTACACCACTCTTCATTGCAGTTCAAGCGAATTACAGTAAATTCCCCATTAAATGTCTATAGCCACCACCTGACAAATAACCACCATCAGCGCCAGTAATTCGAAAACAAAACCAAGTCCGAGGAAATTGCAAGCGAATTGGTAATGCACCAAAGTACCCCATTCGTACCCTGAACAAACTCCCCTGAAAAGCCCTCTGTCTTTCGCCAATTTTCCCCTAGACTCCCCTGTGATTAGGGTGCGGACACAGTACGACATTGTATTAAGCGTTATTTTGTTGTTTTTGTACCTACTTGAAAATTCTGTGCAACTTAAATGGTAGTTTTTAAAATAATAAAGTTAAATATGAATAGGTGCATTTGCTTACAATAGATAATAAAAATACACTGGACTTTTTCATTCGTACGTAAAAAATTGTTAAAAAAATTAGTTTTTGAGCCATTGACAACCTAAGGTAATACTAAAACTATAAATAGATCACTTTCAGCAACACACCTACTTCCTAAAATTTACCGTCCTAAAACTTTGATCCTATTTCTATTATTCTTCAAACAATACTAAGGTTGTCAACACAGTGTGTCTCTAGCCTAACCCTGGACGTCGGGTGACAAAAATATCAATAAAATAAATGAAATGGTCTCGCCAGCGCCGCAGGGGCTGACTCCGCAGTTTACTTCTCCCGACATGCGACGTGCACTGCTCTTTGACACATGTCGAGTAGAGACAGTCTCCCTATTACTATGATGGTCGACAAAGACAAGATGTAGACTGACGTGATTCTTAGAATTCTGGAAACGTGTCTTGGTAGTTTAATTTTGAATGTTAGCTATTTAGGTACATACTACAATAGCAAGTTGAACATGTCTTTTAGTGTTTTTGCTTTTTACCGACTTCACAAAAAGGAGGAGGTACTATGTTCGGGTGTTTGTATGTTTTTTTTTTTTTTGTATGTTTGTTCATCGTTTACCCTGCCAATTGTCGACGGATTTTCAAAATTCTTTTTTTGTTCGAAAGTAGATAGTTCTGAGGTGGTCCCATTGTCACCAAGTTAGGATCTGATGATGGGATCTTAGAGAAATCGAGGGCAACCCTCATTTTCATCATCATTTTATAGGCTCACTTATTGTTTTTCGCATATTTTATGAAGTATCTTGTGTATTTGTGTATGGTTGTCACCATCTCAGGTAGCTGGGCTGATGATGGAAGGTACAACTCCTTAGCAGTAAGAAGTTACTCGAACAGGCAAGGACTGTTTTAGTAAATTGTTTTGATGTTTGATAGGGCATTTGCCACATTTGGTCTCATGATCATCAAGTCATGACCTGATGCTGCAGTCAGGATAGTCTGCAGAGTACCTAACTCCTCGACAACTAACAGCAGATATATCGTGTTTAGGCTCATTGAAAAGGGCTCGATGTGTGGATAAACGTACTTTTACTGAGGAACACCGAAGACCTGATGCTGAAGCCAGGAGCATCAGAAAAAGTACAAACCTTGAAATTACAGTACCTTATTCGTGTTTGGGCTCATTTTAAACAGGACTAATTTTAAATGCAATCCAATGTTGACATAAGTTTGGCCTGATGCTGCAGCCAGGATTATCAGCATGTAATCTAAAAACTAATAAAAGGAGAACTCCTCAACAAATAACGTCCCTGCATCGAGAAAAGGAATATTTTATAAAAAGGCGATGGGCAAGTTGACATTAGGCTATTGTAACTTAGATAAATTATAAATAGACCCACTAAAAAGCGAGAAATAAAAATTTTTTAACAAAAAAAAAACCGACTTCCAAAAAAAACACTATAAACTGAAAAATAACTTTAATTTCGGAAGTCGGTGGCAAAAACTAAAATACTGATCCCTAAGACACCGACTTCCGAAATTAAAGTTATTTTTCAGTTTATAGTGTTTTTTTTGTTATTGTGTGTAGATTGGACGAGGAAGTGCCGAAAAAGCTTACTAAACTAAATTTAAGTTCAGTGCATCTTTTTCTTTTTATTTCATTAAGAAAAGGACAGAAGATAAATTTTAGTTTAGTTCTGTCAAATTAAGTAATTTTAGTAGGCAAGTTTTTAATCACGTCTTCTAAACTTGTATGGTGTAGCGTCAGGCGCTGATTAATTTGACAGGATTAAACTAAAATTTATCTTCTGTCCTTTTTTTAATAATAATATAATAATAATAATTTATTTCAGATTCATCCTACGATTACATCCATATTTGTTAGTACAATTTGCGAGCTTACAAACTAGTGTAATAATAATAAAATTTTAAGTTTTAATGAAATAGAAAGAAAATTATGCACTAAATTTAAATTTAGTTTAGTTTGTGATTAAGGGAATCGGCACCATTTACTGCTTTTTTACATCCATTAAAATCTAAAAATGCTGTTCAAAATATCATCTGCCCAGCCTTTTCCCGATGGTGACCCATCGACGAACCGACCGCGACTAGCGTAGTAAACCTTCGAACGACCCGAGCAGCTGTTATTATTTAGCCACGATTTCTACTTCAACTTTTCCGCTTATACCTTTCAATTGAAAACGAATTCATTCAGTCTACTTTCTGTATAGTTTTAGTTAAGTTAGGATTTAATTTTGTTATTTTTAGTTTGTATAGCCAAATAAAGACTGCGACTCACAGTCTACTTTGATTATAAAATAAAATAAAAATATATGCAATTAAGCCATTAAGCTAGCTCAAATATTAATTAAAAACGCTGATGAGATACAGATCTAAAGGCATTACGAAAATGACATCTAGAACATGAAACCATAAGTTTTAAGAAAAGAATCAGGTGTACGGAGTATTTTCTTGTCATTTAACAGCGAAAGCTATTGCCGAGTTAATGGCTGCTGCATTTCGCCATCAATTCTGCCATAGTAGTTTATCTTTGAGGTGTGTAGTGCAAGTGAAAAGCGAACGGAGGGACAGGACAAAGTACGAAAGTACCGGTAAGAGTACGTATACATGAAGAAAAAAGTATTTGTACAATAATAACATTTGCAGCACTATTACATGTTTGCTTGCATAACCTGGACTGACACAATACCAAAATAACAATTAACACAACTAAGTACCTACCTAGGTACATAAAATGTTGACAGAACCATGAATGGAACTTTGTTATCGGGATAATGTTCTTAACGGTTTGAATTCATTTATTTTTAAAGATTACAAATCACTTGTACAGAAATAAATACTAAAAGTTACTTGATTTATTACATTTTTGTTGTCCAGTAGTAGTAAGAGCTTATAGTGTTAGCATTACGTATATGAGAAGGTAGGTGTTAAAAGTTTTGTATTGTCTACCCCAGTACGGCGCGTTGCCGCAGTCGATGTGCGGTGGCTTGTTAGCTTTGTTTTTTTTTTATGTTTGAAATCTAAAGAATCGAATTCGACCACGCAATAAATAAAATTTACTAACAGACACGGTTTTTGGGTATCTTACAAAGTTCTGACTGAGTTATCTATACCTACCGTGATAACTTAGGTGAAGTGAGTTTGCTTTTGCTAGGAATTGACACTATTGACAGCTCACTCCACGTTCACTTCACCTAAGTGTTCACGGTGAGATTTTTACAGAATAGCAAAGCAGCTCGTCGATTCTGTAAAAATCTCACCGTAAAAACTTAGGTGAAGTGAGTTTGTTTTTGCTAGGAATTGACACTATTGACAGCTCACTCCACGCTCACTTCACCTAAGTTTTCACGGTGAGATTTTTACAGAATAGCACCGCTGTCATTCCACATGATGCCGGGGATTGACACTAAGTATTGACAGCTTATTTAAGCTCAATTTCCCTAAGTTTTCACGGTGAGATTTTTAAAGAATAGCATTACTGCCGGTCGATTCTGTAAAAATCTCACCGTGAGAACTTAGGTGAAGTGAGTTTGTTTTTGCGAGGAATTGACACTATTGACAGCTCACTCCACGCTCACTTCACCTAAGTTTTCACCGTGAGATTTTTACAGAATAGCACCGCTGTATTGAGTTATTACAGTCTTGTGAAGAATATGATACAAAAGAGTTCCCTGGAACTAACATACAAAACTAAATTAATTCCCAAGAACACTTTGATCTCTTCACTTGGACCACACTGCTAGCCACAAAGGGAAGCTAGACCAGCGGAGGGGGTGTTTATAAAAGCTTCAATTAATAATAGCACAGGAATCGGTGCGAATAAGCACGAGGGATTTATATGAAACTGTGTGGGTTTTCACGTCAAATTGACGCGGCGCTATCTTTGAAATTATTTTTATAAAATTTAACTGAAAGGTTGATTTGAATTTTTAACGACGGAAAAACGAATTTTATTAGAATTTGTTCAATGAAAATTTATTCGTCTCTCTATTTAATCGCGCACAATATTTGATTGTGGGTATTATGTTTAAACTTGCGAGAAGTGAGAAAGTATATAATTGTAGCATATTAGGCATGGTCGCAAGCGCGACTGCTGAGCTTGAGGTTCTGGGTTCGATTCCCGGGTCGACAGTGCTATTGGGATCCCCATTAGGTCTTAGTAACAGCCCGGCACCCTAATTGCGTAACACACTATTGCGCTCAATTTGAATCATTTTGAAGCATATTATTATTTCTAATCCATTGCTCCATAATTATGTTCGAAAAATGTGTTTGCTCAACAACGCAAATACCGCAATGAATGTTGTTGAACTGTCAAAATGAAACCCATTGCTACTGATAGTGTGTTACGCAATTACCCTGCGGGTTTGGAAGTTGGCGGTGTCGTGTTGGATTACCGTCCTATCGGACTATCAAAGTGAGGAAAGAGAGAGAGTGCACCTGTGTCTGCGCACACACTTTTGCAGTATTATTTAGATTGGTGTCCGCTGAGATTGGTCGTCATGGCCGAAATTCGGTCTGGAGGACTATTATTATAGACACTATAGTTATAGAGTTAATTAAAATCAAATTTAGATAAGTTCTTTAACTTAGTTTTATCATAACTTGTTTGTCACTCTACATACTGTGACGCGAGATTGACAAACAAGTTATGATAAAACTAAGTTAAAGAACTTATCTAAATTTGATTTTAATTAACTCTATAACTATAGTGCCTAATAATAATAGTCCTCCAGACCGAATTTCGGCCATGACGACCAATTTGTTATCGAACTCCTCCGAACCGGGTTTACCGATTTTTATGATTTTTTTGTGTATACTTGGTAGGTTTGACTTGGTAGGTCTAGGTCATAGAGCAACACAGGCCACCGCGGTTCGCCGGTGGCCTGTGTTGCTCTATGGTCTAGGTAATAGGGGTGGCCCGCTCCAAATTTTTTTTGGAATCGAAAGGACATGGCTAAATCGATGTGTGGACGAATCACCAGCAATGTATAAACATGGTACCTAGCAATATGTAATGCTGAATAGCTGAATATTAATATTTCATATAAAAAAAGTTACAGGAACTTTTTATATCTTTACAATCCTGAAAATAAAATCGTGTAACTCCTACGTCAAAAGGCATTTAAAAAACTGCAAACAAATGACATTGCTATGAACTTTTACCTAGGCTTTAGGATGTATCTGCGATAATATTGATAATTGTATTTTTGACTAGTGACTCGGATATCTATACTAGCGACCCACCCCGAATCCCGTTTAGTAAATATGTACAAATGGGTAATTGCACCAAAAAACGTGATACAACAGGTATTCTACAATTCGCGCAAAAATCACTCCCCGCACGCGTGAAACTCTTGTTAATCCTAAACTACTTTCCAAATGAGTGGAAATAAAGACAGTTTTCAGAGACAATAAATAATATAAATAAGTGGTTGAATAGCTGAACCTAATCTATGGTGCTCAGACCTGATCGCTCACCGAGTCGCAAAAGTTCCGCCTTGGAGTTTGCCAAAGAGCGATGGAACCACAGATATAGAGATACACCTAGATAACGCAAGAGCAACTACTTCACGTGCCAAAAATCGCACCATCTTACGTACAAAAATCGTAAGCCGCCACTTTCGCGCTCAGTCCTGTGTACTGCTGGTTGGGTGAGCGTGAGCGCTGGCGCTAGGCCCCGGGGATGGGGGAGACGGGTGCCGCACGCGGCGGCGTTTTTGAATATGTAACGTCATAGTAGGTAGTTAAAAAATGGGCACGATTGGTTTTCATACAGATCGTGATACTTGTTATCTAGGTCTATCTATATCTATGGATGGAACGCAGCATTCTGGGTGTAAAAAGACAGGACAGAGTTCGGAACACCACGCTGCGTTCCAAAACGGGCATACTGGATGTAGGAAAGAAGGCTGCCAGGCTCAAATGGGATTGGACGGGTCACATCAGCCGTATGCACGATGACCGCTGGGCAAAAGCCGCCACACAATGGGTGCCTGAAGATGGACGGCGCCGCCGAGACCGGTCCAGAAAGAGATGGCGAGACGATCTGGATTTAATATCTGAAGAGGAAGATGATCCATGCTACCGAATGGGCATGTAAATGTAAAGAACACACTGTGTTTAAAAATCATTTTATTTAACTGGTGGAAAGCTGGATGCGACGTTGGTAAATTCTGCAACATTGAATCGCTTCTTTCCACTGTATGGCGTTGTATACTTCTCACAGAACGGCCAAAAGATATGCACACCATTATATGGCCAAATAAACGAACATCACTAGTTGCTTCTGAATTCAGCAGTTCATAACAAGGATGACAAATGTTGGCATCCCTTGGAACCTGGAACAAACATAATTACCTTAGTACCCACATGAATTAACTGTAACACCTACACATTTGAACATTATGACATCTAAAGCAACCAGACTGTTGTAGTCGTGACGTGTTGTGGTCGTGATGAGACAAGATGAGTCTTTCTGATTCATTGCCATTGAGTTCATTTTTTATTTTGACAAAGACGGTAAACAACTTGAAGTCACATTTGTTCGATATTTCTTATATTTATTACTTCTAGAATGAGACTAGCTGTAGATGACTTACCTCAATTGTTAACCATCGTGCTAAGATAGTGAGTAGAATGGCAGGCAATGAAGAGGTGATATGCCGCCGCAGTCTTTGCGTGGCTACACCGCAGTTTATGCATCGCATGATGAACTGATTACAAGTCCGTGTCGAGTAGCGAGAGGTCAGTAGGTAGGCGAGCACACACAATATGTCCAATAATCAAGCAAGGGTCAATGAATATCCAAAATAAAAAGCACAGCGAACAAGCAAACGGCAGAGCGTTCAAACGAAACGACGTCTGATATCTGACGTTTGTTTTTTTCATAGAGATGGGATTGAACGTCAAGTGGAACAGAATTGATAAAATAATTGAATGAGTTCAAAGATAAAAATATAATTAGTTTTTTTCGACCACTATTCAGTTAATATCTTTCGACACAAAATAGATAGTAAGAACGAAGAAGCACAGTCCGAAGCCTTCAGTTATTTTTATTTGATTTTGATTAGAAAAAACTGGAATTGAGTAGAGTCGATTGTCACTTTAAAAGAACCCCATTTTCTGAATCAAAACCCTGTAAAAACACACTAACAAGCACTAAGATAAAGTACTACGTATAGAGAGGTTATCCGAACCAAAAACAGTGTCACAACAGGATTATAGGGCGGAGGGCTGTGCGGGGAGAGCGTGCCGTAGATTCACTCAGTATTTGCTGCAGTTCTTAAAGAATAAGGGTCAGTTCACACCGAGACGCGACGCGACGCGCAGTTTTCAAGACAGAAATACAATTACAGACCTTATCTACTACACTAAAAGGTACACAATTCAGTGTCTACCTACTCACTTCGAGCAACGCAGCGCGGCGCCGCCGCCGCGCGGCGTAGCTCACTGAATCGTGTACCTTTTTGTGTAGTAGATAAGGTCTGTAATTGTATTTCTATCTTGAAAACTACGCGTCGCGTCGCGTCTCGGTGTGAACTGACCCTTAGTGTCGTCTCACCAAACTATAAAACATGCAGCGCTAGACCGCTTAAAACTTGTAGTTTTCTCGCGACCAAAACGTCGTAAGCGCCCGGAATTTCATGGCGCTTACGAACCAACGCGCGCTTATATATTGTTATATTGTTCACTCTATAGTTAGTACCTACGTGTCCCATCTGAACGGTTCAGTTTCCATAATCTTGAATACAAAATGTCGGGTGCATTAGAAAATAATGAATGAAAATGTAATAAAATAATAAATAAAAAGGTTTTAGTGGATTCTTACTTACCGATGATAAGTCACTCCACTTTGTTTTTTCTTCGCAGTCGATTGATTTTTACACGTTTTTAACACGCAAGACGGCATTTTTCTTTAGGCACAATTTCGGCAAGCGTCCGCGACGAGCGTAGGCGAGTGACTAAATGAGTTGTTGCCGGTCGGCAACAAAGCATGGTGCAAAAAACTGGTTTGCGGCGTCGGTTCTAATAATAATAGTTAATACGCTAGTAATAATAGTTCTATGATAACAAGCAACTAAACATGACACTGAATTGAACGCCATCGATTGATTGCCACTTCTTAGTTTCAGAAAATAAATCGTTTTGATACCTGTTATCAAAAATCGATATAAGTACAGTTTCAATTTGACATCCTGGAAAAGCGGCCCCTCCCTAGCTTGCAGTACTGTATATTTCCCGTTGAACTTGTCATCATGTCAATAAAAAAAACCAACTAAGATACTTTTTAATGTTTAATAGTTCACGAAAGTTCTAGGAAATTATTAAACGCTAAATAATTCATGAATGAATATTTAAATATTACGAGTTAATGTGAGATTACTATACATGCTTGGCGCAGTCATTTAGCCATCTCCTTTACGCGGGTGAGACCGCGGGACGCAACTAGTAATCTCA
Source organism: Oligia fasciuncula (assembly GCA_963082905.1). NCBI lineage: Eukaryota > Metazoa > Arthropoda > Insecta > Lepidoptera > Noctuidae > Oligia > Oligia fasciuncula. Next base: position 19,564,187 of record OY720397.1, read on the forward strand.
ATAATACTCTTTTAAATTAAACTATCAAAACAAATTAAATATGCATTAAATTACTTATCGCTCTCTGCTCTTATTATATAGAGGTACCTACGTGTGCATTAAATAACATAATTGAAAAAGCAATTAGTCTTCTTTATATAAACTAACAAAATAAAAACTGTGATATTATGTAATTGGATTTCAACCAATACCAAAGGTAAGTTGGTAACTAAGTTAAATTTTCTTATATTTTATTTAAAATGGGAAGCCTCAAACTAACATGTTAAGAAGTGTTTAATATCTCTATTATCTATTTGCCGTCTTCAGTCAGAATAGTTTAGCCACAACAGTTTTTTAAAAGTAATTTTTCAAAATCTCCCTTTTTGCCCCTAAATATGAAGAAAAATACCTATGAATTAATTCAAAATTCAAATTAAACATCAGAGGGTACTCCACGAGCCCGGGTGCTGTGTGTCTAATTATGATTGTCCCTCTCACTCAAACCTCACTTGAGCTAAGTTTAATTTTCTCCTCAGACTAATCACTACTTGCGAACGAATTAAAAGGTTTTCAGGGAATGGATTTTTTATTTACTTTGAGGCACACGTTTCTTGATTGAATTAAATTTTTGAGAGCATAAAAGTGTTTCAAGGGTTATTAACATCTGTAGAGACGTTAAATAAAAGTAATGGCTTTCGATTTTGTTACGAATTTCATGATAAATTCTAATTTATATCGATTAAATAAAGCCATGTAAGTTTTAGGTACATTTGTTCATGTTTTTCAGTTAACAAACCGGGTTTGGTTTTCTTAACACTTATAGTTTCTAATTAGCGGTTTATTTACTTTAACAACTTTCCATTTACGCTACAATACAAACCCACATTAAAATATTTCGTCATTTCCTTAAATTAATAATTGACATTTACTTCGAGATGAAACTGCTTCTTCTTACCCTTTGCGTGATCGCCGTGACCCGTGCCGACGTGCGCTGGGACCCCAGCGGCCTGTACCGGATCCTGGTCACCGAGCCCGTTGAAGATGTGAACGAAATTAAAGTTGAGACCAGACCTATGTTGAGAAGCTACCCTTACTTGCCTTACCGTGTAATTCTACCGAGATATTCTATGTATTCTCCCTTTGTTCTTCGTAGTTATGTACCTTTCCATTATGACTACAAGGTTATAGAATGATTTAACACTGAAGATGGTGTTGAATAAAGATTTTTGAGATGATTTATTTCTTTTATTTTTTATTTGGAATATAACATAATAAACATGCCTCCGTCATGACGATAGTTATATTTTCTTTCTTTTCGTAAAAGTCCAATGTTGTAAGGGCCTAATTTATCGTTACATAGTATATAACAAAGTCGCTTCCGCTCTTAGATCTTTTAAACTACGCAACGGATTTTAATGCAGTTTTCAACAATAGATAGAGTGATTTAAAGGAAGGTTTATATGAAATGAAATGATTTTTATTTTGTAAGTAAGTTTGTACAAACACTTTTTACACGTCAATCATGTTTTTTTAAAACTAGATGAAGTCGGCGTTTCCTATTTGACTACTCTGAGAAGAAAGGCCGAAACAAACTCAGAGGTCACAGTCTCTTTTAAAGTCCAGACATAATCTTGGTCAGGTTATATGAAGACCATGTAGATCGATGTCTGAAGTGGTCTTTTGAGGAAAGAACCACACAGATTGAGAGGACCTGTCCAGTCAGTGCACGCATATGTATTATAATACATGCATATTATAGTCGAGAAAAGCCGAGAAATTCAAAGATTTGTAATGTGATGTCGTAACAAACATATTTCTGTGAACGCTGGCTAAACCTTACGAGATAGATCTACGGAACTGTATAACTTAAAAATATCGATAAAAAAGTCCGCGAAGGTATATGTTTATCTCCTAAGGATAACCCACAGTAACCATTTTTATCTTTTACATATTACAAAAAAAATATGGGTTAATTACTAAGTTATTTTAAACAATACAGTATTATTCCGTAGCCAAATAAATACATTAAATACGTTGTGCATTTCATGGAGATCCAAATTTCTCTTTACAGCATATCATTAAAATTAATATCTTAGAAGATATCAGAGACTAGCAGAGCCCCGCGGTTTCACCCGCATAAGTGTCGTTCCCGTGGGAATATCGAGATAAAACTATCCTATGTCCTTCACCGGAATGCAATCTATCTCTCTGCCTCATCTCAAAATTTTATCGAAATCCGTTCAGTGGTTTAGGCGTGAAAAGGTAACATACATACAGAAAGACAGTCAGAGTTACTTTCGAATTTATAATCATTATTATAGTATGGATTTAATAAAAAGCAGAGCGGCTGGCGGGGCGGTAGGAACTTTGCCGGGTCAGTTAGTTTATTTATATAATTATACTTTATTGGGCACTAGAAAATAAAAAATAATAATACTTATAGCACTTCAAAACATACAATGGGCAGCCTTATCGCTAATGTCATTGATGAAGCATAAATTCAGACTCTACTTGCAGATAGGCAATGTTTATTGAAGATAAAAAAAAAACTATCATACTACTCTAGAAGCAGAAGTTAGTATTTTAGTGATGGATTTTGTGTTGTTCCCGTAGATAGTTCTACCGCTACTCGAACATTCTGCCTGAAATCAAAGAGTAATGAGCTCCACTTAGTTGCCATTCCTCTCAGTTAGACGCTGAGAGGGATTCTCTAATCACACAGACAAATGTGTTTCTAAATGCTGGCTACTAAACTAGGCTAGCGGGTTGCCGATAATGGACGTTAAGAATGTGCTACTTTTTTTGGCAAGTTATGATATATTTCATTATATACATAGGTAGTCACAATTACAAAGCTTAAAATGAGGTTTGTACCAAAATAAATAGGTATCTATACGCTTGTATATAGAGTATTTGTAGGCCGACCGCTTAACTGAGGCGTTGCCTGAGGTAGCTGCGCTGTCCGGGAGGGGTTAATATCCATACACGTCATTTAAACTCTCAACTCCTAATAAAAAGAGCTTAAGACACAACGTACTCACAATAAAAGTTAAAATTAGTATGTGCACTAATTTTAACTTTTATTGGAAGTACGTGGTGCCTCTAATTACTTTCCCAGCACAGAATACCACATGCTCGCACGATCTTTTCCGCAATATTTACTGAGTCTCAAGTTCTCATTACAGCTCGCTTCGGTGCTAGGTAAGGGGTTATAGGATTTCTGCTTATTTATAACGCTGCATGAAGCATGGAGTCCTGTGTTTATGCTAGGATGAAGGCTTATTTTAGTAGAGAATACTGCTGGATTTTTCATGGAAAATGTAGTAGAATGGACTGCAAGGTACTGAATAATAACCTCCACCCCATGTAATCTAAGAGATAGTGTTTTGAGAGTGGGTCGGAAGATGCAGCTGCTAGTTAGTTATATTTGTTGCGTGTAATATTGTGTTAAAATCATACAACGTTATATTTACTACGTTAATTTCAAGCGAAAGTCTTTACATCACCGCGGTTATACTATTATTGTTTTTTCTAGACAAAAACCGTATCACACTACCGCCTGACATTAAGGACTGCCAAACTGTTGCAGTTTTGAACGTATAACGTAGTTGTGTACGTATTTGTTATTTTAATTGCATTATAATTATTAACATTATAGTGATATTTATTTTAGAAGTATGTATGTTTATTTATATGTAGATATGTAAATATATTCTCATAATATTTGTTTAGTTCTATTATGTGAATTGTTTGATTTTAGTTTTTTTTTAGGATTCCGTACCTCAAAAGGAAAAACGGAACCTTTATAAGATCACTTCGTTGTCCGTCTGTCTGTCTGTCAGTCAAGACCCTTTTTCGCAGGAACGCGTGGAGTTATCAAGTTGAAATTAATATCAAATACCTCAAGGCTCCAAAGCATTGAAGCAGTGGAAAAATTAAACTTCTAAGTCAACGCAATCAAAAGATACGGGCGTTTATGTTCCGAAATCAAAACCTATAGGTACGGTACTTCCCGTTGACCTACAATCATGAAATTTGACAAGAAGCAATGTCATGTAGCACAAGTAACGGAAACATCCGAAAACCGTAAATTTGTAGTTACATTACAAAAAAAATAATTTTAAAACTATTTACCTTAGTCAAAATATGAGGCTTGGCCGTTTCGTTACTACAAGAACTATTGTAAAACAGAAAAGTAATAAACAGTGAATACATTTTTCACCTTACGTCCATGTGCTGGCAGCGAAACGAGTGCGAGCCATATGTGGTCTCGTCTTGGCAACATTTTACATAAAAATGTTTTTGGTGGGATTTCACTACTTTTTGAAAGTTGCATATGAAATACAAAAAAAAAAAAATTTTGGGGGGTTCTTTACTAAAAATCCTGAAATATGTATTTTATTATTTATAACAAGGAGTCCCTATATCAATTTTCAGAACTCTAGCATCAACATTTGCGAAAGTCTCGTACAAACTTCCATCCCCTAGTTTAAGGGGTTGGAGGGTAAAAGTTCCAAGTTTTAAAATTTTTTTATTATTTGTGTACTATTACGAGCTTACATATAAAATTTCAGCTTTCTAGGACTTCAGGAAGAACCTTAAGAATATTGATGATCATCCGTGAGTCAGTGAGTCAGTGACGAAATCGGGGTATTTTATATATCAATAAAATCTAAAGTATAAGAGCTACGCAATTGAAACTTTATAGGTTTACTAAGTCAACCACTGACATTATATCCCGAAAATTTTGTTTATCTGGTATAATCCAAACCCAAGTTAAGAAGGATCAAAAATACGACGAAGTGCTTCGAGAAAATGTAGGTAGTGCTCTTGCGCTTCGCTTGGCTCGTCTTGGCGGGGGCACTCCCGTGCCCCCAGATGTGTGTACAAATAAATAAATATAGAATAGAAAAAAATTGCAAGCTCATTCTTAATTCGGTTGACTGTTCGAATGTCACTAGAGTTATTTGACTGTCAGCCTGTTCGACATTATGGTTGACTTTTGCAGACAACCTTTACAGTAGTATGATTAACATATTATGTATGTAGTTGCTAGGACTCTACTGCTTCTAATATAGACAAGACAAGTTCTCAATTATTATAGTAAGTAACATGGTCTAAATCAACATGATAATAGCCAAAAATATCTCATCACTTATAGTAGTAGTAAATTGGTAAAATAATTAAGTAAATGATTTAATTTTTATTTAATAGGTTTTTAATCGACCACGTAAGATATAAAGTGACTGCTTAGACAAAAAAAAATTATTTTGTGCTCTGTCGTAAGTTGAAGGAGATCGTTTATCATCGTCAATTATTATAGTTTTAAAGGTAAGGCCTAGGTATAGATTTATGTAAACGATTTGGAACCGACGTTTATACGAAATCATATCAAAATCAACATGGCGATGCTGCCAGCATTTTGGGCACGTTTTTCGTTTATAACAATGCAGAATAGTATTTTCGTATTTGTACACTGTATTCTGTATGTTTATCTTGTAGGGATATAGTATGTAATAATATAACATTGAAAATTACAAGTTACGTTGAAATTTTAATTTTAATTGATTTCCCCAAATCAATGAAAGCACTTTAGTTTGAATCTGTTGAATTAATCTATTTATTTTTATTTATTTATAGATGAAACTCCTATTCCTACTAGTACTGATAATTATCTACGTGCAAGCCGAAGCCAGGGTAATGGAATGGAAGGCCGACTATGGCAAATATCCGGTAGTTAGCGAAACGGTTTCGATTGAGCACGAGTATCCGGTACCAGTACGCCATGTCATAGTGAAGTCGTATGACCCGGAGTATTTCTACAAACTATACGGATACTATCCCTGAATAATGATTGGTTAGAATAAAGTGAATTAATGTTATTTTGTGTTTTGTTTTAATTAGAACAATGTTCTAGGGCGAATTTCACCAATAAAACTGGATGCGATCAGCACATTTAAACTGTGTTCAAGAACTATCAGTGTGATTATTGATGTAAAACATTGACACAGACTGGAACGCGGTTTGGATGTGCTGATCGCGTTCATTTTTTATTGATGAAATATTATTTTTTTTACATTTTTTTTGATGCATGAAGAAACCTCCTCGTGTAGCGCAGTTTGTTCTGCCAGTTACTCAATTGAACCGAGCGCTCGGCGCATCCTGGACAGTCACACCCAACACCTGACTGGCCAATTCTTCCCTTGCGGTGGTAGGGCTAACGCCCGCCTGGTTTGCGACTACCCTCCCACCGGAGTCCGGCGTCAAGCAGCCCGCTGTGTTTCGTCGATGTGTGGGAGTTCCAGTGCCTTAGGCATATTCTGGACACGCTCGTTCCATCATAGACCTCATCCATCGCCTTCCATCAGGCGTGATCGAGGTCAAGAGTGGGCTCTTAAGCAAGAAAAGAAAAAAAAAATACGACCTAAGTTATCAACCAAACGTCGCGTCACTTAATACACTGGTGTCAAAGGAGTTTTCATGAATCACTTAAAAGTTGCGTAATTTTTTGTCTTAGTTTTTTGTTTCCGGGATTGAAATTAATTTACTGTTAAAATTAATTTCAATCCCGGAAACAAAAAATACATTTAGTACAGATGTCAGCACATCAAGCTACCCGAAACTGTCAAATTTTCCCAATCAACTTTGAACCTTATGTTTTAGCGATAAAGTTGAAAATCTATTAAAGAAATTTGACAGATTGTAGTAGCTTGATGTGCTGGCATCTGTTCCTACACATTTATATCTTTAAAAGATTTGTAGGTGAATTTATGTCAAGCAGTTTCTCAAGCCACCCAATTTTAGCACAAACTGTTATTTAGTGCACATAGTTTAGTATTCCATATTATTTTTATACCTCCCGAGAGATAGTTCACAGCGCCCATTCTTCAAGCCAACGGTGTAGAAACAACATGCATCTCGACTCACATACTTGTACAAAACTTTCACCAACACATATAAATTCTAGCACAACTGAAATTGCTAGTCTGAAAACTTTCAGTTCTATGCGACTGCGACTGTTCGTTTAGAATACATTAGAATTCTTTGAAGATATGTAATTTTATCCTTTAAAAGTTTGTCATGCAGAATGCCGGGTGGCGGCTGAAATTCAGTTAGGTTTTTCGTTTGTTCTGAGTTAGAGAGGACAAATTTTAAAATAAATGGGTTTGTTTTTGAACTGCGTGGTTTGATTTTCTATGATTTTGTGCGTTGGCTCTACCACAAATCTTGTGTAGTCTATTTTTACCTAACCTATATGTTTTTCTTTCGTTAGGTACACTGTTCATCCATCTTATCTTAGGGACATAAAAAAATAATACATCAGTGAATATTTTAATACATTAAAGTTTCAATATAATATTAGAACGCAATAAGTTATTTAATTATTTTTTTTGCAACTGTGAAATATTCAGCGATCAAAGGATTGAATACCTATGTCATCGAAATCAGATGATACCTAGAGTTAAGGCAACAGTTATTTTACATAGTTCTAAACTATAATTATAATAGGTACTTAGGTGCCCGCTATCTGGATGTAAACAAACTTATAACAAACAACAGAACACCGACACTAATTAACTCCTCCCAACTACATGATTCGGTAATACAAAAGAGAAGGGAGTGTAGGGACAAACTTGGAATTTGTACCCTAAACTAGAATTCTGACAATGGGATAATGCCAAAGGATACCGCTATGAGACGTCATATTCAATATACATATGTCAGAGTCATTATTACCTTTTAACATTGTGATGTGATTACGAGGAATAGTGGCACTTTTGCCGCATCTACGTTTGATGAATCTACCTAGGCACTCGTGGTACCTTATCACCAGTTCTTAGTTACAATTAATAGGTAAATAATACATGGATTATAGAAATTTATTTCTGTTAAGCGTATAACTTTGATCCTCAGGTTCAACTATGGTATGTAAAATTAAATTAGATGTAGTTACAACAGCTCTTTGTGAAAGGGTTCGTCCGAGGAATACTAATAGTAACACAGGCCTAACCCAACCTAAAACTTTTCACCCTTGTTTTCAAGGTCTAAAGTGTTTTGGCAACCTTATCTATTGATCTTGAAGGTATCCAAAGGTGACTGTGACCACATCCCATGAGGTTAGAGGTTCCCCTATTTGCAAACCAAAACGCGTTAAAGGGTCAGTAATTTTGTGGTTCTAACATCCTGGAACAGAAGATTTATCCTACTTCCCAAACATTAAATCCCAGCACTTGTCCCACAAACTGTGAGCATTTCACGACACACGGAACCATTATAGATTTTCGATTTAGCACTCAAATTAAAGAAACAGGTGTGGGAATTGAATCGTCGGAAACTCAACGAGTTTCGAGAAACTTTTCAGTTTTGCAATCTCGAGTTTGTAAGATTTCGACTTGTTGGTAACGAGAGTTTGTCGCCAGATTTTTGTTGCACACAAAATTAGAAGTAAGTGTATTAGATGGTCCAATCAGAGATAGTTTTTGAACTTTTCGTTTGTGAAGCAGGGTTTACTTTACTTAGTTCATCGTTTGCAAGAGTTCGTTCTGGGATGGCAGCAAATAAAGATGTACGAAAAATAAATTTTCAACACACTTGTTCGTAAAGTGGCTCTTAATGAACTGCTTTTAGGTCCATAATACCGCACACAAATAACTATTTACTAGTAAGAGATAAACGCTGTTTTTAAATTGTCCGTGATCCCTCCCGGAACTAAACGGAAAAGACCCTGACTGGTGTTCTATTATTGCGGATTCTCAATGAACTAATGTATATTTGTCTATGCCAATAGTACTTTCTAATTCCATAATAACTAAACTACAATTTGCTATACGACAACACTACGATCAGTATAAACATTATTTTGTGTTTATTATATTTCTTCTATAGGCTGTTTAGCGGTTTTGCCAGTGCCTTTATTTACACCTGCGCGCGCTACCGCGACGTGCGGAAAATCAAAACCAGCGCACCATTTTCCATAAAAGTTAATAACAATACAAGTCTGTTTTTTTCTCGCAAGTGTGTCGAAAAACGTCGTATGAAACGCGTGTGCATTGATCATTACACACTCGGCTTTCTTATCGGAATTATACCGACTCGGGTGCAATGATCAACATAGCACAGATGTGTCATAATATACTATAGGATAAGAGTAGGATGATGATGATGATTTCTATTTCAATATAATAAATTCAAAGAATTGTTGAGTGATTTTGTAAAAGTTTAATTTTTATTAAGCTTGGTCATTTATGTCTGTTTTTCATAGAATAAATTTATTTTAGGTTGTTTTCATTTAAAGTCCATAAAACATAACTTGACACTTAAAACTAGTTCATTTTCATTCCCAAAATTAAATTCGAATAATTAATAGAACTTTAGCTTACAAATATTTATATTAATTTTAATATCCCTATTAAATATTATGATAGCATTCGCATCAGCAGCATCTGTCTCTTGGGCGTAGGCTGAATATTAATTCATTATTCCACCGGTCGGACATTACTTAGTCATTACAAAGACGAATATTAGGCGGATATTAAAGGGATATTCGAAGTATGCCCATGTAAGTATGCCCACTCTCATAAAGATCTGAAACGCTACACTCAAAGTCGTGGACGAATATGTTTACCTAGGACAAACTGTCCAGTTAGGCAATCGTCGAATTCAACTCGGCTGGGCAGCGTTTGGGAAGCTACGCAATATCTTCTCGTCCCACATACCGCGGTATCTCAAGACAAAAATCTTTGAGCAGTGCGTGATGCCAGTGATGACGTATGGCGCTGAAACGTGGTCGCTCACAATGGGCCTTATTAAAAGGCTGAAAGTCACCCAAAGAGCAATGAAGAGGGCTATGCTTGGAGTTTCCCTGCGTGATCGAATCAGATATTAAGAGATCTGCAGGAGAACCAAGGTAACCGTCATAGCCAGAAGAATTGCCAAACTTAAGTAAGAGTAGGGCTCATTGTTCGCAGAACAAATGGCCGATGGGGCCGAAATGTTCTGGAGTGGCGCCCGCGTACCGGAAGACGTAGCATTGGAAGGCCTGGAACAAGGTGGACCGACGACCTTGTGAAGGCCGCAGGAACCCGTTGAATGCAAGAAGCACAGAACCGGTCGAAGTGGAGGTTTTTGGGGGAGGCCTATGTCCAGCAGTGGATGTCTTTCAACTGAAGAAGCTTTCATAGCATCAACGATTGTGTTCTTAATGTTCGTAATTATGTATAGGTATATATACTAACTGTTCCACGAGGCTAGCTCTCACATCCTACATCCATTCCTTCTCAAGATACCTAGTTAGTTATCTGCTGAAGATCATAATCGGTTTTGTACCTTCGTCGTTAAAATGTATCAGGTGTTCAATATACATAGAGAAAGATTAATTTGAACCTTTTTTTTTTTTTTTTTTTTTTGCTGATGGGAAATCATCAAATGACCCCTCCCGCTCTGGGTGGAGCGGAAGGGAGTGTCAGACTCTTACTGACTAAAACCCACCCGTGTTCCTTCCTTAGCCCTTTATGTTCCGGGCCAGCGGTAACCCTTTCGGACAATCCCGCTGACCCGGCAGGCTTCGGCCCTATGGGGCCCCTCCTCGATGCTGACATCTCTTTGAGGCGCGCGTGGAACACGTACGCGCCGTCCGGCACGGGCCTGGTCCTGATCGGACGGTGAGCTACCCATTACTCTCCGCCCGCAGGTCCGCGCCTACGGTGGCCGGGAGTCATCGCGCGGCTCCCGACGCCCGGAGCGTCTCCCGCGGCGGCTGGGACGGGAGGCTCTCTCCCTGAGCCGTCCCGCCACCTCCTTCGCTAGCATGACTGCTTCGCAGAAGGAGGTGACTGCCTCCCACTCCCTCTCGCCCCGGACCATGGCTTGCACCAGGGCCGGGCGCGAGAGGTCGCCGCCGCTGCCGATCGCCTCTACGAGGACACGGCGGTGCTCCGCCTAAGCGGGGCAGACCTCCACCGTGTGCTCCACCGTGTCCTCTGGGCGATCCTGGCAATGGTGACACCCGGGCGTTTCCTCCCGCCTGATGATGTGCAGGAACCTCCCGAAACTTCCGTGTCCGGTGAGGACCTGCGTCAGGCGGTAGGTGAGGGCGCCGTGGCGCCTCCCTAGCCACTCCTCAAAGAGGGGTCTTATCGCCGCTATCGCGGCGTGCCCTGCGCTGGGTTGCGACAGTCGTTCCTTCCATGTCGCTTAATTTGAACCTAAAATATTAACACCAATAATAATAACCTATTTTATTATTAAAAAATATGCATGAAGAAGAGATATATAAGTTTTAGAGAAAGCAAAGTTCAAGTAACTTCCGAAGCACTAACTGTATTCGTTTTGTTATTTTCGTGTCTGTTGCTGGAAATTTTTAAAATTGACTTTACTGCAACCAACTTTACAGGCTTTTTACTTGAGCGACTTATTCATAATAAGTATTTTATTGAACTCTATAGTTACTTTTATAAATGATACCAATGGAGCCGCATCTACAGAAGGATCTGCACCTAACTCTATTCAGTTTACCTTAAGCTGAGCTAAAAACTTCCTGATTTTTTATTTAAAAACAATTCTTTTGACCCACCTACAAAGAAACACACCGTAAACCAACACATTTGTTTAATCCCGAACTACACAAGCAAAGTCAGTTGGGAAGGTAGTTAAATACAAACAGAATTAGGGGTTGAACTGAAGTGTCCCCTTTCCCATGTCTGATAAACAACGGACCGTACTTACCAACTCCACTGAGCACACTGTCCGTAATTCGGCGTATATCTTAATTGATTGTACTTTACAAGATACTTGAAGGAAGGTATTGGTTCTTTGTCTTTGTAAAATTGATAACGATATTTTTCAGGTTTATTCTTTTGTTTTTATTTTGGTTAACTCTCATGAAATTCTTGTTACTAAGCCTTTGCTATCAGAAATTTTATGTTTATTTTACAAAATGAGAGGCTGAATTGGTAAGTGGCGCCGATTCTGGTGTTCACAAACTAAGTAAATTTAATTTAAGTTCATGCATCTTTTTCTTTCTGTTTCATTAAGAAAAGGACAGAAGATAAATATTAGTTTAGGCCAGTCAAATAAAGATACTTCATAGACAACTTTAGACGAGATTAAAAAATTGGCTACTAAAAATACGTCAATTTACGCCAGGCGCTGACTAATTTGACAGGACTAAACTAATATTTATCTTCTGTCCTTGTCTTAATGGAATAGAAAGAAAAAGATGCCTGAACTTAAATTTAGTTTAGTTTGTGAACAACAGAATCGGCGCCAGTATCGTGGTTGGATTTTCACATTCACTGTCCAGAGATTTATAACTTTTGGAAAACCTGTTGTGTCCTCGTTGTGTCGTCGGTCGCAAGCAATATGGCTGAGCATGAGTTCCTAGGTTCGATTTCTTGTCCGACCTGGGAACCGTATTGTGGTGTTTTTATTAGAAATTTCTCAATGCGCTCGCCCCCGATTACATGGGACTTAAAAACATAACTGGCGAAATGTGGGTGTACTAAAATAACACCTCTGCCTAACCCGGGGATTACAGGCGTGATGATATGTTATGAAAATGTGTTTTTATGAATGTACTAAAAGCACCCCGCGGTTTCAACCGCATAAGTGTCGATACCGTGAGAATATCGGTATAAAACTATCTTAAGTCCTTTCCCGGGACTCAAACTATCTCTATACCAAATTTTCGGCAAGTTTGTGTGAAGAGGTAACAGACAGACAGACTTTCGCATTTACAATATTAGTATGGATATAAATTATAGATACTTATTGCTTTTTGCATTCACTTACAAAAGGAAAACATTACTCCATATAACATGCCAAATTTTTCATCTCAAGGACAGGAATACTCAATAAGCCCAAAAATTTCTCCGCAAAACATTTTATACCAGATACAATCTCTTTGATAGTCCTGTCAACTCTTCAGAAGGACACGTGTCACATGTATCCGGGCAGACGTCATATTGGGATCGCTTTTCCTTTACTTACTGTTAAGCTACAAATAAGTCTTCTTTGATATTATCGTATATTTTTGGAACATTGTGCTTCACACATACGCAAGTATTGTGTGAAGTCTTTGAGTGGAGATCGATTAGTGGTGTTGAATTAAATCTCGTTCATTACAAAACAGCTTGTTAAGAAAGGCCTCCTGCTTAACATTCGTCAGGGCAATATTAAATGATACACTTCTGAGTTCTGCCTTCCAATATGGGTGAAGCAACAAAATTGCACGTAACGTGAAGAGAGTCATCAAGAGCGAGTTATGCATTGTCGGCCACACCATTATTTTCTGCACCTTTCTATCCAAGTGAATCAATTTGGTTGAATCGTGCAATGCTGCTGCCAATATTTATATCGAAGGCTTATCTATATCCATACAACGCAGCGGCTCAAAAGACTGACAATCAGTTTTACCAAGGGGTGAAATACTGGTATTCAACTGCATCCGGTTAGGAAGCCGACCACAACATATAGTTGGAAAAAGGGTAGGTAGATGTTGATGACCACGCTCAATTAATGATGGTAAGGTATTTGTATAAAAAAAATTCTATATTTTTTTTTAGCTTATTGAAGTACCTAAGTGTTGTGTAATCTTCAAACTAGCAAAATAAAAAAGAAAATTGACACGTTCGCATGAAACTATAAGCTAAAATTAAATATTATTAAAACAGTTGTGGAACAGGTAATTTGGCCTAAATGAAAAGAGATTACGAGTAAACTTAAGGTAACGCTGCAAACCACATGAAACTTATCTTCTGAACACATGCATATAACTAACATCTGCCAGTCCTTAGGATTAAGGCAAGCCACCAAAATTGTATCCTAATTCCTGAAGCAAACGGCCATTCATATGTTTATGTAAATAAGCCGGCGGGTTCGGGCTTGAGGTCGCGTTAAGCGCTCTTCAGGGCTAAGCAGGGCTGAGACCTCTTATACGAACCTACAGGGATATGCTAGTGATGTAGCAAGTTATAGTTGGTGGAGTTTAGAAGTAAGGTGTTTATGATTTCGTCTATACGTCGACTAAGTAAGCTAGCAGGGTTATCTGTCGTAACAGTGTTGTCGTATCGAACAACATTAAAATAGGTTTGAATAATTTGTTAAAGTTGCTTTAGTTTTGTGGATTACAGCGGAACTCCATTACCTATCTATCACCAGTATTGGCATACTGGAGGTAGAAAAACCTATCCATCTCTGGTTTTAACGTCTCAATAATCTGTAGGTATCAGTAGCGATCTGTATGATTATATTATACTGGCAGTTATGAATATACTAGCTACCATCAGTAGCGATTTTTCTTTAACTGAAAATAGGTTGTTAGGTTCGGCCGTTAGTGTGTCTGGTATAAAACTCTTGATTTATAGAGAGAAAAAGAAGTTGTAATTTCATGTTAATCATATTTTTCACAATCAGTCCCACCCAAAAGTTTGGTTGTATAAAATAAACATCCAAGGTTATAGCTGACATCCCTAAAGGTCATCCGAATGTTGAGAGACAAAACAGCAGGCGAATGTGTTTGCTTAGGCCGTGTACACACGGTATAATTTTTGTGGCGATACGATGTGCTTGGCAAGGGTACTTGAGGGCAATTTAGCGAAATTAGTTAGGTTGTTATAATATATACTTTCTACTTGTAATGGACGGGGGATGTGTATAATGGATGTTGATTTAGTATATTTGGCTTTATCATGTAAGTAGTTAGTTATTACTATTAGTATCCCTTGAAGAAAAACAGCAGCGATACCAGCAATATGTTGAAAATATCTCAACGTCAGATGATAAACTAGAAAATATATATTTTTAGTTTTTCATGAATGTCACCAACTAATGCAATTATACAGTACATCGTGTCATGCATTTTCATGCATTTTATTTTTAAATTACGTTATTGCTCCGAAATGAAGTTTATAATTCCTTTGACCATTCCCCTATTTATTATATTTATTTAAAATTCGTGGACAATAGGTAGTGGTACATAGGCGGACTTAATTCAACTTAATTCAAAATATGATTGACGTATAAAAAGTATTTGTGCAAATCTACCTACAAAAATAAAATCATTTAAGTATCAATGCATTCTCTACTAGTCAACTGAGTGCAACATTGTGTTAGATGTTCTTACAAAAGATGGTACGATAATTGTTTACGAAATTAATACACGCAGGCACACCATACTCACACATTCTTCCACATTATTGCCCACTTACCTATTTCAATCATTTAATTAACCTAAGTAACAAAACGAAACTTCGCAGTCCAATCTGGGAAGCTTCTAACAAGAACATGGAACTAGCATATCAAGTGAATCCTCCAGTAAAACAAATGGCTCAGCCTGAACTATGATAAACTTTGCTAATAACTGTAGGTCAATCTACGCTCCCGGCGTCAGTGATGGACGAACAGCGATTTGTTATCTTGTTTGTTGTATATCCGTTTTCTTGGGATACTGCCAAGGTCCGTTTTGAGAAAGCAAAAGCACTCATTGTCAAACGGTCAAGACTCGTGCATCTATCAAATCGATAGGGCAATATTCACTATTGAACATAGCCTTGTTTGACGTAAACACCACTGCAATGGCTATGAGATGATGTCATTGTCATCTCGCTGTACAGACGCCAGCACATCAAGCCACTACAATCTGTCAAATTTCTTTAATAGATTTTCAACTTTATCGCTAAAGCACAAGGGTCAAGGTTGATTGGGAAAATTTGACAGTTTCGGGTAGCTTGATGTGCTGAGGCGTCTTTACAGTCACGAGCACTAATATGTCAACACTTGGCAATTTTCAATTGCGATTTTTTCGTGAAATAACGAATGCAAAGTTGAAATACGACACTTTACACAAACCTATGGGTTCGGAAATCCTACGTTGTTTGTAATAACATAAAATTTCATTTAAAACTAAAGGTGAAAATCGTCTTTAAATAAAGCCAAGTGTATACATACTTATGCTCGTGACTGTACAGCGTATTAATTATGGTTATCTCATAAATTGCTAAAGCGGCTAGTATCCCTCTTTTTGTCAAATCATAAATCCCTTGGTAGCTTTTCATGCCCTAAAAAATAATTGTTTTTTTTCTCTCTTAATTTATTAATCGAGAAAAAAATACGTGGTCGAGGTAGACCACGGCGAGGGTGGTGCGATGATGTGGTAACATGGTCAGAGATCGCACAAGAGATCAGGTTTGGAAAAAAAAGGGGAGGCCTTTGCCCAGCAGTGGAAAACAATGTAGGCAATAAATCACAAAAAAAAATCCTTTGTAAGCTTCAGTCTACACCAGCCTTATTAATATCTACTGTTGAAGCAGCGCAATCGCAAAGCGTAATGTATAATTCCGAGCGCTACCAAAACTTACACGTTCTTTTAAACATAATTATGTACTTAAATACAAATATTAATTACCCACCGCTTCTCCCTTGCACCGTCGCGCCACAGTCTTTGAGCTATAGCGTCCACAAATCAGCGGCACATCTCGAGGGCAGGCAGAAGTTCAGCCATTACTCAGGGCATCACAGGAGCATCAATAACAAACAGCCACCGTACTTTAAACTGTCTGACGGGTTGGTGCACCGAAATATTACTCAGTGTGTAGCTAGCCGGAGATAGAATGTGAAATTAAATCGACTCGTCTACGGGTATTTTTTACGCTGTGGTCGTTAGTTGAAGTGAGTTTAGTTTGCAAGTATTTTTATAGGGTGAATTTTTGTTACTACATGATTTATTTAGAAGTAGTATTTTCTGGATAAAACACCTTTTATAAAAAACTTTTAATACATCATAACACCACCACGCCTGCATTTCCTGAAGGATTAGAGGTGATTGGTCATAAATTTAATGTCACTTTCAGAGTTTTTCTCTATGACATGTAGTTTAGAACCTACAACCTGGATAGAATAAAATTCACTATACCTAACGTATAAATACAATATATCTTTCTAACTTAGATTTCTACCACCAACCACCAATCTCTTATAGAAAAGTGTTAGGGGTAGAAATTTAACTTAGAAAGATGTATTAATGATTATAATTCTCTAAATATGTATCTGTTATTGTCGCGAATCATATTTTGATCAAGATACAACCTGACACTGACCTGCAAATTGCAAAAAACGTAAGAAAATTTGAATTTCGCGGTATCAACTACCCATTCACCTTAAGCAGTTGGTCCCGGCTGTCATACGTGGATCTTTGACAGTCGTTGCGGGTAGTCAGGAGCCCGAAAATCTGACAACCAGTCTTACCCGGGGGTATCGTATTAATTAGCCAGTAACTGGGTTGTGGAGATCAGGTAAGCAGTCGCTCCATGTAAAATACTGGTATTCAGCTGCAGCCGGTTAGACTGAAAGCCGACCCCAACATACTCGTAGTTGGGAAATGGCCAGGCAGATGATGATGATATTTAAAATAATATATAATATTTTTTTTCATTCCCAATGAGCTCCTGTCTTTTTCTTTTCCTTTTTTTATATACTTGTATATACTATACAATAATATGTATGTTTTAGTGTTAAATTGTAAAATAATTAATTATATCATTAATATTCAGAAATAAAATTACTTCTCTTGAAATAATTAACAAGCATGTTTATTTCTATTGTCTACATATAAAAGAGTGAAGTATAAACTCTGATTAACTTGCAGGTTCAAGTTCGGAACTAAACCTGCGGGGTAATTGCGTAACACATTTACAATTGGAATGCCTTTCGTTTTGCAATTCAACAATATTCAATGCATTATTTACGTTGTCGAGCAGACGAATTTTTGAAACATGGATTGCTATGGAATTTCTTACAAAATACTTCGGAATGTAAAAGAGTGTGTTACGAAATTGGGGTGCTGTACATACTCTGCGCAAATTTAAGTAATACGCACCTTTTCCCCTTTCCTATCTTACTACTCTATAATCTGAGTTTGTTTCAGTCTTTCTTCTCAGAATAGTCAAATAGAAAACGCCGACCTCACCTAGTTTTTAAATATAATTAACGTATGAAAGTGTTTGTACAAACCTACTTACAAATATAAAATCATTTATCACTATACTAATAGTCACATTGCTTTCTAAATATGAATCACAGAAATACTAGTAAACTCCTCGTTCACAAACTTCACAGACAAAGTACGAACCGTACGTAAAGTTAATAACGAGCAGTAAGCGGCTCATTGGCAGAATATCTACAGAAACACTCTTATCCTGGTTAGAGCGCTCTTCGTTAGCAGTAACCAGCTTAATAGTGACAAAGGGGCGAATGCTATATGGTGAAATATCAGACGAGAGTGTTGTTCTCTGGCTTACCTACAGTTACTCGAACTGCAACAGTTATGTAGATAGAAAATACTGTTCTCTCAGAAATTGAGGTAGGTATTTAATAAAAAAAAAAACAAATAAATAATTTCTGAGAATAGGTAACAAAGAACATTGTGTGAGGTTTGAAGTGAAAGCTTTGAAGCACGCGTTTAGAAATATGTTTATCATAGCTACTTACTTACTTTTTGTTAATTTACCGTTTTTAAGGAAAACTCATAAATACTAACTGGGTCCTGCTCCAGGCCTACTTATCTAAGTCTTGCATATGGCCGGATATTTTTATCATAACTCGGTATCTGACCTCCTGTCTTGAAAGCGGATCATACAAATCGGCCGGGAAATCTTTAGGGGGAAGAATAATTGAATATTACGATAGACGCTTCTTCCCTACAGTTTTTTTTATTTCAGTATTGTTTACGGCTTCACGTAGACTTTAACAATCGGGGTGCATTTATAAGGAGATCTTGGACGAGAAGGAGGAGGAGTATGTAGATCGTATTGGATTTATTGACGTTGTTTTTGCGTACTCGTATTTTTGGAAGCAAAATTATTTGTTTTTTTTTGGTTTGTTTCTGTTTATCTTTCCTTATTTTTGTTTCCCTTGGGGAAGAAAATCTACCTTAGTAGGTATTTTTAAATAATTTAAGGTCTGTTTTAAAATCCATGTTTACATTCACTCCAGCACTCCATTCCACTGTAAGGCTACTTACCTGGGATTTTGTGGTAAAATAAATATTTAGATAATAAGATAGAAATTTTGGAACAGGTGAATCAGAAACGAAAATTAAACGATGATAGTTGCAATAGTTTAAAATCCTCTATTACTAGTGGGTGGGGGGATCATCATCTGTCGAGCCTTTTCCTAACTATGTTGAGGTCGGCTTCCAGTCATTGTTCTAGATTAAAAGGCACCACATTTTTCAATCGCTATGTTTTCGCAGGGTGTCAAATGAGAAGCGTTTCGGTATTTCTGTGAAGAGCAGCCATCACGACCACATCCCGCCATAAAAGCCTTCAGTCTGACGCGAGAATGGCCGACAATGACGTGACCTCCATCAGACCGACTGACGCGGCCAGCGAAACAATTTGTCGAATGCCATAGGCTTAGATGGAATGCCGCCGGAATTTACGCATTTCGGCCACGAAACATGCTGGCTAAAGTTATGAAGATAAAACTGCGTTTATACAACATATTTTGTATGACATTTGCTATTACGAGTAGAAAGCAGGTGACTTTATAGTATATATGCATAGAAAAGGCCGCCCAGTTTGTTTAAATTTTCATTTTTTATTAATTTATTTCTGGATTCCAAGACAACTAAATAATTTCCCTGCGATAAGAAAAGCTACAAAATTTTGGTTTGTCGGTGTTGACGGTCTTCGGAAATAGTATTATTATTGTAGGCATAACCTATACAACCAAATTGCGCAGTGTGTAGGTGGAAACTTGTGGTTTGCAAAATATAAAATCCCTGATGAGTAGGTAAAGCTTTGCTTCTTTTTCTACTTTTCATAACACTGTCAGTTTATCTCGCATACGAACGTTCCACGATTCCTTTTCAGTTCATTGGCCAAGTCATAGATAAAAAAATATTGATTGCTCGTTAACTAAAGACCTGGATTAATTACGTAAACAAAATTGGACCAAAGTGTTTCCATGTAACGTAACCGAATGCAGCGGTCCATAAATATTAAATGCTGTAATATTTTGTAGTCACCTGTTTGAATTTCTAATGACTCATTTGCGGCAACGTGCATTGTTTGAATATTTTAAATATTGGTACTGTTTAACATTTTGTAATTTAGTGCGGCGGGAAAGAAATACAAGAATTTTAACAACATTGGATTCTCAACTCTCGGTTGTGAGCCGAGCGTTGAGAATTAAGTGCGTTGCCGTGGGAAAAACGCGCCCGTGCGAACCTGGGAATAAATTATCCTATTGTAGCTTCACTTGAAGGTAACTAGAACATTCATTGTTGCTTACTTTTTTAGACAGTGAAATATTCTAGTTGCGCCTATGACAATGTCTATCTATGATTAGATGTCAATATCAAAAAACGCATGATTATTGAAGAAAAGACGAATCAGCATCCCCCTTTTTTCATAAACGATCACTATATTTCGGAAATAATAATCTCGACATAATACTTAATTACAACAAACCAGCTTACCTCATAGCCTCATAATTCGGTGTTTGCTCGCACCTCGCCCGGTGGCACGGTCGGTCAGTGATAATCCGGCACGTCTCGCGGGATGTGGGTGAGATCATTTGTAATGCGTTGAAACAAACCTTCTTGTTGTGTTGTTATTGCGACGTGTCGGTTTGCTGGTGCTTTGTTTCCAACTGGAGAATTTGGTGGTGAATGTTTTTGGCTGTCGTCGGGATGGACGAGCATCTGGTTTATGGAGAATATGTATTTAAATCTTCCTGAGTTCGGCGTCTTTATTGATTGTTATGCCGTTTCTATGTCTTCTTAATCTAAATATCTGTTGAGTATTGGTTTCTCCTTTTCATCTAATCTGTACCTGCTCCTACGACAATGTGCAATGAAACTAATAGTTTATGCTCAAAAACACAACACGTATACATATTTGAAATAAACGGTAGGTACGTAGCGATTTTATTATGTTTGATCGCTTACTCGTACTGAAGCGAACGCCAACAAGCTAACAAAATTCTTTGTATCAACAATACTTTCCGTCAAATCGTAGACACTTTTTGTTCTTTCAACTCCAAAAACTCTTACATCAACAAAATACGATATGGCCCTGCTAATTTGTACAGTTTTAGCCAATTTGTGCTCAGAGATTTGGCTTGTTATAAAAAGTATTTATTAATGGCGCCACTGAGCTCTTTCCTCAAATACTTTTGTTAAAATCTCTAAGAAATTGAGTTAAAGAGATGTACGCGTGCCCGTGAATATTTTAACTGGAGGACTTTGTTTAGAGACAAGCTGTTTCTTCTGTTTTATTTTTATTGTTTAGAGAATGATGAGAAGGAGTGAGGCTATTGTTGAGCGTTGAGGAGTTTAGGTGTCGTAAACTAAAGTAACTATGTGTTTCAAAAGTAATAAGTACTGCCGGTCGATTCTGTAAAAATCTCACCGTGAAAACTTAGGTGAAGTGAGTTGGTTTTTGCTAGGAATTGACACTATTGACAGCTCACTCCACGCTCACTTCACCTGAGTTTTCACGGTGAGATGGTTACAGAATCGCACTGCTGCTAGCAGTGAACATTGTCGAATTATTTCCAACCACATTGATAAAAATACTGTGATAAAATAAAAGGAAACAGTTGTTATTTTATTCTTATCATCAATCCAATCATAGAAGAGAAGAAGATTAAAATAAACAATTATACAAGTCACGACAACTAAAAAACATTAAGAATAATATCGACACTCTTCCACATCATCTGTTACAGTCCCATCACTAAAGCACGAACATAAATCCAACTTTATTTTTTCACCTCGAGGCGAAGAGCTTTGAATTTTTTAATGAACGCCGCCTTAGAAAATCCTCAATTTTATCACGGAGAGTCTTATTAAAACTATTATTAACAGTGAAATTTACTTGCTTAATTTAAATTGCTCGTTTTGCGTTCACGAAATTCCACCTGTATTAAATGCAAGACGGGCTCTCATAGCTGCGAGGCGTTTATTTTCCAGAAAATTCCGGTTGGAACCGGTGAGCGCCGCTCTGTACCGGAACATAAATGCGAGACGTGACAAGTGTGTACGTGACTTTAGTGTTGTAATACATGGTTTTAATAATATCAAGTAATAACTAGATATGGTGAGTCGTAAAAGATGATGGGATGATGTATTAGCTGTTACAGCGGCGGTGCGGTGGTGCCATTGTTTAATGGATCCTTATTTATTAGGTATTTGAATTGTACGATAAGATAATATAATTTAAATCATTTTATATTACTGGGGCTTTAAAATTACAAGCAGTTAATATTTTTAAGCGCGAACAAAGAAATAAATACGAAATACCGCTTCTGTAGGTACCTACTCGTAAGAATATTAAACTTTTGTCGCGTAACACAGGCAGGTCAACTCGTCGCCATTTATATTTTACAACTATGTGCAGTAAAAGACAAATTCCCGAAAGAAAAGTCAGATTCAACTCTTCCACAGACTTGACATTTTATTTCCCCCTTACAACACCTATGGGAAATGATGGGTTATCTATGTCGCGGCCAAACTACATTTCAAAGGGACTTAGCTATAAGGTATGTATGCAGTAGGTACACACACACACACACACACACTACAAACAAACAACACAACACTGCATAGGTCCTTGTTATTTTTTCACAAAGGTTTATACAACGAAGCTTTGAAAGATATAAAACATGAATGTGTCAATATCTAATGCAATAAGGAAAAAATGTGTCGAAAATGATCTAACACGAATTCAATTCGTCACTCATTACGTATAGAAATCACGTTGATTATGCAAATACGTGCACAAAGTCGTCCCATATAGAATCATACATAATCATACTTCACGCCACAATGACCCCGAATTACACTGATTGTGCTCCAAGAGGCGTAACTTGTACAAAGGCAGAAAAATCATGAAGACCCATCTTTCAATTTTGATCAAAAAGTTTTTCCTTTTGTGAATTAATAGGGAATCAATGGAAATGCCTTTGTCAAACAGCAGGATGGCTGAGTTCAATAATCAAAGTGACTCGCTGCTTTGAAAGACTCGGTGTACGGTTGTTACATCGAAAAATTGTGTTATGTTTGACGTACAATTTTTCGCAGGGAACGAAAGTTGGACCATTGTTAATTAATTCTTTGTATGTTTACTACTAGAAGTTTTTTAAAACTTGAGATAATAGAAAACGATGAAATTAGATAATTACTACTAGTTTTCATCTTTAAATAAGGACCACGTCTTTTATTGTTACAAAAGCAACGAATGATAATAATTATTAGTTACGCACCGATATAAATAAAGCAGCTAAACACCAACCAAGTTCTAAAGTAATTTGTTACTACTGACCTGCAACTAATTAGACTGAAATATAGACAGTTTTGGTTGAAGCGGCTGAATTTTATGGTCCAACAGGCATTAATCTGATATACTCAGTAGGTACCCTTGCAATGTTTTACGATAAGGTAATCTACAACATTAGATTAATTAGCGGTTTAAGTATGGAGATAACATACATAAATTAAATGATACATACCGAAAAAGATAATAGGTAGGTAGCGCAGCATTTAATCATGTTCATTATAGATATCCCCTTTATGTTTGCGCATTCTAAGTAGGTTATGGTATGATTTCTACTATTATCGATTTGAAACAGGTAGTCCAAGTGAGTTACGCAGAATTAACACGAAATAAAGAAAGAAGAGGTGGTTTTACATAGGCCCAGAAATCGTAACTCAAAAAAATCTGACTGTATGCACAGAAAAATGACGACCTTTTATGAAAGAAAATTTGCACTTCCTGACAAAGTTTTCACAAACTTCAATGAATACATTCTGAGTTTCGAAATAAAGAACACTATATCAAGCGGAACCATTGTTTAAGGCAGTTCTTTTTTATTATTTCCCCAGAAGAACATTGAAGGCTGTGGAGTTACGAGAATTTTTCAAATAAAGTTGCGTCCACATCGGAGTGGCAAGTTGGATGGAAACTGAATATTTTTCAGTTTTTAAAGCCACAGTTGGACTGGGTTTTAGTTTGTGATAGTTTTTAACTCGTGTTGTTTGACACCACTTGTGTTCGATGCTTTATGGTTGCTTGTTCTCAACTCCAACTTCAACTTTTATAAATTCTGTTGTATTTCCACAGCTAACCATATTGAATCAATCGTTTAGCAAAAACTCGTAGGTGAAATTGCACTTTTAGTGTATGTAGGAAAATTAATAATTTTCCGCCGGAAAACTGGGCTAACTATAAGTTGAGTAAAAAACATGTGGGAGCCACTTGAACGATGTATGGTTATGCAAATATTTGTTCCGTAGGTATCTGAATTTCATATGAACTGATACGGTTTAAGGTTATTACCTCATTTACACAGATTCAGATCTATTCTGTCCCGTTCAGAAACTTTTTACCAAAAACGAACCTTTGAATGTAGGTTTAATTAAATGTTTCCAATATATAACGGTTTGTGATTGGTTGTTTCAGGCGAGGCGGCGCATACGACGACGGTTTGATGGGGCGGTGACGCAGCATGCGCCGCGTGCCGCTTGCCGCACTGCTGCGGCTTATCATCATAGCAGGTGGGTACTAACCAGCAATGTACTGACAGAAATTAATTGTTGGGCAAATTTACACACAATTTGTAGTGTTATCATTTGATACAGCTGTCAATGAATGACAGTTGTGATTTGAATGCCTATAATGGAAAATTTAAGTTGGTAATCAATTTGCTAAACAAATAATTTCCCTGACTTTAACCTTTATGTACAGTCAACAAAAGAGATAAGTATGCAGGATCGTCGTATCTAGTTGCAGTTTACTAAGAAACCGATGGATGCTCTCGAATAAAATTGAATTTAATTAATAGGAAACAAACAGCTCATTTATCAAATGAAATTTCAGACGACAATAATAGTACCATCACATGGGCGTAAGGTGAAAAATGTATTCACTGTTCATTACTTTTCTGTTATACAATACTTCTTGTAGTAACGAAACGGCCAAGCCTCATATTTTGACTAAGGTGTAGAGTTTTTGAAGTTTAGAAGTGTAGAAGTGTAGAAGCTTGGCTCTACATGAGATCTGATAACTTTTTGGCAGTGCGAGCCATATGTGGTCTCGTCTTGGCAACATTTTACATGAAAATGTTTTTGGTGGGATACATGTTTTCTAAATTAGTCGGTTTTCTTTTTGTTATTTTGGTGACACTGATGTTTGTTTTCATTCTTGCTTTTTACTATGAGTCATTACAAGTTGGTTATTAATAAATAAATAAAAAAAATAAAAAACTGTCTTCGCAATACTAACAATTTCTTACCACCAAAAGCCCAAAACCATAGCCAACTCTGATGGTATCTTTGAGCCACGTGCAGGAATAATAATGCCAACCCGTTCATAATTACCTATCCAAAGGTAACCTGGAAACCAGAGACTGGAAAACGAAATGAATTTCGTTCCGTTACCACTAATGTTATCGTATAACGTTCCGAAATTTGTAACGATACTAAAACCTAAAAATATCAATAACGGTACAAAAAAAAAAAACGTTAAAGAATATCATTTTCGTATAACAATATTATACCTAAGTAACGTTATAGGTCAGTAACATTAAGCTTATCCGCTTGTAATAAAGTTACAGGTGAAACGTTACAGATTAATTTGTAACGTTATTCTTCATACTTTTTCGAAATGAATATCGTTATACTAATAACGATATATTGATAATATTGTTAGTGAACAGTTTAAGATTTCGTTCCGTTGGTCAGTATCGTTATAGCCAAGGAATTAATTTTGTTACGATACAAATCGGTACCGGAACTACGCGTAACGTTATTTTGAGTAACGTTTCAAGTCCCTGCTGGAAACGTACGTGTTTCGTTTATTAAACGAGGATAGGTATAGGTAGCAGGTGTCTAGTTAACCTTTTCTCAGAAATTGGAAAATATTACGAACTTTTTTAAACGGTACTAAATACAAGAGATTGATAATTTTGATGGTAAAGCTAAAGTCCCGTTCAAGTTTCAAAATGAATTGAACAATTAAGTATTTATAGGATCACTAGCAGCGCCCCGCGGTTTAACCCGCATAAATGTCGATCCCTCGGGAATATCGGAATAAAAACTGTCCTATGTCCTTCCCCGGGATGCAATCTATCTATCTGCCAAATTATATCGAAATCCGTTTAGTGGTTTTGGCGTGAAAAGGTAACATACAGACAGATAGACAGAGTTACTTTCCAATTTAAATTATTAGTATGGATTAATACTAAGGTACCTTCTAGAAATAAACATGAAATTATATTCATTTAATAACTTTTCAAGTATCTAAAGCTGCAACTCTAAGAAATCTTCCAGTAACGACTTGTTTATCAATCTACGTGAAATACACTAATAATGTTTATTTAGAAAAGCTTCTCACAATTAGATTACAACGAACGACGAAGTACACAGACATTAATATAAAAACTTTGTCTGCCAGACCAAAAAACACTACTTAAGTACTACAAATCCATCGGACTGATACTCCGAAACCATTGTTCCCTAGAAGTATATCGAGTGATCCCCGATACTACCCGGCCGTGGCTGTTGTCAGCACTAATTAATGTGTCTGTCCCGCCCAGTCCAGTAGTTGGCCTCGATACCATTTGTTATATGAAGATATTATAGTGGAAAGGCGGTATCTGCTGATAGAATAGTTAGTTATACATTTAACGGCGGATACAGACATTGCGAGGCATGCGCAGCGCACGGCGCTCATCGCATGATTCGCCACAAATATGAACGTCCACACATTGCCTTTTTATTAGTATTGATTGTACCTATTTATATTTATAGCTAGGTACCTTTCAGCAGTCCATGAAATTACGGGAAAATTGGATTACTGGTGTATAAAAAAAATTAGTTTAAAAACTAAAACCCGACTACTGAAAAGGATGAAACAAGAAAGACCCTTCCCGTGGTCGCATGCCGCTGCCGCTATACTAACACATAATTATATAAGCTAGCATACATACATACCGGTCAAAATCATAACCTTCGTTTTTTCTTCGCCGTAGTCGGGTAAAAACATCCTTACCCACCCCCCTCCCTGGTTTGTGTAGGTACTAGGTACCTACTTTCATCTACCATCCCGTAAACTTTATGTTTAAAATATGGTGAAAAACTGACCACAACGCCACGCCAAATAAGACATCGCCATAATTATAGAGATTAGGCATTGTTATTTTCAACTATGGCGCTTCTTTCACGAATAGGTTGTTTTTTACAACATCAATAGAAATATTACATCATCATATTATCCAAAAAAGAAACAAATACTTTACAGATTAATAAAAAGTATAAAAAAGTTTTGACCAGTAAAGTAAGCTGTACTAACAGGAAAGTTTCTTAAAATAAACGACTTATTAATTGCAGTTGGAGAGAGTTAAAAGTTTTTCATCATTTTGAATTTATACTTTATAGACATATTTTCTAAATTAGCCGATTTGTTTTTGTTAACTTAGCACTTATGTTTGTTTTCATTTCTGCTTTTAATGATTAAGCTTGAAAAGAAAACATTGTTAAGTCCAGCACTTAGTAGGGATATGGCCAAAAGGTTTTCATATAGAATCACTGCTTTAGAATGATTATAAATAGGTAAAATATTATTGAGTTACTTTTAAAGTTTAGTTAACATAAAATTCTGCACTGAAGAGTAGCTTTTCCTTTACATCTAGTTTACTTTACTTAAAAATAAATACTAAAACATCTGATTTATTCTAAACATCGCTAGTTCGTCCATTATAGTTTGATCTCTCACTTTCTACCTTAATTTGTAGTGTTTCATACATTTCGCAAAGATACATTTAAAATGAAAGGGTCTGTGTAAGGTGGTAGTTGAAGGAGCTAAAGACATCAATTATGGCTGGTCTTATTCAGAAAATGTTAAGAATTCCCGTTTTCTGAACTAAGTCGAGCTTTTCTTATCCTTTGCACCTTTTAAGGTTTATTGCATATTTTGTTTCGTTATTGTTCCAAAATGTGCAACAAAGAAAACTCAGTCTCGGTGTAAAAGTGTATTTCTGGTATTATTTATGGCATTACATGGGACTTAAACACAACTGGTGAAATGTTGGTGTACCTACTATAGTTGCACCTGTGCCTAACCCTTTGGGGTAGTCGGTAGGCGTGACGTCACGTGTTACCGTACCGTGTCATAGTGGTTTCGGTTTTGTCTAACTGTTGGCGGACGGGGAATTTGTGTCTTCTCCCATCGTCGTAGGGTTTAATTTAACCTTTAGATCGCCACAGCCATGTATAGACGACAAACCAAAATGCGCCCAGCACGCCACGGTTCGACTATCATGACAGACACTGACGCCGAGGGCTCGTTTTTGATTTTTTGACGTGTGCGGGTCAAAAGGTTTAAGGTGATACGTAAAAACTAAATCTATATTACTATCAAAGGCCGCAGGCAAACTGGGCAGTAAGTGACAGAGTCAACTACTTCCACGTGCGAAAAAAGAGAGCGCAGCAATGCGCTGTAACCAAAATAAAACAAAGTAAGCGCCAAACCAAATAAAAATTGTTAAAAAAAAATTAAGCTGTGCATCAAAAATATTTTCAGCCAGTTTTCAATTACCTATTACGTGCATTTTGCAATGAAATTACTAACGATTTTAGAATTATAAAAAAAAATATAAATAAGTAGGGGTCTTTTCGGGGAAATTTGACCGAACTGCGTTTTCCTTCAGTCAGAGTATTAATTAAATAGTCAATATACATTATAACCAAAAATTTAATCCATACATGCTGTAATAGTGAAATAAATGGTTACGAATAAACCCCCAATTTATTTTGGTATCGCTTTAATCATCCTCAAAAAGCGGTAAAGATGTACACACAGCTCCTTTAAGTAGTTACCCCACCAAAAGACATGTGCGTTCAAATCCGTCCAAGTTGGTTTTTGTATTTTGCAAAAACATTTTATTTTAAATAATGTATTGTTTTAGTGAATATAGAAGTTTAAGTAAGTATTTTTTTTTTAATTCTGTTTTTATTATTGTTTTTTTCAATAAAACAATACTTTTGCGACGACAAGCAACAATAATAGGGTTAACATTTACGACAACTTATTCATCGTCTAAATAGACTGGAGGTTTCAAGACCGCTTACCGTGCATAAGATTGGAAGTTCAAATCCTATATAGGCACGAAATGTGCTTTTTGTTCATTATATTATTTTGATATATATTTCTATTTTGTTTTAAGTAGTAATTATTTATAAAGAATTAAAAAATCAAGAAAAATAAAATACTTTATTAATCATTTAATAATATTTATTATTGCTATTATTTAACAAAACTATGATCTTATTTTACAACAAACAGAACAACTATTTTAGTTCTCATAAAATCAGAAATCATTTAAAAAAATAATTGATAAAATTAGTAGTCGTTTACTCTTCGCCGTTTTAAGTGAACGTATACAAAGTTCTAACTTGAAGGTATGGATTAATTTTATAAAGACAACGTAAGTAAGTAAAATTAATGGATACCCTCAAATTATAACATCTTTCGATTAGACAGGGACCTAAAGATATAATGACTCAGCCGATAGTAGATAACAATTTCATCGCAATTCATATGGGCTCGCTGGCTAGTTCGTCAAACTGCCGGTATGAGTATGACGACGTTCGGTGATGCGATGGTTCGAATCCGAGTCAACACAATGGGCTCTTTTTGAAGTATTCTTTAGATTATTCGTAAGGAATTCAATGTTGTAGCAGTGTAACATTTTAAAACTTGAGGGGTTAGGACATAGTGACGCTTTCTGTACATTATCTACAACCAAGAAAGCAACTGCCATTCTTTTCATCAATATTAAGATTTTCTGTATAAAAGTTTAGTATCTAACCAATAAATATTCCCAACAAGATATCAGTTTCATGCGTCATAGATTTCATAGTTCTACCAATTTCAGTTTCATCTCATACGACAACAATATCTACAGGCTTGTTATAGGCTATCAACCTTGTCGTGTCAAGATTAATCAGAAACCTGCTACATATTGGGTATACCTCTCCTCTAGGGAAATACATTTTGAATAATGGGCGGGTACATTGTGGGTAAGGTCTTAAGAATGAAAGGTTATTTTGTTCCACTAGTGTTTTAGGGTTTTGTAATATGTGCTTGGACTCTGCTAATATTGCCTTTTTAAACGACGAAAGGAGGAGTATGTTGCCTGATTACTCGGACACGGTTGGACTGATTTGGAAAATTATATATTTTTTTGTTTGTATGGCTATGTCCCAGGTGGTACATTGCATTGTCATCAGGTCAAGTTCTGAAAATAGGATCCTGGAGAAACCGAGGGAACTCTTCAAATATTATAGGCACACCTAAAGCGATTTGGGTATTTTTTAGTTGTGGTAAAAACTAATAAGTGAAAAATAATAACTATAAAAAAAAGCAATCGACTTCCAAAAAAATACTTTAATTTTGGAAGTAGGTAGTCGAACTATTTTCGGTTTGGCTCTTTAGTCAACTGAGGCCGCTCGAATTTATCCCGCGGGATGAGTTGACTAAATAATTAATTTTATTACTTTCCTTCGGCAACTGATCCCTCTTTAAAAAAAGATAGATATATTTATTTTCCACCGATTTCCAATATACACTTTGTAGTGTTTTTTTTTGGAAGTCGGTTGTTTTTTTTTTGTTAAAATAGTTTTTATTCTATAACTATATTGTTTATTTTGTTGAACTACCTTTAAACTTGATATTGAGTTAATTAATTGCATTAGATTGAAAGAAGATTCATATGCTCGTGCCCAAATTCTCTAACTATTCATAGAAAATAAATCTCTTCACTTTACAACTCTCTGCTTTGCAAGCACTAAGTACCACTTTTCCCACCGTGTTCTTACTCGACAAGCGTAAAGTCCTTAACAATACACAATTAAGTTTAATTCAGCACAGCTCGTCCATTTAAAAAGATTTACAACATCGTCGGATTGTCAGTCCGTTCCGAGAAGAAATTAAATTCACAATCGTAAAATAATTGTTTATTTCTACCGTAAAACAACCGACATTCAAGTTCATTATAAATGTTATCAGTTTACGCAAAGGGCTGTAATTAAAGTTGTTGCAAACAGAATATGAGGTAAAGCTCTCTACACGTAGGAATACTGCGTTAACCTCACATTTGCATTTAATGGAAAAATATATGTAAATTTTGACGTACGATGTATCACGCCTCATGCATTTTGAATATTTTAAACGTTTTTATACGTACCTATCTACATAATACATAAAGTATTCCTTGCTTGGCTTGTGGTAAACATCAACAATCTACGTTCAACATTCGTTCCTTCAAGGGTGATTATGTTAACATCCTCTATCACAGTTCAATAACTTTTTGCAGCCTAGAACCTTTTCAGCTAATTTCAGTGCGCGTGTCACACGAATTTTGAGCGTTAAGGCGAGTAATAAGCCTTCAGTGCATGTTGTATAAATTATCTACTTCTAACTTAATATCTATAGCAAATCATTGGATTTGTTCCTCCTCCGGAAGTCATAACTTTTTCAAGTCTTCAGTGTCCTTAATAAATATGGAACATCTCTTTCATTCAATTTCAAGCACGGTGAGCTGCTGGGGCAGCTGCTGCAGGTGCGGAAAACCTCAAACGGCGCAAATACTCCAATCTCTTTGGAACGTATATGTTTGAGCCGTTTGGGGTTGAAACTCTAGGGCCATGGGGCCCGAGTGCCCACGTGGTATTTCGAGACATCGCCAAGCGGTTGGTCGACTCTTCACGTGACCAGAGGGCTGGCCTATTTTTTGGCCAAAGAATCAGCATTGCCATACAACGTGGCAATGCTGCCAGTCTTTTGGGCACGTTTCCTGTTGACAGCGATGCGGATGAATTTTTTGATGCCCTTTGATTCTTTCCTTTCCTTTTTATATACTTGTACATATTCTTATTATTATTTTAATACTGTACATAAAGTAATGATCTAATAAATAAAAACAATTTCTTAAATCACTATTTCCCTCAACTACTTTCGTATAATATTATCCTGAATGTTAAACAACTCTCTATATTCTCGTTAATATTATCCTGCAGGTAATTTGGATTAAACTGAAACCCCATTAGCGGCTATTTATTTATTAAAAATGCAATTACAATTTCCTACAGAAATAAACGTTATAACCAATGACATCAAAATTTAAATAAGCCTAAAAGCACCACAGATGCACTCAGAATAATTTATTAGTGTGACTGTGGAGCCTACTTTTATGCAATTTTATCTGACTTTTTGTTCTTTATAATAAAATCGCGAAAATTTATATAAAAAGGTGTTTTACTCAATCCTATTTATACTTAAACTCTTTGAAACATGCTACTGTGATTTTTAAAAGTCTTTTAAGAAAGTAGGAAGTTTCCTTTCGAGGAAAAACGTTTTATTGAAATATTTTTCTTAAAGAATCTCTTGAGCTGTCTCGGAAAGACGGCGTAATTCAAACTATTTAGATGAGTTCTTTAGTTTTATTAATATGAAGCTTGCATGGTTTTATATTAACCTTATTTTAAATAAATTTTGTTAAGAATCTTATACATTGTACCCACTGCCAGTAACATTATGAAAAATATTTTAACCAAACTAAATGAATGATTAGATGTTACTAACATTATACACTGGCCCACAAAGAAAGCGGGTCGGTAACTTAAACCTCACTAACTTCTAAAATATTGGAACTAGCTTTAAGTATGAAAAATAAAGATTGTAATAAAGACAATTTTATAGTGCCTAAATCAATGTCATAAAAGTTCAAGATTATGAAGTATATTATGAATAAAAGTAAGTTAAGTAAAAATTACCATTTTCAACAGATTTCAAAAAATGTGCTATGGTATTAAATATGAAAATTTTACACATTTTAGTGTTTTGTATTGTCACCACGAGCTGTTAATACAGCTGGTATGCGGTTTAGCAAGCTTTCCACCAGATTTCTGAGCCGATGCTGAGGAATATTCTCCCATTCCTCTACAGTGCTTCTTTCAGTTCACGAAGTGTGATTGGAGGGAAATTTCGCTGGCGTACACGTCGACCCACTTTGTCCCAGGCATGCTCGATGGGGTTCAAGTCTGGGCTGCGTGCACTAACCCGCAGTACACTAACCCGCAGCCGCTTTCGGAAGAAATTCCAGCCCACCCGTGTATGGAGCCTCCGCCGTATGGCATTTGTCTTCAATGCAAGCTTGGTTAGAGCGCTCTCCTGGTGTTCTTTAGACTCTTTGCTGCCCATCGTGCGTGTATACCTGAACCTCGACTCGTCCGAAAACATTACTCTTGACCAGTCATCCAGAGTCCAATTCATGTGTTCTCTAGCGTAACTCAGCCTTGAATTTCGATGCTGCCTTTCGAGTTTTGGACCATTTGGCAGGTCTAAATGGCTTCAAGTTTGCTTCAGCATTAGTATTAGTACATGTGCTCAGATTGCTGCCTCTGGCACGCAGAACGCAATTTTTGACTTCAACAGCCGTTTGAAATCGATTTCTCAACATTTTTGACACCATATATCGATCCTCCCGCGCTGTCGTACACCTTGTTCGGCCTGTTCCTGGTCTGCAAATAGGTATTGGACCCAGTTTCTTCATATCGCTGGAGCACTCTTTAAGATAGCGACCCACCAACAGTTCTCGCTGTATAAAGCTGACTGCGCCCGTCTTCAAACGTTGTCAGATTTCTGCTATATTTGTAATTAAATAAACTTTAATTTAGTTTTTATTTTAAAAGGATTGCTCAAGTATTTTAAAAGTTATCGCATTTTTTTTAACCGACCAGCTTTCTTTGCGGCCCAGTGTACATATATACTAGTTATTCAAACTTTGTATCTATAGGTAATCAACATTCCACTCTAACAGACTTTTGATGTTCGACACTTGTATTTTTTTTGTGTCCTTTGTGGTGGCAAATAGTGCATCTGACATAATTGCTTGTTTTTCCTCGTTGTCGAGCATTCGGAATCTGTCCTATAGCGAATAAAGGTTTGCTTCCTGGTTTGTCCAGTTGTCTCTGCACTAGATTGGAAATAAGTAGCTAACAAAGAAAATCCGAAACAAGGTTTTTTTAGCATATTTTGTGCTGTTTTGGTCTATTAGTACCTTTCATACCTTTCACGGGTCATTTTAAATAAGTACATTGTAGCAAAAAAAGTGAAAAATATTTTCCTTATTTCTAACTTTAAAATGTTATAAACATTTCATTATAATAGTAGCTTCCGCCCGCGGCTTTGCCCGCGAGGTATGTCGTTAAAAACTATCCTATGTCCTTCTCTCTACCAAATTTTATCGAAATCCGTTCAGTGGTTTAGGCGTAAAAAGGTAACATACAGACAGATAGACAGTTACTTTCGAATTTATTATATTAGTATGGATTAACGATTGTAAAACTTTGTCCACAGGCGGCGCCAGTTTTGTCAACCCATACGTGAGTGAAGACCGCGTCGACCTCAACCAAGTATGGGTGGAGATACCATCAACGCTCGTGGCCTTGGGTGGGGACGTGCACATCCGAGTCCACGGCGCCTCCGGGGGTGGCCTCAAAGTCCGCATCGCCCGAGAAGACGACGACGGACGAGCTCTCCTGGCCACAATGCCTCTAGCACTCGACTCTGAAAACCGCATGACCTTGCCATGCGGGTACTTCTCTAGAGGAGGCACCTATTACCTAGAACTAATATCCGAAAAGGATCCATTCTTACCAGATTACGATAATATAACAGAAGTCAAACGTGATTTTGATGGTAACAAAGTTAAGAGAGACGTTAGTGAAGGCAGTCTCATGGAGACTGGTGACAGTGTGGTGAAATCTTGGAAGTTCGATGTGTTGTGGCCGACGGCGAACCTGGACGTAACTCCAGAACAGATACAGACGTACCCTGAGAGGCAGGTGATGGCTATACTGGAGTTTCCAAGGGTGGTGTGTACTCCTATTGAGTCTAGTGCGGATTTTTGGCTGGAGTTGTTGTACTGTGGCCATTCCAGTGGAGGAGCTGTGCTTTGTGATGGGAAGAACACCAGCTCGCACGCACATGTTTTGTATTCTGAACAGGTGAGGTTCTATTTATAGTCGCTTAGCTTAAAATATAATAAAGCAGCCGCCGGTTTCAGTTTCCAGGTAAAAGCAACACTAAAAGCACCTTTTATCAGCACGTAGACTGTTGCAAAAATAAAAGACTTCCTATGTCGTGGAATGAAAACGCGACTTTTTTCTAAAATGTTGCCATCCCGATATTGTTACGATCAAGAGAAATTGAGCCTTACTTTCCCAAAGAATGATACTATGATCTGACGGAAATAAAATAAATAAGGCGAGTTAATCACCTATTGTGCGAATTGATAAACCCCCTAAGGATTTTAATTAATTAGATCATAATCACGCAAAAAAGGCTACATCAAAATGCTCTCTTTTGCGTTATGGCAGTAACGTACCTGTTTTAAACTAAACTCATAAAATATTTCCTGAAACACATACTCATACACACCATACTCATCTCTTGTCTCCTTGCAGATGCACGGGTTCCCAGGTCGTCGGACGATGACGCTGCGTTGTGAACTCTTCGGTCAGGCTGGGGACTATGCACTCACACTAAGGCCAGCTGCGGCAGCTGGCCCGCAGGATCTGGCAACCGCTTTTATTAAAGTTAGTAAGGACATACTAATTCATTACCTATCTTTTAAAATGCATTTTACTTAAAAGGCGATAAAAATAAAGTTTGTGAGGAAAGAAATGCAAAGCAAGATAAGCGATTATCGCGCGAGTACTAGATCGTCACGTTCGTTTTTATATGAATATGGCGAACTCGCGAGAAAAATGAAGTTGCGTGAATCCGCATCCTAATAGAAAGCGATTGTCGCGCGAATACGCAATCGTTGCATTCATAATGTTACTTTTTGTTCGGAGAACCGAAACGCGTGGTCGCGCCTTCAGGATTTTTCTCATCACGAATTCGCGCAACGATTGCTTTCTGTTAGGTCGCATAATCGCGAATTCGCACGACAGTTGTTTTCGTTTAGATCACAAGGTATCACTGTGAAACGTCAATGTTTCAAAATAATGCTAAAATCAAAGGGAATCAAAGGGTCCAATAAGGGACACTTGATTCTAAACATCAAACATAAATAACTCTTTGCCTGTGCTCAATGGAGACGTTTTTAATTATTGATGAAAAATGTTTGTTGGAGGCAATCAAAATGGAACCTCGTCCGACTCCAATTCTCATAAAAAAGCCTTTTCAAATGAACACCTCTATAAATATTTACAGAGGCACAGGTTAGCAGGATAACCACGCTTTCAGAGTTTGAAAGGACTGTCTAAATATTGAGCATTGTGAAAATGTACTCCAAAATTCCTTAAACATTATCATTGTAATCTAAATTGGTCTCTCATGCAAAAAGCTGTGGTTGTTATGCTCTGGGAGTTTTGCCACACTTGTTACGTAGGGAGTAAATAAAGGCGCTTATTCTAAGTATTGAGAGCAGTGGTGGCCCAGTAGTTAACGACGTGTGCGACTTACGATTTGTTGTAGGCCGTAGGTTCGAATCCAGACAGGCGCTTTACTTTGTGTAAATTATTTCATCACTACTGCTCTCAAAACGATGAATGAAAACATCGTGAGGAAACCGGCATGTCCTAGAACCAAAAATTCGAAGACATGTGACATCTACCGACCCACATTGGGTCCGCGTGGTAAATTACGGCCCACTTCCTTTCACCGAGAGGAGGTCTGTGCCCCAGCAGTGAAACATTATAGGTCGATTGCTTATGCAAATTAATAATAAATAATTAATTTAATTATTAAGTCAAGAAATTAGTGCCAGAATTCAGAACAAAGTCAAGTACTTCAAGTATAATTCTATGTATGTACAGTATAGTCCACATTTTCCTCCACAATATTGTGGTAAGTCTATCCCTTCCATATTTTATTAAACACCTGGCGGGAGATGTATGGAGATCGTACATAACTCCCGCCAAACAAGCTGAAAGAGAACCGTTGATAAAGATTGATAGCAGCTTGTCTACGATGCTTTGTGTGCAGATTTTAATCCAATATGGTTGGTTTTTAATTAAACTCATGCAGTGAATATTGAATTAGATCAACGATTCTGCTGAAAACGTACTTAGCTCACTACAACAACAATGATTGCATCTAAGGGTGCGTCCACATCTGGCGAATGTGCCGCGAATGTGCAGCCCGCGAGCCGTTTGCGAGCTACCCGCGAGCTGCGCGCGTGCGTTTTTGTTCGTGCGCCGCTCCTGCGCCGCCCGCGCGCAGTTCGCGCGCGACCTAAGCGCCGTACGCGATCAGCGCGCGGGCGGCGCGAAAGTACTGCAGTAAACGGAACTGTAAGTGCGAGAATTGAGTGCGCGCAGATCGCGCGCCGCGCGCACGCCTTATTAATACGAGCCTTGCATGAGTTGCGCTAAAGAGGCGCACCAAACCATTGCCGTGACTGCACGCACGCAGCTCGCGGGCAGCTCGCAAACGGCTCGCGAGCTGCACATTCGCGGCACATTCGCCAGATGTGGACGCACCCTAACAAACACACGCCATTTTGACACCACGATTTATTTCTTAATGCCTGTGATTTTTTTTCCAAGATTTTATTAATAAATCATTGTCAATATAAAGATTTCAATATCTCTAAAGTCACTCTAAGTAAAGGAAGATCACGATGATAAAATTAATATCAACTCGAAAGACTACGCTTGATCGATTTCAAACACGAGCAAACATCGTCTATCAAAGTCTTTCAACAAAAATCTCTCTTATTTCAAGTTTCAAATATACTTCCAAAGTCTTTGTCCTACCAAGTCGCGCTTAAATGAACTCGGGAGGGTTTCCGTTTGATCTCAATTGGGAAACAACATTTTAAGAATATTATTCGTTATTTTCTTATGTTTTCATTATGAAGATGAGTGGAAGGGAAATTATTATATTTCACAGCGGTCGTTACACAAACTTCGGTGTTACAATCTACATAAAAGTTTATGTGTAATAAATGGGCCTGGTTTTAAGTGTTGTATTCTATTATTGTGTCGAAATTTTTTATGGTAAAAATTTTATCTGTTGGCTGTATAATATCTTTGAAATTTCTCAAAGAGATTCTGTTATGAATATGGAAGTTATGTATGATGT
The DNA here is from genome assembly GCA_963082905.1 of Oligia fasciuncula. Lineage (NCBI taxonomy): Eukaryota > Metazoa > Arthropoda > Insecta > Lepidoptera > Noctuidae > Oligia > Oligia fasciuncula. Next base: position 19,602,322 of record OY720397.1, read on the forward strand.
TGTATTTTATATCAATTTCATTGCGTGATTCCTGTTTAGGAAAGTTAGTTTATTTTCTGTTTTTTTATAAAGAAGATTAATTGACTGAATATACCTACTGGTATTTTGGTTGAGTGGTAGTTTTTTTTTAATGTAGGTGTGATTATGAAATCAACTTTTCCAAATCCAATAATTAAATCTTAAATTCTTATCGTTGTTATACTAGACTAGATACCAAGATAGTTGAAGAATTTCTTTCAAGCCATTATCCAATGAACTGGTGTCCATTAGCGTGAAACCACTTACCGCGGGGAGTGCAGGAAGGTAATCATGCTTTTTACTTCCACTGGCCACGAAGGTTCTGCGATTTACTTTTAAAACGGATATTTCTAGTGATTTCTTGCTTTTGGTCCAAGAAATTCAATTCCACAAGAAGCAATAATGTTTCAAATGATGTGGTTTGAAAGGCTCCGAATACTTAGGTAATAAAAAACGTCAAATGATTACCTAAGGCCACCTTGTATTTTTCTCTTTTGGGATCAAATATAAAATACACGTAAAAAATATATCGAGAAGATGGGCAGTCATTCTTGTATGCATATTGCATACCAGACGTAGGTAATTAATCTTCATTCCGTGATGTTACATATTTTCTTTTTGCAAATAAGATGGTTCAAATCAAAGTCAAAACATTTATTTCAATTAAACCAATTAAAGGCACTTTTAAATTGTCAGGGAGTCGGTCGGGGGATTCATGCCCGGTTTCTGGAACGAAAATCAGCACAACAATTAGATAACAAATTGAGCGGGTAACCTGCTGTGATTGGTTGAAAGAATAAATGATAAATGATTTTATTTTTGTAAGTAGGTTTGTACAAACACTTCATATTTTTTTTAAACTAGATGAGGTCGGTGTTTCATATCTGACTACTCTGAGAAGAAAGGCCAAAACAAACTCAGAGGTCAGAGGACTCGGAGTCTCTTTTAAAGTCCAGACATAATCTTGGTCAGGTTACCTATATGAAGACCATGTAGATCGATGTCTGAGATGGTCTTTTGAGGAAAGAACCACACAGATTGAGAATATATAATCAACAGCCAATCGCATCACTTGATTTGCGTTTAGTTTTGACGCGTCGATAATTTTCGTTCTAGAAACCGGGTGTTAAATTAATTGGTTTAGTTAGTTAGCTAAATATTTTTAGATCGTGCTACTGATTAATCTAACTTTATACCTATTTGTTTTATTACTCCACCAGGCAGACTGGTCAGAACAATTCGTTCTGAACGTACACGGAGGCTCCGTGTTCCCTTGTGGTGATGGCGTCAGGGTGCTGTTCCAGTACCCCGAGTGCGTGCTGGAGGGAGCTGACAGGGTCAGGGTATTCGGCAGAGATGCTGACCGGCTGCGATACGTCGCTGAAAGACGAGTTCGCAGGTAAGCCTTATAATTACTATTAAAAAAATGTCATATCTAGAGACCCTGGGGTTGGGATGTTTAGAAGGAGTACGAGTGGCCGAAGCCAACTCGCAGAGGACATAGACACTACTAATGAAATGAGGCACCCAACCGACGCTTATCCCTGTATGCACTAAATTATTATCATTTGATAAGACACTAACATCTAATTAGCTGATACGTGTGTTTCAAATAGCTTGGAGATATTAGTATAGGTATTAGACCCCGTCGCGTAGAAGTTTGTCGTCGGTTATAAAATAACAAACAGCTATTTCATACAAAAGTGCACCTACACGGTCGATATACAACATGTAACGTTAAATGCGCTAAACCTCTTAAGGGGACATTGTACTCATCATTATGAACTTTACTATGGGACCCAAGCTGAAATTGCGAAAAAAAAAAGTTGTTCCCTATATTTTTATGCTTGCTCGCGTCAAAATGTACTAAACAGCTGTTTTTTTTTTTTGCGATTTCAAGTTTGGTCCCATAGTATAAGTTGTTCATAATGATGAGTACAGTTTATTTATTTATTTTATTTATTTATTATTTAAAAAAAAAGCACATTTTTTTTAAGCCCCGACGAAATATAACTATTCTGGTGGCTTTAGAATCATGGTACTCTACTGAGTTCATGGTAACAGTTTGCGCGTTGCAAAATCCCTTAGGTATAGGTACATCCTGTATGCATAGAACAGTTTTTATTTTTTATTTGGAGCTCTGGAAGAAATTTGAGTTGTGATAAGGTGGTATTTTGGAAGGGTTAGTCCAGTCCGGTAGATAATTATGAATTTGACACGTAGTACCCAAAACATGATTTAAAACAATGCACTGCATAATTACGTTAAATTCAAATCCCAAATTAATTTGTAACCACGGTTATCGCGTGGAATCCTCATTAAATTATGCCGTGTTTAATTAACGATAGATGTATAATAAGTGTATGTAGATTGTAGGCAAGCATATACCTGCATAAGGCTCTAATTTGCGGTGACAATAATCGGCTAATGTGACCGCACAAATGTTGCACAGATTACCGATTTGATCAATTCTGCAGCTTAGTAGGGTTACCTATTGGTGCTTTAGAAGTTTGGAAAGCTTTAGTAGATAACTGATTCGCAGGTGGCTACAACATTTAATTTCGATGAAGCCAATAAACAAAAGGTATGATTCCTAATAGAAAAAAAAACGGTGCCATTATAAAAGACAAAAAGAACAGTGGCACTCCGGGAGTGCCGACAGAAGTGAAAACAAAACACAAACAGAATACTTTACCATCACTCACTGACATATCGGTGATATACTTACATTAAAACCGAGTACCTACATCCCGAGGACAACCGAACACATCTGGAGCGGGTATTTTGAATCGTCTTATAAACAAAACACGCGCGGTGTCGCTTACGGTAACAGTGGCGCGAGTTCAATGGCTTTTTCCCATCTCAAAAAATGCCCAACGCGCTTATAGAAGTTTTCACTTTAAAAAATAATAGAGGCACGAAAAATTCAAAAGTAGAATATGTTTCGGTGCAATAAAAGATTTTGATAAAGCCAAATCACAAGTAAAAGGCACAATTTAAAATTAGAATAAAAAAATAAAAAAAATGGTTCTCTTGAACTGGATTCCAAGAAAGGTGTACCTACCAAATAAAGAAAAAAACTGAATCAATCAATGGAACATAGCGTGCTATGTGCGAGTTTCAAAATAGGTTTTAAACCTGACGCTGGTTTTCTGCTGAATCCCAGTAGTTAGGTACATAATTAGGTATGATCAAGCAGACCGAAAACGAGGAACAAAATTAATGGAAATAAAAATGAATGTGTTGTGAGTTTGAGTATAATTGATGAAGGTAAATATCGTAACGTTCGTCTTTAAAAAAATAACAATGTTTTGAGAATCGTTTTTCAAATGAACTAACTTTGCAATGGCAAACTAATATGCTGTAATTGTAAGTTATTATTCGAAAATAATGTTAAAAACAATATGCAAAATTTTTATTTGTCAGGCATAAGTAGGTATAAAAATAGGTGTTACAAATAAAATAGGTAGGTACTTAAATGTAATGAATTGCTTTGTGACATTCTATTCAATGAATCGAGTGGTAAAATAATAAACTTTCACGCGGTAATAATTTCCATGATATCAATATCGATTTAATTAATGATTAATTAATGAATGATTAATTATAATGAGATGTAAACACGTTAACACGGTAATGAATGGTTTTAATTTATATTTTGGGGCCCATTACGCGTGTCGGTGTCGTCGCGTCGGCGAACTTGGGGGTCCAAGTATAAATTAGTGTTTTTCTTATTTATTTGCGCAATTAGCTCACAGTCACCCAAAATAACTCCAGTGTATTCGTGATGGACGTTTTTACATGATGCATGCAAGGTTGCCATATTTTACATAAAACAAATACCTAAAAAACATGGTAAGTATTAAGTAGTGAAGTTGACCGAATATAGTAATCCAACTCAATCTCTTATTTCAATTGAAAAAGTTCTCAAAAGTTTTGAGTTATCAAGGATTCAGTATTCAACACTATTCTTTTTACTCCTAACATTTGTTCATAAGCCAGTCTTTGTTGCAGGGGGCAGCACACAGCATCGTTCGACTGCCGGCTGTTCAGCGAGCGGTATCCGGAGTACTGCTTCGTGTACGTGTCGCAGGCAGTCACGGGGGCAGTGGCTGACGTCAGGATGGACTGCTTGCCCACGCTGCCACTCTCAGGTGAGACATTAAGTCTGGACTACACAAAGTGCCAGTGCCACATACCAGTGACTGGCACAAACGTATGCAAGTATAGTATGTTCACTGTTCCCTTTAAATTTCTATGATTTTCCCATACAGAGTAATTGCGTCACACATTTAGAATGGCAATGCCATTCATTTTGACAGGTCAACAACATTCATTACAAGGTTTATGTTGGTGGGCAGCGCGAATTATTCAAACATTTAGAACAATGGATCAGCAATAGTAGTATTGGTTTTTGTCACAATGGCATGCGAGCTTCTTGCACACTTTTGTGTTAGTTGCCAGTAGTGTTATTCCTATCTTTAGTTCGATAGTCTTGTGATAATAAAATTGTACCTACTTAGTAACTGACAAACTCCTTGTCAGTAAAATTCAAAAGAGCTTGTAAAATATGGTTAAATTGAAATAAATGCTTTAAATTTGAATTTACCTAAGTTTTTCAATGTCAAAAGTTATGTCGGGTACAATCAATTCAGCATTTAGCAGCTAACTAATAGCCAATCATCGTCTTTTATGTATTGAGTTGGAAGTAGGAGTAGCCAGTTCTGTTTACAAAGTCCGCTACTATTAAATTTGCTTCATTGAAGCATGAACTTGTAATAGCTGAAAGGGTAGATTGGAAATAATAAACAAGGCAACCTTGTAGATAACCTTCAGCTCAGTTTGACTGTAAAACTAATTCAACAGCTGCGGTGCTTTCTGTAAAAATCTCACCGTGAAAACTTAGGTGAAGTGAGTGTGGAGTGAGCTGTCAATAGTGTCAATTCCGAGCAAAAACAAAGTCACTTGCACCTAAGTTTTCACGGTGAGATTTTTACAGAATCGACCGGCTGATTATGAATAGCAATGGGTGGTTGAGGAGGCGATTGGAAGCATAACTTTAGTAGTAAACGCCAATTACGTAAGTGCGGTAACTTTGTAATAATTGTTAAGAATACTTCTCGTATCTCGTAATCTTAAGAACCTAACATTGTTGCCTAACTATTTTTTATCTATATTTATGTTAAGTACTTTGAATTGTTTTGTTCAGTTGTGTTCCTTGCTTACGGTAGGTACCTACCTACTGTGCCACATAAAAGTCTTTCTTTTTTCTTATTGGTTATTTGGCTCTGAAATAAATTCATTATAATAAATAATAACATATCTAATGTCTATCTATCTCCTCAGCAGACGGCGGTGCGGGTGGCTGGGGGGCGTGGTCGGCGTGGTCGGCGTGCCCGGCGCCCGCGCATTGCTCCACACGGACACGCAGTCGACACCGCTTCTGCGACTCCCCGCCCCCCGCATACGGCGCTAAGTTCTGTGAAGTAAGTAGCACAACGTCCGGCGTCCGTGACATATGTATTAATAAATTATCTTCAGTATTTTTACTTGCGTAAGGATCGGTCACATTAAAGAACGGAAATAAGAAAATACATTAATTAGCACTAAATATGAAGAAAAAACAAACTAAAACACAAAGCTTGCGGGGTTAGGTGTCTTCCACTGACCTCGAATCATACCTACATTGTGCCTACATTACAAACTTAATAGACCATTCGCCATGAATAATTTTTGATCATGGAGAGTACGGGACATGATTATAAAACATAAATACATCGTTAATTAAGCTTTTATTGAAATGCTGTTAGACATATTTATAGTGCGTTTTACTATTAAATTAAAGTATTGTGGATACATTTGTATTTAAATATTTTATATCTAAAATATTTATTCCTCAATGTTCTGATTGCACCTACCACTGTTTGTCTCTGCATCACCCAAAGGTTGACTGGCAGAAAATGCCTATGGCATTAAATCCGCCTCTGTACATTTATGTGCTTGAAGTATTAAATAAATAAATGCCCATTTGGTTGCAATGACTACATGCAGATGCTGCAGACAGACAATGGCGTTAACCTGAAGCTAGGCTACATCGAAGCACAAACTGTAATCATGAATATACGACATGATTCTGAACAGATTTTTTTTTTTGCACTGAGTACGTGGTTACCGTTTGCGCGTCGGTGTGGGAAGTATTTTTTGAGAAATAATATTTTTAATAATCAATATGATGACATAAAGCGATGACTTTAATTTTGCCGCGTTTTCACTTTTGTTATTTGGTTTCCATGACGAAGAAGCTTACTGTTGCCAGCAGAGAATAAAAAAATATTTTATTTTCAGACAACCAGGGCCATAATTAATAAAACTTAAAAACTATGTTAATAGGTGTAAAAATAAAAGTGGAAAATAATGTCGCTTCATGAACCCGCACCTCTCATATGCAGATTGACGAATCAATTGAAAACAGCCGTGTCTAACCTATCTGCTATCATTTTCCGGATGTTGTTGCTACTCCTCCGCACAGCTTTGAAGACTGACGTGGTTTCCTTCTGCATAATCGCATAGAAGTCTTCTATAGGCGCGTCCGCAAATATACCTGAAGCACTACAAGAACGCGGGAGCCGCAACAGTACCCTGAAAATGTTATTGTATTGTACTATGAGGACTTAGTAGGCGTTTTGTGTGTACTTAACCCACAGACCTCTTGTAGAAACTTTGACAATATGCTTTAAATAGCGTCAATTTAACGTCTACCGTACAACGAGCGAATCTAAGTGCCAGCATGCAATGTTTCCTCGTATCGACAGTGCAGCAGTGCCATGGTCATCCTTCAAGGTGTTAATCCTTTGATTATTTTATTTGTCACTTCATTGCTCTATTCCACTGACCTGAGTTATACAAGTTGTTTAATACAGGTCTATTCTGTAATTTAAACACCGAGTAGTATTTACTATCTACCATCGAAATAAAGTGAAAAGCATTGCCAGAAAAATATTGCATTATAAATTACTAGATTTTAGCATAGCCCGCGTTGACGTTGGAAATTGTTCCACGAGAACGTCTTCCGGGATAAAAGTAACCTATGTCGTGACTTATGTCCTAACTTAGGTTATGTCTAAACTAGCTGACCCGGTGAACTTCGTACCACCCCGCCAGCCGCTCCGCCCCCGCTTTTTAAATCTCTAATATCTTCTAAGATAATTAAAACTGCATTAAAACCCGTTGCGTAGTTTAAAAGATTTAAGTTAACAGGGAGCGGCAGCGACTTTGTTTTATACTATGTGAAGGTTTTTAGATCTAGATATCTGTGTGCCAAATTCCATCGAAATACGTTTAGCCGTTAAGGCGTGAAAAGGTAACAAACAGACAAGAGTTACTTTCGCATATAAAGTGCCATATTATTGTATTGGATAGAAAGTCGTTTCTTGTCAAGTGTCTAGTATGAATTTCAGGCACAAAATGAGCGCCAATCACTGACCGCTATCGTATGATAGAGGTCAGTGGCGCCAATGTATTGTTGAAATCGGTTTAAAAATAAAATTGCGTACGTAAATATTGTTTATATTTCCGGTCGACCTTTATATAATTTGTCAGCCTAAAAGGACTTGTGTCACGAATCCTTTTTTAAAAACATATCGGCTTGTAACCAGTTGCTAGGTTACTGCCTAGCAACCAAGTTATTGATTAAATTCACCCACCCTGACATGTCATAAGATTTCACTTTATTTTCTTATTTCATTTTATTTCCTATACTATCTTAAATATACAACAAAATCATATATAAACAATGCCACCTAAAAAGGACAAAGGCAAAAAAGATGATGAGAAAGCTGGCGCGTTTAGCGAAGTGGACAGAACATTTTTGGAACTCCAGGTAGCAGATAGTAACCGAAAGGTAGCGAGGCTCAGGACCGCTGTGGATGAGTACGAAGTACGGCTTGAAGAACTGCAGAAGGCGTACGATAAGTTAGACGAAGACAGGGCTGACATTATCGCTTACCTGAAAAAGACTCTCTCTGTGAAGAATGAAGAAAATAGCGAACTGAAAGAAAAGGTCAGAGGTCTCGAGGAGATTAGAGATATTGAAAATTCCCGTTTCAATGAAACAACTAAACAATTGGAAAAAGACTTTATGATTATGAAGGAACAACTTAGTTCAGAGAACAAGCTGCTGGCAGGAAAACTTAATACATTAGAAGAGTTTAGAGCTATAAGAGACGATTTGATGAGAAAGTTTGAAAACCAAGAGCAAGAATTTCAAGATCAAGAAATGAAATACAAGAGACTTATTTACAACACTGAAAAGAAATTCATTATTGGCAAAGATAATCTGAAAAAAGAAATGGAAGCCCGACTTTTACAACTTGCTCAAGATTTTCAAGATGCTACCGAACTGAGAGTTGCAGCATCAACGCATAGAGTTATTCGAGAAAATATAACTATAAACAATGAATTGGAAAGTATGTTATCTACTCAAAGAAAATTAGCTGAGCAAAACGAACATTTTAAAGAAATTATGAAATCAGCAAAAGTTTCTCAAGAGTTGGCTGAGGAAGAAAGAGATAAGGCTATTAGCAAGAGTATTGTACAACTTAAGGTTATTGAGCAGCTAACAGCTGCATACGAGATAGTTAAAAAAGAAAAAGGCTTATTTGAAAAAAGAAGTTACGATGTTGAAGTATTACAGGCAAAAATAAAAAGACTGACTAACGATAATGAAAATCTCAGCCAACAAGTTCGTGTTCTAGAGCAAAACTTGCATGCTCGGTTGAGTGACCAAAACAAAGCTGTCGTGGACGCTGCGAAAATGAGCAAAGAGCGCAATAAACTTAGGAAAATTCTGAAAGAAGCAGCATTTGCTATTCAAGCGGCTTTAAAATTAGACGAATGGGCTTCAATTCATGATACACGAGAGGTTATGGACAGGCATGTTTTGCTGTCACATTTACTTGAAATCATATCACAGTTCCGTGAACTTGAGCATTCAGAGTCTTTAGGCACAATAGGTTCGTTTAGTAAAATTTACGAAGAAGGTGATCTTGGTTTTGTGCCTAAACCAAAAATGAAGAAGTCCGCGGTAGCAGCACTAGCTACTGCAGCTATCGCAGCTCCTGTAAAAGATGTTGTCATAGGTGAAGTTGAAGTACCGACGATTGAATCTTTATCGCACTCTTCACTGCACAGCAGCCTTCAAACTATACCTAGTATCAATATAGTTCCTCCGATGTCAAAAAAAGATTTGGTGGTAAAGGACAGTATTGAGTCTTTTGTAGCCTCAGCACAAACTGAGGTCATTGAAGAGGAAGAAAATGTTACAGAAGTTGGTATTAAGGAGCAATTAGCTGCCAGTAAAATTGAAATGGAAAAAATTTTAATAGATGTCTTGGCGGTCACTAAGCAGGCCGACATGAAGATACAAATGGAGCAAGAAAATAAAACGAAATCTCAACTAAAATTAGCGAGTGTTGATGATGCAAAATTAAGAGAGACTGAAGAAAAACAATTAACAGATGTAATAACAACAGATGAAATTGAGAAATGTGATGAAGACAAAGAATCCGAGACATCACAGAGCCAGAGTTTAAGCGGTAAGGAAGATACTGGTGAGGAAATTGAGGATGAAAATATATCTGACGTCTCTTAAAATCAGCTAGCAAAACAGGAAGAGTATCTCTCTAATGTAATCAGATTTTTATAATCTATTTTTGTTTATAATAAGATTTTTTTAGGGTTTATCGCAAAAAGTGTAATTTAAATCATAATTATTTTAAATAATGTTTACTTAGATTTTTTCTAACAGCTTTTTTAATGAGCATTTTTTCTAATAACTTATGGGTAATTTAAGTTTGCATAATTTTTTATGCCTGCGTTATATTTTCGATTGTACATTATGTGTGTGTAGTCTGGCAGTCAAGTATAGCCTTAGACTTATTATAATAATTCATGGGGTATGGCATGGCACATTATTTAAGTATCGCTTAATAAAAGTAAAACCAGCCAGTTTTTATACTTAATATAAAAGGAAGCTTTTTATCTTCTATAACTATTCTTAGATTTATTTTTAATCATATATATTAATTCATTATAATTACTAACAGTTATTATTATGTTAGGAGTAAATAATATTATTTTCGCCGAATGCTGTGGTAACTTGATTATTGTGACACTCATTCAATAAAATACAATTTAATTTAAAAAATACGAATAATAAAGTACTTATCTATTAAAGAATATATTATTATGCTATTTGAATTTATTTTGACAAATCTTACATACGAGCCTAAAGTTAAAATTCATATGACACTGAAACTGCGCTCCGCTTCGGTTCCATCTCGGTGTGATTTGAGCCTTAGGTTGTAAAATAGATGTGTACAGGGTGGATTTTTGAGATGGGGCAGTAAGGGCAGCTACCTTAACCGTTGTAGCCACAGGAAAGTGGTCTTAGGACTTTCCTTAACTTCTTGAGAAATTTTGATGTGCTTTTACAGATTTTGGAAAACAGCAAAATGGGCGATTTTCATGATCGCATTTTTTATGCCAATCGATCCTGGTTCATATAAGGATCAAAAACTTCTATTGGATCAACTGAGGTTTGAGTAGTGTGCGTTAATGTTTATAACGTTACCGCAGCCAGACATTTTTTTTAATGGGAATATTGAAACAAATATTAGCTATACAATTACACCACCTTATTTTGTATTTGTTCTTTCTTAGGCTGCGAAGTTATTCGAGATCCTGCTGGAATAGGTAACGTTTGTGGTTTTGCTGGATCTCTGAAATGGATTTTTATCATCTTTTGTAAATAACTTCTTAGGAATTAGTTGTGCAATAAAAAAACCAAAATAATGCATCATTTAGAGGTTATTTAATTAAATATAAAAACACTTTAATAGGTCCTAACACTAAATAAGAGCTCTGAAGACTTACTTTAAACGTTATTTTGTAGCATGTAACTGCCTTCAAATGTATGCGAAGTTTCATTAGTATACTATAAGTAAATAACAAATTATGATGATATTCAGGTGCAACATTTACTTCGTCTAGACAACTAATTATTTAGCTTTTTGTTTTTGTGAAATAACTAAAAACTAGTGTAATAAAGAATGATAGGCATTTTTGTATGGAGCCTGGCCTGATGACCAATAGAGTTCTAATGCATGTAAACTTATTGCTTATAACCGGCAATTACTGTAACAAAACATTTTATCTCCGAGGCACGGAGGGGTCTTGGTATGTAAAAATGGTCACCCATCCAGGTCATCCAACCGCGGCCAGCGCCGCTTAACCTGATCGACCGATACGTGCGGCTGTTATTACTTAGCCATAAGCCCCCTCAATGTTATGAGTCAATAACTAATATTATTGAGAACTGCAGTGAACATTAGCGTCATAAACAGAAACGTTTACATGGTACTTGCAGGTCTGTTATGTCTTTAACCCGGTATTTCACACCCTTCTTTCATTTGATTTGATGTATAATAAAATTGTGGTTTTAAATGTGGTTTTTAATGCACATACCTACCGGCCAATACGCCCATCATTCTTTAAAAATGCGCGCAACAATTACAGAAACTGGGCAACAAATTATTATCTATATGATTTAAATGACTATTTTCGACATTATTTTGCTGGGATAACGCACACGTTTGAGTACTAGAAAAGTCAGAAATCGCAAAAAAAACTTTTCCCATATGTAGGAAATAAGATACCACAGCCTACAATATAATCACAGCATCATATTGTAGTCTTTGAATATAATGCAGCAGACTACAATAAAGGTAATTTCTCTTCTTAGTCTGTGCTACAATATATCTCTTCATTTTGTGTTGACAGCACAATTCGCCATCTAGTGTTAAGATAACCAAAACTATTACCTATAGTTACGGCTAAAGATGGTAGATGGAGCTCTATTAATAGTCACGGATATAGATGGTAGATGGAGCTCTATTAAATTATTATTGTGTTGGAATTTTTACATTGTCGTATAAATGAATGTTTACTACCTACCTATTAATGGTTTTTTAACAATTACATAATTATTAAAAACTCATGAAGTAGTAGTAAACAATAATTTATACGACAATGTAAAAAATCCAGATTTTTACCTGCATTATGAATAAGAGTATGAATGAAAAGTAACTCGAAATATTAAAGACAAACAAATTTTTTATTCTTATAAAAAACACAGAAATACATTCAAATTAAACACTTACTAACATATTAAAATCAAAATAATTTAGGCTAAGAATCAGCACCTTTCTTTCCTAGTCACTAGACATCCAGGTACACAACAAGAGTTTTGAGACATGATGGAAGTGCACTCAATGTTCAGTATATAGTATTATAGTGTGGACTGGCCTGTTGGTCTAGTGGTCAGTGACTATGACTGCTATGCCGGAGGTCGTGGGTTCGATTCCCACCCAGGACAAATGTTTGTGTGATGAGCATGACCATTTGTTCTGTGTCTGGGTGTAATTTATCTATATATGTATGTATTTAGAAATATATAAGTATGTTTATCAGTTGTCTAGTACTCATAACACAAGCTCTGCTTAGCTTGAGACTAGACGGCGTTGTGTGATAGTTGTGGAATATTATTATTATTATATAGTATATAGTATATAATATTCACAATAATAATACCATGGGTCCAAACTATAAACAGTGCATAGGCACTGTTTATAGTTTGGCTCACTAGCGAAACAACCAGAATTTAATTTTATTGCAAAAGCAAAATCATGCTATGGCGGCAGCTTGGAACATACGTCAATTTCAGTTTACAAGGGCTGTCTTCTGGACGCGTAGCAAACTAAAAATACTGTGATGCAATATTAAAATATATAATGATGATACTGGGAGATGGTGTGTGCAACAGAGTTCTGAAAGGAGTTTTTTTTTTCATTTCAATAATGGGAATTTGTTATTGTTGCATTGGTAACACTTTAATTCAAATGTCTGTCAGCGCGAGTGCCAGTTTCGGATTTTGCTTTTGCAATTTGCAATAAAATTAAATTCTGGTTGTTTCGCTAGTGAGCATAAGCACTGTTTATAGTTTGGACCCTTAATTATTATTGTGAATAGTGAACTGAACATTGACTGCATTTCCATCATGTCTCAAAACTCTTGTTGTGTACCTGGATGTCTAGTGACTAGGAAAGAAAAGTGCTAATTCTCAGCCTTAAATGATTTTGATTCTAATATGTTAGTGAATGTTTAATTTGAATGTATTTCTGTGTTTTTTATAAGAATAAACAGTTTTTTCATCTTTAATATTCTGAGTTACGTTTCATTCCTATACATATTCCTATTGCAGGTAAAAATCTGGAATTTTTACATAGTCGTATAAATTATTGTTTACTACTACTTTGTGTGTTTTTAATAATTATGTAATTGTTAAAAAAAAAACATTAATAGGTAGTAAACAATAATTTATACGACAATGTAAAAATTCCAACACAATAATAATATATTAGAGCTCCATCTACCATCTTTAGCCGTAACTATAGGTAAGTTTTGGTTATGCGTACACTAGATGGCGAATTGTGCTGACAACACAAAATGAAGAGAGCTTCCTGTCTATTATACAGCATTATATTGTAGTCTTTGAGCAAAATCCGAAACTGAAACTGGCACTCGCGCTGACAGACATTTCAATTAAAGTGTTACCAATGCAACAATAACAAATTTCCATTATTTAAATGAAAAAAAAAAACACCTCTCAGAACTGTTTAACAAATCATTATAGACTTGTTGCACTTGGTTTAGGCTTAATTTTTATTTTTGTTGTTTAATGTCCAATATTTTGAGACAATTATTTTGTGTGTATTTGTTTGTCACACCATCTCCCGGTTTCATCATTATAATATTTTAATTAATATTGCAACACAGTATTTTTCGTTTGGCTATCTCTCCGCTAGGAGCGCTAGGAGTAATAGTGTTCTGTCTGTGTGATGTTCCAAGCTGCCATGATTATAACGTACTTTTTTATTATCATTTATGATCATGATAGACTATTATCACAGACTATTATAACACACAATAATGGCTGTCCAAATACAAAGCGTTTTTTGACAACTAAATGCATTGAGCTAAATAACTAGAGAAGCAAACCTCATTAAAATGTGTCAAAAAAATGTAACCACTACATGGACGTAATAATTATAGAAGGAAGTAACCACTATTTAAACGCGACGACGTAGCTTTGAAACCACTACACATATAAAAGTAAACATATATCTGTCTCACTTACACAAGTCGCAAGAATAATACCGTCGCTTAGATTAGACAAAGACCGCAGTATAAACATGCAATGGCGGGATGGGGTTGCCTAGCCATGCGAAATTTGACCCAACTTTTTAAGCCATAAAAAACGTTAAACGTTATTTAAAAATGTTTGAATTAAGTATGTATTTAAATATTTAAAAACAATTATTTTTTATGTAAGAATGTTATTTTTACCCGACTGCGGCGAAGCCCAAAAGGAGGGTTATGTGTTTGACCTGTATGTATGTATGTCCGTTTCTTTGTTCCCTCGTAACTTCTAAACGAATGAACGGATTTGGATAAATTATACGTCTTTAGATTTGTCTTGGTAGCGCGAGTGTCACTGGCTACATTAAAATCAAAAACAAAGTAAAATGGCGGATTTAGGTTGCCATATTGTGGAGTTCGATTTTTGTTTTTTCTTCTAATACCATCGAGTGAAATATCAAAATTAAGAGTTTTAAAAGGTGATTACAAAAATATATTCAACTTATATGGTTAAAAGTAATTCGAAGTGACAAATCGTAAAAAACACGTTAAATAAAATAATTATTTCTTGTTCCCTGTTGAGTGACTTTACGGGTCAGCTAATAATTAATACATAAGTAAATCGTCTGCGAAATCCTTCAAAATTTGTAAACTAAAAAGCTGGAAATAAAAAACAAGTAATTAAAAAAAACTAAAAAACCCGACTGCGGTAAAAAAAATAGTTTAAAAAAAACTGAAAAGCTATAAACAAGGCCATTTTAAATTAAATAAAAGTTGGAAGCAGGCGGGACCCATTTGAGTTTGAAAATATAATAAAAAAATGGTATGGGTCCCGGTTTTTTAGTTTTTTTAATTACTTGTTTTTTATTTTGTTACAAATTGTCACACATTTAGTTTTATAAAATATTTTAAATCACTTACTCCATAAATTAAAAACTCCCACTTATGTGGGAAACTAAAACTAATTTTTTAGTGGTATAAAAAATTCTACATTTTATTTATTTTTATTGCGTTTTCACGTTGATATAAACACAGAAATAATAAACTTACATGTGGAAAGTAATTCCGGTTAATTTATTATGTTTTTGTGACCTTGAATCGCACTCCCACTACGCATTTACCCATTTTGGTGGATATTTTTTTGTCGCGTGTCACTCGGTTGACTTCGTTTGGCGTCACACCGAGCACCTAGTCTTATCAAAGTACTCTGTGCCGAGCACTGAACTGACGTTAGCTACGCATAGGGCTGTGGACACATGTCCAGTGGCAACGCCTTCGCGCTAATTACTAATCTAGTGTAACATATATGTATATCAATGCCTGAATGTCAAATACTGGTGAAAATGTCAGATTATCATGACTGCCGTTATAAACGGAACCGTTTTCCTGGGAAATCGTAGCTTTATTGTGAAAGGACTGTACCCTAATGTCGTCATAATGTTCCCGAGTGATATACAATGTGTTTCAGAGGCGTGTGACTAAACTTGGGGGAAAAAGTTGTTCAGTTTGATGGCCTGTGGTACAGGCCATCAAACGGGGATCAACTTCGTAATCGTGAAAAAAAAATAGTCGTCCGATTCATTTGGTCAAGTACGTATTGAAGTTTTGTATGGGACGGCTGATTTTTTTTTCACGATTACGATGTTGGTCCCCGGGAAAAAGTTGTTCAATTTGATGGCCTGTACCACACCCCCAAGTTTAGTCACACACCTCTGAAACACATTGTATAACAGTGTATAAAATGAGTCACTGACAAGCAGTTCCGGATTAGCCCATAAGCAAATTAAGCATTTGCTTAGGGCATCACGTCTCGGGGGGCACCGGCAAAACCAGCACTGAAAATTATTTTCTAGCACATGAAAGGCAAGGCTGTTTATCAGCTGTTGCTGATAAACAGCCTTGCCTTTACAAAAGTCACTAGAGATGTGCGCCAATCTTTGCAAATCGCTTCTACATGTTTTGGATCGATAAGGAGCGTGGATTGCTTAGGGCATGAAGTAGTTTTAATGCGGCACTGCTGACAAGGGAGGAAACTTTATTCAAAACAGGTCGCAATTCGGTTGCGTTCCCGTGATGCGACTCATTTCAAGTCCCTAAGATATACATACTCGTATATTTTTATAATTTTTATTCAGTGCCCGCCACTGCCTCTGTCTAAACATCGCTTTATAAATAGACCGTGAAGTATAGTCCAATGAGTATTCAATAAAGTTTGTTTTCTTAATTATCAAACAAACTCAACCTTATTTTTGAAACATTAAAATAGTCACAATAAAATCAAAGAGAATAATTATGGTAGTGGAAGGTTACATGCTCTGTAGTGGAAGGGATAAAAGCACAGAGTACTCTTTGATACTAGATAAAAGCATGGGATAAAAGTCAAACCTAAGGTCAACTCTTTTGTTTTGAATTCACCACAGACTACAGAATTCACTATTCTTGGCATCTTGGTACATCTATTGTGTTTGATTATTATTATTTTTTGCTAGTAAACACATTCTACAAAACATGGGACCCAAAAATATAATAAAAGGAGCATTATCAACAGAACAACAAAAAGGTGTTTTTTCTCATGTTGAAAAGGCATTTTATGAACTACAGTTAGCTGACGTCAATCGAAAACTAGCTCGCCTCAGAGCAGCCGTTGGCGACTATGAAGTCCGCAATGAAGAATTACAAAAGGCTTACGATAAACTAGACGAAGATAGAGCTGATATTATAGCATATTTAAAAAAAACTCTCACTGCGAGAACTGAAGAAAATACTGAACTAAAAGACAACGTCAAAGCTTTAGAGGAATTAAAGGTGATAGAAACTGCACAATTCAAATTGACTGTCGATGAATTAGAAAATAATTTTACCAAAACGAAAGATCAACTTACCTCAGAAAATAAACTACTAGCTGGAAAACTAAACACTCTTGAAGAGTTTAGGGCTATCAGAGAAGATCTCATGAAGAAGTTCGAAAAACAGGAGCGTGCGTTTGAAGATCAAGAAATGAAATACAAAAGAATTATATATGATACTGAAACGAAGTTTATCATTGGAAAAGACAAGTTAAAGAAAGAAATGGAAGAAAGACTTTTAGAGTTAGCACAACAATTTCAAGATGCTAGCGAACTGAGAATAGCAGCCTCTACACACAGGGTGATTCGAGAGAATGTTGCTTTGAACAATCAATTAGATAGTCTATTATTGACACAAGCAAAAGTAGCTGAGCAAAATGAAAAGTTTAGAGACGATGAGAGAGCTGCTCGGTGTGCAATGGAAGCAGCTGAAGAAGAACGAGATAAAGCAATGAATAAAAGCATTGTGCAACTTAAAGTAATTGATCAATTGACAGCAGCGTTTGAAGATGTGAGGCAATTAAAAGCTTTTTATGAAAAGAAACAGTATGATACTGAAAAACATCAAACGAGTGTGCGAAAACTTACAAAAGAAAATAAAAACCTTCTACTGCAGGTACGTATATTGGAGCAAAACTTGCACGCTACTCTGGGTGAACAAAATAAATCTGTTGTAGAAACAGCGAAACTACTAAGAGAACGTGAAACGTTTAAGAACATTCTAAGAGAATCGGCGTTTGCAGTACAAGCGTCACTTAAACTGGATCACTGGTCTACTTTGGATCCTTCTCGTGAAATCATGGACAGAGAAATAGTACTTAAAGGAATTCTTAAAGTTATAAATCAATATCGTGATGCCGCCCGAGCTGAATCTATGGAATCCTTAGTTTCGCTTAGCAACATCTACGAAAAAGGAGATCTTGGCTTTGACGTTCCACCAGTTCTCTCCAGAAGGTCGCAAGTAATGATGCCTGGTTTAGCTGATACATTGTCACTACACTCATTTGAAGATAAACGCAGCGTTAAATCAGTCTCTTCTTCTGCATCATCATCAAAGGGAAGTATACGTACTGTACCAAGTGTTCAGTTGATACCCGTAGATGAGGAGCCCCCGCTGACACCTAAAGATAGTCTGCCGTCATTTACTGTGACATCATTGCATTCAAGTTTGACTAGTAGCACCGTAGAGGGTGAAGAAGATGAAGATGAAGATGACATTACTGACATATCGAAGTTGCTAGCTATCAGTAAAGTTGAGGTGCAAAAATCATTGATGGCAGATTTGGCAATGTCTCAGATGTCCCAACGAAGAATGAACGTATTAGATTCAAAGTCAAGGTTAGACACAATTAGCCAAAAATCCGGTGAAGCAATTCATGAAGAAGGAGAATCTGATATTGAGGATGAACAACATAAAACTATGCCTGAAGAAGTTGAAAGTGAACCTGTACAGGATGAAGGTGAACCCACACAGGATGAAGGTGAACCCACACAGGATATAGATGAACCTGTGACTGTTGACGAAGCAGGCGACGAAGAAAATAAAAAAAAGGATACTAGCGCAGAATAGATATTTATTTATGTGATTTTTAGTTTTGTAGTAGTTACTTTTCAAGTACTTTGTGACTGAATGTATTGTAGTGAGCTTCGTGTATTATGATTTGATTGTAAGTGCTCTATTAAATAAATGTTACTAAATATGAGTTGTATTAATTTTCAGTATTTTTTTTTTCTATTCAAAAATTATTGCCAGCTACAATTGCCGTCAGTGGTGAAGCGATACCTAGCAATGGTTGGCACCCACATTGTTGGCACCATTGCTAGGTATCGCTCACCGTATTGAGCGAATGAAGCAGCAGGTTTTAGTTGCTCCAACATGACTCCAACTCGCTAAACTAACCTCTAACAAAAAATTGCCAAAAAAATTAAATGAAGAATGAACAATTTTTTGTTACAGTTATCCCGAATTTGTGCCCAATTAATGTCAAGGACAATCAAATGAAATACAGAATTCTCAACTTTCGAACGATTTAATATAATACGAGTATGTTACCTTAGTACCTCAATGTAAGAGTATGTTACACCACAGAAAACGATTACTCCCACCTTAATAAGTAATGTTACATCGTTCAATAACGTCAACACACAATAATATTTGCAACCGTTTACAATTTGATTCTATGAATCCCAATCGATTATTATTATAATTATTTATTTTATCAGATAACAGCGATCCATTGGGTTAGTAACAATAGTCTTAACCTATGTTAGTACTTAACTAATAACACTGACAATGTACAGGTGACAAGTGACCTCACCAACGGGCTATCGTGTCTCCCGGCTATAGCGCGTAGAATGCTGTTGGGGCTACCACGGAGTCTGTTTAGCAGCGAGGCCGCTCTTTTACGCCGTACAGCATTGAAGCAGTCTGTACGTGCCTCAGCGAACATAGATGACGCACTACAGAACCGAGGCAGACGCAGCAGCACTCTAAATGCGTTGTTATACTGGATGCGCAGAGCATTGTAGGCCTTTTGGGTGTAGCTGAACCACAGGCTCCCCGAGTACAGCGACATGCAATATGCTTTAAACAGCGTTATTTTGACCGTCGCTGTACATCGGAAGAACCGGCGGGCCAGCATATTAGCCCGAACCGACAATGCTCTGCGCTCCCTCTCCATATCTGCGTCATCCTTTAGATCATCCGTCACCAAGTGGCCCAGGTATTTCAAAGAGTACACCCTGTGCAACTCCACACCGTTCAGTAACACAGGAGGGACGGTAGAGGGGCACTTGGTATCGGACTTGAACACCATACGTATTCTCTTTCTTTCACTAGAGACATTCACAAACGCAGTCAACAATTGTCTTAATAAAAAAAAGATAGTTATTTATATTTCAAAAAGCATTTGCTACATTAGGCCCCGACGGCTTGTTGCAGGCTTATAATGAGTGTGGCATAAGCGGAGGGCATTAGCATCTGTGAAACAGAAAGAAGAATTCCGACCGGTTCAGTATATGGCCCATTAGGATACATAATGCACGTCAACAGCATGTCTAATATATTTTTAATAATGTAAGGCATTTATGTACGCTGATGATCTTACCTGGTTTATAATAATATATCCAACTCATACGGCAAGCTATGCAAAACGATTTTGACAATGTGGTTCAGTGGGCACATGATAACGGTATTATAATAAATATCAGTAGAAATAAATGCATGCTTATTCACTGGCCGTATCATAAAAATTGTTTGGTACCTAGTGCAAGTAAAAGGTCATTCGTATGAATGTCTGTATAACAACAAACACCTTTGTCAGGGTTTATGTTTAAAAAGAGTTGCCTGTTTATAAATACCTAGGACTATTAATAACTAGTCCTAGGTCCTATTTATAAGAGGCAACTCTATCTATTGATAACAACGTTTGTAATAATAGGCTACGCTCCATCATCATGCTTCATTTTGGGTAAACTGTGAAATCCATTGACATATATATTACTAGCGGTGAAATCTGAAATATGTTGTCAGCAGGAAAGTACTGCATACCTAATATTACGTGCGGGCTGACTCAATTGTTGGTTATGGCTTGGGTGGATATAGTCATAAGAAGTCTCTGGATGCGCACAGCAGAAGATGGAGACCGTTGGTCATCTCTGGAGAAGGTGAAGACCTTCTACTAAGAGCTTGCTATTAAAACAAAAAAAAAATTATTAAATAATCTAAATATTTAATAGAAAAGTAATAGGTACATTATTGTTTTTAATGTAATAATTAAGTATAGCAAAATTTAATGAGATTGCTTAAAACAAATATGAATTAGAAAATGTTATAATACTTATGGTTTAAACAGCAAGACTTAAAAAGCTTAATGATTAATTTATTTATTGATACCTATCACGGACCTGTATTATACAAGTATGTATGATAGAGGTCAGTGCGTTAACTATAATTTAATTCGACCTTGTATAAATCGATAATTATGTCGGTTTTGTAGCAACCGATTTTTTAATCCCATCCCATAAAAAAGGATTTTGGCAACCGTCAAGAGAAACATATTAAGGTCAACACACACGTACACTGATAAGTACTAAGAGGTTGGTGCGCGTTGCCGACAAGCGGGTGGAATTTTTCGAAGCGCTGACGGGCGGTTACTGCACTGGAGCGGTGCGATTATAACGAGTGATGACTAATGACCTTTAGGTGGACCCCATCTCTTTAATTAGAATACTCAATAATTTTATCATGAAAAATTATTGAATCACCCTTACCCGTACGCAAA
Organism: Oligia fasciuncula; assembly: GCA_963082905.1. Lineage (NCBI taxonomy): Eukaryota > Metazoa > Arthropoda > Insecta > Lepidoptera > Noctuidae > Oligia > Oligia fasciuncula. The sequence continues at coordinate 19,623,725 of OY720397.1, forward strand.
ATACGCGCTTTGTCGTGGAGTTGCGGAAACCAGCCCGTATTACCTATTACCTATCACCCTTCTCCCTCATAAGATCAATTATTTTCACGCAATAACTAATAATAAAAAGACTTGTTGCGCCGACCCCACATAAATTTGGATAAGGGCAGGAGGTGAATGATTTTCACGCAATAACATTGACGGCCCATTAGTTACAACGTATAGTAAAATATAACTCAATAGCAATGCTGAATTACAGATTCTTCACTAGGCGGATGGGCTGGGCAACGCAATTTTTCAAAAACCATTACCCCCCCACGAATTCTGGTCCTCCAACCAACTACAGAAGGTACTAGGCATCTACTCTCATTAAAAAATCCCATAGAAAAAAGCCCTAATTTAATCACATTTACTGCTACCTGTGATTAAAACGAACTGGAAGAAAGGATAAGTCAGTCAAGGTCTGACCTTTTTTTTTGTTTGCGGGTTGGAAAATCCTCTTGGAGGGGTCTGTCAGACTCTAAAGATCATAGCGCACATATCAACTCGCCTTTCGCCTCGGCGTCAAACAGGCGTCAACCTGACGTAAGCACGTAACCAAAGCGGGTCAGAAGCTCCGATACGTCGACTCGGCTACGGCTAGGCGACGCCGACGGCGACGCCGACGGCGACGCCGCGCTTACGGCTCGCCGACCGCTGGTTGATGGTGCTGCAAGAAGGCCGCGGGAGGGGAGAGAGGGGCAAGGGTGGACGAAGAGACGTAAGCTCGGGTACGGAGAGACGTAAGCGCGAACTGCAATTTGACCATGCACCGCACCACGGCTCGTGAGCTTATCCGGAAGCGAGGCGGTTACGTTACGATTCCGATTAGTGTGCGTTACAGTAGGGAGTTCTATACAAAGAATACTGAATGGCTCTTCTTTCCGTGTTGATACGTGTGCTATGACCTTAACTAACTAAAAAAAACCGGGCAAGAGCGAGTCGGACTCGCGCACCGAGGGTTCCGTACCATCATGTTTTTAAATTTTCACCGGCGAGCTACTTACTAGATCTCGTTCAAACCAATTTTCGGTGGAAGTTTACATAATAATGTACATCATATATTTTTTTTAGTTTTATCATTCTCTTATTTTAGAAGTTACGGGGGGGGGGACACATTTTACCACTTTGGAAGTGTCTCTCGCGCAAACTATTCAGTTTAGAAAAAAAAATGGTTGCCTGTAAAGTCGGTTTTACGGGCGAAGATTTTACGTGACAACGTCTTTTTCTCGGTAGAATATTTATTGATATGAATATAATTAAATTGCACAATAGGAACAAGGAATTAAATGAAAATAAGAACGTAACGTTACCGAGCGTTACACTTTTTCATAAGTGACTCCCAGCCGCAACCTAATTTAAAATAAGAACGTAACGTTACCGAGCGTTACACTTTTTCATAAGTGACTCCCAGCCGCAACCTAATTTAAGACGTTGTTACGTCAAAAAATATTAGAAACCTCAATATCATTTTTGAAGACCTATCCATAGATACCCCACACAAATAGGTTTGATGAAAAAATTTTTTTGAGTTTCAGTTCTAAGTATGGGGAACCCCCATAATTTATTGTTTTTTTCAATTTTTTTGTGAAAATCTTAATGCGGTTCACAGAAAACATCTACTTACCAAGTTTCAACAGTGTAGCTCTTATAGTTTCGAAAAAAGTGGCTGTGACATACGGACGGACAGACAGACAGACAGACATGACGAATCCATAAGGGTTCCGTTTTTTTCCATTTGGCAACGGAACCCTAAAAACCACCCCGATGTTCCATCTCACACCTACGGTTTCGCGGGAACGATCCTTCCGCAACAGTCAAGGTCTGACCTATCCTAAGTTGAAGTTTGAGTCCGATCGGTCTTGCAGGATCGATGTAATGTGAGCACGTAAGTCCAGGCGATGATTTTTGGCGAAACAGTTGATTCGGAATAGTGGGAACGATACTTTATTATTATTACACTAGGGCCCGTAATAATAAACGTTCCTCAAAGACGTACTCAAGTGCGATATCATTTGATACGCTATTATTACGATATCAGCATCTCAAGATCATTGCTAATTAATAAACACATGAAAACAGTATCTCAGATATCAAGCTCAGCTCCTCAAGACGCTGTACTTGAGGGCTTGATCTCGTGAACGTTTACGTCACATTGAACGAAGTTTAGAATATCATTCATCACATTTCGTTCTTGCTATGTCGTAAGATTTATTGAAATACTTTTATTTTGTAAAATGTTTAATGAATAGCGCTGTATCACGTTATAAAGATGTTTTCTACTCAAGAAAGCCATAACCGTACCTATAGTTCGGAAGCTCCCCGAACACACAAACCTCCGCCGGCTCGGTACAGGGTCCCATCGTACCCAAGAATGACGACATACGACACCCTTATTTGATTATGTAAATATTTATTATGCTACCCATCAAATCTTATGAATGTGCGTTAACTAGGAGAGCTGGATAAAAACCTCACAATATGTTCATATTTATCGCACAAGTTTATTCATTTACCTTGAATAAATTCAAGTTCGTAAATAGGTACATACGATCAATGATTTCAAAAGTAAGGATACGCCCATCCGAACATTTTACATAGACGTTCTTCATACAAGCAAAAGTAACGCAACAAAAATAATGTAAGGTTACATTCCAATGATACGATATCCCATGTTTCTTTTAAATTTTTGTATCGTAATTTTTGAAGCCTTTTACCACGCAACTAGGCATTTTTATGACAGGCAAATACACGTTCATCACTGTCAACTGAGTCGCGTTGGCCCTAAAACCGTCATTTTAGGGCCAGCGCGTTGGTGCCATTTAGTCGCGCGGTTAGCCCGGTCCTTACGCAAGTAATATATATGTCAATGCATACGATACTTGCCATTTTGATGACAGTGGTGGTCGAGGCTAAAAAACATAAAAATTGGGGATTTTGAACATCCTAACTCCACCACAGGGGCTGTGAATAATACATCATTTAATTATTTGACGAATTTATCCTAGTTTAAGGTAAATAAGCAGTGGTAATGAAGTTTTTGGCTATCTAATGTCGAAGTTTCGCGCCAATCGTGCGTGTTTACTACATTTTTACTTTTCACATAAGTAGGTATACTACAGTTAAAGATAAGATTTAAAGTGTGACAAATATTATTGAAAATATTGTGAACAACACGAAAATGCCCAGGTCTTAACGTAATATTCAAACACAGGTCCAATAGCACGTATTCATTATTACCACTACTCAATTTGTGTTCAAAATCGCCGACCATTATTGTTTTTTTTATTGCAAAGATGAGCGAAAGCGATTATTCCAAACGATTATTTTTTTAAATTTCGAGTGATAAATATGACGAATGTAATCGATACTTGGAAATTAAAGGGTATCATTTAAGCTATCACCAATTTAATTAGTTTTGTGTTTCTTAAATAATAGGGTTTGTCCTCCAAATAGTAGATCTGTCACCAAAATGTAGTCACCAAACAATGCAAAATCAGTTCCACAATAAATCACCTAAAATCCTGAGATATAAGGTCTATAATATTTTTTTTTTTAAATAATCTCTTTTTCCATATTTTTTTTCTTTAAAATTTAGTCGTTTCTGGCACTCGCCGGCCGCTGCCGCGGCACCGCTCGCTTCGCTCGCTCGGCTCGTGCGTAGGAGGTCACAGTTTTAACCTAACCTAAGCATTTTTTTTCAAATAATTAACCTCGTAACTAATTCGGTTCTCGATAATGTCCATTTCAAGTAACAAAACTGTTATTATAAGAACGAAGTTTATATTCATGTAATGCAATATAATTTTATTGGTTATCGATCTCTTATTTTACACATATATTAACATTAATTTGATAATTCATACCTGGGAACAATTTTTGTTTATCTGAGAACGAAAATATTTCGTGGCGATCTTCGATCAATAATAGTACTAGATGCCCGATAAGCGCTTCAAAAACGGCCCGAAAAATACGAGCACGAATACTTTTGTGCTCTTATTTCAAATTAGTATGGTCCAATCATAGCCAATGTTATGACGTCAAAATGCCTCAGTGCGCGTTCAGAAGTTGTGTAAATAACCACCGTAACACCAAGATTTTGGAAGGAATATCTTTTTTTCGGTTAGTTTTTATCATTAAATGTTTTTCATAAAATAGTAACACAATTAAATAGTAAATATAAATCAATTAGCAAATATTATGATTGTTTGGCCAATGTTTGCGACAACGCGCCAACTATTCTAACAAACATTGAAGCATTGAAAGAAATTCCAAGAACTACGTCAAGTTCCAAATTCGAGTAAGTACGAAATTGTCAACAAAATGTTTTTAACCTTATTGCTTAGAAGTTAAGTTTCATTTTAGAATAAATATTTTTGTACTTATTATAAACATGAATTTTTATTTTCAAGTGACATTTTAAATTTATTGCTTCGATGACAGAAGGACTTAAATATTAATCATTTGCAAACGTAATTAAACTTTATGTTAGTGTGTTAAGGTTTATAATAATCTGAAGTAGTTAATATTATTAAACTTTTTTCTATAGTTCGTAGTAAGAAATATAAATGTTTATGTGTGTGCAAACGTGGCCACTTTAGCGACTTATTTTTGTTCCTAATCATTCATCTAGTACTATTATTGATCGAAGGTGGCGATAGATCTATTTATTAGGTGATACAACTTGATGACTAATATAAATTTTGGTGATAGAAAATATAGTTCCCGAAATTAAATAAAATTATTTTAAGCAGTAAATACAATAAGTATTGTTTATATTAATTATTTAAGCTTTTCTAATGTAATTTCAATCGTTTTTTGGATATTTTAGTGAAACAGAGTCAATAACAGACAGGCCTTAGGTACCTCATTTATTGAATTTCGCGCCGAAATGTTTCTATATTTGAATTTATATTCGGAATGCCTCGCTGTTTAAAATTATTTTAATTTATTCAACGCCTATTATTTATTGTGGATTTTATTTTTGATACTTTCTAATAGTTTTTTACAGAATTCCCAGTATATATTTTTTTATGTAGGTAGGCTTAGTAAAATTTTGTTTGAGAATGATAATAAATTAATTCTATATTGGGTATTCTGCAAACACTTTCAATACTTTTTGTAAGTAAAAAGAGTTTTTATTCAGAATCGAAATAAGAAAGTTGGGTGGACGGTCAGCACTAAAAAGTATCACGTCGCAACACAATTTTTAGTAATTCTTATCAAGATTTCTGATCGTGTTTTTTATGTAGTTTATGTATGAAAAATGGTAAAAGTAAGAATGCAGACAGAATGATAATATCTTTATTTTATCCTTTTGCATATTTTCAGCAAAAGAGTAGGTGGTTTATGTCAATGTGTCATATTTTCACTGAATTGAATTTGTCTACTTTTCGGATAGGTGTGTAGTAATACCAATTTTATACAACTTTCGCAGTAGACTTATAACGCAGTTTGTCCGACCTCAACATATAAATAAATTACAGATAATATTTGGTAAATGATATCGCAAAGACCATAAAATACACACACACAGAACTCTATTTCATCATAATAATTAATTTCATCCAAAATATTTTCAAACTCCGTGTTTCGCGGTACTAATCACGACGTCAAGTCACGGACCGCCTACACTCAGGTTTAAGCATCTTGAGTACACGCACCTATTGTATACTTAAGTGTCGAGTTTCATTTATTAATCAGTCTATCACTCGGCTGATATCGTAAACCCAAACCGTAGCTTGAATACGTCAATTATTATGTTTATTAATACGATCATGACCTCAAGATCGATATCAAGTGCGAGCTCTTGGACTGAGTGACGTTTATTAATACGGGCCTAGGTGTAAAATGTTTTGAAAACACAAGATGGCGGCTTTAATTCGAATTTTGGCCACGCGCCAAAAGATCCTTGTAGAGTTATTATTAAACAAAAAACTAAACCAATCCATAGAGAATTTAACTATGGTAGGTTAAACGTCAAACCTGACGTCAACTCTTGTTTTGAATTTATAACAGGATCTTGCTACGACGAAAGGCTACAGCTAGTAATGAATTATGTTTTGAAATAATATATTTTTGTTAATTATTTATATATTCTGTTAGACATGGCACCGAAAATAGATAAATCCAGGGGGGTAGTCGTATTTTCCGAAGTTGAAAAAGCATTTTATGAACAACAGTTAGCTGATTGCAATCGAAAATTAGCTCGCCTCAGACAAGCTGTCGGCGACTATGAAATCCGCAACGAAGAATTACAAAAGTCTTACGATACACTCGACGAAGATAGGGCTGATATTATTGCATATTTAAAAAAGTCTCTCAATGTCAAAAATGACGAAAACGCTGAACTAAAAGAAAAGGTTAAAGAGTTAGAGGGATTAAGGGAAATAGAAACAGAAGAATTCAACGAGACTGTCACAGAATTAGAACATAATTTTACCAGAATGAAAGATCAGCTTACTTCTGAAAATAAACTACTTGCTGGAAAACTAAACACGCTTGAAGAGTTTAGGGCTATCAGAGAAGACTTAATGAAGAAGTTCGATAGACAAGAGCATGCATTTGAAGATCAAGAAATGAAATACAAAAGAATCATATATGATACTGAAAAGAAGTTTGTCATAGGAAAAGACAAGTTAAAGAAAGAAATGGAAGAAAGACTTCTACAGTTAGCTCAAGAATTTCAAGATGCTAGCGAAATGAGAATAGCTGCTTCTACACATAGGGTGATTCGAGAGAATATTGCTTTGAACAATCAATTAGATAGTCTATTAATGACACAAGCAAAAGTAGCTGAGCAAAATGAAAAATTTAGGGACGATGAGAGAGCTTCTCGGTGTGCAATGGAAGTAGCTGAAGAAGAACGAGATAAGGCAATGAATAAAAGTATTGTGCAGCTAAAAGTTATTGATAAATTAACGGCAGCGTTCGAAGATGTGAAGAGAGAAAATGCTATATATGAAAAGAAACGTTTTGATTCTGAAAAAATACAAGAGGTAATGCAGAAACTTACTAAAGATAACGAAAAACTCATACTGCATGTACGTATATTGGAGCAAAATTTGCACGCCACTCTGGGAGAACAAAACAAAACTGTAGTGGAAACTGCAAAGCTACTAAGAGAATGTGAAACGTATAAAAAGATCTTAAAAGAATCAGCGTTTATAGTACAGGCATCACTTAAATTAGATTATTGGTGTACTTTAGATCCTTCTCGTGAAATTATAGACAGAAAAGTTCTACTGAACAATATTCTAGAAGTTATAAATCAATATCGTGATGCAGCCCAAGCTGAATCTATGGAATCCTTAGTTTCGCTTAGCAAGATTTATGAAAAAGGAGATCTCGGCTTTAAAGTTAAATCAGTTCCCTCCAGGAGGACGCAGGCAACAGCGACTGGTTTGGGTTCTATATCATCAATACTATCTTTTGAAGATAAACGTAGCGCTCGCGCTCTTTCGGTCTCATCAATGTTATCTTCATCGGCAAGTATGAATACTATACCAAGTATTAACGTATTACCCTTTGAGGAGGAGCCCCCGCTGACACCTAAAGATAGTCTGCCGTCATTTACTGTGACATCATTGCATTCAAGTATTAGTAGTATGAGTAGCACCAAGGAAAGTGAGGAGGGTGATAATTATATGAATGACATATCGAAGTTGCTAGCTATGAGTAAAGTTGAGGTGCAGAAATCATTGATGGCAGAATTGGCAATGACTCAAATGTCCAACCTAAAAATGAGTACGTTAGGTTCAAAGTCAAAAGTAGACATAGTTAGCCAAATATCCGGTGAAACAATTCATGAAAAAGTGGCGGAAAAACCAGGCGATAATATTGAGGATGAACAACATAAAGCTATACCTGGACTAGATGAAAAAGAATCTGACGTTGGTGGTGAACCCGAACAAGATTCAAATGAACCCACAAAAGATACAAGTGAACCAGTGGCAGTTGACGAAGAAGGTGCCGAAGAAGATAAAAAAAAGAAAACTAGCGCAGAATAATTTTTTATTTGTTTATAATTTTGTTGAAGTTATTTTTCAAGTCGCTGTGTCTTTTATATATACATATTTTAATGAGCTTATGTAATTCTTTATAATGATTTGTTTGTTCATGTTCTGTATTTTAGGGAGTTTATTTATAATGATATGATTATTAATTTTCTGTATTTTAGCGAGTTTTTTTTATATTGATTTGATTATTATTTTTCTGTATTTTAGTGAGTTTATTTATAATGATTTGATACTTTTACAGTGCATTAATTGTTTTTATTATATTATAATTTATGAGAATTATTCTTTTTCATTTGTTTTCATCCTTTTCATATAATATGAGGTTTTTTCTACAACTAAGTAAACCCTACTATCTTTGTTAACCACGTGGGTGACGCAACGATGCCGGGAAAGGGTTAACTATGTTTTTATTGTTCCGTACCCAAAGGGTAAAAACGAGACCCTATTACTAAGACTCCACGGTCCGTCTGTCTGTCACAAGGCTGTATCTCATGAATCGAGATAGCTAGATAGACAGTTGACATTTTCACAGATGATGTATTTCTGTTGCCGCTATAACAACAAATAAAATAAATAAGTACCTACTAAAAACAGAATAAAATAAATATTTAGGGGGAGCTCCCATACAACAAACGTGTTTTTTCGGCGTCTTTATGCCTTGTAGTACGGAACCCTTCGTGTGCGAGTCCGACTCGCACTTGGCCAGTTTTTTTTTTAATAGAGCTTGATTTAGGTAGAATATACGCTGAGAACTTCCTCCATTTTTTTTCTCTTAGTTAAAAAGTGAAAACTATACGTGTGTTATTTCTACCCGACTGCAAAGAAAGGTTATGTTTTAGAGTAAACATATACATATTTCTTTATATCCTCGTAGCATTCAACATTTATTGTGCCCATTGGCCGTAACCGTCGCAACCACTGTCGCAACCACCTATTTAGGGTGTGTGGAGGGCAGAAGTTTAAAAAAGATTTGACTCAGGTTGGCTGGACAAATCTTCCAAATAGCTCGCATTTTACTAGGTCAATGGGCACAAGTGGTAACGGCCGCGACTTACGAGTTGTAGGTCGTAGGTTCGAACCCAGACAGGCGCTTTACTTTGTGTAAATTATTTCATCACCACTGCTCTCAAAACGGTGAAGGAAAACATCGTGAGGAAACCGGCATGTCCTAGAACCAAAAATTCGAAGACATGTGACATCTGCCAATCCGCACTGGGCCCGCGTGGTGGATTACGGCCCACTCCCTCTCACCGAGAGGAGGCCTGTGTCCCAGCAGTGGGAACATTATAGGCTGATTATGGAATGGGCACTTTATGTGACGGCTAAACACCCTTATTTCAGAATTTGTGACGCTACAGAATCTTAGATAATCGATCGAAAACGTGTCCAGCCAGGTTGAAAAACCACTTTTCCCTGGGGTCTCAATCTCGGTAACGGAAGTGATTTTGACGACTTTTTGCATATCAACGGGCGTCACGTAAATTTGTGACAGGAATCGAGCTAAAAGTTTTGTGATACGTACAGCGGTTTAGTAGAAAAATGCAAAAATCTGTGTCCAGCCATCTTGAATTTACGTATAAAACTTTTGGCTGGCACTTCCGAATCTCAATAACGGGAGCGTTTTCGAATATGGTTCCTTTACTAACATTTAGTGACGCAATTTGTGACAGTATTAACGTTTGATTTATGGCGTGGGCCGAAGCCTGCCGGGTCAGCGGGATTGTCCGAAAGGGTTACCGCTGGCCCGGAACATAAAGGGCTAAGGAAGGAACACGGGTGGGTTTTAGTCAGTAAGAGTCTGACACTCCTTTCCGCTCCACCCAGAGCGGGAGGGGTCATTTGATGATTTCCAATCCGCAAAAAAAAAAAGGTGTTTAGCCGTCACATAAAGTGCCCTATTGACCTAGTAAAATGCGAGTTATTTGTAAGATTTGTCCAGTCAACTTGAGTCACATTAAAAAAGTTACTAAACCATTTTGATTTTACTTTTATGTTTTTATTGCTACTACTCGTATTGATAATATGAGCAACTGCGGTGCTATTCTGTAATAATCTCACAGTGAAAACTTAGGTGAAGTGAGCGTGGAGTGAGCTGTCAATAGTGTCAATTCCTAGCAAAAACAAACTCACTTCACCTAAGTTTTCACGGTGAGATTTTTACAGAATCGACCGGCAGTTATATAAAAATTATATGCATATATATATAGACACTTTTCAGGCAGTCTGATGCAGTGGCATCAAATCTTAAAAGATTGAATAAAAATAATTATTGCCACCAAGACAGCTTGATATCTTTTTTGTTGTTTCTGCAGTCGGGTTTTTTAAAACTATGCTGAGTGGGCAAATAATACACCTTTGAATTACCATTCTCGACTGTATTGTTAGTTTAGTGGTCACAAGAGTTACTGCTGAACAAACTAAGCATGAGGCTCAGACCAATAAAAAAGTATTTTATTGGTCTGAGGCATGAGGTTCGCAAAATGTTATTGTTTATTTCATTCTGGAATGTTAAACACCAATAGGATCGCCCTCTACTAGACACAAACGTCATAACTAGCAAATCAAATCAAATACCTAGTTATCTATATACTTAAATAAAAAGAAAAGTCCTGACTGACTGATTGACTGACTCATCAACGCCCAGCCCAAACCCTTGGACCTAGAAAGCTGAAATTTTGCACAGAGGTTCCCTTTATAATGTAGACAAGGAACAAGGAAGGATTTTTCGAAATTCAAACCCTAAGGGGGTGAATGGAGAGAGGGTGAAATTCCACGCGGACGAAGTCGCGGGCAGAAGCTAGTTTGTTATAGTTAGGCTGAGAAACAACAAAATTGTACGTCAACAATTTTGAACGTCAAAATTACATAAGACAGTCCTCCAAAACACTCGCCCTTCCCACTTTCTAATGCTTTAGCTACATCGAATCCAGGCGTAATATTATATTGTAATGGTTGAACTGAATGGTTTTGATCCACGCGTCATATTTGTGAACGGGCCCCGTCTTCAGCTTGAGATAGATCCACGCGTCATAAACGGGCACCGTCATATTGTGTTTTTTAGGGTTCCGTACCTCATAAGGAAAAAAACCGGGCAAGAGCGAGTCGGACTCGCGCACCGAGGGTTCCGTACCATCATGTTTTTAAATTTTCATCGGCGAGGCCTATATTTGTCAGAGAATTTTAACACTGTGTACTGCGGTGTAGAATATTGAAGTTTTATGTCAGCGCCATCTCTTGACCGATAGTAGAACTAATGTAACTTTTGTTGATGATTTCTGTAAATCTGTGCTATTATGAGACTTCATTTTATTTTTCCTGTAATCTTTACATAAACTTCTATCATATAGAATAATTTCTGATTTTTCTTTTTGCAAACTTCGGAGATAAGGGGGGGGAACGGTACTTTTTTTACATTTTTCATCAAAAGTCTAAAACTATGCGGCCTAAAAAAAAAAGAAAAAGTGTTTGAGAATGTGCAAATTGCGCTCTTTCATATAATACCCCACATGCCCTAGTAGCCCCACTTTGAATTTTTCAGACCCCCTTTCAGTCCCTGTTGCAAAAAATATACATATATTTTTATTTCTTTCTTATTTGCAAAATAGTTGGGCAAATCTAAAACTATTCCAAATTTCAAATTGAAAGCATTAGTAGTTCTTGAGATATCCAGCTGTGACAGACAGACTTAGTCTCACCATAAGGGTTCCATTTTTACCATTTTGGTACGGAACCCTAAAAGGAACTCTTTATGATCACTTCGTTATCCGTCTGTCTGTCCGTCAGTCAAGACCCTTTTTCTCAGGAACGCATAGAGTTATCAAGTTGAAATTAATGTCAAAACTCAGGGCAAATACGCAGGGCAATCCCTTGAAGCAGTGAATAAATCAAACTTCTAAGTCAACGTAATCAAAAGACACGGGCGTTGTTCCGAAATCAAAACCTATAGGGTTGGCAAGAAGCAATGTCATGTAGCACAAGTAAAGGAAAAACTCCGAAAACATTAAATTATTTGTAATTAGGTACATTACAAAAAAAAATATTTTGAAACTATTTACATACCTAAAAACTTGTACGGAACCCTCGCGAGTCCAACTCGCACTTGCCCGTTTTTTTTTTTACATTTTTCTCACAGGTATAGAAGCAACAAGAATAGGTAATGAACCCAGGATTAAGTAATAAAGAGTGTCTATAATAATATAGATCTACGATAATTATGGAATAGGCAACTAGCTTCAACTTTCTAAGTGACCGGCTCGTTGACAATTCAAAAGTGCCTGTGTAGGGTTAGTTAGTGTTTGTAGTGGTTTAATTAAAATAAATGCTGTGAATTTTTGAGTTTGAATTCAATTAATTAATCTTTCTAGGGTCAGGCAGTGGAGCTGGCAGCGTGTGAATGCGCGGCGAGGCCGTGGGCAGGAGACTCGTCCATGGTGGTCGCGGAAGTAGGGGCCAGGTGTCGCTGTGGTTGTGTGCTCCACCTTGCGCCGGCTGCGAGGCTGCTGGCGGGCTCAGCGAGAGCATGTCCCTCTCGATCCTTCTGGCTACTTCAGGTTGGTTACTCATAACTAGCTTGCTAAATATTGCTGAACATACAGGATAACCTGAGAAAGTATGCGCTTCGGTATCCTTCGTGTTTCCGGATAAATGAAAAATGATTTACTTTCTGTAAGTAGGTTTGTACAAACACTTTTACACGTCAATCATATTTTTTTAAACTACTTGAGGTCGGCGTTTCCTATCTGATTATTCTGAGAAGAAAGGCTGAAACAAATTCAGAAGTCACAGTCTCTTTTAAAGTCCAGACAAAATCTTGGTCAGATCGTGTGAAGACCATGTAGATTGGTGTCTGAAATGGTCTTTTGAGGAAAGAACCACACAGATTGAGCGGACCTGTCCAATCAGTGCACGCATTTGTCAAAAATCGTGCAGCTCAACTCAGAACTTGAGGAGCTCAACGATTCGACAAACAATACCAAAGACAGGACATTTGGGTAGGCCGCATAAACTACTGAAACTGCCAGATCATGGTTAAAACTAAGAAGGAAAGCATGAACGTTGCGCGATTGAGTAGCCCCCTTACCAGAGGAAATGCTTCTAAGTTTTGAACTTCCGCGCTTTGTAGTAGTGCACCTACTTGCGCGTTTGTATCTAGTACTCTTTGTAGTAGTGCACCTACTTGCGCGTTTGTATCTAGTACTCTTTGTAGTAGTGCACCTACTTGCGCGTTTGTATCTAGTACTCTTTGTAGTAGTGCACCGACTTGCGCGTTTGTATCTAGTACTCTTTGTAGTAGTGCACCTACTTGCGCGTTTGTATCTAGTACTCTTTGTAGTAGTGCACCTACTTGCGCGTTTGTATCTAGTACTCTTTGTAGTAGTGCACCTACTTGCGAGTTTGTATCTAGTACTCTTTGTAGTGGTGCACCGACTTGCGCGTTTGTATCTAGTACTCTTTGTAGTAGTGCACCTACTTGCGCGTTTGTATCTAGTACTCTTTGTAGTAGTGCACCTACTTGCGCGTTTGTATCTAGTACTCTTTGTAGTAGTGCACCTACTTGCGCGTTTGTATCTAGTACTCTTTGTAGTAGTGCACCTACTTGCGCGTTTGTATCTAGTACTCTTTGTAGTAGTGCACCTACTTGCGCGTTTGTATCTAGTACTCTTTGTAGTAGTGCACCGACTTGCGCGTTTGTATCTAGTACTCTTTCGGTCGGGTTAACTACTCGGTCTCAGATTACCATTTCATGATTTGAAAAGTTTTTTGGAATTGCATTGAATTGTTAATCTGTCCTACTAATAATAATAATAATATTATAAATGTGAAAGTTTGTGAAGATGTTTGGATGTTTGTTACTCAATAACGCGTAAACTGTTTGACAAAACAGATTTGGATGAAAATTGGCACATAGATAGACCATTTCCTGGATTAACACATAGGATACTTTTTATCCCGATATTGCCACGGGATCGAAACTTATGCGGGTGAAACCGCGGAGCGCTGATAGTAATTTTATAAAAATGGTAATACATCAATACATGGGTAATATAAATAGGCATTTTTTTTCAAAGCTGTATGTATGTATGTAACCCGTCGCATGTCTAATTAGCAGACAATAGAAATTCTATTGTTATCGGTACATACCCTGTACCTACACTTGACATGCGAAGGGTTAAATAGTAGCTCTGTTTCAATCTCGGATAAAGATATTACACACAGGGATAGTTAGGGCCAAGTTTTTAATTCATAGAAATTTTATTCGAGGTATAAAAAAATGTGTAGTAAATATGTCAAAATACCCTATTTATTATTCAATATCAGATGGTTGAAAAATCTGCCCTTAGTCACACACACTCATAAAATGGTCCTACCTATCATTACAAAGTTATTAGAAACAAGTCGCTGCGGTCTATAAAAACATAAAATAACCGGTTTACTGATTGATTTCGAATGTCATATGCCCGATGGCTAATTCCCCGAAGTCATCAGATCAAACGTCCGAATTGCCAAAATTCCATAGTATCGATGTACCACAATTTCGAATAGCCATCAGATCGACCGTCCGTTTCACCGAGAAGCCATTGCAACGATAGTCCTATCCATCGAATGTCTATTGGCTCGACAATCAACTCATACCTTATACCCATACGGGTAGGCAGAAACTACAGAACACCCCCTGCTACGACTCCTTACATAGTCTTTTTGCTTCGTTTACGTTCATACATCTGGGGGCCTAAAAACGCCACTTTGGCAGAATCATAAAAGGATAACATTATGAATCATAATGGACAGTTAACTGTCAATCGTATCAAATCCCATTGGTGAAGGATTTTTCAGTTATTTTTTTTGCCTGTGCTAAAATACCAATCAATCCAATCCAAATCCAATCCCAATCTCTTTGATTATACCTATACATATAGTGCAGCGAAAATTATGATTCTGCCAAAGTGGCCTATTTAGGCCCCCTGGTCATACACGCACGCTGGTTGCGAGTACATAAGTAGGTATAGCACAGCAATCTTGATGTTTTGACATGTCTCCACATCACCAAGAGCAACTACTTCGCGTGCCCAGCTTACGTACAAAAATCGTAAGCCGCCACTTTCGCGCACGGTCCCGTATAGATAGGTACTGCTGGCCAGGTGAGCGTGAGCGCTGGCGCTAGGCCCCGGGGGTGGGGCGAAACGGATCGATTTGTTTTTTCCATCACTAAATAGTGCTTGTGACGTCAAAAATGGCACGCTTGGTTTTCATACAGATCGTGATACCTACTTGCGTTATTAGGTCCATCTACATCTGTGCTCCACATCAATAAAAAGCACAAGTGAAGCAGGGACGGGTCGTTACGTTTGAATAACTATTTACATTCTTACACCAACTAGGAAAAGAGCTGATAATCTTTGAAATCTTTGCAAACGAGTGGTCGTTATCTTATGACTTTTTGGCGATTTTTTCTGTTGGTGTATTTCTTACTTACAAACTTACGGCCACCGTGAATGCTCAATTTCTTCAAATATTTTTACTTTATCATCTTCGTTTATAAGACCCTTTTTCTTCTTTTTAATCTTTGTTATTTTTTTTTATCTTTCACCTTTTCTGATGTTTTTAATGCCTGTATTGTGTCTTTTGTTGCACTGAATAAACGTTTTATCTATCTATCTATCCTAATGTAAATTTTAGAGCAGAGAGCTATTCAAACCTAGCGACACACCCCTGCTTCACTTGGGCTTTTTATATTGATGTGGAGACATGTCAAAACATCGACATTTATGTTCTATAATAATGTATTTAAGTTACATAATGTACTTTAAGGAATAAATTCGCGAAATTATGGTGAAATCCGCATCAAAGTCCGTTGTGTGTAGTTTAGAAGAACTATGCTGACTTAAGACAAACACTGAAAACGATTTTAGTATTTTAATAAAGAAGCGACCAGCTTAGATGCTACTGGAACAAAAAGAAGGAGGCCTTACGAGTTAAGGCTCCCACAAACAGGCGCGACGTGACAGCGCGACGTGACACCACGACGTGACGGCGTGACGTGGCAGCGCGACGTGACACCGCGACGCGACTCTAGTAGAATAATTTCTACGAAAACTGTAATCTACCAAAATCGCGACGCACCTATCTGTCTGCAGGAGCCTTTACACTTACTTGAGCAACATATGGGCAGGTGGAACAAGGCTGCCAATAAGTTGCTCAAGCATTAAACAAACACAATAACACTATCAAACAAACTAAATCAACTTGAGTTGAACTTCTCATTACTCAATATTGTTAAACTCCACCACTAAGTAGTGACAGCATAACTTAAAGGGCAACTAAACCGTCCCTTCCTGCCCTAACTTCCCACGTATTTAGCCCCAGAAGCACCCCATGGTCACAGAACTGCGCCATATTGTCAACCGTTATACCAAAGTTGTTTAAAGCTTGACACTTTACCGTATGACGGTCCATTACGACTTTCATAGAGGTATAACAGATGTGGGAGTGTTTGATATGGGCACTGGACTTGACTACATAATTATATTAAGTTGCGCTAGTAAATAGCTGGATTTTTTCTAGGATTTAAGCTAAATCGACGCGCAAACTGTAACCATGAATTTAGCACATGGTTCTAGACGGGTAGCGTAGAAACTTTTCTACGGTTATTTAAAAAAATCTGTTTCATATAAAAGTGCAATACCTACGCGGTGAAAATGTATGGAACAGATTGATTGCTCGTCGATGTCCCTGCCACCCTGCAAGAGAGCCCATCATTTAACAAGAGCAGCAAAAACACCTTGGGCTAGCCGAAAACAGCTTTGTTGAAAGAAAAAAAAAAAAAAACTTTGAAATATATAATCGACTTCAAAATCATCACAGAATAACAATTTAAATAATCTTTATTTTGTCATTTAAATTAACTAGTTATGCCTTTAACTGCTACATCCATATTCATATATTTATTTTGTGAACACAGGGTACAATGATGTTTTTATAAAAATGTTTGGTCCATCCTATGTTCCGCCGAAAGGCATACAAAATATTATCAAATTTAATTAATTATAAAAGTACAAAATCTCATAAAATACAATGTCAGCAAACGAAATTTGTCAAAAATGAAATGAAATAGTATAAAAAATCGCACGGAACAGAAACAAATAAAATGTCAGCAATATTACAAATAACAAAATTAAATTAATTTAAATAGTACAAAAGTCATGAATCGATGAATATAATAGAATAGATGTATATTTATTTGCAAATAATGTTGGTTGGTACAACAATCTAATGTGACATTTAAGAGGAATCAATGTACAGTCTCCCTAATATAGCATGCATATTTATTAATACTTCAACTATACTAGCCTATCAGCTTGCTAAACCAACTCTACCAAATCTAAACGCAGCACCGTTAAATTTGTATCGTCGTCGCACTGTGAAGTCATTAAAACTTCCATTTTGGAAGTAAGGTCGCTCTGCCGATAGCTGACGGTTTAACAAACTAATACTGTTCCGGATATAGTTTACGGGACGTCCAAGTTACTGCCGGCTGGCAATTAACTCGCAATGTGCCGGTTTAACGAAATTACTTGTCAAGCGCTCTAAAAGTTAACTGTTTTGAATTATCGGCAGGCTTCTGCAAAATTAATAGACCGTTGGAGGTCAAAATTATTTGTGCTGATTTAAGTACATTTAATTTATTTTTTTGCATTTATTTCAGGCATCAAGGCCCATATAAACATATACAATACAATATTAATATAAATTGAAAATACTATAAATACTTACAACATTATAATTACACTAAAACTAACGCACACGAAGTCTGCGTCGTGCTGCGCTGACTGGTGTCATGTAGCCGGCCACAAAACCGGAGGTACACAACACCCTTCGGCCAGAACTCTTCCTTGAGGAACTTCTCGAGATGTTGTGTCGGAACACGCACTACAAACGAAGTTCGTGTTGTGACGCGACTCCAACTTCTCGACCAAAGTCTATGCACAATCAAGGATAATATAGCTATTTCTATAGACCCTTGTTTACGGAATCGTTTCCTCTTGTTTCTCTTTCGGCGCTAGTAAGTTTTTTAGTCGTTAAAAACGGGCTGCATTATGTTAAAATAGGTATAGATAGTATGATCTACATCGCCACATTATATAAACTACGCATCACACCGACGTCACGCAAAATCCTGCATCGCGCAAGCAGAAGCAGCGTTTACCGCGCAACTAGCATACATTCAGCCCCCCTTTGCAATCGTCGGCAGTAGTCCACCAGACACAACTGAACCAGACAAAGACTGCCCCCAGTTGTTAAGTAAGGTTCATTTTAACCTACCCCATAAATATCCGCGCCACCCTATCAAACTGCTACGTGTGTTTCAGGGTCTAACTCTCCAGTCTCGATAGTTTGCAGACTTCTTAACAATTGCGATGAAGGGATCGATATTTGTTGCACTTCACTTCAACAATTCAAGCGCCAAGTCCACCAAAATAGATAACCATTATACGTAACGCACGAATTCCTCAACTATTGCCAACTATTCGTGTTAAAATTGTGTAAAAATATGCGTCAATTCTGTACCTGTAATTTTGGAGTGTGGAACTTATGATAGAAACACGCTTGTGCGATACCAGTACATACAGAACACAAAGCTCATAGAAATCTCTATTCCTAGTTAGCAAGTTTCGCCGAAAACTTTGTTTGTAGATATTTCGGTCCATAGGAGAGATCTCTGCCGCCGCTCTGTCGTTTCGCCGTAAACTTTTTTCATAGAAACCATTGTTTTCAGATACCTTGGTTCACATCGTGTTTCTATCTTAGGTACCACACCGGTAATTTCACGGATTTTCCGTTTTTTTTCGTTTTTTTTTCACTTCCGTGCAGTGTCAATTGCGTAATATTAATAATCGGTTTCGGATTATTATTAACCGGTTCATTAATTTCGAAAAATAAGGGCTTGAATGTTTGTATGAAATGCCGCACGGCGTAAACGCTCTTAATTAGTATAAAATCTAGATGTACATTTAGTCGCCCCTACAAAAGACTGAAACTTCTTTAAAAGCAACTCAAACTATTTATACAAAGGTCCGAAATTATCTTTAAAACTGTGAATCTAAATTCTTCGCGAAGATTCTAGAAGTTTTAACAGCTACTATTCAATGCTGAACAAAGGCTGTAGAAAGTTCGAGAACTCCATTCTTTTGTAAAA
This sequence comes from Oligia fasciuncula, assembly GCA_963082905.1. NCBI lineage: Eukaryota > Metazoa > Arthropoda > Insecta > Lepidoptera > Noctuidae > Oligia > Oligia fasciuncula. Next base: position 19,642,955 of record OY720397.1, read on the forward strand.
ATCTGTCTGCAATAAAAGTAAGGCATTGGATTTAGAATTACTTGAGAAAATAAGAATATTGACTTGTTTAGCTGTTTTTAGCTAAATAAGAAAAAAAATACCACCAGTAGGTTAGGAGATATAAGGGAACACTTAAAGCCGTGTCGAGTAGATGTTCTACAATTTCCGATCTCCAAGAAAGCAATGATGCGGGCTAAAGCTAGTCCCTATATAACTAACTAAAGGCTCCTTCAATCAGACGCAACACGCGATAAAATCGCGCGCAACACAAAGGCACCGCAAGTCGCGCAACGAGCGGTGCCATTGAGTCGCGCGCGATTCGCTCGCGCTTCGCGCCTGTTTGCAGGAGCGCCAAATCACAGTATAAAGATCATACAGTATTTCGACTTCATACAAACGGACGAAACGCGAGCTATACCTACGCGCCTCGACCTCGGAATGCGCTCGGTATGCAGACAGTCGCGACTGTGCCGCAGTGACGAACGGACGGTGTGTTGTTTTTTTTAACAATAACCGCGCGATTTTTTCACTAAAAATAAATTGAAGTACATATTTAATATGACGAGTAGGCTATATTGTGCTGTTTTTGGTTGCATGAATTCGTCAATAACGCATCCAGAGATAACTTTTTTAGATTACCTGGAAACTCTGAAAGGTAAGACTATAAAATAATTTTACTTACTAGTAGGTAGGTACATAATGTGTGTATTTTTAATGGATAAGTATTTCCTTTTATCTCCCGAAAAAAAAGATGTCTGGATTAATAAATAAAGTGAATAGAGTAAAGGAAAGTGATAGACACGAGTGAAATAGGTAGTTATAGGCGGTTCATGAATCATTAGGGTCAGTTCACACCGAGACGCGACGCGACGCGCAGTTTTCAAGATAGATATACAATTACAGACCTTATCTACTACACAAAAAGGTACACGATTCAGTGAGCTACGCCGCGCGGCGGCGGCGCCGCGCTGCGTAGCTCGACGTAGTAGGTAGACACTGAATTGTGTACCTTTTGGTGTAGTAGATAAGGTCTGTAATTGTATATCTATCTTGAAAACTGCGCGTCGCGTCGCGTCTCGGTGTGAACTGACCCTTATACGGTAGGTACGCTTGTGTTAAAACCTCGGGGCATGTGTGTTTTGTTTTGTTAGTTTGTATAATTTCAAAGTAAAGACGTTGGATGCGTCAAGCTGAAGACAGGGCGCTATGGCGCTCATTAGGGGAGGCCTATGTCCAGCAGTGGACTGCTATAGGCTGATGATGATGATGATGATGAAAGTAAAGACGTGGTTTTTTATTATTAATATTTATGTACACACAGTAAAATACAATAACAAAACTAAATGGAAACACAAAGTAGGCAAATGTAATTAAAATTCTGGAGGCGGGCAGCCCTATCGCATGTTTACGTACCGCGCGGCTGTAGGCATTTATTTCAAGGTTACGGCCGAGTTACAATACTGTATGATCTTTATACTGTGGCCAAATGAAGGCTTCAGTTCGATTATTAATTATTGTTTAAAGTTCATGTCAGTAACCGTAACATGACTCTTAGAAAAGTAACTTGGGCAGTCTTAAGCAACTTGATAAGAAAAGTTCAAATCATCAACTGTAAAGTGTTTTGCGCTTTCAATCAATCGTTTGGATTCTACTAGACTTCACTGAGGTACCTACTCGTGTAAAATGTAACATTTCTCGCTTAGCTGTGCTTTGATATGTTTAAGCCTTTGCGTATCAACCATTCTTTAGTTATTGACAGTGCTGATAATCATAGAGTGTTAAGTTGATAGTTTGAATATTAACGATTTTCAGTCAGACGATCACAACTTCGCACCCAGACAAAGATGGCGGGATGACGGACTCCTTTCATAAAAATTGGTCCTTGGCAGCTCTGGATAGGCAGAGGTGGAGTGAGACTAGGGAAGCCTTTTCCCAGCAGTAGGACCTTAACGGCTAATAAAAAAAAAAACAATTTCAAATACTGCGTAAACTTATTGTAGGTGCAAAGTACCTAATAAGTATTTATACCATTCGATAAAATCGATGATATTGTTACACAAATAATTATTGATTTTTATTGTACCTACTTACTTACATAAAAGTCGTTTTCCGTGTCTGCCTGTGTGACCACTGGGATCTTCTAAACGACTCAATTTCACCATGCATCAGTTAGAGGATTTATTCCAGCAGCTATAAGTGTCTAATATATTCATATTCAACTTAGATATACCATCGTGTTAAAAAGGAGCGGGTCGCTTGTTAGAATATAATTTAGCAAACAAATATAAATTAATTGAAAATTGGCAACTGAAGCCTCTAATTTAGTACATACTATTGTTTTACTAATGAATTCCTGTTGGCAAAGCAAACGCAACACGAGCCAAGCACTCGCCACAGAAGCGATATATCATATAATTTATGTTCTAACAGTATCAGGAAATCTAGCCAAATTGTATCTAATGTTGTTATTGAAAAGTAATTTCAACTTTATGTTGGTCACTCTCCAGCCAAAATCGCTTTTACTACTGTCGGATGACATAAAAAGTTATTAAAGGATTTAGTCACAATGGGAGGCAGATAGTTTCTTCCTCTCTCTGCTAATAAACACTGTTCATCTGCTAAGCGTGACGCAAGCTACTTCGTGTTGTTGTTATGTTTAGCAATGGACATGTCTATTAAAAGAAATTCATCATCATCATCTACACGACATTTCCTTGTACAGTTTTTAAACAATAGCTTAATCAGCCTATAAGTAATGTTCCCACCGCTGAGACAGAGAGGAGGCTCTCTGAGAGAGAGATTAGGCCAGAATCCATGCCGGATTCCTCACGATGTTTTCCTTCACCGTCTTCAGAGCAATGGTGATGAAATAATTTACACAAAAACTATCTGCTTGGGTTCAAACCCACGACCGTTACCACTGGGCCACCGCTGCTCCGTAGTTTAAACAATATTCCGATTATAATTATATTTTTTTTATCGAAAATTGGATGATCAATATCATTCTCATGTTTGCGCATCATCCTATTTTCACTCGGTACAGTTTACTAAATAGGTTTCTGTTGAACTTGATCTGTTCTAGTAATATTTCAATTAAAAGTTACTGTTTACTCGCTGAAATCAATGTTCAGATAATAATCTGATACGTATTGTTTTATGAGATCGTGAGACTTACCATGGCTGTGTATTCAAATTTTACTGCTCATCGTGATTCATTGATGATTATCATAATCCTTTATCAGTATGTTCCCTGCTGAACATAGGTCTTTCCTTTTGCAAGCCACTGATCTCGATCCACAGTCGATTATCTTTAGTCTGTTACCAGTCATTCCGCCACACTGCGATAGATTTCCTTTACTGATGCCAAAATCTATCGCAGTGTGTGGCCTTTGTTCAGCACGGAAAATCAATGACATGTGCCAAATGCTCAGGCCAAAAGTTAGATGTACGATCCCAGTTCGTCATTTTCTATGGAGAAGAGTCGGCAAGAAATTCCACTCCATTTTTTTGTTGTGAATTATTAATTCTAGTTTCTCTTCCTAGGCTGAAGAAGGTCTAGTAGTGAGACTGCGCATGGAAGCAGTTAAGTTGCCGTGCGCGGGGCAGTCTCTCCGGGCTAGAGACGGTGACTCACTGGGGTCGCCACTGCTGGCCTCCTGGGATGGGCCCGACAGCACGGCTGTGGTAAGTGGGTGCATTCAAATTTATGGATAATTAAATGTTTGAAAATACTTGAAGCACAAGGGTCCTAAGTTTATTCAGCCCCAAAAGTCATGGATATACATGAAACTTTCGTTATTAATAGTCCTTATTAATAAAATCAAAGTATTTGAAATACTATTGTACCAGCGATACGAAGAATAAGACGAAGAAAAGTATTTTCAATATTCTACAACTTCTTCAAACTTTTTGTGTTCCAATAAAAGTCAGGTTTTATGGAATGTCTTTTTAATACGCTTTTATTATGATTCAAACTTGTAAGCTAAGTTATAATAGTCTGACTATTATAACTAAGTTTGAATTTATAATACTGTCTGTAGACTTCTGGAGATGTGGAAACTACTACAGACAGTAGTGGTGTGATGGAGATAGCTGGAGGGCGTCACATCCTCGTGGAGCTGCGCTCCGGAGACACCAGCGAGAGATGTGCGGGCGGGTTCCTAGCGCACGCCACGCAGATGGGTAAGACGTATATAACAGGAAAATATTAAGTATTTTTTTACCCTCGTAAGTTTTTGATGGACATCTTTTTGATGAAGTGAGAGGTAGAATATTCGCAGTAACCGTAACTGCGTGTCGGTAAGGATACATTTTATCCCCTATGACTGCTTCTTGTCAGCAGTAGGTTATTAATTGTACTTAATGAGTGTTATAAATCAGGATATCATTAAAAACAACAATGGTTCTAAGTATAAGATCAAGATTATTTATTGAGTGAACAATCAACAGTTGCAGGCCACTGCCAAGCTACGCTCGATGGCAAACTACTACGTTGCGTCGATTCTTTTAACACATTTTATGAATCCAACCAGAACCCATCCGTAACGCGTCAGCCGCCTGGGCCTCCGCGCCCGGCGCCGCGTGGTGGCGCCCGGCCGGCGCGCGCGAGGCCGCCGCCGCACTGGCCGGCGCCGCCGCGCTGGCCGCGCTGTGCCTGGCGCTGCACTCCGCGCACAGGACCCGCGCGTACCAGCGCGCGGCCGACAAGGAGTCGCTCACTGATAGTGACGGTAAGTTGTCTATCATACTAGAACCAAAAATTCGAAGTCATATGGCATCGACCAACCCGCACTGAGCCCTTGTGGTGATTTATGGCCCACTCCCTTTCATAGAGAGGAGGCTTGTGTCCCAGCCGTGGAAACATAGGCCGATTTTATTTCTTTATTAAAGACAACACTTCTCTTCCAGCATGCTCAGCGTCACTGGAGCTGGGGGGAGCCCCCTCCGGCTCGCGAAGTACTCTACTATCAGAAGTAGTCGGCGGTGGAGTGTCGCTGAGAAGACTGCTACCTTCCGGGAAGACCAGGCACACCAGGTTGAGGGATTCTGATAGGAGCTCTGAAAATGTGGAGCAGAGGTGAGGAGATTAAGAAATTTTGATGTCATAATATGTCATGGGAATATGAATGGAGTTCTAAGTAATAGATAGAGGGAAGAAACAGAACAAAGAAAATAATGAATTGTAAATTACAGGGAGTGAAAGATACCGCTAAACTTAAGGCCGCGTTCTAACCAAAAGCGATCGTAAAAATCGTCATAGTATTTTATAAGAATTTTATTTGCGCGATCATACAAGTCGCGTTTGTACGTCAGAATTCATACAAGCGATCGCGTCTATCGCGTACTCACGCGACTGTCGCTTTTGGTAAGGACGTGGGTGAATAGGGAAAAACTGAAGACGGAAAATATTTATCACCAACTGCAGGTGACATGAGCTAGGGCAGGCTAAAGAAAATAAGTACCTATCCATCACGACTCTGTTAATAAAATGCATATCCCATTAAATTTAAAAAACTAGTCTAGCTATCGCGGTTCTTGAGATACAGCCTGGTGACAGGCAGACGTACGGACGGACAGACAGCAAAGTCTTAGTAATAGGGTCCCGTTTTTACCCTTTGGGTACGGAACCCTAATAAAAATCAACAATGATGTCAATTAGCAGCAGAACTAACGATTGTACCTGATTGTGCCGTCATTTAATTTGGTATACGATACGTGCTCGAACAATAGACTTGCAGTTAACAACGTACTTCCAAAGCGCCGAGTGTTTGTTAATTAATTATTCTTTCTCCTCGCCATTGAAGGGTTCTCTTTGAGGATTTCGAGTAGTCTTTAATGAAAGGTTAGGTATTTTTGAACGTAATGCTGCAAGTCGACAGGAATATATAAGATATTGAAATCCGTTCCGTTCCGTGTATCCCTTTACTCAATCCACAACATTAATTAATTTCCTTCTCCTTCTTTCCTTTATTCTTTTCATTTTGCAGTTTTTTTAAGAAAAAATCTAATTTTTTACAGCACAAATATAAACAGCTGCTGAAATTCAGTTACAATTTTATTGGCCTCATAGAGAGGAATGAAACTCCATGAAAAGACTTTTGAGCTTCTTTTAAATGTATCTTTAAACTAATAATAAAGCTGAAGAGTTTTTTGTTTGAACGCGCTCAATCGCTCATGTCCAAAACGATTATTTTGAAAAATTCGTTTTGCATTTGATAGGCCAATTTTAGGAAGGATCACGTTAGGAGCCTTAGAAACCGAGCAAAAAGAAAAAAATCTGAAAGAACACTAAGCGAAAACGAATTAACAGCGCGGGCAGGCAATGCGACGGGATGGGCCGGGGTACAAGAAATTTCACGCGGACGAAGTCGCGGACGGAAGCTAATAAATCATTAAAATAACAACATCAAACATTTCCCAGGGATGAAGAAGACCCCGGTACGGACAACGAAGCCGACGCCGGCGACAACACTAGCGTCGCCAGCGCCGACAGTGTTGCCAGCCAAGCGACCGTGACGCCCGAGACTGTGTCGTCCAGCAGCGCGCCAGTGACTGGCAACATTCCTCCCTCACCTCTGAGGAGATCTCATACAGTGTCCGTGACTAATGTTACAGTGCCACAGGTAAGTTTTATGTGATAAAGTTTGGTAAAGTGGTGGATGAATTGATGATCCATTTGATTGGTATTGGTTATCAAAGCACGCGCTCTTGACCTAAAATGCCGAAATACCACGTCGCCGTAGCCGAAATCGGCGTAGGATGTCTTATTTATATTTATTTATCGATATGAAAAGCAACCCCTTCTACACATAGATTAGTAAATGATGCGTTAACAACCTTAGAAAGAAAGTGAAAAATTCTCCTAACAAACATCTGTAGCTCTGTTGCTTTTGTATTGCTTCTTAAAAAGTTTTAGCACATGTTTAACATCAAGAGAACATTTGGGCAGTATCAACAACTCACAATGGAGAACTGCTGGACGTTGGTGATGGCATCAAACAAGTAGTCGAATCCTGCCGAGTCCATTTAGATTGCTATCGACACGCTAAGAAGCAGACAATGGAGATCAAAAAGTACTCTGTGCAATGGTGCAATTATTGCAATGTTTGTAAATTAATAGACTAGGCTCCCACTCACTCATTCATTCAACCCATCTCACAGATTCATTCTATCAGTTTAAAAAAAAAAACTTCAATTAGGTATCCTCGCCACCCCAGTCGACAACCGACTCATTGGTGGTTGAAATGAGTACCAGCGCGAGCAGTGCGAGTGAAAGAGACAGCTGTAGCGAGAAGGACAGAGACAGCATGTGGGAGAAAGACCGAAGTGAGAGCCGAGCGTCTTCGTCTACGTCCGCTGCGACGCTAACCAACGTGAGTGGTAGTGTGACATATTGTTGACGTTTGTTGTTAATTATTTGTGAAGGAGACAACATTATTTTTATGAGGCATTTTTTAAGTTTATTTCGAAAAACCTTTCCAATGGTCAGAGTTCTAACAGTCTATTCTGCCCCTGAATTTATGATTTGGTTTTAAGAAATGTGATCTACGAAAGCATGTAAAATACTGGTATTCAGCTGCATCCGGTTAGACTGGAAGCCGACCCCAATATAGTTGGGAAAAGGCTAGGCAGATGATGATCTACGAAAGCATACCTACGAAACTACATTGCAGGTCGCAGGTTCATGTTCTGCTAAAGATGTCTCAGTCGTGGCTAGGCTTACCTACCGAAAGACGGTAAGATGTCTTAAACTCAACATCCCCCAACTTGTTCGTGTTTGTGTTTTTTATTTTGTATCATGAATTTTTTTTTCTTTCAAATCAGCTATCCGTCTGCCTATAATTGAATTTATAGCAATTTTTTTTTACTTGTTTCCCAAGGACTCAGTTCAGCAGTGGATGTTTATGAAGTAACTGACCATCATTTGAGTCGAAAGTTGTTGCCAATATCTTCATGTCTTCTCGAGTTTATCCTATAATGACCACAAATAATCGTCAAAGGATTTTACTTGGGAGCAGTAGTTGCCCGTAGTAACGACCGCGACTTACGGTCGTGAACCCAGACAGGTGTTTTATGTTTTGTGAATTATTTCATCAACACTGCTCTCAAAACGTTGAAGGAAAACATCGTGAGGACCGGCATGTCCTAGAACCAAAAATTCGAAGACATGTGACATCTACCAATCCGCACTGGGCCCGCGTGGTGGATTATGGCCTACTCCCTCTCACCGAGAGGAGGACTGTGTCCCAGCAGTGCTGTTATACGGTCTTAAAGGTTTTTTTAGTCTACAAAGGAGAATATCGTTTTCTCGAACCACAATATTTTTACTACCTACTTAAGTTCTTCGCCCGTGAATTTGATAGAACTTGACTTGATTACAAAATCCATAATATTGCGATTGTTCTGACATAAGGTAGAATGTGAAACCTTGAGTTCTGCTTTGTAAGAATGACAAGACTGAACTTTGATGGTGATTGATGGTTTCCAAAATAAAGATATTAACGTTGATGTGTTGGGTGTGTCAAGGGCATGGATTTAGCTTGTAATGGTGTTGATTTTAATATACATTAGCAATACCTGTTCCTAAGCTATAGGTATGTTAGTTTTTTTTATTATACAAACGGCGTGGGGTTTAGAATCATGTACTGAATTCATGGTTACAGTCTGCCTTATTCTATAAGCCACGGAAATGTTTACTTTGTGGAACTGAGATCAATTTTTCGCCTTCTTAGTCCAAAGGAAAAGAAAACAGTATAAAGTTATCGCAGTTTTTATGTAACATCTCTGTAACAATATTCTGACAAATAAATGGACTAATAAGTACTATTTTTTATTTTGTAAGCAGAAACTCATTGCTGCAAATCTAACGATCATTTCAACAGTCTTTCTGTTAAATAAGTTAAATCGTAATACCTTTTTTCTCCCAGGGTTGGTATTCACCAGCTCTCAGTGGCGTGTCGGCTGCCAGGATCCGCGACAATCCCAAGCACACCAAGGAGTCTTGCAACCGTCGCCTGCTCAAGTCAGACCTCAGCCTTACCTCGCACCCCGAGATGGAGATAGACTATTACGACTATGAAGTCAATAATGCTGGTAAGGTCTTCATTACAATCCTCAATGATTAGAGTATTATAATATTATTATTATAGTAATTTTTGGTTTTGACCTATGTAGGTACACTCCAACTGAAGCAGGGTTGTCCAAACCAGATGCGATTCCGGGCCAATTCTAAATTTCTCAATAGATTGGAGGGCTGCAAAAACAAATAACTTTCCTTTTTTATGAAATTCACCTTTTCTATTTTAACGAAAGTGCATTGTTGCCTAGGCTGCGCTCAAGAAATCCAGGGCAAACGCCTTTCAAGAGTTCATCGGTTCCCGTCCTCTGAATTTCTACAGAACGTCTAAATCAATGCACTTCCATTAAAATGGTAAAGGTGAATCAATAATAATAGCTAAAAAACATTGATTAACAAAACATTTCAAACATAAGTAACTTACAGACAGAACATAGGTAACCAAATTGTCGCGGGCACAATCTCAGGCCGTGCTTTGGACAGCCCAGATCTAAAGAGTGTCCAACAATTGTGACATGTCAGTCTGACACATCGGGGTTAGAGTGTCTCGAGTGTCAGATACTCCGAGATATTGTCGCTAGTGTCAAACAATACGAACTGGAGTGTAGCGATTGTCAGACACTCGGGCATAGAACGACACTCTTCCTCTGAGTGTCTACAGACAAAGACGATGCGACGAGAAAATGTGTTTTTCAAAGAATACCTAGGTTTTTTCTATTGTTATTATTATTTGAATTTTAAATGCGTGTACAGGCAGTTTGTCCGTACACGAAGATGTATTATTTAGACTGTTGATGGATACGAATCACACAGGAGGTATACAGGAAATAAAATCACTGTTTTGTGTCCGTTACAGATTTAACGATTTATTAGGAAAAACATTAATCCGGCTCGAAGGACCAAAATGTACGGGTACCTAGTTTATCCGTACACGGAGATGTAGTATGTAGACTGTTGATGGATACGAATCACACGGGATGTATACAGGAAATAAAATCACTGTTTCGTGTCCGTTACTGATTGAACGATTTATTAGGAGAAACATTAAAATATATATACATAAAGTAGGTTACTTGTGGTGGGCGCGATAGCCTTATTCAGTGAATGTAAACAAGTAATCGGCGAATAAGCAAATGCTTGATGGTAAAAACTAAAACAATACATTTCATGTGGCCGATGCTCGTACAATGCGAGTTTGTTGAACTTTTAATTTAATACTTAGCACATAATTTTGTATCGTAAAAAAGATCGTAAACCGTAGTTCTAAAAAGGACTTCCTTTGTACCAAGCTCTTAAACTTTTTACTAGTATCTACTAGTTTAGACTCTACTCACAATGTAACTGGTAATAAAATAGAAAGTAGCCTTCTTAGGGTTCAAGAGAAAAAGAGAATTGTTTCTTTCTTCAAATTAGGGTTACCATTTCGGAATTCGAGAAGTCCTGACGAAAAGCCTGACATTTGTGAACAGTCCGGACATTTTACTTTTACAATAAAGAAAGCGCTTTCTTTGTTCAGACTTCGATTATACTCTATAAAAAAATCCCTTGTGTCGAAAAATCCGGATAAATAACAATCCATTTTGCGGACTTTGGACATTGTCCGGACGGGGGGGCCAAAAAGACGGATACGTCCAGACAAATCCGGACGGAAGGTAACCCTAGTTTGGTCGCCTATAAAATTAATAAAAAAGAAACTGATTTGTCATTTGTCACAGGTTCAGTTCCCGGCTCGTACCTCGGAATGGACCCAGCTTTCCTAGTTTGGATCCCACCGCTTGAAGAGGGCGACATTCTGAAGGAGATTGATGAAAACAAGGTGCCAATTTATGAGGTAGGTAGATATACAATAGTGTAAGATCACAGTCTTCAGAATTTGAAAGAAAAAAACAAAATTGGTTTATTGTCACAATTAATATAAAAATAGTAGGTACCTAATAAAAATATTCTTGCTTAACAGGCCTCGGTATAATGCCCAATAATCAATCCTTTATTGCATTCCATAATGTGAACTTAGGTGGTAACTTAAAATTTAATGAGATCAATAGGGTCGGGCAAAGCAAAATAGTATATCAGATGCTAGGTTTTACTACCTGGCGATTTTGTGCATTTTTTTCCTATAAAACGGCTTCGCTATTACGAGACTTACAAAAATGTCCTTTACAGGAGATTCTTCCAAAGGAACTTCACCCAGACCCCGGCAGTAACACGGAATCGCCTGAAGATAGACCATCATCCAGCACCCTCAAGAGAAACTCCGACAACCGCATCAACAGATCCAACGAGTCCATCAAATCATTCCGAAAAGTCATGGAAAAGGGAAACATAATACACCCCCTAAACTTCAGCATAACTGATCTGCAAAACTCACCCAAAATGTCAAAAAGAAATAAGAAGAAGAAGGCTGAAAGTCCCGTGACGATACAGATGAAGGACTTAACGCTAACGAGATCCCCAGTCAGAGTGCACAGGAAAGAGAATCGAAGTGACTTCGACACGTCGACTTTAAAAAGAGTTAACGAAACCAAAGAGAAAGATTCGGATACACTAAAAAGAAACGATTTCGCTGACATAAAGTTCGCTGACGAAAATTCCGATTCGTCAAACGAAATAAAATTCGCGGACGATTCGCCGGATAGCAATAGAATTGTTGATAAATATAATGTTAAAGCCTAGGATATTTCGATTCGGAGACAGTTTGTTCTTGATGTTGGATCCTGGTAGATAGACATACATCTCGTGTACCATTTACTTATAAAAATGGTACCAAATTACCCCTACTTTCCGAAATCTATTTAGTAGATAGTATAGTAACTAAGGATGATTTTCAACTAAGCTGAAAGACGCATTTTTCAACAAAGCTGAAAGACGCACTTTTCAAATAAGCTGAAAGACGCACTTTTCAACTAAGCTGAAAGACGCGCTTTTCAACTAATCTGAAAGACGCACTTTTCAACTAAGCTGAAAGACGCACTTTTCAACTAAGCTGAAAGACGCACTTTTCAACTAAGCTGAAAGACGCACTTTTCAACTAAGCTGAAAGACGCACTTTTCAACTAAGCTGAAAGACGCACTTTTCAACTAATCTGAAAGACGCACTTTTCAACTAAGCTGAAAGACGCACTTTTCAACTAAGCTGAAAGACGCACTTTTCAACTAAGCTGAAAGACGCACTTTTCAACTAAGCTGAAAGACGCACTAATAAAGATACAGCGTGCAGCGGGGTAATAGCGTAACACACTAACAGTAGTTGGGCTTTCATGTTGTCAGTTCAACGACATACATTGCGTTATTTACGTAGTTGACGAGACAAATTTTTCGAACATATGAAGCAATGGATTAGCAATATCCTTCAAAATTATTCAGATTGTAATTAGAAGTGTGTTACGCAATTAGGAAGCTTGATATAAAAAAAAACTTGTCCCCCGTTTAATAATTTCATCTTTAAGATTCACTATAATAAGTCATGTTTATCCATTATTTATGTCAAATGAAAACATGAGCTGATGAAAAGTATATTTTGTATAATTAAGGGGTAATGTTTTAATTTCATTACAAAATATTCCCATTTCCATTAGTTGTGTGTAAGGACCAATCTGTGAATAAATCCGACATATAGTTCTCATATCATCAAAGCATATTTTTCAATGACATTATACCATTTATCACAATGTAAGGTAGTCACACATTTAGTCATAGAGTTTTATAATCAAGCTAATCGTTAGTAGTATTGTAGAATCCACTTGGCCGTCACTTAGAAGTAAAATAACTACTTGAAATGTAGAAAAAGACATTCAAAATTAATTGCAATACAGCGTTAATTAAAAAAAAAAAAAAAACGTACCTATAGATGCACTAAAATAAAGACCCTTTTGTAGAAAAATGGAAATAATAATCTGCTAGGACTGAGAATTAGATTTAAAAATAAAATAAACTTTTTTCTACATTTTAAGTACTTAAATCAGTTTTTCAAGCATTGTATAAATACCATTGCATTTTTCTGATTGTTCTCATGTAACATTTATTTAGTTTTTATTAATTAAATAAATATTAATTACGACATCGCTGTGCCCACGCTGCCAAAGTGTAGTTTATGTACTTAATATCTTAAGTTTCAGTCAATCGATAATTTTAATATTTATTATAAGACTGACTTTCGGGCAGTGCAATAAGTAATCGACTGTATTTCGTATCTCTAAACATTCTAGTCATTTTATGTCAAAGAAGTGAATTCTGTTTTAAATTATGCTTAACTAAGAATTTTACGGATTATTTGTTATACCTACTTGCTATTTAAATAATATTATAGAAATGAGTTTTAAATTACTCACTCCCAAGAATCTGAGAAAAATAAAAGTAAATAGATACGAGAAAAACAAATAATCCGTAAAATAATTTTAAATGAGCAGTCACGTAAATAAGGCTTATTTTTGCATTCCGCAAACTATTTATTGCATTTATTTAGGGAAATTAGCAATAAGTATTAAGTCATGACCGTATTGTTTTTAATATTATTGTACATTTAGGTAAGTCCTCACGTTTAGTTGGACACGTTGATTTAATGTTTAATTTGTGGAAGCTCCATTAAAGACAATTTTATTTTGTAATTTGATATTGTTGTTTCATTTAATGTCGCCACGGCTGCCTATCTATCAAAGTTTTATTATAGCTACCTACAAATGACACAAAAGTAACACATTTTAAGTATCTGATAAAGCTGTTTTCCAAGTTAGATGCTTCTGAAGTATTTCTTATAATCATATAATATTATTATTTTAGAATCTGAATGCCAACATTTACCTATTATCTAACAAAGAGGGTATACTACGCCTAGAATAAAATTAGGCTAAACCTATTGTGGTAAGTTTTTGATCATAAATCTCAACACTAATTCCGAAACATACTATTACCTCTGCTATTACCAACTTGTAGTTAAACACGAATAAAAAGAGCCCTTATATCAAGCACTTGTAGGTACTTCGTAAGTTCGAGTGTCAACCGAGGGACTAACTTTACTCAACTTACCTAGTTGTTAAAGTCCAAGAAAAACTTCACTAAAGCAAGTTCAGTGAAGTTAGTTACACTACATGGTCGAATAAGAATAGTCGTTTTTGTATCAGTAAAACAAGTCGAATGTAAGACTGGTACGAACGCTTTTTGATAAATTCAAGTTTATATACATTATTTTAATATTATTTATTAGTTTTTTATTCTGTGCATGAGCTCCTAAAGCGCGCTGCAAAAATATTCTCAAAGGTCAATTTTATGTTGTCATACGTAATAACGCCTTGACACCAACCCAGCCAGCCAGCCACCAGCCTTAACTGATCAAATAAGTGTAGTTCAAAACTGTGAAAGTATAAAACAGTGTCTAGTACCTACTATTATATATTCTGTGACAGTGTCAATTAAAGCCCTATGGGAAATCTGCTTTTATACCTACACATTTTTATCAAAATATAATCCTAAATCTAGGTTACTACACCGCAACAAGTTTTCGCTCACCTAAGCTCCTCAAATCACAGCAGCTCTCAAACAGGTGGTATTCTAATAAATAATTATTTCAAATCTCTCTGAGCAAGCATCTCAAGTTTACGACGAAGAGTTTATCATGTAACCCTCGCTCGTCCCAGTTGCATAACTTAAGTAAAACTATTAGTTATCTCGATATTGCGGAGCGCGGCTCGCGACTAATTGAACTGGATCACATGATGGTATTCCAGTAATATGACTTGAAATGGCGTCGGTGCATCGTTTGGTATGTATGTGAGTACCTATGTAGTAGAATTATTCATTCCGGAATTGGACTTTACATGGGCACGTGTGCGGAGTAGTGAGGGATGTATTGAGGGTAACCTTTGACTGAGTGTGAGAGGATTGACAAGAATATACTAGAGGAAAACTAAAAAAATGATGGTAAGATTGTGTGAAACGTGATTGGTATGGCTAGAAAGGATATAACTTACTTAATTGATAACTGATAGAGATAAGTGGAAGGTGTAGAAGATTGGGATAAAGTCAGGATGATGACATGAACTCTCAATTCCCAAAAATGAAATCTTGAATCCATACTATCATATCTCTAAGAACTATACGTATCCCGAATAAATCCATCCCGAAATAACATCAACTCGAATCACTCCATCCCTAACGAATGCCATCTTAAATATCTTCAACTCATGAAATCTAATAAATACCGGCGACTCATCTCCTACGGATTACTCCTCGTTATTTTCAACTAGGCTAAAAGGCAGGAATTTAATATCTTGCTGATAGAACAGCGAAATTAGGTTGCATGCCTCGCCTGAGCTATACATGTGGCTATGTGTGGCAGGCATGATGGTTTTACTAAATTATGTAATTGGGACAAGCTTAGCTTTGACGGTTAGGAGGGAATCAATCAGGCTTGCTGGTAATCTTTTTACGATGACATTTAATTTTTGTATAGGATCGAACAAGAAGCATTCTTCAGGGTTATATGTATTAAAGGATGGTATTAAATTTCATCTTTCTCATTTCGATACTAGCGTATAGCGTGTAGGTAGCGTATTGAATGTATGACTATGTTCCAGAGGCTAAAGTTTAACCATTATTTCGCCTGATATTAAACGATAACGTGGTCGACGATAGGATTCTTGTTACTGTAGGTACAGTGCAGCATGGCGAGTTTTTGGTTTCATGCTGAATAAAATGCATCGAATAGACATTTTTAGGACTACTCACTTAAATTGATTACATAAAACTATTAACACAAAAATGTTTCTTTAACCCAACGTAATTTTCCCTCTACGTCTTCCTTTTCAATTATCTTGCAACAGTCTCCAAGACAGTTAATTTGTTTCGTTCTAAAACTCCAAACGTAGAAAAATAAATCGTAAAACGAAGAACACTGCTACAATCAGTAGAAACTTTTCTCTAACTTTCTTAACTGAATCCGTAAATACAGAAACAATAAAGATTACTCCGCTAACGCCCTGTTAGTAGTTAGTAGTAAGTAGTTACCTAGCTATTTACACGACATGTTAATTTAGTTCACATCTCTTGGGACCGACGACGGATTCTGTTTCTACTTCACTAAGTGGAATTTTGTGCCAATGTTATGTGGTAGCTAGTTTTGTTCTGATTGCTTTTGAAGATTCCAAACAAGTTTGTAGTACAGGGATCTAACAAGTTGTGCAACATATATAACTCAGTGGTGACGGAAATTTTCTTGAAAGAAAACTTCTTCGTAGTAAAATATAAGCCAAGCAAATCAGCATGGTGTACATAGTAGTCGTAACGGCCTTGAATTATTTATTTATTTATCACAAACACTGCTTTCATTACAGGAAATTCTTAATGCGGTAGCGTCGTAATTTATTAAACTATCTTGAATAACATTATTTTAGTTTGTTATAAGTTGTTGGTCATGGATTTGAATCCTCAGTCAAGCATGCACGTTACTTTGTGCAATTTATTCAATCACCACTACTTTCAGAACGGTGAGGGAAAACATTGTGAGGAAACCGGTTCAATTAAATATGTTTCCAAATATCCCAAACCTAACCTATCCCAAACCGGAAAATGTTCCGAGATAAAAGGCGTCTTTAGCTTCATAAAGCCTGGTTTAAAATAGGTTATGTGTGGTTGGCACAACACATTACTCGTTTAAGAGTGACCTATAAAGAAAACGGAATACAAAATGGAAAAACATACAGAATAAGGAACATTATAACCCAGATGAGCCTTCTAAAGCCTTCGCTTATGAGCAGTAAATTACAGTTTTCATATTCTATGCACAACAGAACTTTAAAGAAATTTACACGAACAAGTATCTTGGAAATAATAAAGGAAAGCCTGAGAGAAAATTATTTATTTAAAACAAACTACAAAGTTTGACTTTTTCTTCAGTTAGAATTCGAAAGCTTCTCTTTCAGTCCATTGCACAAGTAAATCAAGTATGCTAATGGCAGAAAAACAACGGATTATGGGATTCACAATATTAAGGTGTAAGGGTATTCTATTCTATGGAGAAACTCGTCAACACCATGTAATTCGGTAAAAGAATGGTAATGCCTTGTCAAAATGGAAAATTGGCAACGAGACAGAGTCGTCATTAATCAAAAGAACATTTCACAATAAAATTATACATTGTGCTTTAACAGCCAGTCAAACAAGCCAACCTTAACTACATTCCTTACAAATCTAATTGGGACTAATTTAGATACACCCATATGGCGCCAGCCTTCATCAATCCGAACCCTTTCAGGGTCCAGTACCCAGTCCATATGGACAGAGCGGCAGAAATCTTCCAATCTGTTAGCCGAGGCGTATAAAATAGTTCACTTAGCGACTCCATACAATCTGTGCGGGGAGCGGAGCGGTACGTCGAGGAATGTGTAGCGGAGCTGTGAAACTGTGTGTCAAAAAAGCTGACCCGCAAAACTACCACTAAACTCTCGTTCGCTCTCTAGCTCGCTAAGCTACGCCGCTCTTCGTACCAAACTAGCTCCTCACTCCTCGCTCACATTATGGCTCCCTCGCTTACAGCTTTCGCTTTAGTTGTATGTACAGTAAGATATCTACCTTTTTCCACCAAAGTTACGCTGAGCGATCCTAGGAAAATTAAGCAATACTATTGGCTAATTATTTCCTCTCACCACACCGCAGCTTCTCACAGCTTTGGTGGAGGTATGTGAGTGAAACTAACCAATAACGTTGCTTCATATTAGTTTGAGCTAAGCGAGTAATGTTACTGGTTCGTTTTACTCGCATCTCTCGCACATCTCTGGTAAAAAGCTATCCTAAGTCCCCGCTCCATTCAATCTGCTGGTCGTCGGGGGATCAGTACTCAATTAGCTTCGTGAAATTGCCTTCGGAGCTTAGGCCGGACTTTGAATAAGTTAGGAACGTGTTAAATGTTCATCGGCCCATCACGAATTATGTACTAACTGAGCCACGATATTGCGTGTAATTTCATTCTGGGTTCATATTTTAGGTTACAGGGTGGATGACATGAGTGGCTATACTTACTATGACTTGTTATTGCATGTCCAGACTGTCATTTGTTATTTTAACAGTTAGGGCTGGTAGGCCTTAGGGTATCTATGAAGACTATGCTTGCGAATTAGCTTCCTTATTTTGAATGTGAACAAAGGTTTACCTACTTAGGTACTTCATAACCTTGTACCTACTGTGCAATTTTTCATTCAGTCAAAAGAATTTTTGTTTAAGTACGTTGAATCTACGAGACGTTTCAATACAGGAGTAGTAGTCGAGCAGGAAAACATTTTAAATCTACATTCAAGTCACACACTCACATTGGGTACATTAATTCTACTTTCAATGAATCAGACAAAAGAGATTAGCATCAATAACCAATGCACAGAATTGATCCAACCGCAAATCCATACCATGTGTGGATGCTGATTAAAAAAAAGAAAAAGAAAACCATTTCTCGATTTAAATCCGCCATGCAGGCAGATTAGCTGCAGCCTGGATGTTCAGTGGGTAATCTCCTTTAGCGACGCGCAACGCTAATGTATAACGTGACATCTTTTGCATAAATAATAAGAAGTTTCTTGAATTTGTGAGAGAAAACTGCACGAACAAGTTTCTTTATGTACTTAGAACTTATCTTTTTATGGCTCAACCTGTAGGTAAGTTATGTCAATGTTGGTAGTTTGCAATTACCACTACATCAGACAAAGAAAGAAAATAAAAAAATGCACAGACTAATAGGGAGAAATCGTCATAATTACCACACTTAAGAGGAAATGTGGTCGGAGAGACTTTTTGAAAAAGCCTAAGTAAAAAGTCATAATTCCAGGTTTGGCTCTCATCTATTTTCTACTCAAATATTGGACTAATTTAAAAGATATTTCATAAACAGAATAAGAAGGATATATACTGTGTCCCTATGTTTTCTTTTTTCATTAATAATTGTCAGATTTGTACACTAGGCCTCTGCAATTTTGAGCATTTTTTGAGGGTTCTAGTGCTTATAAAAATAATGTATCATCATCGCGGTCCAGTACCACAAAACATTAGACAACAGCGCTTTATATATCGCTAAAATATAACCCGACCAAGTGAAATTGCTCATTAGTTGCATAATACACGTATGTTACTTTGAGTTGATTGAATTTGGGATTATTTGTTGTTGATTGAATTGTCGCTACGTAACTAGAAGTTCTTTATTTACAAAATTTATAGCTTCTCGTGACGGGGACTTTAAATTAGTATCTTCACTTTATTTGACTAACAATCAATTCAAACTCCATTAAAACCTGCTCCTTCCCACAACGAGATCAAAATCATCAAGAGAGCCACCTAAACTTTCCATACAATCCAAGTGTCCTACATGTAACATGATAGCTGCTATGCATGCAGTCGGTAATATAATAACACTTCCCGTCTGTAACAACGTGAGGAGAGACGAGGCGGGGCTTTCCTGCTTTATTTTATAGAACGGAATAGGGATCAGGCCCGAGTTTATATTATCTTATTAAAATATTTTCGAGAAATATGTACAGTTTATTTCTAGGATAGTTTTAATTTATTACAAATTTAAGTGTTATAAAAATGTATCGTTTGTTTAAATAGAAAAGTAATAGTTGGCATAATGAAAAAAAAATGGCTGAAAATGGCTGCAGCAGCATTGCGGTTTTGATTTGAAGGTGCTGCTGAAATTACAGCCACATGATAATTTCAAACTTTACCGTCTTAAGTTGGTAAGGCTTTAGCAAAGCTTTCCAATGTAACACCAAATTACTATTCAAAGATGCCTTATGTCCTTTTGTTTTTGTATTTCTTTGGATTTAATTTAGATTTAAGTTAGTCATTTAATTTAGTACCGTTTTTTAATTACTAAAGCTGGGAAAAATTGACAGTTTCGGGTAGTTTGACGTGAAATGTCTACCTTGGGGTCTAGAATCATGTGCTGAATTCATGGTTTCAGTTTCCATTTGAATAAAAGTAAGTAAAATTACCAAAATTCTTCATTTCCCTCGACTGCGGCGGTTGCCAGCCACAAAATATCCATATAAAGAGGTCCCCGTATAATAAGTTCCACTGTAAGTACCAGTTACTTTAGTTTAATTCCGCATGTGACCAGTGGTCGGGCGAGGAACTAATTCGCGCTGGGTTCCGGAATGAACTGCCTGCCGGTAACGAATGGCGCTGAAGGTTGCAGATGTAAAGTTATTCGAAGAAGCTTCCTGATGTACGACATATTTTAGTTGTATGTTTTCATGTGTGAGAATGTTTAAAAAAATACTGACTGATAAGTTGCTAAAATAGCAAATGCAATTCAATTCAATTCATTTATTTGTGAACATAGGTTACAATAGGTATTACAGTCAAGTATATTATGATCTCTATGTCCTACCACTAGGTGGTGTACAAATAATAATATCAATAATTAATCAAATAAAATAAATAATAAAATTAATGCTTCAGCAAGTTTTAGAATTTGTAAAGGTTGGTATTAATCGATTGAGTGTTCACTACTGTATTTTCTCAGCCTATCATATTCTACTTACACAAAACTAATTTATAAAAATACAATTCCAACATCTTGGAAAATTCTTAAATTCGCAACAAAAAGTCAAATGAATAAAATTTTCACAAGCCTAACTACAACTACAAATGACAAATAGACTTTGTTTGAACAATGACCGTCATCAAACCAAATAAATACAATCATTTAGTTTTACATTCCAAGCCACTTCTAGTAACGAGTATACATTAAAATTCTCTCTGTCCGCACCGCCAATTGAAGAGCCTTAATTTGTTATACTCAATGTAGTTTTTGCTAAGTTAATCATTATAATTATTAATGAACGAATGAAACGATGAATGAACGA
This sequence comes from Oligia fasciuncula, assembly GCA_963082905.1. Taxonomy (NCBI): domain Eukaryota; kingdom Metazoa; phylum Arthropoda; class Insecta; order Lepidoptera; family Noctuidae; genus Oligia; species Oligia fasciuncula. The sequence continues at coordinate 19,663,874 of OY720397.1, forward strand.
TGAATGAACGAATGGTAGTGGTTTTGAGTTCATTTATTTTGTTCAAAATCTAAGTTGATATTTTAGTCAGTAGTTGCACTGTAACCTCATTAGTTAGGTAATCACAGTTCATTTATTTTTTATTATTTTCACTTTTATCTTTTTTGACGTGACAACGTCTTAAATTAGGTTGCGGCTGGGAGTCACTTATGAAAAAGTGTAACGCTCGGTAACGTTACGTTCTTATTTTAAATTAGGTTGCGGCTGGGAGTCACTTATGAAAAAGTGTAACGCTCGGTAACGTTACGTTCTTATTTTCATTTAATTCCTTGTTCCTATTGTGCAATTTAATTATATTCATATCAATAAATATTCTACCGAGAAAAAGATGTTGTCACGTAAAATCTTCGCCCGTAAAACCGACTTTACAGGCAACCATTTTTTTTTTATTTATTTACCATTTAAAAAGTTATTAAGTACATTTGTTTCAGCAGAATAGCCTTTTTAAACTACTAAGGATGTATGTATGTTCGTTTGATGTATTGCTTTACACTTTTCACCTCTAGTTAGGTTATTTAAATATCTGCACTTTGCTACACTCAAAAAAATAATTTCTTATTACAGCACATTAAAGCGATTTCATTAAGACTTAGGTACTGACTTTATACAGTAAGAAGAAATGTTTGTAAAATAGGAAAAGACAAAACAGTAACTTTTAATGATTGAGCATTTACTGAAAAAACAACAGAAAAAAGGATAATCACCATTACTGTAATGTAAGTAAACAATGGTTTGAACGATGTCACCAAATGAATAAAACAGCTAATTTTGTGACCCCTACAGCTACTTTAAACGTTAAAGTTTACTGTCATGACGGTAACATTTTGCCTCAAACTTTAACTGTTTTCGGATCAGCAAAAATACTGTTTTGAACGTTAGGCTCATATGGAACTGTTTATAGCAGTTCAGATAAATGTTTTTTCATTTTTATTTACTGCTTATTTCTTTCAGTGTATATAAGCACTGCTGGGACACTGGCCTGCTCTCAGTGAGAGGGCCGTAATCCACCACGCGGGCACAGTGAGGGTGGTAGATGTCACAATGTCTTCGAGTTTTTGGTTTTAGGACATGCCGGTTTCCTCTCGATTAAACAGGAACTTTGGATCTACTGTTTTCATAAAAAATCTGATAACAATTCTTAACACGTCTTTGTAAATCAACAGCGCACTTTGCGTCCTTCATAGAACCCATAATTAAAAACAAACAAATCAACACATATATATATAAACCTCTAAACTCCAAAACACTATCATAATTGGCGAAATTTTGGTACAAGTGTAACCTAAACCAGGTATTATACCAGCTCTTTAAGCCTCTTACATGTTATAATCTGAAATGGAAACCTGTGTACTTAAGTATACAAGTACACAGAATAGATTGGTACAGAAGGTTCATACAGAACGCGAAAACACGCACACATTCGCGCATTCGCGACTGGCATTTGTTTCAGATAGTTTGCGATCGCCGTTCGAGCAGCGGTTAAGCTATTTGACAAAAATATTCGTCTTTCCACTACCTTAACAAAAGCAATATTCCTTTTAGCAAAACATAACATCACGGCCGTATACCACGAAGGGTAAGTCTCATTTATTAAGAGGCGAGCTTATTACTATCGGTCACAAATTCCGACTCCGGGCTGCTACTGAGGAACTTCAAATGGGAAAACCCTTAGAACACTGCCCGACCCGGAAAGCGAACCCAGGACCTCATGCTTAGGAGAAACGTTAGCATAGTTGAGAGAGTGATGTAAAAGAATTGACTACTCAGCTCACTCAAGTTGTTGCAAGGTGGCTGCCTGTATACCAAATAGCGATCGTCTGTATTACGTGTCTGTGTGCGTGCGCCTGTTTCCCTGGTTGCACGGAGACGGCGTTCTGTACCTATCTATTCTGTGCCAGATATAACAGTACACAGGTATGTAAACACTAATGGATGTAGTTTGCAGTAATGCATACACGATTGGACACTGATCGGTATCTAAGTTATCGTTTCCCGTTTGATTAAAGTTAGACGTTCGCTTTGCGTTTGATTAGTTTGAAAATAACGGGATAACTTGCAAAGGGGTGAACAGAACTACTGGTATACTGTTAATTTATGAAACAGAATGCGTGTTTTAGCCACGGATATTATCTTTAGTTACAGCTTATACCAATTTGCCTGCCTTTTCCCAACTATGTTGGGGTCTTCCAGTCTAACCGAATGTCGCTGAATACCAGCATTTTACATGGAGCGACTGCCTATCTGACCTCCACAACCCAGTTACTGGGTAACAAGATACCTCTTGGTAAGACTTGGTGATCAGATTTTCGTGCCTCTGACAACCCGTGACAACTGACAAAACTCCAAGAATGACAACCAGGACCAACGACTTAACGTGCTTTCCAAAGCGCGGAGTGGTCTCGGCATGTAAAGATAGTCACTGTTGGATTTGAAAGATCCTTTTTGTATGATAGCTGAATCCTTGAGGAAGGCGAAGCCACTAAAAAAAATCAGAAAGACCGCTGGGCAAAAACGAAGTAATAGTGCGGGCAGACGAGGGCGATGCGATGCGACGGGGAACAAGAAAATTCACGCGGACGAAATCGCGGGCAGAAGCTAGTAAAAAAGAAGCTACACTATGATAGTGAAAATTTCTCTCGATTCCTTTCATTCATTCAAGGCAAATGAGCTATAGACAGTTCATCACACCATAAGATTCCCACTCCACATTCAAAAAACGCTCAACAATCTTTTCCGCGACTGTACACTTGGAGGCAAATCGTTTCCTAGAGGATGCCAACGTCAGGAAGCGTTTAGACGAGGCGTAGGTAACAGCATCCCTCACCTGCACGTAATTACAAGGAACGGGGGATTATGGCGGATCCAGGATGCCAGGCTAGGATAATGGCGCGACGGATTTATGCATGAGGACGGTACGAGTATCTGTGAGGTGGAGAAAATGGTGGGTGAAGATGGATTGTGGGAAACATTAGGGTCGATTATGGATGTGTTGTCACTGTTTTTGATATTTTGTCTCCAAACTAAAGAGATACTTTAAAAAATATATACTTATATGACGGCGCGAGCGTGGGCGTAGCGATAACAGGGCCAACATCATCATTTCTTGGTACGGGTTCCATGAGGAAGGTGTGTAATCATAATAATACCAGTAAAACGTAGGTTGAAGCACAAATCACAGTCACGTTTATTCGGTCATTTACAATGAGTTTACGAAACAAAGGCTTGTACGGTGAACGTGACAGTTTCGATCGTATGCTCTGAAGGCGTCACCCACCGAAAATCGAATGGCGCCTTTTTCAAATCGACTTTGTCCACGCGTAGAAAATGGCGGGAAATTATAGCGCCACCTCACGGCGTTCACTGGTTCTAACCGATCAACCAATGAGAATAAAGTTACAGTTTGACCAATATTATGAAATCAACAGGTAGTAGTATTTTGATAATGTTGTCGTCTTGAAATTGCTTGCGACGACATAATTATATGCATGTCGCGCGTACAGGGTATGTACCGATAACAAAAGAATTTCTATTGTGTCTACTAATTGGACATGCGACGGTTTAAATGACGAGAAGGTGTCTTACGTTATCATCAGCCATATTTAAAAAATAGCCCTAAGTTAAATCTTCTAAATCTTCAAATCAAAAGGACATAAATGCCGCATTGACCATAATATTATTATAAGCAAATCAAGTTTTTATGAACTATATATTTCGTTTAAAAAAACAACAGAGTTATTTACTCACCTAAATAAAACCTCTTAAAAAAGTAACCTCAACCAGGTTTGCAGGTGTTTCTTATGTCAGACTGTCAATTACGTTTCACTCCTCCTCTCCAGCGCAGCGCCGCGCCGCGTTAACAACTTGTTCACCAAAATGCAGTAAAATCTTTTAAAATGTACTACTTACTTATAGACTTTTAGTTTAATTCAATTATGACTTAATCCAGTCATTTATGAATTTAAATTCAAAGAAATTATTTTATAAAATCTGTAACAAAACGCACGGGAGGAGAAAAGTATAGAACCTTTATAGAACCTTATCTATTGTTTTCACTAGACAGATATAGCCTTTATAGAACCTTATCTATTGTTTTCACTAGACAGATAGCCTTTATAGAACCTTATCTATTGTTTTCACTAGACAGATAGCCTTTAAAATTTTTCCTCTATGGCATTTATGGATGACTGTAGGACGACATTCAAGGACAGATAATATGATTATACTGGCTATCATCTGTCTTTAACTGAAAATAGGTTATTGGGTTCGGCCGTATAAGGGTATTCACCTAAGTAATCTGATTGAACTCTACTCAACTGATAAAAAAATTACTACAAGAAGATCTACAGTAAAATCCAATTTTACACAGATTATGAAAGCAATTTCCTCCACAGTTGCTAATTTCCTATAATAAACCGGTATTACGTGCAACGTCCAGCAATTTCTGCGAATAATACTGGTTCGATCCAGATTGAACTGCATTCATTAATTTTCTCTTCCTTTACATTGCTTTCTGTAGTTTCTTTTTCAATTAGTTCGAAATTAAATTACTTTATTCGTTATTAGGTTTATTAAGCTGTAAAACGAATACGTTTTATCTTCTAATAGAGGTATGTACAGTCACGAGCACTAATATGTCAACACTTGGTAACTTTAAATTGCGTTTTTTTCACGAAATAACTAATGCAACGTTGAAATACGACACTTTACATAAACCTATGGGTTCGAAAATACTATGTTCCTAATAATATAAAATTTCATTAAAAAATAAAGGAGAAAATTGCATTTGAATAAAGCCAAGTGTATACATACTTATGCTCGTGACTGTACGAGGTTCAGTTAGGTACTCAGTTTATTCAATCCATTTCAAAAATAAATATCTACATGTAATATAGAATCTTGCTGACGCAAAGTGCACACAAGTCTTAGCGCACATCTGTGTAAAGCGCAACACAATACCTACATTGCAAACATTCTCCTACAACACTTTTCCACATTTTGTTTAAACTCTGGCTCATTTATTTTGCAACGCGATGCTCTTCGGTCTGATAAAGCTGTAACATTATTATGCAATAGCATTTAGGCGACTTTTTCCAGCGATTCAAAAGCGATATTTGTTAACACTCGTGTGCATCTCTACTTTTGGCCGTTTGTCACCATTTGCAACGCGACATACAATCCGATTTAGCCGTTTGTCACCATTTGCAACGCGACATACAATCCGATTTAGCCGTTTGTCACCATTTGCAACGCGACATACAATCCGATTTAGCATCGCTTCTGGGCGACCGCCCTTCGACCGACCGACCTAAGAAACACCAGTGTCGATCTTCATCTATCCTATTAAGTCAGAAACGCCAAGTAATTAATACCCGCTTGCACTAAACTCATCGATAGGTTTGAAAGTTAGCAACCAGTTACAAAGTGCCGACTAAGGCGATGTTTGGCCTGATTGAATTTTCAACGTTCGAACTTTTGGAATTGACTAAACCGTCACGTGGAATTACGGGGAGTATGGATTCCAGTGTGGGTTTTAAGTTTTGGGTGGAAGTTTCCTGCGGTTTTTACTCCTTTGTCTCAGGATGTATCGATCGAATTTGTATCTGCTTTAGTTTGGGTAATCTCAGACTTGCGTGGTTTCAAAAAAGAAGGCATTCACGCAGCATTAGGTTTGCCAACTTTAAATTCAGTTCCCTTCAAACATAAAATGAAATGGGACACTATCGATTCATCCAACACCCACTGCGAATGGTGCTCCTGAACAGGGGGTCTACTCCGAAGCGGTTAACCACTGTATCGGCCGAATGTTCGGTCATTTTCTACTACCATTAATTTCCTATATTGACTATTGGTCCCGACCAAACTGTGCCAATCCGAACCTTTTTAGAACCCTTAACCGTTTTTTTACCTTTTTTTTTTAAATTCGTAGTAGGACAACAATATTCGAATCAGAAAATGACCAAACATTCGGTCGATACAGTGTTTAACCGCTTCGGAGTAGACCCCCTGACTATATCCCATCTGCTGGAGTGTCTGAAATGTCTGCTCACCTGCACCCTTGACGTTCTGAACAACGCCTCTGGCCCAAACAGTATAAAATATAGTGGAAATTCTGCAATGGATGTCTTCAGATTTTCTTTGATATTTTAATTTTTTTTCTCTTAACTAGAAGATCGGACTGACAAAAAAATATTAATAACCAATAGAGTCTGACCAATATTTTCCACCACATGAGAGGTCTCTCAAAAATTATTAACGTTCGAACAAAGCATAAAGCGCTGACTTTGTGCGCTGTTTTAGGCTGTACCTGTCAGCTGCAAGTTCTGAAGTGTTAAAGCGCTTGAATTTCGTCTGCACACAATAGTGCTTTTATTGCCAACTGTAAGCAGGTTGTTTTAATAATACCTATACAACAAGTGCCAGAATTAAAGCACACCACCAGAAACCCCGATTACCATATTATATTATCTTCTCGTCTTCTTCTTCTTTCTTTTCTTCTTGTATTTTTACTGTTATGTATAGGTAAACATTGTTTATTTATTAAATTACTAGCTGCGTCCCGCGGTTTCACCCACGTAAATGTCGATCCCGTGGGAATATCGGGATAAAAAGTATGTTAATCCAGGGTGTCAGCTACCTCCATACAAAATTTTATCAAAATTGGTGCAGCCGTTTGAGCGTGAAGAAGTAACAAATATATAAACACACACACTCACACAGTCACAAACTTTCGCCATTATAATATTAGTGTGATTTATACTGATTATGGCAGAAAATGGTCGTCACATTACAAATCTACGCCCGCACACAGTCGCACAAGTCTATGGGAAATACCTCAGTATATTAAAAATGACCGAAATCGATTCAGTAAATGATTCTGTACTTTCATAATATGCATTAATTCAGTTACACATTGTATATGCCAGTATATGGGTTCCGTCCTTAAAATTAAAAATCACTTTTTTGTCCGTCTGTCACGTAAGTACCTAGGTATTTGACATTAATAATAATAATAAAAAAATAACCGAATTGAGAACCTCCTCCTTTTTTTGAAGTCGGTTAAAAACAAAGTGTCATCAATTTGTTTCAAAAAGACCTATATGTTTGTTTTACATGACGTGGATAATACATGTAGTTACAAAAGCTTCGTTAACTATGGTTCAGTATTTACGAAGATATACAAAAGATGAGCTGTTACTTTCAACCTAATACACGCCAATAGGTCATAATTAATTTAATAAGGGCAGAGATCGGATCGGATCGATATATGACGATCCAGTCAGCCAGAACACACAGCACAATAACACACAGCTGACAATGATGTCTGGCAATTTGTAATTAAAAATGAAATCAAATCTGTAAATAACAAAGAAGTTTGCGAAGGTTGCGTATATGGAAAAGCCCACAGAAGGACGTTTGGGACCAGAAAAAGAACTACAAGACTTGGAGAGCTAATACACACTGATGTGTGGGGACCTTTTGTGTATTCGATCTCAAAGTATAGATACTTTATATTACAAATTGCCAGACATCATTGTCAGCTGTGTGTTATCTATTAGAATTAAGCCTCTCTTACTATCTGTTTATAACCTACTCTCCTATTTCATTCGATTAGAACTCTAAAAGAAGTAGAACGCTTAAAACTTCAGGCATGTAAGTACCGCAGGCATCGACGCAGCCGCAGCACCAAGTCTCGGAAACTTTAATCTTCAACTTTCTTACTAATTAAACCACTAAGTGGAAACAGTATTACTTGCATGCTATTCTCCAAACCCAATTACTAAGGAACGGACGTAGTGGCAGGGATGTTTACGAGGTGCAGTTCAAAACCGGGCAAGAATCACGAGAACTGACCATATAGGTAGGTACATTAAATTAAACGTAAGTGGTTTTAGGTCTTACGACGAAGGAAAATCTAGCGAAAATAAAGAAATCAAGTAATCAAAATTTAATGGTGTGACGTGTGAATTGAACAGTGTGTACTCAAACAATAACAAATTTAAAGGCAATAGATCATCCTTATCAGAAGAGGTTATGTTGCGTGGGTTTGCGGGCGAGGAGTTGAAAGTATGTGAAAATCATTATGAACAATCACAAGATATCTAATCCGATTATTTAACTAACTATAACGCGTGAACGACGTTCCACCAAGTACGTGAGGCGCGAGCGCAACTAATTTACTCACAACTGGATATCTTAACACAATTCTTCCGATCTATCTCGTCTTTTACGATTCACCCATAAGAATGTACCCTCACTTCGTTTTGTTCTCCAATCTGGCGGGCCGCCTCCCCAGTACATGGTGTTACGTCAAAATGACAGTTGACATATCTTCTAAAAAAAACAATATTAAGCAAAGAGGCCGGCATCGCCGAACCAATTCTCTAGACGCGCCGACAAATTATTAAGAAATTAGAAAAGCATAGTGGTAGGCACTAAAACGCAAAGACGGACCATCCGGTGGTCACTAGATCACCGGTTGGTCCATCTTTGATTGACAAGCCCAGCTACCAGAATATTAAAGTCCTTTCTTTTTTCATAAAGAACTATGTTTTGCAACGTAGGTAAACTGACGTAACATAATTTTCACGTGGCACGAAATAACCCTGCAATGAAACATGAATAAAAACTGCGCATTTTATTCTTTATCGCATATTTATTCTTTATCACATATTATAAAGGCGAAAGTTTGTGAGTTGGGGTGTGTTTATATCTTTGTTACTTCTTCACGCAAAAACGGTTGAACGTATTTGGATGAAATTTGTCACACAGATCAGATAGTTTATAACCAGGATTAACACACAGGCTGCTTTTTATCCCGATATTCCCACGGGTTCGAAACTTACGCGGGTGAAACCGCCGGGCGCTGCTAGTACAAAATATAAATTGCATTTTCTACGAAAAGAAAACATCTCGAAAACCAAAATTATCTTTTCGAGTCGAACAACGAAAGTCGTTTTACAACATTACTGAAATTAGTTCACACTCAATTTCCTCTTTACTCATGAACGGGCAACGTTTTAAAATAAATTGCACTTTTGACTTTACATTTGTAATCAACCGAGTATTATGGCCGTCGTTTTTGGAAATAAATTTATTTCTCATTGGTGGAAAGTTTTTTCAATTTTATTTTTTATGTTCATTCAATTTTTGGTAGGTACTGAAAATTCAGGGTGAAAATTCAGAGGAGGCGGATGAGAGTATAATGCTCATAAATAAAGTAGAAATAGTTAATATGGCAGAAGTAATCTAAATAGACTAACAATAGTCTAACCATTGTTGCACCTGCTGCCTTGTAAGGATCAGAATGTTGGGCCACAAAAGGGATGAATGAAAAGCAAATGCACGCAGCTGTGATGAGGAGGAGGAGGATTTGTGGTGTTCCGCGAATGAATAGAATCAATTTTTACTACTCAGTAGGAAGTCTTTAAGTGTCACCGGTGACTGAAAAGTTATATGGAAATCGGCATCGGAAAGGAATGAGGAAAATGTCGTGAGGAATGTTTTGAGTATGACTGTTGATGGCTATAAAAGTAGGGAAAGACCAAAGAACCAATGGATGGACTGTGTACAAGATGATATGTCTAGAAAGGTATTAACTACCGACATGACGACTAATAGAGAAGTATGGAAGAAAAAGACAAGTTGCGCCGACCACAAGTAAATTGGGTTACGGATATCTATGGTAATGGGAATGATCTATAAAATTCAAAGTCCTGATTGACTGATATATCAACGACAGCCTAAACCGCTGTTCCTAGAAACATGAAATTTGGAGGGTGTGTTCTTTGTGAAGAGTATCCACTAAGAAAGGGTTTTTCGAAATCGCACTCCTAAAAGGGTGAATGGGGGGAGGGTGAAATTTCACGCGGACGAAGTCGCGGGCAGAAGCTAGTCAGTGAATATGGAAGAAACGGGTTAGATGTTTAAACATATAATTAACAAAATACTCAATTTGGTTGTTGGTAAAGTGAAGCGAAGTGAGCAAAGTGGTGTTACAATTAGTGAGAAAACATTTGAATGGTGTCGGATCACGAAATACCGATAAAAAGTAATTAAAAAAACAGGTTAAAACATTATCTATTAATATAGCTAAATAGTGCATCGTAATGTTATATAACGTTTAAACGCCAAGCCGTAGTGTCTTTTATTTTCATTTCAAATGTTAACTTTTATATTTTTAAACTGAAAATGTTACTGTTTCCGTTATTTCTTCTGGCTGTGGTAAGATTTCTACGTCGACTACTACTTTTTCATAATTATTAAGTTTTTTCTGTTTTTTTTTGTGTTCGTGTCACACGCTGTCTACATCTCTCTATTAATTGTCCTATCGCAGGTATGCTGGAAGAGATTTCTTATGAAATAAGCATCACCTTTGTACCTATTTTTCTGTTCTGTTTTACTTGTCTGTTTATATGTGTGTACATAAATGGTTAAATAAATAATTTATTTTTTTTTTCTTTCTATTGTAACTGTTTAACTGACAAAACATGAAGAAGGACTTGTTATTTTATTTTTAGAGTTTTAACAATGCAGAATTAGTAGTAGTACGCATAGAACAAGGGTTGTTGAGGGGGGGAGTCGTGCAGAGGTCCACTGGTAACGAGACATATTACAGTTTCAAAGGTATACCTTATGCTGCACCTCCGGTAGGAGAGCTCCGATTTAGGGTAAGTGTGGTTTGGTAATAGTTTCTTCGATAGTAAAAAGACTGCTACTTTTAACTAAACTGTTGCTTCTTGTCCTATAATAAAGCTAAATTCGACAGACGCTAGTTGCTACCCGTAGGCGCTTCACTCGAGTGAATGTAAATTTTTGTTTCATTTCATGTTCACGCGACATCGACAAAATTACATAGATTTGAATGTTCGTCAGCCTCTTTCATTTCATGAATCGATCATTCGGTAGGTGAGTGAAAGATGCCTAAATCCAACGTTGTTGGATCGGTTCACTGATTATTAATTTTGCACTTTTGTGTTCAGTCGTTTCGAGTGAAAGATATCAATCAATCATGTTTACTGTGGCTCATAGTGTTAAGAATTACAGTGATGTTAATCAGCTATGACCCGCCTTTTGGGCATACAATACAAATAATTATACAAATTATTAACATTGTGTCATATTATAATATATGAAATTAACATTACTATTTTAATAAATTAATAAAGTGAAAAAATAATAACCTTACTATTGCAATTTAAGGAAAAATTAAATTAACTAGTAAGGTGGGTAGTTACATTCTAATATTACAACAAAAAAATAATCACAAAATATAGGCCAGTTAAAGATCTTAAAATTAATAATAAGCAGCACTGACTGCACCATGGTGTTAATGATCATGTATGATCAAAAGCCGCTCAACAGTTCAACAAAATACTTCATATTTAACAAGAGTTGTACATGACGTAACTAGATGGCGTTGGCGTCGAATTAGAACTCGCAAGCGTTGTGTTACAACGATTTGGTGGGGCTGTTGTGAATTTTATCAAATATAATTACCAGCTATAGAACAGTATACAGTTTGGTTGTTTTATTTATATAGTCAACCCTACTAGTATACACATAAGGTCAACATTTAAGTACTGAGTACCATTCTTGGTGTTCGGTATTTAACACATGGTCTTGGTCAAAATATAATTTAAAGGGACTTGTCTGACATAAAGTCTTTTAAAAAGTAATAGCATTTATGAAGTTTCTTTTTAAATAATTTAATTCCTGAGATGCTTCTAATATGTTTTGGAATGTTATTAAATATTGTTGGAGCAACCCACAATACACTTTGCTGATAAAAGAGAGAAGACGAAATATGAAAAACTTGAACTAAAAGTAAAGCGTCTGATATATCCATAAAGTATTTAATTCTTACTTGTTACTTGCATATGATATAACCTTTATTTCTAGGATCCAGAACCACCATTACCATGGGTAGGTGAGCGAGGCGCACTGATTCATCGCTCAATATGTCCTCAGATAGAAATAGGCACAGGCAGATACATCCCTGGTGGCAATGAGAACTGCCTCTTTCTAAACGTGTATACTCCTACACTAAAGCCTAAAAGTCCTCTACCAGTTATGTTTTACATACATGGAGGATTTTTTATGGTAGGATCTGGAAATTCAGACCAGTTTGGACCTGATTTTCTTCTAGACCATGATGTTGTTGTAGTCACGATTAACTATAGACTAGGAACATTAGGGTTTCTCTCTTTGGACATTGAAGAAGCATCAGGAAATGCTGGATTGAAGGACCAGGTCACAGCATTGAAATGGGTGAAGAAGAATATTGGAAAATTTGGTGGAGATCCAGGTAATGTGACGATTTTTGGACAAAGTGCAGGAGGGTCCTCAGTTACTCTTCATTTGTTGTCCCCAATGTCAAAAGGGCTTTTCAAAAGAGCAATCGCACTGAGTGGTGTGTTCTTCAAAGATTTTGATTTACCATTTGAACATAAGAGACGTGCTTTCTTACTGACCCAGCAGTTAGGATTGTATACACAGGACCCAAAAGAAGCTATTCAGTTCCTAAAGAATGCTCCAGTCAAAGCTCTGGTAGAAGCAAAACCATTTGTGCTATATTCTGAACAACCAAGAAGGGAGGTACTGGAGTTTTTTAGTTTTAGACCAATTGTTGAGAAAGATTGTGTCGGTCAAAATTTTTTGCTTGAAGACCCACAAAAATTGCTCAGTGAAAATAAAACTAACATTGCCGATTTGATTCTCGGCCATACTACCGAAGAAGGTATATACAGGGCAGTCACACAAAGAAGAGCTATTTTGAAATACTTTCCCTTTTATAAAGAATTTTTAGTGCCTTCACAAATAACAAACATATGGAACACAACGGAAGTTTTAAAATTGGGCGATCGCATTCATAAACATTATTTTGGGAACCGAGAAGTATGTGAGGGATCTATGAAAGAAATAATTAAATTCTATTCCTACTTCAACTATGTCTATAACATTCATAGATTTCTAGAAATGTGGGTCAAGACCGGTAACAAGGCATATTTCTACGAATTCAGTTGCTTTAGTGAGAGAAATTTATATGGAAGAAATGGAATTAAATATGGTTTGCGGAAGGCAGCGCATACAGACGATATTCCATACTTATTTGATGGAACGACGACGAAGAAGAAAATGACGTTGACAAAAAGGAGTACTTCTTATAAAATGATAGTGCAAACGTGTACTTTGTACACAAATTTCGCTAAGTACGGGTAAGTATCCATATAAACGACTTCTCACATATAATATTCGTTTTATAAACGTTATCCTTTCTTTCTTTTATTTTATTAATATACTAGCTTCTGCCCGCGACTTCGGCTTCCGCGTGAAATTTCACCCTCCTCTCATTCACCCTCTTAGGGGTGGAATTTCGAAAAACCCTTTGTTAGTGGATACCTACACCTCACAAAGAACACACCCTCCAAATTCTGTGTCTCTATGACCAGCGGTTTAGGCTGTGCGTTGATATATCAGTCAGTCAGGACTTTAAACTTTATATTATAGATTTTATTAAGGACAATTAAACATTAGCTTTTTTGGTGTTGGTATCTTTAAACACAATTACTCTTCTTTACAGGAACCCCACTCCACCCGGTTACAATACAACTTGGAAGGACTACAATAAGAACAAGAGCTACTTAGATATAGGCTACAAATTGATCCCGAAAACCGCAGACAAACAGCCTGAGATAGACTTCTGGAGAAACATTTATGAGTCTGCTGGTCTGATGTTCTCCTGATTCTTCATTTTACGCCTTTCTGTATTTAGTAAAGATTGATGCAAGATATACAAAGATTGAGCAAGATATACAAAGAGAGAAGAGCAGTGGTGGCCAAGTGGTAACGGCCGCGACTTACGAGTTGTAGGTCGTAGGTTCGAACCCAGACAGGCGCTTTACTTTGTGTAAATTATTTCATCACCACTGCTCTCAAAACGGTGAAGGAAAACATCGTGAGGAAACCGGCATGTCCTAGAACCAAAAATTCGAAGACATGTGACATCTGCCAACCCGCACTGGGCCCGCGTGGTGGATTACGGCCCACTCCCTCTCTCCGAGAGGAGGCCTGTGTCCCAGCAGTGGGAACATTATAGGCTGATTATGTTATATGTATACAAAGATTTACATACTAATTCTATGGTTTGCTGTTATTTATGGTTGTGAAAGTTTCCTGCATTATGTTCTATTTATCTATTAATATCTGTGGTACAGAAGTTCACAATCATTTCATTCTTCCTCTCAATTCCTTTCCTTATTCCTTTCTTCAACCTTGGTGATACTAAAATCATTATCACGTTTTTATTATATCTCTTAGAATTTGTTGATCCTTTGTAAATAAAGTCTATGTTTTAGTATCGCATTTTATTATATTGAAATCATTGTGTAATGACATCCTGTTCATAGTTTTAAAATGATTGTTAGTAGAGTACAATTCTCCTAAAAATCCTCCAACATTTTTGTAATGAAAACATTCAAAACCTCTTAGTTAAAACAACTGTGTCCCTACAATTTAGAGCGTGCTAAATCCACCCCTGTTCCTACGCTATTCGCGCTTAAGTACGAGTGTCCCAAGTTCCCAACGGAGCGAAGGGCGCCGAGTAAGGGACAAGAAGGGTCAGTGTAACGTCTTAACTGTAAAGTGCAGAATTATTTAGATGGTTGAGATAAAGGCCAGTATTAAATGGACAGTAAGATGTATAGGAGTAGATACAGGAGAAAAAAGTGGTGAGTGCTTTGTTATGTTTACTTCTGTTGATGAGCAGATATGTGTGGAAGGTGAGAATGTGTCCGTTTTTGCATTTGATCATTTAAGAAATAATTTTTGAACGTAAATAGATTTCTGTATCAAAGGATCTTACAGAGTAATTGAAAGACAACAAGTGTTGAAGAAAATTACGTAATGTTTTCTTATATTTGTTATGGATAAAAAGATATATTCTGGCACCTACTGTCAAAATCAATGACGTAGCCTCAACGAATGCTTTGACTGTTTATAACAATCGAGAAGTAACAAATTCAAAATTCAACCAATCTGTATTCTGTAAAATATCATCGTGAAAACTTAGGCGAAGTGAATAGTGTAAGTCCCCAGCATCAGGTGGAATGGCAGTTTAAGTTTTCACGTTGAGATTTTTACAAAATAGACCGGCCAATCCGAGATTTTTTTTAATACTTAATCCTCAAATCAAACCGAACAAATCCGAATCCAAATATTTCTATAAAAATAAAAAGAAAAGTCCTGACTGACTGACTGACTCATCAACGGCCAGCCCAAACCCTTGAACCTAGAAAGCTGAAATTTTGCACAGAGGTTCCCTTTATAATGTAGACAAGGAATAAGGAAGGATTTTTCGAAATTCAACCCCTAAGGAGGTGAATGGGGAGAGGGTGAAATTTCACGCGGACGAAGTCGCGGGCAGAAGCTAGTCTTGTCATAATATGGATAAAAACACAAAGACTGACAGGAATAATTTGTCCACATAATGATTTTACTTTAACATCCCTAATAATTCCTACAGGACGTCAGAGATATATCTCAGTCATTATGATAAGAGCTTCCAACGGATGGCCATAACTCCTGCTTGAAGCTTGTATTAAAATTCTTGGCCAGCTAAGTACTTAAAAGCTTTGCTAATTATAGTGCTATGACACTTAGTATTATTAAGTGTTCCAGTGTTAAGTTATACTATGTTTAAAGAAAGGGTGGTATCTGTTGTAGAGGATTTTGAGTGCATTTTGGGTCGGCAGTCATTTGGATGTTTGTTACATATTCACGCGTTTTTCCCATGGGGTTAGGCAGTAACTACAGAACGCCAACTGCCAGAAAGCCTGATACTAAATTAATGATTACTTTTAAATGTTATCTATCCTACATGATATTTCCCAAAACTTTGTACGAGACGGTCTTATGTCATTGCGCCCAAGTGATTTGATGATATTGTAATTAGACCAACACCCTTGATTTAGTCCTCCAACTAGTACGCTATTGTAATTTCTAACGAATGTGTCCACTTTCATAAAATGTATGGAAATACGTGCACGTTCTATCGTTAACGTGGACGGAAATTTAAAAGAAAAAAAAAAAGTTTTTTTTTAATTTATTAGATGTATTTCCATACAGTGTGAGTCTTCATAATGTGCACATAACGAAATGAGGGAAACATAGCTTAATTTTAACGACGGAAAAAATATTTGAAAAAATAAAAAAATATTTACCTGCTAAAGTATGGTGATTGCAAGGCCCTTCTTTAACAGTTGATAGGAAATGTTGTGATTGAGTTATAAACATGGTATTTTTACGTTTAGAAATCTGATACAATGGAGAATAATTTAAAGTAATCAAAAAGGGTAGGTAATCGGGGCTTTTATTGAGTAATTTTATGATTATTGTAAAAATTGATAAAAAAATATCAGTATTTTGTTAAAAAAAAACATAATTCTCAATTGAGGGGCGATTGTTTACACAGGGGTCACAGCAGCGAAAAAGAATTTAAAAAATGGTACAATTTTTTTTATTTTTTTAAATATTTTTTCCGTCGATAAAATTAAGCTTAGTTTCCCTCATTTCGTTATGTGCACATTATAAAGACTCACACTGTATATTTTACTTCCCCGTGTTATCGTGATGCCGTGACGTTGACGTCCACGATGATATCGTCACGTTAGTAATTATAAAAGCGGACATTGGGTATGGAGATAGACAGATTACTTTGGACAAATTCTTTTGCTAGAAGCCCTACATAACCCTACTCATTCTCGTTTGTAAACAGAGATCAAGTCCTCACATTCTAGTTAAGGTTCCAATTAAAATCTATTAAATTCATGAGGTGTTATATAGTCGTTAATAATTTGTTTTGCCCTCAGGGAGTCTTTAGTTCTCGAGCAAAGATTAATGTGCCTAATAGTTCCCTTAATGTTTAAGTAAATAAGGGTGGAATGTTCTTCAGGCAATCTTGCTTTTCCATTATAATACGCCACTTGCTAGCAAAACATACTTATCTTATTTCTTGTGCAGCTGTTGATATAAGAAACCAGTAGTTGTGCATCGTGACCTCTGCGGTTTCAACGTATTCATTTATTTTTTCTAGTTCGTATATCTTGTCATAAATTTTTTATTGGGACTTTTTCAGATTTTCTAAATTTGATTATGACTAAACAAGAGGGTCTCAATTTATCATTGAAAAAAACTTGAGTTGCTGTTAGAAAAGGAATTGAATCCAGCCGATTTCTTTGTAAATTTTAAATTGAGCCAAGGAAATTTTATTGATATTATAGACTATCTCAATTCCTGATCAAGTTTCAAGTTATTACTTTCTGATTGCATTCAACAAAGTGATGGGTAGTTATTCGAAATTTGATTCTTTGACTGATCCATATGGCCAAAATTTAATTTCACTTTCAGCTCTGTAACACATGTTCATATGAAAATAGGTATACCAAATAACATATATTTGAATGAGGGACTCGTTTTTATAAAGTAGTTTTCAAGATATTAATTTTATGCCCAGATGAATCAGAATGTGTTACATATTAATCAGAAACAGAAATAAAAAGTAATAAATACACCGTTAGTTATGAATGTAAATTCTAAACAATAATTATTAATTCTTAAATAGGACTAAGACATATCAAAAGTATCATATTTAGAACAAGATTATACTCCTGTCATTTTTTTATTATTCAAAAGGTTATAGCTAAGTAAATAATAATAAATAAGATTAAAACTACTGACTTGTACACGGTCAAAAATTGGACAAGGAGAATTACGCAACAAAAGCGCTCCTATCGTGCTGGAGAGGGGAAAAACTAATTTATTTTATTATTCATATGGGGTTTTGACCATACGAATCAGGCACAGATGGATCACGATTTTGCCTACAATCATGCATAACTCATCGTACATACAGACTTCATTATTTTCATTTTTCTACACGAATCTATAACCCAAAAGCATCACACGAAACACAGATTGAAGTTTTAAAACAATAAAATAAATTTTATAAAGTAGGCATTGTAATCAGGATGCCACCTGAACCAAACACAGATGAATCAGGTATTTTCCTTCGTAACACCGGATCTAAGCCAACCAGCCGCACGTCCACCTTCTAGGTCGTCCGTTGCACGACTGGCTTCCCCCCGCGCTGGAAGCCAGACTCTCATTATTATTACCCGACCAAGTACGGTCAAGCGCAGCTTACGCCACATTAATCAGTATTATACGCCGGACACTTCTTTTTTACTTATTTATAAACAGACTAACGTAGTTATAACTAATACACATTTTTTTTGTAAGAGGACAATTCATTTCCTTTCGCTAAAATTATAATTTATATTGATGTATCAAAGGGAAAATGCGACATCGACCATTTTGTTCCGGAAAATGGCAAACGGACGCGCTATATGAATCAGAAGAACGACCTTCAAATATTTTCATTTTGTACCTAGACAGCAATTATTAAAAAAAAAAAGTCCCAGTAAGGGATAAAGCTAAACTGTACAAAAAAAAATATTACATGCCGTTTTTTTAGTTGGTTACAGAAATATACCCACAGACATCGAAAATTTTGTCCCTGAAGAATTACCCTGATAATGGTTGTGTTCTGCACAAATGGTGTAAGATATTCTTCGAATTTGATATGCACTTTCCCTTATTTGCTCTCAGCGGAAGTTTAAAGCTTTTCCCTGTTTTATTTGTCGTAGGTGTAAAACCAGTTAAAAAGGGTTGCTTCCGGCCCTTATTTTCCGAGCACCACATTATTCACCAGGCTTGCGAGCTTTTGGATTTCTTCTACCAGCAGCATAGAATCCTTGGAGTTCGAGACCGGGAAGTCCGTTTTGGACATATGATCGTCGTCTCACCTACGATTCTGTCGAGGTGTGCTACGCTTTGAGGTTGCGGTTCATGAGGATTGACTTGTTATTTAAACCATCACACTTATTAGAGTTATTAGTACTTTCAGGGTTAACATTTTCATACTAGTTGAGGTTTAAAAACGATTGCAATAGATTTTCTTTTCAATAAAGCTAAATTACCTGTTCCGCAACTGTTTTAATGATATTTAATTTTAGCTATATTTTTTTTATGCAATTATTTTTTAAAATGAATAAATTATTATACGTACAGTAGGTACCTACTAGCAATATTTTTATTAAAACAGAGAAATCCAGAAATCTATGCCAAAAACGGAGCTTATAGTTTTGCCTCGTGTGTGAAAAACTTTTCTCATACGTTTCGTAGGAAAACCAACTTACTTTTTAGGGGTCCGTACCTCAAAAAGAGATAACGGAACACTTAAAGAATCACGTCGTTATACGTCCGTCCGTATGTCCAAGTGTCTATCAAGACCCTTTTCCTCAGGGACACGTTGAAGGATCAAGTTGAAATAAATATCAAATACGTATGTCTACGGTCACTTGGAGCCTTCGATCAATAATAGTACTAGATGCCCGATAAGCGCTTCAAAAACGGCCCGAAAAATACAAGCACGAATACTTTTGTGCTCTTATTTCAAATTAGTATGGTCCAATCATAGCCAATGTTTAGACGTAAAAATGCCTCAGTGCACGGTCAAAAGTTGTGTAAATAACCACCGTAACACCAAGATTTTAAAAGGAATATCTTTTTTTCGGTAAGTTTTTATCATTAAATGTTATTCATAAAATAGTAACACAATTAAATAGTAAATATAAATCAATTAGCAAATATTATGATTGTTTGGCCAATGTTTGCGATAACGCGCCAACTATTCCAACAAACATTGAAGCATTGGAATGTAATTCCAAGAACTACGTCTAGTTCCAAATTCGAGTAAGTACGAAATTGTCAACAAAATGTTTTTAACCTTATTGCTTAGAAGTTAAGTTTCATTTTAGAATAAATATTTTTGTACTTATTATAAAAATGACTTTTTATTTTCAAGTGACATTTTAAATTTATTGCTTCGATGACAGAAGGACTTAAATATTAATCATTTGCAAACGTAATTAAACTTTATGTGAGTGTGTTAAGGTTTATAATAATCTGAAGTTGTTAATATTATTAAACTTTTTTCTATAGTTCGTAGTAAGAAATACAATGTTTATGTGTGTGCAAACGTGGCCACTTTAGCGACTTATTTTTGTTCCTAATCATTCATCTAGTACTATTATTGATCGAAGCTTGGAGCGCTAAATCAAGCTTCTAACTCAACGCAACAAAAACAAGTTAAATGTTTAAATTTAAATAATACAAATAAATCAAAACCAATAAGGTACTACCCGTTGACCTAGAATCATGAAGCAAGGTCTCACAGTACAAGTAAAAAGGAAAAAGTCCGAAAATCGTCAATTTGTAGATTAAATTACAAATTAACAATTGCAGTTGGAAAATTGACCGTGACCATTATCGATGTATGGGAGAACATTATTTCAACTACAACGTTAAGTTTGTTCTTGTGATAAATTCATCCCAACTACGGAACCCTTTACTGTGCGTGGTCCGACACGCACATGGCCGGTTTTTTATGATGGATTGACTGGTTATTACAAAAGTCAGAAATAGCAAAAAAACTCATTTTCGCTTCTGTGCAAGGAGGGCCCTTTGTGGAGGGCCCCGTCAGTTGAAAGCATTGTAAGTAAGTAGTGTTTAAAGGTGTTGGATCTACAATTTTATTACCTTGCACTGCTAATTTTTGCACAGATTTTCACCATGTAGAATAGAAGTAAGGAGTACTGACTCCTGTAGGGCGAAAGTTGAAAAAGTGTCCAGCTATAATTTTTTTTTTTTTTTTTTTTTTTTTTTTTTTTTTTTTTTTTTTTGTATCCGATTGTTAAACAGCGAATTTGACAATCCATCTGTGACGTATGTGTTCAATGGAGTTTTGGACTGCAGCGAACTACTAGGCAATGAACGCGCCATCTCGTCTGCTGCGAAAAAGCAGCTACAATTTATTTTACGTCTCGGGATCTAAAACTAATCCAGGATATTTCGCCGCTGACCCAAGGCTCTGTAGGCATTACACTGAATTGTCAAAGCGCTGAACATAACCCTCCCCATGACGAAATACAAAAATAATTGAATCACTGCAAAATAACTAAGTATGTAATTATATTACTTGTCTCCAATAGTCAACATATGTGAAATAATTATAATTATGATTAGTAATGCTCTATTTAATTAAAACTAAGCCTGCTAAACACAACGCACCTATCGATAACGTAGGTACCTAATTCAAAACCAATTACCTAAATAGTTATAGCGTGTTGTAAGCATCTAAGCGTAATCCGTCATAAGACAGACGATGCATAATTAAAAGGTGTCTAAGTGCTCATGCATAATTACACTCATGAACTGTACGTAATTCTACATTCTTTTCTTCTCAAAGGTAGTCAGATAGAAGAGTCGACTCCATCGCGATATTTTTTTTATAGCACTATGTGACCTAAACCCGCACTAAGTTACGTTTTTCTGTGACTTAATAGAAGTATTATTACACAGAAAAGCTTGACTTAAGTGCGGGCTTAGGTCACACGAGCTATAAAATAGTATACGATACGTGTGACTTATGCAGTATTAATGCATGGCGTTTAGCTACGCTCGGGTGCTAATTTTACGCCGTGCAATAATGGACTACTTAAGTCACACGTATCATAATGTATAGTGTAAAGGTGATTGCGATATCCTATGTACAGAATAAACAATTTCTTTTCATTTTATTTCATACAAAAAAGGTATGAACAGATTTAATGGAGATGCAAACTTGAATTGTCCTAGTGCTAAACACACAATGACATTTGTTACGTCAACATAGGCTCCGTTTTCCAATTATTAAAAAAAGATTAAATAAGTATTCGTTTTAGATAGGTACTCAATAATTTATTTGCATTTCATAACGTGTATAAATAATTTTAATCGACAGTTTAACAGGCTTCGGCGCGGCAAACGAGACGAGAGAACAATAGAGTTTTATTGTTATGACGGCTATAGCCGTAAAGTGGCCCTGGAAAGTGTTATGGAACCGAAAAATGTAGTAGATTGTTTTTAGAATCTATGGGAATGGCTTGAGGATGGCTAAGATCAAGCATCATGAACAATTATTGGAAAGTTGAAATCTGGTTGGAAGGGCACATTACCCTTTAAACATTAAAGTAAATCAGATTATAAGTCATTTGTCTAATGGCAATTTGTAGGTACAATAATATAATTGAATAAAAAGTTAATAAAGAGTGCGCTATGTTATGCCAGAGGGCGTACAAATATTTTTAATGAAGTAATCACGTATCATCAGATTATGGGATTCATGAAGAAAAATGAGACGGAAAGCTTCAAAATAAAAAGTCTTCACTACAGCAAACTAATACCTATATTTTTTTGTCATTTGCATCAAACTTTTGTTTATCATTAATCTAGTTTTAACTATAGTTAAAAGCAGTACCATCGGCTCTATCTAGGTATAATAAATAGAACAATCCGTCTGAATCCACAGGGAACGTGTTCAGATATAACCGAACATATAGTTTGGTTTCTGTACACCACCGCCATTCAATAGACACCTCATAGTTTGTCTATTTTTTTATGTCTGGATTAAAGGCTTCAGGTATAATAAAAGCGCCTAGGAACCATTATTTAAAATCTAAATCTGCGTAACAATGTGAGGATCGTAGCAGGTGGCGTTCTGTAGTGTCTGCCTACCCCTTTGGTAAAAAAGCGTGAGCATTAAATCTATCTTAAATCTGAGTTTTCATACCAAAAGATTATATTGCAAGAAGTTATTGCTTTCTTATTTTCCATTTAAAATCTATAGACGGCATAATCGTGACGCACTTTGGTAGTGTCAAACTACTGGCAATACTGCACCAACGTACTGTCAAACAATTATTGTTTGTCTCACTACCGTAGTGTCAAACTACTGTCGGACATTGTTTGTCACCCCTGCGTGATGTCCAGCTTCAGTATGTCGCATTGTCGAGTTCGCGTAGTACACTCGAAAATTATAAATGAAATAAAACTAAACAAACTAATTTATGAACTAAATAATATGTAAGTGTAATGAAAATAAATAAGCAAGACAAGCTTTCATCTTGCAGCGATATACTTCGCAATTTTAACAGTAAAAACTAAAAATAAAACCTTTTGATACCCAATACTTAGATGCTTACATCTAAGCGTAATCCGTCATAAGACAGACGATGCATAATTAAAAGGTGTCTAAGTGCTCATGCATAATTACACTCATGAACTGTACGTAATTCTACATTCTTTTCTTCTCAAAGGTAGTCAGATAGAAGAGTCGACTCCATCGCGATATTTTTTTTATAGCACTATGTGACCTAAACCCGCACTAAGTTACGTTTTTCTGTGACTTAATAGAAGTATTATTACACAGAAAAGCTTGACTTAAGTGCGGGCTTAGGTCACACGAGCTATAAAATAGTATACGATACGTGTGACTTATGCAGTATTAATGCATGGCGTTTAGCTACGCTCGGGTGCTAATTTTACGCCGTGCAATAATGGACTACTTAAGTCACACGTATCATAATGTATAGTGTAAAGGTGATTGCGATATCCTATGTACAGAATAAACAATTTCTTTTCATTTTATTTCATACAAAAAAGGTATGAACAGATTTAATGGAGATGCAAACTTGAATTGTCCTAGTGCTAAACACACAATGACATTTGTTACGTCAACATAGGCTCCGTTTTCCAATTATTAAAAAAAGATTAAATAAGTATTCGTTTTAGATAGGTACTCAATAATTTATTTGCATTTCATAACGTGTATAAATAATTTTAATCGACAGTTTAACAGGCTTCGGCGCGGTAAACGAGACGAGAGAACAATAGAGTTTTATTGTTATGACGGCTATAGCCGTAAAGTGGCCCTGGAAAGTGTTATGGAACCGAAAAATGTAGTAGATTGTTTTTAGAATCTATGGGAATGGCTTGAGGATGGCTAAGATCAAGCATCATGAACAATTATTGGAAAGTTGAAATCTGGTTGGAAGGGCACATTACCCTTTAAACATTAAAGTAAATCAGATTATAAGTCATTTGTCTAATGGCAATTTGTAGGTACAATAATATAATTGAATAAAAAGTTAATAAAGAGTGCGCTATGTTATGCCAGAGGGCGTACAAATATTTTTAATGAAGTAATCACGTATCATCAGATTATGGGATTCATGAAGAAAAATGAGACGGAAAGCTTCAAAATAAAAAGTCTTCACTACAGCAAACTAATACCTATATTTTTTTGTCATTTGCATCAAACTTTTGTTTATCATTAATCTAGTTTTAACTATAGTTAAAAGCAGTACCATCGGCTCTATCTAGGTATAATAAATAGAACAATCCGTCTGAATCCACAGGGAACGTGTTCAGATATAACCGAACATATAGTTTGGTTTCTGTACACCACCGCCATTCAATAGACACCTCATAGTTTGTCTATTTTTTTATGTCTGGATTAAAGGCTTCAGGTATAATAAAAGCGCCTAGGAACCATTATTTAAAATCTAAATCTGCGTAACAATGTGAGGATCGTAGCAGGTGGCGTTCTGTAGTGTCTGCCTACCCCTTTGGTAAAAAAGCGTGAGCATTAAATCTATCTTAAATCTGAGTTTTCATACCAAAAGATTATATTGCAAGAAGTTATTGCTTTCTTATTTTCCATTTAAAATCTATAGACGGCATAATCGTGACGCACTTTGGTAGTGTCAAACTACTGGCAATACTGCACCAACGTACTGTCAAACAATTATTGTTTGTCTCACTACCGTAGTGTCAAACTACTGTCGGACATTGTTTGTCACCCCTGCGTGATGTCCAGCTTCAGTATGTCGCATTGTCGAGTTCGCGTAGTACACTCGAAAATTATAAATGAAATAAAACTAAACAAACTAATTTATGAACTAAATAATATGTAAGTGTAATGAAAATAAATAAGCAAGACAAGCTTTCATCTTGCAGCGATATACTTCGCAATTTTAACAGTAAAAACTAAAAATAAAACCTTTTGATACCCAATACTTTTAAAAGTAAAAGTTACAATAAAAGAGAAAGTACTCACATCCTTTGTAAAGCACCCGAAGGGTTATTCACATTTCCCATCTAACCCAATCCCCGTCCTAACCCAATAGCTGTAAGAAAGAAAGAAAGGAAGGAAAGATAGTACTATCAGCCATGTATCTTCACGAGCCGTAAAAGTCAATTGAAAGTCGACTACAAGGCAGATAAAGGCACCCTTCAGTTAAGGGGTGTTGACTTAGAGCTGATGCATTGCGTGTTTTCGCTCTAATTCCCAAATGAGTAGTAAATGGTAATTCTGGGAAGGAGTGATGTATATTGTGTCTGTTTCTTTTTGTAAGTAGAACTTTCGATAGTGCATTTAAAGCTCTACGTGGAGATGGATAAAGAAACATTATCACACTAATATATAAAGGCGAAAGTTTGTTTGTATTTTTGTTACTCCTTCACGCAAAAATGGCTGGACCAATTCTGATAAAATTTGTTATGTAGGTAGCTAACACCCTGGATTAACACATAGGTTACTATTCTCCCGATATTCTCGCGAGATCCGAAAAAAAAAAGAAACCGCGGGGCGCTGCTAGTATTATTATACGTTCAATACGTAGGATTAATACCTATACGGTCCAGACGTAGGACTACGAGTACCAGGGTTAAAATGGAGGTGGGTAGGACACTTGCTAGACGTGGCGATGGCAGGTGGAGCAGAGCCCTAACGGAATGTTTGCCGAGAGACGGTAGCAGCAGCGCTGGCCGTCCAATAGTTAGGTGGCTGGACGTCCTACAGAAGATTGGGGGGAAGAACTGGATTAGACTCACACATACCAGAGAAGCATGGCACAAAAGGAAGGAGGCAATACTCAGCAGTGGGAGGAACGAGGCCAATGATGAATATGATATTGTTATAAAATAGGTACTATGTTAATTGGTTGGCATTATCTCTATACGGGTATATAAAATTCAAAGTCCTGTCGGCGCATCACAAATGCGCGTGATTGACCGAGGGGATGGCGCGGGGCGTCGGGGTACCGAACCCAGTACGCGACGGCTGCCGCGTGCCCTCCACTCCACTCAGACTCAGCTCACATACGCGCTCCGCTACGGGCATTTCATTTTTTTCACTCATAGGTTGAATAATAAATTATGGTATTACACCTATTTTAATACAGTCCACTACTTCTTTTATTATAAAGTTACGATTGACCCCATTCAATGATCCGGCTCGAAGGACCACAAGGAGGAGGAGGATGCTGTAATCATCACTTACTATGTGAAATAATTGATAAACATAACTAAAAGTTACAAGAATACCTATTTTCCCATTTACCTCAATATTTTTTAAAAACTGCAATAGAAAATACACCAAAAAACCTTTATTATGCAGGCAAAGACCGTGTGCCGAGTAATTTAACACGGCCGTTTTAAACACATTCAGAACTTGCAGCTGACAGCAACTAAAGCCTATGCAGCGCTGCACAAAGTTACCAAACATGTGTCGGAGTTGTGCTGCAAAATCTTTTGGAAAAGCGCTGCGGCGGCTGCATTGACGTAATCGTGAGGTGTAATATTTTGGCAAATAAATAGACTATTGCACTTTTAACGAATTTAACAGTTTTTTAGGAAAATTCGTGAAAGACTAATAAAAAAAATAGGAGAGCAAAACATGATCTCTTTCGATTAACCGTAAGTAAATTATTATCCTATTAAGCGTATTTGATAAACAACATCAATTTCCTACTAGGTACCGTTGAAGCAAAGTTATTCCCTAATATTTTACTAAAATGTTTGTTCTTACATTATTTTCGGTCTAAAACTCGGTGAATTGCCTAGAACATTATCCTAAAGCAGAGGGGTTATCTAATATTCAAGACGAAAGTAACATTAGTTCTTAGCGAAGTCATTTTAATTATTCTTACAAATCTCTTCCTGAGGAAGTTCGCTAAAATCCAGATGGCACCGGTATGATCCGGATTACTGCGGTTAATGTATAACTAGACGGTTGCACGACGATAATGCCTTTTACATCTTGTTAAATATTAAAAGGTGAGTATTTTAGGCTACTATTTACTTTATATGCCGGAAACCCTGTACTTATTTTTGTTGCTGACTATACTTCAGGATCAAAAACAAAAGAAAAAGCGGATCTAACCGGAATGAGAAAGTTTGGATAAGACAGAAATTTAAACAGAAGACGATCAAGCAGGGGATCGAGGAGGGGTGGTTGGAGGGGGGGTTCAGGGGATCAGAACGGAATAACTCGTATTTTAGGCTACTATTTACTTTATAAACCGGTGCAAACTGGAGTCCTCTGGTTGGGTTTTGTAAGAATAATTTTGGAGGTTCTTTTATGATGGGTAAGAAAGACGATTACGGATTCTATCTTATTATTGATCGAACGATTCTAGGAAAAGATGTAAAAAAAAGATCGTGTAACTCAAAGTGTAGATACATGAGCTGATTTCATTCACTTGATCAACTTCCTGTCCAAGACTCCATCGTTGTTTAGGAAACTCAAAAACAGTTGAGGGCCGGCTTTTTCCAAACCACTGGTTCAGAGCAAAATCAAAACCACATCAAACTTTACAAACGTTAATTCAGTTTCAAGGTCTCATGGAAAAATATGAAGCATTTTCACGAAATTCATTTGCAGAGCTAACAGACAAAAGTCAAATAAAAAAGTCTTTGGTTTACATGTTTGCAGATAAACTTATTGGAGTTGTGGATACAGGTGGTAGGTAGGTGCCTACAAATAGTACATAGGTACCTATGTACAACTGAGAGAGTGGTCCGTATAGAGGATTGCATTTTATTGAGTAATCTCGAGAGAGCAATGGAACAG
Source organism: Oligia fasciuncula (assembly GCA_963082905.1). Taxonomy (NCBI): domain Eukaryota; kingdom Metazoa; phylum Arthropoda; class Insecta; order Lepidoptera; family Noctuidae; genus Oligia; species Oligia fasciuncula. The sequence goes on from OY720397.1 coordinate 19,691,763, forward strand.
CGCGGTTTTAGAATTTCTAGAACAACGAACAGAGAATTTTATTTCGATTACCTACATATTTTGTTGTGTTTATGTTTCGGTGACCACAAATAATTGGGGATAAAGGCAGGACTCCTGCCCTTATCCTCTATGCTCCTGCCGCAGGAGCATGATAATGATATTTTTGTTGAATTAAAGTTTCTTTTTACCCGACTACGGCGAAGCAAAAAGGAGGATTATGAATTTGACCGGTAGGTATCTATGTATGTTCATCTGTTCCCTCATAACTTCTAAAGTAGGTACTTAATAATTTGACAAATGAGGTATCATTAGAAGCGTATTGACCGTCCGCTGGTCATAGGTTATGTGACGTCACACTAAATTCAACATGGCGCCCTCTAGAGGACCTAAAGTAATAAATTTAAAAATAAAAAAATTGGGATGGTGCCTTGTTGGGTATCAATTGAAATGGCTTAATTAGCGCATATCAAAAATATAAATATTACTGAAATAAGCCCCCATATAATTAAATAAAAAATAAGTTTAAAAACTAAAACCCGACTACTAAAGGATGAAACAAGAAAGTACCTTCCCGTGGTCGCATGCTACCATAGCTTATAAGTATGTTAGTACAACGGCATGCGACCACGGGAAGGTACTTTTTTCGTTTCTTGTTTCATTCTTTTCAGTATTCGGGTTTTAGTTTTTAAACTTATTTTATTTTTGTGTTAATTACCTACAATCTGTATTTTCCAACACTTAATTATTTTCAGTTATTGACAACAGCACCTGGTCGTAGGTATACTCGTAGCATAATTTATTTATTTATTGGGGACCAAAAACAGTTACTTACATGATACAAAATCCAGAAAAATACTAAAATAATATTAACAAACATGTAACCCTCACCATTGTCCACGTTTTAACTCAGAAGTGATAAAGACATAAAAAAGAAAGAGTAAAGTAAAACAATAGTCGCTGCCACAATAATAATACTGTGTTACTTAGCTTAGCTTAGTCTAACTTAAAATACTCATTAAACTAAATATCTAATGATTGCTTAGATAGACAAAATATTATATCCAGTTCCATAAAATGCGTGTTATAAGAATCAAGAAATAAGCATAGAATAACCAGCCTATAATGTTCCCACTGCTGGGACACAGGGCTCCTCTCTGTGAGAAGTAGGTCATAATACATCACGCGAGCCCCGCGTGGGTTGGTAAATGTCACCTGTTTTCGATTTTTTTGGTTCTAGGACATATGCCGGTTTCCTCACGATGTTTTCCTTCACCGTTTTGAGAGCAGTAGAAATGAAATAATTTACATAAAGTAAAGCGTCTGTTTAGGTTCGAACCAACGACCTCCGACTCGTAAGTCGCGGTCTTTACCGCTGGACCACCATTGCTCGATATCCGTGCTCTCACAGGTACACTCACATCCTAATAAAACTTACCTTGGTAACTTCATAAAAATACTATTACATTTGATAATATTGATTCCATTTGTAACGTCTATAAAACCCAGTGTATAAAACCCAGTAGCCTACTAAAAGCTGGTTTTTATTAACACTGAAGTCCGTTCTGTAAGTAGTTCCTACAAAGCGCAGTTAATTGCAGTAAACGTACGCTGTAAAGCGCTTCAAGCAATCTGCAGGGGGAGATGTTTGAAGATTTTATTATACTGGATTAGAGTGCATGGCGATGTGGGGATTTAAATACACTGATTTTATTAACGTGACGTACCTAAGTGCTGTGATGGAGGAACGAAGCCGGCGTTTTTATTTAAATGAGGACTATTTTTGGTCTCTGATGATGATTTACCGTGATGGCCCAGTGGTTAAAGCCTCGCTTCTCAAGCACGAGGTTGTATGTGAGTTCAAATCCCGACACCTGCCTATGTGACTTTTCAATAATTCATATTATGTACTCATTTTTATATATCAAACAAACGTGAAATACTATCCCCGTCACTAATAGGTAAACGTTTTATAGCGTCTGTATAGTTACACAATGCTTTATCTTCTTCGTTCGAAAGTCAAATTACTGACGACTGAAAGAGAGAAATCGGTGTGTAACTTTTTTTATTTATTCATCTGATATAATACGTTTATTAGAAAGGGGGTATAACTGCAATTGTAAATTCTATGATAAAAAATTATGATAAGGTGCAAAATTTTGAAAATTCATACAGACTAAATACCATCAGTCATTTGATTTCAAATGACGGGTATTAATAATTTTATTATCATAATCAGCCTATACTTAATGTTCCCACTGTTGGGACACAGGCCTCCTCTCGGTGAGAGGGAGTGGGCCATAATCCACTACGCGGGCCCAGTACGGGTTGGCAGATGTCACATGTCTTCGAATTTTTGGTTCTGGGACAGGCCGGTTTCCTCACGATGTTTTCCTGCACCGTTTTTTAAAGCAATATGGTGATGAAATAATTTACACAAAGTAAAGTGCTTGCTTGGGTTCGAACCCACGACCTACAACTCGTAAGTCTCACTCGTAATCATACGGGTACCATCCAAATCAGCAGCTAAAATTAATTACCTACCTATACCTAATAAATTTTATAATAAATTTAAAGCGTATCTATTCACGAGACCCAAACGGAACAAACCATTCACCGCGACGAATGGGCGATGTCTTTAGGATAACATTCCTCATTTCCACAATTTGTTTGAAGATTAATGTCCTCTCGCTGGGACTCGATTGGGCGTGGGATAAACCAAGCCCAACACTGGACAATTACAACAGAACTGGTGTGATGCGGGTCTCTCCGTAATTTGTTTGCGAAACAAACAATTGTTTGACGTTTTTGTGTTAAAACGAGACACGGACACGAGTTCGTGTCGTTTTTGTTGGAGATATTTTAATTTATGTTTGTGTTTCAGTTAGAGGAAAGAGGGACGTGGACGGGGGAGGGGAGGAGGGCTGTGGTGTGAGGGGAGACGGGTAGGAGTTTATGATTCGTCTTCTGAAGAGAACAAACAAATATTTGTGATACCTATACTTGATCAGTTTAGCAGTCACTGCTTCCTGTGTCTTGAAAGAAAACCTAAGATTTAGGTGTCGGATATTGCACGAAATGAAGCGACGGAGGCTATCAAATGAAGCGACGGAGGCTATCAAATGAAGCGACGGAGGCTATCAAATGAAGCGACGGAGGCTATCAAATGAAGCGACGGAGGCTATCAAATGAAGCGACGGAGGCTATCAAATGAAGCGACGGAGGCTATCAAATGAAGCGACGGAGGCTATCAAATGAAGCGACGGAGGCTATCAAATGAAGCGACGGAGGCTATCAAATGAAGCGACGGAGGCTATCAAATGAAGCGACGGAGGCTATCAAATGAAGCGACGGAGGCTATCAAATGAAGCGACGGAGGCTATCAAATGAAGCGACGGAGGCTATCAAATGAAGCGACGGAGGCTATCAAATGAAGCGACGGAGGCTATCAAATGAAGCGACGGAGGCTATCAAATGAAGCGACGGAGGCTATCAAATGAAGCGACGGAGGCTATCAAATGAAGCGACGGAGGCTATCAAATGAAGCGACGGAGGCTATCAAATTGCATAACTTGGGAAATATGGGTGTACTATGGGAACACCTCTGCCGTTAGAAATGTTATAGAAAGAAAATACATTTACATATTTAGCACAGACTAAAAGACACACAATACACCATTTCCCTGACCAAGATTATGTCAGGACTTTAAAAGAGACTGTGACCTCTGAGTTTGTTTCGGCCTTTCTTCTCAGAGTAGTCGCAGATAGGAGACGCCAACCTCATCTAGTTTAAAAAAAAACATGATTGACGTGTAAAAGTGTTTGTACAAACCTACTTACAAAAATAAAATCATTTTCATCCCCCCATCTCGGAAAGTGTATTTTTGCTCTTCGATATCTGAGTGCAAAAGCCGTTTTTATCCGCTAGAGGATAAAGTAAATTGAATTTAGAACATCGTGTGCACTTAGTTTGTGAATTCAAAACATCATTAAACCTATTTACTTCTCCCTCCATGGTGCCGAATTTATCATACAACCTTTTTTAATTTGTTAAAAACTCAGACTTCTTGGTGTACTTTTTTTCTAATTTGCTTTGCGCGCTTCATTTTCTTTTCACGTCATATTGTTATAACCGGTTAAAAACAAGAAACTTGAAAACAAGTGAAAAACCTAAAATAAGTAATATGAGTGGTTCTAGTGACGAGGAAGTTTATTTGACGCCAACAGAATTGACTGAAACTGTTAATAATGCGCAAATGAGCTTTCTCCCTCAACAATCACGCGAGAAGTATTTGAAACAGTACGATATGTTTAACACGTGGCGACAAGCTAAAGGAGCCAAAACTTTCTCAGAAAACGTTTTGCTGGCATATTTTATTGAATTATCCGAAACCAAGAAATCAAGCACTCTATGGAGTACGTATTCAATGCTATAAGCAACAATAAAGATGAAAAAAGACATACACATCGACACCTATCCTAAATTAGTGGCATTTTTAAAAAGAGCCTCATCAGGTCATCAACCAAAAAAATCGAAGGTTTTAACAGCATCTGAAATTGAAAAGTTTCTTAACGAAGCACCTGATTCCGTATATTTGGCGACAAAAGTAAGTCAGTTGGACGTTCAGTATCTACTTAAGTACCTATATTAATCAACTACTTAACATAATCCAATACGTACTTAGTAGATTTTGATAGGCATAATTATGCATGCATATCAATTTTATTAATTTATCTACTACAATACTCTTTACGTTACAGGTTGTTCTTATTATTGGAATAAACGGAGCATGTCGAACTAATGAACTAACACAACTTAATGTCAAAAACATTGAGAAACATTCAGATGACTTACTATTAATTAATTTACCCAATACAAAGACAAAAAGGGGTACGTATTTGAATATCGAAGATTAAAATACCGACTGTTAAAATATCGATGTTCGAAACATCGAAAATGGAAATATCGAACGATCATATAACCGAAAATTAAAATATCGAAAGTTTATATTATCGAATGGTTAAATATCCTACGTACAATATATCTAAAATCTAAATATCTACAAAAGTTACATCGAAAGATCTAAATATCGAAATACAGATTATCGAACGTCCTAAATATCGATGGGTAATTATTTGAACATCGAAAATTAATATACCTACGTGTAAAAATGAGTTAATTTTCAACATTTAATACCTTCATTCATTCACCCTAAAAATACGTACAAGTTAAAATATCGAACAAATTTTGATAAAGTAGTATGAGTGGAAAAAGGTTGCTTCTGCAACGTCTCCGGCGCTACGGGAAGTGCAACCCCTTCGCCCTTGCGTAACAAAGGATAGGCACCCATGTTCACCTCCGCAGCTTCGGCTTGCTGGTCGCCTCCGGCGACCAGCCTCAGCCGCTACGGTTCCCACGGGTGCCTATGCTTTGTTACAGCGGGCGGGGGTTGCCCTCCCTTCGCGCCTCCGGATTTTTATATACACTCTAGGGGTAACAGCCAAAAGACTATGTAAATTCGGGGTGCCCCAATTCGGTTTTGGAACAATTTCGACCTATTTTATCCATGAAAATCAGTGTCCAGTGTACAAGCCTAGGTCAATCGTGAAGGTATTATTTAAATTAAAATATTTTCTTGAAAGTCAATATGTTGTGCAGGTTGTGCTACTAAAGTTAGTGACAGAAACGTATCGCTGCAAAACCGACTCCACGTAGTCTTGTCTGCCCTACCCCTAGAGTGTAATTTAGAATCGCGTAGTCGCGGAGGGGCGAGGCAGCCCGCGAGCTGAGGAGCAGGTGGTTTTAACACCCGCCGCCGCAGCTGAGGCTGGCCGGCGAAGCCGGCCAACAAGCCGAAGCTGCGGTGGTGGGCGTTTAGACCATCTGCGACGTTAAGCTCGCGTGGGACTGCCGGAGCCCTGCAGCGCCGGAGCCGTGACAGAAGCCATGCTTGCTTGCATGTTGCATGATTGCTGCATGCTTGTTTGCTAGATGGAAATCAGTTACTAGGTGGGTTACAAAAAAAAAACAAGGAAAACCTCATGTAATGTAGGTACTTTAATTATTTTTACATAATAAAAACCCAAACGTAACGTAACGTAGATATTATGAACTTCGATGTATTAAATGTTGATATTTTGAACTTAGGCATAATGTCATTCGATATTTTGAATCATTCGAAATTTTAATCACTCGGCATTTCAATCTTCGACGTTTTAAGCGTAGGTATAACAATTTTCGACATTTTGATACAATCGATATTTAAATTTTCGATGTTTTGAACATCGATATTTTAACAGTCGATATTTTAATTTTCGATATTCAAATACGTACCCACAAAAAGAGACCGCAACTTTGTCATTCGCAAGGAATACCTAACAATTGTTGAGAAATATCAAGCCTTACGCCCGCCTAACACTCCAATCAATAGTTTTTTTCTACAATATCGCAACGAAAAGTGTGTAAGACAGCCTATGGGTGCTAATAAAATTGGCAGTATCCCACGAGAAATAGCAACATTTCTTGAACTTCCAGAACCCCTTTTGTACACGGGTCATTGTTTCCGACGAACTTCAGCCACACTTTTGGCCGATTCAGGAGCTGATCTCCTGTCCCTTAAGCGCCATGGAGGCTGGAAGTCCAATGCGGTTGTAGAGGGATACATAGAGGATTCCATCCAAAATAAGTCTAAAGTATGTAAAGGCATCGTAGGAGCCATTACACTGAAAGAGCCTCAGTCAGATCCTTGGACTGGCCCTTCTACATCAAAAATGAGCCATTACGAAACACCTAACCATCGCCCTCTCTCGCCAACATTTACGCCAAGGGAATCCGATGAATCGGTACAACTATTAAGTATGACAGATAGTTTACCGAAAAACAGTACACAAGTCACCAACACTAACATTACAGTACCTAACAAAAATATTACACTCAACTTAAGTAACTGTAGCTACGTTACTTTAAATTTTTCTTAATTATACCTAAGTATTATTTGTTATAATTTAAAGATTATTCTGTAATACTTATCTATCATAATGTAGTAGTTAATACCTAAAGTGAAATAAAAGTATCTTGTGATTGTAAATGTTTTTTTTTGCATTTAGTCATTTCCTCGCTGAGGTGGGATGAAAAGTTACGTGTTGCACTCGAGTGCAAAGATTTTTCACCTCGTGCTCTTTTGATTCCCTCGCTAACGCTCAGGATTCTAATTTTTCAATCCTTTGCTTGCTTGGTCATCAAAATTGAGCACGCGGTTAAAAAGCAACTTTGCACTCTTGTATAACAAATAACTATTATCTTTTATCACTTACCAGACAGTCAGATATGTACAAAAAAAAGTCGGATAAAAATAAAAAGTGCAAAGTAGTAATAGGTGTATCAAGGCCCCTGCCTAACCCTTCGGGATAACAAGGCGTGGTGTTATGTTTATGTTATAAGGCTATCAAATTCGTTACTTTTCTTTATGAAAAGAAAGTCAAAGATCTTTATTGTAAGACAGAGGTTACAAAGTTGTTATTGAGTTATTTTGGTGTGCGCTTGCACTGCTCTACCATGTTAGGCATACAATAGTTTGAACAAATTGTTATCTTAGACCTAAGTTTATGTGTTATATCAAATATAGACATTTTAATTGAAATAGAGCTATATTTTGCATCAAAACACAAAAAAAACCGGTCAAGTGCGAGTCGAACTCGCGGGTTTTTTTTAATGTACCGTACCTACAAATTTACGGTTCTCGGATTTTTCCCTTTACTTGTGTAACATGATCTTGCTTTTTGCCAAATTTCATAATTCTGGGTCAACGGGAAGTACCTATACTATAAATTTTGATTCCCTTGAGAGTGTCGAAATATATCTACGTTTTTTACATTAACTTAGAAGTTTGATTTTTTAACAGCTTCAAAGACTGTAAACCTGAGTATATGGTTTTAATTTCAAGTCGATACCTCCACGCGTTCAAAGTCAAAGTCAAAGTCAAAGTCAAAGTCAAATCATTTATTTCAAATAGGCACATTAAAGGCACTTTTGAACGTCAAAAAAAAAAAACTAAATAGAAATGATTCTAGTCGCCCATTCGAAAAGGTAGTTTTCGTATGGAGAAGAATGGGCAAGAAACTCCACCGTTACTCTTTTAAAAATGTTTTACAAGGTCTTGTATACATAATAAAAATTATATGTGAACACGATGCACCCATAATAAAATTAGTCTACCACAAAAGGTAAAAATAATTAAATATTAAGCAATGACAGGTAAATCAAATAAGTGATAGATACATGGTGCTCACATATTTACAAGTTATTTAAAAAAAAAAAAAAAAATTGAAAATTTGTTGAACTTTAACAAGTGTGTGAGCCACTGTAGTCGCAGATTGTAAAAATAAATTTGAATAAGATGTCATAATTAAAAATATATATATAAATTAAATTAGGAACAAGTTTGATTTTGTCTAGACTTTTAGATTGTCCTATGGAGCAGGACCAGCATGTTTCCAAACATTCTTATCTTGGATATAATCCTCTAATTTGTAATATCCTTGTTTACAAAGTGTACTTTTAATATGAGTTTTAAATTTTCTTTCATTTAATTGCAATATGTCACAAGGTATTTTGTTGTAGCATTTAACACAGTACCCCATAAAAGATGTATGTACTTTAGATAATCTAAAAAAAGGTTGATCTAATTTATCTTTATTTCTAGTATTAAAATTATGCCTATCACTTATTTTATTAAAAAGATGTTGATTTTTTCTTACATACATAATATTTTCATAAATGAATTGGCAAGGTACCGTCATGATATTAACCCTTTTAAATAGTTCCCTAAGAGATTCGCGACGACGTAGATTGTAAATGGCTCTGACAGCTCTCTTTTGTAAAATAAAAATGGATTCAATGTCAGCAGCCCGACCCCATAGTAAAATGCCATATGACATAATACTGTGGAAGTAACTAAAATAGACCAAACGCGCGGTTTCTACATCTGTTAACTGTCTTATCTTTCTAACAGCATAAGCGGCGGAGCTTAGCCGCCCCGCAATAGATGTTATATGAGGTCCCCATTGTAATTTCTCGTCTAGCGTGATTCCTAGGAAAACTGTCTGATCAATAAATTCTAGTTTTTGGCCATTCAATATGATTTCACATTCGCTACTTCTAACATTCGGTAATTTAAATCTAATGCATTTGGTTTTTTTTTCATTAAGTACTAAATTATTTACCGTAAACCAATCTTGGACCTGAAGAATAGAGTTATTCACGTCGTCAAGATTTTGTGACCGTCGGTCTATTTTAAAGATTAACGATGTGTCATCTGCAAATAACACCATCTTCGGTTGATTTTGAAGTAATTGGGGTAAATCATTAATGTAAACTAAAAAGAGGAATGGACCCAATATCGAACCTTGAGGAACACCCATTGTCATTTCAGACCCTAATGAGTTTACGCCGTTTACTTGAACTTTAACCTTTCTATCTTTCAGGTATGATCTTAGCAAGTCAAGTGCTGCTTTTCTAATTCCATAGTGCTCCAGTTTCATCAGAAGTGTCTCGTGGTTTACGCAATCGAACGCCTTAGAGAGGTCGCAAAAGATTCCAATGGCATCTTGTGCTTCTTCCCAGGCGTTAAAAATGTTCTTTATTAGGGTAACACCGGCGTCAGTAGTGCAACGCCCTTTGGTGAAACCGTACTGGTGTTCATGAAAGATGGAATTTTTATTAAAGTGACGTAACATTTGATTGAGCATCAACTTTTCAAACACCTTACTGAGAACTGGTAGAATTGACACAGGTCTATAATTGTTAGGATCTTTACTATCACCGGATTTGAACAATGGTACTACTTTACTATGTTTCATAAGATCCGGAAAGACTCCTTGGTCAACACTGGTGTTAAATATGAAAGCTAAATAGGGCGCAATAGTTTCGATAAAAGATCTACATACTTTTACAGACATTCCCCAGAGATCTTCTGTTGATTTAATGTTAAGATCTCTAAAAGCTTTTATAACAGCCTGGGGGCTTGTATGCTGAAACCTAAACTCCAAAGGGCATGCCTTTACATTCTTTTTAAGTAAGGCAGCAGAAAGCGTGGGGGATGAATTTAAAGCTTCAGTAGTTTTAAGGGGAATATTAGAAAAAAAGTTTTCAAATTCCTGAGCTATTTCTACATCTGAGTTGATGGGGCCATGTGCAGTCTCTAAATTAAATTCAGTGTTAGGCTGTTTTTTCCTACCTGTTTCATTATTTATTATTTGCCAGGTAGTTTTTATTTTATCATCAGCTGATTTTATTTTATTGCTAATATAAAGAGCTTTAGCTTTTTGGCACACACTTTTAAAAGTTTTTGAATATTTTGCAACATACTGATGAAAGTTTGTATTATTCATATGTTGCTTTAAGCCATAGAGTTCAAAAAGTTTTTCCCTGCTTTTACGAATACCTGGAGTCGCCCAGTCACTAAATAAAAACTTTGTGTGAATATTTTTAGTTTTTAGTGGAAAAGTGTCATTAAACTGCGCGTTTAATATTGAAAAGAACTCGGCGTAGAATTCATTTGGGTCACCTATATTATTAAAATTCTGATCACATAACTTACTGGCCAAAGAATTATTTAATTTCTCTAATTTTTTACATGTAATTGTCCTAAACCTTATTTGAATTTTTTGTAAAGGCATGTAGGAGCTAAATGTTATTTTTTGTCCACTGTGATCAGATGGCAACTTATTTACAATTTCTTTGTGTAAGTAATCACAATTACAAAAAACATTATCAATACAAGTGGCAGAAGAAGCTGTCACTCGGGTTGGTTCAATAAAAACATTTGACAAATCAAATGACTTAAAAAGACTTAACAATCTGACAGTATTCGAGTTATTTTCCAATAAATTAATATTAAAATCTCCACATACTATTATTGACTTACTACTAGTACTAAGTTTCTTTAACACATCTTCCATTACAGAATCAAACACCGATAGATTCTGGTAACTTGGAGGTCTGTATACACATACTATAACATGCTTATCAAGCTCAACACAGGACAATTCAATGGTGTGTTCAACAGACAGTCCGATTATGTCTTTTCGTTCTTTTGATTTAATAGAATTTTTAATTAATATTAATGATCCGCCATGTATCATACGTTTTCGGCTGAAATGGCTAACTACACAATAATTTTCATAATTAATTGACTTTACTTGATAATCTTTCAACCAATGCTCTGTTAAACAAATGACATCAAACTTGGTGTTTTCCAAAAACAATTCTATTTCCAATAATTTGGAAGCGCAACCTTGGATATTCTGATTAAATAATTTTAAAATATGTTGCACTCCCTTTGGTTTTTTATTATTATTAATTATATTGCCAGAAGATACCTTTTTATTATTCTGTAATAATAATTTGGTATTTGAAGGGGTAACTTCTGTTGTCTCACTGACTAGTTTAAATAGTTATCCGGAGTGACCTCCACAACTACAACTGGAGAGTCTGGATTGCCCGAGTATGTTCCAGCGGGAGGAGAATATCCTATCTGACTGGTAGTAGTCTCCAAGGATGTTGGTATTATAGGTGGTGGTGGTGGTGGTGGTGGTGGTGGTGGTGGTGGTGGTGGTGGATCCTCCTTCGTACAACATGACGATCCATAATTAATCACCATGTTGTTAGTATAACTAGGCAACACGGACTCGTCACTAATACTAGAACTCGTTATATTAGCTATAACCTCGTTAATATTATATGCTATCAACATAGCAATCATATGTCTACATTCCCCAGACAGAGATATAGTTCTCTGAGTTAACTTAATACCACTAACAAACTTGTTAGTGTCAAAAAACAATAATTTGTCTCTATGACAACATGTCAGATTGTGAATAGTATTATTCAACTTATAAATATAATTATTTTCATTGTATGATAAAGTATCTGAGTAAGGAAAAGCACACAACATTAGCTTACCTATGTTTAACTTTAATAAGGTGTTTACACCATCCACTATGTCCTTTCTGGTAATACCAGTGCTATTACCTAATAGCAAAACCATAGTACAATAATTATCAAGGTTTGCATTGGCAATTCTTTTTATCATTTGTTTAAAACTTATGTTATGGTAACTATGATTGGTAAAACTATGGCTTAGGTAATTGAGTAGAATTTTTCCAAAGCCAGAACCTAACTCGTCACAAAAAAATATTGATTTGTTTATCTGTGTGGTCTCTGCTGGAAGAGCTAACACCGGAAGGGGTAAGTCAGACTGAGGTTGAAGAGGTGGTGGTTGGTTGGCACCGCTGCATGAAAGATCATTTGTCAGAGACTCATACCTCTCAGCATTGTACTTCACCAAATCCAGGAGTTCTCCAGCCTCAAACAAGCGGTCACTTAGTTGTCGTTGTGAACTTTCATATTTTTCAAAAATATCCTTCAGCAAATGCTCCTTGTGTAGTATATCATTATAGAGGAGCTGGATATCAGTGTCATACTTTTCCCTACATTTATCTAATTGAATAGTACAAGTATTTAAACTTTTCGATAAGACAACACGTTCCTTTCTAAGCGAAAGATTTAATTTTAAGAGTTTTTGTTTTTTTATTACTCTCTGTGACCGTTTAATTAATTTCTTGATTTTAATATATTTCTTTAATTTGTTGTGACTCATAACAATAGGACACAATGGTATGGTATCATCACCAGTCAAATCTATAGTTTCAGCTGGCTCACACACTGATTTTGGTTTACTACCTACCAACTCATCAAAAAGATTACTAGTGCGAACAACCTGGTTATTGACCTTGATACACTCGGAGATGGATAGTGCTTCTTGGGCTTCAGACAATCTCTGTTCAAGCTCTGTGATACGATTCAGTGCCAATTCGTGGGTATCACTGCACTCTTGAAATGTTGACACTGCGTGTTGTAATTGACTGTGCTGGTCAGTTAAGTCCATGTGTTGGATGTGTAGCTGAGACAGTTCATTCTTGAGGGAGGTGTTCTTTAAAATAATGTTTTCCACTTCTACTTCGCTGTCTTCCCTTTCGCGGAGCAGTTGTTTACACATCGCTTCAGAATTCTGTAGCTCCTTCAAGGTGGCTCTTAGTTTAGCTTCCATCTCCTTGATTGTAGCACTGCGGGTCATCATTTTCTTTGAAGTATCAGTCACCTGAAATGTGTGAAGTTATGCAGCTAAATAACAGTGTGAGAAAAAAGATGTTCCAATATTTAGATTAGTAGGAGGTAGAAGGGAAAAATAAAATAAAGTTAAAAATAAGTAATTAAATGTTAACAAATAGATTTTACAGTTAGATCAAGTTATTAAGAAATTAGATGGGAATGTTAAATAGAAGTGAAGTTACAAGGAATACTGCTATTATTGTAAAAAACAAAAAGAAACTTGATTGACAATAACAAGTTTATAACACATGACAGGTTTTATATTAAGTATGAATCATTTAATCAATAGGGTACATAAAAAGAGCCTATTTTTGTGTAGTAAATTATGTAGTGTTTATTGTCTGGGCGAATGTTTTCGTCGTCGATTTTGCTTCCACTAGTTGTCAAGCAAAAGGAGACATAAACCGTGCCAGTGTGTGATGGACGTAGCTCAGAGACCTGAGCAGTACTCTGTGATGTTCTGTGTTCTGTAAATATTAACTACAAGCACATAAATAAAACAAAATACTCCCCGGGATCGATGATAATTTGAAATCCGTCACCGTTGGTACGTTGAGTTGACAGCCGGTTTTGAATCCTTTGTTTTTACGAAGTTTTCGCGACAAAAAACACTTTGTAATCACTGTTTAGAATACTTAATATCTAGGTTTGACTATATTACACTAATTTAATACATTTAAAACACTTTTATTAATTTATTTAAAATAATTAACCTAGAGATCAGTTTTTGACGACCGGCTACCAGTGTTGCCAGCGCAACCCATCTAGAGATAAAAGATAAAAGGTCTTGACAGACAGACGGACGGACAACAAAGTGATTGTATAAGGGTTCCGTTTTTTCCTTTTGAGGTACGGAACCCTAAAAACAATTTGGCACTAACTCATCATGAATCTGTCAGTCAAAAATTCACGTAGGTTAGGTAGGTACTGTATAATATGGTATATTTACCAAGAAGTCATAATTTTTTTTCTTAAAAAATTTAACGTCAAAAACCGACTTCCTAAAAAAACACTACAAACTGAAAAATAACTTTAATTTCGGAAGTCGGTGTCTTAGGGATCAGTATTTTAGTTTTTGCCACCGACTTCCGAAATTAAAGTTATTTTTCAGTTTGTAGTGTTTTTTTAGGAAGTCGGTTTTGTTTTTGTTAAAAAGTTTTTATTTCTCGCTTTTTAGTGGGTCTATTTATAATTTATCTAAGTTACAATAGCCTAATGTCAACTTGCCCATCGCCTTTTTATAAAATATTCCTTTTCTCGATGCAGGGACGTTAATTGTTGAGGAGTTCTCCTTTTATTAGTTTTTAGACTAGATGCTGATAATCCTGGCTGCAGCATCAGGCCAAACTTATGTCAACATTGCATTGAACATAAAATTAGTCCTGTTTAAAATGAGCCCAAACACGACTACGGTGCTGTAATTTCAAGGTTTGTACTTTTTCTTATGCTCCTGGCTTCAGCATCAGGTCTTCGGTGTTCCTCAGTAACAGTACGTTTATCCACACATCGAGCCCTTTTCAATGAGCCTAAACACGATATATCTGCTGTTAGTTGTCGAGGAGTTAGGTACTCTGCAGACTATCCTGACTGCAGCGTCAGGTCATGACTTGATGATCATGAGACCAAATGTGGCAAATGCCCTATCAAACATCAAAACAATTTACTAAAACAGTCCTTGCCTGTTCGAGTAACTTATTACTGTTAAGGAGTTGTACCTTCCATCATCAGCCCAGCTACCTGAGATGGTGACAACCATACACAAATACACAAGATACTTCATAAAATATGCGAAAAACAATAAGTGAGCCTATAAAATTTGAGGGTTGCCCTCGATTTCTCTAAGATTCCATCATCAGATCCTAACTTGGTGACAATGGGACCACCTCAGAACTATCTACTTTCGAACAAAAAAAGAATTTTGAAAATCCATCAACAATTGGCGGAGTAAACGATGAACAAACTTACAAAAAAAAACATACAAACACCCGAACATAGTACCTCCTCCGTTTTGTGAAGTATTCACAGTAAATAATTAAGATTTCATTCACAATCCCACGGTAAGTAATAGAATTATAATTTATTTATTTGTAACAGTTTTTAATAGCAGGTTTTTTTTACGCCCAATTAGAGTGAATCGGTGCAATTCTGAGTAGTGGTGACCCAATGGTAACGACTTACGAGTTGCAGGTCGAGGGTTCGAGGCGCTTTACTTTGTGTAAATAAATTCATTACCGCTGCTCTCAAAACGGTGAAGGAAAACATCGTGAGGCAACCGGCATGTCCTAGAACCAAAAATACGAAGACATGTGACATCTACCAAACCGCAATTTGCACGCGTGGTGGAATACCTACGGCTCACTCCCTATCACTGAGTCCCAGCAGTGGGAACGGTATAGGCTGATTATGTATGGTCCAATTCTGTAGATATTCTATTTCATTTCTTAAAACTAATTAAAAAAGCCTGTGGCCTGCAAAGTTTACATACAAATATAATACGGTGATGTTTATAGACTTCGAGGCGCGATCGAGTCGGGACACAATTTCCGTTGCTACTCCGTCCCGACGGGATATTGGTTATAACATACGTATTTAAAGCATTCACGGCCTAAAGAACGAAGGTATTTAGATTTCTTCAAATCAAAATCAAATCATTTATTTCTTTGCAAACATGGGTACCTATACCTAGTAAAGGCTTGTATTTACCAGAAAAGTACCTATTTAACAACCAAAAAATTCGAAATACCTGCCAGAATGGATAAATTTTGTTTCATAAAGTGTTGTATAAATGAACCTATTTTCCTTTGTATTTTTTGTTATTGGGTTTTTCCATCAGGAATTTCTCAGCCCGGAGTATTTACGTGGGATTTAAACATAACTGACGTACGACGGATAGATGAGTTATCTACCTACGCTTCTGTCCAACTCATCGAGGAAAACAGGCGTGATTTTATAGGCTTAAAATATTTTGTAGTGTTTGACAGTTCAATAATATTCATTACGTTATTTACGTTGTTGAGTAGACACATTTTCAAACATAAGAAGCAATTAATTAGCAATATCCTTCAAAATGATTTAGATTGAAATTGATAGTGTGTTACGCAATTAGGGGGTAGCTAATTTGTACAAAAGTTTCTTAAAAGTAGTTTGTGCAAACGAGAGAGAAGGAGATGGCCACGATCTAGCTGATAGAAAGTGATACACCACTGGGTCATTTGGATAATGGACAGTTGCTCAAAAAATTTATACGTCATATCCAGGAATTAACGCACACTACTGCAATTAGAATATTATGTTATAATCATGACACTGAATGTTTACTTCATTTTCGAAAACTGTTTATTTACGAAATTAGTTTTGCTAAATGTGAGAGAAAATTGTGGTGACATTACAAATCTAAGCACGCACACAGTGGCACACGTATTATATAAAGGTCTAGCTTATTAAGTACCTACTTCGTCCATTTTAGTTTGTTTTGACTGTACAGCGGAAATGTGACTGTAATTTACATAGTTTTCATTATTTTTGAGATAAAAAAATATCTATATTAAAAATTACAGATAACAATTCTGATCAAACTAATTTCATAATGTGGATTAATTCAGTTACACATTGTATAACAACATACATAATCAGCCTTTAATGTTCCCACTGCTGGGACACAGGCGGGGAGGCCTCTTCGAGAGGGAGTGGGCAAGTGGGCTGTAATCCACCACGCTGGTCCAGTGCGGGTTGGTAGATTTCACATCTCTTCGAATTTTCTAGGACATGCCAGTTTCCTCTGGATGTTTTCCTTCACCGTTTTGAGAGCAGTTTTGTCATAGATTCGATATCCGTGAGTTTTGTATAAACTATCTGCGTATTTCTGCGATTGGTCTACCTGAATAATAGGAAAATTAAAGAAAGCAAAACCATTTTGTTTTTGGTTATTAACTTAAGTAGCTTCATGGCCCTAAAACCACAATATTTTCCAATATAACTGCCAGTAAAGTCACGCTTCAGCTGTACGTTTTTCTTCCACTCAAGTTTTATTTCAAACAAGTACTCGTAAGGTTTTATTTGGCTTCCACCGGTGCGTGATGCCTCATAAGAAAGCTCTTTACTGAATGAAATACTTCAATGTACGTTGATTTTATTAGATGGATCATGGAGGTACGTTTGTTTATTCGAAGTTTTATTTTGTGACTTTATTTGTGAGCTATTTATTCAGCGGTGTCACGGATCTAATAAACTGATAGTGCGTTTGTATTTACCTACTCTATGACCAAGGTTGTTACGGGTAGTCAAAAGCCCGAAAGTCTGACAGCCAGTCAGACATGGGGTATCGTGTCACCCAGTACCTAACTGGATTTCTGGAGGTCAGACACATAAAATACTGGTTTAGAACGGCATCAGATTAGAGTGGAAACCAACCCAAATGACGTTTGTTAATTTCAGTCAACATAGCTAGGTACATCTCTTTATCGACCATTTTTTTCATTCAAATCGGGCCTGTTATGAACTGTATTTGTCTGTTCGTCTGTAACTCTATATAATCAACCAAATCTACCAAAGGCTTGCAATTACCTGAACCATAGTCTGGAGAAAAGCAATTTCAAATTCTAGCGAACATTAATTTATATTTCCACATTCCTAATGCACCCTTTTCATTTCACCCCCTCGACAACTAAGTATTGCAAGCTTACAATGCACGAACCCCACAAATTCCACAATATTATGATTCCGAATAAGC
This sequence comes from Oligia fasciuncula, assembly GCA_963082905.1. Lineage (NCBI taxonomy): Eukaryota > Metazoa > Arthropoda > Insecta > Lepidoptera > Noctuidae > Oligia > Oligia fasciuncula. The sequence continues at coordinate 19,709,660 of OY720397.1, forward strand.
TTCAGTAATTCAAAATTTAATACTGCAGGACAACTAAGGGAGGTGGTAGGCTTAGTGCTAATTTACATAGTACGTAGGTAGCGGCCTGTCTAGACACGCTAACTCATTACTAAAACCCATTTAAGTACCCACTTGAAGTATGGACAACAGGGAAAGATGTGGAGACGGTTTTGTGGGAATTTTTGTTTACAATATCGAAAAGGGTTGTCATTATACCATTAGAGATCGCTAATTTGTTTTCACTTTGATATAATTATTATAAACTGAGACAACGTACTAAGAAGGGGGGGGGGGGGTCATTTCAAAAACCGTGACAGAGCCTCCCATCCGGGCATAAGTTACCGTAACCTACTTGGTGGATGCGCAGTGGTAGACCGCGAATACAAATTTTCTTACGTTTTTGGCAATTTGCAGGTCAGTGTCAGGTTCTATCTTGATCAAAATACGATTCGCGACTTTAATAGATCTATGCGTATTTACGGAATTATACTCATTAGAATCATTAATATAATCTCTTTGTTCCATAAGCACTTTTTCATAAGAGATTTGTTCTAATAGAACAATAACTTAGAAAAATGTATTAATGATTCTAATGATTATAATTCTGGAAATACATACCTGTTATGGTCGCGAATCATATTTTGATCAAGATATAACTTGACACTGACCTGAAAATGGCAACAACTCCACGGATCTCCTGTTTCAATTATGGTCACGTAAGTTAACACAGTCCAGGTATATCGCCAACCCATCTACAAACTGACCGGAGTAGTTGACGACCAGGCGAAAGCTTATAAAATAGTCTGTGGCTTAAATTTTATATATAGCCAGACAGTAAATTATTAAGTTTTCATCGTCCGAAATGGTTCATGCCTTTTGTAAATTACATCCTATGATGTACGACGTGACAATTAACTCTGAAGCCCTTTGCACACACGTTTTTCTTGTCGTGAAAAACTACGGTTTATTCGCCAAGTGTAGGCGCGGTCGTCAGTGTTGTAGGTATTATAGGGATCACTATGATAGCTTGTAGACAGACACGATTTTTCTAAGGCGCGGTTGATACGAAATAGGTACCTGTACCGTGTACAACAGACGCCAGCACGTCAAGCTACCCGAAACTGTCAAATTTTCCCAATCAACTTTGAACCTTATGCTTTAGCGATAAAGTTGAAACCTATCAAAGAAATTTGACAGATTGTAGTAGCTTGATGTGCTGGCGTCTGTACAAAGAGCTTTCTGGAAGTGAAAGGGTTTAATTTTCTACCAATAAACGTCAACTTTATAGTCATCATCATCATCATCATTTCAGCCGAAAGACGTCCACTGCTGGACATAGGCCTCCCCCAAGCACTTCCACTTCGACCGGTTCTGTGCTTCTCGCGTCCAACGGGTTCCTTGCCTCGCCGTGGCCTTGGCCGCTACCGTAACCAAGGGTAGGCGGGCCGCCGCCGCCAGGCACTAGGGGCCAAGTGTTTTTTGTGCTTGTCATTTTGGGGGGGGTTTGCCATAATCGCCACGCTTGGCAGGCGGGTTGGCGATCGCAGTATGGTATGGTGGTGGAATGCACAGAGAACGCTGCTGCCCATTCTCCGGTATGACCCTTAGTCGCCTTTTACGACACCCACGAGAAGTATGGGGTGGTGCTATTCTTTAAGTCCGGCACCACACAGACAGTCCGGCACCACACAGACAACTTTATAGTACTTAATTCTAAAGATTTTACTAGGCCAAGAACATTTCTCTTTTTTTATAAGTTAGACTACGGTTGTCATTATTTATCTCATAAACCATCATGAGTGAAAGTGAATTATTCGATTAGGTAACGACAAATGAATGCTCACAAGGGAGTGTTTATTTTTGGAAAAAAATAAAAAAATTGAGACATATCATATACACGTATCTATTGTCCGTTCACAGCTATTTTACCTCGAACAGCAGCAAGCTCATAGCAACCTTATTGTTACGAAAATAAAGATCACTGTCATTTTGACAATGATTCAAAGTCAGAGGTAAAAATAACCGCGAATGGACTGTAGCAAGTATACGAAACATGAACTGTAAGCTAAAAAAAAACAAACTTAAATATAAATGTAAATTGAATTAATTACCTATTATGTAAATAAAAAATATATTTGCATAAATGCTATGCAGAAATACTTCTTCAAACTTTTATCTAAAACCATCTTTCAGATTTCAAGTTTCCATACTCATGACGTTCGACGTAATACACGTAATACAGTAAGTGAAGGCAGATGTGAAATTGTCCGTGACCTCCTCTTATAGATTCCAGACAAAACAGCGCTTTTTTTTTTCATCCCCTCGAGGAGACAGCGCTGTAAGCGCGCACGCTGATTGCAAGAGAAACGCCTTGCGGAGAAACGGCTGCACAAAGAATTTTATTGAAAAGTGGAAAGTGTATTGAAGTTGGATCGTTTTAGGTTTTATTTTTATCGTGACATGGATGTTATTTTTTTATATTTCTATGACTAAAAAATAAATCATCACAGTATAGGTATGTAAGTGATGACTAAATTATCTATCTATGTAGACTAATATTATAAATTCGAAAGTAACTCTGTCTGTCTGTATGTTACCTTTTCACGCATAAAGCACTAAACGGATTTCGATGAAATTTGGCAGAGAGATAGATTGCATCCCGGGGAAGGACATAGGATAGTTTTTATCGACATACCTCGCGGGCGAAGGTAGTATAGATATAAACAAAACAAAGTCAGGTTAGTTACACCATTTATAACCCAAAAACAACTGGATCGATTTTTATAGTCTTTGATTTGTTGGTTTTGTCTCCGCCCCGAATAGCAGAATAACTATTAGGTAAAACATGGGAAAAATTCACGAAATAAAATACGAGGCGGTACGAAGCTCGTCGGGTAGTTTAATGGATATACAGCATGATTTTTTTAACGGTTCCAAATTTTTACAGGATGTTCTACCCATGATTATGAACAACTTTCACTATGGGACCAACTCTGAATTCAAGAAAAAAATGAGCTATTTCATACAATTGTTTAATACCTACTTGACCAAAATGTATGAACCAGCTGATTTTTTTTCGTGATTTCAGAGTTAGTCCCATAGTGAAAATTGTAAGCCCGCACATTAAGTCAAGTGTAGACGAGATGGCAATTAAATAAAACACTGATCATTTATTTATTTATTGCTTCAAGCACATAAATGTACAGAGGCGTACTTAATGCCATAGGCATTTTCTACCAGTCAACCTTCATCATCATTTATTATTACACTTGCCCCTGCCCGCGGCTGGTGTGGTGGTTCTCCTGCCTGGATGTCAGAGATTATCCCACGGGAGCGTGCTACCGGGACAAAAAGTAGCATAATGTACTTCCCCAGGATGCCATCAATCTCCTTGCCAGTTTCATCGAAATAGAAAGAAGAAATAGAAAGAAAATACATTTATTTAGCACAGACTAAAAGACACACAATACACCAAATAGTTTGACAGTAATCGTACATACATCAGTTAAAAACAAAAAAAGATATTAAAAAAAAAAAAAAGTGCGAATTCCGATATATGAAATTAGCAGGAATGTGTGGCTCACGGCTGCGCCAAAAAGGCCCAGTTCAGCAAAAATGCCAGACAACTAGTGCCTGACGCTGGTTTTCAACTGGACCTGGTGTGTGAGGTGACGGATGTAAATCAGTTTTATATTCATCGTGGTGTGTTTATGCATAATTAAATAAATAAATAAAAATAAATTTGTGACACATAAAAACAATAAAATCCGTTCAATACCTAGGTACTTTATGTTTGATTCCATAGTTCTCTATGAATCGTCATCTTGGTTGTCGCCCTTTTTCTAGCCATAAATATCATCATTCGCAAATCACACAGTCCATCCATCATTTCTTTGGTCTTCCAACTCGACCCCATTCAGTAATAAAAAAAATAACGCATTTGTGAAAATTGCAACGTTTGATGGCAGCTATAACGATGAAAGTAAAACCTTAAGAACTTCATAAAATTACAATGTAAACGTACCTACGTCTGAGAGGCGTGCTTCTACATAAGATGCGGCGCTTGAATGCAGGCACTAGGCAGTAGGCAGCTAAACGAAAGGCGATCAACACCGTATAAGACGCGAAAACTCAACAAAAAAGTTCTAAGTAAATTTCGTCTGAAGACGTACCTAGCTACAACGTATAAGAGGCGTGCTTTCTCATAAGATGCGGCACTTGCAGGCTCTGAGTAGATATAAAAGCAATTGCCACACCCCTTTACGATCTCTACTTCCTACTGTCCCTAGCAAGCAAGTGCTTGAAATATGCTTACATATAAAAGGCCGCTAGAACCCGTTGGATGCGAGAAGCACAGAACCGGTCGAAGTGGAGATGCTTGGGGGAGGCCTATGTCCAGCAGTGGACGTCTTTCGGCTGAAATGATGATGATGATGATGATAAAAGGCAAAAATAAAGATGTTAGTTTATTTGTGGATATGTAGGTAATCTAATTAGTCGATCGACGGTTGGTCGACTCTTCACGTGATGATGTGGCCAGAAGGCTGGCCTATTTCTTGGAGTAAGAATTAGCATCGTCATACAACGTGGCAACTGGCAATAGCAGAGCACTGGGGGCCTAAAAAGGCCACTTTTGCAGAATCATAAAAGGAATTCATCAAATCATTATAAATCATAATAGACAGTTAACTGTTAAGTTAATCGTATCCAATCCCATTGGTGAAGGATTTTTCAGTTATTTTTTTTTGTCTGTGCTTAAATACCAATCCAAATCCAATCCCAATCTCTTGCAACGAAAAAAAGCAAAATACGTTTATGATTCTGCCAAAGTGGCCTTTTTAGGCCCCCAGTTCCTGTTGACAGCGATGCGGACTAATTTTTTGATGCTCTATGATTATTTTGCTTCCTTTTTTCATATAAGTAGGTACGTGTTTTTAGGGTTCCCATTAGGGTAAAAACGGGACCCTATTACTAAGACTCCACTGTCCGTATCTCTGTCTGTCTGTCACCAGGCTGTATCTCATGAACCGTGATAGCTATTTCTGTTGCCGCTATAATAACAAATAAGTACTAAAACAGAATAAAATAAATATTTTAGGGGGCTCCCATACAACAAACGTGTTTTTTTCGGCGTTTTTGCCTTGTGGTACGGAACCCTTCGTGTGCGAGTCCGTATGTGGGGTCGGCGCAACTTTTATACAACAATAGATTTTAAATCTAAAATGTCCAAAAAATGTGGAACGCTTCACGATTTTGCGTGTCATCCTTGCGCAGGGGCCATGCTAATCTTCTCTGTATCGTTCCAATTTTAGTATATGTACTGCCGAAGCAAGTACACTTGTAGAGTCAAATTTATTTTACACATCGTTCCCGGCAAGAAAACTTTAATTGTGCGATGTAGAACTTTTAAGAAATACGAAGGCATTGTGTTGTTTTTGCCTTCAAATTACATTGACGAAAAAAAACACACTATTTTAATTATCCACTCACATGTACGCTTCCCGCGCGAGGGGCATTGTTATGACCCATACATTTTTTATTTGGGCCGCGCCACTTATACACGACTCGTACAGAAAAAAAATCTATGGACCGCTGTTAAACTAATGGCTGTTTCTTCAAGTGGATAGACCAGGGTAGATTACAAAACTTGTTTCGTAACTTTAAGAGACTTTGATTTTTTTTAATAATTGCTTATTTTTAATGTTTGTTTACATTACGAAAATTAAAAATTAAAGTAATTTTCATTCAAAATCGAAAGCGATGACCCTATTTTTTTATTTACCTAAAAAATAGCCCCATTCATACCGAATCGAATGACATATAATACATACCATTGTAGTTTCAAAGTTTATATAAACAATAACATTTATATCACGCGAGTATCCTATTACCGCACCCGTCATCGCCGTCATTTGTTTTTTTTTATGATTTTCAACTACAGATAACTAATTTCGTAATGCTGCTACGAACTCACGGTTTTTGGCACACATGTACTACATCTAACCACTCGACTAAAGAAAATGGAACGCAAGCAATACTCCCATAGACAAAATTACAAAAAAATAAATACTGAGGGCTTGCTGTCACAGTTTTATGATATGTGAGTTTTATCCAGATGTCATTGAGGCGTATTTTAGGTTGCGTTAGTTTATGACGGCGTACCCGTGAGTGGATTACTGTCAATAAATCATGAAATTTATTTTGATTAAGCTCATAAAGAGGTTATTTAAAACTTTTTTGTAAAGCATAGATACCAGCGCCATCTAGGCGGACTAATGTGAACTTACTTGAATCGAAACGAACATTCACATCGTTGTTCCAGAAACATGTCTAGGTTATTTAAAATAAAATCAACTAATTTGATAACGGAACAATTATTTTTTCATTAACAATATCAATCATTTCTAAATCATAAAAAATGTGCAAATGGAATTTAACTTAGCTTATCAGTTACATTGTGCCTTACATAGATGGCGGTAGTAACATTGATGAGAACGCCATCTGTGCATATAAAATTGTACTATTAGCAAATGCACTGACTCTGTTGTAGCTGGTCGTAGTTCTTTAGTTTCATCACAGATGTCCCTTTTGAGCACAACAAAAATAATTTCTCTAAAAATGGGTTTGATTTTATTAATTTCATTAATATTTTTATGATTTACAAAATGTGTAAACAAATTAGGATCTATAGGCCTACAATCAAAATAATCACTGAAATAAAATAACAATAAAAAGGTATTTCGTTGGACAAAACAAAACTAACATTACAGACAAAAGATCTTAATCATTCACGTAAGTATTCTGGGCACGTTTTCTCGAGATTCTCTCTAAAAACGACGGTAATGACCTACAGAAGCCTGCCATCAGTCATTAGTAAGTACACGAGAGTTATAATAAACAATGATAATAGCCGTGATATAATGAAATACATAAACGTTACGTGGGACTAGTGTTGGGACGCGTCCCGGGATTTGTAGGTTCTTGGCAGTCCGTGCGGAGGAATGAAAGATTATGTCGTGAGGCTTTCCTCGCGATCGAGTGCTTTTGAGTTTGAATGTCGGTTGCTATCAGAGTAGGGGGAGAAAGAAACGATGGGACTGTGTAAAAGATGATTATGGTTAGAAAGGGAGTGACTACCGACATGACGAGTAATAGAGAAGTATGCAGAAGAAAAATACTCGTTGCGCCGATCTTATGTAAATTGGGTTAAGGACAAGAGAATGATGATATTTTTTGGCAGTCCGTAGCTACAGGTAGTATAAGTACCTACTAGAAAAATACCTACTTAAGTTTGAATTGAAGATTTCTGACGATGCTTCGAGGAGGCCTATGTTCAATAGTGGTGGTGGTTTTCGGCGCGCCCCGCGGTTTCACCCGCATAAGTGTCGATCCCATCAGAATATCGGGATAAAAACTATCCTATGTCCTTTCCCGGGACTCAAACTATGTCTATACCAAATTTCATCTAAATCGGTTCAGCGGTTTAAGTGTGATGAGGTAACAGACAGACAGACACATCGCATTTATAATATTAGTACTTATAGTAGGTATGGATGAATTGGTAATGCTTTCGAGACACTCTCTTGTACTGTGTGTCTATGTGTTCAGGTTGGGTAGGTATCTATATACCCTATAAGGAAACGATGAACTACGCTAGTCGAAACGTCCATGCTAAATTATTATAAAGGCGAAAGTTTGTGAGTGTGTGTGTGTTTATATGTTTGTTACTTCTTCACGCTCAAACGGCTGGACCAATTTAAATACAATTTCGTATGGAGGTAGCTGACACCCTGGATTAACATATAGGCTACTTTTTATCCCGATATTCCCCCGGGATCGAAACTTATGCGGGTGAAACCGCGGGGCGCAGCTAGTTTTGAATTATAAATGCGAAAGTAACTGTCTGAAATGGTAACAGAACGACCTGAGGTGCCATTCTGTAAAAATCTCTGCGTGAAAACTTAGGTGAAGTGATCATAAAGTGAGCTGTCAATCCCTGACGGCTCACTAAAGCTCACTTCACCTAAGTTTTCACGGTGAGATTTTTGCAGAATACACCGGCTGTTACCTTTTCACGCCATAACGGCTGATCGAATTTGGATGAAATTGGCACACAGGAAGACTAATGACCTGGGTTAGTACCTACATAGGAAACTTTTGTCCCGGTAGTACGTTCCTCTGGAGCAATTTCCGACTGCCACGCGGGCGAAGATGCGCGCAAATGCTAGTACTTAATATAAATGTAAATCCGACACGTTTTAATCCAGCAGGAATCCAACAAAAGAAAATAAAATGGTGTTTAAATTGCAATCCCCTGTCTTACCTGAACGTCTTTATAAATCCCGTAGTCTCACTTTAAATCTCAATTAAAAGTTTTATGCTAACCACACCGACTTGTTATATTGAATTTGAAACTCCAGACGTAGACTTGACTTGATTTACAAATTTCCATCGAAGTTGCTTAATTGGGTGGAAATGTAAGAAGATATAATAATTATTTATTTATTTATTTATTTTATAATTTATGTACACACAGTAAAATACATAGGGATATGACATAGTTATAATTTGAGTACAAAGGTACTGCTTATTTCTTAAGAAATTTCTTCCAGCAGACCTGCGAAAGGAGAAGTAAAAAAGAAATGTAGACAATAGTGTGTGAGAACAAGAAGAGAAAATATGAATGTGTGAAGTCTAAAACTAGAATATTAAATAAACCTACACATATAAGTACTTAAATAAATACATAAAGCTAAAATATATAAACATATATATAAACATATATATATACATATATATATACTCACAGTATAGAGGAAAGGTAATGCTCTTTTAATCGACATTTAAATAGAGAAATGGTTTTTAAATCACGAATGCTAGGCGGAAGTGAGTTCCACAATCTTACAGCGTGGACAGAGAAGGAATAAGAATAGTAGCTTGTTTTATGAGGCTGAGCTTTAAGGAGGGATCTTAGGTGAGACCTACACGGTGCGTCGCTAGGGCGAGCGTAAGAAAAACGCTCACGCAAGTAGGAAGGATAAGACGGGTTGTGTAAGATGTTGAAGAGGAGACATAAAATTCGAGTATTCCTGCGAAGGCGGATTGGGAGCCACTTGAGTTCCTTGCGAAGGTGAGAAACATGGTCATACTTTCGAAGACCGAAAACAAAGCGAATGCACAGGTTTTGCAAGCGCTCAAGCTTGTTTAATAGCTCCTCAGTAGCATCCAGATAGCAGGCGTCGGCATAATCTATAATCGGCTGAATAAGTGTTTGTGCCAAAGAAATTTTAGTCTTCAAGGGCAGAAGACTTTGAAGGCATTTCAGCGAATGAAAGGAGAAATGCACCTTACGGCTGACCTCATTGACCTGAGCACGCCACGAAAGGTTGGAGTCAATAACTACACCTAGATCTTTAGCGGTTTCGGTATAGTCGATGCGAACATTATCGAGATATAAAGGCATCAGAGATTTAACATCAACCGCATTGCGAACGAATCTGCTGCCTATGATTATGGCCTGGGATTTAGTTGGGTTAATTTGCAAACCACATGATTTAGCCCAAACGCTGATGCGAGCCAGGTCAAGATTCATTGCAGCAATTGCAGAACTCGCGTTAGCTACAGTAAAATGTCGATACAGCTGCAAGTCATCTGCGTAGAGATGAAAACTAGAGGAGATTTATAATTATGTAATATTTTAGAATTATGTAATATTATGGCATACCTTATCTTCATCTTCTTAGCGTAAGCATTATCAGCTTAATGTTCCCACTGCTGGGACACAGGCCTTCTCTCTGTGAGAGGGAGTGGGCCGTAATCCACCACGTGGCCAGGACGGGTTGCTAGATGTAACATGTCTTCGAATTTTTGGTTCTAGCGTTTTCTTCTTAGCACAACGATGGCAAATAAGAGATGTGTAAATTGAAATACTGTGTCCTACTGTTAAATCCCTCTAAGTCTTCTGTTAAGGTACAATTCCGAGATGGGCTGCAGACTGCAACCGCAGGCGACAATGCGGCTAGCGGCTGCGGTTTACCGCAGTGCTGCCTGCAGTCGCGGTTGCTTCTATTTCCAAGCACGGCGGCATGCCGCGGCTGCACAATGCATAGAACGACGCCTCAGCCACTCCAATACCTTTGTGCGCGCCAGAATGTCGGACAACACTACCGATAGTTTACTAATGTGTATGTGAACTATCTGCGGTTCGCGACGCAGTGTTGCCACGCTCGGAATCAATTTTATAGAGATTCATAGTAATCAGTGGTGTCGCTTGCAGTTTGGGGTTGCAGTTTGCGGTCTGCAGCCCATCTCGGACTTGTACCTTTAGTGAGAATTTCATACCATGTTTAGTATTCTTATCTCACAAAGAGGCGTGCGCTTTACTTTTGATAACCAAGTGTGGTAACACGCTGTGAATGTGTGCGTGAAGACTAGTAGCGTCACCACATAACACACACATTGCCGACTACGCCATTGTCTCGGACGGATGGTACAGAGAGCAGCTCCTGCGCTTACGCACACATACACAGCGTGTTTGTTCACTTGGTTACAAGTAAAGCTGACGTCGCTTCGTGAAATAAAAATACTGTACTTGTATAATTATTTAAGAACGATGCCACTCTTCTGGGCACGTTTCCGGATGACAGCGTTGCGGACGAGTACTTCGACGCCTAAATATCCTTTTGTTTTTGTATTTATTTATATAGTTTTAGTCTTTTAATTTAGTACCTAGTGTAAATAGTTAGTTAAGAGATTATGAAAATACATTATATTATTACAAAAAAAAAGAACGATGTGTAAGTTAAATAAATGAACTTGAATTAATCGGTTTTCAATACCAATTCCAAACAAATTAATTCAAATTCATTTATTTAGACCGTACCAATTTGTGAGGTACCTAAAGATCTAAACAAGGTAAACGTAGGTAGGTATAGAAAAGTAGGTTACAAAATAGGGATTCTATTCAAAATCCTCATAAATTACTAGACTACTCTAAAATGTTTGGAATTTACATCCATATTCCCGTTTTTTGCTCCCAAATCCGGGGGCTACAAGTTCTCAACACTATTTGTATGGCTTGAGCCCGGGAACATTACTTTACACTGAATCCCTATGCTTAGTTTCGCAACATACCTCGCATTTATATAGGGATTGTACTGTTCATATGTATGTATATTAATATCACTTATCTGTTCTGTGATTAATATTATATTATAGGTACCTACCTATATGTTCTTAGTGGAGGTTATAAAATTGACCCGCTGCCCCGCCCGACTGACTGCCCCGTTGGTCTCGTGGTCGCAAGCGCGACTGCTGAGCGCGGGGACCTGGGTTCGATTCCCAGGTCGGGCAAATTGTCATTGGGTTTTGCATTAGAAATTTCTTAGTAGCAGCCCGGAGTTTCGAAGTCGGCGGTGTGATACCCCCGTGCCTCGGAAAGCACGCCTGCTCCTGATCCCTCTCCGGTCGTGTCGGATTGAGTGCCGTCCAATCGAGGAGTTGTAGAGTGCGTGAGCTGGGCCCTAAGCGATTTCTTCAGAAAGTTGTAAAGGGTGCTTAGGGAGTAAACATACTAAAAGTCCCCGCGTCTAGGAGGTGAGCCGGAGTACCCCCACCTACTCCGGCTATAAAAGTTCCCACTTTTGAGTTTTTCGCTAATATCTTTAAAACGGTGCGTCGTAGAGAAAAAATTTCTTCTACGTAATGAAAGCTATACAATTTTATGCAACTTTTATCTTACACACTTTTTTAGAATTCCTACTCATTTTCGAATTACACGTGCGAATAGTGAACATTTTCGAAAAAAAACGACTTTTGTCAAACTCCAGCTGTTGCCTGCTACTTCGTCCGCGTTATTTCGGGGTAAAAAGTAGCCTATATGTTAATCCAGGTTCTAATCTATCTACCTACAAAATTTCATCCAAATCCGGTCAGCCGTTGAGTTATCGAATCTTTTATCTATGTACTAGCAGCACCCGCGGTTTCACCCGCCTAAGTTTCCCGTGGGATTATCGGGATAAAACTATACTATGTCCTTTCTCGGGCCTCAAACTATCTCTAAACCAAATTTCATCTAAATCGGTTCAGCGGTTTAAGCGTGAAGAGGTAACAGACAGACAGACACCAGCGGAGCTTTGCAGAGCGTGATGCTCGAAAACGGATCAGAATTTAGAAAAAGTGTAGACAAAAGTTGTAGAAAATTTTATTAGCTTTCAGCTCCCTCCCACCAACTGTGAACGCAGCTAAACAACATTGTCCTATACACTTTTTCAGCATCACGCACCAGTAATTTCACCATTTTCCTCACATCAAGGAACACGTTACAAACGTGATACACCTACCCAATAATAAAGAAATGATTACGAGTACCCACGTACAGAAATACTTTAATAACAGTAATTTACCTATCAGATAATGCACTACATTACAATTTACCTTCAAGTACACCCCTTACTATGTAGCGAGCTTCGTAAACGCAGACGATCGGCACGTGTCGAAATAAAACACAGTAGGTAATAACAGTTTTCTCAGTGTTCCTATTTGCAGAGCGGTAGGATTCCCCGATGTTACGGAGATGGAAGCAGTTACACGCTGAATTATAATTGTATATTTTAAATCAAGAGACATCGCCAAGCGGTTGTTCGACTCTTCACGTGATCAGAAGGCTGGCCTATTTTTTGCCCAAAGAATCCGTATTGCCATACAACGTGGCAATTATAGTATTTTAAAACTGTTAGCTTTTAAAATTGTGTATTTTAAACTCGCCTGGTTTTTGGGGATACAAGGGAGTGTGGGATTTTTACCAACACAAGAAGTTTTAAGTTACATAGAATAGAATACTCTAACTCGATCCTAACAACTCAACAACCAACCCCCCCGCCCTTATTATTACTAACTCTATGGACTCCTGTCTGAAATAAAACAATTTTATTATAACATCGCGCTTATTTTCCCTGAAGAGATAGGCAGAGGTGCATTACAGTGTCACCAGTTCTATTAGGTATGTTCCCATGCATGTAAGAAGGGGCGAGCCTATTTCCAATAACGGACATTCCTGAGAAATTCCTCATGAAAAGACTCATTATCAGTTTGCCCGACACAGAAATCAAGCCCAGTTTAGCTATTCACAACAACTCGACACGCTTCCGTACCGCATCGAACATCAACATCAATCAATGTTATCGTAGGAGTCCTCTAAACGTTGTTCACAAGTCAAAAACCCGGTTTATTTTTCGGTTTAAATCAAATAGACGACAGCTATTCTTTAGACAGGTTCGTGCCTCGGAAAGCACGTTAAGCTGTTGGTCCCGGCTGTCATTCGTGGATCTTTGACAGTCGTTACGGCTTGTCAGAAGCCCGAGTCTGACAACATGTCTTATCAAACTCAAACTCAAAGCATATATTTCAATTAAACCAATTACAGGCACTTTTGAATTGTCAAGGGGTCGGTCAGTCAGAAAGGTGAAGCTAGTTCAAGTATCAAGGAGTTTCGTATTACCCAGTAACTGGGTTGTGGAGGTCAGATAGGCAGTCGCTCCATGTAAAATACTGGTACCTACTAAGCTGCATGCGGTTAGACTGGAAGCCGACCCCAACATAGTTAGGAAAAGGCTAGGCAGAAGTAGGCAGAAGAAGTATTCTTCCGACAGCTGTTTGCTGTCGGCGGCAAGGCAAATAAGGTTAACGAAATATGTCATTTTCGATACGATAGCGCGTCGGATGGTTGTGAATATCTATGCAGGACTCGACATTTTTACAGCTGTAGCGTTTGTATCCACTACACCAACAAGGTAATCTACCCTCCATTACACCCTCTACTAGCGAGCTTTGTACACGCACACGGTCGGCACGTGTCGAAGTAAAACACTGCAGTATGAGAGTAAATAAACTTATTAGTGTGTTTGTATAGTTATAATTATGAGATGATCTAATCCTGTCCCGGGGTGTTGTTGTCATGTGCAGGTCAGAAAAATTATAGTAATCGTGTGTGAGACCGAAATTATATAGATATATTTATAGATTCTTATATGCTTTTTTTTTTCTTTTTGAGGTGCTCGAGGCTAAATATTAACAACCACATGGGTCGAACGAAGGTTAAGCTACGCTTGCCGCGGTCGGTTCGTAGATGGGTGAATATCCATTAGATATCGAGCGACCCCTCCGTGCCTCGGAAAGCACGTTAAGCCGTTGGTTCCGGCTGTCATTCGTCCCGAAGAAGCCCGAAAGTATGACAACCAGTCTTGCCAAGGGGTATCGTATTACCCAGTAACTGGGGTGTGGAGGTCAGATAGATAGTCGCTTTATGTAAAACACTATGTGATGGACCAGTAAAGGTTTTCTCGAATAAAATGCAGATTGCGAAGAAATATAAAGACTTAATCCGTTCTGTTTGATGGCTGAATATCAAATGCCTTATTCCACAGAGCATGTAGCCTTTTATTCAAGAACTAGCTGACCCGGCAAACGTTGTTTTGCCATATAAATTATTTCTAGCTGCCCGGCGCTATCGTTCGCGTGGTGTCCTACCCCTTACCCTACCCTACTCCTACCCTACTTTTACACTACTCCTACCCTACTCCTACCCTACTTCTACCCTACTCCTACCCTACTCCTACCCTACTCCCACACTACTCCTACCCTACTCCTATAAGTAAATAAAAGTATTAAATACCATGTCCGTCTAAAACCGCATAAAAAGCCGGATCCTATGTATATGTCCGTCTCCTGGTTCTAAGCTATCTCCCCACCAATTTTCAGTCAAATCGGTTTAGCCGTTCTTGAGATATGAATAGTGTAACTAACACGACTTTCTTTTATATTTAAAGATTTTATTCATTATCATTACTTTTTTAAATAACACAGACATAAGTATCAGAGTTAATAATACACATGATAATGTTTTAGAGATCAGAATATGTTTTCTTTAGTACTATATCGTCCCAATAGATGTCGTTACATGTTTCCACTTATTGCAATAAAAAGTTGTTATAGAATGCTTTAAATTGATTATATCTTTTGATAGACTGAAGCGATTGCGATGAAACAAAGACTAATCACTATTCCGAGTTCTACACTATATTTGAGTATAAAAATGAACCATATTGGTTTGGTACTTTTTACGTTGAACCTGTTCAAATAAAAAATCTGTCACATCCAAACAGACAAAAATTCCAAAAATTGATGAAATGGCATCTGTTGGTTATCCTTTAACACCCCACCTATTTTTTTTTTAATATTTTCAATGTACAGAAACGCCTCGTCTACAGATTTATTATATGTATAGAAGATAGATATAGATAGAAGATAAATATAAATACAATTGTCAACTGTCGCGGCATGTCAGTTGACTACAGATAATGAAATGCAATATTAATAATCGATTACAAGTGACACCTACATGGTGAATACCTCGATTAAATATTATTAGGCTAAAATACAGCTGCATCCGGTTAGACTGAAAGCTAACCCCAACATAGTTGAGAAAAGGCTAGGCAGATCGATTGAGTGATTTTCTGTCATTATAAATTAATTTGCTATCAACAGACACATTGTAACAAAACTTCACATACATACAATGGCGCCGATTTCCTTGTTCACAAACTAAACTAAATTTAAGTTCAGTGCATCTTTTTCCTTCTATTTCATTAAGAAAAGGACAGAAGATAAATATTAGCTTAATCCTGTCAAATTAGTCAGCGCCTAACGTAAATTGATAGCCAATTTTTTAATCACGTTTATACTTGTATATGGAGTATTTTAATTTGATAGGACTAAACTAATATTTATCTTCTGTCCTTTTCTTAATGAAGTAGAAAGAAAAAGATGCACTGAACTTAAATTTAGTTTAGTTTGTGAACAAGGGAATCGGCGCCAATATACAATTCCACGTTTTGTAACAAGAACAAAGAGCTTACGACACATTACCCTATCCTGAACGACAATAAGTATCAATAAAAGTCGTTTTCGTCAACCCACCAGGCAGTCGTTTCAACGTATGAGCCTTTATAAAAACACGTGAAAATGTTATTGGATTTCGATCATAAAGTTGGCTGAAGGAACCTGTCCTACAGCCGACGGGAAGCGACTAAGAACCTTAGCTATCAACGATTCTCTCGCTCAAGAAACGTAGAAACGATTGTAAGATCCGTGTGGTAAAAGTGATGCAAATATAAATCATAATCAAAAGTCATTTATTCAAAATTTATTCAAATAAGCTGAGAATCAGCACTTTTCAAACGTCAAAATTATAGACAGTCCCCCAAAACATCCACCCTTCACCACTTCGTAGTGCTTTCGCTGGGAGAAGAAGTGACGCAACAAACTCCCCAGCAGCACAGCAGTCTGTTCAGTTAGAAAAACTTGATTCTATACAATAGTAGGTCATCATCATCATTTGCCTGGCCTTTTCCCAACTGTGTTGGCGTCGGCTTCCAGTCTAACCGGATGCAATTGAATACCAGTATTTTACATGGAGCGACTGCCTTTTTTTTTTTTTTTTTTTTTTTTTTCTTCGCTGAGAAATGACGTTACGCATCTCCGCTCGTCGGGGGAAGAGACGGAGTATGTGGGACTCCCTGCCAGGGTGGCAGTATACCCACTAAAACTCAGCGGTGTTCCCTCATCGCCTTGATGGGGAGGTCATGGGAATCCGGCTCAGCCTTTGCATCCACAACCCCCCCGGCGCATGCCCGCCTAGCTGGCGGGCCCTGCATGTCCCCCCGTCTGGGGGGCTACGGGAATGGCCGGGAACACCTGGCCATTCCCGTCCGGCACTGGTGGAAGCCTGTGCAATACAGGCGAGGGTGCCCCCGCACCCGTCGCCTGCTGGCTTCCACCTGGGAGGAGTCGGAGATGACTGTCATACTGACGTCTTCTTCGACCCCTCCTCCGCCTTCGGAGCGGCGCCGCGAGAGGGTCTTCCTCCCGCACGCGCTCCGCCGCCTCCTTCTGGGACATGACGTGTTCACAGAAGGAGGCGACTGCCGCCCAGGACCCCTCATCCCCTAGCATGGCGTTGACCAAGCCGGGGAGCGAGAGGTCCGTTCCGATCGCCGCGGTGAGACTGCGGCGCGGCTCGGACCACGACGGGCACACCTCGAGAGTGTGCTGCGCCGTGTCCTCCGCCGCGCCACAGTCGTGACACGATGGCGTCTCCTCCCGCCCGATACGGTGCAGGTACGATCCGAAGCAACCGTGTCCGGACAGCACCTGCACCAGACGGAAGGAGAGGAACCCGTGCGACCGCTCGAGCCAGTCTCGCAGGACCGGCCCAATCGCGTCGAGGGTTCGGCGGCCGAAGGCTGCGGCGGCGAGGTCCCGCGTCCAGTGGACGACTATGGCGTCCTTTGCCTCCCGCCGGACGGCCTCCCGCTCTTCCGGGGCTGGGCGTTCTCCTCTCGACCTTCGCCCCGCATGGAGCGACTGCCTATCTGACCTCCACAACCCAGTTACTGGGTAATGCGATACCCCTCCATTGGTAAGACTGGTTGTCAGACTTTCGGGCTTCTGACTACCCGTAACGACTGTCAAAGATCCACGAATGACAGCCGGGACCAACAGCTTAACGTGCTTTCCGAGGCACGGAGGGGTCACGGTATGTAAAGATGGTCACTCATCCACAAAAACATCGATCGACCTGTGCGGCTATTATTATTTAGCCACGGGCCCCTCCACTTTATACAAAAGTAGGTATGCAAAGTAACTATCATTACGATACAGAATATTAAATTAAATTATTTGCCATATGTCAGCTAGCCACGCTAAATTAGTTCATCGCTGACTGTTTAAACTACCGGCGAGTCTACTCCTTTGTTGCAGCGACAAGAGCTATCAAAGAGAGAGACCGTACTTGCTCAGCTATGGTTGGCGGGCATAACTTTCGCTGTAAGACTCACGCTGGGTATACACGTATAGCGAATAATCGCTCATTGCCATCGCGCTCTCGCTGTTCATTGCTCGCCAAAGTTCGAGTGGGTCCAGTTGACCGAAGACTCCAACTCATTTTTAACCGACGAAAAAACGGAGGGGGTTCTCATAAGGTTTTATTTCTTATTTTGATTGTTCTTTTTATTTATATCGAATCGTATGATGCACTGGCTGACGTCAACGCCGGCTGTCGCTGATAACCAGCGCTGGGGCTCTGTCTCTTAGCATTATGCTGAGCGATGGCCGTTTTGCGTAGATGTGACGCATAGGTACTTTCTTCCAAAACGTTATTTTGTTTTATTTTTATGCGTCATGTTTGCCGAAAAAAAAACGTATATTCTTTCTTTTTTTTCTTTCAAGTCGACGCGTATATTTTAGTTGCTAGCTCTACACGCCTCTCGTTAATCGTTAGCGGTGGGACAAGTGCCGAAAGTGGGTGACGCGGGTGATGGCGGTCGCTTTATGCCAGAGGAGGTCTTTCACCCAGATTTGGTTGAGTGTAAATTGGAATTGAACATGCCTACAAGATTTTGATGTGAACCTTGGAATAAGCTAATATTATTTTGATGATTGTGGTGTGTTGTTGTTACTGTAAAAGTTGTACATGTTACTGCAATAAACTTTTTGTATTTTTTTTTTGTGGAATTGGGCTGCTGCAAGCTGGTTGCTTCAGGGGCAACTAGCTTCAACTTTCTGACTGACTGACCGACTCCTTGACAATTCAAATGTGCCTGTAAATAAATAGTTTGAAAATTTATAGTAAATAATGCCTTCAGTTTGAGTAGAATGGGTATTGGTACCTGTGGTGATACAGAATAATCATATTTTTAATTATTGAAACGACACTGACGTTACAATCTAACCCTTCAGCTTTATTATTAGTACTAGCTTCTGCCCGCGACTTTGACTAAATTAAATAGCCTATAGCCTCCCTCGAGAATTGTGTTTTCAAATGGAAATTGATTGTTTGGATCATTAGGATGCAGTTGCAGATAAACGGACATTTGGGACACTCTAGCAGATGAGACACAGTGTTTGGGAGCGCCGCACGCATTGGATGTTGGATGGATATTGATAATACTCCATTTTGCCGAATTATTTTTGCAGCGCCGTACTTGGGTTCACAATCGCTTCAGTGAGTGAGTGGGAAGTCATTATCGACTTCCTCCCAATTTGACGCTACTGTTACTAATCCAACAAACAATACATTCCATTAGCGCTCAAAGGGCTCTTCTAATACACCCTCTTACGTGTTATGGGGTATACACAATTTCACGGTGACCGCACCAACAGGTGCCATCGTTCACCCATAAAATACTCATCAATGTTACTCTTTATATCGATAACCGATACGATTTTATATTGAGCGATTTGTAACGTGTCATCAACGTTTTTAACAGCTTTTAAGTTTTTGTGTCCGTCATTTCCTTGTTGAAATTAATTTGAAATTTATTTAGGTAAAGTATTTTAGAAGCCCTTTATAAACATTTTGATGAGATTAATGACATCTAAAATTGAAGAATTAATCAAAGGGTTGTTTGAGGGGAAATAATCAAAGGGCAAATAATAATAATAATCAATAGCTTGGCACGCGACGATGGGAAGAGACCAGACGGAATGACCATAATGCCTTGGAAGGTAGCCTTTGGTGTGGGATGCAACGTGTGTCGACACCCTTGCGCCATCCCCTCTTCCAAGCACGGTGAGCTGTGCAGGGGCGACTGCTGCAGGTGCGGAAAACCTCAAACGGCCCAAATACTCCAATCTATTTGGAACTTATAGTGGCGAGTGTGTGTGTGTTTAAGACATCGCCAAGCGGTTAATCGACTCTACACGTGATCAGAGGACTGGCCTATTTTTTGCCCAAAGAATCACCTTTGGCACGCCTTTGGAGCCTTTTGGGCACGTTTCCTGTTGACAGCGATGCGGACGAATTTTTTGATGCCCTTTAATGTGATTAATAGAACGTATATTTCATTGCGTACCTACTTAAATAATAGCGTTGATATGAATTAGAGAATTTTGTATTTTTAAGGCCTATCAAACGGTACGCTGAAGGAAAACATTGTGAAGAAACAGGCATGTCCTAGAAATAAAAATTCGGAGAAACGTGACATCTGCCAACCCGCACTGGGCCCATATTGTGGATTACAGCTCACAGAGAAGTGGCCTGTGTCCCAGCACAGCAGTGGGATCATTATAGGCTGAGGGAGAGGGAGATGTCACACGTCTTCGAATTTTTGGTTCTAGGAAATGCAGGTTTCCTCACGATGTTCCGGGGCCAAGCACTTCGTAATAAAGTTCATATTTACGTGGCAAGCATAGATACAAGTAGGTAAATATGCTTACATTAACCCAATTATTTATTACCATATTCAAACCAAAATTAAATTTCTAAGAAAATTCAAGAACTTGATCAAATTTAAATGTTGGAGGCTTCGAAAGGGAACTTCATATAACCGTCAAAGAACAACAGGGTCTGTGGCTTAACAGTATTTTGTTGGTTTTGTTTGTATTAAAGCTTGCTGCTAATAAAATAAGAAGTTCTATTAACTCACGGAATTAATTTTGGGTGGAACGTGAAGTTAAATACGATATTTTTGGGCAGATACTTTGAAGTAGATAATTATAATTTATTCATTGACATTGTAGCGGTATCTACACCGCCACATGTGAACTACGAATCAAACTGACGTCACGCAAAATCCTGCTCGCAAGCAGAATTTACCGCGCAACTAGCATAAAGCATACAACGGCCCGTCATGAATCATCGGGCAGTTGCCCACCAGACACAACACCTGTCTGGTCGGAGGATCCTCCCTTTTTTAGAGAGTATGAGTGAACTTTACACCCTGTTCCTCAAACCTCTATACTGGTGACCCCGAACATGAACGTCAGCGCAGCCTTCGTGCAACTACTTCAGCGTGACGTCATCATCATCACTTCCGCAAGCTTTAGGTAGAGCGGCGAGTTAGTGAAGAAAAGCTTCCAAAAATATTAACATGACAACAACTGTAATGTAACTGTTTGAATACTACTAATACTAAATACTAATTAATACTCATTACAATATTATTAGTTTTCAAGTAATCTTGCTGCGCCCTATCAGGGTCATGTACTGATTAGTTTAAGCCAAGCCTATAACTATGTATGTGTACATTGTGCAATAAATAAATAAATAATGCGTAAAAAAATTGCTAGGCTATAATGAAAATAACACAGCATGGGAGCCGAACTAGATGAAAAACCTGCATCTCCGGCATACAGCGCCATACTTCTCTGAAGTTACGAGTATATCAGACTGTTATTTTTCCCACTTCAGGGATATGAACTCTCATGTTAAGATAGAATGAAAATTGGTTAAACATGGAGATAACTATTTGAATCTCTACTAATGGTAGCCGGTCGTCAAAAACTGATCTCTAGGTTAATTATTTTAAATAAATTAATAAAAGTGTTTTAAATGTATTAAATTAGTGTAATATAGTCAAACCTAGATATTAAGTATTCTAAACAGTGATTACAAAGTGTTTTTTGTCGCGAAAACTTCGTAAAAACAAAGGATTCAAAACCGGCTGTCAACTCAACGTACCAACGGTGACGGATTTCAAATTATCATCGATCCCGGGGAGTATTTTGTTTTATTTATGTGCTTGTAGTTAATATTTACAGAACACAGAACATCACAGAGTACTGCTCAGGTCTCTGAGCTACGTCCATCACACACTGGCACGGTTTATGTCTCCTTTTGCTTGACAACTAGTGGAAGCAAAATCGACGACGAAAACATTCGCCCAGACAATAAACACTACATAATTTACTACACAAAAATAGGCTCTTTTTATGTACCCTATTGATTAAATGATTCATACTTAATATAAAACCTGTCATGTGTTATAAACTTGTTATTGTCAATCAAGTTTCTTTTTGTTTTTTACAATAATAGCAGTATTCCTTGTAACTTCACTTCTATTTAACATTCCCATCTAATTTCTTAATAACTTGACCTAACTTTAAAATCTATTTGTTAACATTTAATTACTTATTTTTAACTTAATTTTATTTTATTTTTCCCTTCTACCTCCTACTAATCTAAATATTGGAACATCTTTTTTATCACACTGTTATTTAGCTGCATAACTTCACACATTCCAGGTGACTGATACTTCAAAGAAAATGATGACCCGCAGTGCTACAATCAAGGAGATGGAAGCTAAACTAAGAGCCACCTTGAAGGAGCTACAGAATTCTGAAGCGATGTGTAAACAACTGCTCCGCGAAAGGGAAGACAGCGAAGTAGAAGTGGAAAACATTATTTTAAAGAACACCTCCCTCAAGAATGAACTGTCTCAGCTACACATCCAACACATGGACTTAACTGACCAGCACAGTCAATTACAACACGCAGTGTCAACATTTCAAGAGTGCAGTGATACCCACGAATTGGCACTGAATCGTATCACAGAGCTTGAACAGAGATTGTCTGAAGCCCAAGAAGCACTATCCATCTCCGAGTGTATCAAGGTCAATAACCAGGTTGTTCGCACTAGTAATCTTTTTGATGAGTTGGTAGGTAGTAAACCAAAATCAGTGTGTGAGCCAGCTGAAACTATAGATTTGACTGGTGATGATACCATACCATTGTGTCCTATTGTTATGAGTCACAACAAATTAAAGAAATATATTAAAATCAAGAAATTAATTAAACGGTCACAGAGAGTAATAAAAAAACAAAAACTCTTAAAATTAAATCTTGCGCTTAGAAAGGAACGTGTTGTCTTATCGAAAAGTTTAAATACTTGTACTATTGAGTTAGATAAATGTAGGGAAAAGTATGACACTGATATCCAGCTCCTCTATAATGATATACTACACAAGGAGCATTTGCTGAAGGATATTTTTGAAAAATATGAAAGTTCACAACGACAACTAAGTGACCGCTTGTTTGAGGCTGGAGAACTCCTGGATTTGGTGAAGTACAATGCTGAGAGGTATGAGTCTCTGACAAATGATCTTTCATGCAGCGGTGCCAACCAACCACCACCTCTTCAACCTCAGTCTGACTTACCCCTTCCGGTGTTAGCTCTTCCAGCAGAGACCACACAGATAAACAAATCAATATTTTTTTGTGACGAGTTAGGTTCTGGCTTTGGAAAAATTCTACTCAATTACCTAAGCCATAGTTTTACCAATCATAGTTACCATAACATAAGTTTTAAACAAATGATAAAAAGAATTGCCAATGCAAACCTTGATAATTATTGTACTATGGTTTTGCTATTAGGTAATAGCACTGGTATTACCAGAAAGGACATAGTGGATGGTGTAAACACCTTATTAAAGTTAAACATAGGTAAGCTAATGTTGTGTGCTTTTCCTTACTCAGATACTTTATCATACAATGAAAATAATTATATTTATAAGTTGAATAATACTATTCACAATCTGACATGTTGTCATAGAGACAAATTATTGTTTTTTGACACTAACAAGTTTGTTAGTGGTATTAAGTTAACTCAGAGAACTATATCTCTGTCTGGGGAATGTAGACATATGATTGCTATGTTGATAGCATATAATATTAACGAGGTTATAGCTAATATAACGAGTTCTAGTATTAGTGACGAGTCTGTGTTGCCTAGTTATACTAACAACATGGTGATTAATTATGGATCGTCATGTTGTACGAAGGAGGATCCACCACCACCACCACCACCACCACCACCACCTATAATACCAACATCCTTGGAGACTACTACCAGTCAGATAGGATATTCTCCTCCCGCTGGAACATACTCGGGCAATCCAGACTCTCCAGTTGTAGTTGTGGAGGTCACTCCGGATAACTATTTAAACTAGTCAGTGAGACAACAGAAGTTACCCCTTCAAATACCAAATTATTATTACAGAATAATAAAAAGGTATCTTCTGGCAATATAATTAATAATAATAAAAAACCAAAGGGAGTGCAACATATTTTAAAATTATTTAATCAGAATATCCAAGGTTGCGCTTCCAAATTATTGGAAATAGAATTGTTTTTGGAAAACACCAAGTTTGATGTCATTTGTTTAACAGAGCATTGGTTGAAAGATCATCAAGTAAAGTCAATTAATTATGAAAATTATTGTGTAATTAGCCATTTCAGCCGAAAACGTATGATACATGGCGGATCATTAATATTAATTAAAAATTCTATTAAATCAAAAGAACGAAAAGACATAATCGGACTGTCTGTTGAACACACCATTGAATTGTCCTGTGTTGAGCTTGATAAGCATGTTATAGTATGTGTATACAGACCTCCAAGTAACCAGAATCTATCGGTGTTTGATTCTGTAATGGAAGATGTGTTAAAGAAACTTAGTACTAGTAGTAAGTCAATAATAGTATGTGGAGATTTTAATATTAATTTATTGGAAAATAACTCGAATACTGTCAGATTGTTAAGTCTTTTTAGGTCATTTGATTTGTCAAATGTTTTTATTGAACCAACCCGAGTGACAGCTTCTTCTGCCACTTGTATTGATAATGTTTTTTGTAATTGTGATTACTTACACAAAGAAATTGTAAATAAGTTGCCATCTGATCACAGTGGACAAAAAATAACATTTAGCTCCTACATGCCTTTACAAAAAATTCAAATAAGGTTTAGGACAATTACATGTAAAAAGTTAGAGAAATTAAATAATTCTTTGGCCAGTAAGTTATGTGATCAGAATTTTAATAATATAGGTGACCCAAATGAATTCTACGCCGAGTTCTTTTCAATATTAAACGCGCAGTTTAATGACACTTTTCCACTAAAAACTAAAAATATTCACACAAAGTTTTTATTTAGTGACTGGGCGACTCCAGGTATTCGTAAAAGCAGGGAAAAACTTTTTGAACTCTATGGCTTAAAGCAACATATGAATAATACAAACTTTCATCAGTATGTTGCAAAATATTCAAAAACTTTTAAAAGTGTGTGCCAAAAAGCTAAAGCTCTTTATATTAGCAATAAAATAAAATCAGCTGATGATAAAATAAAAACTACCTGGCAAATAATAAATAATGAAACAGGTAGGAAAAAACAGCCTAACACTGAATTTAATTTAGAGACTGCACATGGCCCCATCAACTCAGATGTAGAAATAGCTCAGGAATTTGAAAACTTTTTTTCTAATATTCCCCTTAAAACTACTGAAGCTTTAAATTCATCCCCCACGCTTTCTGCTGCCTTACTTAAAAAGAATGTAAAGGCATGCCCTTTGGAGTTTAGGTTTCAGCATACAAGCCCCCAGGCTGTTATAAAAGCTTTTAGAGATCTTAACATTAAATCAACAGAAGATCTCTGGGGAATGTCTGTAAAAGTATGTAGATCTTTTATCGAAACTATTGCGCCCTATTTAGCTTTCATATTTAACACCAGTGTTGACCAAGGAGTCTTTCCGGATCTTATGAAACATAGTAAAGTAGTACCATTGTTCAAATCCGGTGATAGTAAAGATCCTAATAATTATAGACCTGTGTCAATTCTACCAGTTCTCAGTAAGGTGTTTGAAAAGTTGATGCTCAATCAAATGTTACGTCACTTTAATAAAAATTCCATCTTTCATGAACACCAGTACGGTTTCACCAAAGGGCGTTGCACTACTGACGCCGGTGTTACCCTAATAAAGAACATTTTTAACGCCTGGGAAGAAGCACAAGATGCCATTGGAATCTTTTGCGACCTCTCTAAGGCGTTCGATTGCGTAAACCACGAGACACTTCTGATGAAACTGGAGCACTATGGAATTAGAAAAGCAGCACTTGACTTGCTAAGATCATACCTGAAAGATAGAAAGGTTAAAGTTCAAGTAAACGGCGTAAACTCATTAGGGTCTGAAATGACAATGGGTGTTCCTCAAGGTTCGATATTGGGTCCATTCCTCTTTTTAGTTTACATTAATGATTTACCCCAATTACTTCAAAATCAACCGAAGATGGTGTTATTTGCAGATGACACATCGTTAATCTTTAAAATAGACCGACGGTCACAAAATCTTGACGACGTGAATAACTCTATTCTTCAGGTCCAAGATTGGTTTACGGTAAATAATTTAGTACTTAATGAAAAAAAAACCAAATGCATTAGATTTAAATTACCGAATGTTAGAAGTAGCGAATGTGAAATCATATTGAATGGCCAAAAACTAGAATTTATTGATCAGACAGTTTTCCTAGGAATCACGCTAGACGAGAAATTACAATGGGGACCTCATATAACATCTATTGCGGGGCGGCTAAGCTCCGCCGCTTATGCTGTTAGAAAGATAAGACAGTTAACAGATGTAGAAACCGCGCGTTTGGTCTATTTTAGTTACTTCCACAGTATTATGTCATATGGCATTTTACTATGGGGTCGGGCTGCTGACATTGAATCCATTTTTATTTTACAAAAGAGAGCTGTCAGAGCCATTTACAATCTACGTCGTCGCGAATCTCTTAGGGAACTATTTAAAAAGGTTAATATCATGACGGTACCTTGCCAATTCATTTATGAAAATATTATGTATGTAAGAAAAAATCAACATCTTTTTAATAAAATAAGTGATAGGCATAATTTTAATACTAGAAATAAAGATAAATTAGATCAACCTTTTTTTAGATTATCTAAAGTACATACATCTTTTATGGGGTACTGTGTTAAATGCTACAACAAAATACCTTGTGACATATTGCAATTAAATGAAAGAAAATTTAAAACTCATATTAAAAGTACACTTTGTAAACAAGGATATTACAAATTAGAGGATTATATCCAAGATAAGAATGTTTGGAAACATGCTGGTCCTGCTCCATAGGACAATCTAAAAGTCTAGACAAAATCAAACTTGTTCCTAATTTAATTTATATATATATTTTTGATTATGACATCTTATTCTAATTCATTTTTACAATCTGCGACTACAGTGGCTCACACACTTGTTAAAGTTCAACTACTTTTGCATTTTTTTTTTTTTAAATAACTTGTAAATATGTGAGCACCATGTATCTATCACTTATTTGATTTACCTGTCATTGCTTAATTTTTAATTATTTTTACCTTTTGTGGTAGACTAATTTTATTATGGGTGCATCGTGTTCACATATAATTTTTATTATGTATACAAGACCTTGTAAAACATTTTTAAAAGAGTAACGGTGGAGTTTCTTGCCCATTCTTCTCCATACGAAAACTACCTTTTCGAATGGGCGACTAGAATCATTTCTATTTAGTTTTTTTTTGACGTTCAAAAGTGCCTTTAATGTGCCTATTTGAAATAAATGATTTGACTTTGACTTTGAATAACATACAGGGTTTTTTTTTTCGAATCGGATATCATCAAATGACCCCTCCCGCTCTGGGTGGGGCGGAAGGGAGCGTCAGACTCTTACTGACTAAAACCCACCCGTGTTCCTTCCTTAGCCTTTTATGTTCCGGGCCAGCGGTAACCCTTTCGGACAATCCCGCTGACCCGGATAACATACAGGGTGATTCGTAATTTGACGTGTACCTTGCAGGACATCATACTTTGATCAATTTGCAACAATTGAACACCCCGTATAGCCTAGGCAAAAATTCATGTGATTTAAGACCCAATTTTTATGTATATTTTTAAATTTCCCAGAATTCATCACTAAATATAACTTTACTCTAAATTCTCAAACCGAATCGCTTTCATGAATATTCCATTGGGTACAAACCTTTTGATGCAACCAAATTTTCAATTGTTTTCCAACTAAAAATATTATAACATTCACACAATTCACGATGATTCAAAGCAGCCAGGTGAAGTTTGAGTTAAAGACAAAGTAACTCCGACCGTTAAGACGACGACAAGATATGAAGTATGGAGTTCAAAGTTTTCTAAAGTCAACTATCGACTTAGCAGGTAGACTGCAGAAGTTACAGGGATTTCTTAGAACTGGTTTGAAGCAGTATGTTAAGTCCTCGATCGAAGTCTAGAATGTCTTAGATACGTATCTAAGACATTCTAGACTTATAAGGCACCTGCGATCAAAATCAAAATGACTGCTAATGTTCTGCAGGGTAATTGCGTAATACCTTTCATTTTAACAGTTCAACAACATTCATTGCGTCATTTACGTTGTAAAGCAGACAAATTTTTCGAATATATGAAGCAATGCATTAGTAATATCGTTCAAAATGATTCAGATTGAGATTAATAGTGTGTTACGAAATTATGGTGAAGAATTGCTATGTGAATGTAACGTTAAAGCATTTATGAAACGCTCTCTGCAATAAATACTTCGGTCTTCTACAGATTGTACTTCGGTGAGTGTGCCCAAGAACTCCACGACCTCATTCCACCGGCCCCCTTCTACCTTCGGACATCCAGACGCACTGCATGTTACCATCCCTACCTAGTTGCTATTCCACCAATTCGCACTAAGCGTTTTCAAATGTCTTGTGCGCACAGCAAAAGATTGGAACTCTTTACCTGCGTCTGTGTTTCCGAGCTCATACAACCCGAATCTCTTCAAAATAAGAGTTAACAGGCTTCTTCTGGGTGAGCTCACTCCATCGTCGACTTTGTCTCTGTCAACTCTGACCTAGACGAGAGTCAAGAGCAAACCATTTCAAATAAAAAAAAAATAAAAAAAAATACTCGTGGTGTTCAATAAGATCCTTTATTAGGAGCTTGGGACTTAAAGTTTATAAGTGTGTATTACTAACATCATATGGATCAAGGTCTGAAAGTAAAGAATTTTTATTTTATTTATAGTAAAACCAACCAAATTATCGGTAAGTACACAACAACTCGAAGGGAACGCAACTCGGGTGCTGGCCACATTGAGGAGTATTCGGCATGGGACGCATGACACGACTTCGCGCGTTGATGATTTTAACGATTAGGAAGTCACGCGAGTATTCGCGTTCAACACCTTCAGGGAAGGTAGTGAACATAATCGGCGCGAGCGAATTACATAACGCTTCAAGTTGACTGCCCGCTATCCCTAAGGAAGATTGCAGAGTTATATACGTACTCCACTTATGTAACTTTAATCTCCCGCAGAAAGACGCGATGCAACGGTGCGATGCGATTCTGGTAGAACAATTTCCATAGAGTTTTGATACAATCAAAATTAAAAGTCATTTATTCAAACTAGGCTGAGAACTATCACTTTTTGAACGTCAAAATTACATAAGACGGTCCCCCAAAACGCCCGCCCTTTACCACTTTCTAGTCCTTCCTAGCTGCTAAGAAAAAGTGGAGCAACAAATTCCCCAGCAGTACAGCTGTCAGTTAGAAGAACTTTATACATACAATATACAATAAGTAAGTAACGTCACGAAACACAACACATTCAATATAGAAATTTTTCTATTAGACTCGCGTCGCTCCTGCCTGGATCCTTTGACATTACTCAGCGTGATTTGGTAAACGTCCTTATAAAGAATAGAAGAAGAATTGAGCATGATGGTTAAGCTTGTAGAAAAACATAAAACATTGAAGGTCAGTCCAATCTTGAACTTCTGACTCTAGTTCACTATTACCTATGTAACGCACCTGGTGCTGGTTGCCCTTCACCAAAGTGAAGTTACGCCAGTTTTACGTACTAAAGTAACAAGGAATCTTAGCTTTATGTTCTTCAAAAAATTTACGAAGATTTTTGGTAAAGGAAAATATTTTCAGTAAGTAACTTAATACGGTTAGATTTTACCTCAAAAACTTTTGTTATAAGTAGGTGGTAGGTACACGAAGAGAAAACCTTGTGCAAATAATAAATTCTTATTTGCGAAGTTTTTTTGCGGAAAGTTTGAGGAAAATATTGACTTTCACTTAAGAAATATATTTTATTAAATCGAAAAAAAACTGATAATACGTTGCTCATTTTATATCTACCATACTTAAGGGACTTACAGGACCTAAACGCCAAAAAACGCAAGTTTGAGAAACAATAAAAGTATATGATCTACTATAGTAAAATATTATGATATTCTTCAGGATATATGCTAGGTAGATAGTATGTTGAAAACATAATACAACTAATTTGATACGATAAAAAAAATCGTGAAGATACCTCAAAAAACTTTCTTTTTAGAATAAAACCCATACTAATATACATATAATCATTCTGATTTTTTGTGATTATTCTACAAGCAACATACCAAAGCAATAGTGTTTCAATTTTTTACTCCAAAAAATAGATTTTTTGTAATTAAATAATTGCTTCATATTTTGCAATAAATTACCAGGGTTGTGTCATCGTGCTTCTCTTTCTTTTCTATGCAGTCCGACAGTGACCGCACCTTAGGTCATGTAAGCCCCATAAGGAAACTGATGCCTTTTTTTTTGTGGGTAAGACAGTGGCTATCCAAGAGTATCAGTTGGAAATGTGTCGTTCCACTCACTGGTGAACCATCACAAGAGAGACTGAGGTTGTGGCGAGACAGTGCTTCCTTACCCGGACCGTTCGTCCCACCCGCTGAAGACCTCCCACCTGGACATGAGCTACCTTGGGTAACATGGAAGTCTTTAAACAGACTCCGGACCCAGGTTGGCCGAAGCAAGGAAAACCTGTGGATTCATAGACGACTCCGCCTTGGAGTGTAAATGTGGTGCTGTTCCACAAACGATGGGACACTTCATGTCGTGTCCTGCATGTCCTGTCAGCTGCACGTTGCAGGAGCTGATGGACGCTGGTGGAGGCGCCGAACAAGTGGCCGAATTCTGGGCCGAGTATATTTAGATTGCTATCGACACGCTGCAGACGACGCGCAAGAAGAAGTTGGAAATGTAAACATATAAAAAAAAAAAAAAAAATGTTTATTTCAATTAACAAATTTGGTTAACATTATATGATTTGGAGTCTCCTTTTAAGCAAGGGAATGCTTGTGTTAGGAGACCCCGCTCTTCCAATATCATTTACCAAAATTATATTTGTAATTGATTAACATGTATTAAAAAAGGGCATGCAAGTAGATATTTAAAAAGTAAACAAAATGAAAAACAAAGAGGCGCGCTTAAGTGAAGTGTAGTGCAGGGTATGTGTGTGTGTGCGTGTGTGTGAGGGGTGTGTGTGTGTTAGTATGAGAGGAATTGAGGATGAGTGAAGGCGTACAGTAATGAGTGCAATTTATTTAGGTATTATGGTTAACCCTGCGACAGAATCTTGGGATCGGAAAAGGTCGAAGCCTCTTCCATTAACCATAATCACCACGGAATGATTACAGTCAGGTTATTGAGCAAGGGGTAGTTTGTACAGATCTTTAATTAGCGAATAGGTGAATAAAAACACCCATTGTAACATCCTAAGCAAAACTTCTTCATTTAAAACTGAAATTATATGGTATACAGTACAGAGTATTCTATTGAATCGTGGTCACCATGGACTCAACTTCATCATAACTTTTAGTCTTAAGCCAATTTGATACACTCCTTTTACAGTCCTGGAGTTTCAGAGGATATATGCTTAGTTCAGACATATTGATCAGAAAACGTACAAGTGTAGGCACATAAGCCAATTTATAGTGTCACTGAGTCCTTTGATTCTCTGAAACCTTCAACCCGAAAGTATAATTTTATGTCACCTTAGAGATATTTTTTATTTGAGAATTGAGGTTAATTTAAACCTCAAACTGAAGAGCTCAGGCCACACTCAAAATATTTCAGCAATATTTAACCTTTTGACCGCCACAGTCATGTATAGATGACTGAACCAAAATGTGCCCAGCACGCCACGGTTCGACTACATGACATGACTGACGCCGAGGGCAAGTTTTTTATTTTTTAACTTGTGGCGGTCAAAAGGTCAACGGTATTACCGGGCCTCACTTGAAACATTGCTAGCAGTGTGTGGGAGCTACACACCGCCGGGAAAATATGGCCCATTTAGGAGTGCCTTAGTCCACTTAAACGTTCAAGTTTGATAGCTACCACACCCTTGACTGTAGATAGTTTCGGAACAGACTATACAGAATTATATGTTCTACGATCTTTAAAAGTACTCTTTTTGCTTCGTTCACGTTCAAACATCTACATATTCATAAACGTACCGGTTGCAAGAGAACGACCCCTTAAATAAATCTTAAAGCCCCTAATTCTACCCTTTCAGTTACCAGGGGGCCTAAAAAGGCCACTTTGGCAGATTCATAAAAGGATAACATTATGAATCATAATGGACAGTTAACTGTTAAGTTAATCGTATCAAATCCCATTGGTGTAGGATTTTTCAGTTTTTTTTTTGTCTGTGCTAAAATACCAATAAATCCAATCCAAATCCAATCCCAATCTCTTTGATTATACCTACGTAGTGTAGCGAAAAAAAGAAAAACACGGCTGTCTTCGCAACATTATGATTCATAATGTTATCCTTTTATGATTCTGGCAAAGTGGCCTTTTTAGGCCCCCAAGATACAGGAACAGCAAATACTAAGATCCCCGGAATCCTGTAATACTCAGCAGATAGACTTTTAATCACTTTTTCACGACTTATGTAGGTAATAAGGATTAAACAATTAACGGTCCGCTGCGGGGTTTGAACTTATCTAAGACAATGTTTTGTTAGGATCGCTGTGATTATGACTAACTTCATTTAGTCCGGATTTGTTGAGTGAAATTTTGCTGTGTTATTTTATGTAAAATAATATTCTATATTTTTCTTGAGTTTATTTTTTATAAGGACTTTTACACATTGTGCATACCAGTCCCATTATATCCTAACCACATCTGACTGCCAATAGCACATACATACACATTACATACAAAACACATTACATTACGTTACATTTAAAATATAAGGACTGGTTTCCTATATTTACGGATGGTTCTAAGAATGTGAACGGTCAAGGAGCAGCATTTTATGTACCGAATACACCTATGTCTCATCATGATAACTGTTTTAAAATTGATAAAAACGTTTGTATTATGACCATGGACTTTGTTGCGATTTCGGAAGCATTGTCTTATGTTCGTAATGCTGGTGCACACAGGAAGGTGGTTATTTTGACAGACAGCAAAAGCTCACTACAACACATAGCTCGTTGCGCCTCTGGTGGCAGAGGTGCATCGATAGCAAATGTTATCCTATGTAAGATGGATGAACTTACAGAACGAGGTGTGGCTCTGAAACTGCAATGGGTTCCTTCTCATACTGGCTTAAGGGGTAATGAAGAAGCTGACATATTAGCTAAATTTGCAGCTACCTCTGGTAAACAAATAAATATTGTACCAGATTATTCAGAGTTTTTGCCTAAGTACAAACAAGTATGTTTTTAGAGTTGGAAGGAGTATTTCAATAAGCGCTCATTAGAAAAGGGAATATGGTACAAAACCATCCAGTGTCAGCCCATTCGTATCCCCTGGTGCGCAAATACTAGCTTAGGTAAATAGAAAACTGATTGTTACAGCTCACAGACTCAGATCTGGACACATACCATGCAATAAATTAAAATTTATGATGAGGAAGACTGACTCACCAAACTGCGAAGATTGTGGCGTCTGTGAGGATCTATATCATTTATTGCTGGAATGTGTCCGATTTGAGTCTGGGAGGACATGTCTAGCAAATGCCTTTGAACTAAACAGACTGGATGTTGGTACATTCAATGTGATCCTGAGTCAACCCAATTCTAAGGTAAAGGTAAGGCATTGAAGTAAATTGTAATATTTATAATTTTAGTATAATATTTTTCTTGAGTTAAAAATAGAATTTGTTTAAATAATTTTTTTGTTTATGTAGGGGAATCTATTATGTTTACATATTCAGTTCCCTATTTTATATATTTGTCTTTCAGTTGGTAAAGGCATGGACAGTAAAATTTTATTTTTGGAAAAACCACAGATTAGCAACAATTTAAAGATTTTCCACTTGATAATCCTTTTTTTTTTTAATGTATTTTCTGGTGTACAGTCACGGCCAGAAGTCCACTTACACCGCAATGACCATTATCGCCTGCGCTATACGGGCTGCGGCGCCTATGCACACATACGCATTTTTATCCGTGTGAGTGATGTTCCAACGCTAACAAACTAACATGTCGTTGTCGTGTAGCATCGCGCTACGAGTAGTCATAGATATGGTTAATGCTAGACAAGGATGACAATATCAGTAACTTGTTTCTTTATCGCAGTCTGATTATTTTTTTCATAGTAATGCAAAATTTCAATAAGTGAATATAAGTTAACATTAGCTAGATCGGTAACGAGGCTGCACTCGCTAATGTGAACGGGATAGGTGTAGGTTCGAATCCTAGTTGGGCCAGTTTTTTTTTGATGTTTTATATAATTATTATTATTTGTATGTTTTAGTAATTTATTTTAGTAAATTACTTTGAACAAATAGATATTACAATAAAGGTAATTTATTATTATAATATGATAATAAATGAAACAAATTTTGATATGGTAACATTGTAATATTTTTTATACAAAAGAAATCCTTTACACTTATTTATGTTATTATAGGGCCACAATATTTGCCTTGGCTTCAATACTAATATTAGCCTGCATATTGAATTCAGAAGAATACTAAAATAGCAACAACAAGATAACACAAACGCTCGTAACTATGTTCACCAACCAACAATAGCGAATAGTGGAATAATTTAGGTAAACTAGTAAAGTAGTTAAAATATGAGGGTAGATTTACAAAGTGAACTTGTCACTTTGTTTCAAATCTACCCTCATATTTTAATAACGACGCTAAGATTATAATTGTAAAACGAAAGAATATTCGTTTAGTTGTGGAATATTTAAAATATTTGTTAGCAACTCGATTCTTATTTCACATGATTGTAATACTTAAAAAATATTTTTCATGTTTGATGTGAGACTCGAACCCGAACGTTCGCCGTGCGAGGCACAATGCTAACTACTTTGGCCACCGTAACGCTCACGTAACTTATTGAAATTTGTAATAACAATCATAAGCGGCCAACAAGTTGCCAATGTGTAGTGTTGTCAAACGTTCTTATAGAAGAAGGTCATAAGTACAACTAATATTCTTATGCCATAGTTTTGTAAGATTGCTAGCCGACTTCTGACTGTTATAGTACATATATAAATGTAACAAAGTATATATAAATAAATAAATGAGGATTTTTTTCTTGTATAAAATGTAAATTCATCTTCTTTACATTTACAAAAAAAATACGGTACTAATTTTGACTCCATCCAGGCTGTATAAAATTATCATACCTCTAAAGTTCAAACAAAATGATTTAAAAACCAAATACGTATTCGAACTTTGAATATCGATACCCTCTTCGGTACAATATCCGCTGATTTGTTATTCT
Organism: Oligia fasciuncula; assembly: GCA_963082905.1. Classification (NCBI taxonomy): domain Eukaryota; kingdom Metazoa; phylum Arthropoda; class Insecta; order Lepidoptera; family Noctuidae; genus Oligia; species Oligia fasciuncula. Next base: position 19,744,857 of record OY720397.1, read on the forward strand.
AAATTCCGTGCATTGATTTGATTCGATTATTCATCGGTTCACGGTGTAATAATCGAATGCATCTTGTTTGTGATTCGATTCATAAATATGCAAGTTGAGTGGGACCAATCCGATTGACAAATATCTAGAGCTGCTGTTCAAAATGTAATTTTGATATTAATGACTTGTTTTAAACCTAAATTAAATATTTGCACACCATTTGTATCAAACCGGAAAGGGATCGGCACCGTATCAACTCGAGCCGTTCGTATTCTTTGTATGAAACTCCCTACTGCAACGCACACTAATCGGAATCGTAACGAAATCGCCTCGCTTCGGGACAAGCTCACGAACCGCGGTGCGGTGCGTTGCGGCTCGTCGTCCCCGTGCTTACGTCTCTCCGTACCCGAGGCCCGAGCTTACGTCTCTTCGTCCACCCTTGCAGCAGGTCTGGACAGGTGGGAGGAGAGTAGGGAGGCCTTTCAGCTAAAAAAAATGAATAAATTATTCTCTGACACAATGAACGAAACCTCGCGAAACGAACGCAAAATTGACGGGATTAGCTAAGAAATTGACGTGGTTTCGAGGAATCGTCAAGTGGTCATAGTGAATTAGGCACTGGCTTGCCGCGTGGCCGTTTGCTACTAAATAAAGACAAAATGTCAACATGTTTAATAAGACTCTGAGACCTCAAAAATTTAGCACTTCCTTGTACAGGGTTATTGGTAAAACATTAACAACCTCTTAAGAGGGCATTGTGTTCATTATTATGAACAACTTTTACTTACTATGGGGCCAAAAATAAAATCGCGAAAAAAAAATCAGCTGTTCCCTACATTTACGAGTATGTTCGTATAACTCGTCAAAATGTAGGGAACAGCTGATGTTTTACCAATAACCCTATATAATCTTAAAAGCGAATACTTCACAAATTAATAACTTCCAGCGAACCTACTTACCTTACAGAATGAGATCTTTCGTCACAACGTTATTCAAATCGACCAAATATGAAATTATGAATTACGAAACAAATATTCTACGAAGCGACAAACCTCTTCACATAAACAAATAACGATAATAAACCTTATGTTCTATGAATAAGGTGTAAATTACTACAGCATAAGTTGTAGATAGGATGATTTAAAAAACTGGGAACATAATAACGCGAGAAATGAAATTACGGAAATGTGTACCGAATTTTTGTTCAAAAAAATTGTACACTCACTTTTGATTAGGTATTGTATTAGAAATAACGCAGATAGATAGGTCAGAAAGGCAGTCGCTCCATGTAAAATACTGGTATTCAGCTGCATCCGGTTAGACTGGAAGCCGACCCCAACATAGTTGGGAAAAGGCTAGGCAGATGAAATAATATATTTATTTATCCATTTATTTCTGGCATCAAGGCCCATATAAACACATACAATACAATATTAATATAGCTTAAAATACTATAAATACATACAACATTATATTAACACTAAAAACTAACATAATAATGATGTACAGTCAGCAAAAGAGATAAGTATGCAGGATCGTCGGATATAGTTGAAGTTTAGTCAGAAACCGATGGCTGTTCTCGAATAAAATTTAATTTAATTAATAGAAAATAAAAATCTCATTTATCACATTAAATTTCAGTCGACAGCATCCATCGGTTTCATACAAAATTTTAACTATATCCGACGATCCTGGATACTTATCCCTTTTGTTGAGTGTACATTTTAGGAGATATTTCCGTGTTGCATTTTTGCCGAGTGGCGGTAGAAGGAGTGTTGGTCTGCAGTCTGCACCAATGGTGGATGACCTACAGGAGATCGTGGGATAGATCGCGGGGTAATTGCGTAACAATGGCCAATGGGTTTCATTTTGACAGTTCAACAAAATTCAAGGTATTTCGATAAAAACTATTCTATCTCTTTCCCCGGGATGCAATCTATCTCTGTGCCAAATTTTATTGAAATCCGTTCAGTGGTTTATGCGTGAAACGTGTAACATACAGACAGACAGAGTTACTTTCGAATTTATAATATTAGTATGGATTGAATCTAAATGTATGCTAGTAAGTTTTATTCTGACCACGATCTTAGTACAATTTATGACAGAACAAGATCGGCAGATGTGACCTGAGAATTACATTCTTTAGACATTTAGCGTAAGTATAGGTGTTTGAGATTCACACCAAGTATGTAGGTTCAAAATTGAATGCAAGATATTAGGTAGGTATGTACCTACCTAATATCTTGCATTCAATTTAAAAAATTAAACACCATAAAATTATTTTCGCGTTACAACTTCCAACTTACAATTCCAGTGACGACCATTGAATTCAACCCTCTTATATTTGCCGCGCAATTTCTCAATCTTGCACACTTCAGATACAAGATGTTACAAAAGACATAAGTACTGGTTACACAATAGAACAATTCTCATACAAAAGTATACAAGTTGTATGACGAATCACTGATTGTGAGAGCACTTCATTCATGGGATCCACTCGTCTCATACATCGCCGGTCATATTGATCGAGGATCTATAGATCGGTGTGAAATAATGGTTAAATTTATGTCAACCCGTGACGAATTGGCTATCATTGTGTCTGTGGGCTGTTACGTTGGGTGATTGAGGGTTAACGTGTTACAGTTAATCGATGGTAGTCGTTTATTATGTCGATAAATGTTATTGTAGTGTCTAATGCAGTGACAGTAATGGAATGACTGGATGAGATTTAGAGGGTAATTTGAATAGAAAAAAGGGTCAAAATAAAAAGGTAAGTAAATAAAGTAGGTAGGTAGGTAAAAAGTAAGTTCGAAAGTGTCTGTCTGTCAGTAACATTTTCACGCCTAAACCACTGAGCGGATTTCGATATTTGTCAAGGAGACAGATGGCATCCTGAGGAAGGACATTGGCTACTTTTTGTCTCAAAATTAATCCTACACTTTCATCCACTATATTTCACCCAAAATATAGGGGAAAGTTTGTATGGGAAAATTCAAAGGAGAATGCTATGGGACCGTACCAACTTGCGAGGGAACGGGTCACAACCAAACATAGTTAATAAAATTGAAAACCAATAATAAGTTATACATTCTGTAAATACATATTTGTTACGACTGCAAATCATATTTTAATCAACGTACAACTTAATACTGACCAGCAAACTGCAAAAAAGGTAAGAAAATTTGAATTTCGCGGGCTACCTTAGCGCTTCCCCCTTAACTGGCTTCAACTTTCTGACTAACTGACAGACTATTTAATTTTGACAATTCAAAAGTGCCTGTACAAGGTTTAATTGAAATAAATGCTTTGAGTTTGAGTAAGTCGAGGCCGATACCACTGGTGCCACAAGGTGGCCACCATAGCTCGACGTGCCCATGTAGGTTTATGTGAAATAAATGATCTCGAATTTGAATGTGAAAAAACTGGCCAAGTGCGAGTCGGACTCGCACACGAAGGGTTCCGTACCACAAGGCAAAAACGCTGAAAAAAACACGTTTGTTGTATGGGAGCTCCCCTTAAATATTTATTTTATTTTGTTTTTAGTATTTGTTGTTATAGCGGCCACAGAAATACATAATTTGCGAAAATTTTAACTGTCTAGCTATCGCGGTTCTTGAGATACAGCCTGGTGACAGACAGACGGACGGACGGACAGACAGCGAAGTCTTAGTAATAGGGCCCCATTTTTACCCTTTGGGTACGGAACCTTATAAAACATTCCCTCTGCAGTTACTGGTTGATTAAATTGTGTATCACAGGAGGTAGGTACACAGAGTATCAATATAAACAGGTGGGCACCGTAAATTGATTAGGTGCTCAATGTAGCGTAAAATTACTGCGGTGTTATATTCCGTAATATCATCCATCTTTTAATATTGGCAATGAAGTTAGATTATATTTTATATTACGGCCATTATGGGTATTTCGTGGATGGTAATAATTTTATGATGGACAGTAATTACCTGTTCTGGTATCAGCTGCTGTTTGAAAATAAAGGCTTCTACAAACAGACGCGACACGCGATATAATCGCGCGCGACACAAAGGCACCACTCGTTGCGCGACTTGCATGCGGTGCCTTTGTGTCGCGTGTCGTGTTGCGCCTGTTTGAACGAGCCTTACCTGCAACGGCAGGAGCAGGCGCACGGGTCGATCGACCAGGTTAAGCTACGCATGCCGCGGTTGGTTCGTGGATGGGTGACCATTTACATACCAAGACCCCTCCGTGCCTTGGAAAGCTGGTCCCGACTGTCATTCATGAATCTTTGACAATCATTACGGGCCATCAGAAGTCCGAAAATCTGACAATCAGTCTTACCAGTATTACCCAGTATCTCACTGGGTTGTGGAGGTCAGATAGGCAAATATGCAGTTGGTCTATGTAAAATACTGGTATTCAGTTGTATCCTGTTAGACTGGAAGCCGACTCCCAACATAGTTGGGAAAATGCTCGGCGAATTACTAAACTGCATCAATTATCCTGGTCAATAATATGGTATTATAGTATCAGAATAAAAGGCAAAATTGTTTGCAGTTTTGACTGGAAGTGACAGCCAAAGTCAAAGCATGAAGCTATTATAAATACATAATATGTATTTCTGTAATTTGGTTCAAATAGCTTATAACATTTGCAGAAGAAAAAAGGGGAAAAAAGAAGAAAAAAGGGGAGGCCTTTGCCCAGCAGTGGGACACAATACAGGTTAAGGAAAAAAAATTGGTAAAATAAAATTGGTTTACTTACATAGTTTAATAATATTCAACACAACTATTTATAATATGTACCTACTAAATTAAATGACTAGCTAACTAACTATACAAATAAGTATCTACAAAAACCAAAGGACACGGCGTCGAAGTACACGTCCACATCGCTGTCATCCGGAAACATTAAAAAAAAACACGTCTACACGTCAAAAATAACGAATGTTTTAAAGCTAGATGATGACGCTGGCAGAATAGTCGACATCGGCTCAGTTGCCAAAGGGGAGAAAAAAAAAAAGAAAGCTAGATGAGTTCGCGGTATTTCCTATCTACTCCAGTCACTGTTTAATTGTTGGTTCTTATACAAATACAATTAGAAACTTATTATTTACTGTTTCATTTGTGTAAATGAAACAGTAAATAATAAGTTTAACTTGATTAACAATGAAGCTCCTACTACTTTTTTTTTTCTGGTTGGTAAACATCAAATGACCCCTCCCGCTCTGGGTGGAGTGGAAGGGAGTGTCAGACTCTTACTGACTAAAACCCACCCGTGTTCCTTCCTTGGCCCTTTATGTTCCGGGCCAGCGGTAACCCTTTAGGACAATCCCGCTGAAGCTTCTACTACTTAGTTTACAATCCTCTCCTGTTACATAAGATAATACCTTCTAACAATAATCATCATAATATATTTATTCGTCATACCGTCGCGTCGCGAATAGAATACGAATGTTTCCCAATTTCAATAAACATTATCAACAATCAAACCGAGTTACTTACTTACTATTGTCATGGAAATGACTGAAAAGGGAATGAGTCTGAACAAAATAATTTGCTTACGTTTTTTTAAACCGAGTCTAATATGATTTTTATTTCACGAAGCGACGCGTGCTTTACTTGTGGTAATCAAATGTACAAACACGTTGTGAACTCACGTTCGATTGCGAGCGCGTTAGAATTTTGTATGGGAAATTAGATTTATGCTAGTGACCACCAGGTGGCGCTATAACTTTTTTCCCTACAAAATTCTAACGCGCTCGAAGGTGAGTAAAAAAATCACACTATAAGTATAAGGCCTCTGATCTTTCTGAAAAATATCACCAAATTAGACCTATTGTGTCCTTCTAGGGCGTCCTTTTCCAGCATTTCTTCATACATCTAGGTACCTTGTAAATTAAGAAAAATACTTTTTTTACTATGTCCAGCATTAAGTACCTATAGATAGTCATAATGTATAAACGACAGTCTGCCGTCCGATAGCTATAATGCCGCTAACCCACACTTTGTCAATTTCGACTTTTTAATATATTCTGAATCAGAAAAAAAAGTTCTATCGACTGATTTTACCCGTATTTTTCTATCTATAATAGTTTTCGAGATAATGAAAAGAAAAATGCCGTTATATGCCTAAATTTTGAATGTAAACAATGCTAAAATGCAGTAAATAGTAAATGCATGGCTAAAACGCGATTAAAAGCAATTTTAGCAAGCATTTGCATGACTACATTGCCGTTACTTTGTTTTCACTAACAATAATGAGGTTAAAGTACTTTAAACTCGTTACAGCTGTGTTATATTTTTCATTAATATAAAACAATCCAAAGCTTTAATGCCGTTAAGTGAAAACACTAAGCAATAATGTAGTTAAAATGCAATAGCGGCATTTTAGCATTTTAATTGGAATTTTTTTATCATTACTTTGCAATTATTAAAGGGCGTATGACGGCAAATTAAAATAAAGACTGAAATAATTTTATACTTAGTCAAGACTAAAACGCGACTATCCCACATTACTTAGCTAAAATGCGGTTATAAACTCTCGTTCATTCAACGGTCGCGGAGTGTGCGCACGCATCAGCAGAGGTGACCGAAGTGCGCTTACGCGGGAAGTTATTTGGCGCCAAATCACATCTACATGCTACGTAAGTTTTACTGCCCATTTTATTTTGAAAAACTAAATCTTAAGCTAGTAAAATTTCTTTTAAAAGACGTTTTTAAAATTACCTAGGACAATAAAATAAATATTTGCCATCTCAATTCAATTCGTAAGTGTTGGTGGCTGAGCGCGTTGTGTTCCGTTTCTGGGATGTTGAATGTTCGGTTTAAAACTGCAACTACTGCAGTTGGAGATCAGTTTACATCGGTTTTAGTCATACGTCACTGGCGAAAAAACTACCTACATAACAAACTACCTCGGTCACTGGCGAACAAACGCGTTCCTACACTTCCTACGCACACAATCTAAGCTCGTATAGGTGAACGCGTACCATGCTTGTGTAAGTGAGATAAGAAATGCTAGGGTTGCATGCGCAGAAAACGCCGCGCGTTCAAGTTCGATGACCTCAATGACTCAAAACAAACTTATTGCGCGAATTAGGAAGAAATAAGAATCATATTATGCTGTAAGGTACCCACCTTACAGCATAATATGATCTAAGCTCGTTTTTTACAATAGTTTCCTATTTTGAATCAGTATAAACGAAGTAACTAAATTTTTGTAAGGAAATTCAGGCCACCAAAACGTTACGTAAGTTGAAAATATGTTTTTTTGTTGATATAGATATTGTGTTGTTTTAACATAAAATAACAATCACCTTAGGTCGATTGTTTTGTTATGGTTGGTTTAATGGTTAAATTATAGATATTATATTACACAAAACAAGATCACCAAATATTAAAAAGACTGACATAAAATCTATATTTTCCCGGCCATACGACTTCAAAAAACATGGTGCAATTTTTGACTATAGAAATGAATACAAAACCACCTTGCACTCTCCACACTTATTAAAAAAATTTGATAACATAGAAAACTATTTGGACGAAATAAAATCCATTCAAAAACAAAAAAATATAAAGCCCGTAAATAATACCGCAGAATTGAAAGAAAAACCAGTACATCGACATCGACAACTAGTAAACGTCGGATTCTGTGAAACATGCGAAAAAGAAAATCAGGAGAAGGAGAAGAAAACTGAGAATAATGAGAAGGAAAACGCAAATTCGAGTGAAAAAGAGAGCGAGAAGGAGAACAAAATGGAGAGTGAGAAGGAGATTAAGGAGGTGAGTGAGAAGGAGAACGTAAAGGACAGTGAGAAGGAGAACGTAAAGGAGAGTGAGAAGGATACCGAGAACGAGAACGTAAAGGATAGTGAGAATGAGATCGAGAAGGAGAACATAAAAGAGAGTGAAAAGGAGATCGAGAAGGAGAGTGAAAAGGAGATCGAGAAGGAGAACATAAAGGAGAGTGAGAAAGAGATTAAGGAGGTGAGTGAGAAGGAGAACGTAAAGGACAGTGAGAAGGAGAACGTAAAGGAGAGTGAGAAGGATACCGAGAACGAGAACGTAAAGGATAGTGAGAAGGAGAACATAAAAGAGAGTGAAAAGGAGATCGAGAAGGAGAACATAAAGGAGAGTGAAAAGGAGATCGAGAAGGAGAACATAAAGGAGAATGAGAAAGAGATCGAGAAGGAGAACGTAAAGGAGACCAAAAAAAAGAGTGAGAAAGATAACGAGAAGGAGAACATACAGGATAGTGAATTCGCACGGAACCAAAGGGTATACAATCCGCACGAAAAGCTGATTTGATAAAAAAAATAACAAATATAGTCCCAATCCCAACCCATAAACAGCTTTTTTGGAAAAACTTACCAATAATAGCTGTTGATGAAAATGCAAAGAAACCCATTAAAAAAAGATCTCGCAGAGACTGAGACTGATTATATTTAAATTAAAAGAAGTTCTCGTAGAGACTGATTATGGTTATCTCTAAGTTTTTATAGCGGATCGTTTACAATATTATATTACTTAATAGTTGGAAAAGTAGTGTAAGTTTATTTGTTACCTATTTGTTGATTAAAAATGTTCCTATTACAGATACGTTTATTAGTTAAGTATAAAAGTTTTTCATTTGAGAACACTTATTGTGACTGATTTTTAAGAAGGTAATTAAGAGTTTGGGAGTAATAGAGTTTATAATTATTCATGTTTTAAAGTTTGGAATAGTCTTATTTGTGAAGTGTCCTTACAATTTATTATTATAGAAAGTTTATATTTTTGTTACGTTACAAGTGTGATAGCTTGTATTTTATTTTCATTTGTATTATTGTAAAGTTTAAAAGTTTTTCTAAACATTTATTCGACATGTCTTTCTTTCTTTTAAGTTCACACTTTGACTTTGTCGTTTTAAAGGACCGAGATATTTGATCGTTATGTTAAACCATGGACTTACTAAATACTTGTCCAGAGTTAAACTATATTTTGTGAGTGTAATAATTTTTCCAAAAAGATCTCATTTATAATAACTATTTTTTAAGTAAAAAAAATAAATGATTAAATACTCATTTAAAATTATGACCTGTTATTTATTATTTCATATAAATAATCAGTAATCAACCTGAAATTAACTAAATACCTTTAGTAAAATTTTCACTTTAGATGCATTTTGTTGTATTTTTTCAATCATGATGTAACATATACATCGCTAAATTGCCGATAAGATAGATGGTTTAGTGTTTAGCTGCATTAAAGTGTAGTAACTGCTGATAAAATAAATAGAAATTTAAACGTATGAAAGTTTTACGTATTTTCTTAGACTAAATTGCAGTTAAATTACGTTAACCGCATTTTAGTTTTGCATTATACGATTAGCTAAAAATAAAAAACTTAGCAATAAAATTCTGAAAACGTTTAACGGCAATATAGATTGGGAACAAAAACAATATTTCTAGTGCTTTACAAGTTCCTAAAATTTATGCAAAACCAATCACTAGAATGCCGCTAGGGTTGTCCTAATGGCGTTATAGCTGTGGCTTTTGTTATCAATTTATGCAATGAATACTAACTGCAATCAGTTTTATAGCATTATCTCAAAATAAGCTAAATATTTTGGTTTTAATTTAAAACCGTCTTATAGCCCTTAAAATTTCCTATTTTATGATATTTTAACATTTAAAATCGGTAAAATGGTTTTTGAACAGCAGTGATTTTAACTTCTCCCGCGCTTTTCTCGAATTTTGGTTTTTGGGGTTAGCGGCATTATAGTTATCGGACGGCAGCAGTGTAAACTAGTATACATTTATGCGACAATACCACTGCAGTAACAGTTGTAACCTATTTGGCAACAAGCAAAATCAGACTTTCACTGCTTAGCTAATGAGCTTAAAATCAATTGTCAGCACAAATAAGAGGGGTCCTTGAATTCGGTAACCTATTATCAAAGCATACGGTTGTCAACGTGATGGGATTTATTGGACTACTCTAGTCACACTAGAGTGGAGCGTTTCGAATGACATGCAAATATGTTCGCATGTCATTTGTTCCCGAAACATTCGTTATTGTTAGATACGTTTGTTGGTTATAATAGGGTCTTTTTCGTATAGCAGTGGCTGGTGGCTGCAGCGGAAAACTGAGGACTCTTAAAGCTTTGATTTTTAAGACGGATCCGCTTTCTCAGGGCTGATTTTACCAAAGTCAGCTAACTTTTATCCGTGGAATAAAATTGACATCTGACAGTTCTAGTAGGTACCTATGAAAAAACTGTCAAAAATGATTTTGATTTTTGATTATAATGTTTGGTTGAATGCAACCTAGTAGGAGACAAAAGCTAACCTATTAATTTTATTTTATTTGTTGTACGTGGCTGTTTTTTTGTAAAAATCATGGCATGAAGAAAATGTAATTCCAAAGAAAATGACGGGAATTTTCAGTGAAACTGAAATGGAAAATCATGAAAATTATTTATTACCGATCCAGTACAAAAGTCACAACATTGTTTTACCTGAAATCAAAAGACTTACTTAAAAAAAACATCGATTACTATTAAGTCTAAAGAATGCCTAAACCACCGAAACTCTGTCTAGTAAGAAATAAATCATGTTTAATCATGACTTTCAAGATTACTTTATCATGAATACCTACTACTAAAAATTCGTTAACTTTTTGTTATAAAACAATCTTTTTACAGGTTTTTCTTAATGTCTTTTTAACTTTTCTTCTCGTTTTGCTGAATTTTAAGTACGGAAACGTTACAACTTGAATAAAGATAAATTAAGATATTCAGCCTACGTGTTTTATATTTTGTTGTGGAAACACTTTACCGATGTTGAATTTATCACACATTAAATAAAAATTACTCATGGAAAAGTAAACCAAGTTTAATGACACTAACATAATACCATCAACAAATAATCAATTTCCCACCCTAATTGCTGACCAAAATCACATAGACAAATAAATCAAATTGACAATAGGGAACGCACTTGATGACAGTCCAATCGTAAACGGGAACCGGCTGATGAAAAACAAATTCCGAATTTGATGTTCGAAATTCAAATAGATACCAATGAAAAGATGCCGCGTGGCGAACTGTACGGCAACTAAACTTTTATTATATCATACAGTTTGTAAAAAATATAACACACAAATTTGAACTCTATTCATGCTTAATAAAATTCATCTATCCGATTTTCAACTATAAAGTTATTTTGGTAACGCATTGTGAGTGTTATGCAAAACAAATATATTTTTGAACTTTTTGAACTGCAAATAATAACAAATCTAGGCTTTATCCGGTTGTGTTACAGGCTATAATAGAAAAAAAATATCTATTTTGAACAGCAAAAGGGGTCGAGTGTTCCAGTATGGCTGCCACGCGGCAATGCGTCCCTCCGTAGATAATAAATGCTTTGGCAAATAATTACGTTATTTGATTTTAGATGGATGATGGTCGTCGAGCAAACATTAGGCGGAATCCCTACGTGGGAGATTTATTAAGCGTGTTGCGTTGCGTTTTAGGGTTATAAATATATTGGAAATTATTTGGATAACTTAGAAAACTTCCAAGTATCTACCGGTAAAATTAAATACACAAAAATATTATACAGGCATTTCGAGAAGACGTAAGCTCTCATCTATACTAATAATAAAGCTAAAAAGAGTTTGTTTGTTTGATCTCTGGAACTACCGGAATCATTTGAAAAATTATTTTTGAATTTGATAGGGCAATTCTTGAAGAAGGCTAAGCATAGGTTATTTCACATCACGCTACAACCCTTAGGAGCTGAGCAAAAAGAAAAAAGGCAGAAATACCGTTAAGCGAAAACGAAGTAATAGCTAATTATTCTGTGGTAATAGCGCGAGCAGGCAATGCGATGCGACGAGCCCACCCCGTCGCATCGCATCGCCTGCTCGCGCTATTACTTCGGGAAACATAAAACATAAAATTTCCAAAGTGATTGGGGGGAACATAAAATTTTACGTGAACGAAGTCGCAGACAGAAGCTAGTTACAGTAACAAAATATTCAACTTTGATAACAGCAGAATAGTCGACATCGACTCAGTCGCCAAAGAGGATAAAAAAAATTTCATTATTATCTTAGTAGGTACTGATTTGCGTGACATTATGTTTAATATCTATGGAAAAAGAATCTACCCGTAATCTGTTAGAGGGAAAATGATCAAATATTATAATATTTCAGGTACCCAAGTGAATATCAATCTCTTGACACCTCAATCAATCAGTACCTACCTAAGCCACTTCCAAAAGTATCTTTCCAATAAGTAAACGGTCTCAATAAATTGTGTAATTTATCATGAGACCTTACAATTCAATTCATAATGATACCTCCGACCAATTCAATATTCTAATAAATGGCGCAGCCACCGCTCAATGAGTAAAGCTGGTGATTTAAATAGGGACCACGGAGTAGGTACGCTCAGAAGGTGCACCTTGGTCGATATGTCATCGGTATTTGTAGGTAATTTTTTTGGCTCTGCGCCGTGAGTCGAAAATCCAATGTTCAAAATATTTGGGCATTACATTTTATCCTCGGTGTGTGTGTTAGTGAAAACGGGCACTGCAGTTTTAACCTTGCCTTATTTATGTTAGCCAAGGTCTACAAAGATTCCTTTACTTTTGTCGCTCTTAAAAATCTTCAATTGATAATCCAACAACTAAGTCGCCTAAAGTAAAAAAAAAAACATTGATGTGTTACCTCCCACTCCTACTAATCCTTTCAGAAACGTCGTTTTGTCATTACCTACCACTGTATGAAGTAATTATTATTTCTGCAGTAATGTTAGCCTTCTGAACTAATCTGCTCAGCAGTAACAGTGGAGTGGATTGGAAAGTTTTCGATACACAACTGGGGCCCAGATTTCACGGAATTAAGTAGATATTGTGCAGGCTCTGCTGCATACAAATTATTGGAATATTCATTTCTGTGACGTAAGAATGGTTAACGGTTTCAGATTATTTATTTTTGAGTACGATTTATTCATCACTAACTTTTGCCCGCGGCTTTTCCCGCGTTGTGCTCGGAAATTATACCACGGGAACAAACTGTGATGTGATGACGGCGCCTACTTAGGCGCAATACCTACATACATTTACTATGGCCGCGTGTCCCCCGTACGCCGTCACCGGAACGTCAAGCTCGGTTCGAGTAATCTCGTTTGTCGTTGACGACCCGTTGACGGTGGCGGGTGGACAAACGGTGTTATTATTAGGTATTAGTTAATTTTTAGCTTACTCAAATTCATACCGCTCAAGTTATTAAAACAGTATCTCGTCATCAGTCGCTAAGTTTTTTTTTATTCGGTCGTTTTATAAATCCCCATTCTACAATGAGCTCTGTAAAAGTATCATTATGATCAGCCTACAGCAGTCCACTGCTGGACATACGCCCCTATAATTGTTAATATTATTAATATCGTTTATTTATAAAAATGGTGCAGATTTACAATAACATAACTTAAAAAAAATTACAGAGGACACAGTTGCTCATTTGCCTGAACTAGGTAGAACCTGTGTTTCTAATGCTAAGTAAAATTTGCAGAATAATCTTTTTACAGTCGTAATAATATAGTTTATACATACTTAATTTCCTATTTAATTGCACCCCATTCAGCTCAATTCTCGGAAACTTTCATCCAGCTGCTACCACCCTAAAATCCTGCGAAGATCGCCGCACCACCTGAGGGAGTCCTACCTTACGTTTCCTGAATCGCGGTCTCCACTCAAGATGTGTTCTAAGGCTAAATATATAGCCGGCCCATTGCCACTTCAGCTTGCTGGTTCTGTGAGCTATGTCGACAAATATATAGCCGGCCCATTGCCACTTCAGCTTGCTGGTTCTGTAAGCTATGTCGACAAATATATAGCCGGCCCATTGCCACTTCAGCTTGCTGGTTCTGTAAGCTATGTCGACAAATATATAGCCAGCCCATTGCCACTTCAGCTTGCTGGTTCTGTGAGCTATGTCGACAAATATATAGCCGGCCCATTGCCACTTCAGCTTGCTGGTTCTGTGAGCTATGTCGACAAATATATAGCCGGCCCATTGCCACTTCAGCTTGCTGGTTCTGTGAGCTATGTCGACAAATATATAGCCGGCCCATTGCCACTTCAGCTTGTTGGTTCTGTGAGCTATGTCGACAAATATATAGCCGGCCCATTGCCACTTCAGCTTGCTGGTTCTGTGAGCTATGTCGACAAATATATAGCCGGCCCATTGCCACTTCAGCTTGCTGGTTCTGTGAGCTATGTCGACAACTTTAAGTAAAAAAAACAGTAAAAGTAAGTACTTACATATATAATAGTATTAATAAGCTAAATAACATAATAACTAATAACAACTAATCGACCGCAGTTCGGTGGCCATATTGTTTACTAGTCCCGAAACAAGAAGACAACACAACTTTGATTATTTCTGTTCCCCGAGTAATTTGAACGTCAAACTCCAGCCAGTGTTGCCAGTTGCGAACTACAAACGACTTCGCTTGATTAATTTATTTTGTATCGGAACTGCTGGTCGGAACTAAATTCTAAATTATTTTATGTGTGGAGGAACTGGTTACTTAAATTTGTTATTTTTGTTCGAGCAGTGTTGGCCCAGTGGTAACGGAAGCGACTTACGAATAATTGTAGGTCGTAGGTTCGAACTCCGACGGGTGCTTCACTTTGTATAAATTATTTCATCACCACTGCTCTCAAAACGGCGAAGAAAACATTGTTAGGAAACCGCCATTTTTTATTTTTTTTTATTTTTTTATTTATTAGGGACATAAAACAGTTACATGCTACAGAGAATACAAAAAAAAAGTCCTTAAAAACTAGAGTTAACAAACATGTAACCCACACCAATATCCACATCTTAACAAAAGACTAACGTACTGTGGTAGATTCTACAGAATACAGAGCCTTGTCCTAGAATCAAAAATTCAAAGACATCTACCAACCCGCACTGGTGGATTACGGCCCACTCCCTCTCACAATGAAGGAGGCCTGTGACCCAACACAGTACACAAAAATCAAAAAATCAAAATATTTTATTTCACATAAGCCTACATGGGCAATTATGAAACGTCAGAAGCTAGGTGCACGGTTCTAATTGGTCGTTTCCTATGGAGAAGAACCGGCAAGAAACTCCACGGTTACTCTTTTTAAAAATAATTGGCTTTTACAAGTCCTGTGAACAGTACACAAGTCAAAATATGTGGCTTGGCCGTTTCGCTGTCATCACATGGGCGGAACGTGAAAAATGTATTCACTGTTCATTACTTTTCTGATACAATACACAATAGTTCTAGTAGTAACGTAACGGCCAAGCCTCATATTTTGAATAAGGTTGTGAAGTTAGGGTGAGTAGAGTTAGAAGCTTGGCTCTACATGAGATCTGATAACTTTTTGGCAGTGCGAGCCATGTTATGGTCTCATCTTGGCAACGTTTCACATGAAAATGATTTTGGTAGGTTTACTTGTTACTTAATTAGGCTGAATTTCCTACTTGAGGTGTGTCTCCTAAGTCCTAACCCACAATTACTTAGCAAATTGAAAGAGGTTTTTGTAATTACTACTCGATTCTCAGTAGCAGCCAGATGTACGAAATTACAAAAAAAAAACTAATTAGAATCGCTTCTAGAATATTCTAAGTAGAAATTCTAATTAGATACCTTTTTGCAGACAACAACGTTCTAACGTAATGATAGTGGTAAAGACATTAAACTTTAAAATACATTTGACTTTATTAATTGAAACGAAAATTACATTAAATTACATTACATTACTTTTAATTTAAGTGCGTAAAGTTTGCTTGAAAGTTTCACAAAATTATGTTAAAAGTTTCAAATGCAACTTTTCAGTTTTCAGCATGTGTAGATAAATTGTGGGTAAGTAATGTTATTTGTGTTGCTAAAGTGTATTCTATAAACTGTTTTCAGCACTTATGGTACATTGTGAAACGTTCATTTAAGTGTGGTTTTGTGGTGATATTAATGTGCGGTTTTCAGTACCTATCATTACGTTTAATTGTGGTTAAAATGCGTGTGATGAATACATTAACAGCTCATTAAAGCATCACTGTAGCGTTGTACCAAAATTTACCCTGATCGTGACATCATTTTAAAACACTTGTTGAGTACCTTTGTAGTTATGAATAATGTAATAACCAATTATGAAATGAAATGGAATGTTTATTTCTGTAAGTAGATCTTTAAGACACTTTTACATGTCAATATTTTGTTGGTAAATATTTAAAAACTAGATGGCGACGGCATTTCCTAGCTGACTGGTCCCGGAGAAGAAACACCAAAACAAACTCAGAGGTGGTATCTGATATTGCTAAGTCTATAAACCTTGACACTTTAATATTCCTCTATTTATTTTAAGAATCACATATTGATAAATGATAAATGATTTTTATTTCTGTAAGTAGGTTTGTACAAACACTTTTACACGTCAATCATTTTTTTTTAAACTAGATGAGGTCGGCGTTTCTATTACTACTATTCTGAGAAGAAAGGCCGAAACAAACTCAGAAGTCACAGTCTCTTTTAAAGTCCAGACAAAATCTTGGTCAGATCGTGTGAAGACTGAAATGGTCTTTTGAGGAAAGAACCACACAGATTGAGCGGACTTGTCCAATCAAAAATTAAGTAAATAGATACTTAAAAAAAAATTAAGACATTATAATTAATTACTTACATTAGATTTCTGCATTTTTACATTTTTTACATTATTTTTTACATTCTTATCTTAATAGAAATACATACTTTGGGATTGTTATAATTTGTTAGTCTCTTTCTGTGTTGTGGCAATAATATGTACGGTGCACGTACATGGGTTTTAAAATATATTTATGACAATAAGTTAGCCAGTAGGCTCGCGTATTTGCACTTTGGACGCGACCTACATTTGGCAGTGCATTGACACTGACATATTGCATTGTTCCATGCATTTCATGTATATTACATTTTAGTGTTCAATTAGACGTGGTTTGAGTCGGACAACTTGCATTTTCATTTAGATTTATCCCGTTGAGCATTCATTGACATTTTCTGCATTTAAATTTAAGTTTGACATTTTATATCTGCATTGACATTACTTATGTTAGGGAAGCACCCTACATAGTTCCTAGAATTATAGGCATTCGCTGATACTTACATAGCTAACACCCTAAAATATTCAAAATTCCCGACCTTCACAACTTATCACAATATTCGAATTAATTAAAATTACACTTACTACTAAAATCCTCTATAAATTCCAGTCTCCAGGGCCCAAGTATGGGAGCCTGCATTATTGGAGGCGCAACATAAGTGTGTCCCCTACATTCTCTTGGGCTCTTCAAATTCTCTGCTCTTAATGAAATCACTATGTAGTTGTGCCCTTGTATGACAATCTGCTATAAGGACTATATTCGGTTTAATTTATTTCTAAACATAAATAATAGTCGTATTTCGTGACTGTGTTTTTCTTCTACAGGATTTTTAAGGGTTTAGTGCGCATACTGTAACCATGAATTCAGCTTATGATTTTTAGACCCCCTAGCGTACAAATTAATAGTCGGTTATAAAAAAAATGTGCTGTTTCATAGAAAAGTGCAATACCTACGCGGTCAGAATGTGTGAAAGGACTAATATTTTTTTAACTCATGCTACACCCGTACGCCCGTACGCAAAATACGCGCTTTGTCGTGGAGTTGCGGAAACCAGCCCGTATTACCTATTACCTATTAACTCATGCTAAAGAAATATAAATATTTTAAAGTAAAAAACCCGTGTGATGCAGGGCGGCTTGCAAGTACAACAGAAGGCAAGTTTTCGGAAGGAAATGTAAAGAACGTCATTGTCTGCAACAATGATTCAATACAATACGATGTTTTATAAACTTTGTTGGTCACTCAGAATGAGCTAAAACTACTTGCAAAAATATTTTAAAATATATTTTTCATGGGCAGTAAGCCCCGCTATTACCTTGCACTGCTATGTACTAAGTATTATAATTTTGAGCCAAACGTATAAATTTGAACTTTTAGCCATAGATACGGTAAGAAGATGCTAGTATTTTTACAACGGCATCAGTCGTGCCGATATGAACTTTCCTGTAAGAATACTGCAGTCTAGTAACAGCCTGTTACCGCAAAAATATTATCTCAAGATCGTTTATCGTTGAATAATTTATCCGGCTTATGTTCGCTACAGAACACGAGCCTCTACGCGTAGGCGTCTACGAGCGTCTACGAGCTGCTACGAGCTGCTACGAGCTGCAACGGAAGTTACGAAGTAAATGAAGCTTTATTATAAACACTATAAACAGATTCAACTTTTATGATTTAGTTAGCTTTACGGCTCTTATATTTAAAACACCTTTCTTTGGTTTCGTGTGATGCCTAATGAATTTGAGAACACACTGGCATGTTCTAGACTATAAATTCGAAGACATGTGACATCTACCAACACGCACGGGGTCCGCGTGGTAGATTACGGCCCATCCCTTCTCACCGAGAGGAGGCCTGTGTCCCAGTGGGGGAACATTATAGGCTGATTATGCTAAGCTAAGGGCATAAATGTTTCCTGCATTGGATGCGAAGTTTCGAATCTAGCGATCGGAATTGCATGCTAAACATTCCTTTAAGTCGTGAAAATAAAATAGGAAAAGCTATGCCAAGTTTTTAGGTATGTTTTTATTAAGTTCCTAAACAAATAATGTAAATTTGCTTAGCCAAGTCTGTAATATTATTTTGAAGTTTTAAAATGAAATTGTAACGGCGGTCTTTTGTAACTAACTTTCTTGCATGATGTTCAAAATACAGGCAATTTGACATTACAGACAATAAGCCCGTTTCTGTCAAGGCTTTATTTATGAGTTTTATTCATTAATTCATTCGAAAGACTGAAAAAGATTCCTGTAGCCTTCACAAGGTCATCGGTCCACCTTGTGGGAGGCCTTCCAACGCTACGTCTTCCGGTACGCGATCACCACTCCAGAACCTTTCAACCCCATCGGCCATCTGTCCTGCGAGCATGATTGATGAGAGATGAATGAATGATTAATTGATTTGGTTTATGAGATGAAATCAGTCAATCGAAAACTAGCTCCTCGTCTTAATACGAGCAGAATGGTTTATCAATTTTAATAAACTCACTAACTTTTTCATCATAATAATTTTGGAAAATTAAATTAAAAGTCAATTTAGTTTCAGTTCGTACAATTTTATTATACCCTAACAAATTGTAAAGTTTCATCAAAATATATTTCCATTTATACCAAACCGTTGTTCATAAATTATTATTTACATTATTAACAATATACCAACAGATATTTTACAAGCACTCCTTACTAATTTGAACTTAGATATCACTTACTATCAATAAGTTACAAATATAAGTTGTATTTTTATCACAATGATGTCGTCAAACGCTGAAAATATGAAATTTAATTCTGCAAATAAGTTTAATTAAACTAATTATTTCAGTAAGTACCAAATTAAAATTAACAAATGCAGCGAATGACAAAGTTTATTAATTGAATATTGAGTTAATTTTGATCTTTGTTTTGATCTAACCTTCGTACTTCGTAGCAATAAGAACATTGAAATATTAAACTAAATGCAAAAATGTCGACGATTAATAACTGGGATAGTAAGAGAATCATAAGTTTCACAACCTCATCATTGGCACTTTAGAATTTCACACATATTTCACAATGTTTCGAACACACCTAATCATTGTCAATAAAGTTAACAACCATAAAATCTTACTACAAAAGGCTCCAACCAGCCTTGGATTCAATCCTAAAACCTTCAATATAGAATAGAAAATTCAATCCAAAATGTTCACAACTCCACCTTTCAAGAATACTGAGATAGGTTTTGGGCCTCATAACTATTATCGTGGTCACTGACAACATCTATTTGTTCTTGATCACAAGGTTCCTGGTCCTTTGAAGAACAGGTACTCTTCGCACAGCAGCATTTCTTAGAACGAGGGTCAGCAGACATAGGAGATTCCTCCTTCTTCAGCTTCACACGGCGGTTCTGGAACCAGATCTTCACTTGTTTCTCAGACAGCTTCAGCCTTGAAGCAATCTCTATTCTCCTCAATCTTGAGAGGTACATGTTCATGGAAAACTCTCTTTCTAACTCCAGGAGTTGAGTTCCAGTGAAGGCGGTCCTGATTCTTTTGCTGGAGTCCTCTTTCAACGGCATACGTTTCAAGTCTTTCGAGTATCCTGGTAGAAGTTCTTCTGGATGACCAAGCGGTGGGCTTGGAGTTCCATTTCTGCTTTCGCTGGACAACGAAGGAGACCGTTGTCCTTGACTCTTCGATGGAGACGTGGTCACTTTGTAAGGGTGGTGTAGATACGGAGAAACAGACTTCTTTCTCTTGTGAACAAAGTTGACAGGCTCCTGTTCTTCAGTTTTCAGGTATCCTTCAAATGGCTTAGTTTCAGTCTGAGGTTCGTAGAAATCAGGACGAGGCAGCTGATGCAGTATAGGGTACCGAAAATTGAGCTGCTCCAAAAACGGCCTGAACAGATCCGGGGACCGTTGCTGATGCAGTCCGATGTTCAGAAGATTGTTCAAGTTCCCCGGGTAAGGGTACGGTAAGTACTTGGAACGCGGATCCAAGTGATGACCGATCAACGCGTAAGGATGTATAGGTTCACTAGACAGTTCATTCTTCTTGCAATCTTTCGTATCACTTATCAGAGCGTCGACTAAAAACGACCGAGACATTTTGGTGTGTGTAGCTCGCGCTTCGAACTCCAGTTCACTACTGAGTTTGGGGTGCGTCGGCCCTAAAAGTAACAATTACAAAAACTACCCCCACTTAGTGCACCCTATTGTAAATACACACAATGGGCCTCGAAGCGTTTTGGCAATTATTTGGCCCGGCCCACCCCTTTGTCGGTGAGACGTCAACCCCAGTGTTAGTTGGGGAAAAAAAACTTTGAATGGAGGATTTTAGTAGCTATGAATAATTTTGTATGGCACGTAACATCCCTAATATAGAATCTGTCTTATTAAATCCAATTTGGTTACTGTTTTGAATGCATGTGTGGATGTGTACGTTGATTTTTTGTTGATAAATAATTCAGGTTTTTTAAAGGAGTTATAAAAGTGTTGTTATTATTTATTACTTCTTTAACGTCTTTAGGGATTTAAGCATGTCTTCTGCACTGACATGAAATTATGTTTTTTTGAAATAGTGCCTACGGTAAAAGGTTTTGGAGTTGTTATCTTATCCATTTGACACTCAGTTCGACATGCTATGATTTCCTGCGACTTCATTCACGTGGAATAACAAAGCTTTCTATTAGTGACAGATGGTTTGTAATCAGATTAGTACTTCCTTACCTCTTACAGGCAAACAAATAAACAATTTACCTCCTTTTAATACTACCCTAGATTAGATATTTTGTGCTTTGCTCAGTACAAGTTCTAACTATTTATAATACATGTTTATTACTTTCCATGAAAAAAAAGAAACAAAATAAATCTCAGTAAAATAAACACCCAACGATCAAAATCACTCGCTTGCACTACAAAGCACCATATTAATTAAATATGAATACCCCATAATTGAATCCTTATGGTGCACGCGTGATCCTTGCAAAAGAAACCCTACCAATTGGGGAGGGCATTCTAAAGCCCCGCCTTTCGTTCCCTGGCTAAACTAGTTTATGAAATATTAAAAGCACCCTAATATTCGGTAGCATTATAATTGTGAACCAATTCATGTTATTATCATGTCAGTATTAATTTGTAAAGTAACATTTTCTTTTGTGTGCATAAGTGGTTTCAGATGGGATTTTTCGATGTAAGTAAACATTGGAAGTTTGTTTTCTCAACGGTAATTTGTTTTGTATCTTTATCACGTATTCCTTTAACACGATTTATATTAAATCTAGAATCAAAACAGAGTCTAAAAATGTTCACATCGTTATCTAGGTTTGAATTTGTACCGAAGTACGGAATATTTAGCGTTTGGGGAATATACATATATGTACCTATGTTACGGCTAATAGCCGAAGTGCGTCTACACCTAGTTTTAGCCGGCCGAAGTGCGGCTACACCTAGTTTTAGCCGGATACAACTACGAGTAGGTGCATTCTACATCGACGGAGTATTTCTGTGTAAAGGGTTTAAAGTTACCTAACCAAACCTAACCTCGGGGTGCTGACCGCAACCATGCAACCGATGTCACCCGAAGTACACACGAACCGCATGTGGCCGGCTGCACCTAGTTGTACCCGGCTAAAACTAGGTGTAGCCGCACTTCGGCTATTATTCGTGACATATATACCGCTTTTCTTCTTCTTAGCGTATCGATGGCAATATAAATGGACTCGGCCCAGAATTCAGCTATGTGTTGGGCGCCATCACTAGCGTGAACTAGCGTCCATGAGTTCCTCATGCAGCTGATCGGACACGTAGGACATGATATTTAGTGACCCATACCGCTTTAACCTTCTATAACAGAATTTCTAGAAATTCAGCACAGACAAATATAACTTAATGAGCGAAAGTTGTCAATACGAATTGTGAAAAACATTATGAAACACAGCAAATTAATGTTAGTCATCATCTTTAAGTCCTTTCAAAATAGAATTGCTAAGATTTCACAATTCAATTTGCAAAATGTCTCGAAGGGTTCAAAGGACAAAATTAAACAAACGCCGACGGCTGCTTCCTGGGTCATTGTCTTTTGAGAAACATTTGAATGAAGTAAGAACCTCATCTCAAATTCTCAAGTAAAGGATTCGTCCGGGCCTAAGGCTCTTGACGAAAAAAAGTACAAATCAGTCGGTATCATCAGCAAATATTTTTTGCAACACATTTTTGTTCTTTTGTTACAAAAATCTGACGGCACTGAATTCGATCACGGAATCGCGTCAACCAAACAATAGGACGAAAATAACAATGTTTGGGCAAACATCACATGGTTACTGTGCGTATCTGATCCTGCAAAAAATTGCAAAGAATTTTCACTCTTTTTGCTGATGGGAATAAAGGTGGATTTTGTGTAGGATTTCGAGGATCTAACTCCCCCACAAATCAGATAGATATAAAGGGTTATTATCGAATAAAACCGAGGGTATCCTCCTAATTGTGTGTACATCATAGTACACCAGGTGGCGTATGACACGGTAATGATAATTCGTGAAAGTTACACAATGGAAAATATGGCAAATTAGGTAACAGTTTTCAAATAAAAGAGGTTTTGTTACGGGATATTTTGACGTGATGGTCTATTGATAGTTCGAAATGATTTTAATTCGTATTATTTCTGCATCAATTATTTTGTACATTTTCGGAATAAATATTCACTGAGTATAGATTGGAAGAGTTGAACTTATGATAGCAAAACTTTGAACGTTGTATTCTTGTAGACCGTAGGGACTTAAGTTAGTTTTCTATTTTTATCCTTCAGACAGTTTATGAACCCTTCTATCATTTATGGATCTACTTGTAAAGTCCAACTCCAGGGATAGATGAATTTTAAAGTATTTACTGAAATATACATTTATTCTAAAAACGGCAGTGGTGTACGCAAAGCACTTACGTCCGCAGTGCATGGATCCATGTAGCTGTGACGTCATGCTTGAAGCTTCATCCAGGCTTTGTGTACTGAACTCTGCTTTGCTGAGGTCAAACCGGGTCAGATATTTCCATACAAATATTGTAGAAATATTTTGTAAGCGACAGAGAGTAGAATCTAGTTTTAAAGTATCAAAACACACCAAATATAAGTACTATAAGTAATTTTATAATAATAATAATTTTAAATTTTTGACAGTTCTTCCATACAAAATCTGTCAGACGTCAATTTTATTTCACGAGTAAAAATTATCTACTGATTGAAAAATCAGCCCTTTATGACACTTTTGATGTGTGTATTACTGCGTTGCCTTGCAAGGTGTACAAATGACCATATTATGGTCATTTGTACACCTTGCAAGGCCGCGCATATTGATACAACTTTTATTTTATAACATGATGTATGTACGATAACATTTTACCTATGTGTCACAAGTAAATAATTTTGCATTTGAATTTGACATTTATTATTATAATGTTTGATTAGGTTCACCTAACAACGGCATAGAGAAAATATATTTTTGCATGGCACGCTCCAAAATGCAGGTATTTTAATAAATAGTCTGTCATATGCCTAATTTATGTCAAATTGTCGCTCCAAAATACAAAGCAGAACCATTTCTAATTACCAGACAACGGACACAAACCTTCATTCATCTCCAATCTCCCTAAAATTTCAAAAGGCACTTCATATATAACGCAATCACAAACGGAAATGAATTTCGAAAAGACATTTAATGACCACCTGCGTATTGTCCGTTAAAATCCAAGATGGCGTTATTTTCAGAACATTGCTTTTAAATGGTCTAACAATACTGTCGCCTGTTCGTCTGAGAGACTGAGAGTCACTACGGGGTACACTTGTCCACTTCATTCATAAATTCACTCATTTTATCGTTCATTCATGTTTTTAGCTACGGTTATGAATGGAGTATCGATTCTATTGTAATTCTTACTCTATTGTGCTTGCCGATAAGTTTGCGGGACAGGTATCGATTGGTTGCCAACTTTGTTTTACTTTCCATGTCACTCACCGTAACTTCTGTCACTTCCACAACAAGGTTCAAATTCGATCAAATATTTGTTTATAAATGGTAAATTGATAAATATTTGAGTCTTGTACCCAAGTAGTGTTGATCTCATTTTTCGCGACTATTGTACATTTTTAAGTTCATTAATGTCACAAAGCGTTTTTGTGAGGCTACGAATGTTTGTGACAAAAGTGTTTTTTCTTTAGTGAATGTGTGGTGGATTTCATGAACATAAAGGCGTAGGCAGTTTTGTGTTACTACTGGGCCTTTCTATTGTATAGGTATCACTTTCCTTAAGCGGTCAGCGAGAAGTGCTGACTAAAGTTTTACGCACTGCTATATTTTCATGTCATTCCTTTTCACAGTTCGTTTGTCGTATGTGTCTTATTGACATTAATACACTCGAGCTGCTTTTCTTTCATTTATCTGGAAAAGAAAGTAATTGATTATTCGTCAAGCGCTTCCCGAAATAGATACCTAGGCAGTAGGTACTCTTAATAAGGAGATCCTTGGTGGTTGCGCCAACATTCAAAATTTGATTGACATCCGCTATTTCCTATATCCATCTCCTTTCCGCACATACCTCGCGAGTGAATAAGAAGATTCCGACCGCCATATTGTCGCGAATGACTTCCGAATGTCTCCGCAACGCGTGCGCAATGGCGTCGGCTCGCTCCGCTTGAAAATATTGATAACTTTGGAATCACGGCATTTTCGCATGTAATAAGACTTTTATTCAATAGTTTGTGTTTACCGTGTGAGGACAATAACTTGAAGCCCAACTACCCCTGAACTTGGAAAGTGACCCCGTGCACGGGCGACGACGCGAGCACGTGGCTCCAGCAAAGGTTTGTGCTTCCCTTCCTAATTTTCGGGTTGTGTTCTATTGTCCTACACCCTCCGCAACTCGAATTACCTATTGCCAAGCGTTTGTCAATCGTTTTGTTCCGCATCGCAAAATACAGTCCACTAAATTAGCCTCTCGCGCCACCATTTTTCTTTGGTCCCTCTCACCGGATCGTTAGGTATTAATTTGAATTAGGTACATAATTGTTGTAGTTAACGCATTAGTATTTACTCCATAGGGAATAAACGCACCGCACCGCAGTCTTATACCTAACGCATTTCGTTGTTGTTTCGCCGCAAATTGTTCATCTGTTACCTACGTACGTACGTAATACCTACCTACATACGTAGCTAAAGATCGCTCGTATTAGTTATTCAATCGGAAGTCTAAAAGTATTTGTTTAACAGAAACAGAGACATAACCTAGTGGGTAAATTAGGATTGATTTGAAATTACCCGCAGTTCGTTTTTAACTACCTACCCACTTTAGGTATTTAGATATTGTCCGCGTCGCTGTTCTCCATCGCTTATTCGCAAAAAAAATAACTTTATTTTGTTTGTTTACCGCATTGATTGTGTGTCATAATTGTTCACGATGCCTCCAAAGGACAACAAAGTTCAATTAAAACTTTTATATGCTAAAAGAGACATGCTATTTTCTCGCGTGCAATCTATTTGTGATAATGCACTTAAAACAGGTGATCTAGCTATTAAAGATTCGTTCTTATGTTCTGTAGAAAACTTGGATAGTGTGCGCACGGAATTTGAATCCGTAATTCATGATATTAACGTTTTAGAGTTAGAATTAAATCCAGAATACGCTGTGAGTTACCAAGCTTTGGCGTCATTTGATGATTTATTCTGTCGCATCAAACGCGTCGCGAGAAACTTGGAGAAGCCGTCTGTCTATCAGAGCCAGGCAAATCACACTCGCGATCGACCTAAATTACCGCCCATTCAGATACCTGAATTTAATGGTGATATTCGCAATTGGAATCTGTTTATAGATAGTTTTGAAAACACTATAGATAAGAACGTCTCTTTGACAGATCATGAAAAATTACACTATCTGATTGAAAAGTTAACTGATAAAGCTAAAACTGTTTGTGCCGGCATTACTTTTAGTGCCGAAAATTATTCATTAATATTAAAAACTTTAAAGTCCAAATACGAAGACAACAGATTAGTAGCTAACGCATATTTAGATCAGTTATTCGACTTGAAAAATATTACAGTTTGTAATGAACATAATTTAGAGAAGTTTTTAGATACTTTTGCAGCATCTGTTCGCGCAGTAAAGAACCTGAAGGTCGATGACCTCTGCGACTTTTTGTTTTTGTATTTGGGTTTAAAGAAATTAGATAGTGAAACTGTTCGTTTATTTGAGATGAACCATCGCAGTAGTATGCTTCCAAAATTCAATGATTTAGAATGTTTTGTTCGCGATCATATTAAAATATTACAACGCACTTCGTCAAACCATGAAGTTACGAAGAAAGTATCTACTAAGTCCGACCGTCGAACGGATGCGCCTTCGAAATCGCAGAAGTCGACACATACGTATGTAAATACCGCACCTGCACCTGTACAATCTATTTGTTCGTTGTGCAATAGTCAACATTCGCAAATGTACAAGTGTTCAGGTTTCTTGAAATTTACTCCTTATGAGCGTTATAAGTTTGTTCGCGATAACAATTTGTGTTTTAACTGCCTAAGTGACAAGCATCGGGTTACGTCTTGTAATAGTAGTCAAAGTTGTCGTAAGTGCCCTTCAAAGCACCACACTTTACTTCATATGGAGAAAAATCATAATAATGCCGCATCCAATGTGAGCACAGTTAGTTTATCAAGCGGGGACACGTCGTCGTCGCAGACCGTCGTCGGTGCGAACTCTGCGGCCGCGCAGCCAGCGCGCGACGTTGCCCGCTCGCAGACCGCCGCCGTGAGTGACGTCACGTTGTGTTCGATGTCCGCAAGCAGTGCGTGTACTACCGTGGTGCTCGCGACCGCTCACGTTGTTGTTGATGATGCTTTAGGTAATCCGTGTCTTGTTCGAGCGTTGTTAGATTGCGCTTCGCAGAGTAATTTCTTAACTCAAAATTGTTGTCAACGCCTTGGGTTTAGTATTAATAACCGGCCAGCCCGCTCAGTAGTTAAGGGGTTCGGTGGTTTAAAATCAACCATTCATGGTTCGATTAAAATTAAATTTGCATCGCGTTTTAATTCCGATATTTGTTTTGATATGGATTCGCTTGTCGTAGATAAAATTACGGAACAATTGCCTACTGTCCCGGTTGACACGTCTTTATTGACCAAATTTAAAGACCTACCGTTGGCAGATGAATCTTATGGTGTCCCTGGAGACGTCGATATGTTGATCGGCGCATCGATTCTCCCGCACCTCCAGTTATCGCGTAAGGTTCAAGGTCATTCATCGTATCCCGCACCGCACGCCCTAGAAACAGTTCTAGGTTTTGTTATTGTTGGTTCCGCACCCGCACATTTAGATAGTTACTCGACTGTGGCACACTGCTGCACTGTTGAACAGCCGCTGGAGTCTACCATCCGCAGGTTCTGGGAAATTGAAGAGGTCAATGTCCCGCCTATCCTAAGCCCTGATGATAAGGTGGCTGAGGAGGTTTATTGTCGCACGACTACTCGAAATAATGATGGTCGTTATGTTGTCGCGCTTCCATTCAAGGGGGATATTTTTTCGCTCGGTGACTCCTACGCTTCCGCTAAAAAGCGCTTTTCATGTTTAGAACGTAAGATGCAAGTATCTCCGAAGTTGAAGCAAGCCTATGATGAGGTTGTTATCGAATACCTAGATAAAGGATACATCTCACCTGCGCCCATCACCGAGACTGACGAGACTCGCGGTCATCCTTCTTACATCATCCCGCACCACGGAATTATTAGAGAAGACAAGCTTACTACTAAGCTTCGCGTGGTCTTGGACGGCAGTGCTAAGACTAGCACTTCTGTATCGCTCAATGATATTTTGTATTGTGGTCAAAACCTTCAAGGTAACTTATTCGACATTATTGTAAATTTCCGCTTGTTTGCTGTCGCGCTTTCCGCCGACATAAGGCAAATGTTTCTTTCTATTGGTATTCGCGAATGCGACCGCAAATTTCAACGTTTTTTGTATAGATTTTCGCCTCAAGATCCTCTGAAAGTTTACGAGTTTAATCGTGTTTGTTTTGGGCTTAAGTCGAGTCCTTTCCACGCGCTTCGCACTATCAAGCAATTAGCCGCTGATGAGGGTGAAAGATTCCCGAAAGCAAAGGATACTATTGAGACTGGGCTATACATGGACGACTTTGTTTATAGTGTAGCCAGCGAGGCAGAGGCCGTTGAGACCGCCGCTCAAGTAATAAGTCTTATGAAAGCCGGTCAGTTTGATCTTGTGAAGTGGACAAGTAACTCGAAAACCGCTCTAGATTCGATTCCACTATCGCATCAATTATCTTCGGTGAAGGAATTTGATGGTGATGATACGCACAAGGTTCTAGGCTTAAGTTGGTCACCCGCGTCTGACATGTTCAGTCTTAAAGTTAGTTCGACTCCGCAGATTTGTACTAAGCGCATTATCCTGTCGTGTGTAGCACGTATATGGGATGTTATGGGATTTGTAGCTCCCGTCGTTTTATATGCCAAGTTACTTATAAAAGAACTTTGGCTTTCCAATAGCGATTGGGACGACCCCGCGCCCGACAATATTGTTAAATTGTGGGCTCGCTTTCGGAATGAGCTTCCATTGCTCAATCAAATAAAAATTCCACGCCATGTTGGTATATTTTCAGACAGTGTAGTTACGGTTGTAGGGTTCGCAGACGCAAGTGAAAAGGCTTACGGGGGAGTAGTTTATTTTCACGTTTTGAATGTTGACAAAGTCTCGGTTAATCTTATAAGCGCTAAATCCAAAGTCTCCCCTCGCAAGGTCGTTTCTCTGGCGCGCCTGGAGCTGTGCGCTATTCTTTTGTTAGTGCAATTAATCAGCTCTATTGTCAATGCTTGTAAGCACCG
Organism: Oligia fasciuncula; assembly: GCA_963082905.1. Taxonomy (NCBI): domain Eukaryota; kingdom Metazoa; phylum Arthropoda; class Insecta; order Lepidoptera; family Noctuidae; genus Oligia; species Oligia fasciuncula. The sequence goes on from OY720397.1 coordinate 19,774,327, forward strand.
CATTATTATTGATAGAATTATGGCTTTTTCTGACTCTACTGTAGCTTTGTGTTGGGCATATTCTTCGCCCCATCGCTGGGACACATTCGTCGCCAATAGGGTGGCTAAAATTCAGTCCGAATTACCACCACAAAATCTCTTTCACGTTGCTGGCACAGATAATCCCGCCGATTGTCTCTCCCGTGGATTGCTCCCTTCGCAAATTTTAGATCATCCGCTGTGGTTCTGCGCTCCGCCTTGGATTCACAGCGTGCTTGAGGAATGGCCGGTTAAACCTTTTAACCCAGCTGCCGTTTCAGAACCACCCGAGGAGAAGAAGCATTCGCTTGTAGTTTCGATTCCACGTGAAGAGTCGATTATTTTATCATTGTCTAATCGCGTCTCGTCTTGGTCGAGACTTTTGCGTTGTGTGGTGTATGTCGGTCGTTTTCTAAAACTGTTACCCACGCGCGGTAATATAACCGCCGCTGATCTGGATAAAGCTGAGTCAGTCGTGCTTCGTGAATTGCAGAGATTTTATTTCGCATCAGAATTTAGTAGTTTAGAGTCCAACAAAACTTGTAGTCGCGCTTTTCAACATTTGAAACCTTTTTTGCAGAATGGTCTCATTCGAGTAGGTGGTCGTTTGAGAAATTCCGATTTAGGATTTGATCAAAAACATCCCGTAGTTTTACCCCGCAAGGACCATATTTTAGATTTGATTGTTGATTATCATCATAAGGTGAATTGTCACGCAAGTCCGGATTTGTTGATGTCTATCCTTAGACAAAAGTATTGGATACTTTCCGCTCGCAATTTGATCCGCTCTAGAGTGCACAAATGTGTGCCCTGTTTTAAACTTCGGCCGCGTTTTATCGCGCCTGAAATGGCCGATCATCGCACATGTCGTGTTGTTCAATCCGTTAAACCTTTCGTACACACCGGTACAGACTTCGCCGGCCCGTTTAGGGTAACTATTGCCCGTGGTCGTGGTATACGCTCCACAAAAGCTTACGTTTGTCTATTTATTTGTATGACAACTCGTGCGGTTCACATAGAATTGACCGGTGATTTAAGTACGCAAAGTTTTATGTCCGCGTTTAAGCGTTTTTTGTCGCGCCGTGGTCCCGTAAAACGCTTATATTCAGACAACGGTACTAATTATGTTGGAGCTCGCCGTAGTATCTCGGAGTTACACGCATTCTTGCGGTCAAGGTATTATCACAGTGAATTCGCTCATGTTTTGGCCGAAAATCGTATTGAATGGCATTTTAATACACCCGCTGCTAGTCACTTTGGTGGTAATTGGGAGGCTAATATTAAGAGCCTCAAGTCGCATCTGTTCCGCGTTGTAGGCGTACAGATTCTCTCTTATGAGGAGCTGAGTACTGTACTCGCTCAGATAGAGGCAGTAATGAATACTCGTCCACTGTGTCGAACTCTATCTAGTGACCCGTCGGAGTCTTTAGCTTTAACGCCGGCTCACTTCTTAACCACGACTCCTCTTAAGTATTTGCCCGCTATGGATGTTGACGAAGACAGACTGCATCTCCTAAAGCGTCACGCTCTTTTGGATAGATTAGTTCAATCCTTTTGGAGGCGTTGGAGAACCGATTATTTGCACACGCTGCAGTCGCGTCAAAAATGGAATACTCCATCGAATCCAGTCACCGTCGGTACTGTGGTAGTTTTAATGACTGAGAGTGCGGCCCCCCTACACTGGCCTCTAGGTGTAGTGGAGGAAGTTTTCCCTGATTCGAAGGGAGTAACGCGTATAGTAAGAGTTAAAACCGCAACCGGTTCGTACTTACGTCCGGTTATTCGCCTCTGTCCTCTGCCTAATCAGCAGCAGGTTTCAAATTAGTTTAGTAGTTATAGTAACGCTTTATATATAGTTTAGGAATAGGTTAGCAGTTAGAGGTTACACTAAAATTTAGTTATTTGATTAGTTTCGCTTATTGTTTTTGAAGGTAACCCTTCAAACCCGGGGGGAATGGTTGCGCCAACATTCAAAATTTGATTGACATCCGCTATTTCCTATATCCATCTCCTTTCCGCACATACCTCGCGAGTGAATAAGAAGATTCCGACCGCCATATTGTCGCGAATGACTTCCGAATGTCTCCGCAACGCGTGCGCAATGGCGTCGGCTCGCTCCGCTTGAAAATATTGATAACTTTGGAATCACGGCATTTTCGCATGTAATAAGACTTTTATTCAATAGTTTGTGTTTACCGTGTGAGGACAATAACTTGAAGCCCAACTACCCCTGAACTTGGAAAGTGACCCCGTGCACGGGCGACGACGCGAGCACGTGGCTCCAGCAAAGGTTTGTGCTTCCCTTCCTAATTTTCGGGTTGTGTTCTATTGTCCTACACCCTCCGCAACTCGAATTACCTATTGCCAAGCGTTTGTCAATCGTTTTGTTCCGCATCGCAAAATACAGTCCACTAAATTAGCCTCTCGCGCCACCACTTGGTTCTCACCAAGGTAACCGACATAGCCCGATGAATTGCCAAACTTAAGTGGCAGTGGGCAGCGGCCATCTGTTCTGCGAGCAATGTGCCCACATTGCTCGCAGAACAGATGGCCGATAGGGTCGAAAGGTTCTGGAGTGGCGACCGCGTACCGGAAGACGTAGCGGTGGACCGACGACCTTGTGAAGGCCGCTGGAACCCGTTGGGTGCGAGAAGCACCGAACCGGTCGAAGTGGAGGTGCTTGGGGGAGGCCTATGTCCAGCAGTGGACATCTTTCGGCTGAAATGATGATGATGATGATGTACTCTTATCTTTTTTCCCCATTAATTAGAAATATTATTCTCGTATAAATCCTACTTACCACTTAATATACTTAATCACACTAATATTATAATGGCGAAAGTTTGTGAGTGTGTGTGTTTGTTACTTCTTCACGCACAAACGGCTGGACCAATGTTGATAAAATTTTGTGTGGAAGTAGCTGACACCCTGGATTAAAATATAGGCTTCTTTTTATCCCGATATTCTTACAGGATCGAGACTTATGCGGGTGAAAGCACGGGGCGCTGCTAGTAATATTATAAACGCGAAAGTTTGTGAGAATGGTTGGATGGATGGATCTAAAAATAGCTTAAACATCAAAATAACACAGGATACTTTTTAGCCCGATATTCCCACGGAATTGACATTCATGCGGGTGAAACCGCGGGGTGCTGCAAGTATTCTATATAAGTTTCAGTTACCCAAGACAGTCTTGTGTCCAAGTCTGAGCTATAATGGCCTAGGTTGATTGATTGACCATTATATTATGAATTGACAACATTGCCCCAGTTTAACTCGAAAATTATACCAACATCACCTCAATACTAAACACTTAATCTAATGTTGCAGTAAAAGTATGATCGCCAGGTAATCTTAAAACATTCTACTCTATTTGCATACCCATGTGATGGTAAAATATGGAGAACTTTATTATAAGGAAAAATATTTGCAAATATATAAATGATTTGATTTGATTTGACATTCCAAACTGCTCACAGCTCACTCGCTTGCAACGAGTAGAAAAATTGCGAGGTTCGAAGGAAATTTATGACCAGAAGCAAACCTAAGTTGCAGGAAGGCACCAAAGCTAGAATTTTTTTTTAAATAAACAGCCGGGCCAGGCATGCTGCGAGAGTCAGTGGGCCATAATACACCACGCGGGCCCAGTGCGGGTTGTGGATGTCACAGGTCTTCGAATTTTTTGGTTTTTGGGACATGCCGGTTTCCTCACGGAGACATTTTCCAGTAAAAACATAGATATTTCTAGAATATCTTTAGTTCCACCACTAACCCAGCTTGCGCAGCAGCACGTACACGTTATAATAAACACAAGACATGGTACGATTGATGAGCGAAGCGCGGCGGCTGCAGATAAGACGGTGATCCATCTACCGACCAACTTCTGGGTAATTTTGTTTAGTCTCGGACTACCGAGCGCCGAGCGCAGACGGAAGGCAACTTAGTTCTGGTGCTGTTGTGTCTTTGAATGACGTTGGAGAGTAGAGTTAGTGTGTGTTTTTAAGGTAGTTTATAGTATGCCAACTGATTGACAGTCGTGCCTGATTTCCATGGTATTAGAGGAAAAAAATGTCATTACGTGGTCCTTATGTCCAGCTTTTATTTATTTATTTTAGGATCTCCAACAAACGATATACACTAAACATTGTATTTTAGTTAATGGGCGACAAAGTATTTAGTAGGTGTACTCTTTCAATTACAGGAGACCACAGCATGCACAATAAAATTAACAACAAGCTAACTAGCTAGATTTTTATTTTATTTATTTTATAATAGTCTTGCATGATAAAAAATGCAAGAAAACCAAACCTTATTAAAGGCGTAAGACCTTATAAATAAGAGGTTATTCCACCTGTAGCTACATAAACAGTTTATATTATATATCAAGTACATGTAATCTACTTTGTCAAAACAAACGCTAACCTTCCTATTACTCCGTTCCATTAAACTCGATTAAAACATCTGACTTAATATAGCTTTTAACGGAAAATAAGAGAAGGGTGCAATTTAAAAAAAAAAAAACGAAAGTCACTCCTATGCTATGGTACATTTTGAGATCAAAGCGAAACATTAATGGACACGAGTCATTGGGTTATGGCAGAAAGGGTAGGTGGGGCTTCTTTATTTTTAATTCAGTTTGTGTTTCTTTTTTAATTTAATTTTATTTTTGTATGTATAAATGTATAATACGTGGTTCCTTTCTGTATGTTTGTGCCGGTGTCTCGAATTGCCAAAGATGGTGAAAACTCCATGAAAATACTGATAACCAACTACATACATCTGACAAGACTGAAAGCATAACATACAGAAATGGTCTATAGTCCGCGCGGAACTAGTTGGCCGCGCCTTAGGTGCGGACGGCGGTGAGGGCGACGGGGTGGCATATTGTTCGCAACGCACGTACTGAGTAATGACAAAGCGCCCCCGCCCCTCCGTCCCACCGCTCACATACCTAAGGCGCGGCCAACTAGTTCCGCGCAGACTATAGTCGGGAATTATCTTGACTCAGCAATATTCGGAATTGGCCAAAAATTACAATACTGGCCAATGGCACAAGCAAGGATATTGTTTTTTTTATAGTAATTTAATAACTAGAAATACAAATCTCAATCTGTGTGGTTTTTTCCTCAAAAGGCCATCTCAGACATCTACATGGTCTTCACATATTATGATCTGACCAAAATGATGTCTGGACTTTAATAGAGATTGTGACCTCTGAGTTTGTTTCGGCCTTTCTTCTCAGAATAGTCAGATAGAAAACGTCGACTAGTTTTTAAAATATGATTGACGTGGAAAAGACTTTGTACAAATCTACTTAGGTACTGAAATAAAATCATTTAAGAAAGAATAATTAATATAATACCTTTAAATAAAATTAAATAACACAAAAACAATTCATACCTAACACAAAATAAAACGGTTACAACACTAGTCAAAAGAAAATTTAATCATAACACAAAAACAACAAACGTTTTAAAGTTAATTAAAGTAGTCGGGATGCTTTTACTGTTGCATCGGCATAGTTACACGGCACGCGTATTATTATACACCTAGTAGCATAATAATTATACAAGGACCAACTATATTAGGCAGGTCCTTTTAAAGGGAGACTGGGTATCTAAAAGGTAGGTCCATGAGAAGGAAGCCTGATCGAGTCGAATCTGTCAAATCTCAATTGAGTGGTTGTGATTGTAAGAGGGTTATTGGTAAAACATTAACAACCTCTTAAGAGGTCATTGTACTCATCATTATGAACCACTTTTACTATGGGACCAAACCTGAAATCGCGAAATAAATCAGCTGTTCCCAACGTTTTGACGAGTTATAGGTACGAACATAAATGTAGGGAACAGCTGATTTTTTTTTCACGATTTCAGGATTTGGAAGCAGGCGGGACCCATAGCATAATTCAAATGGGTCCCGCCTGCTTCCAACTTTTATTTAATTTAAAATGGGCTTGTTTTTAGCTTTTCAGTTTTTTTTAACTTGTGTTTTTTACCGCAGTCGGGTTTTTAATTTTTTATGTTATGTTTAAATATCGATACCCATACGTCTGCGGAGTCACGCTAGCTAATCTAATTTAACCCGGTATATTACAAGTATGTTGACCTTTTTTGTAAAGAGTTATTTATTACAACATAACATTGTTATTATTCTATCCAACAAAATAATTGAACATAGTTTTATTAAACAAATCAGATTAATAATCTTTGTTAACAAAATTTGAAATAAACTTCATTAAAATTGACGTGATTTTAATTACAACAATATTTCAACAGAATTAGACAACAATTTTGAACAACGGCTTATACCTTTCAACTTTCACCGTTATTTTAATTTAAAGTCACAAAACTTTAAATTGCTTTCCCGTAAATTTATTATTGAAGTTTTCTGTTTTATCGTATTTATTGAAAGCAAATTAATGAATTTGATACTTATTCTTTATTACAATTGGCCATTAAATATTTAGTTTTGATCTGGATAGTACTTTCTAGTTTTTACTTTGTGTAAATTATTTCATGACCACTGCTCTCAAAATACTATCGCAAAAATAATGAAAATGTCGACCTTCTTTATTAAATTATTTACCACGAAATTATAACATTAATGTTAGCAATTTGTTTTTTATTGACCTTACGCAGTTTGGTTTGGAGCCGCTGCGCCGGGAACAATTTTATTATTTTAACTAATAAAATTATGGAGCTCTTGGGAATCAATGTATGGACAGAAATTGTTTGGAGAACAATAGATTTGGAGCTCTTGGGAATAAGCCATTAAATGACCCTTATCAATAACTTAAGCATAATATTTTGCCTCTGATTAAAGTAGTAAGTTCAGTGTTACCGTATGTTTCTCACGACACTTGTGTTAGGAGCACGTATTAATTGCTGCACAAAGTACGAACAAAGGTTCTTGCTAAGTGGCTAGTGAAGCTGACAAATCGCTGAGTATTGAGTTGGGTAGTGGTGCAAGTGATAAGAACTGGCATCATACCAATGATTTTAATCGTTAGATTCTTCCTTCCGTGTCAAAAGATGATCGCATTTATGTTTCGTTTTGACACCTCTTACACACCCATGTGGCAGTGGATTGATTTCATTGTCATGGAAATGCCATTATTATTGTGTGAACATTTTCGAAACATCTTATTTAAAAAAAGAAAACTAGAAATCTCTGTTTCTATGGAAAATTTAAAATCGGTCTAATATAGCTGTAACACTATTTTTCTAAAATGTTCTTAAGTAACTTTATAGACCTTTGTATCCTGCTTATGCGTATGAAGTTTTATTAAAATCAGTTCATTCATTTCGAAAAACAAGTGCTTGAAAGTTTGTATGAAATACCGTACATCATAAACGCTCTTAAATACGTAATGAAAGGTTCAACATATTTCAATAATAATTTAAACATAGTAACAAGCTCCTGACGTTGGTAAATAAATCCATTATTAAAATTCCGACCTATTGACTTTGCCGTTCTAACAGGGAGTTCCCCTGCCTTACCACAATACCTAAAGTTTATACCTTCCACCATACAACAACAATTGTAAGCTCGCCACAAAATGCAATCACAAATGCGATTCGCTATTGTACAAGAGTTTTTACCAATAAATACATGAAACGCTTTTACGCTTTGTGCAGCGCCGACTTTTTATATTGCAATGCTTTATGCTTGAAGTCTTTTGTGCCCTTTCTTTGATAGAGTGCTTTTTTTGTTTATTTTATTGGTCCTGGCTACTTAGGTGACAAAGTTTTGGTAACGATTAAATGTAAGAATGGAACAATGAATCAATTATGTTGATTATATTTGTAATTGAGAAGGCAATGGTAGAACTGAAATCAAGAGTTGCTTAAGTATACAGGGTGGTCAACAAAAGGGAGGTAATTTCCAACAAAACATCATAAATATGTATACCGAGTTCTTTTACAGTTAGACTAATAAAAAAAAAGTGATATATAAACAATAAATCAAACAGTGTTGTATTGCGGCTCTGGATACCAAATATCAAGAGCAATTAATTTATTTACAAAAATTTTGAAGCCTTAAGTACCAAAAATTTTTTCTCACTTTAAAAGCGTTCTTTATCTCCCTATTTCGTTTGATCCACGACTTTTTGACCACCCTGTAAACATAGTTTTGATCGGTGATTAAGATGAAGCAGTAGAAAAGGGCTATTGTCAAACTCAAACACAAAGCACTTATTTTAATTAAACCAATTACAGGCACTTTTCAATTGTCAAGGGGTCGGTCAGTCAGAAAGATGAAGCTAGTTGCCCATTCCAAAGCGTAGTAGGTTCATATGGAGAAGAACGTGCAAGAAACTTCGCGTAAGGCAATGTTACAATTGAAATCAAAAGTTGTTAATTGCTGATTAAAACTATTTAAATGCGTAACGCATTTAAATAGTTAATAATAATTAGCAATTAAGATGGAACAGTATAACAGGTTTTTTTTTATTTACTTATACAATATTATTGGAACTTTTGTTGATTGCACTTTAACAATTACTATTAGGTACTTCATTTTCAACTGTACGATCTTACTAAAAGAATAGAATAGAATAGAATATTTATTTGCCAGAAACATGGTGTAAAACAATGTGGGGAACATAGTTTAAATGAGTATTTATGTTTGAACTTCCAAAGTCCTTTGTTATAAACAATCGAGGGTTATTAGGTAAACTTTACATTATCTACAACATATTATGACACTTTGTGCAAGAGTTATTAATTTATTAACATATATAAAGTCTTATCATTTGACGTAAATTGTTGATATGTTATATTAAGCTTGGTTACTTTAGTCCCCAAGGTTTGGCTTGAAATAGGATGATATAATATATCCCTTCCGGGTCCCTGGAGTAAGCACGTTACATTGTATATTATTTAGCTTTGGCCCGTGTATTCAGGGTCACAGGGATATCAACGCGCAAACTCTAACTATGAATTTAGCATATTCTAGATTCATGATTGTCTTCATGTTTCATTATTGATTTGTGTTTTGTTTTATTATGAGCTTAGGCGAAAGTATAACAACAGTATAATAAAACTAACTTGATTAAGTATCCATATATGTATATACATATGTGAGCTGGACTCCTACAACAAGAACTGGTCCTTAACAGCTTTGAACAGAGAGAAGTGAAAAGAGAGTAGGGAGGCCTTTGCCCTGCAGTGGGACATCACAGGCTAATAATAATAATAATATGTATATAATATCCATACTAATATCCATATCCATCATATCCATACTAATTTTGACGTTTAAAAGTGCCTTTAATGTGCCTATTTGAAATAAATGATTTGACTTTGACTTTGAATATTACAAATTCGAAAGTAACTCTGTCTGTCTGTCTGTATGTTACCTTTTCACGCCTAAACCACTGAACGGATTGAGATAGATTGCATCCCGGGGAAGGACATAGGATAGTTTTTATCCCGATATTCACCGACACTTATGCGGGTGAAACCGCGGGGCGCAGCTAGTAATAATATGTATCTTATGATATTAGGCAGTTTAGAATTCAGAAGGTGCTCTTTCAGCATAAAATACTTGATACACAGCCTATTGGACTGAAAGCTGAGCCCAATATAAATAAGAAATCTTCATTATAATTTTCTCTTTATTATTTTTACATACATACTCAGCCTATAAAGTTCCCACTGCTGGGACACAGGCCTCCTCTCTGTGAGAGGGAGTGGGCCGTAATCCACCACGCGGGCCCAGTGCGGGTTGGTAGATGTCACATGTCTTCAAATTTTTGGTTCTAAGACATGCTGGTTTCCTTACGATGTTTTCCTTCACCGTTTTGAGAGAAGTGGTAATGATATAATTTACACAAAGTAAAGCGCCTGTCTGGGTTCGAACCTACGACCTACAACTCGTAAGTCGCGGCCGTGACCACTGGGCCAACACTGCTCAATTTTATTTTTATTCATCAATATTTAATTTTGTTTTCAAGATCCAATATTTCGTCGCAGACTGCACCCAAAGACAACCCAAGTTCATTGTTAATTAATATTTTTTTAACCATCTGACTTGTGAACGAACCCGTTCGGGGTTCGTATTCCCTTGACGGCGATACAGAATGTGTTTTTATGATTTATCGTTCAAGTTTAAGATCTTCGCTAACTTACACTTGGGGAATTATTTGATCTATTACTTTGGTCCTTTTGGGTTAGGTTTTTTAAAGAAATAGGTATGATTTTCAAAATCTTATTTGTGCTAGTAAAATAGGGTAATCTTATTTAGTTATTTTTTCTTGTTGATTATCGGGCGAATGAACTTTATGTACAGATGCAAGCACATCAAGCTACTACGATCTGTCAATTTTTTTTACAGATTTTCAACTTTATCGCTATAGCATAAGGTTCAAGGTTGATTGGGAAAATTTGACAGTTTCAGATAGCTTGATGTGCTGGCGTTTGTACAAGTACTTAGTTATGCATAATTAATGTTAAATATATTTAAAATAACATTTCGTCTCGATCGTCAGAAATCATCACCATGTTTTAAATTCGTTCTAAATTTAGTAACTAGCTGCGCCCCGCGGTTTCACCCGCATAAGTTTCAAACCCGTGGGATTATTGGTATAATAAAAACTTTTTTACAAAAAAAACAACCGACTTCCAAAAAACACTATAAAGTAAAAAATAACTTTAATTTCGGAAGTCGGTGTCTTTGGATTTGTATTTTAGTTTTTTGCCACCGACTTTCGAAATTAAAGTTATTTTTTACTTTATAGTGTTTTTTGGAAGTCGGTTGTTTTTTTTGTAAAAAAGTTTTTATTTTTCACTTTTTAGTGGGTCAGTTTGTAATTTATCTAAGTTACAATAGCCTAATGTCAACTGCTTATCACCTTTTACAAAATATTGCTTTTCCCGATACAGGGACGTTAATTGTTGAGGAGTTCTCCTGGTAAGAACCAGGAGAACTCTTCAACAACCACTCACCATACGCATTGTGACGAGGATAAATCGTTTAGCAACCATATAAAAGTAATCGAATCGCAACCCGTGAAATATTTGTCATTAAGTAGTTCCGATGGCCATCTGTGGTCTTCATCATCAGCTCCGCTTTACCAAATGATGATTTCCGAGAGCAAATGCTCAAGTTACTTTAAAAAATACCCAAATCGCTATAGCTTTGCCTATAAAATTTGAGGGTTTCCCTCGATTTCCATGGGATCCTCTCATCAGATTCCAACCTCATGATAATGGGACCACCTCGAGAGTATACCCTTTCGAACAAAAAAAGAATTTTGAAAATCGGTCCACAAGGTGGCGGAGTAATCGCGTAACAAACACACAAAAAAAAAAAAAAAAACATACTGTCGAATTGAGAACCTCCTCCTTTTTTGAAGTCGGTTAAAAAGTATCCTATGTGTTAATCCTAGGTATTAATCTGTGTGCCAAATTTCATCCAAATCCGTTCAGTAGTTTTAGCGTGAAAGAGTAACAAACATGAATCCATCCAACCTCACAAAGGATTTGTGGTTCAATTGGGCATAAGAGTTAGGATCTCTAAAACCCGGGACACAAAAATGCTGCGTGGCAGCAGAAATAGTAGTAGTCGTCCTGTCACATGAAGTTACATACATATGAACTTAGTCTAGCTTTTTATCAACTCTTTTATAAAAGCTTGCACGTGACAATTAATTTCAGCTGCTGCTGTAACACTCAGAAGACCGTGAAAACTCTAATTTAATAAAAACTAAATTAATTCTCTGTTTGGAACACTGTATAAATGTCGCATTAGCTACGAGTATCATTAGCACTAGGGTGTCCACACGTGTTTGTAAATACATACAAACGAAAGGGTGACAATGTTGTGTTGTAAAATATCAATTAGTCTCACTTTGACTTAAGGGATTGTCCCGGCAACTGAGTGGTGTTGATAGGTGCCTGTTTGTTTTGTAGTTTAGGATCATAAGGTCCCTTGACAAGCTTATCAAAGGTTCCTAATTAAACTTGATTAGGACTGTACTTCACTGAATAGTTTGATTGGATATCAAAGGGATAGTATGACAAAATTGTTACTGGTGTGTGTTTTGTTACCTTAACACGTGTTTGACCGTTTTCGGTTTTGTCGTCAAACATAACGTTGATTTCATACTTAAGTAATAGTTTTCTAATTAAAAATAGCTTTTACCTATTTACTTGTATCTTCTAGTGATTATAGGAAATGGTATTTCCTGTTTTTTTTTTAAATGCGGTTACTTACTAAAATTACTTACGTATAGGGTTATTTTTTAGATAATTGACAAATCAATATTTTTTGGTTATGTTTGCCCTTTACAGACAGTACCTAGTAGTATTGTAAGATATACTCACCAGGCAGAGTACCGTTCTTTGATTATATTCACTGTCAAAGCCAACTAACGAACTGTCAATCCAACACCAAAACTGCACGTCAACATTATTATTACTTCAAAGTCTCAAAACGTATGGTAATCAAATGCCATATCAAATCACCACCATACGTAGGGGCTATAATGAAATAGCTGATGTTCCACGCCAAAACACGATTAGTTTCGCACACTCGTCCCTGTTATTGCTTTGTCATTGTTAGGGGCTAAGGGGACCAGTTTTATTAGTTTTGGGAATGTCCGTAAAGGAGTTGCTGTGTGGTCATTTGAGTGAAGCTGCTGAGTTTTATATTTGCTCTTTTTGTCCTAGCACTTCGACATTTTCTTTCATTTAGAGAATTAGAGTTTATTTTGTGGCAAAGGTTTATACTTATCCAGTCTGTATTTTTAGATACTGTTAGAGTATAAAAAGCTTTGAAAATATTTGACAACTAAGTTATATCAGGGGGCCGAAAAAGGCCACTTTGGCAGAATCATAAAAGGATAGCATAATGGACAGTTATCTGTTAAGTTAATCGTATCAAATCCCATTGGTGAAGCATTTTTCAGTTATATTTTTTTTGACGTGACAACGTCTTAAATTAGGTTGCGACTGGGAGTCACTTATGAAAAAGTGTAACGCTCGGTAACGTTACGATGAGTCACCGAACGAGAGAGAGGCCCGCCGAATGCCTTGCGTCTCTCTCCCACTCAACTATGATCGGATGATCGGTCGTTGTCACGTAAAATCTTCGCCCGTAAAACCGACTTTACAGGCAACCATTTTTTTTTTGTCTGTGTTAAAATACCAATCAATCCAATCCAAATCCAATCCCAATCTCTTTGATTATACCTACGCTACGTAGTGTAGCGAAACGCAAACGAAAAAAAGAAAAACGCGGACTGTCTTCGCCATATTATGATTCATAATTTTATCCTTGTATGATTCTCCAAAGTAGCCTTTTTAGGCCCCAAGGTCAGGTTAATTGGGTCGGGTTAAGTGTTATTGTGATTTTCCATCAGGAATTTCTCAACAGCATCCCGGACTCCCGGAGTCAAGCGTAGTTTGGGACGCCCCCCAGCTAGATGGAACGACGACCTCAAAAAGGTAGATGGAACAGACTGGATGCGGAAGGCGGAGGACAGGGTGTTGTGGTGCAGTCTGGGAGAGGCCTATGTCCAGCAGTGGACTGTAACAGGCTCAGTTGGCTCTGGATTAGTGCCCGGTTGATGGCAATAGTCTCACCCCCTGTTACATGGGAATGGGACTTAAAGATAACTGGTGAAATATGTGAAATATGGGTGTACTATAAGGACACCTCTGTCTTACCCTTCCTTCGTCGATTACAGGCGTGTTATGTTAAGGCTAGAGGTTTTTTGTTTCTTGTGCCCTTAGTTTCTAATTTATCCAGACTGTGTACTTTTAGACATTGTTAGAGTTGAAACCAGATATTTGTTCCTTATGAATCTTTTTTGACGTGACAACGTCTTAAATTAGGTTGCGACTGGGAGTCACTTATGAAAAAGTGTAACGCTCGGTAACGTTACGATGAGTCACCGAACGAGAGAGAGGCCCGCCGAATGCCTTGCGTCTCTCTCCCACTCAACTATGATCGGATGATCGGTCGTTGTCACGTAAAATCTTCGCCCGTAAAACCGACTTTACAGGCAACCATTTTTTATTAGAGGTTTGTGGCCAAGTAATAACAGCCGCATGGGTCAAGTCTGCCGCGGTTGGTCCGTGGATGGGTGACCACCTTTACATATCAAGAACTCTCCGTGTCTCGGAAAGCACGTTAAGCCGTTGGTCCCGGCTGTCATTCGTGGATCTTTTACAGTCGTTACTGGTCGTCAGAAGCCCGAACAGCAACCAATTTTACGAAGGGGTATCGTAACGTATTACGAAGTAATTGGGTTACGCTGGTCAGATAGGCAGTCGCTCCATGTAAAATACTGGTATTCAGCTGCATCCGGTTAGACTGGAAGCCGACCCCAACATAGTTGGGAAAAGGGTAGGCAGATGATGATGATGAAGCATCTTTTTTATAATGTTCTTCCTTGATTAGCTTGTCGATTGGTTGGTCCATGTTCATTGGAAAACAGTTAATCAATCTACCTTTATGTTTGACGTTAGGGTTTCCTTGTTCACCTTGAGTCTTGAAGTCATCCATTTCCGCCCCCAACATTGATCTTCGAGTTGCGACCTCCTTGAGCGAATGGCCTCCTCAACTTGACTTATTTCCCTTAACTTTGAGATCCCTAAAATGTTGTAACAAAAGTTTTTTGTACCTACGAGTAAAAGGAGGTGACTTTTAAAAATATAGACCAGAAATAAATTTAAAATACTTACTTCTTTGTTTGTCGTTTTGCTTCACACATCGAAAATGTAATGAATTTTTTTCTAATCATTTTACACCTACTTTACTTTGTCTGTTTTGTTTTGTGTGGACTGGTAGAAAGTGCCTAAGTCATTAAGTCCTTTGTACGGTTATTTTTACGTCTGTGAAGTGGGTACGTCCGGGAGATGAATGAAAGCCGGTGTGTTCACTAGCTTGTTATATTGACTGAAGTCCACACACGTACACATGAATTATGTTTGTATAAGGTTTGGAGACCAGAATGTGAAAGTCTACTTCAGGAAAAAAGATATGATTCTAATATTTATCCGATATATTTCGTTATAAAATATATTTCGTTCACATGAAAACTTATTGACATTGGCGTTCACATAAAGACTAGTGACGCGACGCTACGTCTGCATTAAGTTTTAATAGAAAAATAATATGATGCTCCTTTCACACATGAAATATAGGTAAATATATTCGTGAAAAAAAAACAATATTGTGTTGCAAAAACTGTATCCAAAAATCCGAATAGATACATAAACTGATCATTGACAGTGTTGTATTCGGATAGAAATAAGTGAAGGGTTAACTGGACAGTCCCTTCCGGTCCTTTTTGGTCCGATTGTGTTAGCTTTATAAGTTTTGAATGCTGTGTGACGGAAGCGTTGAAAGGGTTGACTTCGATCGTGTTGTGTTTGTATTGTGAACATGATTTTAGAATATCGATGGCATGGTCACGGTTGTGAATTGTATTTTTAGTTGTGGTGTATTGATCGTGTTTGTGAATGGGAATGTTAAGATTTACGCATTTTTGGGATTGATTCATAATTTTGCAAGGCACTGATAGGTATTGTTGATAGATTTTTTGAGTTAGAACTGGTTTTTCATTTTTTATTTTCTCTAGTGAAACAAGAGTTAATATGAGATCTTCAAGACAAATAGTTTTTACTGCGTAGGTGTTTTCGTGAATAACACTTTAATGTTACATACAGAGGTTATCTAAAACCTCAGTCTAAACAAGTTAGTATTCTTGCTACTAGCCATGCATGACCAGTAGCTTTTAATAATAATAATAATAATAATGTTTATTGGAACTAAAAACAAATTACAATAAAAATTATGTACGATAATGACTGCATTAGTTATAAACTGTGTCGCAGCCATTAACGCCCATACAAAAAATGTTTATGCGTAAGCGCTCCAGAGTTGAGAAAACAAAAATTAACATAAAGAGAAAAAATTAAAAAAAAAAAGAAAATAATATAAAAGCGAAAAGGTATGGTAATCAAAAATAGGCAAGCGTGTTTGTGATGTGTTGTGCGTGTGTGTAGGTGTAGTGTGTTTTGCGTGCAGAGTGTTTTACATTGAGTGTGCGTGCGATGTGATGTGTTGTGCGTTTGTGTGATGTATTGTTATGAGAGCGTGTTTATGTGTTACGTTTTAACTAATTTTTCAAGTTCTTCATAAGTAAGAGTATGAAGCCATTTATCAACGGTGACTCGACAGTCTCTGAGATAAAGTGGATATATATTACATACCTCATTTACCCGGTTGTACAAAATAGAGCTTAGGTATCTATATTGACGTCTGACTACTTCGGTGCCGACTGGCTCGATTAAACAGACTCTAATAGACCTTCGTCTGTGCTTGATGAGGTCAGCATCGAAAGCCAGTTCGGAGTGTTTTCGTAGTATGGTGCTAAGTGCAAACGAGTGTCTGACTCTTGGTACCCCACATAGTGCGTAGAGCTCACTTGTGGGGAAGCGGATTGGTTTGTGGGCCATAACTTTTAAAACTGCCCTCTGCGCCCTTTCCACTCGCAATAATGAGGATTTAACAGAACTGCCCCAGGCTGTTATACAATAGGTTATGATTGAGTGAGCTAAAATAGTATACCGTTTTTAATGTGGGGAAGTCAGCAGAAGACCTCAGGTTCTTAAAGACATATATCAATTTCCTGACTCTACCAACCAGTGACTTTATATGCTCACTCCATGATAGAGTGCTATCAATGTAGATACCAAGATACTTTATACAATGGGTACGGTCAATTTGAGTACAATTACAGTCCGGGTTTGTGCTAGAGTTACATTTGTGAGCTGTTAGTGTGTAGGCAGAGGTCGGCTGTGATGTTCTGCGTGGAGAAAAAGTCATAAATTTAGTTTTATCCAAGTTGAGGGTCAGGAGATTGTTTCTTAGCCAGGTCATAGTAGTTTGCAGAGCAGCTTCAGCATGAGCGAGCGTATCGGACCAATCATTACCATGTACTACTATTGCAGTATCATCTGCGTATGTTATAATTTTACAGTTTAGTAAAGGTAGGTTGCAGAGGTCATTAATATAAATCAAAAATAAGGTAGGACCAAGTACGCTACCCTGTGGCACACCGTGACTGATATATTTGGGTCCACTTGTGTAGTTTCCCATTCTGGTAGTCTGAGAACGACCTGTTAGGTAACTTGTGAAAATATTTAAGGACAAACCTCTGATTCCAAGGCGTTCTAGTTTGTTTAGTAAGAGTGGGATAGAGACCGTATCAAAGGCTTTGGAAAGATCTAGGAAAATTGCTAATGTTTTTAATTTATTGTTTATGTTTTTAGCAATAGTATTTGTTAATTCCAAAACTGCATCTTCAGTACTTTTGCCGGATCTAAAACCATATTGGTTCTCGGCGATAATATTTTGGACTTGCAAGTAACTGAGGAGCCTACTATTAAGTAGTTTTTCTAATATTTTGGAAAAGGTAGTTAGCACAGAAATTGGCCTATAGTTATCGACACGGTCTCTAGCTCCACTCTTGTATATAGGATGAACCAAACCCGTCTTGAACACCGAGGGAAAAACCCCTGTAGTGAAAACAAGGTTGAAGATATGACACATAATTGGGATGAGAGTATGTCTTGCACTTTTAACAAGTTTGGTAGAAATCCCATCACACCCAACCGCACTCGTGGAGTTCAGATTTAGAATAATTTTTTCAATTTCTTCGTTATCAGTTTCAAAAATAGCCATTGAATTTGGATAGGTATCTATTGCATCTGAGCCCAAGACACATGCGGAGTCACTATAATCCGAATCAATTTTGGATGCTAGATTCTTGCCTACATTTACAAAGAAGTCATTAACAACGTCAGCAGCACGCGCGGGGTCATCCACCAGAGACAGCAGCTCATTTGAGCTAGATTTGTTCGTGTGAAGATTTCCAATTGTTTTTATTAGATTCCATGTTGCCTTTGGGTTTTTTTTGTATTTTTCGAATTCTGCTCGCTCATATTCACGTTTTATTTTTTTTAATAAATTATTGCAAAAAAATTTATAACGTAGGTAGATTACCCGGGAAATTTCATTGTTGGGATCTTTTTTGGTTTTCTGATATAGTTTATCGCGATTTCGTATGCATTTTAAGATCCCGGGAGTGATCCAGGGTTTAATTATACGTTTCTTACTTGAAGTGCGAACATTTCGTGTATTATCACTGACAACATTAGCTATTATATTAACTAGGGCATCAGCAGCTTGTGATGCGTCGCAGCATTGCAGGACCGGTGAAAAATCTGCTTTCTCGAGTGCTTCGACGCATGCTGCAAGGTCCACCCGACCAGTTAATGTTATGGATTTTGGCGTTTTAATTTGGGAGTCGTAAGACACAATCACAGGGGCGTGGTCAGTAATATACGAGTCCAGAACCAAGGTGATTACTCTCGATTTTGATTTAACAATTGCGTGATCCAAGCAGCTATCGCAGCGAGTTGGAAGCAAATGAGCCGGTAGCATTCCATGTGAAGCAAGAGTATCAAGGTAAAGGTGAGAATGCATGTCATCATTATTATCAGGAGATAAGTTGATATTGATATCACCCAATAGAATAATAGTTTTATAGGAGTTGAGTGAGTGCAAGGTAGCATCCAAACTGGTAACAAAGTTTTGGGTATTCCGGACAGAAGGAGAACGGTAAATCGCTATCAACGCCAGTTCTGTAGAGAATTTAACAATAAGGCAGTTTGCGTCGTTGAATATTGGTTTTTCTAAGGTGTATTTTATATCTGACCTTATGTATACGACCACACCATCACTCTTATTAGTATGATTGGACGCATGAGAATCAAAGCCCGGTATAGCAGGGAGATATGAACATTTTTGTAACCAGCACTCAGTCAAAAAAATTTCACCAAAATTACAAATGAATTCAACCATAACCTCAAAACCCATCCTACAGTTTTAACCAAATATCCGTTGTATTAATATTAAAACAAACTTGGGGAAAACCAATAGCCTGTTAAATTTCCCTATTAATTTTAAATATGGCGGCAAATTGAACTGCGACGCACTTCCGGTTGAGCGACGCCGGCGCCGCGTGCCGGACACATTTGACGTCACTTCCTGTATCTTATAACAGGAAGCCGGTATGCCGTTACTATTAAATGGTGTTATTTGATGATTGTGCGAATAAATGGGATTTTGTGAGGGTTTGAATATAATCTAATCGATTTGAGGCAAACTGCATCTGTTTAACTTAAAATAAAACTACAGTAGCCATTTTGAACTGTAAAACGCTTAAAATGACTTTGAACGTTGTAAGTACATCTCAAGCAAGGTATTTGTAGAATAAGAATATAGAATTCAATTGATTTGAAGTACTTTATTTGGCAACTTTGCAACAGTTTATTTTTCAACAAGCATGTTCAAACATTCGAGCTACAATCGTCGGTACTTATAGAAGGCATACATACATACCAAAAGAAATAATAAACCATCTATTACTGCCATTACAGCATTCACTACTTCGGCAGCATCTTTTTTGCAACTACAAATCGATCTTCATTCATAGAGTTTATGAAATACTATTACAATTTCTGGTCCTTAGATACGGTCACTTGACAAAATTCCATTCATGGGCCTTGTAGGTGTTATAATTCATTTGAGCTCTGAATGTGTTCTGTAAAATATTGTGCGGCGTTATTCGGGTGTAAAATGTCACCGTGTTTAGGTAGCGGGATCTTTGAGTCGTGTGCGCGGGTTTTTGTGAAAGATGTGTGAAGCTTGTGGGGGCAGGAAGATGGCGGGCAGAGGAGAGTGGGCGGGAACGAGTAGAAATAATATAATGATTTTTAATTTTCAAAATACATGGATAAAAGAAAATATAAGGTCATATACCATCACAGTTGTTTCCTTAAAGGGTTGCCACCGCCACATTGCACCAGATATGCTTAAAAGTCCGATGAATTATAGGATGAACCTATTGCCATCAATCAGGCACAAACAAAAATTGGTATATTGAGAAAATGCTAATAATATGGATACCAGAAGTAGGTAAACGCAGAAGTAGACAATATACCTATAGGTAGTTAAGAGCGTTTACGCCGTACGGCCTTTCATACAAACTTTCAAGCCATTTTTTTTTCGAAATTAATGAACCGATTTTAATGAAACTTATACGCATAAGCAGGATACAAAGGTCTAAAAAGTTAGTTGAGAACATTTTCGAAAAATAGTGTTACAGCCAAATTAGACCGATTTTAAATTTTCCATAGAAACAGAGATTTCCAGATATCTTTTTTTAACTAAGACATTTCGAAAATGTTCTCTACTAACTTTTTAGACCTTTGTATCCTGCTTATGCGTATGAAGTTTCATTAAAATCGGTTCATTAATTTAAAAAAAAAATGACTTGAAAGTTTGTATGAAAGGCCGTACGGCGTAAACGCTCTTAACTAATCATCAGATTTGCAAAAATAAAAAAAGAAAGAAAAAGTATTTATTGTGATCACTAACTAAACTAAACACAGTAAAAAATAAAAAAAAACAAATTATATAAAAAAAAAAATGGTTGCCTGTAAAGTCGGTTTTACGGGCGAAGATTTTACGTGACAACGACCGATCATCCGATCATAGTTGAGTGGGAGAGAGACGCAAGGCATTCGGCGGGCCTCTCTCTCGTTCGGTGACTCATCGTAACGTTACCGAGCGTTACACTTTTTCATAAGTGACTCCCAGTCGCAACCTAATTTAAGACGTTGTCACGTCAAAAAAGTAAAGTACCAAAAAGAAAAATGAAACAGAAAATCCTATACGAGGCCAAAAGGCTCAATAGAAACATTTTTAATCAAAGTTGACAAAAGTAACATTATTAGGTTACAGTCATGTTGTTCCAACTAAGACTCTCGTCACTATTGTTTTGAAATTGCTAAAATACACACATCAAAAGTGTCTAGGGATCAACATATATTTTTGCAATAACTTTTCTCCTGATTGATATTAATTAAAATTTTCTTTAAGGATTCATCAAATAAAGTGTTTCCGTTTGTCACAGTAACGATAAACCAAGTCACCTTTGCATTAATAAAGAAATTTGCCATTTTCCTAATAAAGGGATTTTTGACATTTGAACCACTAACACAAAAGTTCGAAAAAAAGACTGAAATAACAGTTTTCTTTAAAATTTTATTGGGTAACTTAAACAATTAATAATCCGTGTTTCTACCGCGAACACTAACAACACAAGAACATCGGTTTGGCATACTCAAAATGAGTTCATCCAAATCACGCTGTGGAATGGCCGCCCATGTTCGTTGCAACAACAAAAAAAGGTCTTCTTGCGACTGGATACCCTCCATATTCGGCAGAGCTCTTCTCTGTAGCATATCCCATGCATGCTCAATCGGGTTCAAGTCTGGCGACTGAGCAGGCCAGGGCAGGACATTGATGTTAGCTGCGGCGAGAGTCTGTCTTACAACTCTTGCGGTGTGCGGTCGTGCATTATCATGCATTAACTGAAATAAGGGACCGATTTGCACTTGTAGAGGAACGATGACGTCTGATACAATCGTCTCAGCATAAATTTGAGCGTTGAGGTTGCCTCTGATCCAAATCAACTCAGTTCTTCCGCCGATCCAAATACCCGCCCATACCATGATGGTTCCACCACTATAAGGATGGACTTCCTGGCAGGATTTTAATCGCTGTTGGCGTCCAGGGGTTCTCCAGTGTCGTATACGTCTTGTATCCGGTCTCATACCAAAACGAGACTCATCAGAAAAGCACACGAAACGCCATTGTTCTTCTGCCCAATTTCTGTGTTCAAGAGCCCATTGATATCGAATCCTACGATTGTGCATTGCTATAGGTGGTACCCGTAGCGGTCTTCGGGAATGAAGGTTCACTTCATGCAAGCGGTTTCTGACTGTTTGGTCGCTAATTAAGTTCCCTGAAGAGTGATGAAGCCTCACGGCTAACATCATGGCGGTTATTGTTGGAGCTCTTCGAGTTAAGATTTGAATGTATCGGTCTTGTCTCCGTGTGGTGCAGCGATACCGTCCTCCATGGCGCTCAGCCACGGTACCAGTGCTTCGGTAACGTGTCCAAAGTCGACTGATAACACTCTGACTTGTATTCAGAGCTAAAGCCACAGTACGTTGCCGGGAACCAGCTTCTATCATTCCCACGGCTCTGAGCATTTCTTCCCTGCTTAAATGACGTCGCCGCTCCATAATAACGTTGGTTTTAATCAGTAGTAGGGAAACAGTAGCACTAATAATGTCTTCAATGCGTTGTATGTTTTTATAGGGAAAATATTGACAGCTGATTTTCATCTTTTACTCGAATTTGATTCACAGTTCCTGATTCAAATTATGAAATGCACCAAAAAGGATCCATATAAATTTATAAAATCATAAATTTATTACAAAGCCTCTACTCAATCTCAAGAAATCCGCATAAAAATGCTTGATCCCTAGACACTTTTGATGTGTGTATCTAAAAGAGATCCCAAGTAAAGTGTCAGAGAACGGTTTAATAGTCTTTGAGGAAAATTTATCCAGATAATAAGCGAAATAGATTAGGGCTCTCATCACAAACTAAGAACTGAATGATACCTTCCGGTGTCATT
The DNA here is from genome assembly GCA_963082905.1 of Oligia fasciuncula. Taxonomy (NCBI): domain Eukaryota; kingdom Metazoa; phylum Arthropoda; class Insecta; order Lepidoptera; family Noctuidae; genus Oligia; species Oligia fasciuncula. Next base: position 19,796,921 of record OY720397.1, read on the forward strand.
CACTTCTTTGTGAACACTTCAGGCCTAAGTTTAAAACTTTACACTCAATATAAAAATAATAAACTCAACCACCCTATTACTGATCGTCATTTTCGTACCTCGAAAATTATTACAAAAGTTATTTCCCATTTTATCTATTATAATAATCTTGAAAACATTTTATCACCGTTCCCTTTTTAACAAAAATGAAATTTAATAAAAGCTGCCGCTGCTATTTATCAGTTTGTAAAAATTATAAATTCAATTTAAACTTTCCTTGGTTTCGTGGCCTGAGGTGTCGGGTTCCTAAGGGCTCGGGGACTTACGGGGTACCGCCCTCTCTAATTGATTGCATAACTGCCGCCTAAAATTCCTATTCATTCGTTCTTTCATTCAGACTCCGTTCATTCAAGCAATCATTTAACATCGGCGACAAATCGGCTCTAAAGATACCATTGTCGTCCGTAACCAAGTTTGAATTGCGTGGTATGTTTTGAATTGTATCGATTTGAGACCTTATGTCTTTGGTGTTACGTTCCTTTCCGATGTCATCGATTGAGAATCTGTCTGGTTAACAAAATTCTTGCTAGAAAAATGCATTGGTTTTTGATTCTTCACCATAAAAATAAAGGTCATATTCGCTTGCGTTATCAAAAGAATTGACACCAAGTTATCGTATTATAGTTATAATTTGTATTAAGTATAGAAAGGAATTTCACGCATGCCTCTTCCTTTTTCTTCAGCGAAGTCAGACCTATTGTCGCCACTATAGAATTCTGAGTGCTACTTGTGATTCTTATGAATATAATAAAAATTAGTTATGGTGAACGATTATCTATGAATAAGGTGATTTTTATTTGGGCATTTAGCGTTTGATATGTTGTGTATGACCTTTTGGGCAGCTGTTGGGTAAAAGGTGATGTTCAGCCGTTTGAGATGATACGGGACAAGGAGTAGGGAAACTTTACGGTCGAATGAACGTTTGGGAAGATGAATGATACTCTAAACGTGAAATGAACAAAGTCAAATAATGATAACGATGAATTTTGAAAAGTTAAATCTGAAAAGATTTTTCTTTTAGGTAGGTACAGTCACGAGCGTAAGTATGTATACACTTGGCTTTATTCAAAGGCGATTTTCTCCTTTATTTTTTAATGAAATTTTATGTTATTACGAACATAGTATTTTCGAACCTATAGGTTTATGTAAAGTGTCGTATTTCAACTTTGCATTCGTTATTTCGTGAAAAAATCGCAATTGAAAGTTGCCGAGTGTTGACATATTAGTGCTCGTGACTGTACGTACGTATAAATTTGGTCAACATCTTTTTTTTTCATCTCCATAAGTAAAAAGTTGTCTTATAATATTACATAATCTGTACATAATTATTAAGATTAATAGACGATTGTTTTACAAGCTTCTCCCGTCATCTCATCATCTAAATTAAATTCATCGTGACTGTACATACCTAAACAAAATACTCCAAAACCGCTCAAATTACTCAAGTTTTTTTCAAGGTATAAAGTCTGGAAGTACATACCGCTGAAAGAGAAAACTTGAAAAGAATTTTCATACTTTTGCGCACTCATAGAAGTTTGGAGAATAAATTAGAACTTTATCCTCGTATTAATATATATCGTGTTATATTCATACTTATGGAAGTTGTACATCTGGAACACTTGGATTCTCTTGTTTTTATATGACGTAGGAAACGGGGAAGTTTAATGATGAGGAGGATGATGAAGTCGTTAAAGTTCTCTCTCGAAATAATAATGGACTTTAGTTTTTAGGTTTCCGTACCCAAAGGGTAAAAACGGGACCCCATTTACTAAGACTCCACTGTCCATCTGTCTGTCTGTCTGTCACTAGGCTGTATCTTATGAACCGTGATAGTTAGACAGTTGAAAATTTCACAGATGATGTAACATGCCGCTATAACAAAAAGTACTAAAAACAGAATAAAATAAATATTTAAGGGGGCTCCCATACAACAAACGTGTTTTTTTCGGCGTTTTTGCCTTGTGGTACGGAACCCTTCGTGTGCGAGTCCGACTCGCACTTGGCCAGTTTTTTTAATTTACGTTCCACTTATTACTATAAGGTACTATCGTTATAGCGTTTAGTGCTTAACTATGAGTAGATATAGAAATATTAAACTTGAAAAGAAAACCCGCACCTCAGTACCTAATCCTGGGTCTCAAAAACATTATCGATTTTGTATCTACCTATTCCAACATCACCAAAAATTAATACCATAACCATGGCATTCGATCCCATTCATTCGACGATATAGCATCAATAATTCACAATTTATCAACAATAAATAGCGTAATATGTCCACAATACATCCCTTACAAAAATCCGGCGCGGCGCGCTTCGGCTCGTGCAAAAACATCTGTCGCCTTCACCAGACTACTATTTGACGGGTCATTAAATATCTTCCACGCTTTCCACTTATTATCCATTTTTATATCATTTCTATAATAAATTTTATGCCAAATAAAATTCTGAGCCACGCCTCCTTCTAATAAATTATACGAAAAAGACAAATCTGGAGTTGTATTGTATTTTTTTTCTCTTTTCAGTTGAATGGTTCCCAGTTTGCGTAAAATTGACGATAATACTTTGAAGGGCTTTTAGTGACAAAATTGTGGTAGATATACGTTTTTTATTCATGTTTCGTGGTTGGGGTGGGCATAGTTTTAATGGGATGTCCTCGTAATGTAAGTGCGGTGATGTGTGACATTGAGTGTTTGGCCACTCAAAATAATTGATAGCTTTGCTGTGTTTTTGTTATAACTGAAATAAAGGATAAGTTGTAATTTTGGAAAGGTTATAAAGGTGGTATTATTGGTTATTTTAGTTTGCTCGTGTTAGGGTTTGGTGCTTTAGTAAAGAGGTTTTTTCAAGTGTCAGCAGTGTCACCACAGAATAACTAATAGTACTAACGTAGTGTCACCAGGGATCGGAACAAATAAATGTAAAAAATGTGAAAACCGACATACAAAGACACGATGATGAAGAATTGATGACTGTATCTCTGGCACAGTTTGCGTAATTTTCACCAACGTCATAATGTTGATTCGTAGGCAACATATTAACAGATTGCCCTAAAATGCTTCCCTCCCAAAATCCATCGTCTATAATTTAATAACAAATGTATAATACCTACAATTATCAGACTTTTATCTCAGAGGCCATCACTCCCTCCGGCCTAATGAGGGCCTTGTGCCGGCCACGTGGCCTTTGTCTGGCCTGGATTACACCTAATTACTACGTCAGTTTGTTTACAATAAGATAATATTATTATTTGAGTGTAAACAGGATGGAATAAAGGATATTGGATTTGGACAATGTTTGTTGTTGACAGTGTTCATTTTGGAAATTATAATATTTTTAATAATGCTTTATCTTACTATGACTGACCGGCTTTTTATCTAGTGATGATTAGTTTCATCATGATTATGTGGAAAGCTGGATAGTCTATCTTCATCACATCATTTTCCAGCCCCTGTCCCATGTTACTTGAGGTCGGCGGAACATGTTTCCTTCTTCCATTCTCCCCTGTCAACCGTCACACTATCATTCACTCCCTTTTTCTTTTAATCATTCCTCACATAATCCATCCATCTATCATACAGTTTTTTTATCTAAGTTTTTTTTTTAATAAGAGAACCTGTGTAATTTCTTCTGCGTATTTCTTTAACATATGAAACTAAATTTTAGGACAAATTAATTCAATTACCTAACTTATTCATTTTTGACTTTGAAAAGTGCCTCTTTGTCATTGTGTCTTGTTAATTGTGACTCTGTGAGCATCATATAGAATTATTTTACGCGATATGAAAAATACAAAATAAGACTTCACTTAGGTAGGTACATTAAGAATATACTAAGCTAGGTAAAACTTTTACTGATAGCTGACAACAGTTAGCTATTAGCTAAACATAAGATGGTGAAAGAAATAATGAGCTAGATGAAAAGCCAGAACCACTTACTCTCTTTAAAGCCGACAAAGGACGATCTGACAAGTTTTATAATTCAAGTAACTCTTTAATACAATTACCTCTTGAGCGTTAATACTCTTTTACAATACAAATAATAGTTTTAATGAAACAAACATAAGTACCCAATTATAAAAGCGAACTTTTTACTCTAACCACAATGACATACAATTATTTGTATTCATACACCCTTTGTATTTTATAAGCTTTTTATACTATTCAAGTATTGCGCATATGTTTTATATGAATCTCTTGTATTGTTGCAATTTTAGAAATAATAGGGCAGAAGTGACTCTTATTGCCATTACTTTTTGATACAATTTCGTTTAGCACTTCTTCTGGATATAAAACTTTTTCGTTTGAATTGTGCAAACCCTATTGCAAAAATAAATTGTCGTAGCTTAAGGAACTTTGTCAATGTATTAATAAAGCATAGTATTATGAAACATCAACGCGACTTCTGACCTTCTACTCTTGGGAAATCCAGCCCTTGAAGTGTCCGGGAATTGAAACTCAAATTTTAGTTGGCAAATCATATCCTATTCGATTTAGGACTTAATAGTCTGATGAATAAGAATGTATGCCTGTTACAGCAGCTGCATTTGTTTGTTTAATATAAAACGACCATTTTGACGTGGTGTGACGAATGCAGCCAGTTGGTGTGTTTGAATTAAACATTTAATTTGCTTCCTTTATTCTGTTTGGGATTTATTAAGTGGCAATGTAATGTGACAATAGTCATGATTCGATTTGCTGACGTCATTATTGTAATGAACGGCTGGAGTGTTGAGGGTAGAACATATTGCGCTGATGAGGATTGCATAGAAATTTGTGCGACTTCACGCTTCCAAGTTTTGGGATTATTAGCATATTCTATCGTTTAAAATATTTCATATCATACAATGAAAGATAATTGGTCCTTAGGTGTCACATTTTTTAGTACTAAACCGTAATGAAAACGTACCTAAATAGTGCTTGTTGTTTTATTATTGATATACAGGGTGACTTCTAATTTAACGTTTTCCTTCCAGGCCGTAATATTGGGGCCCATTCGCAACAACCAAACACCCCATACAGCCTAGGCGAAAATTCATGGAATCCGAGAAAACAACTTAGTACCTATTGCAGTATTATCAAATCCTGCATGATATTTTTTTTTGTCATCAATCCTTCTTGGAGTTGATTTCCAATCTCATTTTTAATACAGGCCATGTATTAACTTTCCAGAAATTTCTATTTAAGTTTTTTTTCAAATTACGAATCGTTGCTACGTCAGATGGTTTTTTTCTGATGGTTCAACGCTTCACTTGAAGTTCAGTGAGCTACATAAAACGTGGTTGACCATTTTTTTTTGCACTTTTGAAATAAACTCCTAAATTATTTGAATAATTAAAACATTATGATATCGCCTGCTTAGTGTTTTTGGTGTCGAGTTAAAGGTTCCTCGCTACGCTAAAAATGGATCATTCGTTTCCACTGCTGATGGTTACCTAAGGGTTATTTTCGTCTTTTTTTGGTTAAGGCCCGAACCAGCAAGCCGATTCAGTCGGCTCCACCCTGCCTATTACCCAGCCTCCTGACATTTTATATTCGTGAAGTTCTCCGAAGGAACAGCCGATTCGTGCTAAACATCGCCGAGCCGAGCTGGACCGGATATGCCCGTGTGATCATTAAATACCACGGATGGAGAAGACCCTATCACGAACAGATACTTATTTTCTTTCCTATAATTTCAGTAGTTTGTGGTAGTTTATTTTCTTTTAAAAAGAACTACGGTTATTCTAAAACAAATACGGCGGGTGTATTACTTTACCTTTTAAGCGGCCTGTTTTATTTACGCGCGCGATATTCATTCATGGTTGCAATCACGTTAAAAATCGCGTCGCGTCTCTAAATCCTATTTATCACTTTCCTAAAGTATTCTCTGTTTTCAATAAACTTTACCATCAGTTCCTTATTTCCCTTCAAGTGTTTGTAATTTTTACTTGTTATTTTTTTATTTTTATATTTTAATGTTTGGAATGTTTTAAAAAGAAAAATTATACGTATTTAAATAGCGTGTGTTGTGTTAAGTGTTTTCCTTCATTTTATATTTCGCTACACTATGTATTTTTTAAATGTCCCAGAATTCTCATAAGCATCACTTTTCCGTAAACTCCAAAATATAATGGCTTTCATTGCTATTCCATGGAGTACCCAATACTTTAGCAAACCTTTCGATGACATCACATTTTATAAAACATACAAGCAGTTAAAAGTTATTGAAAGAAGTTTATAAACAATCTTCTAAAAAAAATATCTATGTATCTACATGAACTTTGATTAAGGGGAAGACATCTTCATTATGATAATAGCTATCTAACGACGTCCATCCAAGAGTTTCAATAAAATTATTAAGAGGGGCCGTAGAAAAACAGTCGATAATGCTGGCTGCAAGGACGAATTTGCAAACTGTATATCAACAAAAATTTTAATTTTTCTAAGATAACCTTAGCTTGTAGTGTTAAGAAAATAATTATCTAGTCGCGCCACGCGGTTCCACCTGCGTAAGTTTCGATTCCGTAAGAATATCAGGATAAAAAGTAGCCTATATGTTAATCCAGGGTGTCAGCTACCTCATTATATTTTTTTTTCAAAATTGGTCCAGCCGTTTGAGCGTGAAGAAGTAACAAACATATAAACACAATCACAAACTTTCGCGTTTATAATATTATATATTATAGTGTGATTTAGGGTTGATTTTTCCAACGCCAGATAACTTTATCGGAGGAATAATTTTGACTTTTTGACAGTTCTTCCATACAAAAACTGTCAGACGTCAATTTTATTCCACGAATAAAAATTATCGGTCTATTGAAAAATCAGCCCTTAGTCAAATGAAAAGTAGATAATTATATTAATTTTAATAATAAGGAATAAGCAGGCTACCAAAAAGAAACAGTTAAAGCAAGAAAGGACCAAAGGCAGTAAACACTCGTGTAGCTACAGATTGCGTTGAACATTGTGCGTCGGATCCTCAATCCTAACGCTTGATTAGTACTGTCGCGGACAACGTAAATTCTACCCACTGTCAAGATTACGCTGGCCTAGGATGTCAGATTGGGATAATACGGTACTTTTAATTTTTGTTCACTAAATTCCTCATTGAAAAATTAAGTATATATTGAACATCACGCCTGTTTACCCAGAAGGGTTATGCAGTTGTAATGACTGCTAGGTTAGGTTCTACGTCTTCTCGTTTAGATGACTCATATTTTGTCTGACCTGGTCAGCTCTGTTGTTTGCCTCATATAAGTTCTGAAGGATGCAGGTGAGAAGTTTAATTTCTCCTTAAATTGTAATAGTAATGTTTTTTTTTCTTTGTTAATTTCTTATATTAATAATATGACACAATGTTAATAATTTGTATTGTATGCCCAAAAGGCGGGACATAGCTGATCAACATCACTGTAATTCTTAACACCTGTATCTATTTCTGTACCTATGATCCACAATAAATATGATTGATTGAAGTTATGCACGACGGGCAGGAGCGAAGGTAGGTACTGGATGAATGAGAGTGACCGAAGATTGAGTTTCATCATCATCATTTCAGCCGAAAGACGTCCACTGCTGAACATGGCCTACCTCAAGCACCTCCACTTCGACCGGTTCTGTGCTTTTCGCATCCAACGTGTTCCTGCGGCCTTCACAATGTCGTCGGACCACTTTGTGGGAGGCCTTCCAACGCTACATCTTCTGGTACGCGGTCGCCACTCCAGAACCTTTCGGCCCAATCGGCCATCTGTTTTGCGAGCAATGTGTGTGCCCCTGCCACTTAAGTTTGGCAATTCTTCAGGCTATGTCGGTTACCTTGGTTCTCATGCGGATCTCCTCATTTCTAATTCGATCACGCAGGGAAACTTCAAAAAGGAGAAGAAAGAAGAATATGAGGAAAATTGAGTTTAATAGAGTGCAGTTGCAGAGGCCTAAGTCCAGCAGTAGACTGCTATATAAGCTGATAAGGATGATACTATCTGCATAGGAATTGGTGTGTAGGCGTATTAATTATAGCAGTCTTCAGTTAGTTTTAATTTAATTCAGTCTCGGTTTAAGGTAAGTTTTACCATAGCTACATCTAGTTCAAGCAAGATCTAAAACATCAATATTTTAGAGCATATGACATAATTAATTAGCTACTTATAACTTGATCTCTAAGTGGAATTTATAGAAACCTAACTATAATTCCACTTCCAGATCAATCATAGAAATCCTTTGTTTGGATGTCCTTTACTATGAAATTCACCATCAATTAAAACTACCTCCTCCAAATCCTAAGTAAAGCATCCTCATGCAGAACCTAAGTGTTATTTGTACCAGTTTTAGTGGCTGCGTTGTTTGGTGCTCTCTGCCGGCTCCCCGGAATTTATTACCGAACCCTATTGTCTTGTCTACTTGATTAACTAGTTGATTAACTTCACAAGTACTTTTATGTCTTTTTTGGGGAGAAAACGGACATTGAAATTAGGAAAAATTACCTCTACACGCGAAATATGGCTCTCATACAAGGTGGAGACGACCATTAATTAAACGGCGTACCTATATATAATGACGTTCTCAGTCTGCATACGAAAATTCAATCATATATATCGAATTGATTAGTCGCTATTGCTAGTTGCTTATCGGCAAAACAAATAGTCGGCCCATCACTAATTCAGTAGGTACTATTTAAATCACTTTTTGGGTTTATTCCATTTATGCCATCCAAAAAATCCACCCTAAGGTGGATACGCGGAAACGCATGTCCGAGAAACCTCCCTAAGCCTATAAATTTCGTTTGTCCAACTAGGCCTAGGGTGGATTCTCGGACATGCGTTTCCGGGTATTCACCTTAGAGTGGATTTTTTGGGGTGGATAAACGGAATAACCCCAAAAACTTTTTGAATTTCGATGCTAGGATGTATTTGACAGTTTCAAAATATGTACTCTAATGCATTAGTACCTATTGCTAGTGTTTTCATTAATTATTGTCGTATTGTCGTCAACTCATTGTATACTCTTCTATCTACCCCATTAAGGAATAAGACACTGTTATGTACAGACGCCAGCACATTAAGCTACCCGAAACTGTCAAATTTTCCCAATCAACTTTGAAGCTTTAGCGATAAAGTTGAAAATCTATTAAAGAAATTTGACAGATTGTAGTAGCTGGATGTGAGTTTCCTGTGAAAGAGTCTATCCAAGAAAGTATAAGTCCTACCCAAGAAAGAAACTTTCAAATCATAGTTGACATTACTATCTAGTCAAGGTGCATCAAAATTGATTGATTTATTTCAAAGCCTTTGGGCAACCTACTCAACTCGACCTATCGCAGTCCACTGCTGGACATAGGCCTCTCCTAGGCTGCGCCACTACACTCTGACCTCCGCCTTCCGCATCCAGAGTCCTAGAGCCATTTTTTTAAGATCGTCAGCACATCTGGCTGGTGGGCGTCCCACACTACGCTTACCCATACGCGGTCTCCACTCCAGGACTACAGACATGGCCAGCCCACTGCCACTTCAGTTTGCTTACTCTGCAAGCTATGTCGGTAACTCCGGTTCTTTTCCGGATAATTTCATTCCTGATTTTATCCTTCAAAGAAGCTCCAAGCAGCCTACCTACTGGTCTACCATACAAAAGAATTAAACACCACGATCTTTATAGACGAATCGCGTGTTTTCTACCAATAAAAGATTAGAAGATCTACCTACACTTGATGCAGCGATAATAAATCGATGTCTTTTAATGCTAAAGTAGGAAATATCTTTTTATTACGAGATGTGCACGCGATACACTTATTTGTTGTTTTAATGTTATGTCTGGTCCTTTTGTGTTTTTTTATTTGTTGTTTTAATGTTATGTCTGGTCCTTTTGTGTTTTTTTATTTGTTGTTTTAATGTTATGTCTGGTCCTTTTGTGTTTTTTTATTTGTTGTTTTAATGTTATGTCTGGTCCTTTTGCGTTTTTTTATTTATCTAAGCTATCCATACTAATATTATAAATGCGAAAGTGTGTCGGTCTGTCTGCTGCCTCTTCACGTTTAAGCCGCTGAACCGATTTTGATGAAATTTGGTATAGATATAGTTTGATTCCCGGGATAGGACATAGGATGCATTTTTCGATCCCGATATTCCCTCGGGATCGAAACGTATGCGGGTGAAACCGCGGGGCGTAGCTAGTATGACTAAATATAATAAAGCTAAAGACTTTGGTTTTTTGTTTGAAAGCGCTAATAAATGATTTATTTCTGTAAGTAGGTTTGTACAAACACTTTTACACGTCAATAATTTCCAGAGATTTTCAACGTATTTTCAAATGCGTGCGGATTTGAAAATTCGATTTGCATTTGATAACCCAATTCTTGAGGAAGGTGAAGGCTATTTGACATCCCCACCATCAATCAGGAGTTGAGCAAAAATAAAAAAGTCAGAAAGAACGCTAACCGAAAACGAAGTAATAAATAGCGCCGGGCGGGTGATGCGATGCGACACGGTAACTCACGGTAAGTAACAAGAAATTTCACGCGGGCAGAAGTTTGTCTGAAATAATAATATTATTTCAGTCAAACTTCTGCCTGATGAATCATAATTTATGCCGAAGTAAGTCCGTGTTTTTCTTTTTTCGCTGCACTACTTAGGTATAATCAAAGAGATTGGGATTGGATTTGGATTGGATTGATTGGTATTTTAGCACAGACAAAAAAAATACTGAACAACCCTTCACCAATGGGATTTGATACGATTAACTTAACAGTTAAATGTCCATTATGATTCATAATGCTATCCTTTTATGATTCTGCCAAAGTGGCTTTTTTAGGCCCCCTGGTCATGGTAAAGGCTATCCTGCGCTGTTACATACAATGTAATATTTACTAGTTCTTTCATACATCCTTACCCAAAGTAGAGTACATATTTATCACAAAAGAACACCCACAGTTGTCCTTTCTTTGACTCGTGTCGCCCACCTGGCAGTGGCCATTTATAAAACTAAATTAACCCTACAAGACCACGCCTCTTAGGACCAAATGTAAGAAACACGTGCGTTTGAAATATTTCATGTATTAACAGTCGAATGGGAATGAGTTATCGATGTGTATTGTGAAATAATGTGTATTATCGGCACTATCAAAAATGTACCATTGCAGCAATAAACTATCATTGTTAGATAGTATGATAATGTTTATTTAAATAAACAGCTAATGATAGTTTTGATATACTCTGACCCCCTTACGACTAAACGTTGTATAGCGTCTGTATAGTTACACAACGCTTTGTTTTCTTATTTCGAAAATCAAATTACTGACGATTGAAAGAGAGAAATCGGTGTGTAACTATTCATCTGATATAATACGTTTATTAGGAAGGGGACATGCATTTATTTCAATAGGATGAAATTAAGAAGAAACAGTAATACTCGTAATATCTTTATACATATTTCTATTATTTATTTATTTATTTGGGATATCTAACAAAGGATTTATGACTTATTTATTACTTCATACTGCCAAGTCATAAAAACGTTTTTTGGCGTTTTTAAATAATAAATGACAACTATTTTATCTGGTTTTATTAAACTTACGATAGAAGTGATATAAATTAAAGCAAATTAAATAAAATACCGTTTTTAATCTGCGTCGCTTTATTGTGTTGGGACTGATTGTCTTAATCTTAGAAAAAAAAAATACTCTATGCACTAGAAAACAAAAAGCGATTTTATGTCGCTTAAACATAACTTAAAGACGCACGAGAAGTGAAAAAAGGGTTTGGTCCCTCTTGATTACAACATTATTGGCTTCCTCAAAATGAAATGCTATTCGAGTAAGGTAAGCAAAGATGAAAGGGGTTTCATCTTTGCTTAAACATTGAAATTGTTTAAACGTTATCTTAAGTAACACAATTAGGGAGAGCTTGGTGTATTTTCCCCAAACCTAATCAAAATCGGGTTAGAACTTCAAGGCTCTTAATGAATACAAAGTACATTGCCAACATTAGTATGGATTAGCTTGCCTTAGCGATTGTGCCTTAGGGATTGCGACCTTAGCTAGGTACGTAATTATTTTATTTATTTAAGGATTGCCAACGAACGGTAGATACATGTAAAACCCACCACCACTACTACTACCACCACACCTACCACCTACCACTGTTTGTCTCTGCATCACCCAAAGGTTGACTGGTAGAAAATGCATATGGCATTAAGTCCGCCTCTATACATTTATGTGCTTGAAGTATTAAATAAATAAATAAAAACAAAATGCTTAAATACGATATACAGGCTGACATGGACATGACACGCGCAACTTGTTGGACCACTCTGCGTTGAAATTTTTCGTCCGTAATAAAAAAAAATGGCTGTTCTATAAATTTTTACCGCGGACACTTGTCTATGATAATTTTTACGATAACTGACGAAAAATTTCAACGCAGCCCCCTGCGTTGAAATTTTTTTGTGAGACTCATGTGCTAAATTCACGGTTACAGTCTGCGCGTCAATGGCGCCAACTTACAAACTCCGGGCTGTTACTAAGAAATTTCTAATGCAAAAACCCAATATCACTTTCCCCGACCCGGGAATCGCACTCAAGGCCTCACGCTCAGGAGTCGCACTTGTAACCACGAGACCAACGGGGCAATAATGGAGATTATGTAAATGCAAAAAAGTCATAATTAGTCCTAACTTTCCACCCTAACAACCCTTTAAAAGTTAGGATTGATTATGACTTTTTCTTTTCACAAACACCAACCAAAAAAACTAATGCTAAAGAAGTATTTAACTAATCCTATTAAGTTAATTTAAGAATATTACAATATTTACTAGCTGCGCCCCGCGGTTTCACCCGCGTAAAAGTCGATCCCGTGGGAATATCGGGATAAAAATAGCCTATAATATGTTAATCTAGGGTGTCAGCTACCTCCATACAAAATTTTATCAAAATTGGTCCAGCCGGTTGACAGTGAAGAAGTAACAAACATAAACACACACAACACACACACGCGCTCACAAACTTTCGCCTTTATAATATTAGTGTGATTTGCAAGAATACGAGTACAATAAGTTAACAAATACTTATACATAGTTTTTCGTCATATTCGAGCAGGTATCTGGTGCGCAAATCTTAATTGAATGTTATAACATTTTATCGGTTATTATTAAAATAATTAAAAACACACAAAAATTACAAATATAACAGAAAAAAACATAAATCATCATTAATGAACTACAAAAATCCGAATCTAATAATAAAGTTATAGTTAAAATAAAATGTGTACGTAATGAAAACAAAAAATTATATCTTGCCTGTAAAAACTCAGAAATATTATAAGTAATAGCTTTTTTGTAGGTAAGTATAAAGTTAATAGCTGTCTAATGGAAATTTATCTTATCGTATTAATTATTTTCCTTTCTGTCAGTCTCTTTCATAAAAACATACAATTAAGTAGGTAATTATAATATTTCTTGTCCATTATAATATACGCCAACCAACATCAATTATTCTGAAACAGATGTAATATGATATTAACGGATATTACCTAACATCCAAAGAAATACAGTAACTTCTAACAATATTAAAAGGCAATTTTTGTATATTCTCAGAGTACTAAATATAACGTACTAGTACGTAATTTGTTTATAGTTTGTATGAAGATGGAATACTGTTACATAACATTACCGTGCAAGGGTGCAGTTTGTTGCCAGATTTTTTTGTCTCAGCCTCGTATTCATGGTAAACATTTGTTTAACAACATGGTTGCATAAACATGTTGCCGAGTTGCTGTCAACATATTGCGGGCAACACTTGTGTTACAGAGTTGATCACGCCATGTTGCAGAGTTGACGCCCGGCGAGCGAAAACAATAGTTTATCAACAAATGTTGATGCGTGTGGACGTGTTTGCAACTGTTTATAAACATGGCAGTAGTGTGGGATACAATAGATTCAGAGAACACAACAACACTACTTCCGCGGGCAACATTTTGACGCAGACTGGTGTGTGGACAAGAAATATTGATATAAACTTTGTTTCCAGCAACTTTATCGTTACTCATCAACAATGTTAATCAACTGTTGCTCAACAAAAGTTTTCCTTGAGTACGGGGCTTAAGACTTAATTAGAAAAAAAAACTCATAAGCGCCACTGAAACCCACAGCTTTGGCGACTTTTTTGAGTTGGCTCAAAACATTGTAGACTTAAACATTAATACTTCGAAAGTGAATTTTAGCTATCAATTTAAAAGCACATTGTCTTTTTACAAGATTAAATTGTGGAATATTGTTTCATCATGCTACAAATCCCTGTAGGGTCTGCAATAACACGTTCTGACTAGCCACGATGAGTTGCTCAAGATTAAGTCCTTCAGTGCGGTAGCGTCAGCATATAAAGTTGTCACAAAATCCTTACACCAGCACCTAATTGCGTAACACATGATATTGCTAACCTACTGCTTCATGTTCGAACAATTAGTCTGCTCAACAACGTAAATAAAAAAAATGTTCTAGGAAATTCTAGATGACGTCAACGCGGGAGCGGGACAGCTGAGTGGATAAAGAATATTCTATGTCTATCTATCTATCTAAGCCCGTACCATAGTAGGTATTTTTCTAGGGGAGGGGCTGTTATTAATGGTATCAAAGCTTATTGTAGGTACAAAATCGGATGACACTTCGCATGACACTTCACTTTTTGACAACATTAGAGTGTAGTATAGTTTATTGTTTTTTATTACGCTGAAAAGAACTGCCACAATCACGGTCTTTATCAAGGTCAGGAATTTATGAGTAACGTTTTATCGGGTAACGTTTTTAATATATTTTGGGTAAGTAAATAACTCTCTTTCTTAATCCTGAAACACGTCTTAGCAACGAAAATTTTGGATGTGGAGCTGTGTCACAAACCATGCCCTACCTCCTATCCTGTCCTTAGTGTCCAAAAACAGGCATCCAAAGTGACCTCTGCGCTGTCACCGATAACGCCGTGGAACTGGCGAAGTATTGGGCCAATAAAATTTAAATAACTGTCGTGCCAGCGACACGAAGAAGAAGAAATAAAGTTTTTATACCATCTAATTTGTATGGGGAAGTAATTTTTCTCTTAGGTGTCACACAACTAGAATCAAAGAAATGAGACGCCACAGGTGCGATACGCCTGTTTGTAGGAGCCTTAAAAGTGTCTCGTTCTAAAATGCTCTTGATCATACTTTTTCTATTATCTGTTACTATCATAAAGACAAATCTTGGCTATTGTGGCAAATTATTTTTAGCAATGGCATTTCAAGATGGAATATATCGATACTCAATAGGTAAATACCTGGAATTATTTATTTCATAACCCATATTATTTCAGTAGCAGGCCCAGAATGGTGTACAGCAAACGACAGAAACAAGTGGGAAGTCTTAGAGGAGGCCTATGTCGAAAGACAAGCTGTTATGAAGGGAGACCATCCGAATGCAAAGAATATTTTGAACTATCAATTAAAGAAAGAAAAATAGGTTTATTTGTCACAGAAACACGTGCATACAAAAATATATTTAGTTCCACGATGTTTAGTTCTAATAAAGGAAAAATAAAAACAAAATATATTTTTAGTCACGAGCACAAAGCAGATTAAGTCGACGGCAGCACGTCATGACCAGTTACAAGAAGGCTTCCACTCATTAAAAACATCACCTCACCTCTTTTCAAAATTATATATCTGAATAGTTGTCTTTTCTTTAAACTCATTGTTAACCCGTATTGTGGGTGAAAATTAAAAAGAATACGCACATTTGACTCTTAGATGCCTTTTATTCTGGGCCTTTTTATTTTACAAAAAAATAAACAAAATAGAAGCCACATCTAAACAATTGTGAACTTTCAACGTAATCAAAGTTAAATGAGTCCTTTTTCCGTATCTTAATGTGAAAAATGTTGGAATTGTGCCCTTTTAGTTTAAAGTATCTCTGATGATCTTGCTCATAAAAATTTATAAGAAAAACTGGCAGAAGCGCCTTTTTTTCTGATTCCGAATATGTATTTAATTCAATTTTGGAAAAAATAAAAACTAACAGCAATATAGGCTTATTTTATTATTTCAGTAAGTTTCCCTCATCGCAATTTATCTGCGGACGCTACATCCAAGAAAGTGCGACGGGTGGCAAATTGCCGCGGGCGCCGCGCGCCGCCTAAACGCAATAATGTAACGCAATGTAACTCTTAGCTACTCGTACACTACAATATTGTGTGCACACAACTTAGCTATCAGCATGTTCTCATAGCGGAGAACATTGTGTTATTGAGTGACATGTCGTGTTTCTTATCGGCAAAAATGACGAACTTCTATACAAACTTTTATCCCCTTCTCTTCTTCTTCTAAGCGTGTCGATAGCAATCTAAATGGCGAGTCCATTTAGATTGCTATCGACGTTTTGCCCAGAATTCGGCTACTTGTTTGGCGCCATCACCAGCGTCTGCCAGTTCCTGTAACGTGCAGCTGACAGGACACGCAGGACACGATATTAAGTGTCCCATTGTTTGTGGAACAGCACCACATTTACACTCCAAGGCGGAGTCGTCTATGAATCTCCACCTGAACAGGTTTTCCTTGCTTCGGCCAACCTGGGTCCGGAGTCTGTTTAAAGACTTCCAGGTTACTCAAGGTAACTCATGTCCAGGTGGGAGGTCTTCAGCGGGTGGGACGAACGGTTTGGGTAATGAAGCCACAACACAACTCGCCACAACTTCAGTCTTTCTTGTGATGGTTCGCCAGTGAGTGGGACGACAAACTTTAAAAAACTGTTTCGGCTTTTCAGCCTTTGTGGCACAAGGATGTTGTCGTGCAAAGGGTGTCGTGCGTTGGAGACCATTTTGGCTCTTCCGCTAGAGCTTGCCACCGCTCTGCGAACCACTGGTGGCGCTATTCCTGCTAGTGGATACAGCATTTGTACCGGGGTCGGTTTTAGGCAGCCAGTGATGATCCAGCCGGCACGTTTCATTCGAAGCTGTATCCACTAGCTTTGCATGGTCAGAACGACTCCACGCGGGGCACGCGAATTCTCCCGCAGAAAAAAATAGCGCCAGTCCAGTAGTCCGCATAACGTCAGGCGAAGCACCCCACTTCGATGATACCAATCGACGAAGAAGACTGTTGCAAGTGTGCACCTTCATACGCATAAGCAGGATACAAAGGTCTAAAAAGTTAGTAGAGAACATTTCTATTAGTATACCACCACCCACCCAACTGCCTTACTCTTCGGGAGATACAGGCGTGAAGTTATGGTATGTATGTTGTTTATTATATAAATTATAATTCTGTTTTCCACAATTTATTGTTAAACTTTTCCAAATTATTCAAATTTGATGGCTTTGTTGCTAAGTCACAGGAACTTACTCCTAGTTTAGTCAAAGTATTTAACTATTGAACTTTGTATTAAGCCTTTTATTAATTCCGACCCAGCCTGTAACTCAGTGACGCCCTAAGCAGAGGTCCCTGGTAGTCGCTTAGTTTTTATGTTTTTTTTAAACACTGGTTGGAGGCCTAAATTTATTGAGGCACCCACAAGCAAAGGCAACAACCTCCTAGTTTGTACTGCGGTCAGACATTAAAAAAAAAAAACTTTAAAGTTTTGATCATAAGGATATTGTTAAATGCTTTTTGGTGATATAGAGAACGTATTTATTTATTGTTATTTTACGAGTGTGTGTTCGGATTTAACTCTAAAAGCAAGACAGATCGGCTCACACTCCTCGATGGCACATGCATGACTAGGTTACCGTATAGGGTGGATGTATACACAGACACACGCTGACGAATCTAATACTGCGATGACCCAGTTTCTATGAAGACGCAGGCACTATACCCACATAGCATACATGACATACGAGTGGGGAATTCGGAATTGTATGAGAATAATAGGATATTGAATGATTGCATAACATCTAGACACGCGGGAGCATGTCAAGTCAATTTCAAGTCAAGAATTGAAACCAACAAAAGAGAACTGGAGACACCCGTGTGAATACGTTACACGGACCATTTGGAGCCACTTTTGTAGAATTTAAACAAAACTACTAGCTTGCGCATTCATTATCATCATTCACAGCCTGACATCACCACTGCTGCGCATATACCTCTTTTTCCATGTGCCAAACCTATGCTCCTGTGCCAGCCTCAACCAGGTTCAGATAACAAAAACTGCACATTATGGGGCTATTTTTTTTTTTTTTTGCGGATGGGAAATCATCAAATGACCCCTCCCGCTCTGGGTGGAGCGGAAGGGAGTGTCAGACTCTTACTGACTAAAACCCACCCGTGTTCCTTCCTTAGCCCTTTATGTTCCGGGCCAGCGGTAACCCTTTCGGACAATCCCGCTGACCCGGCAGGCTTCGGCCCTATGGGGCCCCTCCTCGATGCTGACATCTCTTTGAGGCGCGCGTGGAACACGTACGCGCCGTCCGGCACGGGCCTGGTCCTGATCGGACGGTGAGCTACCCATTACTCTCCGCCCGCAGGCCCGCACCTACCGCTACGCCGCCGGCCGGGGGTCGTCGCGCGGCTCCCGACGCCCGGAGCGTCTCCCGCGGCGGCTGGGACGGGAGACTGTCTCCCTGAGCCGTCCCGCCACCTCCTTCGCTAGCATGACTGCTTCGCAGAAGGAGGTGACTGCCTCCCACTCCCTCTCGCCCCGGACCATGGCTTGCACCAGGGCCGGGCGCGAGAGGTCGCCGCCGCTGCCGATCGCCTCTACGAGGACACGGCGGTGCTCCGCCCAAGCGGGGCAGACCTCCACCGTGTGCTCCACCGTGTCCTCTGGGCGATCCTGGCAATGGTGACACCCGGGCGTTTCCTCCCGCCTGATGATGTGCAGGAACCTCCCGAAACTTCCGTGTCCGGTGAGGACCTGCGTCAGGCAGCAGGTGAGGGCGCCGTGGCGCCTCTCTAGTTACTCCTCAAAGAGGGGTCTTATCGCCGCTATCGCGGCGTGCCTTGCGCTGGGTTGCGACAGTCGTTCCTTCCATGTCGCCATGAGATCGCGCCGGAGCTCAGTCCGCTCCGCAGCGATTTGCCGCGGAAGCGGAACTTCCCCCGGCTTAGTGCCTCCGCGCGCCACTCTTATACGCGCGCGAGGACTATCGCCTCCAGATCCCATGGCGGCAGTCCGGCAATGAGGCTTGCCGCCTCGCCAGAGATCGTGCGGTAGCCCCGGATAAGCCTTATGGCTACCACCTTCTGGGGCGCGTTCAGGTAGTGGGCGGTTCGCCGCCGCAGTGAACGCGCCCACACCGGGGCCCCGTATAGGGCCATGGATCGCACGACCCCCGCGTAAAGCCTCCGGCAGGAGGCGTTTGGCCCCCTCAGGTTGGGCAAGAGCCGCTTGAAGGCGGCCCCGGCCCGTTCCAGTTTGGGGGCCAAACGTCGGAAATGCTCGACGAAGTTCCACCGGCTGTCGATTACCAGACCCAGGTACCTCATCGTTGTCTCGACGCCGATGTGAACCCCTCCTACCGTTAGTTGGGATCCCGATGGTGGCGCGTTCCGGGGCCCATGAAACGACATGGCCTGGGACTTGTGCAATGCCACCTCGAGACCCAACTGCCGGATCTGCTCCACGACTATCGCAACCCCGCGTGTCATCGCGTCGGCCGCCGCCTGATGCGACCACATAATGGGGCTTACAGGACATAAACACAGAAAACGCAAGTTTTAGAAACAATAAAAGTATATGATCGACTACAGTAAACAAAATCAGAAAAATATATGGTATTCTTCAGGATATATGCTAGGTAGATAGTGTGTTGAAACGTAATACAACTAGTTTGATACGATAGAAAAAAATCATGAAGATACCTCTAAAAACTTTCTTTTTACAATAAAAACCATACTAATATACATACAATCATTCTGATTTTTTGACAGATTATTCTACAAGCAACAAACTAAAGCACTAGTGTTTTAATTTCTTAGTCCAAACAATAGATTTTTGTAAATGCCTTATATTTTGTAATAAATTTCCAGCGTTGTGTAATCGCGCCTCTCTTTCTTTGTATGTAGGCCAACAATGACAAAGGTCATGTAGTCTTACCCAAAACAAAACACTGAAAATGAAATACTCGAGCGGAAGAATCGTTAAGTTTAACGTTCCTTTTGTTACAGCCCCATTAATTTATAAACGTTTAAGTCATAATACCAATTCCGTTGACACATTAAAAGCTCTTTTAAAACCATAATAAAAAGAGGTGTTCAAAAAGTTCGAATTACATTTTCATACATAAAATATGATTACTGAATTGTATGAACTCAATTGCTGGTCTATAAAATGGCTATTTGTATAAGGCTATAATTTGTTCGCAATTCGGTACTAATATAAGGTTACAAACGGGCGATAAAATGCCACACCCTTTGTCGCGGTCGCTCGGTATAACTCGTTTAGGCAGTATTAGGCGCTTCGTATAGACAATTTTGTCTTTTGGGTTAATGTAATGAAATTTAGGTGGTGTCACCAAATAGCAATAAAATGTTTAATAATAAAATGTTTGAGGTTAAGTTTTATACTGAAAATAATTTTCCATAAATACGATTTACTTTCACTTATTTGTTTGTTTCACAGTGCTATTGTAGAATGTGTGTTACTTATTAAAAGTAGACGTGCCTGTAAAAATCAAACCATGAACATTTAGGTGAAGTGAGCTAATTTCACCAGCGGTGTTATTCTGTAAATAGATCACCGTGATAACTTAGGTGAAGTGAACTTAAAGTGACCTGCAGTGCGATTCTGTAACCATCTCACCGTGAAAACTTAGGTGAAGTGAGCATGGAGTGAGCTGTCAATAGTGTCAATTCCTAACAAAAACAAACTCACATCACCTAAGTTTTCACGGTGAGATTTTTACAGAATCGACCGGCTGTCATTCCACCAGACGCTAGGGATTGACACTATTGACAGCTCACTTTACGCTTACTTCACCTAAGTTTTCACGGTGAGATTTTTACCGAATAGATTGGTTGAACTGTGAATTTTACGTATTGGACAGCGGCACACACTATTTGACGCTATTATTGCAAAATATTGGATTCGTTGCAGACAGATTAAGAATAAAATAACTCAGTAACATTTCTGGCATCACACACAAAAATAACAAACACGAAGGGACGAAACGAAACTGGTCGAGTAACACCAGTCACAACTTCTCTAAAGTTTCATGTTACAAATATTGTGCCGACATTTTAAATCACAATGTTCAGCGTCGAATTACATTGTATTATATTATACTGTATTGTATTCTAGTGGCAATCGTCACTTCATACCGATTATGCGATCAGAGATAAAGTGATTTTTATCGTTTTTATTGTACTGAAGGTGAGGTATTTAATTTAAGTTGTCGGGTTATAGTAATGGGAATATAATAACATGGTGTTATGCGATGTCGTTTAAAGGTTATTTGTTCGCTCTTGTAATATGAGGACTTTTCATTTTATGAGCTTGTAGCTTCGTTGTATAGGTCGTAAGACGATGTTATGTCGGGTAGTCTGCATTGTTCGTGTGGAGGCAGGTAGGTACATCATATTACCTAGTTTTACATGATGTAGGTATTTCAGATTTATAGTTAACTAGCTATTGCCCATGACTTCGTCTGCGATCCAGGATAAAAAGTAGCCTATGTTCTTCTCCAAGTCATGGTCTACGTCACGTGCCAAATTTCATCCAAATCCGTTCAGTCGTTTTAGCGTGAAAGCGTAACAAACAAACTTACAGTTTTAGCAGTAGCAGTGTTAGCAGTATTATTAAGACTCAATTATATCCAGGAGAAGACACAGATTTCGAGTCAGACCGCATTTACGACTTGGATATTTTGACATATACGACTTGGATATTTTGACATTTACCAAGAGCAACGGATTGATGACCGGTTTGGATTGGGCAATTTCTTTCGTGCGTCTGAAACCGATTTTGATGAATTGATTTTCCTTCTATGGTCCGATGTGCAGATGTCATGTGATTAGATGAGCGCAAAACAAACCCTTCCCCTCTTTACACGCGCGGTGAATGTTTTCCAAGCAGCTCGGTAAACAAAAACATCGTGTTTGCGTACACAAATGTGTATGGCCTCGCCTCTTTGTTTCGATGATTTTGTGTAATATTTCGAGAAAATACGCGCAGGAGACACAGCTTTATAGATTACTAGCTTCTCCCCGCGACTTCGTCCGCGTGAGATTTCTTCTTCCCCCGACCCACCCCGTCGCGACGACGCATCGCCTGCCCGCGCTATTACTTCGTTTTCTTAGCGTTATTTTTTTAATTTTGCTCGGCTCCTAAGGGTCCTAGCGTGCTGTTAAATAGCCTATAGCCTTCCTCAATAATTGGGCTATGAAATACAAATAGAATTTTTCAAATCCGAAAGGCATTTCCAGAGATTAGCGCGTTCAAACAAACAAACTCTTCAGCTTTATTATTAGTAATAATAATAATATAGATTATTTACACATTGTCTCACACACACAAGTAGGTTGTCAGATAGCTGTCACCTGTTTACGGCTGTCACTAAATGTCGACTGCCAGTTACCACTAATGGAGACAAGTTGAAGGTAAAGCGTACAGTCACCGGCATGTAACTTGGCAAGGTTTTGGCCACAGATATAGATAGATCTAGATAACGCAAGTATCACGAACTGTATGAAAACTAAGCGTGCCATTTATTGACTACCTACTATAACGTCACAAGCTCGCGCTCTCGCTCGCACTCACCCAGCCAGCAGTACCTATACAGGGGGTCTACTCCGAAGCGGTTAACCACTGTATCGGCCGAATGTTCGGTCCTTTTCTGATTCGAATATTGTTGTCCTACTACGAATAAAAAAAAAAAAAGAAAAAAAGGGTTAAGGGTTTTAGAAAGGTTCGGATTGGCACAGTTTAGTCGGGACCAATAGTCAATATAGGAAATTAATGGTAGTAGAAAATGACCGAACATTCGGCCGATACAGTGGTTAACCGCTTCGGAGTAGACCCCCTGGACTGAAAGCGAAAGTAGCAGCTTACGATTTTTGAACGTAAGCTGGTGCGATTTTTGGCACGCGTAATAGTTGCTCTTGCGTTATCTAGGTATATATATCTGTGGTTTTGGCGTAGTGGGAGTAAGTTAGCGCATTTATGTACTACTACAATCTGTCAAATATCTTTAATAGATTTTCAACTTTATCGCTAAAGTATAAGGTTCAAAGTCGATTGGGAAAATTCGACAGTTTCGGGTAGCTTGATGTGCTGGCGTCTACATACACTTAGTGCAACAAACAAATGGTCACTTTCATTGCTTGTCATTATTCTATGGTTATTGCCGTAATTTGTTTTTAAACATGTCTGTTTAGAAGGAAGTTAAAGAAAGACGAGGAACGACTAACGACTCCTGCCAAGTTACGTGCACTGACTGACCGACTGTACCCTGGACTAGGAATTGGATGTGATGGTGAGCCTGTGATTTCTCTAAGTAACAAATTTTGATACCTAACAGACCTGCTTCAGATACTGTGTAATTCCGGGTGAACATTTTAGACATGTTGCTAATATTAATTATAACTCGTTGCTTCATTTTTCAGATATGATTATAACAATGTAGTTTCCCTACTTACTTGGTAACTTCGCACATATTTTAAAGATTTTTTAAAACTATTAGGTGACGTAATTCCGGTCTGACTGCACCTCGGTTGACACTTTGACGTGTAGCTCATTCCTTTTTCGTGCGCGGTAGCTATCGCACGCGCCCTTAAGCATCATGCCAAAAAGAAGCGCGCAATCAAAAATTGATCACTACGCTAGGAAAATTAGAAAAATTGAAGAAAAACAAAGACCGTTACAATCGTCATCGGACGGTGAAGGTAAGCATAGGTATACTTTATTCGTTGGTGATCTAGAAGTGAATAGTGAAAATATCAGTTTTGTAAATGCTCTGGGATTGACTGCGAGTCAATAACTTTGACATTGTTCAAAACTAAATTATAAAAGTTAAACTTTAATATTGCATCGGGATTGACTGCGAGTCTTTAACGATGACAAACAAGCACAGAAAATACGTACAATCTAAAACAGATGTAACGTTAACGTGCAAAATCAATTAAGAAATTTTATTCTTTAATATTGCATCGGGATTGACTGCGAGTCTTTAACGATGACAAACAAGCACAGAAAATACGTACAATCTAAAACAGATGTAACGTTAACGTGCAAAATCAATTAAGAAATTTTATTCTTTAATATTGCATCGGGATTGACTGCGAGTCTTTAACGATGACAAACAAACACAGAAAATACGTACAATCTAAAACAGATGTAACGTTAACGTGCAAAATCAATTAAGAAATTTTATTTCTTACACTACCCTCAGAATTGTTATCTTCACAACCTTAATTACAAATTGTAATTTTAGGTAGCGAAGATCCTGATGTGGTCCCAGGCAATGATAATGAAGCTATTATGGAGCCAGTACCCGTGCCACCCGACGTACCACAAGACGTGGAATCGGAATCTGGCGACATTCCTAACCAACACTATGCCCAGGCGGAACCCTGTCCCCCTGAGGGAACTACTGGTAGCATGGAACCTGAGTTAGACTGTTAGATCCTGATCTACTGTCGCCACTCGGTGAATCCACATCAGATTCGCCTGACTACGGCGATAACATTCACGATAATCTATCGCAGTTGTGGCTTCCTTTGCTAAGGAAAGGAATGCCTAAAGAAAACAAGGACAAGGTACTGAAAGAGTACCTTGTGCCAGACAATTGTAGGCTCCTTCAAGCACCCAAGTTGAATGCTGAAATCTCGGCGGCGGTACCGGACATGGTTCGCAACCGCGACAAGACACTTACAGCGTCTCAACAACAGCTAGTGCGGGAATCACCGCCATCAAGGCTCGAGTGAAATTAATCACACCTAGCTTGGACAAGGCATCCATAAATATCATCAACGAGTCCGAACGGGATAAATCACTGTTTGGCTCGTTCTTATCAGAAAAAATTAAAGCCGCCAAGGCCATTGAAAAGCAAGGCCTTTCCATAAAAAAGACCGCAAAAGTTTCAAAATCGCCTCAACTTCCTAATACCCGCCAGTCCTACCCGGGAAACTGGAACCTGCCTCCTCGATACCCAGCGAACAGGGGGGGGGGGGGGGCGAGGTGCATACAGGAGGCCGATGACGACGGCGGGGAATCGCTGTCCGTACACGATGTCAGCACAGCCGCCACAACGCCCGGCCTCGCAGGACAAACCTCGGGCTCCCGCTCAGCGTCACCGTTAACGCAGGTACATGCGGTTAGACTTACCCAATTTTATGACCGATGGCTAAAAATAACAATGTTGTTCTTGATTGGTTAAAAAATGGTTATCCAATACCCTTTCATACACATGTACGACAATCAATAATACCTAAAAACAACCTATCAAATACTGAGAAATCAGATATGATGAAAGCCGTTATGAAACTCAAATCTTTAGGAGCTATCTCAGAGTGCAATGTGACTAAAGATCAATTTATTTCTAAAATATTCCTCACATTAAAACCTAACGGCGATAAACGCTTTATATTAAACCTAAAAACCTTAAACAAGCTAATCAATAGCTAACATTTTAAAAATGGAGGATTACCGAACAGCATGCAAATTGATACCACGCGATGGATACCTTGCTACCATCGACTTAAAAGAGGCGTATTTCCTCTTAGGCATTAGGCATTCCGACCGTAAATATTTATCAATTTCAGCCCAATAATTCGCTAAGAACATATGGCTTTAATTGCATGCCGTTGGCGTTTGGCTTATCCGTTGCCCCACGGGTATTCACTAAGGTTATGAAGGAAGTTATGACTTCCTTCATAACCTTCTGATGTAAGTCTATATGTCTGAGGTAAGTTATGACTTACCTCAGACATCACGGTTTTCAGTCAGTTTGTTATTTAGATGACATTTTATGCATTGGAAATACTTACGAGAATGGTCATAATAACGTAAATGAAACTTTGAAACTACTCGAGTTTCTAGGGTTTGTTGTCAATTACGATAAAAGTATGTTAAAACCGCGACAATTCTGCAAGTACTTAGGATTTTGTTACGATACCAGGTATCTCAGTATACAATTGCCAGCCGATAAGCGACGTAACATCATCGAATTAGTAACAAAATTCACTAATTTACAGCACGCAACTTTATGCGACAGCCAAATTTTGACATCGAAATCTATACCGACGCGTCGATGTCAGGCTGGGGTTCTGTTTGCAACAACGCTCAAGTACATGGCAAATGGAAGTCTTCAGAAAATTATTGTCATATCAATTACTTAGAGCTGATGGCAGCCTTTCTAGGTTTGAAATCCTTCGCCAGTGATGCAACCAATAAATAAATAAAATAAACAATATTACTGCGCATGGACAACACCACTGCGATCAGTTATGTAAATCGTATGGGGGTATTCAATACCCCCACTTAAACGACTTGGCTAGGTCCCTTTGGAAATGTTGTGAACAGCGCAACCTATAGGTCATATACCTATCATACGTAAATTCTAAAGAAAACCGGGCAGACGCCGCGTCTAGAGTAGTCAATCCGGATACTGAAAGGTCACTTTCCGATGAAGCATTCCAAGACATTATAAAATATTTTGGTCAACCTGAAATAGACTTATTCGCGTCCCGCGATAATGCGAAGTGTACCACATTCATCTCATGGAAAGAAGACCCTGACGCAGCATCCGTAGACGCATTTACGATGGACTGGCAGAGCCATTTCTTCTACGCTTTTCCATTTTCCCTGGTATTAAAATGCCTTAGAAAAATTATTGATGACAAATGCACATGGCTTACTAGTTTATCCCAACTGGCCATCACAGCCATGGTTCCCACTATTGCAAAGCCTTATAGTTTCCGACGTTGTTTATAAATTAAGACCCATAAAACCCAAGTACTCCACCGCCTGGAATCCCCAATTGGTTTTAAACCATGTCTCAACATGGTTCCCTAAAAGTGAGTTCTAAGTTTAAAAAAAAAAAAAAAAAAAACGGGTGATTCTACTTGCAATTTGTACAGCTCACAGGGTACAAACGCTGTCTTTAATTAAACTCGAGAACATACTTTTCTCTGATAGCGGCATAAAAATCGTCATAACAGACATCATAAAGACATCCGCACCCGGCAGAGACCAGCCAATATTGTTCTTGCCATACTTCAGGGAAAATACGCGTATATGTCCAGCTACGGTGCTCTCAGGTTATATTTCTATAACTAAAAACATAAGACCTGAGAGTACAAACAATCTGTTGTTGACGTACAAACGGCCACACAAACCCGCTACCACGCAGACCATCAGTAGATGGATCAAACAAGTCTTGTCAGAAAGCGGCATTGATACCAGTGTATTCGCCGCGCACAGTACACGGCTCGCGTCAACCTCGGCCGCAAGCTTAGCCAGGAGTTAATATAGAAACCATTCGCAAAAGCGCAGGGTGGACTATTAGTTCATCTAATTCATTTGCTCGTTTTTATAATAGGTGCGTTATAAACGAAGGCGAATTTGCCAAATCTGTTTGCTTACGATTAGACATACAGACTGATTATTAATTCCTATTAACTATAGGTACCTATTATAAGATTATATTACACTACAGAAATGTTTATTTAAATGTTATGTTCATGTGATCGATAAGATCTTTATGATTAGCTCGTTGAAGTTAATTCGAAATAAGTAAATATAAATGTAACGTACCATTACGGAAACATAAGTATAACTATAAGGCTGATTTGTCTATAGGTAAATAAAACCATAATGTTTAAAACCTTATTGTTTTCCATTTCAAAACTTTCTGACTCTTAACATCTACATTGTTATAATCATATCTGAAAAATGAAGCAACGAGTTATAATATATGATCAAACGAACTTCCAAGTGAAGTTCGATCATTATTATGATGAGTTGCTTCATTTGAAGATAATATGATCACCCTCCCTCCCTGACGCTTGAAGATTCCCAGATATAGAGAAAGTTTTATATCATACTCATGACTCTAAAAAATGAGCTACACGTCAAAGTGTCAACCGAGGTGCAGTCAGACCGGAATTACGTCACCTAATAGTTTTAAAAAATCTTTAAAATATGTGCGAAGTTACCAAGTAAGTAGGGAAACTACATTGTTATAATCATATCTTCAAATGAAGCAACTCATCATAATAATGATCGAACTTCACTTGGAAGTTCGTTTGATCATATATTACTAAGTAAACCGATTTTCAATCTAACTAGTCTGGACACAGAGGTTCTAAAATAGTATTACACCGGGAACTCCAGCCCAGCAGTTCTCATTGGTCATTTAAAACCACATCGCGTTGAGTTAGTAGCGACAACTACTCCCACCACTATTGTGACCACAACCGCGCGATTCTCACTGAACGAGCAAACTCGTATTCAAATGTACAGACGGCAGCACGTCATACTTAGTAGTATGACGTGCTGCCGTCTGTACATTTGAATACGAGTTTAATAGATTTTCAACTTTATCGCTAAAACATAAGGTTCAAAGTTGATTGGGAAAATTTGACAGTTTCGGTCAGCTAGTAAATAAAAAAAAACTACATGAGGTCGGCTTTTCCTATCTGACTACTCTGAGAAGAAAGGCCAAAACAGCGGTTACAGTCTCTTTTAAAGTCCAGACAAAATCTTGGTCAGATCAACTTGGAAGACCATGACCATGACCATGTGTTGTGATGTCATAAAGAAGAAGAACTTAGGAGCTCAACGATGAAATGATGATAAACAGTAAATTAACTGATCACCAGATATAGAAACCATAGTTTGAAATCTACTTTTAGGTAAGTAGGCATCAGGATCTTCATGGTTTTAAAACAGCAACCATTCATATCACATACTTAATAGTTATCCGATCCCAAATATCGCTATTTATTTTGTAATACGGTTTCCCAAACAAGCCAGACGGCTATCGCACGACAACCGGACGATTCCCTGCGGACGAACGGACGGACGGTTTTGCATTACCTACGAGAACTATTCGTCTCATACCAATCAGATTTGCTAATATGTGTTCTGAGGGTAGGACATGAGAAGTGGCTTCAAAGATTTTTGGTAGTTAGTTTATTTATGCCAATCCTATACCTACATTTTTGACTTTTTCAAAACAATTCTATCATCTTATTTCTGATAGCGGATGTAAAGTCGATAAAAGAGATTAGGTATGCACTTGTGGCCCAGTGGTAACGGCCGCGACTTACAAGTTGTAGTTAGTAGGTTCGAACCCAGACAGACCACTGCTCTAAAACAGTGAAGGAAAACATCGTGAAGGAAGCGGCATGTCCAAGAATAAAAAATATGAAGACATGTGACATCTCCCAACCCGCACTGAGCCCGCGTGGTGGATTACGGACTACGACCTCTCACCGAAAGGAAGCCTGTGTTCCATCAGTGGGAATGTTGCAGGCTGATTATGCTTATGTAGATGGCTAAAGCTTGATTTACACGGGGTGGTATTTAATTAATAATATTAAGCCTCGACCAACACCTGAAGAGGCTCTCGTTGGGCAGCTGGATCAAGAACTTGATATAGAGAACAGTACGTCTGGACATGGCCCGCATTGTTAGGAGGTTCCTCTCTCTGGAGCCCTGACTGCCGGTAGCTTGGACCCTGTTCCTGAGACCGGTGGGCTACTATTTTTTATATTTCAAAATGTTTTTATATTTTTATATATTCTAATATTTAAAAATATAATTTTTATGTATAGGTACAGCTGCATCCGGTTAGAATGGAAGCCGACCCCAACATAGTTGGGAAAAGGCTAGGCATATGATGATGTATATAATGAAATAAAGAAAATATTAATAAGTTTATTCATCGAAAAGTAAAAATACAATGTGACGGATTCGGTGAGCCACAAACTAAGCATCGCTTGTATCTTGTGGCTTTGGGTTTTGCCTATGGCATTTTAGATTTACGAGTAATTGCCCGTGACTTGCACCGACTAACGCCAGAGGCAAGAAAATTGCATCATGTAAATGGGACTTAACTACACTTCGCTCGTGTGTCTTCATTATCCCCAACAATGGAACTAACAACTACAATGGATATAAACTGCACAGTGCCAAGATGTTTATGTTTTGGCTGCTTACCAAACTCGTTTCCTACGTGGACAATACATACATTAACAGCCTATAACGCCCCCACTGGTGGGACACAGGCCTCCTCTCTGCGAGAGGGAGTGGGCCGTAATCCACCACGCGGGTACAATACGAGAGCTTTTTAAATTATTGGGTGTTGGCGCCAATGGGCATTGTCACAGTATAAACTTTACTGTGGCATTGTGGCGTAACTTTAGAGAAGCCTAGTAATGAATGAGCTGTGATAAACTCATCTTACATACCTACAAATAATTAAAATTGTAATGTCTGTTTGTAATGTCAAAATAACAGCTTTTTACAAAATTGTCTTGAGAAAGCGGCACTTATAACAAAAAACAATTTTTAAATGTTTTTGTCCGTCTGTTCTGGCTAATCTCCGAAACGGCTGAACCGATGTTGATGAAATTTGGTTTGGGGATACTTTGAACCCTTGGGAAGAACCTATGATATACCGACACACCACGCGCGCAGCGCCCAGGGTGTAAGCTAGTTTATTATAAAAACAATATGCTATAAAAAAAACGTGTTTTTCGTGTTTCCACGTATTAGAGTATAGCCAAAGTCAAGATAGAAGAAAAACAACAAAGTCTTAGTCTACAGTAGTGTTAATTCAAAATCAATATTTTAATGCACTATAGAGAGATATGTCATAATTTATTGACAAATTAATCCAAACTGCTGAATATTGTCAGCTATTTGCACGATAATCTGCTCGCTGCTTACATTTTATATTAGGTATGGTATTAATTCAAGAACCCAAAACAGTTTGAGTGAATCGAGTCAACAGAAACTTGAGTCATGGTCACCGTGCTTGAGTGGACCATTTTTTATGCGCGGTCATAAACATGTCGCGTCGCCGCCGATAGCGGGCGGGGCTTGAATGCTTGACAGAAAATTCTACGTCGCGGTATGCCACCGGAAAGAGGTCAATTAATCCTGTTAATAAATGAGTTAGAACCTCTCCTCATCAGATTTGGGGGCTTAAAAAGGCCACATAATGGACAGTTAACTGTTAAGTTAATCGTATCAAATCCCACTGGTGAAGCATTTTTCAGTTATTTTTTTTTGTCTGTGCTAAAATACCAATCAATTCAATCGAAATCCAATCCCAATCTCTTCGATTCTACCTACGTAGTGTAGCGAAAAAAAGAAATACACGGACTGTCTTCGCCATATTATAATTCATAATGTTATCCTTTTATGATTCTCCAAAGTGGCTTTTTTAGGCCCCCAGTATTCGGTCTCTCTTTAAATCAGAGACTTCCTCATTGACCATTGATTAGGAGTCCAAATATTCAGCAGTTTAGGTAGATGACCAAGCCTACCGCAGCACATGAAACAGCATCTATAATTTAAAACCAAGTCGAATCTGTAAGCAAACTGATACTGGACTACTACTCAATTCTCAGTGGACGACCGAGATCGAAGGCTATAGAATCTAGAATGTTTGTTTACCGAAGCGTTGTAGGTATACGTTTGTTTGTAGATACAATACATGGGAAAAGGCTTGTTCTATGACAAGACTGAAGGCTGGTTTTGATAGAGTGTTTGTTAGGTAAATACCTAACATTCTCTGTATCAAATTGATGATGATAGATGTTTTGTTAGCCAAAATTCGACCGTCTTTGTACATGTTATTTTAATACTATCAATGATATTACATTAAAGAGGTAGATATGGCACTAGCGGGCGCAAATTGTTGCAGACAAATTCAGACAATTGTTGTAATTTAATTGTTGCTATCTTTTTCTGTGTCACAGGTTCCGTATTTATCTATCGCAGTTGGAGTTGTAAGTCTTTGTAATAACAACGCAACAATACAGAACGTCGCTCAGTATGAAATTAGCGTATCTTTCTTATATACCTAATATCATTGAATACGATGCTCTGTGCTCTGTGTCAAATACTTACATAGTTTTGAAAAATATAGCAATTTTGATATTGACTTCATGTTTCCCTTTTGCGTATTTTCAGCAAGAGAATGGGTTGTTTATGTAGTACAATTGGCTGAAAATATAGGTAACTAACTATTTACACTAGGCAGGTACTAAATTAAATGACTAACTATATTCAAAAACAAAAGGAAACTTAGGCATTATATTAAAATTTAATTATCACGGATGTAGTTATTCTGAATTTTGTTATAGTCATTGAATTGTCAGACATTGTTTCTAGTTGGTTTTGAATTAACAGGAATGAAAATAATGTTTAATAAAAAGTCATATTCTTATTTTTTTAGTTTTGTTATTCCTCCTTTTAACAAAATAATATCATTTTATCTCACGACATATCAAGGAAGCTTTCAACAAAAGCATCCGTTTTGCCGACTCATGCGCATCTGTCTACCCCTTCCATTGTAGGCGGGGCGTGTCGCCATGACAACAGTTAGCCCCCGCCTACTAATATGCATATAGTGATGGTAACTTTACATGGTTGGATGTATCAAACGTTTAACTGTTTTTAGTTGCTAAGCAACTGGAGTTAAACGGTAATTTGGAAAGACTCTCTTTCTTTGTTTAGCCGTATTCCATCTCACTCATTTGAGACGGCTCTCCTCGTCCTCCATTTTTAGAGACAGCTCTATTTGAATTGAATGACACTTCTATGGGGCATGATAGCAATTAAGGAACGCGGCGAACGCAAGTACACTTAACGCAAATTGTACGAAGGAACATAACGCAAATTGCGTTCGTGCTACAGTATACGTCTTCACTCCTCCACGAAGAATTAAATGTCGGGTCCAAAGTAGGATAAAATAACAAAAACTTGAAACACTTGCATCTTCCCGATTTCTTTACGCCCGGAGACTGTGCCCGGAATAATAATGCGGAATTAAGTCAGACGCGGGATTAAGCCTGTTGCAAGATTTAGCCCGGCGCTGGAATTAACCCGTCGATCGTCGGGATGAAAACGGATTTGTTTTACGTTTCGTAATCTTTCGTCATGCGTCCGGAATATGCAGCAGACTGCTTTACTTTTCTAGTCTGAATAAGAAGTAACTTATTTTATCTTTTCTGTATGAGAAACAGCGTTCATACATTTATGCACATGGTAAAAATATAGGTACTTAATTAGTTTTTTGGCCCTAATAACAGTTTATCAGCAAACTTGCTAAAGTCAAGAGAAACGGACAGAGTTCGATGTGACGATACTTCAATCACTATAAGGCCTGGGCTATGGTGCTTGAACTTATCGTTGGAAAGTACCTAAACACAACCACAATACGGTTTTTTCGCGATTTCAGGTTTGGTCCCATAGTAAAAGTTGTTCATAATGACGAGTACAATGACCACATAAAAAAAAGAGGTTGTTTTTAAATGGACACTGGACATTTCTATAATAAGAAACCAAAAATGTTTCTTCATCTTCTACTCATATTTCTAGAGCAAAGCAAGAAAAATTTAATATGATATCTGATGAAATTGGTTGCGTTGCTCGCAGTGAGTAAATTTCCCCGAGGTACAACATAGAGTATTGCTGTCCACCGCTAGTTCGCGGGGTCACCGAAGACGTATTAGATATTATTAGTTCTATGTTAGTTTTTCTTGAGGAGTCGGTTATTATGATAGCTCCTGTTTGGTAGTAAAATTCTATTAACCTCTTAAATAAATTGCAAACAATAGTTTTGTATAATTTAGAAGCATTTTTTAAATGTAAATGTAAGAACCATGTTTCCGTTTATTATGATTTTTTGACGTTGACTTGCTTGAAAGAGCATGGCAGTTGAGAACGTGTCATGCTCACTTAAATGTCTCACCGATGGTGGCGCGTGTGTTGGATCATCATTGGTCATCTCTTAACTGCCAGGGCTTATTTTTAATCTTATATTTTGAATTGTTTCTTCATTTGTGTCTTTTTTCACATTGTTCTCACATAATAAAGAAGCAACAAGAATCATGTACCCAGGATTTTGTAATATCTTGATTTAAAAGAGTGTCCATGGAGTTTCTTGCCCGTTTTTCTCCATAGAGATCTACGTTTTGGAATGGGCAACTAGCTTCAACTTTCTGACTAACTGACAGACTATTTAATTTTGACAATTCAAAAGTGCCTGTACAAGGTTTAATTGAAATAAATGCTTTGAGTTTGAGTTTGCTGCAGTATTTCAGGAATCAAAGCTGTTATTGGGGGTTTTAAGATCATTATAAAAGGTCTGCCCAGAGTTTGGATTTGTGCCAGGTTGATGGCAATTAGATTCGCCCCCTATTACATGGGACTTAACAAGGTGTCGTATATCGATGTTTCCGAAGACGGTTACGTGACACCACGCAGCCTGTATTTTGTGACGCAGCCAGCGAAACACGACGCCAGCAACGTTACGTGTATAGTCATAGTTTTAAGGTTTTTAATAATTATAAGTTTATTACTGTGTTTTTCAGGACTATAATCATGTACCGAGTGGTTGTATTTTTAGCCGATAGATTACTGAACCCATTAGCATAGGTTTTTGCACAAAAAAAAGTGAACAAGAACAAATATATAAGTAGGTATAGTCTGTTCCAAGAGGGGCCCGTGGCTAAATAATAACAGCCGCACGGTTCGATCGATCAGGTTAAGCTACGCTTGCCGCGGTTGTTCTGTGGATGGGTTACATACCATCTTTACATAACGAGATCCATCCGTGTCTCGGCACGCTAAGCCGTTAAGCCGTTGGTCCCGGTTGTCATTCGTGGATCTTTGACAGTCGTTACGGGTAGTCAGAGCCCGAAAGTCTGACAACCAGTCTTACCAAGGGGTATCGTGTTACCCAGTAACTGGGTTGTGTAGGTCAGATAGGCAGTCGTTGCATGTAAAATAGGTACTGGTATTCCGCTGCATCCGGTTAGACTGGAAGGCGACCCCAACATAGTTGGTAAAAAGCTAGGCAGATGATGAGTCTGTTCCAAAAATCAAAAATGATGAAAATGTTAAATTTTCATCAGAAATTTTTAGAATAACTTTAAATTCGGAAGTCGGTGTCTTGGTTGGTTGTCGGGAACATTTTGTTTTTTGACACCGACTACCGAAATTAAAGTTTTTTTTTTGTTAAAAATTACGTGAATTGGCCTTCTGGTGTTTCATCAAAACAAATCTCAGCGTAAAAACATTACCGATAAATTTGACCGCGACCTCGTCTGCGCACGCAAATAATAATGAAAATTAAATGACAATACGGCTTAATAAAAATCCTAGCGATACTCGGTGTACGCATCCAACACAATGACGGGTTGATCACGTTGTTTGTGACATGTGACAAGTATGGAGAGACCAGAGATCTTAATTATAACTTACTTTGCCTGAAACGGGCAAATAATTACTTTTAAATTGTTTTTTTTTTGGCGACTCTCACGAATTGGCACATTTTGAATTTTATGCAATGGTGTGAGAAAAGTACACGTTTTATAATATTTAACTCTTATCAATTTTAAGTGTGTGTTGTGTTTGTAAACGAGCCCATAAACTTGCAGTCTGGTATTTGGTTTGTGTAGTCCAAACACACCAAGCAAATCAGGCAATGCAACCAGCTTGAGTAGTTTGAGTAATTTACGCGACCTATCAATTATGTCCTTTCTTTGGTATTGTTCTTCGAAACTTTGAGCTCCTTAAATTCTGAGTTGAGCTGCATGATACTGGCAAATGCGTGCACTGATTGGACAGGTCCACTAAATCTGTGTGGTTCTTTCCTCAAAAGACCACGTCAGACCCCAATCTACATGGTCTTCACATGATCTGACCAAGATTATGTCAGAACTTTAAAAGAGACTGTGACCTCTGAGTTTGTTTCGGCCTTTCTTCTCAGGGTATTCAGATAGGAAACGCCGACCTCATCTAGTTTTTAAATATGATTGACATGTGAAAGTGCTTCTATAAACCTACTTACAGAAATAAACTCATTTTTCATTTAACTACCTAACCAGCACTATAGAATATACTATAAAAAAAACCTAAAAAACTCTATTGATGTTCATTCTGGTATTATTTTTGTTGTCAACTAATTATTTCCAGTTATTGGTATTTTTTTATTTTATTTTGTTGAAGAACAGTTTAATTTATTTTTATAATTGCTGCAGAAATGATTTAGTGGCGTACTTTTTCATTTTAGAATGAAAGGATGAATATTTTTGAAATTATTTATAATTATAGCTATTAACGTTATTATTGCAATTGTGTTTTTAAATCGCGTTTTTGATGTATTATAATAAAAGTTCTTTAATGTTCAAAACAATTTTTTTTTTCTAAATTCATAATAGTCACATTTATCATCTGCCTAACCTTTTCTCAACTATGTTTGGGTCGGCTTCCATTCTAAGTGGATGCAGCTGAATACCGTATTATACCATATTTTACATGGAGCGACTGCCTATTTGTCCTTCACAACCCAGTTACTGGATAATACGATACGCATTAGTAAAACTGGTTGTCAGACTTTCGGGTTTCTGACGACCCGTAACGACTGTCAAAGATCCACGAATGACAGCCAGGACCAACGGTTACGTGCTTTCCGGGCTTTAGTATGTAAAGATGGTCATCCATCCACGGACCAACCACAGCATGCGTAGCTTAACCTGATCGATCAACCCGTGCGGCTCTTATGCGGCCACAAGAGTCACTTTTTTTTTTGACCCATAATTGTAGCACGGATTGATTAAAAACTTTAAATTGTCAGTGGCAGTCTAAAAACTCAGTATCACGTTCGGATATCTTGTTATTAATACCAAACCATATTTTGTATTGTTTTCATGAGATTTTCTCTCTGAGATTCTTGGCAACCTGAACATAAAATCAAAATATTACAATCACAATCAGCCTATAATGTTCCCACTGCTGGGACACAGGCCTCCTCTCTATGAGAGGAAGTGAGCCGTAATACACCACGCGGTCTCAGTGCGGGTTTGTAGATGTCACATGTCTTCGACTTTTTGTTTCTAGGAGATGCCGGTTTCCTAACAATGTTTTTCTTCACCGTTTTGAGAGTAGTTATCATGAAATTAAATGTATATGTCGCAGCCAACTGGTTAAATTAGTCGTTTAGTTAACCGCCTGGCCTTTGGAAGTAGTGCTCGCCCCGCTTCGCTCTCTCGGCTCGCACGCGGTTGATCACAGTTCTAACCTAACCCAAATGGTCGGGGTGCCCCGGCTTAGTTACTGCAAGCAATTCGGCTCGCGCGTGATTGGTAACAGACTTCCAACCTAAACTATAATTGAATATCATTCAGGCCGTTAGTTAAACGGCCGCCGTTTAGCTAAAAGGCTAGGCGGTTTACTAAACGGCTAATTAAACCAGTTGGCTGCGACATATACACAAAGTAAGATAGGGGTTCGAATTCACGACCTACAACTTCAGTCGGGGCCACACTATTATGCCACCACTACTGCTCTAATTGGCGTCGACTTTGAATATCATATTTTCAAATCACCATCGCAAATCTCTGCTCTAAATCGAAGTACGTAAGGTGTTAATTAAATTAATATTTTTATCAATAACTGTAATTTGCACAACACCCACGTCCTAATGGCCTATATAGCTTCAGAGCGTTCTTATTGGCAGTCTGCACCCGTCGTTTGTGGAATTGCACATTCTAATAGCAGCCTTTTAATACCTCTTGAAGGTAGAAGACGTATAAATTCCACGACGTTACTGCTACGCTTTTTATTTTTATTAATTTGCTTTTTATGGCTTCAACTCGGTTTAATTTTTATGCTTGCTGTAGCTAGCTGGATTCGAGTAGTTAAAGGGAATATTGCAATTGTGTGGTTTGGTAATAAAATAATCATCTGCATAGCCTTTTCCCAACTATGTTGAGGTCGGCTTACTCGGCTTCCAGTCTAACCTGATGCAGCTGAATACCGGTATTTTACATGGAGCGACTGCCTATCTGACCTCCACAACCCAGTTACTGGGTAATACGTTACCCCTTGGTAATACTGGTTGTCAGATTTTCGGACTTCTGACGCCATAACGACTGTCAAAGATCCACGAATGACAGCCGGGACCAGCGGTTTAACGTGCTTTCCGAGGCACGGATAGGTCTTGGTATGTAAAGATGGTCTTCCATCCACGGATAAATAAATGTGAGGAAACCGGCATGTCCTAGAACCAAAAATTCAAAGGCATTCGACATCTCCAGCCCGCACAAGCCCCCCGTGGTAGTGGATTACGGCCCACTTCCTCTGACCGAGAAAAGGCCTGTGTCCCAGCAGTGGGAACATCATCATCATCATTTCAGCCGAAAGACGTCCACTGCTGGACATAGGCCTCCCCCAAGCACATTATAGGTTGATAATGCTTATGCTATAAATGTGGCTTTTTTGGCAGTGATCAAGTATTTCTAGTCAGAATTTATTACGTTCTAGCTGACCCGACAGACTTTGTCCTGTTTAAATTTCATACAAAAATATTACAGAATAGAAAAAAAAGGACATCGGTCACGTTTTTCTCCGAAATCTTTTCCAATATGTCTTTCCAAAAACCTAATTTGGAAAAACAAAAAATAGAAAAATCGGTCCAGTCGTTCTCAAGTGATGTGGTATATTATTGTAATAATACTTTTACAATAACAAGTTATTGCCTGTTACTAAGTATCTAATACTAACACAAAGCTAAAACGAACATGTTAGTCAAGTACCTCAAGCTTCATTTCTCTTCAGAAACCTACCTAATTTCATTTGAAATCCACACACTATTTTCGTTCACTCCCAAACCATATTAATTGGCTTACTCGTTTCCGACATCAAACAAAGCTAACTTGATTTGCCTCCACAATTCCCCAAATAACTTTCGTTAAAACTTGCGGTGAACACAAACGAATACTTCGGCACTCGAGTCACTCGAGTAAACGAATCGATCATCTCATCGATTATCAGATTAACCTTCTCGATAAAGCGGAATATGTCAGTGAAGATTGTGGAGAAGCACGTTTTGTGTGTGCGTAAGTTTGCGACAAAAAAATCGCATTGATGTGCCGACGTGCGACGCCGCCGACGGATACTGTAGGTAGTAGGTAGGTATACAAGTTACAAGTATGTTTAATGGAATTTAAGTAAAAAAGGGTTTGGAATGAGGATTCTAAATAATTGATGTAATATCTAATTGCCTTTTAAACCTCTTGTGAAGTTTAATGTCACTGGAGATCAATTTCACTTAAATACGTAGAGACTATTTAGTAATCTGTGCTTAAAGTCTTAAAGCAGTCTAATTCGTTAACAAGACTTCTGCAAGATCACTTTAGATAAGTTATCTTATGTCTAAGGAGTCTAGGCTAAAATAGCTCTCAGCTATGTCACTTTATCGTGGATGAGGATTTTCGGTTTCAAGAATTTATTTCTCTAAAAGAATTTTACAATATTCACTTATAAGAGAAATAAAACAATTTTTTTATTAGTTACTATAGGTACAACATCGGGAAGAATGACTATTTAAATTAGTTATATCCAAAAGGTTACAGGTTTAACATCTCCATGAAAAGCAGCACTTTTCAGCTGTGTAAAAGCTTGTGCTTATGCTAAGTAGGACGTACCTATAGCTGTACACGGACCTATTGGTGCGTGAACAAAATTGGAACTAACACCGCCATTTTGTTTTTTCAATATATTTCTCAAAACAATATCACAAATGTTTACAGCAGCGCTCCCATGTCAACGGCGTTCGAGCGCCAAAAGATTCTTATAGAGCTATAAATGCATATACGAGTACTTTGACTAAAACTAAACTACCTAAACTCGAGATCATCATAGCTCCTTCTTTTTTGTTAAACTCCCAAGTAGCATAAATGTACATTATTTTCATACTTTTTCGACAGCTAAACCAAAACACGCGTAAATTTTACCAATAAAAAACATCTACAGACAATAAATACAGCAAACAGAAATCTTGGATGGCCATATCATAGCAACCTTTGCTCAGAGTTTTAGACACAACAAATCCCTCTCTACTATAGGAAATTGGAGAAAAATGGCGAGTAAACGAAACGACCAGCCTTCTGCGACATTTGTTAGGATAGCTTTATGGTTATACCTAAGTAAAAAGATATTAGAACAATGATATATCGTCGCCATTGGTGGAATCGTTTGTTTTGAAGAGAAAACAGTTTTGTTTTATGTCTTGGCGTGAGTTTCCTCGTTTTTCTGTGTTGAAGAAAAGTTAGGGATTTTTGGATTTTATTTGAACAAGTAATCGAGAGCTTTTCATAGCATACCCAGTGGCTGCTGGTGCAGACAATTCTCTAAGAAGACTTATTATACCTAAATCAAATTGAGAGTCTGTGTGGTGTAACTTGAAGGAAGCTGTTTCAGCAATAGATTCTTAACGCGAACTCCTGTCAGTTGAGTGGTCGCGAGCGCTACTGGTGAGCATGAAGTCCTGGGTTTATTTTCCGGATCAGGCAAAGTGTTACTGGGTTTTTCCGTCTGGAAATTCTCAGAAGTATCCCGGAGTTTGGATTTGTGCCCGGTTGACGGCTGTAGGCTCGGTAGGATGCAAGAGAGAACGAATGAGAGTAAGGGCCTAGGCGAAACTAGTTCATCCTAAAATCGGGTTTGGCCGGCAACATATATATTTAACATTTTTCTCTCAAAAATGGCACAAGAAAGCCGACGTTTTACGACAAAATATGAAACATTACGAGTGTCATATAGCCGCCACAAATCTCAGAAATGATGGCCATAGGACCGTCCACCAAGATTGCAAGTTTTTATGTGTACCTAAGCCTGAAGTAAATTACGCATTACGACACATTTTTAAGACCACCAGGGAACGTTATCTCCATTCCAAGTCCCAGTTAGGTATCTATTTTAGTTCCCAGTGATTACAGCGCGACGACAATGGACTGTCGTCAATGTTTATGTAACGACTTAATATGTTTCAAGCCCAGTAAGGCTGTAGTTATTTTAACAGAAATACTTCTACTTTCTAGATTTTAAAGGGACAGTCTCATGTTATTCAAGTTTCAATTCAAGAAGACATTTGAATTGTTTCAAGAACCTTAAACTAACCTAACCTAACCTAGGAACTGTAAATCCTGGAAATAGTGAGATCATTAAAATTTGGTGTATGTATTTTTAATTACTGCATTGACTGTAGTTTTTATACCGAGACCCCTCCGTGCTTCGGAAAGCACGTTAAGCCGTTGGTCCCGGCTGTCTATCGTGGATCTTTGACAGCCGTTACGGGTAGCCAGACGCCCGAAAGTCTGACAACCAGTCTTACCAAGGGGTATCGTATTACCCAGTAACTGGGTTGTGGAGGTCAGATAGGCAGTCGCTCCATGTAAAATACTGGTATTCAGCTGCATCCGGTTAGACTGGAAGCCGACCCCAACATAGTTGGGAAACGGCTATGCAGATGATGATTGACTGTAGTTTTCGGAGGGGCTCATGGCTGGCGATAACAGCCAAACGGGTCGATTGTAGGGTTAAGCTATACTTACCGCGGTCGGTTTGTGGTTGGGTGACTAACCATTACATATCGAGATCCATCAGTGCCAGGAAAGCACATTAAGCACGCCCCGGCTGTTATGAGTTAATCTTTGACAGTCGTTACGGGTTGTCAGAAGCCCAAAATTTTGATGACCAGTCTTACGAAGGGGTACCGGTTTACGCAGCAACTGAGTTGTTTAGGTCAGATAGGCAGTCGCTTTCTTTTAAAATACTGGTATTTAGCTGCATCCGGTTAGATTATAAACAAAAAGGCTATAGGCAGATTGATATATATTGTTTAATGGAAAATGGCCAGCAGTAGTCTATTACACATACAATGTCGATAGCTTTTAATTTGAGAATTTCAACAATATTCATTGCGTTATTTAAATTGTCGAGAAGACGAACTTTTTGGACACAAATGTGACATCTACCAACCCGCACTGGGACCGCGTGGTGGATTATGACCCAGTCCCTATCACAGAGAGGAGGCTAAGCTACTATTATCAACTCTGTCGCAGCTATTCCGCTATTAGTCAACAAAATATTTACCGCAAGTCAAAAGTGCCATTTGGTCCGTCAAGATAAGGAAGTTTGCTGGCAACTTGTAACTAAGTTGGCAAACAGCGTGATTGTTTTAGTTGCAAGAAGTCCTGCAAGTTTCACTATCGATCTGTTGTTGCTTTTAACTTGGAGAGGTATCGGTTACTCCGTGGGACTACAGGGTATCTAAGGATAGAATTCTATCGCTTTGTGGGGCTGGTAAACCGCTGTTTACCAGTTAACTGATAGCTGATATTAACTACGAACTTTATTACTTTAGCTGTTATCAGACGTGTGATTGAATGATTATTTTTGTTTCATTCCACGTTCACACAACAGCGACCAAATTACAAAGGAATGAACGTTCATTTGCTCAATTAATTTTTTTTTTTATTGTCCGGTTTTAATTTCTAACATGGCGATATTAGCGTGGACGTCGACGTCCACGTCACGGCATCACCGTAACACAGGGAAGGAAATTGTATGGAAATGGAAATATATGAAGATGCTAACGAACGATAACGCGGACGTACTTGCATACATTTTATAAAGGTACGCCGGCTGTCGCTGAAAACCAGTGCTGGGGCTCTGTCTCGTTTAAGGTCTTAGCATTATGTGTCACATGTGATATACATATTTTCTTTCATTCTTTCTTAGGTAGGCGAGTGAATGATGTCGATTGCGGAAATCCAACGGTCGTTGGATCAGTCCACTAATGAATTCATTTTTCACTTTTGATTAATTTTGTGTTCTAAAGTTTTCTAGATGCCGAACGAAAACAAAAATGAACATTAATTTGTTTGTTTTAGGAGATATATCTCCTTTAGGGGAAGCATGAAAATACTTGCAAATTTTTTGTTATTTTTTAATTTTTGGGTCATCCCATTGACTGCTTTGAAGCTACTTGCTAGTGATGATAATTAAAGCGAAATATTTTTAAGGATGCCTGACACTTAATTGCTCTAGAAATATTGTTTTAGACATTCTTCTCTACCGTGTATTTTTTTTGGCTTCGTCTCATAGACGCACAGTTGCTTATTAAACCGTATAAATTATTTTCATATTCTTAGTTCTTAAAATATAATTTAATTACTTACTAATAACTTGTATTTTGTATGGCAGCCTTTTAAAACAAATGTAGTTCTATTTTACCAGAACTTTCTCTGCAAACAAAACATACAAGAGCGGCCTATCAAACGCTGGCAGGTAAACAAAAAAAAAGGTTTCAAATCGCGAAATGAACGACGCCAGTCTGTCTGTGCCGACCATTCATTCAGTCATTCTACGTTCATTCATCGAAACGGTTTAAAGTTTTTGAATGAGTTCTATTGTTACCGCCTTTAAAACTCTTGTTTGTGGTAAAAATCCGAATTTCGAACAGATAATTTATTACTTCGATTGTATTCCTTAGAATATTTTGTGAATGAAACGCTTTTGACTTGATTTTGCGTGTTAAGTGCTATTGTAAATGTAGTGGCTATTGGATGATGTTTCAAATTGCCATTACTTGAGGCTTGCGATGTAAGTTGGGGTTCAAGTGGCTTAAAATTTGCAATGGGACCACACTCTTGCTGCTTTTACTTTCCTATAAATAAAATAAGCCATTTGTCTGTGTAACAATAATACTTGACACTTTAAAAAAATACTGTAGGTACCTATTAATTTCGACCTACCTCTAAATGGTAATAATGTAATAAAAGTTAACAATTATTTTGCTATATTTGTCGGGTATTTTAGTATTTAGTATTGCAACACCAACATTAAAAATGTAAATCGTTATGTTATCTGTGGTTGCAAGCAAGCCCCTTTCAACTGTGACACTGC
Organism: Oligia fasciuncula; assembly: GCA_963082905.1. Lineage (NCBI taxonomy): Eukaryota > Metazoa > Arthropoda > Insecta > Lepidoptera > Noctuidae > Oligia > Oligia fasciuncula. The sequence goes on from OY720397.1 coordinate 19,840,816, forward strand.
TGGTCCAATACACACGTGAATCTACTTGTTCGCCGTTTTATTTAATCTTCATTGGCACCAACGCTACCAGCACCTCATTAGCACCTCATCAGCACCCAACACAATAAACCGCTGCACAGTGAGGGCACTTAACAAATCAGTAAATATAATCTAAACGGTAGGTAAGAAATCTAACTTGTAAGTAGCGCTCGCGCGGCTCCCTCGTGGTTGATCACAGTTCCAACTTAGCCAAACTATTTAGCTGCCCATTCCAACATTTTTACTGGTCATTTATTTGTTACATTAGAACTTTGAATTACCGCGGCGCGCCTTGAGCTTGTGCCAAGCGTGACCAATTGAAAACCCGACCACCTGCGGCAATTAACTATAATTACATAGATGGTGTGCTCACGTGCCCACATTCTGCGAGGATTTTCTTCTATAAGATTGGCTACATAAGCCACATGCGAGCTCACGAACGGCAGCTACTCTAACTCCGCAGAGTTAAAGCAGTCGCCCTGGCCGAAATCGGTCGGATTGCATCATCATCATCATCACATTAAAGAGTATATATGTTAAATACTGGCATTGTAGGATTAAATAACCGATTGTTTTTTTTTTTACTTTTCATGTTTTAATATTGATTTTTTTTAACTGATCATCGTAACCTCTGTTAAAATAACAGTTGTTAAAATTATTATTCACCGTATCATAAAATGGCCTAAGCATCAGCCAGCCAGTTCATTAAATGTTGCAATAAACGCATTTAGCCGCTAGTTGAACGGCGCGGCGGGCGCTAAACGGCACCTTTTCAGTAAATTGAATGGCTAATTAAACCAGTTGGCTGCGAAATAAATACACTATAATGTATTTGTGTACCTAGTTTTAATACTTTTTTTATCATTGTTCTTCTCAACCAAAGCACCTGCCATCTAATCTCTTCACCACCCTTGGTTGACTGGTAGAAAATGCCTAAGGCATTAAGTCCGCCTTTGTACTTTTTTGTATGAAAGTTTAAATAAATAAATAATGCTTATTTCATGACTCTTTCTCTCGCCACGTGCAAGCCCCGCCCCCATCACAACCAGTCTCTGTGGATGACGTCACCCTCGCAGCTCATGCGCTGATCGGCTAGTGTTTCTAATGGTTTTTCATTCACACTACATGATTATGACGTCATATATCAAAGAATGTCAATTGCAGGAGCAGCGCAAGTGTTGCGAAGTTTTGGTTTTTGGAAAGTAATTTTTGATGTTGAGATAGATCAAAATAATTGATTTTTGTTTTATAATAAAACTAGCGGCCCGCCCCAGCTTCGCACGGGCGCAATTTTTTTTTTAACTTCCGAAATTTTCTTTTAATTATACTTTAATAATTGTTCAGGCAATACCGAGCACAACAAAAAAAGAATTATCCAATTTGGTGCAGTCTTTCGGAAGTTATGCGCGTACAGACATTTTAACGACTTTGTTTTACACCTACTATGTAAGGATTGTCACAATTAATATTGTCTAGATTAGAAATATTGTCGGATGTCACACAAACTGACGCGACACGCGATATAATCGCGAGCGACACAAAGGCACCGCTCTCGTTGTGCGACTTGCGGTGCCTTTGTGTCGCGCGCGATTTTATAGCGTGTCGCGCCTGTTTGAAGGAGCCTTTATTACCTACCTTTGATAGCAGCAACATAACAACAACCATATTGTGACAAGAATAAAGATGATAATAATTTTGTCAGACTTGTCAGTGGCAGCAACGTAACAGCAACCTTATTGGAATGAGAATAAATACCATTGTGATTTTGACAGTGAATCAAAATCAGAGGGAAAATAACTATGAAAGGACTGTAGCATTCAAATCACAACTATCATTCTTTGACAGTAACAGTCGCTGACAGTGACTGTACAATGTATAAGTTCAATAAACAAATGCCAAACTATTTTTTCAATTGTTTTGGGATCGGATCTCAATGTAGTATTAGTAGAGCAAATACTGACTGCTATAATATAAAATAGTACATTATAATATTTACATAGCTAGGTACGGTCAGCAACAAAAGTCGATTAACACTTCAGTTTTGTTAATCTCAGTTATTGAGCAAAATATTTGTTCAAAATTGCAGCAAAAGTACAATGCCATTTTGAACAAATATTTTGCTCACTGAGATAAAAAAAACTGAAGTGTTAATCGACTTTTGCTGCTGACTGTACACAATAGAAAGTCTTATAGCACTTCACCAGTGAATGAGCAAACCATAAACTTTTAAATTTCTACACCACATTTTCAGACGCGTCTTTTTAGAAATTACATTTTGAAAGCATCAAACGTTGCTAAAATGAATTTTTAATCAGTACATTCGAGTGTGCAACCTATAACCGTGCCTCCCTGAAATCTTCCAAACTGATGAAAACAAATCCCCCCCCGCCTCCTGCCCGCAACCCGCTGTTCGTTTTGTTGTTGAATCAAATAAAAGGTTATCCGATTTTCGGATTTGTATTGATATTATAATGATTTTGGTCGCTGTAATATCTGAATATGTCGTGCGGTTTGTTTTGTTTAACACAATTCGTATTGCAGTAGGTATCCCTAAGAATATGTTTGATTTACAAATTGTTTTGGTATTAAGTTTGTATGAACTACGCATGCTCCGCCGCTTAAAAAAACGAAAAAGGACATGAAAATACAGGTAAATAAAAAATCCAGGACTTATTCGTAGCTAAAAACTACCCAAAAACATTTTGCATTTAGAAAATAGCCAGACAGCTAACGAACTAAATAACAGTATGGATTTCAGAGTCCTCCGATCCTCCATTATTTGCGTCAACTGGGACTTCAAAATGATAATAATCACGTTTCGCGCCAGCAATCCCTGTCGTGCCAACAAAGGACGATATTACTTTAATACTTTTTGTATTATTGTTCTTGTATAGCGAGATTTTAATGAAAAATGTGGGGTTTTTCCAGGAATTCGTTAAGTGTATGTGATATTGTTGGCAGAGTAATTGCACGACTCATAATGCGAAGCATTAGAGAGTGCTCTACGATCGAAAATTTGTTTTGACTCCTTTCTGCAACTGTTTCTATTGTTATACTCCTGCTAGTACACAGAACTTACTTAATTTATATACCATTGTTTAAATAATTTAATAGAGAATAATTCTGTCAATCAAGTGTGACACCTGAAACTAGACCCTGGCAGTCGCGTAGTCAGCGGAAAAACTTGCTAAAATAAGTAGAAGAAAAGAAGTACGAAAGTCAATACAGCTGATAAGGTATAGTGACACCACTCAACGCATAATTAAACTTTTAGGGAATCATGGCTCTAACAATTTACGGATCAAGTACCAGAAATAAAAACAACGAAAACAAAGGATTGAAAAAAAAACTTTATAAACCCCAGCCGCCGATGAAAGTTTTCTTAGTATATGAAATACGTTTCCCTATAGAGAGACAATTACAAGATAATATTGCCATTCAACGTGGCAATAATGTTAGCCTTTGGGCATTTTTCCCATTGACAGCAATGCTGACGATTTTTTTTGATGAATTGAGCCCAATGAGCTTCCCCTGTATTTTTTAATGTTAGCTTGTATAATGTAAGTCTATTTCACTATAAATAAATAAGTTTTTTTTTTAAAGGTGCCTACACGAATCTTCTCTAAAAACGATACATTACAACCTTCTAAAAAATCCTTCAATTTTATTGTATCGCACTCCTAAGCGATCCTTATCTGAACTTGACACCGACCTTGGCATTCGCCGCTCAATACTGTGACAAGGGTGTGCTGGCTCCATCCACGCTTCATGTTGAACCTGACCGGAATATCAAGAGAGGGCTTAGAGATAGAGATTGTTTTTATTTTTTTTCGTCCACTTTGTTGATGGTATGGCGATTTTTTTTCCTGATGAGGCAAGCGATGTAACACTCCCATTTCGCAAACTATTTTAAAGTCAAAATGAAAGCATTTATTTAAATAAAATAGGCTCACAAAAGGCACTTTTGAAAGTCAAAATCCATACTAATATTATGTGTTACCTTTTCACGCCTAAATCACTGAACGGATTTCGATAAAATTTAGCAGAGAGATAGATTGCATCCCGGGAAAGGACATAGGATAGTTTTTATCGACATACCTCGCGAGCGAAGCCGCGGGCGGAAGTTAGTATGCAATAAAATAGAATGGATTCTCATCAACCTCTTTCACAAGGTCGTATGGAGATTAATGGGCAAGAAACTCCACCATTACTCTTTTGAAATGTTTTACAATATTTTGTGTCCCTACATTAATTATGTAGGTATTTAATTAAATGTGAAGACGATGCACCCAGTATAAAATTACTATACCTCAATAGAATTAGGTGTGTTACTTGGATGTGTGTATTTTCTCCAAATAAAAAACTGGGCAGTGCTTGTCCGACCATGGCATGCACATCACAGGGTTCTGAAGTCGGGGTGAATATTTACGCATGCACACTACTGATTTTATGGACAGCAATTTGTAATTCTCAGAAAAAATCATGAAAACAAATTTCCGAGTTGTTGTTGTTGGTTGTTGTTGTTGTTCAGTTGTTGTTGTTGTTGTTGAGTTGTTGTTGTTGCAACTTGTTGTTGCTGCGGTTGTGATAAATAATAAATACTCAAGTCAATATATATGACTTAAGTATTTCTGTAAAATTGTAACTGAAAACATGACATATCTCCGAAACGATTGACTTGCCTGCATTAAAAGTCTCCTAGAAACATCATCATAACTTTAATGGGGTTCCGTTTATGACATTTGGCTGCAGAACCCATAAAAAGAAAATAAAATATCAATGGGCCGGATATAAAGTGGGTAGGTAATAAAATCGACAGCTTATAAAAGTGGTCAATGCTGCTGAATGGCAATATCAAAACTTAGGCATTCCTACCAAATTGTTTATTTGTTTAAGGGGGTTACAGGACCTAAACACAAAAAAACGCAAGTTTTAGAAATAATTAAAAAAAAAATATTTGATCGACTACAGTAACCAAAATCAGAAAAAATATGATATTCTTCAGGATATATGAAGAAAGGATATAAGATCGCTTTTAGCGATAAGACCGCCCATTGTGACACCCTTTGTACAGTTTCTATAATTATGTCTGTAATTTATATGGTGTACATAATAAAGAGTATTCTATTCTATTCTATTCTATATGCTAGGTAGATAGTGTGTTGAAAACAGAATGCAACTATTTTTATACGATAGAAAAAATCATGAAGATACCTACCTCTAAAATCTTTCTTTTTACAATAAAATCATACTAATATACATACAATCATTCTGATTTTTTGTCAGATTATTCTACAAGCAACACACTAGTAAAATATGTTTTAATTGTTTCGCCCAAAAAATTGATTTTTTGTAATTAAATAAATACCAGCGTTGTGTCATCGCGCTTCTCTTTCTTTTCTATGCAGTCCGACAGTGACCGCGGTTTAGGTCATGTAATGAAAATCAATAGACTTTTGGATAGACGCTAAAGCCCAGTAAATACAAATATTTTTTTTAAATTATGGTTCGTTGACTTGCATTCGGATTTTTCTGGGAACCAAGCTTCATTATATCTAGTAAGTGGTTCTATGTTTTTCTCGTGAATAAAGCGATTGGATGATTTCCAAGCAAGTGCACATCAAAGATTTCTTCGAATTACTTTCATATTTTAAACAATGTCATTTTCATATTTCTGCAAAACTAAAAAGAATAGTTCAATGCTCTTTATTTTTGCATGTCTATGAAAAAACAACATGAGAATATACGTAAGATAGAGAGTACATACAGATTATAATAATAATCCGGCCCCGAGTCGGGTCCCCGCTACCGGTGGTTGTGTGCAGCGCATGAGATGGACTCAGTCTATGAATGAGAACGTCATGCGCGCATATTACGGGTCTACAGAGGGGGGAATTAACCTCACTGCGTACCGCGATAGGATGCTGTCTCTGTTCCAGGAACTGGAACCAACCGTCAACGTTTCGGCCCAACGACTGTCGGATCAGGTGCGGGTCATCCAACGCAATCACAGGTTGGACGATATCGCACTTGATAGGCTGCGCTCAGAGGTACTGAGCAACCATATCGTCTCGACTTCGGCACAAACTGCGGCACAAGCGTCAATTATTGATGCCATCCCGCCGCGGTCCAATCATGTTGAAGAAGACGATGATAGGGTTGACACAGTAAGTAGCCAGTGCAATGTCCGACTGAGGAGCGCACTGGAGGATGCATTACGCGAGTATAGATCCACTCCAACCGAACTTAGACCCCGATTACCACGGTTACCCATGCACAAAAAAAATAGGGCGCTGGTGTGTGCCTTGGACTCGCAGCTCAAGAGTTTCTTCGAGAGCAGCGAGGATCTCGTTGATACACATTCGATCCTGTACTGTGCGGCTGTGGCGGCATGTCGTTTAGCTAACGTCAAATTCCCAAATTGTGACGGAGCTATTCGACCAAAACCAGCCGTACCAGCCTGGCAGCGCAGGATCGAACGTCGTATTGATGGGGCCAGGGTACTCATCGGCAAACTATACTGCTTCAGGGAGGGCAATACACGACCACGTGTGATGCGCTTTGTAAGGCGGGCATTCTCGGGGACTGGAATCAGCCCTCGAGAATACATGTCCCGTGTCACAGAGCGCATCGACTTCCTGAAGCAGAAAGTTTGTGCATGGGCGAGCCGAATTCGGCGGTATAAGCGGCGGGTTGATCGATACACGCAGAATCGCATGTTCCAGAGCGATGAAAGGTGGGTGTATAGAGCTTGGGAGCGACCTGAACAAAATGTGACAGATGTATGCCGCCCGGATGATGCCGCCACAAGTGCATTCTGGTGCAGCATCTGGTCGGTGCCCGTCTGTCACACTGAGGCTGACTGGATGCAGGATGTCGAGCGAGTGTGTGAGTCTGTACCAGAAATGGAAACAGTGCTAATTACGCCATCAGACGTTGCCAGAGCGGTCCGTCCGTTACCGAATTGGAAATCACCGGGACCGGACGGACTGCACAATTTTTGGCTGAAATGGCTAATTAGTTCACACACTTGCCTGGCATCTCAGTTCCAGTCATCCTTAGAGTCTGGGTCGCTACCGCAGTTTCTAACAACAGGCGTTACCCACCTGCTCTATAAATCAGGTAGTCCCGCGGAACCCAAGAATTATAGACCGATCACGTGTTTGTCGACGGTTTATAAACTTCTTACATCCATTTTGAGAACGAAAATTAATACACACATTGAGAGTAACTCGATTATGTCTGCCTCTCAAAATGGATGTAGGAATGGGTCCCGCGGTACTAAGGAGCTACTCCTCATAGACATGGCCATTAGCCAACAGGTTCGTCGATCCCGCAAGGATCTGTCGACATGTTGGATAGATTACAAGAAGGCCTACGACTCGGTGCCACATACGTGGCTCATGAGGGTGCTGGAGTTGTACAAGATAGATGCAACTCTACGCACCTTCCTTGAGTCATGTATGGGGCAATGGAAGACGGTCCTTCGTTATCCAGGATGTCGACAGATCCAGGGGAATGATGAGCCTGTATGGATTAAACGGGGAATATTTCAGGGCGACAGTTTGAGTCCACTTTGGTTTTGCTTAGCCCTGAATCCTCTAAGTACACTACTGGAGGATTCAGGTCTAGGCTATCGGTTGAGGAGAGGTGGTCAGGTCATATCTCACCTCCTTTACATGGATGATTTAAAACTCTTTGCCCCCAACAAATTGCGTCTGATGGAGCTACTGAAGGTAACTGAAACTTTCAGTAGGGCCATCAAGATGGAATTTGGTGTGGACAAATGTGCAGTCATGCATGTAAAGCGAGGGGAGATTATGGAATCCGAGGGAATTCAACTCTCCGATTCCATAAGCCTCAGATCCCTCTCCTCATCAGAAAGCTATAAGTATTTGGGTATGTCGGAAGCGTTAGGCATCAACGATGCTGACATGAAGCAATCGTTGAAGGAGCGCTTCTTTTGTCGCCTGAAGAAGGTATTAAATAGTCTTCTTTCGGGCGGAAATAAGGTGCGCGCCTTCAATGGTTGGGTCATGCCGGTTTTGATGTACTCTTTCGGCATACTCAAATGGACTCAGACGGAACTCGACGCCCTGGATAGAAGAGTCCGTACACTACTGACCGCAAACCGGATGCATCACCCACGATCATCGGTGATGAGACTGTATATCCCGCGGAAGTGCGGGGGTCGAGGCTTTTTAAATGCGAAGACCCTCCACAACCGCGAGGTGTGTATTTTTTAAAAGCTGAAGTGGGTATGCACCGTGATGTGGTCGCAGTGGACAAGGGGCTCACCCCGCTCTCCATGGCTAAAGAGAACTGGCGCAAACCTGTAGTACTTTCTACTGATGATCGCAAGAAGGTATGGCAAAGCAAGGAGCTTCACGGGCGCTTCTACCGGGCTCTTCATGAGCCTGGTGTAGACTTCTTAGCGTCCGTATCCTGGCTACGTTTTGGTGACCTTTTCGGGGAAACTGAAGGTTTTGTCTGTGCAATTATGGACGAAGTTATCTTAACGAATAACTACCGGAGACATATTATGAAGGACGGGACGGTTGACGTGTGTCGGGCATGCCACCGTCCGGGTGAGTCTATCAGACATATTATCTCTGGTTGTTCTCGTCTAGCTAACGGCGAGTACTTGCACAGGCATAACCAAGTAGCTAGGATTATTCATCAGCAACTTGCTTTGAAATATAAACTTGTAGATTCTGAGGTACCGTACTATAAGTATGTGCCCGACCCAGTTCTTGAAAATGACCATGTCACATTGTACTGGGATCGGTCTATCATTACTGACAGGACTATTGTTGCCAATAAGCCTGATATAGTGGTGATAGACCGATTAGCGCGCCGCACAATGATTGTCGATATTACCATTCCACATGACGGGAACCTCGTGAAAGCTGAGAAAGAGAAACAAATGAAATATCTCGACTTAGCACACGAGGTTGTTGACATGTGGAATGTGAGCTCGGCTATCATTGTGCCGATTGTCGTATCAGCCAATGGACTGATCGCCGAAAGCCTCGATCAACATCTATCGAGGCTCTCGTTAGGCGGTTGGATCAAGGGCCTGATTCAGAAGGCAGTGCTCCTCGATACGGCTCGCATTGTGAGGAGGTTCCTGTCTCTGGAGCCCTAACCACCGGTAGCTTGGACCCTGCTCCCGACACCGGCGGACAACTATTTTTTTATATTTTTAAATGTTTTTTATACTTACTTTTATTTATTAAGAAATATTTAAAAATATAATAGAATAAGACATGTAAAGTAATAAAGGAGATAATAATAATAATCATTTTATTTCGGACAACTATAAGATCCATAACTTGTTAGTAACAGTTTTGCACTTAATACTAGTGTTAGTAACTTAAACTAAAGACAAACGAAACAACGTACGAAGACCACCCAATAACTCGACACCCAGAAACTATGGAACAAGTCTTCGCACAAATTGCCTTATTATGGCGGAGGAAGTATCAGTCGCCACAGCCTTCAGGATGCTATTTCGACTGCCTCTTATTCTGCTCAGGAGTGAGGCCGTTTTTTTACGTAAGATGGCATGAAATCCGTCGGTATGGGTTACCGCGAACATTTCTGAGGCACTGCAAAAACGAGGCAGTCGCAACAGCATCCTAAAAACATTATTATATTGGACGCGCAGGACATCCAGCGACCTTTTCGAGTAGTTGACCCAAAGACTACCGGTGTAAAAACTCTGACAATAAGCTTTAAAAAGCGTAATCTTTACTTGGTCAGTACACCGAGCAAATCTTCGTGCCAACATATTACCCCTGACCGCAAGAGCCCTGCGCTCCCTCTCAATGTCACCATGATCCCTGAGGTCGTCGGTAAGAAAATGCCCAAGATATTTAAACCTTGTCACTCTACGTATTGGCGTACCGTTTATGACAAGTTCGAGGGAATTTTCCCGGCGCTTACCAGCGACCCCAAAGACCATGTATTCACATTTTTTGGCATTATAGACCAGTCCATGTGCAGCAGCGTAGGTCTCGCATACTTTGAGCAGCTCCACGATAGCCCCCGGCGACGGGCCCAGCAGCACCATGTCGTCCGCATAACTGATGTTGTTACAATTAACACCATTTACCCTGCATCCGACACGCATGCTACTGAGCTCGTCAATGAGGTCATTGACATATAGATTGAAGAGCCGGGGAGACGACAAACCACCCTGCCTCACCCCGCACTCCAACCCATATGATTCTGACAGCGCATTAGACCATCTAACATGGTTCGTCTGGCTACGATACCAAAACTGCAATACACTGAGCAGTTCCGCCGGTATACCCCTACTCCTCAACTTACTCCAAAGCACATCATAAGAAACGAGATCGAAAGCCTTGGAGAGATCAAGGAAGCAGGCGTACACCGGCGTCTTACGGTCAGTGTAGTATTTGACAGTATGCTTGACACCCAGGATAGCACTTTCCGTAGACAGTCCAGGACAAAACCCAAACTGTGCATCGTGTAACTTTATATATTTTGCCAAATAAGAGTCAAGCACACTGTCCAACACCTTAGCCACGACAGTGGCAAGAGATATCGGACGATAATTACCTACGTCCGATATGTCTCCTGTCCTATTCTTCACGATGGGTACAACAATGGTCTTGATTAAGTCTGCCGGTAAATACGAATGGCTGAGACACATCGTAAAGAACAAGGACAGGACCCTCGGCATATGCATGCCCGCATATTTAAGATGTTCTATGCTAAGCCCATCATGCCCAGGGGATTTGCCCCCACTCATACCATTTATCACCGACCTTACTTGCTTCGTGGTGAAACGCAGTAGCGGCTCATCCCCCCGTTCATGAGACACAAAGCCGATTCCCGAGACAGAGGGACCAAGTGGAGACCTTACTGTGAAATGGTTCCTAAATAGATTAGCAATGTCCCCATGATCAGTAAGCCCTCCCACATCCGCCGCGAGACCAGGCTTAGCCTCCAACTTACCTGTAGACTTCCAAAACGCACAGAAATTGTTATTTGCTCGTTGTTCTGCTAATACGTCCATCTTTATTTGATCTTGTCTATTTTGACAGTACTTTAGCCGGCTTTTGAAAATTTTACGCGTCTCGTACATTTGATCGTAAACAGTACCAGAGGTTGGTCGATCAGCTAACACCCAGGCTTGGAATCTAAGCCTGGCCTCTCGGTGAGCGTCTCGAACATGTTTGTTCCACCCACATAACGGACTACCCCGCTTTGGTCTCTGACATACTTCACTAGATTCCCTCGCTGCTACACAGAGGACATCTATAATATTCTTGTACAGCTTATCAAGGACAAGTTTGTGATCATCCAAGCTGCATGACCCATGACTGCACACCGCAAACTCCTGTGGGAAGTCTATCTCTCGCAGTTTATCAGAACACATACGATGATAACTCTCAATCTCTTTTTTATTTCTGACGCCCCAGACAACAGTACTGCGGGGTGCAGCCCCGGTCGTCAACTTTGGCCTAACTACATCTAAGTTACATATAATATATATAGGTAAGTGATCAGACACATAAACATCTTCATCAATACCTACACTAACAATTGTCTGCCAGGCTGACGAAGAGACCACACAATGGTCTAACCACCTCCTACAGCCATGAGCCTCACTAATGAAGGTGTAGTAGCTTAGATCACATCCTAACTTCTTTGTATCAGCACAGACCCAGGATTGATCGTTACAAAAACTTAATAGCTCGACATAAAATAATTCTTGCGGATGCGCATTAAAATCGCCCATTATATATATGTTTTCAACATCATGTGTCGCAATTACTGCACTTACCTCACTTAAGACCTCGGTAAACAAACGAAGGTTTTCCGGTGAGTTTGTAGGCATATATACCGAAAATACAACAATAGTGCGACCACCAGAGACAGCTTTAATGGCCACTAACCGAGAGCTATTACATGTTATTACCGAGACAGACTCAAAAACACCCTTCCTCCAGAGAATAGCCACTCCTCCGTACGGCCGACCCCTTAGGAGCCCTTCTGATGTGTCTACAGCAGACCTACCCGTGAATTCAAATTCAGGACTTATCGTTCCTAACATTGAGATATCATGAGGTAATAGCCAAGTCTCCTGCAGGCAAACCAAATCGGACCAATCACATATTTTTCTAATATTATCAACTGATCTTTTTGCAGATTTACAATTAAAACTTGTTATTTTTACATGACAGTTATTTTGACAATCCATACTGAGTTTTAAATCCAACTAATTACTAATTTTACCGGCCTCTCTATTTGTCCGGTACATAAAATGTACAAAGCGTCTAAAAGTAATACCGGCAGGCCATATCTCATCATTCAAAAACATGTCTACCTTATGTTTAGATACAAATAGTTTGTAAGCGTTATACTTTTTATACGACTTGATATTTAGCTTTTTTAAAGATACACTTTCATTAGTCTTACTTTTAATGTAGTTAATAATGTCATCGTCAGAGGCCTCCGTATTCACATTCGATATTAATAAAGGTACTTTAATATCTGCCGCACGGAATTTACTGTCCGGTACAATAGAAGCACGACCTTTTTGGCTTGCAAATGTATAGGATTTCGAACGCGAGCGTTTATGTTGCACTAATTTCCACTCATTATTTTTCGGTTGACTCACCACTATTTTAGAGACAATGTTATCACAATTATTATCTATCGACGGCATACTCGCACATTGCACTGTTGTTTGCTGGAGCACATTCGACACCTTCTCATTCGTAGCGGCTGGCGCACTGGCGATAGTCACCCGTTTGCCAGAGGTGGGGGTCTTGACGGGCGTATGCGCACAGGCCGGGCTTGATACACCAATTACCGGTTTGTACGAAACCGCAGTGCTTGCTGTGGCCTCCACGCGCTCTAATTGTCGCTCTGTCTCGCTCCCGTGTAGACCGCTCTCATCAAATTTGCACATCATGCAGTCGGTCTCGCTCGCTTTCTTCGGAACCGCAGTCGCTGTTTGGGCCTCCACATGCCCGCAATGCTCTGTCGCTGTGTTATGTCCTTGCAAGACAGAGAGGTAATTATTACAACCGCTGACCAGTGTTGATGACGCGACTTTAGCCGAGAGGTCGTTCACCTTGCAATCAGCTGGGTATTTTATAGGTAAATATTGTAATCCTATGGGACCACTGTCTAGTGTAAAGCTGTTTTGTAAACATGCCCCTCTTCTCACATTAATATTACCGTTCTTAGCAGTAGGAGTATCGTGTATCAAAGATGCCTGCTTAAGACTAGTCACCTCTAGTTGAAGCGATAGAAACTGCTCCTTAGACACTGTATTGTCTTCTAAAACGCTGATCTGGTTTTTCAGTTTTAAAATATCTTTTAGGAGACACGTTACATCCACATGGTCAAAAGTGACCGGAGGGAGTTTATTCAGCTCCTTCGCCACAAATATGGGGAATAATTCAGTACTCGTACCCTTCATGAGACAAATAATATCGTCTAGATCGCGAGACATTTTCTTCTTTCCCTCCTTTCGTCGCACTGGCATCTTCTTTCCGCTCGGGATAGATTCAAACAGCAGAGACTTTGCCCGCACAATGTCCTCAGCAGAGAAAGACGAACAACACACTTGATGAACACTCTCTTCATCCATCACATCCAATACACTTCGTAGAAATGCTAACAGTTCGTTGATAACAACATTGCAGTTAGCACACTTCACAGTATGAGACGCCATTATTTTCGATTAGTCACCGCACCGGTTACAGCGGCATCGCAAACTCGTCCGCTACGTGTCGCGTACGATGCGAGACTACGATGGATCAAGGGGCCTAAAAAGCTACTTTGGCAGAATCATAAAAGGATAACATTATGAATCATAATGAACAGTTAACTGTTAAGTTAATCGTATCAAATCATATTGGTGAAGGATTTTTCAGTATTTTTTTTTTGTCTGTGCTAAAATACCAATCAATCCAATTCAAATCCAATCCCAATCTCTTTGATTATACCTACGTAGTGCAGCGGAAAAAAGAAAAACACGGACTGTCTTCGCCATATTATGATTCATAATGTTATCCTTTTATTATTCTGCCAAAGTGGACTTTTTAGGCCCCCTGGTCTGAATCATCAACGCTTTATCGAAGAAGGCACGAGCAATGATCACCATGCTTACTCAACAGGGTTAGCAATTTCAGACTTACATAAAAATAGTTTCAGTAACATCTGGGTTAACTTTATAGTTAACTAGCAGCGCCCCGCGGTTTCACCCGATTATGTTTCGATCCCGTGGGAATATTGGGATAAAATGTATCCTATGTTTAATTCTGGTTATAAACTATCCGTGTCCCAAACATCCCAGATAACTAGTTTGTGCGTTAAGAAGTAATAAACATACAAACACAGTCACAAATTGTCGCCTTTATAATATTACTGTGATATAAGGTTGGCTAGACTATGTATTCTATCCCGCCTATGTATTCTGTGAAAATCGCGAAAACTTGAAGCGAGTTTTCGCGGTGAGATTTTTACGACTCACGATGTTTTTCCTGTCAGTAATGTCCAAGATAAACTCGGAAAGTGCTTTTATGAATTGAAAAAGTCACATTCTAACTTGCACGGATTTCGATCCACAACCTTGTGCATGAGACGCGATAGGTATACGTACAGACGCCAGCACATCAAGTTACCACAATCTGTCAAATTCCTTCATAGATTTTCAACTTTATCGCTAAAGCATAAGGTTCAAAGTTGATTGGAAAAAATTGACAGTTTCGGGCAGCTTGATGTGCTGGCGTCTGTACATAAGTAAATATTACTTGCAATCATTCTTGACAAACCGTAATTTAAAACAATACAACAACAAATACTGCTTGGAAGCAGAAATAGAAATACTGGAATTGCTTATTTCCCGAATGACCTCTCGTGGTAAAAGCTCAACCATTACTGTTGCATTTCATAGAAAACCTTCAGGTCCAAAAGCATTGTACACTCGCAGCCAAATTAATTACAGCGATGAACACTTTGGTAGCCGTGGACTGGGAGTTCAATAGCGGTCACAAGAGAGTGTCCAATTATGACCACCTACGCGCAAGTGTAGTGCGCAATGGTCTCAATGTAATTGAAAGGACGCCTGGATTCGTGTGATTAAGTTTATTATCAGCCTCTTACCTGTGTTTTGTTATCTAAGGTAGACCGCGAAATTCAAATTTTCTTACGTTTTTTGCAATTTGCTGGTCAGTATTAAGTTGCATGTTGATTAAAATATGATTTGCGACCGTAACAAATATGTATTTACAGAATTATAATCATTAGAATCAGGAATACCACTTGGTTAGATGGTGGCGTGGTTGGTTGGCATGGTTAGTATAATCCTAAAATAAAATGTTAAGATTTCATGAAATAGTCAATCAGTAGGATTATTTGGTCTTACAGAGTTGTGTTGATGACTTTAATGATCATAATTCTGTAAATACATATTTGTTACGGTCGCGAATCATATTTTAATCAACGTAAAACTTTAAACTGACGAGCCAATTGCATAAAACGTAAAAAAAATTGAATATCGCGGGCTACCCTGGAGCTTTCGCCTTAAATGATTTGTTATGGTTCCGTACTAGTGTTAACTCGGGCTAGGTGGGGAGACGATCTTCGCAGGGTGGCTGGTAGCAGTTGGAACAGAGTTGCCGGGAATGGAGTTGAATGGCGTGCAATTGGAAAAATAAATCGCGCCGTATAAAAAATGGGTCTGTCAACAAGCTTCCATAGTGATCCATACAACACTGACGACCGTGCCTATATTCGTAACATACACACGCGAATAAACCGTAGTTTTTCACGACATGAAAAACGTGTATGGACGAAGGGTTTTAGGTATAAACATCAGACTGATGGTACTAAAAAAAAGGACTTCTAGGCAAGTCTTAAACTCAAATTACAAGAACTATCCTTTCCTTTCCCAGAATTGCATTGCAGAAAAAACGCCACTATAAACTGCTATGATTCAATATCTTTGCTAAACTAATATGATCAGCAGGACTACAGCCCAGTCACCGTGAATGTCGCACAAATACAATTTTCAAGCCGACTGGGCACCCGCTTCATAGGAACTCCTATCATTTTATACGCAGCCTACAAAAACTGGTTTTTATATTGTTTTGTTTTTATTTTAATCCGTTTTTCTGCATTCAATATGTGAGAGTCGGTGTTGTGAAAAATGGAAACAGTGTTTTGGAACAGCATGTTTTGGAATAGCTCGACTGTAAGGTTTTTAGTAAGGCTGACTGCCATTCGCAACCTTAACCTATAGACATATATAAAATTCAAAGTCCAGACTGACAGATATATCAACGCACAGCCTAAGGCTCAAATCACACCGAGATGGAAGCGAAGCGGAACGCGCTCCGCTTCGCTTCCATCTCGGTGTGATTTGAGCCTAAACCGCTGGTCCTAGACATGAAATTTGGAGGGTGTGTTCTTTGTGAAGAGTAAAGTATCCACTAAGAAAGGGTTTTTCGAAATTTTACCCCTAAGAGGGTGGAGGGTGAAATTTCACGAGGATGAAGTCGCAGGCAGAAGCTAGTATAAAAAATATAGGTTATAGGATTGGAGACAAAAAACAATGTAATGACTTTTCAAGCTACGCTACTTAATATCCGCTTAGGGTAATCGGAGGTCCTCCATGCGAAGGTCGTGTCTTCGCTGAGTTGACGCTGCATAAGTAAAGCCTCCATGCCATACATGTCAGGACGGCGCAGGACCTCCATATTAGGGCAAACGCTGGGAAATAATAATTCCAAAGGGTCACCGTTATCGAAATCGATAGGTAAGTAGGACTACCAAGTATTTAAGTTTTTAAGTTAGCTTCAATAATGCGATTTTTGCCACTTACTTTGTATTAATGTTTTAATAACTTCCTGTTACTGATATTTACATAGCAAGTAGTGTTAAAGGATTTTCTGTGGGGAAGGTACTCATACAACTAAAAAGTGAAACATATTTTATTAAACGAAAATGCGGAACCAACGACACCGACTTCCGAAATTACAGTTATTTTTCACTTTGTAGTGTCCTTTTTTGGAAGTCGGTTGTTTTAAAAAAAACAAAGTCTTTATTTCTTTTTCTTTATTATTCTTGTCTCTACAATCTTAAGTTCATTGCTCTCATCATGAGGCCCGGTATCCACCAAAGCGGAGAGGAGATGAGAGGAGATGTGTTTTGATTAACCAATCAGATTTCGTTATTTCCACATCTCTCCGCTTAGCTTCGGTGGAAATGGATCAAGCGGAGAGGAGAGGAGATGTCTCGTTTTTCTATAGAATTTTGTGCCGCGAACGAGCAAGTAGCGCCTTCTCCCCGCGCCTCGCACACCCGAAAGAGTCATTCCCATCACACATCTCCGCTACGCACAGCTCACATCTCCTCTCCGCTACGCATCTCCTCTCCGCTTTGGTGGAAACAACCTGCCAGCTTCGCAGCACATCTCCTCTCGTCTCCTCTTCTCTTCGCTTTGGTGGATACCAGGCCTTAAGCCTAGGCGAGACCAAACACTGTGTATCTAATTATTTTGATTGTCTAGACTGGTTTGTTTACTATTAAATATTAGGTACGTTGTAACAAAGCTCAAGCAAAGATATTTATTACACTATGTTTAATAACTAATATTCCGAAGGCCTCATTAAGTTCTATTCGTGTACATAATTATCTTTCTTTTTGCAAAAAGAAGTCTGGTAAGAAGATTAAAACTGTAAATATTTAATTTAGCTACCTAATTAAGTTATTTGGAATACCTTAATAATGTTTTTCACAATTCTTTTGTGTGGGCTTCCTTTCTCGTTTTCTCCGTTAATTACCAACTAAACCATAGATATAAGAATGAATGATCTAAACCTACAGACATTACGAGGCATGCGCAGCGCACGGCGCTTATCGCATGATTCGCAATGTGTGGACGTTCATATTCGTGGTGCCTCACCATGATTAAGAACGTCCACCTCGTCCTTCAGACTCATTCGATGCCAGCGCAGAAAGATATGGCGAGATGACCAGAAACTCAATTCCCGTAATTAAAAACATTCAAAAACAAGTCGCAATCTCATCTCAGCGACAAACAAATGTCAAATACTTGTCAAAAATGTAAGGAAATTAGAGGTATTTTTGACAGATTGAGACTGAGATCAGACTGTGAACGTTCTTAAATTACAAGAACGGCCTCTCTGCTCTCAGTCTAAGAGGCTAAGGCAAATAATAACTCCAAATTGTGTGTTAATTTATGAAAAAAAAAGTACTTACAACAGTTCAAAATAATCCCTTCCACGTAAAATTCATGTCAGTCCACAGTTCTGTTTTGGGTGGCATAATACGGTAACATGCCAGTAGAAAAAAAAAAGAAAACTAAAGGAAAAAATAAAAAATAGAAAACAGTGGTCAGTGGTTAGTGAAGAACAATACAAGGTGAGACAAGGTGGTCGAGTACCTCGAAGCCCAAGTGTAATTTTATTTGTGTTTTTGCATTTATTTGTATTACTTAGTCATTTAGTTTAGTACCTAGTGTGTGTAATAATTGTATATAGGTAAGCAATAATTATTTATTTATACAGGGTTATTGGTAAAACATACAACCTCATAAGAGGTCATTGTACTCATCATTATGAACAACTTTTACTATGGGACCAAACCTAAAATCGCGAAAAAAAATCAGCTGTTCCCTACATTTATGTTCGTATAACTCGTCAAAATGTAAGGAACAGCTGATTTTTTTTTTTGCGATTTCAGGTTTTGTCCCATTGTAAAAGTTGTATATGTAGTTGTATATACCACAATTATAACACCTTTACAGAATCATCCAAGGCGATGTTCTAAGTCACAATGTCTATAATGATATTATGAAGGTATCTCAGACATTATGCTCCGTAATCTCGTCCTCATTGTTCCTTATTTACTATGTAGTTTGCGCTTCTTGCAGACTCGCCAATCACATTATTTAAAGATTTTTTCTTCATCAAGAAAAAACAAATGTTATCTATGGTTCACTCGTTGGCGCGTTCTCCTGACATCTGTCAATCATTGTACTTTTTTGTGCCGCGCGCTGATCACGTTTTCGTATATAAAAGTTCAGAAAAGTTTTAACGAGATGGGAAATCTTAGAAGAAAACGAGACAAGAAATGAAGGAGCTGACCGAACGTCTGCGAGAACTGGAAAATCGCTTGAAGAAGCGAAAACGGAGCCGTCATCGAAACTCAAGGTATCGGCAGTTGAAATCATGTTCCTAAAATAACATAGGATGCCGTTATACTATACGCACAACAGTCTCGAGAGTTTTCACGAGAGGTTAACCATGAGAACGTAACTGTGCCGTATACTTACACAAGAACGACACCACATGAGCTTTCACGAGAGGTTAGCCGATGGTACATACGTTCAGTGTTATAAACACGTTTCTGCTGGATTCCTGGCCGTCTCTAAGAGTTTTCACGAGAGGTTAACCATGATAACATTCAACTGTGCCATATATTTAAAATAGAACGACACCACACGAGCTTTCACGAGAGGTTAGCCGATGGTACATACGTTCAGCGTTGTACACACGTTCCGGATGGATCCCTGGCCGTCTCTAAGAGTTTTCACGAGAGGTTAACCATGAGAATATTCAACTGTGCCATCAACACCATACAAACTTTCACAAGAGGTCAGCCAATGGTCTGTAATAATAATTTATTTATTTCAGGTAAATAACCATTGCCACAAAACATAAATTAACAGAAAACATAATAAATAATTCAAAATAAAATCAGATAAAAACCAGTCTATATGTCCAGTATTAAAACACATGCTGTATCCCTGGAGCTATCACGAGAGGTTAGCCGTGGATTTAGATCTAAGCAGTCTGGGACTTAACTCTAATTATTCTTCATAGATGAGTACAAAGGTCAAGTAGGCAGTCGCTCCATGTAAAATACCGGTATTCAGCTGCATCCAGTTAGACTGGAAGCCGACCCCAAAATAGTTGGGGAAAAGGCTAGGCAGATGAGATGAGTACTAAGCCCTCTTCCATGGAGGGTACTACAGTTGGACTGTGACTGAAGTCAACGCAGCCGGACTGAGAATATCCATACTCAAGGCCGCTAATTATAATCTAATTCCAAAATGCTTCATATTTCTATATGTTAGTATAGAATGTAACTTACATATGCTATGTTAGTACTTCAATTCTACTAAAATACAGTCTGAAGGAGGCTAAGAGTGAAACGGTATACATACATACCCCAACCTAAAGCCTTAAGTTCAAGTATTAAAAATCTACTTGTGAGATGCTGGGGTACAGTTAGTTACTGTACCTATGGAACTGTATGGCAGAAAATAAATATGAAACACGCATAATCTGTAGCATAATGAACCCACCAAAATTGAAAAAGGAAGGGTTGTAGCATAATGAACCCACCAAAAATGAAAAAGGAAGGGTTGTAGCATAATGTAGTAAATAGGAGTGGAATCAAATGGAACCACCATGATCAGGGAGCAGCGAATTACAGTGGCTGCTGCTATTACACTCATTGGAAAAGTTTATAACAGTCTAATAACCTCCCAAGTGTTTGTATAGTGCAGATCAAATCGAAATATTAAGTTACCGAGCTAGATTACTGTGTGACATTTATCATGAAAATTGCAACACACAGATCCTTAATCCTACCCAGCCTTAACGAGGAAATGCAAGAATTGATGTAAGTAAACACCAATATCAGAATACCAGATAAATTCAATGCCAACAAATCATCGCCAGAACCAACATCATCACTAGCTCAGGTACAGACTGGTAGATTGCAGTATTTCTCTGAAGTATGGTATTACTAATCCAACTATACATGAGTTGGATCAAGGGTTATAAAGTACCTTTTACCGAGTTCCAGTTCAAGCTTCTGAATAACAACTTCAGTCAGAAAGAAAGCAATCTATCTCCATTGAATAATCCTTTACCAGGTGCCATAGAAACATGCTCCTGTCAATAATCAAATTTATCTAGTAACTGTATAATTTTACCAAACTCACATGGTACTTGGAGATACATATTAAATCTCAAAAACTTAATATTATGTAGTATGTTACTACTTAAATAAGTTTTTTGTCTACAATAATACATAGATAAAAAAAAAAAAAAAAAAAAAAAGAGGAAATCAATTATCCATATGAAAATATGTCAGAAGATATCTCCAGTTTCTATTTCAAGATATGTTAAAAGTGACATGCCTCGTATTTGGGCTAAGCACCGCATCCATGTATTCACAAACATCATGAAGCCAGCTGTCTGTCATTAGAGTTCATTAGGGTTGCATTTTGTCATACATTTTGACAATTATATTCTGTGCCCTACCAATTCATATGTAAAGTGTTTAAAAAAATGTATCTGCTACTTAAACAAAGACGAGTGCCTAGACAGTGCTGCCAGTGTCTAGGATAATTGTTGGATTCAGTCCAGTCTGCCATTTCACTTTCTCAGGAAAAGATAGAGTTATCCTACAGTCCATAATATAAAGAATATTAAGTCTGAAATTAGATACAAGTAATAGAGTTTATCTAATTACTAGGTATTCTAGCATCTGCACCGGCAGCAGCTGTAGAATACAGTTATCTTTCCAATTCCAATTTATAGTAACGGCTCCATCGTTTTATCAATGATTCTACCAATGTCAAGGTTGAAGGAAACAAAGTGTATTCGCTGAGGTTGACCGGTTGTACTGCCTTAAGCACAGTTTAATTGCAACTGGATCTGTTTGAATAGCCTGTAAGGACAACACAATACATTTATTAGGATAAATTGTTAATAACCAGACAACACAAATTAATTTTATTATGGGACAAACACAATGAACCACCACTATGATGGTTAAATTTATACCAAGATAATGGAAAGTAACAAAACAACAATGAAAATAATAAAGTTAGAACTAGATTAAAAATCAATTATTGCAAATACAACAAAACTAGAAACAAATTCAAAATCATTTATTTGCAGAGATTGTTGGTTACCTACCTTACATTCAACAAACCATAATAGAATTAAACAATTTGACTTTGTTCTTGAAATATTGCCTGATACTTCTCAAACTGGCTGGGGACTGGTATGTAATGACATCAAAATCCACAGGCACTGGACAGCTAATGATGAAAAGTTCCTTACCATACCTTGAACTAAGTACTAGCAGCAATCATGGGGCTCAAAACATTTGCAAGCTAAGTCAGATATTGTGAGGACTTAGAAAAGATATCACAATGGCCATAACCCGTATCAGTCAGATGGGTGGTACGCGCTTTACTCATGTAAATAGCTTGGCTTGACAGTTTTTGGCAATGGTGCGAGGAAAGACAAATATGGGTTTATGCATGAACCCATGAACCTGTTGTAAACAGGTCCAATACTAAACGTCAACATAACATGACTTCCTGATCCAAGTGCATGTTTATAGATCTATTTACTGTCAAATGAGATCTTCACACCCAATGCACAGGAGTCACTCACTGATTGCTACCATAATATTACCAGAGACGCTTTCCTGAGAGGAGAAAGACTGATCCCTTCAATTGATATAGTGCTAGCTTCCTTGTCTAGCAAAACAAAGGAAAACTATTTATGGATTTGCTCTAAATCAGTGGATTCTCTTCTGTTAGAATCAAGACATTGGCCCCTAGGCTCAGTCATGATAGTTATATAATTTTTACCACTAAGTTTAATGAAGCACTGTCATATAGCTCACTCAACATCCTAATGGTATTGAGTGAGCTTTAAAATAGACAGCAAATTCTCTAGTTTTAGCCCCCACATTGACACAGATGACAAAGGGGCAATATTTATATTAAGTATTAAATAGTTTGGGACCCCAGTATCGTTTGGGTTATTTAATTTATTTCCTAATCAAAACCATGGTTTAGAGTTACTAACCAAACAATTAGTAACCAGAATAGCTCCTGTGATTGCATACAGAATTCAAACCTTGTCATTTATTAGTATAAATAACATTCTTGTAATGAGGATAATATTAACACAAACATTCCAGATATAATTAAAACCTGGTAGATCTCAACTCAACTTGATACTACCATTATAAAGAGAATTTATCTATCTGTACTGCCCACAACCCTTAAATTGTCCTATCTAGATTTTATTATGAGTATACCTAAGACAATATTGTAAATCATTAATTACAACTATAAAAAAAAAAAAAAAAAAAACCTTATGATGTCACCTCTACTGTAACCAATAGTAGATGGATAAAACAAATTTTAAGTAATAGTGGAATAGATATTTCTAAATAAATTCAATACAGACATGTCTCTACTTCAAAGGGCTCTGAAGAAGGTGTCAATATGCTGGTTGGACCACAATTCCTCAACCCTTGCTTGGTTTTATAAGAGTCCTTTTATTAGTGATTCTAATGATTTTGCTCCAGCTGTGTGCTATACAGAGTGATTGTTCATAGAACTTATTACATGTGCCTTAAAGGATTATTAATTAAACTAGTTGATTCAAAACGGAATAAGAATTCCAGAAACTAATAGTAATTAGAGAATTATAAATTAAGTTAGGTAACTATTTACCTTAATGGTAGACTGATTCATAAATAGAAATACATATACAATTATTAAGTAACAAACTTAGAATAACATGTTAGGTTACAATGTTCAAATATTGAACAATGCTCATTTTATGTATTACCAACACAATTGAACAATGCTCATTTTATGTATTACCAACACAACTTTATTCTTTGAACATCTACATAGTAAATAAGGAACAATGAGGACGAGATTACGGAGCATAATTATACAGATCGGACTAACTTACCTAGTGACGTCCGATCCTCAATTATGTGAAGTAATCTCGTCCTCATTGTATCCCAACCCTTCCCAGATAATCATCCTACTTGTATGTGTAGGATTGGATTCACCCCTTCTAAAAGTTGTGTTGTGCTGTATGCACTATGCCGGGACTATAATTATGATGCCCATATAGATCATCATGAAGTCCCGTTTTTATGCTTTGAAAGAATGATTGACAGATGTCAGGAGAACGCGCCAACGAGTGAACCATAGATAACATTTGTTTTTTCTTGATGAAGAAAAAATCTTTAAATAATGTGATTGGCGAGTCTGCAAGAAGCGCAAACTACATAGTAAATAAGGAACAATGAGGACGAGATTACTTCACATAATTGAGGATCGGACGTCACTAGGTAAGTTAGTCCGATCTGTATAATTATGTTTCTTTTAAAAACATCTTAAACAATCTCAAGTTCTTCAGCACAACAACGCCGTTACCATTAATCCAAATCAGCGTAGCTGCTAAGTTTCTGGACCATTAATTTAAATTTTCTCGCGGCCATATTGCCTTCTGTTACCTAACAGTGACGCATTGATTTTAGATAAACTTAATGGATGACTTCGGGATTATATGGTAATGATTGTTTTCTGCTGCTATTAAATTCAGTTGGTTATTTATACCAAGTGAATATTATAGGTGCTTAGGTAGAACAAATGCGTCGCGAGCTCTTCAGAGAATAAAAGAAAAAGAACAAAGTCCAGGGGGCCTAAAAAGGCCACTTTGGCAGAATCATAAAAGGATAACATAATGGACAGTTAACCGTTAAGTTAATCGTATCAAATCCCATTGGTGAAACATTTTTCAAATGTACTGTGCTAAAATACCAATCAATCCGATCCAAATCCAATCCCAATCTCTTTGATTAGGTATACCTACGTAGTGCAGCGAAAAAAAGAAAAACACGGACTGTCTTCGCCATATTACGATTCATAATGTTATCCTTTTATGATTCTCCAAAGTGGCCTTTTTAGGCCCCCAGATTGCTTGGTGAGCACTCTGCACAGATGATCTGACTTTGCAGACAGCTGTGCTGCTGGGGAGTTTGTTGCGCCACTTCTTCTCCCAGCGAAAGAACTACGAAGTGGTGAAGGGAGGGCGTCTTGGGGGACTATCTTATGTAATTTTGATGTTCAAAAAGTGCTGATACCCAGCCTAGTTTAAATAAATGACTTTTGATTTTGATTTGAAGTCTTATTTTAGTTATTTTTAAGGTTGAAAATTGCTTGTTACAAAAAGTTTTCCAAAAACTACGATATGCTTACTTTTGTATTTAAATTATTATTATTTATTTATTTAATTATCCTCCTACTGGTACGCCTTACAGCAATTACACCAGGCGGAGCGAAAAATTACTTCATGTGCTGGCTGCTTTCCATCCATCCTGTGCGCGGTGGACATCGAACGGGCGGCGATGGAACACGCATGCTCACGCAGCGTTAACTCCACAGTTCCACTACTCCATTCCAATTAGGCACATTCTTTGCGATTTTTTGAGACTCAACGAATTTTTCAAAATACATTAAAATTGTAAAAACGAACACATTATTAAATGAATGACTTGCGACTGCGAGTTATACTTGCTTTAATTTATCCCTTAACGCAACACAAGAACAACAGATGAAACAACCCATCAACAATTATTAATATTAAAAAAAATTATAAAGTTATAACCCAGCTTAACATCGCAAGATTTATATACTCCTAAGTTGGAATATAAGCCGCGTATTATCATCACTGCTTTATCACTAGAATGTACTCTATTTACAATGTTTGTACAGCAATATTTCTGTATTAACGTATTATAAAATACTTGTAATAATTCAAGGGATTTTATAAATTAAATGGGGAGAGGTATTGAAATGTTAAGTTTAAAATACATGTGTGCAGTGTGGGGCTAGGACACGAGCGGATTTCGGGATGGCAAGCAAGTTATTAATTTATTTAAGTACGTTAACGTAGCAGTAGAAGTGATTACCTAAGTATTTCCAAGTTTTGCGTGCGTAATATCCTCGAATTTCCACCTGCAATAGCAGCCAGGAATGTCCTAAACACGATAATGCTGAAACGGACATAACATAAGTTCGAATTACGAAATAAGAATTAATGACAATACAATTCGACAGTTGTTCCTACGCCCGATGTGTTGGAAGAAACAAACAAAATCGTAGGTATTATATTGTTTATTCCGTTGATGTTATATTATCAATATTTTAGGTAGGTTTAAAAGTTCAAGCTACATCAACAAAAGCTTTTAAAATCAATCATAGTTTGTTTGTTTTATTTAGTTTTTATTTTTGACTTTAAGAATCCTTTAGATACCAATATGTCTATGAATAGTTTGTTGTCTACCTGAAAATAAAAATCTACAACAGTAATCCTGTAAATTGGTTTCCAGAACGCGCGTCAGATGCTGAATCCAACATCATGTCACAATCCGTGGTCCCGCTCCTGCAATCCGCTATCCATCCCGCAGTTTTAAGCGCCACTCATAATCAAACAAAGTCCAAGTGTGAGAACATCAAATAAATATGAATTGATAGGATCATAAATCCAAGCTGATACGGGGCACAATCCAGCGGATATTTGTTCATCCCCATCGCCATTTTTAAAGGTTATATGCCCTTTGGCATAGTTTTTGCGACCTTTGTTGTAAAGATCAAAGTTTGGTTTTATATTTGCAATATTTATTTTTTTGTGAGCAGATCTATCCTTTACGTTTGAAGGTTAATCCTTTTTATTAGTTTAGTATTTTCTCTTTTTTCTTTGATGTTCTAAGATATAGACATACAGGGTGTAAAAAGACTCAATATGAAGCCGTCATCTACGCTATTTATTTGTGCTTATATTAATATGTAATTAGGTATATATTATATTCATAACCTTATGCGTATCTTTAAATTTAAAATATTTATGCCTCAATTTTCGTGATTGCACCTACCACTGTTTGTCTCTTAAACCGTTGGTCCTGGCTGTCATTCGTGGGTCTTTGACAGTCGTTATGTGTCGTCAGAAGCCCGAAAGTATGATAACCAGTCTTACCAAGGGGTATCGTATTACCTAGTAACCGGGTTGTAGAGGTTAGATAGGCAGTCGCTCCATGTAAAATACTGTTATTCAGCTGCATCCGGTTAGACTGGCAGCCGACCCCAACATAGTTGGGAAAAAGCTAGGCAGATGATGATTATCACTTCCAGACGACATCGAGCCAGAACAAGATTGAACCGGTCGAAGTGACGACACTTGGGGGAGGCCCATGTCCAGCAGTGGACATCTTTGAGCGGTGAGACATACCTAATTACTTTACGAAGTATGATAACGTATTTTACAAATCTTATTACACAAATAGAGACACAATCTCCAAAACCCTTCCGTCTGGTCAAAACACATAGGTAAAGGAACATTTTTTATAAACCCACGTTTCACAAAACACCGCGGCCATTGTTACCTAATAAAGCGAAAATGTAAAGAATTGCGTATTTTTTGGGATCCATGATACACATCTTGGCAATAGAGGAAAAAAACACAAAGATATTTTTGCTAACACCGCCAAAAGGGTTTTTACGTTAAAGAAACGTTATTTACATTTGGTTGAGTGGTTTTACATTTCTGAAGACGTGATATGGTCTGAGATTGCCAGAAGGCCAATTCCCGTACTAAAAAAACGTTCAAAATCTTGTCGAAATCTCATCTCAGTGTCAATCCAGGCCAAAAACGTGTCAAAAATTTATGGAAATCTACGGTGCTATTCTGTAAAAATCTCACCGTGAAAACTTAGGTGAAGTGAGCGTGGAGTGAGCTGTCAATAGTGTCATTTCCTAGCAAAAACAAACTCACATCACCTCGGTTTTGAGGGTAACATTTTTAAAAATCTCACCGCAGGTGTATTTTTGACAGATTGAGACTGAGATCCAGACTGTAAACGTTCTTAAAATTACGAGAATTACCCTTCTGATTTGAAAGATCAATTTTCTATGTGCCTTAAATAATAAAATCCCTTTAACCTTAAAAAGGTGGTAATCTATATCGATAAAAAACCAACATCTCACCCAATAGCTCATTTTGAAAACAAGATCTCGTGCATACAATGACTACCGTCCGTTCAGTTATTTTGCCTCTGATTTTGCATTACTGTCCAAATCACAATGATCTTTATTCTCATTCTAATAAGGTTGCAGTTAGGTTGCTGCCATTGATAAGGATATCAAAATCATTGTGATCTTTATTCCTGTCACAATAAAGTTGCTGTTTGGTTGCTGCTGTTAGATGTAAAATAACTATGAATGGACTGTATCCACAACTGTTTACCGCCCCTTTTTGCGTTGACCAAGTAGTAATACAAAAAGGACCCAGAAACATTACTTACATAATGTTTCTCAGGCTTTAGTCACAGATGTCTGATCACCCCTTTTCGACAAATAGGATTAGGACAAAAAAAAGGGCCAAGGGAGAGAAAGTTTTAAATGTTTTTATAGGTACTTTACATTTTTTATTTTTTAATAAAAAATGTTGCCCCACACTAGGAATTTCTCCTGTATTGTGGGTGCGTTTACAAATATTTAAAACTCACATACACAAACAGCCAGACCCGGAACAACTACTTGTAGGTCATACAAATATTTGTTCCGTGCGGCAATCGAACCCGGGACACGCAGCGCAGGCAGCAGTCAATCGCATAAAAAACCACTGTGCCAACCGTACCATCAGAGTAGTTTCAACTAATTTCTCGGAGAAGAAGAACTAGCAAGGGATCGAGCAGGGGGGGGGGGGGGGGGGGGGGCAGAGGGGATCAGACCGGAATAACTCGATTCGGTTGCAAGTTGCAGAGCTTTCGTTAAATAAAAAATAGCAACAACTATTGTTTAACTCCAGTGCATATAAAATTCTTATTTAAGCTTGCTCAACTTAATAATTGACTTAGTAGTTCAAATATTTGTTAAAACAAATCAACTTGTATTTATAACATCTAACCCGTTAATCCAACATGAGTAAACACATTAATTTTAGGATCAACATAAACCAAAGAGCATATGACTAGACCACTCAGACACACACACTAATAAATATTAAGGCAACTTCACACCGACTAGCAAGCCATCTAACCGGCTAATTCACTCCAACCCATCCACACACTTACTTTAGCCAATTAACTAAATGACTACAAGAAACACTGGACGACTTGCTAAGATTAAAACAAGGGCTACAGTCTAATTAGAACTGTTAGGGGCATTTTGAGTTTTGATGTCTTTATTGTTGTTTTGATAATGTTGCCATACAATAATTTCAAGTAAGATTTATAAATGGAGAGGGGCTTGTGGCTAAGTAATCAGGTTAATTTATGCTTGTTGCGGTTGGTCCGTGGACGGGTGACCATCTTTACATAACAAGACCCCACAGTGGCTTGAGAAAGCTGTTGGTCGCGGCTGTCATTCGTGGATCTTTGTGGTATCGTAGTACCCAGTAATTGGGTTGTGGAGGTCAGATAGGCAGTCGCTCCATGTAAAATACTGGTATTCAGCTGCATCTTGTTAGACTGGAAGCCAACCCCAACATAGTTGGGAAAAGGCTAGGCAGATGGAAATTTTTATATAGAATTGCAGAAACCGCCGAGACGAAAAACCCTAAAGACGAAAATGAATAAGCACCTACTGTCTGTTCCAAAATTATCTGATGAAAGTATAACATACCCTATTCAGGTTAAAAGCTTACGCAATCACTCACATAAGGACTTAGTAACACATTCATCTGTCTTTAAAAGGTTTCAACCTTGTGTCTCACCATTTGTCCTACATTAGTTGTTTAAATAACAACATTAAATTGTAATTGAAAAATCCTCGACGAAAATGTATGTTAAAAATTATCCTCAGTTGAAAAACATTTTTTAATCAAATGGTACGAGAGCCACTGACCAAAACGATTGCCTCATCGTTTTACGACCAAAACCGTATAAAATCAATAGATTCGGTTATTCTGAATCCAATACACGTCTGACCTGACCGCATTTTCAAATATGTCGATAAATACCAAACTGTTTCTTAACAATCTCATTTTGCATTCTGATCTTCAGAATGTAGTTGAACGATAGATTTTCATTCGAATAAGTATGGACTTACACGACAAAACTAATTCGACTACTCTAACATTCCAAGAGATCCGATTCCAACAAGAAACAGTGCAATCGAACGACTGCAGTAATAATGTGCCAAACAGTGTCTGAACTGTGAACATCGAACTATCTGCCAACTGTCCGTGGCACAAACTCGCAGTGCTAACACAAACTGTTCGGAGTTCGTTGCAATTACTATAATATAACTATTTGCCAATTAGTGCAGAATTCCGATTGGTATTGACCCTGCGGGTACGCCTGTTATTATGTAAAAGCACAACTACTGAGAAAAAACAAAAAAAAACATTTTTAGCAGGCTGAAGTGGGAGTGGGCCGAACACTTCTCACGAATGCACTCGGTGAGATGGGCAAAGATGGTTACTCACTGGACGCCGCGCCGTGGTGTGACGATCTGATAACGTTTGCATGCCAACATGGCCAGAGATTACATAAGATCCCTGTCTTTCAGACCTCCCTAGGTTCGGAAGTAACAAGGGGAGATCTTCACCCAACAGTGGGACACAATAGAGGCGAACGAAAAAAAATGCATCAGCTGATAATATCAGCCGTTCATAAAAATATCACCGTGAAAAATTATGTGAAGTGAGTTTGAGGTGTGCTGTCAATAGTGTCAGTCCGCCCTAGTATCAGGTGGACTGACACTATTGACAGCAATTACCTATAAAAAAAGTATGACATGTCCATGTCTCGCCGAGAGCGCTCGCGCGAGATGTCGAGTGACAAGTGCGACCCTGTACAGTCTCGCACTCGTCATGCCTCGCGGTGCCTCGATTAAAGACTTTCGCGAGTGCTGTTGCTGTTGCCATGTCTCGCCGAGAGCGCTCGCGCGATAGGCCGAGTGACGAGTGCGACCCTGTAAACTCTCGCACTCTTCATGCCTCGCGGTGTCTCGACGAAAGTGTACAGGCGCCATAATGGACGGTCATCCATCTACAAACCGACCGCGGCAAGCGTAGCTTAACCTTCGATCGACCCTTGCGGCTGTGAATATTTAGCTACGAGCCCATGTGTCGTGTGATACTTCCTGGCCGCGCCACAGTGAAAAATTACAGAAACACGTTTCTAGATAAATTGTACCCTTAATGTACTTTAGGGTACATGTAGTGAAAAAAATTGTACCTCAACGAATAATGAAATATAATGAAGTTTTGGTGGCGCGGCTGGGAAGTATACTTCCTGGCCGCGCCACCACGGTTTTTGTAAAGTATTAAGCGTACCCGGACATAGTGTACACTAAAGAATTGTACCAAAATTGTTCTTTTCCGTACGCTATAAAGAGATTCAAAAAAATTATTACTTTAGAAATTATAGCCTTGTGTAGGTGGCGCGGCCAGGAAGTATACTTCCCAGCCGCGCCACCAAGTTTTATTAGGCGTACCCGAACATAATATACGCTAAAGAATTGTACCAAAATTGTTCTTATCCGTACGCTTTATAGAGATTGGAAAATTTTATTACTTTAGAAATTATAGCCTTGTGTTGGTGGCGCGGCCAGGAAGTATACTTCCCAGCCGCGCCACCAAGTTTTATTAGGCGTACCCGGACTTAGTGTACGCTAAAGAATTGTACGCATTATGTACTACCTAAAAACATAATAATATTACGGAACACTGTAATATATTAAGAGAAAACATCAAAACAAACTTAAGCGCATCAGCAGACTTGCTGATCTTTGTACCTACTAGATGTGGCCTCCAAATTAGAAGTAGCTACTGGAATTATCTCGGTGGGATGGTTGTATAACTTGCACAGAAGGGCGAGAAATAAGCAAAACAATACGAATCGATATGCATAACAAGAAAAATAGACCATCAGGAACAAGATAAGAATTTGGTAGGTAGGTACTTAGGTATTAGGGACGGTCAGCAACGAAAATCGTCAACACTGTTACTTTTACGTGTCAATAATTATGCTTTCAAAAACTGAAACGTTGATCTACTTCGTCGTTAATTATACCTACCTACACTTCGATCAATAATAGTACTAGATGCCCGATAAGCGCTTCAAAAACGGCCCGAAAAATACGAGCACGAATACTTTTGTGCTCATATTTCAAATTAGTATGGTCCAATCATAGCCAATGTTAAGACGTCAAAATGCCTCAGTGCGCGTTCAAAAGTTGTGTAAATAACCACCGTAACACCAAGATTTTGGAAGGAATATCTTTTTTTCGGTAAGTTTTTATCATTAAATGTTTTTCATAAAATAGTAACACAATTAAATAGTAAATATAAATCAATTAGCAAATATTATGATTGTTTGGCCAATGTTTGCGACAACGCGCCAACCTCTCTAACAAACATTGAAGCATTGAAACGTAATTCCAAGAACTACGTCTAGTTCCAAATTCGAGTAAGTACGAAATTGTCAACAAAATGTTTTAACCTTATTGCTTAGACGTTAAGTTTCATTTTAGAATAAATATTTTTGTACTTATTATAAAAATGACTTTTTATTTTCAAGTGACATTTTAAATTTATTGCTTCGATGACAGAAGGACTTAAATATTAATCATTTGCAATCGTAATTAAACTTTATGTTAGAGTGTTAAGGTTTATAATAATCTGAAGTTGTTAATATTATTAAACTTTTTTCTATAGTTCGTAGTAAGAAATATAAATGTTTATCTGTGTGCAAACGTGGCCACTTTAGCGACTTATTTTTGTTCCTAATCATTCATCTAGTACTATTATTGATCGAAGTACCTACATTACAAAAAGTTAATCAAAAATAAAAACTTTTTACAAAAAAAACAACCGACTTCCAAAAAAAACACTATAAATTAAAAAATAACTTTAATTTCGGAAGTCGGTGTCAATAAACGAAAATGCGGAACCAAAGACACCGACTTCCGAAATTAAATTAAATTTTTTTTGGAAGTCGGTTGTTTTTTTTGTAAAAAGTTTTTATTTTTCACTTTTTAGTGGGTTAGTTTGTAATTTATCTAAGTTACAATAGCATATTGTCAGCTGGTCATCACATGTTACAAAATATTGCTTTTCCCGATGCTGGGACGTTAATTGTTGAGGAGTTCTCCTGGTTCTTAACCAGGAGAACTCCTCATCAACCACTCACCATACGCATTATGGTGAGCATAAATTGCTTAGCAATCATATTAAAGTAATCGAATTGCAACCCGTGAAAAATATTTGTCATTGAGTAGTCCCGATGGCCATCTGTTGTCTTCATCATCAGCTCCACTTTACCAAATGAAGATTTCCGAGAGCAAATGCTCAAGTTATAGGTTTGCCTATAAAATTTGAGGGTTTCCCTCGATTTCTATGGGATCCTCTAATCAGATTCCAACTTGATGATAATGGGACCACCTCGAGAGTATACCCTTTCAAACAAAAAAAGAATTTTTGAAATCCGTCCAGCCGTCTTCGAGTAATCGGTGAACATAAAAAAAAAAAACAAAGTCGAACATATAACCTCCTCCTTTTTGGAAGTCGGTTAAAAATTGTGGCGCTAGATAAAAGTCTGAACTTGTTTTATATACATTGGCCTCCAAAAATGTTTTTTGCTGTAAAGTTCAACTGTTTGGAATATCATTTATATCAATCAAATCAACGTTTCAGTTTTTGAAATCATAATTATTGACACACGTAAAAGTAACAGTGTTGACGATTTTCGTTGCTGACCGTCCCTAATACCTAAGTACCTACCTACCAAATTCTTATCTTGTTCCTGATGGTCTATTTTTACCGACTTCACAAAAAGGAGGAGGTACTATGTTCGGGTGTTTGTATGTTTTTTTTTTCTTGTTATGCATATCGATTCGTATTGTTTTGCTTATTTCTCGCCCTTCTGTGAAGTTATACAACCATCCCACCGAGATAATTCCAGTAGCTACTTCTAATTTGGAGGCCACATCTAGTAGGTACAAAGATCAGCAAGTCTGCTGATGCGCTAAAGTTTGTTTTGATGTTTTCTCTTAATATATTACAGTATTCCGTAATATTATTATGTTTTTAGGTAGTACATAATGCGTACAATTCTTTAGCGTACACTAAGTCCGGGTACGCCTAATAAAACTTGGTGGCGCGGCTGGGAAGTATACTTCCTGGCCGCGCCACCAACACAAGGCTATAATTTCTAAAGTAATAAAATTTTCCAATCTCTATAAAGCGTACGGATAAGAACAATTTTGGTACAATTCTTTAGCGTATACTATGTTCGGGTACGCCTAATAAAACTTGGTGGCGCGGCTGGGAAGTATACTTCCTGGCCGCGCCACCAACACAAGGCTATAATTTCTAAAGTAATAAAATTTTCCAATCTCTATAAAGCGTACGGATAAGAACAATTTTGGTACAATTCTTTAGCGTATACTATGTTCGGGTACGCCTAATAAAACTTGGTGGCGCGGCTGGGAAGTATACTTCCTGGCCGCGCCACCAAAACTTCATTATATTTCATTATTCGTTGAGGTACAATTTTTTTCACTACATGTACCCTAAAGTACATTAAGGGTACAATTTATCTAGAAACGTGTTTCTGTAATTTTCCACTGTGGCGCGGCCAGGAAGTATCACACCATGTGTCATGTATACATTGATTTGAAAATAATTGGTCTCGCTAACTTGGTTTCCAAATTATGCTGACTTTAATGACCTTTACGACGTGTTAAGTTTTGCGTGATTCGATTAGGGCTAACAGGGAACCAGACGATGTTATGACTCCGGACTTGAGGGCCAATTCCTGTATTTAAAAACGTTCCAAATCTATTCGTAATTTCCAATGTCAAAAACTTTTTAAAATTTTTGGTAGGTTAGAGATATTTTTGACAGGTGGAGACTATGCTTTAAAGTTCATTACTGTATAGGGTGATAGGCACATTGACGCACAAACTGTAACCATGAATTTTATTCTACTATAAAAATACCGGAATAGCCCCTCAAATGTTCTGTGAAAATATAAAGGTACAGGATTTGAATAGATTAAAAATAGTCAAAATCCATTTATTCAAATTAGGCTGAGAATAATAAATTTTCGATCGTCAAAATTACATAAAACAGTCCCCCCAAAATCCCACCACTTCCACAGTAGAGAGCAATTAATCGTCTGCTTGTATTTAAAACTAGCTGCTCCCGCCGTTTCACCTACATATAAGTCTCGAACCCGTGGGCATATCAGGACAAAACATATTATATGTCCTAATCCAGGTCATCGTCTACTCATGTGTCAATTTTCTTCGCTGTTCATTCAGCCGTTTTAGCGTGAAAACGTAACAAAAAAACATACAAAAAATCAAGTCTTTCTCTTTATTATACTACTAGCTATTGCGACTTCGTCTGCAAACCAGGATGAATAGTAGCCTATGTTCTTACTCAGGTCATGGTCTATCTGTGTGCCAAATTTAATTCAAATCCATTCAGCCGTTTTAGCGTGAAAGCGTTACAAAGAAACTTACTTTCGCAGTTATGTATAATACTAGCAGCGCCCCGCATTTTTACCCGCATAAGTGTCGATCCCGTGGGAATATCGGGATAAAACTACCCAATGTCCTTTCCTGGGACCCAAACTATTTCTATACCAAATTTCATCTAAATCGGTTCAGCGGTTTAAGCGTGAAGAGGTAACAGACAGACACACTTTCGCATTTATAATAAGTACGGATTATAATATGACTATAGGATTATAGTTTACGACTAGCTGTAAAAAGTAAAAAAAATAACCTCCTTTTTTTGAAGTCGGCAATAAAGCCTTACTTGTAGCTTCGTTCTTTATCTGTTCACCTTGCCTGGGCCTTCACTTTTTAGGTTTAGTCGAGTATACTCACCCTGGGTCGAGTTATCACCTTGAACAAAAACATTTGAGATAGTAGACCTAAATCGAATTTCAATTTCAAAATGTTTAAAGTGACAGCTGTTTTTTATAACATTTTTCCAATCTTTTTTTCGACCGATTGATTGCCAGGATTATAACCTCATTACAGCTTTTCGTATTTTTTTTTCCATATGTTTTTTCGTGTCGTTATTATTCGTCACGGCATAAAAGCTGTCATTCCAACACGCTTATTACGCAATGATTGACGTGTCCCTATTATCTGTCACGCTAAACACGTCATTATCGGATGGTTGTCACTCGCACGCGCTCAACAATAGGACTTGGTTCGAATCCCGTTTTGGGTATTTTTACCCGTTTTTAGGGAATCTCTGAATAATCCGCTTTGTTGTGCTTTTTTTTGTTATTAACAGATTATTGGATAAGTATAATTTGATAGATTTTTGACCGATATTGTGCTTTTGTTGCTCGAAATGTCCCCTTATATCTTGTCGTGGGGTCCTCCCTATTTGTCTCAACGAGAAAATAAATTACATGAAAAATTTATTTGGCATAATCAGACTACAATGTTCCCAGTGCTGGGATACAGGCTGCCTACTTGGCAATGCTGCCAGTCTTCTGGGCACGTTTCCGGAGGACAGCGATGCGGACGAGTACGTCAGCACATTGAGCTACTACAATCTGTCAAATTTCTTTAATAGATTTTCAACTTTATTGCTAAAGCATAATGTTCAAAGTTGATTGGGAAAATCTGACAGTTTCGGGTAGCTTGATGTGCTGGCGTCTGTACTTCGACGCCTAAGTGTCCTTTGTTTTTGTATTTTTTTCTATAGTAATTTATCTATATTATATTTATATAGTTGTTATCTTGTTGTGGTATAGACAAGACCATTGCGCTTCTAAGACTCCTAATTTTAAGTACAATACGACCGACGTAACTTGGCGGGCCAGAACTTTGCGCAGAAGGCTGCGCAGTAAGATTTTTTAGGAACCAAATGGTGACATGCGAGTGGCGATGGCGAGTGCGAGTGAGAGAACATGCGCGAAAGTTCTTAGTGCCTATGTTCAGGCCAGCCAAGTTACGTCATATTGTAAAGTAATTTATTACGACTGAACCACTAGGTCCCACACGTGCAGTCATTTCTGTCGATTAAAAGACGAGTCAGGCGTTAAATAGTAGGTAATCTAATCACTGACAAAGATGGCTGCGGCTCAGCTCATGCGAACGTTACTAGGTACTGTCTGAACTCTGTAACTTAATTACCAAAGCAATCTAGTTTTATCTCATTTGTGTGTGACGTTTAATTAAAAGTCTCGTTGTTTGTGATTAATAAACTATCTAACTAAAGAACATTATAATGTACTCGCATTTATTTAAATAATATATATTACGTGTCTTGCTTCACCCACGTGAATTTCGGAATTTTTTATACAACTTCAACATCTGATATTACCTCATGGATATAACTACCTGCTTTTTACCTGACTGTGACATAACTCAAAAATAGGGTAATGTTTTTATTCTACTACATGGTCATCGAGGTTCAAGCATACATTGGTTTAGCGGTAAAGACGTCATGTAAACGTTACGAACAATCCAACGAATGTTTGATTTTCTTTAGCCCAAGATTCGTTATCACCGTCTTTGACCAGTAACGATTGTCAAAGATCCAGGAATGACAGCTGATACCAACGGCTTAACGTGCTTTCCGAGGCACTCGGTTCGAGGCTCAGTTCGGTCGAGGTTCTCGGTATATAAAGATGGTCAACCATCCACGGATCGACCACGGTAAGCGTAGTTTAACCTGATCAATTTTATTAACCCGTGTGACTTTCATTACTTAGCCACGAGCCACTCTTAGATCCCAAAGATCTTCTCTTTTTCTCCAAAGATAAAGCAAGCAAGCAAGCATTTTAAAATGAAAATAAAGATTCCGTAAAGTCAACGTGGGTAAAAACCTATACCTAACTAATAGAGCCCCAGCAACTAACGATAGTTGATGAATGTTAGAGCGACAAAGACGAATTATTGGAGCTCCGGGCTTCACACATGTCACTGGTTCAGTCGGTAAAAACTTAAATGAAAGCAATGATGAAAGCCACTTGAGATAACCGCGGCGGTCCTTCTTTTGTGGTCCTAATGTATTTTGAGATCTAGGTCGAGTTGGAATGGAGGCTGAAATTGAGGCATTGACATCTGGCAAAAACTATGTGGTAATGACTTTTTCTATGTCATTTTGGTAAAATGGGCGAATTGAAGTTTGCGAAACCACTTACTAACTAATAGTGAAGGAAAACATTGTAGCACACAACCATTCAACCTCGGTCGAAGGTCTGAAATCACCAACACAAAGTAATCAGAGAGCACTCCGGAATTGTACAGTTCGCTTCACAAATAAGGTACCCCCCTTGGTATTGACATCAAACCTATTTAAGTTTTTCGTAATGTAACGTAAGTGGCGTGTTGGTCTAATGGTTAACATTGCGGCTTGGCGATGCGGTGGTCACGAGTTCAAATCCGCGGATGAGAAGATTTCTTTTTCCTTTATTTTATTTATTTATTTATTTACCCTTTTTTTTAGTTTCTTTATTATGTGATTTTCGTTAATTATTATTTAAGAAATCAAATGGAGGTTTGTAATAAAAGCTAGGCATTTTGATAAACAATATTCATTTATTTTTCTAATTACATTTCTAGGACTTCATGGAATCCACTTCCAGGTTGAGTATACAGTTTTCTATCTGTGTTAAATTGGGGTTATTTACTTAGAATATTAACTAAACACAAAAGAGATACCCTGGATGAGGTTTAGAACGTTTAACATTAGATAAAGGTTCGTTTATATATATATTTATAGAAACATAACTACAATAATATTTATTTATTTAAAGTTGTGAAAACAGTTTTTTTTTATACTTACTTATCGGAAAAAAACCTTTAAAAAAAATAAATTTTGTCTTTTGTGTCTGTGAATTACAGAGGAAGAATCAACATGCTAAACTATAATAGTATAGCAATATACATCTTTCTCTTTTATCACATTTTCTAATAACCCTTATTTAACACAACATTAGAAAAATATGTGAGGTCAGATGGTGCATCGTTAATACATTACAAGAATACTTGTAAACCAGATTATCTGGATTGATAATAATTATAAAGGTTGTTTGTTTTTGATTAACTACGAGATAAGGATCCCACAAATATTGGGAATTAATAACACTTGCTCATATATGTTCCAACGCAATTTTATCAGATACGTTACACAATCAATCTGCCGAGTAAATTGCCTTATAATAACGGAGAGGATGTCACAGTCTATCACTTCTTGAAGTTTTGAAGGGTGCCACTAAATGAACTTTCACAATATTACGTTGTCGCTCCATTTGTATTTTCTCTGGCCTTGGCGATCACATTTCACATCACCCGTCGCGCGTCGCTTGATACCTTTGTATCCATCTACGAACTGTTTTTCTCTGCAATGAAAATAATAATATTAGAAATACATAAAAACATCCAACTAGTAAGTAATAATGCAACATTATTGCAACAATAAATAGGTAATATGTGGAAGTATAACATAAATCTTACCGTTATGCCCATAACTCGTGCTATTTTCTTTATGCTTTGTTCCTGTTCCCAGATAACAACAATTTTAGCCTTCAAAAAAGTTGTTAATCAAACCATACCAACGGTTAATAGAATCAACTAGTCAAAAACTTAATAAATTTGATAATATTACGACGAAGATAATTACACACAAGCGAATCGGCACGAAAACGAAACCATTTAAAAAATAATTATACCCTCAATCACAGTTTACTAAATAAAGCGAAGAAGTATTCTAAATTCAACCTTAACTCGCAGTTCATACAGCAGTTAAGTTTCTGAAGTAAAATGACGGTAGTGCAACAATCGGAATCAACACATTATATTCAACCAAACAAGCTAATTTCAACCTTATCTTTTAGTTAATTGAGGAGTTAATGCGTATTGCATTTTGTAAAACTAAGGTATTAAATATAAAACGAAAGTTGAAATTTAAACCTTATTATCTAGAAGATTAGACCGTTAATAACCTTGTTCGTTATGGAGTAATACTATTCCAATTTTCGTTGAGGTTGACAACTGAGCCAATAGCCTAGTAGTATAAGACACGGTCTCGATGATCGGCTGGCGCCTGGTGATGCGGGTTCGTATCTTAATCGCACGCAAAGTGTCTTTTTGTAAGTTATTCTTGGTATACGGTTCAGCCAGAAGGAAGCCGAAAAAATACCTTAAAGAATTATTAAAAACTTGAATGAAACTTGCAAATAATATCTGAGGCGGACCGTTGGATGCGCTCGGGCAGAGATGGGTGCGGCGGCGGGGGAGGGAGCTGCTCAAGGCTCACGTGACGCGCCAGCGCCGCCGCGCCGCCGCCCGCCGCGTCGCTCGAGCGACGAGCGACGGCGGCGGCCGGGCGGGCCCGAGCGTGCTCGGGCGATAGTCTTTAAGTCTTGGGGGGGTTCCATTTCTCTGACGCTGACTGTACACAATGATATATCCCTGCAATGCAGAATGAAAATGCCCTACTAGCAGCGCCCCGCGGTTTTACCCGCATAAGTGTCAATCCCGTGGGAATATCGGGATAAAATCTATCTCTCTGCCAAATTTTATCGAAATCCGTTCAGTGGTTTAGACGTGAAAAGGTAACATACAAACAGACAGTTATAATATTAGTATGGATGATACTATAGAGGTATGAGGAACAGGGTGTAAAGTTGAAAAGGGAGGATCCTCCGACCAGACGGGTGTTGTGTCTGGCGGGCAACTGCCCGATGGTTCATGTCGGGCCGTTGTATCTATGCTAGTTGCGCGGTAAACTCTGCCTGTGAGATGCAGGATTTTGCGTGACGTCAGTATGACGCGTTGTTCTCATGTGGCTACAATACAATAGGGAGCAAAATCCAAAAATCGCTGTCAAAATCTCTAAAGAAAACGACATGAACTCTCTTAAAATCAACAAAGGAATAACAGCCCTATCACACGTTCTACGAGGATCATATTTTGCAAATCTCGTTAATAATTTGTTCGCTTTCACGCCGGCGTTTTGCTAGGCCGCGTGACAGCGTCTGAATAATGGATGCACAGACAGTTGAATATTACATGTCCCGTGACGAACCTCCCGCTCGCAATGTGTCATAACGCAAAACTGTGTCATAACCTGGCAATTTGGCAGGAGGAGTGGGAAGAAAGGGCTATTTAAAATGAAAGGCGTGCTGTTGCGTTGGTACATGTCGGTATGAATAAAATCCGAGTCTTTTATATTAATTAGTTTATTCCACGATGTACTGCTTCTTATGTAGTTTCAAGAGAAGGGTTGACACTTAAAAAAAAAGATCAATTAAGTATCCTCAGAATTATTACCGTAGACAGAGTAATCTATAGACTCAAGGTATCCGTGTCACCGAAAGGGACAAAAAATTCCGGCAGTCTTCATCATACTATTATTTTTACAGCTTATTTATTACACTGCACCTTACCATTTTCACAGTTGCGCAAATGTATTGAATTACGCACGAAAAAGATCTTATTTTCCGTTTAATCGCGATGTAGTTTTTATTATTTCATTCATAATTTATATTATTTCATTCATAAACGTAAAACTTGTTGTGCACATTGATGTGCTTAGCCGACACGCAGTAAGGGACAGAAATATTCTTACTCTGTCTCTTTTCTTTGGTAGTGACGTTAATATATTTCTCTTTTTCTTGTGCGAATGAAAAAGAAGATATGCAGCAGTCTATAGTTTACTCTGTCTACGATTATTACTAACTTAAAATATAAAAACTATAGATAATAATTATAATTTTAACAGTACAGAAATAACATATTTTTTAGTTGCTAAGTTTCAGATGTTGTTACTCTGGGAACTTTGGAGTATGTTATCCAGTGAGATGGTTTTCTCAAAAACTTTTTTATAAAAAAACAACCGACTTCAAAAAAAATACTACAAACAGAAAAATTACTTTAATTTCGGAAGTCGGTGTCGTTGGTTCCGCATTTTTGTTTTTTGCTATCGACTGACGATACCCCTGAGGAAAATAGGTGATAATGATTAGTTTTTCCGTTAAAAAAAGAATTTACGAAATCGATTCACAATTGCCGGAGTTATGGCCTAACAAACATACAAAACAAAAAATCCACCTCCTTTTTGAAGCCGGTTAAAAATACAGAAGAAGGAATATGAATTTGAACCCGACATGAGTAACTAACAAAAAAATATCAAACATATTATAATGATAAATTAAATTATTTTATTCCTTTATCTTTCACACGTAAAAAAACATAAATAAATAAACGAAAGAATAAATATTATTAAATAAAGAAATAATCTCCAGATCTCTCGGAAATTCAGTCATTATTGTCCAAAACATTTTCACGAAAGCCAAATCTCAAAACTCCAATTTTCCTGTACAACAGAGATATAAAAATGTAGAAATCTCGTTTAAGTCAGTTTTGTTCAAACACGTCTCCTGAGACGAGACGCCGACAGTTTCATACATTCTTTGTGCACCAACTTTGAACTGAACGCTTTGTCCAATTGCATTTTGAAGCTGGCACTTTAAAAGAAATCATTTTAAAATAGAAATGTATACAGGGAGAAGTCGCTTCAATTTCTTAGAGGGGAATGTGAAAATTTAAACGAAATATTTACTTTTCGTAGACAGACAGATAGAGGTAGTCTTTATTGCATTAAAGAGACACACATACAACTTAAAACATGGTATAATGAGAGCTGAATAATTTCAAGTAAATAAAAAAGTAAATCATGGTCGATCACAAAACTTGGACGAAAGCGACCAATAAGTACAACACAAAACCGAACTTCTCAAGATCCAGACGATTAAAAATGTGGATCATCTATAACACGTTCCATTACAAAATCTCACACCAGTCTCCTTAGAAGTTATCTCAGGTCTTTCCCTAATAATCTGCTGCAGTTCTTCCTCCGGTGCCTTCGGATCTCTTGTCAGCAGCCACTTCACTTGACCTCTAAAGGCACACTGCCAGAATAACATATACTTATCGTTGACTCGTCTATACACGTACACTTCATAACCATCTAGGCTACTCCACATCGTGGATTTGGGGTCAATGATATACGTTTTAGTGTATGACCCCCCAAGAAGCAAACCTTTGATGTAGCCTATATCTTCCACAACAGCATCATCACCTATTTCGTGAGGCAGGTTCACCGAACTGAACTTTTCTCGATACCTCTTTAATTCTTCCTCTGTTGGCCTGCTGAATGTCACATTCAGACATGAGCATGTAGGATATGGTCCGAGGTGTGTGAACTTGTATATTTTATACCACGTTCCTAATAGGAAGTCGTTTGAAATTGTGCCGTTGTTTTTGGTAATGCAATCCTTGTTGACATCAGATAGGGCGAGAACTGCTATGGCACTAAAGGCAGTAAGCCAAATCGTGTTCTTAAAGTGAGATGAATATAGGAAATTCATCTTTGTTTTACTGTCTCAAATATTGAATACAATTGCTGGTTATCTGTATACTGTGGAGGCGGTTACTAGTCGTCAGATAAATCGACACGAGCACATTACACGGTATTTATGGAGCTCTTAGGAACGCAATCTAGTTAACACTAGTTAATGCTACTAATATTAGTTTTGATAGAATATAGTGCAACGGACATGTCACTGATAAATATATCTTTTAATTACAAGCGCGTGTAAGTCTCGTGGCTCTTATCTCAGGAAGTGCTTGGCCGATTTTAATGTGGTCTCATTTGACTTACCTACACGCTAGAAGATTGTACCGTGTACGAAT
Organism: Oligia fasciuncula; assembly: GCA_963082905.1. Taxonomy (NCBI): domain Eukaryota; kingdom Metazoa; phylum Arthropoda; class Insecta; order Lepidoptera; family Noctuidae; genus Oligia; species Oligia fasciuncula. Next base: position 19,884,434 of record OY720397.1, read on the forward strand.
TCTATTAGATTTATTATATTCCCATATACCTATGTACGTTTATAAAGTTGACGAAAGGTAAAAAAAAATACCTAGTTGGGCCAGAAAGCGAGAATCTTGTCACCGTTAGCCCTTAAATAATGGCTACTCCTATGAGCAACGTTGTCAAAATGCGTACCTACCTATCTATGTAAATGAAGATATTAAATATTTAGCTCAGCAGAGACCCCAAAAGGCCCATGAAACCGAACACTCCGTCTTATATGAAGACTCATGGCGGAATTTAATGAGCTACGTAATTTTATAACTTGGGAATAATGTGGAGTTATTTTTTTTGTTAAATGCTTTCTTCTTGAGACCAAAATAAATCATTCGAAATGGAAATTTGGAGATGTTGAGATATTGAACGCGTAAAATTATTGCATACTCAGAAACCAGGGAATAATATTAAAAGTGCAAAAATAATGAGGTCGTATATCGTTAGGAACAATAAAACCCTGAGGAAAATTATTAAAAATATAAAATCTACAGTAATTTCTAGCATTAGGAAGACGAGGACACCCAAAGAAGATGGTTTAAACTAAAAACATTCATAGTTGAAATACACCTTCAAAACCTAAAACAAGTTACCTAATTGGATGTTAATTGTGTCCTTTCAATATGAATATTATTACTCTTACAAACGTTTACCCGTGTAAATGCAAGCGACTTCGCGTGAGTCGGTTCATTAGTGCCCGGATTGTTTAAAATTATTCCAAAGCAAACATTGTTAAGCTGCGCTGCATCGTGCGGTTCGGCTACGAAAACTTTGCATAAAATTCAATGCTGGTACATGTTTTCCAGGTATTTACGCCTGCAGAATAATTTAGTATCACACAGTGGTTAGCCTATACGAGTAATAGCTCAACTGTGGCTAATGAGACACAATTGAATTTCTATTTTTATTTTAACTTTCGGATCTTTTGATTTCTAAACATTTGAGCGGATAAGAGTACAGGAAGACCAAAGAAATGATGGATGGACTGTGTGAATGATGATAATATTATGGTTAGAAAAGGGGTGACTACCAAGATGACGACTAAAAGAGAAGTATGAAGAAAAAGACATGTTGCGCCGACCCTAAGTAAATTGGGATGAGGGCAGGAGAATGATGATGACAATGGCAATGCCTTGCATTTTGACAGTTCAACAGCATTCATCGCGTTGTTTCCGTTCTTAATATACCAGCACCTTTATTGCGTGACACACTTTTAATGACAATCCCAGTGTTTTGAAGGAAATTCCTAACCATTGCTTCATAGCTTTGAAAAATTCATCTGCTGAACAACTTAAATAACGCAATAAACCCCGTTTAACTGTCAGAATGAAAGACGTTGCAATCGGTTGCCACTTTATGTGTATTACGGAATCACCCCGCAGGATACATAGTAGAATTATCGGAATCTCACAATGTATTTCAATTACTTATTGTACTTGTATTCTTGCATATATTGTTAATCTATTCTGAGCAGAAAAAATTTTCAAACATTAAGAGGCCATTAGATTAAAAATTTCTTTCAAAAGTTTTAGCATTGTGATTGCAATCACAATGCTAAAACTTTTCAAAGAAATTTGAGTAATTAACACACGGTCATGAACGTGTATTAATTACTCAACTAGGGTGCTGGTTCCTTTAAGTAGCAACTCGTTATAGTTACCAATATTATGTCGTTAAGTATTTTAAAGTCCAGACAAAAACTCCAGTCTTGTTGACAGGCTTACGCTTTCCTCCCATACCTACTGTAATTTGAAAACATTATAAAAGCCAATTATTTTTGAAAGAGTAACCGTGGAGTTTCTTGCCGGCTCTTCCCCGTGGAACCGTGCACCTAGCTTCTAACGTTTCATAAGTGCCCGTGTATTTTTATGTGAAATAAAATATTTTGATTTTGATTTTTGAGATATAATCTGACCAAGATTACGTCTGAACTTTAAAAAAGAGACCCTTGAGTTTGTTTCTCCATGTGTTCTCAGGATTTGTCAGGTAGAAAATGTCGAATCGATCTAGCTTATTTTTTATATTATGAGGCGTAAAGCTGATTTCGACATCCTCTTTACAGAATATACAATTTCTTTTCATTTGAATATTTGGCAATTCTAGAGCTATTTTGACGAAACCAAATGTTTTGAAAAGACTCTGAAAGCGTATACTCCATATTTCGAGGTTGGTTTAAGTAATATTGTATGTGTTATTCACAATTAATGGGATTACAGTCCACACGGGAAAGCATAATCCCTCTTATCTTTTAACGCTTTGCAAAAAGGTGCGTGGGAAACTATCCTCTTATCAATGCAAATGTTATATATAAACTTAGTCTGGGTAAAGTTCCGTTTACACGATTTAAGTTTCTTGCCAAAATGCATAATCAACCGTTACTGGGAAACAAGATCCTCCTCTCTGTGAGAAGGAGTGAGCCTCCACCACGCGGGATATGTCTTCGAATTTTTGATTCTAGGACGACGAAGCACCAATTAACTAGTTTTATTGCTGCATCAACTTATGATAGGTATGCCACAGGCAATTAAGTCACCCCGTGTAGATAAGGCTTTAGGTACGTATTTTTTTTCATTTGTTTGTACGTTTCCTCAAGCAGAATACGTAATTATTTCAAATCTACTAAATGCTTATTACAGTCAACACCATCGTTATTGGCGCCCTGTACTCATTCATCATCATTACCCGCATTGTAGTAAGCTGTCACGCCCTATATGCCTGGAGGCTTTTATTTAGGTATTAAAATTTGATTACATTTTTTTTTGCTTGAATATTGGCATGGCTAGCTGACATATGGCAAATATTTAATTCAACGTTCTGTGTCTCGTCATGTCAATTATTTTGCATATTATTGTATAGCAACAAGTTTTTTTTAAAATGAACAGACAGCTTTGCTGCTGGGGTGGTTATTGCGCCACTTCTTCCCAACGAAGGCACTAGGAAGTGGTGAAAGATGGGCGTTTTGGGGGACTGTCTTATGTAATTTTGACGTTCGAAAAGTGCTGATTCTCAGTCTAATTTAAATAAATGATTTTTGATTTTGAGTCGTAGATAACAGACGTCGGATAGAGGTTGTCTTGAAGGGCAGATTGACTATTAGATGCACCGGATACAGGACGTCTTGAAGGGTAGACTAATCAGAAGTCGGATGGAGGTTGTCTTGAAGGGGGTTTACGTGCCATCCACTGTTGTTGAATTATTAAGCCTAACATGAGTGTTGAACTGTTTTTGTTGTTAATAAGATTTATGATGTGACATTAATTGATAGTGTGACATTAATTGATAGTGTTAATGATTAGAAAATGATATTCTAAAGCCGTTCTGATTGTTGTTGAGCTAGGTAAAATTTCTACAATGAAAAGTTTTAATAGAACAAAAGCTGATAATCTGAGCACGTTTTGGTCAGGTTGACCGAGCGTGTGAGAACTTTTACTTTGCAAGCCTTTTTACCGACTTCAAAAAAAAGGAGGTTATCAATTCGATACGTATGTATGTAATATTATTGGAATTGCATTATATTCACATATGACAATCTATTAGGGCTTCCAAACAAATATACAAAATTTTATAGACGTATGTATGTATGTTTGTCCACGCATATCTCCGTAACTATTAATCGGATCGTGACCATTCTTTTTTTATTGGCTTACATTTACTTCAACTTAGGGAACAGTGCAAGTTTCATCAAAATCGATTCAGTAATTTTCAAGGACGTGAAAGTGTGACGGCCTGGCTTATTGATACGAGCTACGGGTGTAGTGTCAAAGCGAAAACATCTCAAAACCTTGGTCAAATTCTAGTGCAACAACTAAAAATTACCAAATAAAAAGTAATTTAAAAAAATTAAACCGACTTCAAAAAGAAATGAACTCAAAATTATGAAATAACTTTAATTTCGGAAGTCGGTGGCAAAAAACTAAAACTAAAATACAGATCCTAAGACACCGACTTCCGAAATTAAAGTTATTTCATTTCTTTTTGAAGTTGGTTTAATTTTTTTAAATTACTTTTTATTTTCCTTTTTAGATATCTCACACGAGGATTTCAGAGACGCCAGGACAGCCGTAGGTCTATGTCTCCCCGATTTCGTGCCGTGAGTCTCAATTTGATTACTATTAATTTTGTTCCAAGCCCCGCTAGTTTCCTGGCCCACACCTAGCCCCCAGCGTGAGACAAACGATGTTTACCCTCTATCTCGGATAAAACAAACGGACACGCCCACCAAACATATTTTTTGCACCTTTTCTTTTGACGTTATTTTTTATCTCTCGGATATTTTGACTGGATTGCGATCACCCCTGAGGCAGTGTGTGTTTTCTATTCGACAAACATGGCAGTTCCCTGAAGAAATACGTGCGTTCATTTATTTCTTTCACTGGTCATGCGTATTAATTGGAACATCAACTCTGGGCATAAGGGATGTTAGCGGTAATGGTGGTTCTGTTGATTTTGAACCGAGGTAGGTATACCTTTTGTGGGTTTATTCGTTGCGTGTAGGAAAACTGTTATGTCCACGTATGTAGTGTTGATGTTATATCTATCCTACGGAACATTGTTTTCCTTTTATTATTATTATTATGAGCCTGTTATGTCCCACTGCAGGGCAAAGGCCTCCCTTCCGTCTTTCCACTTTTTCCTGTCTCTTGGTTCATCTGGCCAATCCTTCAGATAGGCGTCCGATTCGTCACGCCATCTCTTTTTGGGCCTACCGCGTCGCCGATTCCTGTTATTCGGAATCCAGTCAGTGGCTACTTTTGCCCAATTCTGTTGCGATATGCGGCAGATGTGTCCTGCCCAATTCCACTTCATTTTGGCGGCTGTGCTGCCCACGTCTGTAATTTGTGTTTTGGAACGAAAGTATACTAAATAAATAAGTAAGTAAATGCGGTCTGTGACTTTGACTCCAAGAATCCTTCGTTCCATTGCTCGCTGGCAGACCCCGAGTGCGGACTTTTGACGTTTCGTTAGCGACCATATCTGCGCTCCGTAGGTGAGGGTGGGAAGGATGCACAGTCCATGAGTTTTCTTTTTTAGGAAAGTGGAAGTGATCCTTTCATTAGGTGTTTCATCGACCAATAGCTCTTCCAGGCGTTTTTGGTGCGTCGAGCAACCTCTTTACCTATACTAAATCTTAAGAAAAGAAATACCAACACAGAAAGCAACAAATAACATGGCGGAGAACTCTGCTCAGCAGCAGTAGCAAGTAGTTACAAAAAATCTTATTAATTATGGACTATAAAAAAAAAATCATTAGATTATGGACTGTTTGGTTCTGTAGGGCAATTTCTAATTTGAATAACGTAGATATGATTTTATTATAACACTGAATATTATAATTGATTAATGTATCATCTGCATAGCCTTTTCCCGACTATATTGGGGTCGGCTTCCAATACATATAAAATACTGGTACTCAGCTGGCAGTTCAGCATCCGGTTAGGCTGGAAGCCGACCCTAACATAGTTGGGAAAATGCTAGGCAGATGATTCAATGATGATTGGGGTTCAGTCTTATAAATAATATTTAACATGGAGCGACTGCCTATCTGACCATTAAAATCGATGACTTATAAAATCACATTTCAAGCCATGTTCATTCAAGCTCCATTGATTCAGCAATCAATGAGAAAATCCGTCACTACCAATGTCAAAACTACTATCAGATTTCAATCCTCCACATTTGTAGCGAACGTGATTCCAATTAGAGCTTCATGCTAATTGTAACCGATTGGAATCTAATCATCAATGAGCATGATGTGTAGCTATCATGTTAATGTTATGAGTGTATAAGTGACATACCACCGCATATATACCACGTGGTATATATTGTATAAGTGACATACCACCGCATATATACCACGTGGTATATATTGTATAAGTGACATACCACCGCATATATACCACGTGGTATATATTGTATAAGTGACATACCACCGCATATATACCACGTGGTATATATTGTATAAGTGACATACCACCGCATATATACCACGTGGTATATATTGTATAAGTGACATACCACCGCATATATACCACGTGGTATATATTGCGTTTGCGTATTTAGATTAGTGTCAGTATTTATGTTGGGTAGTTACACATTTAATTCCAACCATCCATTTGCTTATTACCACATTATTATAATCCCACTTCAGTAAAAACAGCGGCGGCAGCAGTCCAGCACAAGTTCATCTGTTTGCCCGTCACGTCCATATACGAGCACAATTAAATGGTATCGCGGCTCTGTTTTGCTCCAGTTTGAGAGTTGAGCAACTTCTGGACCCGATAGGACTATTATTATTGTTGATACCTATATTATTATGATTTTTTATCAGCACCGTTCTCCATTTTTTATGTTAGAAGGTTTGATTTTCGCACTTAGTCCTTGAAGTGGATCATTTTGCATGGACCTAGGCGGCCGTCGGTGGTTATTCCAACCAGTTCACCTCCTCCTAGCCCTACATCACACATCTCCTGGCCCTTTAAGAACATCAGGTTTTCACTGTGCCCCCGACCCGACTTTTTTTACATTGGTCTCACATATAGAAGCAACAAGAATAATGTACTCAGGATTTTGTAATATATCTTGATTTAAAAGAGTGTCCATGGAGTTTCTTGCCCGTTCTTCTCCATAGAGATCTACGCTTTGGAATGGGCAACTAGCTTCAACTTTCTGACTAACTGACAGACTATTTAATTTTGACAATCCAAAAGTGCCTGTACAAGGTTTAATTGAAATAAATGATTTGAGTTTGAGTTTGACCCATTTGTATGTATTACAATATGGTTTACATCTTAGATTAGGATAATGCTACTCGTAAAGCTGTTGTGAAAAACACATAAAGGACACGTCTATACGACAGTTAACAGAGTCCTTTGGAGAATCTTCTACTAACATTACACCGTGAGCACCAATCCTTCTATTACGTAAATATCCACAGTAAATTGTGCCAGCTGCTAAATGTGAAAGAAAGAAAAATAGGTATAGGTTTATGTGGCTTTGTCGGTAGCTGCCAACTTCTGCAGCTGTAAGTTTGCTCCGGAATTAACAGAATTGAAGAGCTTACCTACATACATATTGTATGATACAACAAACACACACACACGGCTAAAACTCCTTGGCAACGAAGTTAAGATAACTATCAACACGTATAACTTCCACTCGACCACAAACCGACATACATAATACACGAACTCCTTACATTGAAACTCTTCAAAACCTCGCAGTCTAGAGGTGTCGTTTAATACCACTCAACAATGATGAGCAGAAGATTTACTCCTTCATGTTCTACCGCTGAAATTGAAGCACAAACCTTCGAAGGTTAAGTACTCTATTTACTTACTTCTAAAGCCGTAACCTTAACAAAGGTATGCACGTAGGTAGCTTGCATGCCATTCTGCCATAACAACTCTCCTAGTTGGTCAATGTCATGCAAGATACTTGCATGTTCAAGTTACGTGTGTATTACGTGCTTCAAAACTACGGCAGTAAGTTACAAAGCATACTAACTCCGTAAGTTCGTACAGTCGGTGGCCAACATTATCTATCCCACTTCTAGTGGGTCAGGCAATGTTGGGTGGGTCAAACAATATTGGTCACCGACTGTACTTTGGGCCTAGGGGTATACTCCGTTCAACGAAGATACGGGCCCGTCCGAATGTAGTTGATCAGTCAAAACTGTGGGCAATTACACATCGCAACATTCGCAACTGTCAAATCGTCTTATTCCGTAAGTTACACGGAGTAAGGTTTTTTTTTATACGTACCTAAGTACCACAACCACAACACGTGCGGGCGCTAATTTGTATGAAAATGAATAGTTAAATTCACATGGACCACATTTTGCCGTCATATCGACCGCGTGTGTGATTCCGACCACATCGCAGCCACGTCGCAACCACAACGCATCCACCAGCGACCCCGCGAACTAGCGGCCGGCCACATCACAAATAGAACATTAACACAACATTTTGTAGGTATCACAATGCAACCGCAAGAAGCCGCAGCGACATTATTCACACATTATCACAGCTTGACCACATTTTGTCTCTGCTCTGTGGTGTGGTTGTACGTTTGATGGGCCCTAAAAAAACCGGTCAAGAGCGAGTCGCGACTCGCGCACCGAGGGTTCCGTGTCATCATATTAATTTGAGGCCTATATTCGTTAGAGAATTTTAACACTGCGCGCTGCGGTGTAGAATATTGCAGTTTTAGGTCAGCGCCATCTCTTGACCGACTGGAAGTAATGTAACTTTTGTTTGTATTTTCCTGTTATCTTCTATTAAACTTCTATTCTAACACATAGAATAATTTCAGATTTTTCTCTTTGCAAACTTCGGAGATAAGGACGGTATTTTTTTTACATATTTCATCAAAAGTCGAAAACTAAAGAAAAAATAAAGAATGTTTGAGAATGTGCAAACTGCGCTCTTTCATATAGTGTGAGTCTTCATAATGTGCACATATCAAAATGAGGGTAACTAAGCTTAATTTTATCGATGAAAAAAATATTTAAAAAAATCAAAAATAAAAATTGTGGAATTTTTATTAAAATTCTTGTTCGCTGCTGTGACCCCTGTGTAAACAATCGCCCTCAATTGAGAATTATGTTTTTTTTTCTAACAAAAATATGGTATTTTTTCATCCATTTTTACAATAATTGTAAAATTACTCAATAAAAGCCCCGATTACCTACTCTTTTTTATTACTTTAAATTATTCTCCATCGTATCAGATTTCTAAACGTAAAATACCATGTTTATAACTCAATCACAACATTTCCTATCAACTGTTGAAGAAAGGCCTTGCAATCACCATATTTTAGCAGGTAAAGATCCTTTTAAATATTTTTTATTTTTTCAAATATTTTTTCCGTCGATAAAATTAAGCTATGTTTCCCAAATTTCGTTATGTGCACATTATGAAGACTCACACTGTATAATACCCCACATACCCTAGTAGCCCCACTTCGAATTTTTCAGTCCCTGTATTTATGTAGTCCCAGTATTTTTATTTTTTTCTTATTTGTAAAATAGTTGGGCAAACGTCGTCTAAAACTGTTCTAAATTTCAAGTTGATAGCATTAGTAGTTCTTGAGATATCCAGCTGTGATAGACAGACAGAATGAGTCGCACCATAAGGGTTCCTTTTTACCATTTTGGTACGGAACCCTAAAAAGGTTACACGGAGTAAAAAACACAAGTTGGTCGGAAATACGTATTTCATGCTTAGGGAGTAAAACCCTCTAGTACGAACGAGAGGAATGAACGTACACCTTGGGATACATTATCGAAGTTTTCATACGGATCCCTAACTTTTTTGAAAATATTCTATCGCGTATGTTCATTAGGGATAATGTAGGATTCTAATGGTGAAATAATTTTTAAAATCGGTCGAGTAGTTTCGGAGCCTATTCAATTTCAAACAAACAAACAAATCTTTCCTCTCTAAAATATTATATTATCCGTGTAGATGGATATGGCTATTAGTAGAGCCTGGTTCTACTGCAGCGCAAATGCCTCCCTTTAGTCTTTGCATTTTTTTCTCTTTTTTGAGCCCAACTATACCTAATTCTTATCTGCAATCAATGAGTGACTTAAAACGCCTTATGTTATGAATGGACTTTCTCCCCTTTCTTCTACATTGTAATAAAATACTAGGCGAGGTTATCAGGTCACCCACTTGACCGGTCATTGACATTTGCTTGTATCGAGTACCGCTATATGGGTCAATGAATATTGTCGAGATACTGCTGTCTGTTGATATTATTGTGTTGTGCTCGATATTTTATTTTTATTTTATTGGTTGAGGGTAGTTTGATGCCAGGTGTGTTTCGAGTTCTTTCTGTGCTTGACTTTAGCAAGTCTGACAAACAGCGTAGCAGTCATCTCTACTACCATATAATAATAATAATAGTATAATAATAAAATTTATTTAAAAATATACTTAAAGACTAACGTTAAATACAGTTTTTCTTAAATTCATGTCGAGTTCACCCATGATTTGTGCCTGAACTAGGTAATCCTGTGTTTCAGGCGATTAATGACTTTCGAAAATTCAAACATGAAATCGACGATTTATTCCGGTCTGATCAGGGGATCACAGAAGACGAACTAGCAGGGGCAACTTATTTGGCAAGAAGTAGCCACAGTTCAAATGGTTATGCCACAGTCAAACTAATGTTTTCCAGCCTTTTTTTTTTTTGCGGATGGGAAATCATCAAATGACCCCTCCCGCTCTGGGCTCCAGCCTGAATAAAGAACTATAAAACAGTTTGCAATGTAAAATTATTTTTAAAAACTTGGAAATACATAAGATTTCAAATGTCTTTCTTCCGTTAATCCAACGCATTTACCGATACTTTGCATGTCAAGTTCCAGAAACATCCTTCTGTCAATCAGCCCTTTGAAGGTAAAGTATTGACAGTACTTGAGTATGGCTCGTCCTTCAGATTGAGACATGAAAGAAGTCCCCTGACAGCGCATCAATCAGAGAGATCGATGTATAAAGTACAAAGTTTTGTGTTGCAATAAGATATAAGGGAATTTTAGCAGTGTGCTCAGTAGAGTTTTTCGAATTACATAACGTTTCTTTTTAATCATTTGTCGCCATCATATTTTTCCGTGTTTTGGGAATAAGTTTACTGGAAAAATCTCACTTGCTCAAAATGCTCAAACACTGAGATGACTATTAATTTATTACGTAAGAAAATGTTAACTAATTTCTGACCCCCCTTCCCCATACGTAAGAAAAAATTAAGAGTTTTATGGACCCCTTTGAATCTTACGTTAGATCACTCTACCAAAATTGCAAAGAAAAACTTATTATTTTTGCTAACTTTTGTGATCTTAAGTAAGAATATTCTAGACCCCTTTCACGCCCATATAATAAAAAACAGACTTGTTTGAACTCCCTCCCCCTTCAAATCGTATTAGTTAATAAATGAACAGCCCCTAGACAGAAAAACCTTATAATATTATTCATTTCGATGAAGGTCAAACAGGTCTTTCATCTTAAAGTAAGGGTAAGATTCACAATGTAATAGCAATGTACCAACTTATCAAAGCAAATACAAAAGGCCGCCACACAAAAGGGCTATCTTGTTGTTTTGGGGTTATCTAGAAGTTGTACGATTCCTATAACAAAGCGAACTCTTTCCTACCTATATCTGCCACCTAGCAGTATTTTTCTGTTCCGGTTGGAAGGTATTAATTTTAGAGAATGAAAGAAAAAGTATTTATTGCGATTCGTACAGGAAGATCACAAAATAAACTAAAGTTATATTTTAAAAAAAGTAACAAAACGAAAATGAAACAGAAAGTCCTATACGAGGCGAAAAGGCTCCTATCTCAGCATGATGCTGCGACATTTAAAAATAAATGTCGCAGCGCTGGTATTCTGATAGGGCCCGCTGTGATTTCACGGGCAGTTATAGAAACTTTAGGGTGGAAAGGTAAATTTTTCAAGATCATTCGATTTTTTAACTTAGACTGTAGGATTGATAGTACATCGGCTATTGGATTACCGTCCTTGGGCAGGCGGTTACCACTGAATTTAGTGCTGGACAGACGGTCAGCGCTGACATCAGTCGCGTACCGATTTACATGGAGTCGCGCTCGCCGACCGTCGGCATCGGTGCTACACTATACGTATACACGTCCATTTATCGTCAGCATCTTTACGACGACACGCGACGGTACGCGTCCGACGTCGAAATCCAGTCTTAAGCGAGTGGTCCATCAGTATAGATCATGGAAAATTTAATGGTCATGTCATAAGTAAACCTGTAGGTATGTCAGTAAGCAAAAGTAATATTCATACAAAATGTATTCTCGGCAGAAAATCCAGGATTTTGGGGCAAACATTAAATATTTGTGTAGAAGACACATCACGGCTGTTCGTCTTCGGATTTCGTATTCCAAAGCGCCCGAAAAATTTGCATTTTAAAACTCACACAGAGGTTGGTGGAGAGACTGGATTAAAGTTTAATATGCTACGAATTCAGTTTGTGAGAAAACACTGGATAAGTCTGTATTGTTGAGAATATGGTAACTTTGCTTATTGAGAACTTGAGTTCTGGTTTTCAGACTTTTTAGTTGTGTTTTGTACACGTCAATGGAGTAAAGACGTAAAGAATAGAATAACATTCGAACGTGGATCGGAAAAGTTCGAGAGAGAAGTATGGAGACCAAACATTGGGTTGATCAATGAACTCAGTCTCTCGCAGGCCACTGCTGGAGATAGATAGTCCTCTTCCAGACTGCGCCACCACATCAAGTCCTCCATCCTCCGCGTCCAGTCTATCCCAGCCACCTTGGCTGGGATAGACTGGACGCGGAATTTAATTAGGGTCGGTCGATAATTTGAGACACAACTCAAATTATTAAAAAAATCCAAATCGCTTCGCAAATGGATTGATAAAAACACACACACACACACAGACACAGGCCTCAGGAGGGTTCAAAAAATATTCGACCTAAAACTTTTCAACTATATTCGTTTCGTTTTTTTTACTTCATCGAAGTCACGTCTGCCACTGTATCAATTGATCAATTCGATTTTTTTCGTTACTCCGATGTTTCATTCGGTCGAAAAACTTTTTACCGAAGTTAGACTACCTGAAATAACATTTGTTCGAAGTATTATGTTTACGAACATTCACTATACCACTGTTTTAATTACCATATTTTCATTTCACCAAACGCCTAGAAAGTTTGTGCACACTATTTCATCTATCAGCATGCAAACAAGGATGCATGCATGCAGCATGCAAGAAGGCATGCAGCGTGCAAGCAGGCATGCAGCATGCAAGCAGGCATATGGCAGCATGCAAACAAGCATGCAGCTTGCAAGCAAGCATGCAGCGTGCAAACAAGCATGCAACATGCAGCAAGCATTGTTTCTGTCACGGCTTTGGGCGGCGGGGGTTTGGGCGGCCCCACGCGAGCCTATTGTCGCAGATGGTTTTAACGCTCACCACCGCAGCTAGCAAATGTATTTGTATTCTCATTCGCTCGCTCTTGCTTCCAATGTAGACGGAGCCCCGCTTAGCGGGGCTCTTATTTCTGTACGGTTTAAAGTAACCTAACAAAACCGAACCTTGGGGTGCCCTTCGCTCGCTCTTGCATCCTACTACTTCCTGAAACGCTTTTACGACACTTAAGAGCTGTTAGGAAGAATCTTATTTTTCCTAAAACACACGGAACAACCTCAATGTCCACAGGTTTATAAAATAGGTTCTTTATTTCAGTCGACACCAACCCAACGGTAATAACGATTCATGAAAGAACTCAGTAAATTGGAGAGAAAAAGATAGTGTTACGGGATTTTATTAGGGTCTACGATAATGGTGAATGTCGTGGGATCGCGTTGTCTCCCTAGATAATCGTTTACGATGGACTGAGTCTTTGGCAGTGAGGGCAAGGTTTAGACTAAAGAGGATGATCATGTGGTATCTTCTTTATCTTTACATAATAGTACAAGAAAGTCGCTCCCGCTTCCTGTTAGCTTAGATCTTTTTAACTACCCAACGGATTTTAGACTAACACAGTATAACAATAGATATAGTGATTTAAGAGGAAGGTTTATATGTAAAATACTTGCATATTATAGTAGAGAAAAACCGAGAAATTTAAAGATTTGTAATGTGAGGTCGTAACAATCATATTTTTGTGCGCTTACATTGCAAACGCTGACTAAACTTTACAAGATAGATCAAATTCATGTACAGACGCCAGTACATCAAACTACCCGAAACTGTCAAGTTTTCCCAATCAACTTTTTACCTTGTTTAGCGATAAAGTTGAAAATCTATTAAAGAAATTTGACAGATTGTAGTAGCTTGATGTGCTGGTGTCTGTACTACGGAATTATATAACTTACAAAGATTGATAAAAAATTCCGCGATAGTAGGTATATATTTATCTCCTAAGAATAACCCACCGTAACCATTTTTATCTTTTACATATTATAAAAAAATATGGGTTATTTATCAAGCTATTTTAAACAATACAGTATTATTCCTTATCCAAATAAATACATTAGACACGTTGTGTATTTCATGTCGATCAAATTGCCCTTAACAGCTTCTCATTGAAATGAATATCTTAGAAGATATTGTCAGAGATTTAAAAAGCAGGGGCAGAGCGGCTAGCGGGGCGGTACGAAGTTCGCGCGGGTCAGCTAGTTAGGTATAAATAAATTTATAAATAATATATAAATATAAATAAGGCCACGGCAGCCAATCTCAACGGAGGCCTTCGGCGCGGCAGATATTATAGTGCACAAGAGTGCGCGCAGACACAGGTGCACTCTCTTCCCTCACTGACTCTTCTCTTACTCGTGAACATAATGTGTTAATAAAATTTATATGAGACCACTCCGCAAGCTTCCTCCACCAAATTAAATAAAAAAAGAATCATGTAAATCGGCCCAGTAATCAAGGAGAAATCGGTAAACTTACAGGAAAGAAAAATACTCGCCGAGCTCATCTCTTTCTTTTTTTTTGAAGTCGGTTAAAAATAAAATCAAGGTCAAGAGCGGACCAATTCAGCAAAAAAAAAAAATTCATTACAAGGTTTGCAGACGCAGACGTACTTACATTTAATCAGATATCACATAGGCATTTAAATTTAAATTACAAGTAGACTTACGTGAATGTCACGTACCTCATGTATCTTTTGAGAGACTTATCTGCCATCTGAATCCTATAGAGGCATTTAAATGAATGTTCAAAGAGTTCTCGAAAAATGACACTTTAGATAGTACCCTAAATTACCTGAGCAAAGCTGAATTTTTATGAAGTGGTAGGGTAGATAATCAAATTTTTTGGATTGATTTATGTGTTCATAAAAGGTATTTTTCGTTCACCTTTTTTAATTAATCGAGAGGCATACGAAAGTAGGTACCTACAGTTAGGAAAATTAATTGATTATCAACTTGATACACTGTAGGTACCTACCAATTTACCAGCGGGGTGATTGCGTAACACACTAATAGTGGGAATGGCTTTCATTTTGACAGTTCAACATCATTCATTACGTTATTAACTTTGTTGGGCAGACAAACTTTTCAAACATATGAAGCAATGGATTAGCAGCAGCCTTCAAAATAATTCAGATTGTGATTGATCGTGTGTTACGCAATTATGTATACATTAATGGTATTAATTTTAGCGAACAGTGTTGATTGAAATAGGTTCTTATCCGATCGATATGAAAAAATACTAAAACAGTTATCAGAATATCGTAGGTCGTATTTTCAGAAGAGCTTTTTGTTAAAAAGTTCGACAAACGGGAATGCGAAATCAAAAAACTGGCCAAGTGCGAGTCGGACTCGCACACGAAGGGTTCCGTACCAAAAGGCAAAAACGCTGAAAAAAAACACGTTTGTTGTATGGGAGCCCCCCTTGAATATTTATTCTATTTTGTTTTTAGTATTTGTTTTTATAGTGGCAACAGAAATACATAATTTGTGAAAATTTCAACTGTCTAGCTACCGCGGTTCTTGAGATACAGCCTGGTGACAGACAGACGGACGGAGGGACAGCGAAGTCTTAGTAATAGGGTTCCGTTTTTACCCTTTGGGTACGGAACCCTAAAAACTAATTGTGCGCTGGTTTCGATTTTGTGTTACGATTTCATGCCATTGTCAAAAAATTACAGTTGTGATTTGAATATACGGACAATATTTAGGTCGGTAGCCTTTATATACGGTAATGGTTCAGTATCGTTTATAATTGAATCTCGTAAATAATTATGTAAGTAGGTAGTAGGGACTTGCCAATAATTCCACAGAGAAGAGAAATCATGAAATGAGAATCATGTGCTGAATTCATGGTTACTGTTTGCCACATTGTATAAATGAGACATAACATAATATTCGAACAAGGAAAGGAAATAATCTGACGGTTCCCACTGAATTTCATTGGGGTAAGACCCGTAACTTCACGCTGCCTGCGGTGCCCAAACGACTCCTTACAGTCCTTACCCGTGCTCCTTACCCATTCTATTGTACCTACCCGCTGAATAAATCATGACCCGATCTTTTGTACGAAACTACAAATTGACTTACGTTTGGGTACAGCTAAAATTCTATCTAACTGTAACAACTTCAAACTTAATAATAACTAGCTTCTTCCCGCGACTTCGCCCCCGTATTGTTTTATCAAGCAGTTCCGAAGATTACCCCCTACATACCTACAAACTCAGAAATTTTGCCTCTGTAGTATTATCTTGTCTCTTTTATCTATAACTGTAGTAATAAACTACAGTCAGGTAAGTAATCGCGTAATTATAGATCATATTATTATTTTAAATTTTAATAACAACTTAAGTTACAAATTCCCAATATTTTAAAGAAGAAAAACATCCCAAGAATACTAAGTATATATTCAAAATATCGACATAATAAATAAATATTAGGTAATAAAACTTTCAAAAACTTTCGTCGCTGTTGGCATGAAGTTGTACAAGCGCAAAATTTTGCTATGATCTTTTAAGTAGGCGTCGGCAAACTTAACAAAAGTATAATTTTCTTATAAAACGTGTTGGTAAGTTCCCAAAGGCTTATATTTAAGTTAAAACTAAGTTTATTTTCTGCGTTCTTCGTGCGATTAGTATTCAATACATAGTTTGGTGCCTACCTTTAAATAGAGTTGAAAGAAACTCTTTGTGAAAAGTGTAAAAACCCACGATGTGTGAGCGTACGTACTTTCATGATACCTAATGGTAATAATTTCAATTGCTTGGTGACAACATGAATGCAAAATAACTTTAAGTAGTCTTTGTGTATTTCTTTGAGAAGACCTTTTTAGACAATACGACTTACGCAAAATACCTATCGACCGTATCAAGTAGGTAATAAAAAATATCCAAGAGCTTTAGAACGAATCACAATGAAACAAAATTATGTAAGTAGTACCACCACATCATATAAAAATGATTAATTAGCTCTTAAACTGCAGATAGTTAAGCATTGTTTTTAAATTAAAGGTTGAAATTGAAAACATGCGACAAACCGAAATGGGAGATTGTATCTACTCATCATTATGAACAACTTTTACTAAGGGACCAAAGCTGCAATAGCGAAAAAAAATCTGCTGTTCCCTACATTTTGAAAAGTTATGCAAACATAAATGTAGGGAACAGCTGATTTTGTTTTCGCGATTTCAGGATTGGTCCCATAGTAAAAGTTGTTCATAATGATGAGTACAATCTCCTACTTCGATTTGTCGTATGTTTTAAATTTCACCCTGTATATTAAGGCATAGGTAATACATAGTTTTTTTTTACAAACTACGAAAAACTTCCTACGTGGCATAGCTAACGTACGTACGGCGACAGCCGTATAAATTGTTACTTTCTTTACGTCAAACACGGCTACCGCAGTATACAATTTATGTGCTTATTGTATAGAATTTATGCTTAAAGAAATAAGGCTGAGATCACGTTGATTTACTGTAAAAAACAAGTGGTGTACGAGCTCTCAATGTGTGCCATACCCACACGTAAACTGATTTCATCCACAACGCTCTATACGGATACGGCTGTAGCCGTCTACGACCCTAGGTAAACGATTTAATTTTCCGTGATATTGTAGTGACAGTATTGTGATTTTGAATGAAAAATTCTACTGTCTTTCCCTATTATAGGACCGCGCCGGAAAGTGCTAAAAGACCATTTAGAAATCGAATCGTAATCGTATCGCCTACTAAAAATATCCTCAAACTCTAAAGTACCCATTGGAGTCTCTAAGTCGTGACAGAACTACATCGAAGCGTTCCATTACTGAAGACAGTAAGGCTGCCTGTCCATCGGCGCGGAGCGAATAAGCGGAGAGGAGCGAGGAAGGCGTGTGGAGCAGCGTATGTGAGCGAACACAGAAACACCCGCCTAAAAATGCCACTTTGGCAGAATCATAAGAGGATAACATTATGAATCATAATATAGCGAAGACAGTCCGTGATTTTCTTTTTTTCGCTGCACTTCGTAGGTATAATCAAGGAGTTTGGGATTGGGTTTGGATTGGATTGATTGGTATTTTAGCACAGACAAAACAAAAATAACTGAAAAATCCGTCATCAATGGGATTTGATACGATTAACTTAACAGTTAACTGTCCATTATGATTCATTATTATTATTTATTAAACATACACACACTATCATTACAGGATGACCCCAATACGATAGTGGTTTGCAGACCAATAGAACCAATAGTGGTTTCATAATGTTATCCTTATATGATTCTGCCAAAGTGGCCTTTTTAGGCCCCCAGGTTGACTGGTAGAAAAGGCAAAGAAAGAAAGAAAATACATTTATTTAGCACAGACTAAAAGACCTTAATGCCTATGGCATTAAGTCCGCCTCTGTACATTTATGTGCTTGAAGTAGTAAATAAATAATAAACAGCTCTAGTCTCAAACTACGGTTGTGTGTCCTGAACATTGGCCTTGTACCATAACCTACGACTCTGTCCTTTGTCATTAACATGTTTAAAACCACCTAGCTTTTGCCGGCGGGTTCTCTCCCGAGAAAGAGTTTTCCACAAACAATCTCTATGCAAAAATCATGTTGATCTGTCGCTCCGTTGTTGCGTAAAAGAAATATAAATAAACATAGGTACCAACAACATTTTCGCAATTATAATGCCTAACATTATAATTGCGAAAATGTGTTTTTACTATCGCTGTAGCATTTTCAATTGAAGCGGAGCGGTGACGTGTACTTTATAGAATTCTTTTGTTTTTTTTCCTAGCCCAGCTCCGCTCCGCCAATGGACAGGCATCTTTACTTAAAATCATTCTGCTAGTTACACGAAGACTACGTTTGCACTGTGTAATGACGCGGGTATTGGTAGGTTCATAATTCATAATATCAGCCCGCAGTCTTTCTTATTATTGAAGGATCTTTGGAGATTAGTGACATTACTTTACGATGCTTGACAAACGAGGTCCTGGTTAATTCACAGAACAGTTAAGACAGAACTTTAGAAGGGGCTAGTGGCTAAGTAATAACAGTCACATCGCTTGATCTTTAAGGTTAAGCAACGCTTGGCAAGGTTGGTCCGTGGTTAGGTGAAAATCCATAACATACCGAGACCCCTCCGTGCCTCGGAAATCACGTTAGGCAGTTGGTCCCAGCTGTCATTTGTAAATCTTTGACAGTCGTTACGGGTAGTCAGAAGCCCTGAGACACCACTGAAACGCCATAGAAGTATTTGCAGAATGCCAAATTTGCAAGTGGCAAAATAATATCTGTGGTGTGTCGATAGAGTGTCAATGGCGTGATGCTTAACTCAAAGTTACAGAATTGGGCCCCTGAAAGTCGGACAGCCAGTCTGACCAAGGGGTATCATAACGTAAGGTTGTCTTTAAAATATCGCTCTTAGCGATTGTGTCACCCTGTGTAATGTTTTTATATTTATGTCTGTAATTTATATGGTGTACATAATAAAGAGTATTCTATTCTATCGTGTTACCCAGTAACTGGGTTGCGTAGGTCGGATAGGCAGTCGCTCCATGTAAAATACTGGTACTCAGCTGCATCCGGTTAGAATGGAAAGCCGACTCCAACATCGTTGGGTAAGGCTAGGCAGATTATAGAGACAAAACAGAACTTTATATATATCTAGCCGTGTACCCGATGAGATTTATATCGACGAAATTGACGAACTTCCATGAAAATTTCATCCCCTTTTAACTTCTTTAGAGCATGACTTTCCAAAAATTCTTCCGTAATGCTCGCCTTCATAATATTTTGAGGAACTCTTGAGCAACATTTCGTGCTTTTAGACCCAGGGGTTTAGACTGTGTGTTGTCCGTCATTGAATTTAGGATTTTAATTAAGTACCTAGATTTACGTATCAGTTTTGCGTACCAACCTACATTACCCAAAAAGTCGTCGCGTCTTTAAAATAAATATTGTTGCAGAAATACTACCGAAGTCTGTTAATCAAAAGTTGAATGACACTGTTTCAGCCAAATGTTTGTTTGCGCATTGCAGAAAACGTGTTGATGAATACGGGAATATACGAAATGATTTGAAGTTCATAAATATATTGAATTATGTTGAAGAAAAGGGTCGTTGTCGCTAGACAAAGTGAAGTAACTCTACCCCTTGTTTGCATCTAAAGGCGCTCCGTCACCAGGAGCATTCGCCTGTAATGTAAAAATCCAAGATTTCGTTGTAACGCCTAGGGCTTTACAAGTAGACAGCGCAAGCCGTCAACTGTTAGGTAGTGTAGACAGATCACTGAAACCAGCAGGAAAGATTAATACATTATAATGTATAATTAATGAATACTTAAAATATTGAGCTAGCTGTGCCCGCGACTTCGTTCACGTGCATGCTGGAAAACAAATTGGATTTCACGGGTTTTGATTTTTTTTGCGCGGAACCATAATTCTTTTTCTAAAATAAAAATCTAAGTTACTTCTTATAACATCAACTATCGGCCAGTGAAGTCCCGTTAAAATCAGTCCAACCATTTTGGAGATTAGCCGGAACAAACAGACAGACATACAGATAGACAAACATGTTTGAAAATAGTTTTTTTGTTATAAATACCGTAGAATTTTATTTTCATATGCATTTAGTAAAACGCTGTTATCTTGACATTACAAACAGACAATTCCATTTTATTTATTTGTATATGTATTATGTATCAATCAATTTAGGCTATCGCAGTCCACTGCTAGACATAGGCCTCTCCCAGACTGCGCCACAGCACCCTGTCCTCCGCCTTCCGCATCCAGTCTACCCCAGCCACCTACTTTAGGTCGTCCATCCATCTAGCTGGGGGGCGTCCCACACTACGCTTGCCGATACGCGGTCTCCACTCCAGGACTCATCTGCTCCACCGGCCATCGGTCCTTCGACAGACATGGCCAGCCCACTGCCACTTCAGTTTGCTTACTCTGCAAGCTATGTCGGTAACATTAATATATGTATGTATGTATACATAGGTAGAACTTAAAAGTAAAACGGCCAGGTCTTGGGTGAAGGTTACATAGCAGGCGACTGCTCCCGGCGATCCCAGCATTTTATTTTGTAAACAAATGTAACTCAACCCAGCAATTTCACCTCTATCTGTGTCTTAAAACATTTTATGTAGCAAACAAATTAAAGAAAACCGGGTAAGAGCGAGTCGGACTCGCGCACCGAGGGTTCCGTACCATCATATGTTTTTAAATTTTCACTGGCGAGCTACTTAGTAGATATCGTTCAAATTGGTTTGAAAAAATATATGATGTACATCATATATTTTTTTTTAGTTTTATCATTCTCTTATTTTAGAAGTTACAGGGGGGGGGACACACATTTTACCACTTTGGAAGTGTCTCTCGCGCAAACTGTTCTGTTTAGAAAAAAATTATATTAGAAACCTTAATATAATTTTTGAAGACCTATCCATAGGTAGATACTCGTATATATCCCACACGTATGGATTTGATGAAAAAATTTTTTTTGAGTTTCTGTTCTAAATAAGGGGGAACTCCCGAAATTTATTGTTTTGTTTTCTATTTTTTTGTGAAAATCATAATGAGGTTTACAGAATACATCTACTTACCAAATTTCAAAAGTATAGTTCTTATATTTTCGGAAAAAAGTGGCTGTGACATACGGACGGATAGACAGACAGACAGACATGACAAATCCATAAGGGTTCCGTTTTTGTCATTTCGCTACGGAACCCTAAAAAGCAATATCCAGTTACTTGACTCCTGCACTCCTACGCAGTGTACAGCGGAATAAATATGGAGTTACTGTATTTTGTTCAGAACGTGGGTGTGAGAACAACCATGCTTTAGTTTATATTAACTGCAATAACGTTATATCGTTGAACGATAAAAGTTTACGAGGTTACAAACAGTACTTGTAAACACTACCTACCAGCATGAACATAATATGGATTTTCGTAAAATTGAAGCGTTTGTAGTTCTTTTGTTACTTTACTAGCTTTTTCACTTTAACTTTCGCCGGAAAACAACTCATCATTATAATGAAACTAGCTTCTGCCCGCGACTTGGTCCGAGAAAAATTTCTTGTTCTCCCGTCCCACCCCGTCGCATCGCATCGCCCGCCCACACTATTACTTCGTTTTCGCTTATTATTATTTTTGACTTTTTTCTTGTCTTGTTGCTCGGTTGCAGGCTCAAATCAATCCGGTTCGTAGTTCCAGAGATTAGTGCATTCAAACAAACAAACTCTTCATCTTTATGATTTCTATTAGTACAGATCCATTATTACATTTTTAATAATTAAAAAAAAAAACAAAAAAAAAATTGAAAGTATAAAAAATAGTTTCCAATCGATATCAGGAACTGGGTCCAGGCTGCCGGTAGTCAGGGCTATAGAGAAAGAAACTTCCTCCTATGCGTGCCATGTCCAGGAGTACTGCTTTCTGAATCAAGCCCTTGACCCAGCAATGAGAGCCTCCTGAGGTGTTGGTCGAGGCTCTCCGCTTTATGGCCATTTACTGTAACGATTTATCGGTACAATTATAGCAGACTCCCGCACGTAACAAATATTTGTATGACCTACAAGTGGTTGTTCCGGGTCTGGCTGTCTGTGTATGTGAATTTAAATGTTTTTAAACGCACCCACAATACAGGAGAAATTCTTAGTGTAGGGCAATGTTTAAAAAAAAAAAACAGCTGGAGTATTGTTGAAATTGAGTCCGTCTGTTCAGATACTAAGGTCTGTTCACCGTGGCTTTAGTTTTGGCAGCCTACTCTTTAGGTCCGTCAACGAAAATATGGGCCTAACCATCCGATAGTATTTCGAAATTACGGAGAGAACTCTACACCCGATTAATCAACTTTTTCGAACGGGCAAAACCATTCGGGAGTTAGGACAGCTGTCAAATTGTTGTGTCATTCATTCTTAGGTCGCGCCCCAAATTAACCTTAAATCCGTAGGTAGTAGAAATCGTCCGTAATTTTGGCCGAAACTACGGCTTGGGGTGTAGACCTTCTATTCTACATAAGTTTAGGTACAGCATGAGACATTTTTGTAACCCGCCTTATCGGCTTTGCTATTAAGTTGATAATGAGATGAGACGTCAACAAGCTCTCTGATCTCTGCCAAAGTGATTAGCAGATAAGAGCTTTTAATACCCACATTACGACTTCTCGAAAAATCTGATACGAAGTAATTTTGTTCTTCATATTTCCTGACTTCGCAGCGCCTTATAATAAACGTTTAAGAAATATATCTAGCTATATGAACGGATATCTTAATTTCAGAGCACCAGACATACTTGCCAAGCAAGCTACGGAAAATTACATTCCTCTAGCGGTGTTGAATACGTGCAGGTATTTTATGTCCCTTTCTGAACCGGGGAAGCTGTGGACTTGGCGATAAAATTGATATTTACAGCGTTTTTCGTTGTAAAATTTTCAAGGATTTTTGAAAAAGGATTTTGGATCGTAAGTCGTGGTTGAAAAGTGTTTGGTAGTTTGCGATGTTAAAGTCAGGGAAATTATTTATTTAGGGCTGATTTTTCGAACGCCAGATAATATTATCGGAGGAATTATTTGAATTTTTGACAGTTCTTCCATACAAAAATTGTCAGACGTCAATTTTATTCCATGAATAAAAATTATAATTATCGCACCTTTAAAGTAAAACCGTTACTAAACGAAATTATAAAATTTTACAGGAAAAAATTTACAGGTAAAATTTTATAACCACTTAAAGAAACAGCCATTAGTTTAACAGCGGTCCATAGATTTTTTTTCTGTACGAGTCGTGTATGAGTGGCGATGGCGCCCCGCGGCGCGTCGAAAAAAATGTAGGTACATTTGTGATGACGTAACCTTGGGACGCGGGACACCCAAGCGGCTACAGGTGCGAATTGTGTGTACAAAGGACCTAAGTATGTATCGCACCTTTAAAATACAACCGTTACTAAACGAAATTATAAAATTTTACAGGAAAAAATTTACAGGTAAAATTTTATAATTTCGTTTAGTAACGGTTTTACTTTAAAGGTGCGTTATGTCGATTTGAAAAATCAGCTTTTTTTTTCCCTTTTTAAACTACCAACTTAAGTTGTCTGTAAATTCTAATCCCAACCACATCCCAACTGTCACTCTTTGACAGTTGTATGAAATGCCCTTTGTATACGGCACGGTTTCTTCACGGTACAGCGTATAAAGCGCGCCGTACCGCGCGTAAAACATGTCTGTCAACATGTTGTATGGATCACTATGGCAGCCCATAGTGATCCATACAACATTAATGACCGTGCATAAACACGGCGAATAAACCTCGTAGTTTTTCACGGCAAGAAAAACGTGTGTGTACAAAGGGTCTAACCACGGATATTGGGTCTAACACTGCAAATTGTGCCCGCGGCTTAGAGTATCTCATGCGCACTCGAATGTCTCGCTTATGTTGGCGCGTGTGTTGGATTACTAAGGTCCCTTCAAAATGATTGACCTGAATAGTGCTGATTCATGCGTCATGTTCGTGAACGGGTACCGTCAATCTGGGGACTGGTCATCTGTTAGCTGCCACCGCCACGACAATTTTTTTAGTGTTTTTTATCTTTTTATTACGGACGCTTTTAACGTTCTTTATCATTCTCAAACATTAATGATGCAACCAATAATACCTTGTAAAGTTGTAACCATATTTTGTTATTATAGAGTGTCCGTGAAGTTTCTAGTCCGTTCTTATACATAGGTACCTACTAGTACGTAGAGTATTATATTATCTATGCTACTAGGCTTTCGAATGGGCAATGGCAAATGGCAAAAAGATGAAGCTACTTGCTTCATCTTTTTGACTGACCGACCCCTTAAGAATTTTAAAAAGTACCTGTAAATATAAGCGACTAAGCGTGTATTTACAGGTAGGTACTGTGAAGCTTATGTGGTGTGTTGGGGGCGTAAATACAAATAAGACGACTTTAAGACTTTCACTTTCACATAATTATAATGTAAAAAAGGCAACGTTACAACTTCGCGGATAAAATATGAATCTTTCTTCTAGAATCAAACACCATAATCATAATATTTGACATACGTTTAAACCAACGAATCGAATAATATTTCTAGCCAGTGCTTATTGCTAAAGGCTAGAACACACAAGCTACTACAGTACGTACTTTTGAATTCTATGTAGTAGATTTTTCTAACACACGTGTCGTAAATAATTCAGAGAAAATTTTAAGTAACTGATACGCGTCTTATAGACCCTTACTCCTTCTCACGTACCCATAGATCCGTGCACGTACCTGTTAATGGTTCAAGCCGATTTACTTCCAATCTGAAAGGTTGACCAACCCTGCCTTTTTCATCCATTAGGAACTAAATAGTTGGAAAATCTATGGGATTTAAGGTTTTCGGACAAATATTTTATCGTATTAAATTCATATTAATAATGTCCTTACATTACGAACTTGCAGAGTAAGCAAACTGATGTGACAGTGGACTGGCCATGTTTGTCGAAGGACCGATGGCCGGTGGAGCAGACGATACGAGTTCTGGAGTGCAGACACGTATCGGCAAGCGTAGCGTGGGACGCCCCCAGCTAGATAGACCGACGACCCAAAGAAGGTGGCTGGGACAGACTGTATGCGGAAGGCGGAGGACAGGGTGTTGTGGCGCAGCCTGGGAGAGGCATAGCTATGTCCAGCAGTGGATTGTGATAGGCTGAGTTGATTGATTAAGATTAAATATAGTTTAACGTGGGATGCATGAAGAAGCCTCCTCGTGTAGCGCAGTTTGTTCCGCCAGTTACTCAACTGAACCGAGCGCTCAGCGCATCTTGGACAGTCACACCCAACACCTCGATTGACTGGCCAATTCTTCCTTTGCCGTGGTAGGGCTAACGCCCACCTGGTTTGCGACCACCCTCCCACCGGAGTCCGACGTCAAGCAGCCTGCTGTGTTTCGTCGACGCGTGGGAGCTCCAGTGCCCTAGGCATCTTCTTGGCACGCTCGTTCCATCATAGACTTCATCCATCGCTTTCCATCAGGTATGATCGAAGTCAAGAGCGGGTCCATTCAGCAATCAAAAAACTTAATTTTGTAGAACGGTAGGCCGTACATCAGGGGTAACAAAACCAGTATAAGATAGCCTGTTATTAATAATAATTTATTTATTTGTTCAAAGCGTTTACCACTGTCGGGCGACTGTCCCTAATGGTAAAATCCCATCGCAGGTGGTTTTTTTTGGCTGTTTTTATTTCTGTAACACTTGATTATGTCAGCAGGCTTATGGCCAGGTCACCAAAGTAATGAATATTTATATCATCTTAATCTTCTACAGAATAAAGACAAAAATCTGAAAAGCAAGAAATAATACCTAAACCATTTTTATTTAACCTTAATAACCAAGTTCTTAAACTAATGTAAGTATACCTAAGTAATTTTGAGTCGGCGCCGCCGCCGCCGCGCATTACTCTTTACGTAATTAATTTGTTTGTTTGACGCCGACTCAAAATTACATTGGTATACATACTTACATCAGTTTGAGAACTTAGTTATAAGTGTCGATCCCGTGGGAATATCGAAATAAAAAATAGCCTATATTTTATTCCAGGGTTTCAGCTACCTCTATATTTTTTTTTAACAAAATTGGTCCAGCCGTTTGAGCGTGAAGAAGTAACAAACATATAAACACACACACTCATAAACTTTCGCCTTTATAACATTAGTGTGATTTCCACTTACCATACCATACCATAATCAGCCTATAATGTTCCCACTGCTGGGACACAGGCCTCCTCTCAATGATTTCCACTTATTACATTATAAATGAACTGCATGCTTCTGTCGGCACTCCCGGAGTGCTACTGTTATTTTTTTAAATATATTTAAATAGATTCGTGTAGATTACATCAAAATAGATACTTCCAAAGTGGAGACGACAATACGGCAAAAAATTAAAGTGCACCTAATGAAGTAATGCGGGTTCCAGTCTGCGTACAAAAATTCAACCAAATATTATTTATAGTAGTCACTAAAGCACCAGCTGTATTATTATACTGGTATTCAGCTGCATCCGGTTAGACTGGAAGCCGACCCCAACATAGTTGGGAAAAGGCTAGGCAGATGATGATGATGAGTCACTACAGCTAATCAAAAATTGGGAAAACGCATAGTCATACTTTTTTTAATTTCGATTTTAGAATTTATCAGTTGGTTTCAAAATACTTTTTGCATTAGTATTGCCAGTGTTCACTTATTGTCGTAGTTTTGTCTCCGCATATTGTCACAATATTATTATTATTGACTAGTATTAGTACCTACTTTTAATATGAGTTTTAAATTGTCTTTCATTTAATTACAGTTATCAGAAGGCATTTTCGTGTAACATTTTCACATTAAAGATATGTAAGTAGGTACCTACAGACTGGCACATCAAGCTACCCGAAACTGTCAAATTCCCAATCAACTGTGCAAAGGCCTCCCTTCCGTCTTTCTATTTTTTCCTGTCTCTTGCTACATCTGGCCAATCCTTCAGATAGGCGTCCAATTCGTCACACCATCTCTTTCTGAGTCTACCGCGTCGCCGATTCCTGTTATTCGGAATCGAGTCAGTGGCTACTTTTGCCCAATTCTGTTGCGACATGCGGCAGATGTGGCCTGCCCAATTCTACTTTAGTTGCCCACGTCTGCAATTTGTGTTTTGGTACAAAGTATCCTTTATCCTTCGATAAAGCATGCGATACAACGTGAAAGCAAACACGAAACGAATTGACCGGTTTACTTCCATATTTTGTCGTGTAAAGCAACTTACAAAATTATGAATAAATCAAAGTATGAAGTAAATCGCTTCACATCCGCATCGCGTGACGACATAAGCATGATACAATGTTCGCCGATTGTAAACGTAACTTTGTTGACCCCGCAGTAAACTAACATCCCGTATGGTAATGTTACACTAAAAGGTTGTTGATTTATGTTGGAAGAATACCAAGGAAATGGACGCGTTTATTGGTTGGTTTACATTTATTTTTATAGTGTGATGTTTATTAGGTTTTTAAACTGTAACTTTTAATAAAAGTACATTTATTAGTTTATTTTCTTTCTTAATTAAAACGGTTTAAACCCTTGTGAAGGCCCCAGGAACCCGTTGGATGCGAGAAGCACAGAACCGGTCGAAGTGGAGGTGCTTGGGGGAGGCCTATGTCCAGCAGTGGACGTCTTTCGGCTGAAATGATGATGATGATGATGAAACCCTAAATAAAATACATAAATACTACATACCCAGCCTATAATGTTCCCACTGCTGGGACACAGGTGGTGGGCCGTAATCTACCACACGGGCCCAGTGCGGGTTGGTAGATATCACATATCTTCGAATTTTTGGTTCTAGGACATGCCGGTTTCCTCATGATGTTTTCCTTCACCGTTTTGAGATCAAATGTCCTTTAGGTACATTGGATCCATTATAAGTTTGTACTAAAAACATGGAACACAAAAAAACACATTCTTATACTGGCAGTGGCTTCAACACTTAGGTACGAGTACACTAAACGATGAACATAATAATAAAATTGTAACACTGTGTTCGACCTTGATGTTCTAACGAGATTGTTCTCTCCAATATCATGTTCCGCACCGACCCGCACCGATCCGCACTGACTGCGACTTCTCGTGGCGTCAGGTTGCGACAGAAATATCACGTGTTTAATTTAGTAACAGGTTATTTTGAGGTCAGCCATTTGTCATGGGTCTTTGTGTATGAGTTAAATTATTCGGTAATCCTAACTATTATTATAAATGCGAAAGTAAGTTTGTTTGTTTGTTACCTTTTCACGCCTAAACCACTAAACCGATCATCCCGAAATTTTGCATATACGTTGTCAGGTGTACAGAATCGGACATAAACCTTTCATCCCGAAAAAAAGTGCTGTTCCCGAGGAAAACAACAATAATGTTATTATGATAATAGACGGCGCCACGTGTCTTTCGAATCAAAAACTGGACGTCTGTCGGGTCAGCTAGTAATACAATAAAATACTGTGATGATTCAAATTTATTATTTTTTATTATATTGGTTTTCTGAAGAGATTAACCCACGCCGGGCCCCCATGGTGGATAACGGCCTACTCGATCTCACACAGAGGAGGCCTGTGTCCCAGCAGTGGGGACATTATAGGCAATCAACCTGCATCGGCATGCTTTTGCGATTATAAGATTGCGTTATGGGAAAGAGACCACACTAGAGCAGGATCATTACTAGATTAATTGAGGGGCTTATGTGGCCTTGTGGCTAAGTAATAACAGACGCACGGGTCGATCCATTAGGTTAAGCTACACTACTCTCTACGTCCGTGGATGGGTGACCATCGTTACATACCGACAACGCCTCAGTTGCGATGTAGCCCAAGCGGCACCGCAACCTACTTGTTGGCCGCTACGTCGTCGGCTTATCGGCAAAAGCCCTGACGAGCGAGCGGCACCCTCCTCGGGTTCCTCTTCTTAGGTGGCTTACCTTGGGTGACCAAGCCACGGCTACTGAGCCCCCCCGCCTCGACAATGCGGAAACCCACCGGGGGGAGACTGGAAACCTACCCCAACATAGTTGGAAAAAGGCTAGGCAGATGATGTTGGTACCAATTCTTAATTATCTGAGCAGCAGTTACAACTAGTAGGTAAATGATTGCCGAACTGTTCTATCTATAAAATAGTATTCATATATACAACGCTTTCCGTGTATGCCGTGTGATTGCGTTGTTATTCTAAACTACACAACTTTGACCTGTGACTTTGATTGAATTCACCATAATTTAAGAGAATTAATTACGTAAGGTTGATTTGTACTTTTATTAACTTAGTTAAAGCACAGAAATTTCGATGTTTTGACATGTCCTCACAACAATAGATTATACAGTATTTTTATCGACGCCGTATTTTTACCTTGTGTTAACCAAGTGTACAAACAAGCTGTGAATGTGTACACGAAGACGAGTAGCGGGAGCACTTATCACACACTCACACGCACGCACGTACACACTTCCGACTTCGCTATTGTCTGGGATGGTACCGAGAGCTACTGCGCTTACACACAAATTCACAGCATGTTTGTACACTAACCACAAGTAAAACGCTCGACGCTTCGTGAGATAAAAATACTATACCCGTGCGAAGCATAGGCGGGTCACTATTACAATTAAACTCAAAAACCTCCCACATTCCTACCTGCAACCCTCACTAACTTAAAAATCTGATTACCTGCTAAAGTGCGCTAAACGATTGCACCGTGCATCAAAGGGCTGCAAATAAAAGTAAATATGCACCGTCCGGGAAACGAACCCGCACCCGCACCGGTGCATTACCGTGCTGCACGTAATTGCATTTTGACATGACGCGAGCAAAAGCGCTTGTTGGGGGCCATGAAAACGGTGGTAAAGGATTCTAATGGGAATTTTGATATTGGTAAGCATTCAGGATTTAATAATATACTCAAAAGGTCATCAATGGACAGTGGCAAACATCACCAAAACAATCATCACACAATGGCTAAAATCTCTGCCTAAAAGCTTTAAGAGAGACTTTAAGTATATTTGGTCACAACGATATTTTGTTGTTAAAAAGGAATTTATCAACTTCTGGTAAAGTAAATACACCCACAATATATAATAATAATATAATTTTCAATATATAATTTTTTTTCTTTCTTTTTTCTTTCCACAATAAACAACAATATGAACTCTGTAGTGTTGACTTAAAGTTCGTTTAGTCATGTCTCCTAATTTGATCCGGTCATCTTTACCGATATCGGCTCTTAGCTCAGTGCCAAAAAGCAAAAAAGTAACATTCAAAAGGTATTTTATAACCAGCAACCCGCTATTTTCCTAGCCCCATCCTAATTGCGACCCCCGTGCACCTTTATCGTTCCCGCTAAGTACACGAGTGTCGCTCGGAGTAGTTTTATTGCGCTCACTCTCATCTGCCACAGATTAAATACGTGTATTCATTTGTCGAGGGTATTATGAAAATGTTATTACTAAAGTGAGTTTGTGGTCCCACGTTGGGCGCCAATTTGGTAGCTATTATAGCTACTTTGTGTGTTGTATTGCCTATTGTGTGTTTTTGATCCAAAATTAAAATTGTGTTTACTAGTTTGAATTAATTAAGTTAAAGTAATTTACTTAAACTAGTTAAAATGTGTGTCGCAAAGGAGAGTAACTTTAAAGTGTTACTATTACATTGGGCGCCAAAATAATATCAATGGTATTTAAGATTTATAATTAGGGAACTTTAAATACAAGACACGGCGTAAATACGTGACTGGGCACAAATACAGTAAGAACAAATACATAACCCTCCTTTTGGGCTTCGCCGCAGTCGGGTAAAAATATTATTAACACATTGAAGGAAGTGAAGGCCGCAGGAACCCGTTGGATGCGAGAAGCACAGAACCGGTCAAAGTGGAGGTGCTTCCAGCAGTGGACGTCTTTCGGCTGAAATGATGATGATGATGACATTGAAGGACACTGAACGACACACAATAGAAGTTTTATTGTTATTACGTCGAGGGGCGTTAAGTATTGTGTTAATTATCTTTGCTTATTTTGATCAAAGTCAAAGTTTTGTGTAATCACACTAATATCATAAAGGCGAAAGTTTTTGAGTGTGTGTGTGTGTGTTTATATGTTTGTTACTTCTTCACGCTCAAACGGCTGGACCAATTTTGATAAAATTTTGTATGGATGCTGATAGCTGACACCCTGGATTAACATATAGGCTACTTTTATCCTGATATTCTCACGGGATCGACATTTACGCAGGTGAAACCACGAGGCGCAGCTAGTGATAACTAAACGACTGTTTAGTTTACCAAGCCTACTACGCAACTAGTTTAAATACATAGGTGAATTCTAGAAGACATAGGTGGTAATTCTACAAAACCTACATTTGTAAAACAAACATTATTTTCCTAACTAGGAAACTCTCAGAGCGTTCAAAATATCGACCCGTCATCGTTGAACCCAGTTAATTGGAATCGACAGCTTGGAGTTGACTGCGAATTTCTGTAGCACTGCTACAACACTACGAAGTTCTACGAAACCGCTACGAAAGTTACGTCGTAGCTCGTAGCGGTATTGAAGATGATTTTAAATTGCCATCACATACTGTATGGGATCACTTTAATAGGATTACCAAAGTTAGTTTAATTCGGTCTGAGAGCAATCTGATGTTGGCAATGTACAGTCAACAAAAGAGATAAGTATGCAGGATCGTCGGATATAGTTGAAGTTTAGTAAGAAACCGATGGATGATTTTGATGCAGTTTTTACCATCATTCAGAGAATTTATTTTGGGACGCTCACGTATATTTCTTTCTTTTCTTTTTTTTCTGTTTTCCTTCTTAGTTAGTTTTAATCATGATCTGACAGTTTGAGTAATTTACGCGGCCTACCCAAATGTCCTTCCTTTGGTTCGTCGAAACGTTGAGCTCCTCAAGTTCTGAGTTGAGCTGCACGATTTTTGACAAATGCGTATACTGATTGGACAGGTCCGCTCAATCTGTGTGGTTCTTTCCTCAAAAGACCATTTCAGACACCAATCTACAAGGTCTTCACACGATCTGGCCAAGATTTTGTCTGGACCTTGAAAGAGACTGATCTCTGAGTTTGTTTCTGCCTTTCTTCTCAGAATAGTCAGATAGGAAACGCCGACCTCAAGTTTAAAAAACATAATTGACGCGTAAAAGTGTTTGTACAAACCTACTTACAAAAAATAAATCATTTATCATTATTATTTATATAAAACATTTGTGTTTCACGAACTGTGTCCAAAAAAAAATTATTATTTCTTTCTAATATTAAAATTCATATAATAAAGTTGTTTTTACGAGACTTATTCAGATTTTTGTTAAGTAGACTAGCGAGTCTACCTATTAAAAATTTTAAAACACTTACAGACAACGCATCTGCCCGTCTGCACTGGGTCTTGAGGTATGACATTTTGCGCAGGAGTTCCATAAATAACAAAAGTTAGTACTAAGGAAGACATTTCGAAAATTCGATTCCCTAAATGGGTTAAATAAGGATGAAAGTTTGAAAGGAAGTTAGTTATTTATGCTGAAGGGAAACCCCATCGGGACCACGGCTTATTTCAACTGTACAGACGCCTGACGCCTGAATATGTCAAATTTTCCCAATCAACTTTGAACCTTATGCTTTAGCGATAAAGTTGAAAATCTATTAAATAAATTTGACAGATTGTAGTAGCTTGATGTGCGTTGCGCGTGCGGCGTCTGTAAATTTAAGACATATTGCTTTGCTAATAATTACAGTTGTAGATAATCTCTGGGACAGGATGAAATGGGATTGCCTCGACATCATGCCACAAGTATAAAATATCATTTTGGTGAATCCATCTATTTGGCGGCAGATGTTTAGTCCCAGATCATGCTAGGACGACTGATCAAAGCCCATGTCATCACATGACTCATAGCATAACAAACATAGTTTGGGCTGGCTACTATGCCACACATCAAAACTACAAAATTACAATGGAAGGTGGTGTTGAACAATCTGAAGGTTATAGTACAGTTTTGAAATTCCGTAGATATCAAAGACCAAGCCGTCTTCTTAGTGGAACAACATTGAATAACTGAGATACAGTTATTCAAGGAACAGGGTGTAAAGTTCACTCATACTCTATAGAAAAGGGAGGATCCTCCGACCAGACGGGTGTTGTGTCTGGTGGGCAACTGCCCGATGATTCATGTCGGGCCGTGGTCGCCGTGGCCGAAATACGGTCTGGAGGGCTTTTAGTTGCGTGGTAAACTCTGCTTGCGAGATGCAGGATTTTGCGTGACGTCATTACGACGCGTTGTTACAGCTACACATGTCTTTTATTTACATGAAAGATAGATAATCATTCATGTATATAAAAGACATTGAATTCAATTACATGCAAGTTTTATTTAATAACCAAATTAAGTTCAAATCGAAGTCCAGAGTCGGAGTTCCAGTATTATTGATCTGATATAGTTGAAGAAGAAAGAAGAAGTTGAGAAAGAAGAAGAAGAAGTTGGAAGATTGATTAGGATTGATAATCGTTGATTAAAAGTTATAATCAAATAAATTGTAGGTGATACGAAGTTCACCGCGTGATCTAGTAAAGCAATAAATGTCATGAGCCCAGCTTGCTAAGAGGCTGGGATTTGGCATAGATTACATCTCCGCTTGCCAAAGTAACGTTGCATCATATTATGACGGTTCATATTTGAATGTTGCATGACTAAGTCCGGAATAAAATATTAATAAAGGAATTTACTCTGTTAACCTAGACAGTAAGTTGACCAGGTTTATGAACCTCAACGAATCAAAAGAAGTATGTAAGGATCGTAGCAGGTGGCGTACATCTGTCTACCCCCATCGAAAAAACCGGTCAAGTGCGAGACGGACTTGCGCACCCAGGGGTCCGTAGTACAAATTTATAGGTATGTAAATATTTTTTTTAACATATTTTTGTAATGTACCTAACGACACATTTACGGTTTTCGGATTTGTTCCTTTAGTTGTGCTACATGACATTGCTTCTTGCCAGCTTCAAGCTACAAGGGATTGCAGCCCTGAGTATTTGATATTAATTTCACCTTGATAACTATACGCGTTCCTGAGAAAAAGGGTCTGGACTGACGGACAGACAGACGGACAACGAAGTAATCTTATAAGGGTTCCGTTTTTCCTTTTGCGATAATAACCAGTTTCCTTCGAAGATTTTCATATTCTTTTTACGATAACCAGCTGACTTTGCCGCCGTATTCTCTTCGACTTTCTATTATTATGGTAACCTATTAGAATGGTAATACAACTGTTCTCTTATCTGTAACATCGTAATATTGGAAGTAACGTTAAGATGGCCGCCCACGTCTCCTCGAGAGAGCCGCACTCGAAAGTACATCACATTTACATAGGTACTCGAACAAATGGATTGGTGAACGCAATCATGGTAATGTGTAGTACAACACTTTGATTACATAACATTGGCCGCCAACCAATGTGAAAATAAACTCTTATTATGATGTGAGAATAAGGGCTGATTTACTTTGACACAGTATTTTAATCCAGCGTTCGAATTCAGGACTGGATCGCCCATCAGATACACGAACGCATTGAGCTCTTGACTCTAGTCTAGGTCAGCACGCGTAGCATGACCGCCGTAGAAATGGGTTTTGTCGATGGAAGAATAGACAAAATGACAGATTTTAGAAATATTTGTACGCATTCTACGCGTCTAAGCATGGCATTGTCATTTTGTCTATTCTTCCGTCGACAAAACATCGTCATGCTACGCGTGCAGAGGTGACAGAGACAAAGTCGACGATGGAGTGAGCTTACCCAGAAGAAGCCTGTTCACTCTTACTTTGAAGAGATTCGGGTTGTATGCGCTCGGAAACACAGACGCAGGTATTAGTATGATATAAGTCTGACATCGCTAACGATACAAGAAGTTAACTACATGTACATTGTATGTACAACTAGGTACGTTAAAAAAATCCTTAATAATTTTCAAGCATCACCAAGTTCCAAGCTACTTAAAAGATATTCTCTATAACAAGTTTAATGAATAAATTAAACAAGTCCCTAAGTGCGTGCGAAGTTTTGAAAATTCGCCTCAGTCGACCGGGACTTTACCATTTTTCCGATAAAATATTTTTCATCATAATAACATAAATATTTACGTGCGATGAACTGAGTCATTACTTTCATTTTATTAGGCAGTCTTTATTTTCATATTTATCGCGGTATTTCGTAAAATTGAAGGCATAAACAGTTTGTGGCCCTCATCCTGTGCCCTCTTCAATTTGTAGGTACCTATTGTAAGGCAATATTTTTACTTTGTTTGTTTCTTTTCTTGTCTCTCTCTCTTCTTAAAAATACCGGGCATATTTAAATGTATCAAACACGACATTACTGCTTGTATTTCATCAATCAACTCAGCCTAACGTAGTCCACTGCTGGACATAGGCCTCTCCCAGGCTGCGCACAACGCACTGTTCTCCGCCATCCACATCCAGTATGTCCCAGCTACTTTCTTGAGATCGTCGGTTTTATCCCACGCTACGCTTGCCGATATGTCACTTCAGTTTCTTTAATTGCAAGCTATGTCGGTAAATCTGGGGCCCAATTCTGTAAAATAACCAACTTGTCAATAGTGTGTCGATAGTGTGTCAGTCGTGTCTCAATAGAATAGTCATTGACATTTGGTATTCTACAAATTATTTATGGTCATTGACTTGCCACTGTAGTGCCATTGAAACGCCATAGTAAGACTATTGTAATAATTGGTAGTCTGGTCCCTGGTTCTTTTCCGAATAATTTAATCACTAATTTTAACCTTCAAAGAATTTCAAATTCCTTGTAGTTTATAATAAAATCAATATTAAATTGGTCTCTTCTAACATTTTCGTACTAGACGTATTACTAGGCAGAATTATGTTGTATCTACATAATTATTTAGTCCCTCAAACCTGAAATCTGAACATTATTTGTAACCAATATTTTATTATTATTTAAAGGAATGTTCATGGAGTTTCTTGCAAATTCTTCTCCATAACGTGAGTTACGCTTTGGATTGGGCAACCAGCCTCATCTTTCTGACTCCCTGACAATTTTAAAGTGAGAATGAGTAAATTTGGTTTGAGTGTTGATTTTCTTGTCCTTCTTTTCTAAATATTCCTGGGGCTAGATGACATTTAAAATTGCAATCTCAACCCGTGACCGTGACAAAGAAACAACAAAAACTCCGCGTAACTAAATCATAATATAATTAGCATTTGAAAGCGCAGCATGTTTACACATTGACAGCGAGCTGGCACAGAGACGCTCGGTGTAATTGTAGCTAAAGCACGCCAAATGAGCCGGAGTCGGCAGGGAACGAGCTTCATTAGCGACACGCGCGCGTTTGCGTTCACGACGGGTTAGGGAAGCGACGACAAGTGAGCTTACATCGTTGTAGATGCCGCTGAAATTGAGTTATGGAATTTAAGAAAGAATAATTCCGGTCTGACGTATTTTGAGTAACGTAAACCCAACGATTGTGGTGTTAACCTGCTCATGGTGGGTCAAAGAAATTGGGGTGCATTTGGTTTTATTTAGTAAGTATTTCTTTTCGTCAGAATGAGTCCTTGGCAAAATAGGAAAACTGGGAAGAACCAAATTTCCTTAGCTTTGAGTAGTGCAAAAGAATCCCGGGGACGAGCCAAATCTCACGTTACTCAGGGTAATTTGCATAGCTCAAAATGAGAAGGAGGCCAATTCCCGTAATTAAAAACGTTCAAAATCTAGTCGCAATCTCATCTCAGCGATAATCAATGTTAAAAACTTGTCAAAAATGTAGAGGAATTAGTGGTATTTTTGATAGATTGAGACTGAGAACGTTCTTAAAATTACGAGAATTGCCCCTCAGAAAGAGGGGCTTTTTGAGGCGACTCATTTAGCATCCGGAGCAACAACACCGCAATATTTTATAAAACTGAATGTAACGTAATTTTGGTGAGACTTTATTTTATGACGCTGAGTTTCGCTCGTCCGACTTCACCTTTATAGTGTTGACCTTGTTATGAGCCACTGCCGTGCAATCCTAACTTAATATTATAAATGCGAAAGTAAGTTTGTTACCTTTTCACGCCTAAACCACTGAACCGATCATCCTGAAATTTTGCATATACGTTGTCAGGTGTATAGAAACGGACATAGAGTACTTTTCATCCCGAAAAAAAGTGCTGTTCTCGAGGAAAACAACAATAACGTTATTATTATATTAAGTTATGATAATAGATGGCGCCACGTGTCTTTCGAACGGGATCGACACTTATGCGGGTGAAACCGTGGCGCTGCTAGTTAATTATAAAACAGGGATTAAAATGTGTTGTGATTTATAGGATTAATTCGTTGTGGTTTGATTAATTAATCGCAGAGATTGATTATAGATTTTATGATTTAGTCAAGCTTGTTACGAGAAATATTGTGTCGATTTGTTATTGAAATTGTTGTCACAGTTATATGGAACAGGTGCATAGTCAGTAACTTATTGTTCGGTATCGTGACTCGTGCACAAGCTATGAAGTTGATTGATCTGCAATATTATTTGCTCGCAAGCTGCCTATTTGATACTTTTAAATCCCGACCAGACGCACTCAGCGTTTCTCCTCCACATTTATTATGCGCACAGGCAAAGTGTGGAACTCTCTAAGCGTCTGTGTTTCCTTCCACATTTAACCCTTAACACTTTCAAAGGCATCTTCTAGGCATGCTCGTTCCATCATAGACTTCATCCGTCGTTTTCTATCAGGCGTGATCGAGCCCATTCAGCAAAAAAAAAAAAACCGTTTAGATTTTTACATCCTCTTTATTATGTCTTCTTCATCTAAATATCACACATCGGCTGTCCTCATTTCTCATGTAAGATGGCACGTTCCGCCGATTTCTGCACAAAGATTTTGATTTTCCTCAAAGATGTTCACAAGCCCACACAATATTATCAAATTTTCCACACCTCGAACTTACAAAAAGGACCCTAAGGAAGGAACACGAATTACTCCCACACACCATCAACACATTACAACATAACATATACAACAGTGTTACCTACTTGCTGAGCCATTTCCTTAACTTCCTACCGAAACAAATAACTTCGTAACGCGCCACGTTACGTTACGTTTACAAAGTTACTAACATGAGTTTCGGTTACGGTTGAAACTGAATACGACTTACAATCTTGTATGGATTAACAAAATAGAATCATGTGAGTGGTTAATTATTTCGTTGGCAATTAATTTTATGAAAACTTTTGTTGGAATGTTGGAAAGGTGAAGCGTGGAACTTTTTTAATATAAGGCCCAAAAAATGCCCTGACAATTTGTTACAAAAAAAAGGCAACTTTTTAATTGGGAGCAACTGTGAAATATGAAAAAATCTGCTAATCCATAGTCATGTCCTGTTAGCTGACTAACTTTTGTCAGAATGTTGGCTTTTTATTCGTGGGTATTTTACGAAAGTAGATGGTATGCATTAATACTAGTAGATAGATAAATGCTTTTAGAAAATAGTAGGCCACACGCAAGTGGTAATTAAACCAGTATTATCTGTTCTCGCATTCTATTGAAACTTCGTACTAAACTCCTAACGCTAGGCTAGCCCAAGGTCAAAGTGTTAAGCGGGCTTTACTCAGGTGACTAGTCGCACGATTTTCACCGCACGACGAAAATCGACTGTCTAAGTGGCGATTCTGTTAGGCCAACACGTGAATAAAATCGCAAGTTCCAAAGTAGAGTAGGTTTCGACTTTCGTCGTGCGGCGACAGGTCGTATGCGACGGGTGACTAAAATGGACAGTGAAAATGCTCAGTTGCAGGCGATCGCCCGTTATATGAAAGTCAACATTTTCATCCAAAAAGAACTAGGTACTTACCTACCTGCGAATTTTTATCGACTTGTGTAAATGGGGTGGCGTTTCGGCTTATGAGGCGATTTTAGTGCAAATCCCCCACGACCAACGACGACGTGCGGTCCAATGTATACCTATAATAATCAATTTTAAAATCCTTGTTTGTCCTTTGCCCTTTTCTGAGAACAGACAGATAGACGGACAAAAGCGTAAACCTTTATTTTTTTCTGTCTTTGTATTTTACAAAGAAATAGAGCATTTTCCAGCAACTCGTTGAAAGGGAAAATGCAAAACAAACACAAGTAATTGCAAAGATAAGTAATTGAGAAGAACAGCGTGTTTAAATAACATCGCTTATTTTTAGACCAGCGAAGCGAGAAATACGCTGATCCGCCGAGAACGGTTTCAATCTAAATAGTTCTTATATTTGCAAGTTTAGAAGGAGAGAAAAAGAAAATTAAATGAGCGCTAGTTGAATTAAACAAAATATATACAGACCATTCACAGTTGTTGTACAGACGCTATAGCACATCAAGCTACTACAATCTGTCAAATTTCTTTAATACATTTTCAACTTTATCGCTAAAGCATTAGGTTCAAAGTTGATTGGGAAAATTTGACAGTTTCGGGTAGCTTGATGTGCTGGCGTCTGTACCTCTGATTTTGCATCACTGTCAATATCACAGTGACAGTGATCTTTTGACAATTAAAGGACACCGCACAAAATGTTAGGAAAAAGCCGTTCGGTTAATTTAGCGGATTTTTTTTTCCACCCATAGGTATATACTTCCTATCCGCATGTACCAACATTTCAGCCAAATTCACCGAGCGGCTTTTTCCTAACATTTTGTGCTGGGTTCTTTGCCGTTGGGTTGCTGCAACTGTCAAGTCTGTCGAAATTGATTGGTGTGGTAATATGGTTGCTGTTCGCGGTTGCGGCTCTCAGAGGTAAAATAACTGATAATTAACTGTAGACACCAAGTCATATTTAAAAGTTATTATTGAGTTATGTAAATTCTTTTTTTTTTTTTTGTTAGCCTAGTTTGTGTCCCACTGCTGGGCAAAGGCCTCCCCTTTTTCCTTCCAAACCTCCCTGTCTTGTGCGATCTCCGGCCATGTTGGCCCTGCGAATGATATTAGATCGTCACGCCACCTTCGCCTTGGTCTACCTCGACGGCGATGTCCTGCCTCAGGCGTCCAGTGAGTGACGATCTTTGCCCATCTCTCCGGGTGCATTCGTGAGACATGTAAATTCAATTATAATTCAACAATAAAAAAAAAGACAATGTAAATTCTTATTTTACTTATATTCATTTTCATTTAAAAACGTTCTAATTATAATCGCTAGCATCTAACTCTCGATCCAAAAATTAAAGATTAAATTATCATGTCCTAAGATAAATTGCCACGGCTATAATTTGAGAACCAAGCTAGTCTTGTTAGGCTCGTCCTTTTTTTGGAAGTACAGACACCAGCACATCAAACTACTACAATCTGTCAAATTTCTTTAATAGATTTTCAACTTTATCGCTAGAGCATAAGGTTCAAAGTTGATTGGGAAAATTTGTCAGTTTCGGGTAGCTTGATGTGCTGGCGTCTGTACATCCAGCAAACAACTTCTAATGTGTAATGTAACCACAACTCAAACAACCCATAATAATTTGCCTATCCACACAGCCATACATCCCACAATATAAGCACAGGCGCACCCCTAACGACACATCGTTCAGAAAACGAGCGCACATTAGCGACAGTCGCAGATCCACGCGCGCACTTATGTACGATACGAACAATTTATTTTTATCGCGCGCCGTTCTATGTGACGGACGATAAATTCTTTATGCGTCACCGTATGTGACTATTTAGATTTATTCGATTTAATGTCGAAGGAATTTGGATTTTGAAACGAAATTCTATATCGTACGTTTACTTTGCAGGCCCGCTCGTGGCTAAATAGTAACAACAGCCGCACAGGTCGATCGATCAGGTTAAGCTACGCTTGCCGCGGTTGGTCTGTGGATGTGTCAGTGCCCATCTTTACATACCGCGACCCCTCCGTGCCTCGGAAAGCACGTTAAGCCGTTGGTCCCGGCTGTAGTCAGAAGCCCGAAAGTCTGACAACCAGTCTTACCAAGGGGTATCGTAACTGGGTTGTGGAGGTCAGATAGGCAGTCGCTCCATGTAAAATACTAGTATTCAGCTGCATCCGGTTAGACTGGAAGCTGACCCCAAGATAGTTGGGAAAAGCCTAGGCAGATGATGATGACGTTTACTTTGCACCTTTGCGAATGAGGGCTAAGCCGAAAAAGTGTAGCATTTTTATTTACTGCCACGACCCTTTTTTCATTTTATTACTCTCAAACGTTTTTTAGTAGATTATGCACCGAGGGGCTAAAGTTGTGTCTTATGTCACGGGCGTCATATTGAATCTCGAGCGCAATGAAGGATTCGGGATTTAACTCACGAGCGAAGCGAGGGAGTTAATACAAGAATCCTGAATGCAGCGAGGGATTCAAGCTAGCCCAAGGCAAAGACACCTTTAGCCCAGAGGAGGATACTCTACTTTTTACACCTACTGTGAGAAAATAATAGCCATAGTACGAAAAACAAAATAGAACTGGTTCCGAAATGGACGTGACGCCTTTCGTACTTTTCTATTTTTGAAAATTGTCGTAGGCTTATATAAGTTTCCTTTGACTTTTCCGGCAGTAAATCATTGGAAATATTATTAGCTTCGGTTGTAATGAATTCAGGAGTACAATCACTTTCATCACTCGACATTTTATAATACTTTGTTGATAAATTTAAAGTTTAAATGCCAAAAGTTCGCGCCTTTATTGCGTCTACCAATAAGTAGCCAAGACACGATCAATTCGATTTTCAAAAAAAAAAGTCTCTTATCTTTCGGTTTTGTCGTGTGTGTCTATTGATATCACTCTCATGGAAGTGGCGTTTGTGTAAACTAAGCTTTATACAGGGCTGGTAGAATGGTTTTGGATGATTGGCTGTATGCATTTTGAATTTAGAACGTCATTGGAGACGCTCTTGAAAATAGAGTATATTTGATAAAATGTGATAAATCGACTGTATTACAGATAGGTTTTATTATTTATTATTTTATTTATTTACAAAATCCACAGCAATCTTTGCGCAGTTTACTTAAAATAAATTAACTAATGTTACAGCCAATTACTATTACGGTATTACGGCGCGGTACGGTATTTGTTATTATTAATGCCAGTTTTAATGTTATTCCATTCCTTTTAAAAAATAGTTCGTAGTTATCTAATTATTCTTACAATATTATGTATTCGAAAACATGGCAACGATATGAAGAAGCAGTCGTTATGATTTTGTAGGAAATCGAGGATATCATCCACGCGTAGTAAGGGTATCGAGAATAGCTTTCCTCTTTCTGGCACCAAAGGGTGTTTGTTAGTACTATACTGCCAATTTAGCTGAGCATGTGAGATTCCAAATTCAAATCACATTATTGACCAGCGGGTCATAATGAAATCCAGTACAACATTATTGACCGGCTGTGCCCCCGGCCACTAATGACTTACTTTAGGTTAAGGTTGCTTGACATATAATTTGTCATTTTCGAGAAGGTGGTGTGAAAAGTTTATTTAATTATATGCCTGCTTTAATACATAATACATAACATATTATTGTCATAGCAACCCCCAAGTCATTTTAGAAGACCTATTCAACGATAGCCGACACGATGGGGTAGACGACGAAAAAAATATTCATCCCCACTTCACATGTAGGGGAGCTACCCTAAAAAAAATATTTTTGAAAATTTTATGTTACCACTTTGTCGGCGTAATTAATATAGGTACACACTCCTACAAAATTACAGCTTTCTAGTACTAACGGTCTCTTAGCAAAACCTCCGACAGACAGACAGACGGATGGACATGACGAAACTATAAGGGTTCCTTGTAGGTACTACGGAACCCTAAAAAGACTTCAAACATTGTTATCGTTGGTTAGAACCACTAGGACAGACAGCTCTGTCGCAATTTCCCAACGTTGCAGTTCTAATTCCTCAATGATTGCATTGACCCTTAATACGTCCACTGGGTAAGTTCAAAGCTAATCTACTACATACTGCATAGCATAACTCATGTGGACTGCAACATTCGATTACCCAGCTATTTTCCAAGAATGTACCCGGAGGAACCAGGCTCCTTCAATATTTACGGTTCATTCCACTTGGCCGCGCT
The DNA here is from genome assembly GCA_963082905.1 of Oligia fasciuncula. Lineage (NCBI taxonomy): Eukaryota > Metazoa > Arthropoda > Insecta > Lepidoptera > Noctuidae > Oligia > Oligia fasciuncula. The sequence goes on from OY720397.1 coordinate 19,928,046, forward strand.
CTCGGGACTGTTGCACCAACATATAATGGGGATGGCAAATTATTGCTCAGCGCATCGAGGCGGCTTCAAAATGCCTACATTTTGAAGCCGCTCCGATGCGCTGAGCAATAATTGATATTAAATTGATGAATGGAATTGTGGGTCTCATGTTCTGGGATTTTTCACCTGACGGTACCTAGCAAAAAAGTAGGGAAACGGATTGTTAAAAGGGTACAAAATTAAGTGACTTCTATTTCGGTGGCAATGTACAGACACCAGCACATCAAGCTACTACAATCTGTCAAATTTCTTTCATAGATTTTCAACTTTATCGCTAAAGCATAAGGTTCAAAGTTGATTGGGAAAATTTGACAGTAGCTTGATGTGCTGACGTCTGTACTTACCTACATATTTAGGTCATTGGTGGTTACTTTTCTACCGAAATTGGGTTTGCTCTTGCCTCTAGTCTAGGTCAGAGGTGACAGAGACAAAGTCGACGATGGAGTGAGTTTACCCAGAAGAAGCCTGTTCACTCTTACTTTGAAGAGATTCAGGTTGTATGCGCTCGGAAACACAGACGCAGGTAGAGAGTTCCATTCTTTTGCTGTGCGCATTATAAAGGACATTTGAAAACACTTAGTGTGAATTGGTGGAATAGCAACTAGGCAGGGATGGTAACTTGCAGTGCGTCTGGATGTCCGAAGGTAGAAGGGGGCCGGTGGAATGAGGTCGTAGAGTGGTCGTGGATTCGTGGAATAAAGTTGACATCTGACAGTTTTTGTATCGATGAATTGTCAAAAATTCTAAATTATTCCTCAGATAAAATTATCTGGAGTTGGAAAAATCAGCCCTTAGCTAAAAATATAGACCATGATTTATAACGAAAAAGAGCGTAAAATTTCATGCACAGACCTTTGGGCATATAAATATTATGAAAAACCTGTGTATACATTTTTGAATACATTATCTATCCCTGTACGGTAACAATTTTAGCATTTTCATACTCCGGGAGTTATTCATTTACACACGGCTTAATTATTCTTATTATTGTTTGTCTGTTACAAAATTTGTTAAGTTTCTATTTTGCAATTGGCATTTTGTTTTTGTTGTTGATTGTTGTTGTTTAGGTTTAAATCATTTTATTATCATAAAAGACAAAAAAGTCACAAGCATGGAGAACAGACAAGATTTTTTTTTTCAAACATTAAACATTGGAGGTCGTTAGTCAAGGCAGTTTTAAATTATGTCTTTGGATAGCCGAGATTTAAAACTGCCGAGAGAGCTAAAACTAAACATAATGTAAACGAAGTGAAATTCCCCCCCCCATTCTCTACGTACATTAACACGTGATAGAACACGGATATTTGTAATCAATACCAATCAGTAAGTCCTATACCAATCAGTGTAATGAATTTGCTTGATTGATCTCTGAGGTTTTCAGCTGCTTGGGGTACTTACTTACTTATTTACGTACTTACTTACGTACTTATTTACTTACTTCCGTACTTACTTACGTAGGTACTTACTTAAGTACTTACTTACTTACGGACTTACGTACTTACTTACTTACCTATTTGTCGTAAGAAAAACGATGTGTGTACTTATTCAAATCAAAATTAATCAAGATACCGGTATATTGGTTAGTTAGATTTGATTTTCTTGTGCTGCCTATCATCAGTACTTAATATCTTAAAAGTCAATATTTGAACGTGGGTTTCCATAGAAGTGGGTTTCCAATACAAGGAACGATTGAACAACAAATTACTATGATCTGCACAATCAATAGACAATATAAAAATAAAATAAAATAAAATAGCCTTTTATTTCAGGCATTAGAAAGGATTTTTAACATTTTTACATGTATTGTGTATTTCAATACAATGTAATGATTTTAAAATAATTGTTAGATGAGTTGTGATCATTACATAATAATTAATTAATAGTTTCCATAATATATAAGAATAATAGTTAAAATGTATAAATTCAATTGGAGTGATTGGAATGTTTATATTTTTTTTAGTTACGTATAATATTAATTTAAAATCAAAATGTTAATAAAAATATAAGTAAATAGCATGCATGAACCCCTCAAGTAGTGAGGGTGAAGGCTTCCTCCAGAGAACACCAGCGATCTCGGTCTTCGGCTTCTGTCAGCCAAAAGTAAAGTTACTAGACATATTGCTTGTCCATTGTCCATCCCTTGACATGAGCCCATTTTTATTTTATGATATACAAAATAATTTGTAACAATAATTAAAAAATAATTTAGGTAATAATTTCAGTTAGTAATTTAGTTTCTTGCCCGTTCTTCGCCTTACGAAACTACGTTTTGAAAGGGGTGTCTAAAAACAATTCTGTTTTCTTTGTCAAAAGTGGCCTACTTGAAATAATGATTCGTCTTTGACTGATACCAACACAATCTGCACTAAATATAACATGGAACTTCACAACCAAATCGTGGAACAAACCATCGTATTTCTTCCTCAAAATGTCAAGACACTCACTCAAGGCGATGTACAATCGTAAATACAATCATGGCGACATCAGACAGTTTACGAGATAGACATAGCAACATGTGTTCCACTAACGGCTCTAATCTCACAGTGAGCTCCAAATGGTGCTAAACGCGGGTTTAACCTGCGTTTGGGGTAGTCTATAACGCTCCAATAACTGCCGAGTGTCAGCTTAAGTGCAGCAAATACAGCCAGCTGGACTTGGGTTTACTTGGTTCGTGCTTGTTCAATTATGACGTTAGTAGTTTTCTATTTTGAACTATTACTTTTTATTACTCTGAAATATAGTCCTCTACACCGTATTTTGGCCATGATAGCAATCTCAACGGAGACTAGACTTCGACGCGAGTGATATTATAGCGCACAAGTGTGTGCACATATACAGGTGCACTCCCTATTCCCTCACTCTCATGTTTCGATGGGACAGCAATCCGACAAGACCAGAGAGAGATCAGTCGCAAGCCCACGGGTAAATATGCTGTCCGAGGCACGGGTGTATCGCACCGCCAACTTCTAAACTCCAGGCTGTTATTACGAAATTCCTAATGGAAAAACCCAATAACACTTTACCCGAACTGGAAATCGAAACCAGGACCGCAGTAGGTGAGCCCCTTTGGTCTCGTGATCTATGAAATAAGAATTAGATGTAAACCTGCTGCAAACAATTATGGTACCTGTTACGATTTCAGCTCCTCATAAAAATAGTGTGAAATAGCTCTGAAGTATCTACAGTCTACGTTTTGATGAATAAATATAACAACCTATCAATGGCTCTAATTAGATTGCCAAATTGGATGATTTTCTAACAATGAGGCTTTTATCCATTCCTATAAAGACGCTAACATTAATTAGATACCCTCATGCCTACAAAACCTAACTTGCGCACAATATCATCATCTGTAACTTGTACCTACTTTCTGTGCAAATAAAGAACTATTTTATTATATTCTATTATACTTCATTGCTTCGTCCTTCGAGATTAGATAACATTGTAGTAATACGTCTAAGATATCGCCTTTCACCCACTAAGTTTGAGTTTTTTTTTTTTTTTTTTTTTTTTGTAGGTAGGTACTTCGTCTTCCTTCTCGTTATGCCTGTAGTGTCATTCATTCGCGTTTTAGTGCGTCGCCGATCACCACATACTTTCTACTTTTCGTTGAAAATTGAAGAAGATGCCGAAACGGAGTCACAAAAACGACGACAGTGATTATTTGAGAAGAAAAATTAGAAAACTTGAAAAGAAAATCAATAAACGTGCCAAACGGTCGCGAGTTCGAAATTGTTCCGAAAGCAGTAGCTCATCGGCGAATATAATTCTATCGCCTGAGCTATCGGATCATGAAGGTAAGCTGAAGTGTTTTGTTATTATTGTTATAACAAAAGAAAGATATTGTGAATAGTTTTTAGGACTATATCCGTATCATAATTTGCCATGACGTCATGTTGATGTTCCAAATAGTGTTGTGTACATCTTATGGGGATGTTACCTTCACATAATTTTGGATTCCCAATTCATTGGGAAATTATATACCTATACCTACATTTTAGTGACTGTGTACATTTGAAAGGAATGTTACCTTCACATTAGTTAATGACCTACTTAAAAACTTATGTAGGTACGTAGGTATAGATTCAATATATTACATAGTATTGTGGATAGTTTTTAAGGACTATCGCCGTGCTACTTTCTCTCCAATTCCTACATCTGGTCTTATAATATTCCAGATGAAATGGAAGTTCAGCCCGAAGTCGAGTCAGTCCCGCTTTTTACTGCAGAAGAGCCACAACCGGGTACGTCCACCTCAATTACACAGGTACCTGCTACAGATGTGGTACAGATAGCGCAATCGGAATTGCCCGTTGAAGCAGCCCTCGATCCCCCTGAACTGGATAAAGAGATTCTGAATCTCTTGGGCGAAACACCTTCAAAGGAAAAAAAATATGGACCGAATATAAGAGGTGAATTATCTGTTCGCTGGGAACACATCGCAACGACAGGCTTGACAAAGGATGTCAGAAAGGAGCTGCTAGAAAAGCATCTAGTTCCAAAAAACTGCACAAAGATTGATGCGCCGACATTAAATCCAGAAATAAAGGCCGCTTTATCGGATGTGCTCATCAAAAGACAAAGCACTGGAGAATAAACAGGTGCAAGTCGCTGCAAGTATATCTTGTATTGGTGAAGCTCTCAATACATTGTTTTCTTCGGATCACAAAGACCAGACAGTAATAAAATTGCTGATCGAAGCAGGTCGACTGATGTGTGACTCACAACACAACGAGTCTATGACAAGGCGTAGTTTTATATGTTCTACAATAAAAAAAGATATTAAAGATCATTTGTTCAACACAGAAATCGATCAATTCTTATTTGGTGAACAGCTGACCGATACTCTCAGAGCTGCAAAAGCCATATCCAAATCAGGCGCTGAAATTAAAATAAACACACCAGTCAGAAGACCTGCGCCAGCGCAGAGACCGAGGCAGGCCCCTACTCAGGCTTTAAACCAGAGGCCTCCGTTCCCGCCGACGCGGCAAGCGGGAGCAGCGAGGAGGACAGAGCCGGCGCCGCGCCCGCGGCCGCAGCAGCAACCGCGACAGCCGCCGCGCTTGCAGCAGCGCCCAGCCCCCCGGCGCTAGACCTGGTACGTTCCGCAGGACGATTATTATATTTTTATGATCAATGGCAATTGATGACCACTGATCCTGTCATATTATCGTGGATAAGAGGTTACGAGATACCGTTCTCGAAACCGGTGCATCAGTCATACGAACCTAGTTTACCTACATTATCTTCATCAGAATCCCTTCAATACAGGGCGGCCATAACTGATCTTATAAACAGTGGAGCTATTTCACATTGCGAACCATGTGAAGGACAGTTTCTTTCTAGTTATTTCCTGATTAAAAAACCTAATGGTAAAAACAGATTTATATTAAATTTAAAGTCTCTAAACAAGCACATCATAACAGAACATTTTAAAATTGAAGATCTGAGAACAACTTTAAAACTATTGTCAAAAAACAGTTACATGGCCACCCTCGATTTGAAGGATGCGTATTTTCTCGTATCTATACATCCGAGCTTCAGAAAGTACTTACGATTTAAGTACGAGGGTATAGTTTACCAATTCAATGTTTTACCATTTGGCCTAAACACAGCCCCATTTGTTTTTACAAAATTATTAAAACCTGTAATTTGTTTACTGAGATCATTAGGCTATTTGTCATCTATTTATTTAGATGACATTTGTATTGTCTCTAATAATTATCAAGATTGCCTAGATAATATAATAAAAACAAGAAGTATTTTAGAGTCCTTAGGATTTATTATTAATATAGAAAAGAGCTGTATGATTCCGAGTAACGTTTGCAAATACCTTGGTTTCGTGATAGATACGAAACAATTTAATGTAAGCCTACCTAAAGAAAAACGCAATTTGATTAAACAAGAATTACAATCGCTCCGATTTAAACATCGTTGTAAAATAAGACATTTTGCGCGCTTGGTAGGCCTCCTCACTTCATCTTGCCCCGCGATTCAGTACGGTTGGCTTTATACTAAGCAAATGGAAAGATGCAAATACCTTGCACTGTGTCAAACGAATAGTTACGATAGCCACATGTCTTTACCACATTACCTGCAGGACGATTTCTCCTGGTGGTTGAAATCAATTGATGACGCAGTCAATCCCATTAGACAAGACAGCTACTCGCTAGAAATATTTTCAGATGCTAGCAAAAAAGGGTGGGGGGCAGCATGCGGTGGGGAGACCGCCAGTGGTCAGTGGAGTAATACAGAATGTATTAAACATATAAATTATCTAGAACTCCTAGCAGCATTCTTGGGTTTACAAATATTTGCGAAGGGATTAAAAAACCGTCAAGTTTTACTACGTATTGACAACACAACTGCTATTTCGTACATCAACCGTATGGGTGGAGTAAGATTTCCACATCTAACTGAAATCACAAAATCCTTGTGGCAGTGGTGTGAAGCTCGCGGTATATTTGTGTTCGCTTCATACATAAGTTCAAAAGATAACGAAATAGCAGATGCGGAGTCTAGAAAATCTCACCCCGATACCGAATGGGAGATCAAAGATCATGCTTTTGAAAAGATTGTACAGACCTTTGGGCAACCTAAAATTGATCTTTTCGCATCAAGGTTAAATAATAAATGTGTTAAGTACATATCATGGAATAGAGACCCTGGAGCATTCGCTGTGAACGCTTTTACTTTAAGCTGGAAAAATCTTTGTTTCTACGCATTCCCTCCTTTTGCGGTTATACTAAAAGTTTTAAGAAAAATAATAACCGATCAGGCCGAAGGTATTGTTGTGGTCCCCTTTTGGCCCACGCAACCCTGGTTTCCACTATTTCAAAAACTTCTCTGTTCCGAATTGATTCAGTTTACACCCTCTGATAATGTGTTATTGTCTATTTCCAACAGTCTCCCGAAGCTTACGTTGATTGCAGGGAAGTTATCAGGACGGCACTACGGAACAGAAGAGTACCAACGTCAGCTTTAGATATTATGATAGCTTCCTTGTCTGAAAATTCAATAAAACAATATGACGTTGCAATTCGACGTTGGGTAAGCTTTTGTAAAACTCAGAATATTGAAATACATGAAGCGTCAATTCCGATGGTAATTTACTTTCTCACTGAATTATTTAATTCTGGTTTACAATACGGATCTTTAAACAGTCATCGCTCCGCTCTGTCTTTGATCTTAGGATCGAGAGTAGGGTCTGATGACCGTGTTACTAGGTTATTTAAAGGTTTTTACAGACTTCGTCCCCCAGCCCCTAAATATAATATCACTTGGGACCCCTCAATAGTTTTAGATTCATTATCAAAATGGTACCCAAACAATAATTTAAGTTTAGAACAATTGACCAAAAAGACTGTAACTTTGCTTGTGCTAATAACTGCACACAGAGTGCAGACGATTGGCAAAATAACACTAGAAAATATAATTGTCCATGGTCAGCTTATATTAATCAAGATAAACGATTTTATAAAAACATCTCGCCCAGGTTCAGCTCAACCTTGTCTTAATATTCCATTTTATAAAGACCGTCCGGAAATATGTCCGGCTGAAGCGTTGGTAGCTTATATAGATAGGACAAAGTCTTTGAGAAATAATACCAATAGCCTATTCCTAAGTGTTAAAAAACCACATAAACCGGTATCCACAAATACTATCAGCCGGTGGATAAAAGATATGTTATCAATTAGCGGAATTGACACCTCAATATTTTCTGCTCACTCCACCAGACATGCAGCCACCTCAGCCGCTCATAGAGCTGGTGTCAATATTGACACAATACGAAGGACCGCTGGGTGGAGTGGCACCTCCAACGTCTTCGCTAGATATTATCATAGAGATATTCAATGTGAACAGTCTGATCAATTTGCCTTATCAATCCTAACCTCTGATTGATGCATTATGTTAGAATGTTATTAAAAGTTAATTGGTTAATTACTTATAAGTTACCCCTATTTAATGATACGAGCTACATTTTAGTTTTAGAAAACAATTATAATAATGTCGTTTGATCATTATACATTTAATAGTTAAATATCAGTGTTTTAATATTTCAACATCTTTCAAAATCTACAATGTTATCTAATCTCGAAGGACGAAGCAATGAAGTATAATTGGAGATTAAACGAACTTACCTGAAGTGAAGTTCTATCCAAATTATACGAGTTGCTTCGTCCGAAGAGATTAGTTCCCTCCCGACCCTACAACTCCCAATATCTTAAGTGAAATATTAAAAGGCTTTCAACTAAATGAATGACACTACAGGCATAACGAGAAGGAAGACGAAGTACCTACCTACAAAAAAAAAAAAAAAAAAAAAAAACTCAAACTTAGTGGGTGAAAGGCGATATCTTAGACGTATTACTACAATGTTATCTAATCTCTTCGGACGAAGCAACTCGTATAATTTGGATAGAACTTCACTTCAGGTAAGTTCGTTTAATCTCCAATTCTATCATCTTCTATACTTACCCCCTTACTAATAAACGTTGTATAGCGTCTGTTACACAACACTTTGTTTTCTTCTTTCGAAAGTCAAATTACTGACGACTGATAGAGAGAAATTGGTGTGTAACTATTCATCTGATATAATACGTTTATTAGTAAGGGGGTTAATATATATACTTAATTATAAAATTGTGTGTTCGTATAGTAAATAAGATTGATAAACTGAAACACCGTTTACCGATCACCATGAATGTTGGCACATATTATAATTTTATAAGTACATAATATGTTTTCATTGAGAAAATAATTTTTTTGACCCTCACTCAAGCAAAGCTAGTACCTTTAATATATTAGAAAATATAGTATGATGGCACCAGTAGGTACGTACGAAAGTCGAAGCAGCATTATCAAAGGTAAGATAAACCGTAAAACCTGATGAAGTTTTTTAGTTATATTTCACGTTACCCTATTTTTTCTCGTTGAGTTACGAGAGCATTTCAACGAACTCGTAAAAATTTACATAATTTTACGAAAAACTAAGTGAAAACCCTCCAATTTACGGAAATCGCTGAGCCCCTAATTTGACGATATAATATGAGAGGTACTTCAACGGTGTTTTGGACTATAGGATTAGGAGCAGATGCGTCGGTCGGCCCGTTCCCTCCTGACTTTATTCGGGCATTATGCAAATAGCCCTCCTCTTGGAATACAAATGATTAACCAATATTTTTTCATGTGTTTTCCTATACGCTTATACTTTATAATGTTCTGGACCATAAAATAATCATGCTGAAACAAAACCAAACAAAACCGCTCTGGGTTGGGCTAAATTAAATATTTTTGACATAAAATTTTCGCTTGCCTCAAGCAAGCGAATATTCTGATTTATTCCGGCCGGCTACATGACACCAGTCAGCGAAACACGACGCAGACACTTCGTGTGCTTTAATTTGTTAGTTTTTTTTTAGCTTGCTAATTCATAGAAAGATGAACAAGTTACTTGTTTCACCTCTAGATCCCTCATGGGTCTATAACTGTAATCTAGAAGAACATTAGTAGATTTTTTGTTAATCAAAATATAATACAGATAAAGATATATACAAATACAGTTGCAACAGTATGTAATAAAAATGAATAATTCTAATAAAATCTGAAGAAGTACCATCGGTCATAAACCAAACCAACAACATATCCCGACCTACATAATATAATCATCAATTTAAATGAAAACTCCCATCTTCTAAAACATTTTAGACAACGTTGGTACCCCGCCTGCCTGACCTACAAAAAGTTAAACGACTTACATTAGAACTTCATTGAGGAGCAAGTAATAAAACTCAGGCAGGCAGTAACTATTCATTGTGAACTCGTCATGCTCTGCCTATATATTATTATTAAAACTGAACATTAGCAACTTCGTCTAACGATCGTACTTGAACTTTTATTAGCGTTTTACTGTGCCAAGTCTTAGGGGTTGTGCATATGAGATGGCAGGAAATTTTTGGGTAAATTTTGGCAATTCAGCTCTGCATGATTGATAGATAAATCAACTAGACAACATTCTCAAGTTACACAATCATGATAAAAGAGTTAAGGCTGCGCCGACCGCGCAGTGGCGCCCTCATAGTTTGTTTGGTTATTTCTTTTATTTTAGAATGAAAATGCAGAAAATAAGCACGTTAATATTGGCCATTTTTTCCGTTTTAGTGATTATAATAAAACTAAACAATGTAATCACTAAAACGGAAAAAAGTGGCCACTATTATCCGTTTTAGTGATTATAATACACTAAACAATGTAAAACTACCGTTTATAATAATATTAACGTACTAGCTGTGCCCGCGACTTCGTTCGCGTGGATGTCGGAGCACAATAATGTGTCGCTTAGGAAAGATGTAAAAGGAAGAATCTTCCGATGTTGTCTGGTAACGCTTCCCTTGCCTGGGGTTCTCAACCATAGCCCTTTCGACTGTACAGCAGTCACTGCGTCTTCAGGGTTCATACTGACAATGCGACGAAGTGTCACTTTGATTTTTGAGGATAAATAAAAATGAAAGCAGGCTCGAGGCTGATTGTCTGACCAAATAGCCATTATTATGTCCATTTTATTTTGCATTTGTTTTAGAATACTAAGTTAGACCGGAATAAATCGTAAATATACTTTAGATAAAATGCTGGTATGATTACCAGCATTTTATCTAAAGTATATCTGAGATTAGTAGGTGAAGTTTGAAGTTAGTTTTTATAAGTCTTGTCTTCTTCTCTGCCGCTCTGCGATAAATTTAGAAATTCTTAACTTGGTATTGTAGATATCTTACATACCAATATTAAGACTTTATCATAGCGTCGAGATATCTAGAAGATAAAAAGAAGAATACATCAATGGTGTTACTCTTAAATCGTACCTACTGAAGTGTATCTGGGTCATTATTTGAGGTGGTGAAATTCTGTTCAGGCGTAATAATTTACAAAGCAGAATAGAAATGAGTGTTATTGATTCAAATTATAACTGAAATTAACTTTATTTATTACTGTATGTTTGTTTAAATATTTATTTTTATTAAAAACTTTGTGAAATTAATTTTTTTTTAAATAAAAATCACGTTACGTGGTCTGTTCAGGTGATATACACTGGACTTCTTGCGTTTATTAAAAATATAATTTAAGTTAAAACGGACCTTGTCATTACGTTTTTGTAATGAATAATGTATATTACTATATCTTAAATGAATGACAAAAAATAAACAGACTTATATCCTTAATTTTTTTTACGATTTATGTTGTTCCGAAAACCATCATCACCTTCGTGGTCACTCATATTTTATACTATTTTTAACTAAATAATGGTCAACCCAAAATATACTTGTTAGTAGCAACACTATAATTGGCTGTTTTAATATCGCAAAAAAATTTAGATTGAAAATATTAACGGTTTTTGTTTAAAAACATATTCTATGTGTTAAAAATATTGTGTCAAAGATCGTGCATCACTTTCGTGACAGCTGTATTTTGGTAAGTTGGTAATAAAAAAATATAATTACATACTTCTTCTGTTCGAATTATGGATATGTTACAAATAGGCTATTGTATTTTTTCTAACCTCAATACTGTTTCATACTAGAACCGGTAAAGTGCTTAATTATCACTTTCGTGGTCCTCATTTTCGTGGTCAAGATTAAAAAAGGGTTAATGCCGACTTAATAACACTGCTGAAGCCAGCATCCTTTGACTTCTTTTGTTCACAATTATATCATTTTATTGAATAGGGGTGGTACAGTCGCCAATACCTCAAGCTACCCCATAATTATGGTCAACAGTTTAACATTCCATGAATTTTAATAACGAAATACGATTTATCAAAAAATAAAAAAATATTTCTTACAGCTACGGCCAGAACTCGCAACAAAACTACTGATGAAGAAAAGAAGGCAAAAAGACGAGAGCATAAAAAAATTACAATGCAGAAGTTAATAGAGAAAAAGAAAAATATTCCATTTGCCTTAGAAGAAGACAGAAGCAGCGTTCAATTTACATAACACCAGTGCAGCAAGCTCGCCATCTACATCTGAAATGCCTTCTGCGTTGGATTCAGATACCACAAGTGCTGCAGGCTCGCTATACCTTCTGAAACACCGAATTCAGGCTAAATATCCACATCGCGTGAGCTCTGTCTTGGTAAACTTAGACCTTCTTCAACTGATACTGTGGTATGCTGGAGCACCGAATCCCCGTAAAAACCGTATTTTTTTCTTTGATTCGGATAGCACTGGCTCAAATTAAGATTGATTTAGTGAGGTAACTTAGGTGACATCACTTTCGTGGTCAAAGTGTTTTATTTTTTTTTCATGACTAATTATTATTTAGGTTCATTGTTCTCTAAGTAATTATTGTTCTTAGTATTATACGTACCTTTGGTTAAGTTTCAACAGAGGTTTAAATTAAGAGACTGATTATGATTCTTAAAAGTGTTATTTTTCGTGGTCTTTACGATCACTTTCGTTACCTACAAAAAACGTTTTACTGAGATTTTTTAATAAATAAGCTGTATCCATCTTTAATTCTATTTTATCTGTAATTATTATGCGTGTTCTCGTCCATAATAAAGCAAATTTAATAAAAATAACCAATTTTTTTTTAATTTTTTTTTTATCCCGCCCTAAATAATGACCCATCTGAAAAGTATTTTGAAGTCTTTCTTAACTTATTCTGTAAACCTGTGCCCACATTTGCTAACTTTCTCTTGGTGGATAGCCATAAGATACCTTGAGGGTCGATATGGTGCATTTCCGACGTTTGGCCCCCAAACTGGAACGGGCCGGGGCCGCCATGGGATCTGGAGGCAATAGTCCTCGCGCGCCTGTATGAGTGGCGCGCGGAGGCACTACGCCGCGCGCCGGGGGGAAGATTCGCTTCCGCGGCAAATCGGTGCGGAGCGGACAGATCTCCGGCGCGATCTCATGGCGGCATGGAAAGAGCGACTGTCGCTACCCAGCGCAGGGCACGCCGCGATAGCGGCGATAAGACCCCTCTTTAAGGAGTGGCTAGAGAGGCGCCACGGCGCTCTCACCTACCGCCTGACGCAGGTCCTCACCGGACACGGAAGTTTCGGGAGGTTCCTGCACATCATCAGGCGGGAGGAAACGCCCGGGTGTCACCATTGCTAGGATCGCCCAGAGGACACGGTGGAGCACACGGTGGAGGTCTGCCCCGCTTGTGCGGAGCACAACAACCGGAGGCGATCGGCAGCGGCGGCGACCTCTCGCGTCCGGCCCTGGTGCGAGCCATGGTCCGGGGCGAGAGGGAGTGGGAGGCAGTCACCTCCTTCTGCGAAGCAGTCATGCTAGCAAAGGAGGTGGCGGGATGGCTCAGGGAGAGAGCCTCCCGTCCCAGCCACCGTGGGAGACGCTCCGGGCGTCGGGAGCCGCGTGACGACTCCCGGCCACCGTAGGCGCGTGCCTGCGAGCGGAGAGTAATGGGTAGCTGGGTTTTAGTCAGTAAGAGTCTGACACTCCCTTCCGCTCCACCCAGAGCGGGAGGGGTCATTTGATGATTTCCCATCCGAAAAAAAAAAGGGTCGATATGGTTTTAACCAAGACAATGGCTAAAAATTTAGTTATTGTCTCGAAGACATAATTTACAATACCTTTTTACGGCATGGCAGTGCTACTTGTATTGGGTGTGCACCTTGACGTATCGCTGCCGGCCGTAGTCGAGTCGACGGCAGCGAAGAGTCCTGGGACGCGGTGGTTTCCTTCTGCGAAACGGTCGTCTCGCAGTAGGCGCATCGGGCGTCGGCGGAGGGCGGACAACGCCCTCTTCCAGCCCACTAAACGGGTCCAGGGGCGACGAATTCGGGGACGTCTGTCACCGCCAACACATCAGGACTTGAGCTGGCGGCGCGTAGTGTTCCACGCGCGCCCCTCTTTGCCGTCACCAGTCGGGGGTTGCGGAGGGATCGTACGGTCCCGCAACCCCCGGCGTAGGTGTGAGACGGAATACTGGGGTGATTTTTAGTCAATAAGAGCCTGACAGACCTCGCCGCCCGCCCCAGGGCGGCGAACATCCATGAAGATTTTCCACCCCGGAAACAAAAAAAAAGGGTGTGCATCTGCCGAACCTATACTCAATAAATCAACAGCCCGTCTGGAGGTGTGCGTTGAAGCGTTATCATGGTAAAGACTTTTTAAAAAATTCGAGAAAAAAGGCAAAAACTATGAAAGTATGATATGATCTTAAAACCTGATGTCACTAAGAAAATGCTTCTCTGTTAACAATGTTAGAAAGGTTGCTTGCCCCTCGAAAGAGCTCCTACATAAAGTTGCCCGTGTGTGTGTTTGTTTCGGCCTTTCTTCTCAGAGTAGTCAGATAGGAAACGCCGACTTCATCTAGTTTAAAAAAAAACATGATTGACGTGTAAAAGTGTTTGTACAAACCTACTTACAAAAATAAAATCATTTATCATTGCAATCTTTATCACTCAGAACACCACATCACATAATATTATCTTACATTATCCTCATTTTTTATTTGAAATTCTTTTAGCGCCACTAATCAACCAACATTATGTAATCATTACTTTTTCAAATAACACAGGCAGAAGTGACTGTGATAGTCATCTTATAGGTAAGCCTGCATGACGTGATTATTCACATAATAATGTTATAAACACAATTATTATGTTTTCGTTAGTACTATAAAGCGCCAATAGATGTCATCACGTGTATCCAACTTACGTAATGAAAGTTGTTGTAGAATACTTTAAATTGATTATATCTTTTGATACAGTGAACTGATTGCGATGAAACAAAAACTAACCACTACTCCGAGTTCTACACTATATTTGAGTATAAAAATTAACCATATTGGTTTGGTACTTTTTACATTGAACCTGTTCAAATCAAATTTTGTCACATCCAAACAGACAAACAGACAAACAGACAAACCGACAAACAGACAAAAATTCTAAAAATTGATGAAATGGCATCTGTTGGTTATCCTATAACACCCCAACTATTTTTTTTTTTTAATATTTTCAATGTACAGAAA
The DNA here is from genome assembly GCA_963082905.1 of Oligia fasciuncula. Taxonomy (NCBI): domain Eukaryota; kingdom Metazoa; phylum Arthropoda; class Insecta; order Lepidoptera; family Noctuidae; genus Oligia; species Oligia fasciuncula. Next base: position 19,943,085 of record OY720397.1, read on the forward strand.
CGCCTCGTCTACAGATTTATTATATGTATAGATAATCTTGTGGAGCACAACTCAAAGTGCTTATTTTCTGCATTTTCATTCTAAAATAAAAAAATAACCAAACAAACGATGAGGGCGACACTGCGCGATCGGCGCAGTCTTAAATAAACAGGTAAGAAATAATATAATACTACTTCCCTTTTTTTCCTTTATATACTTGCACATAATATACAGTAAGTAAGGGTCTTAGAGGCATTTTTGGTTGGGTGCCTTTAAAATCTCAAAGGAATCCAACCTAAAACGCCTCTTAAACGAGACAGCGTATAATGCGGGATAGGGAAAATAAAACGTAATATGTACTTACCTACTAATTTTAGAGGTGAGAAAACAAACTTGATATTCCTTCGCTCAACATCTTTAGGGTGAGCGAGACAGTTATGTTAGTAAGTTTGTTGTTAATTTTATGCTTCTACGTTGAATCTGGAAGGGTTGAGATCATCTAAAGAATTTGTCTATGAAACGAAGGCGAGTCATCCAAGCTCGAGATTGTGCAACTTAATTATATTACAGGGAGCGATCTTAGGTTTTTGAAGCAACGTGGACTTTTCGCCTTCCATAACCATAATCAGCCTATAATGTTCCCACTGCTGGGACACAGGCCTCCTCTCGGTGAGAAGGAGTGGGCCGTAATCCACCACGCGGGCCCAGTGCGGATTGGCAGATGTCACATGTCTTCGAATTAATTTTTCGCCAAACCTACCAATTACTAGCAAACATAACTTTTCCGACACATAAGAATTGCATAGGCCAAGATAGTCTCTCTCTACTTTCTTTGCCACCATGGCAAGTTTCTCCAAGTAGGATTTATCTGTATCATCAATTAAAAAATAAACTGAATTCGTCTGCTATAAAAATGTGTTCATAATTTTGCAACAATTCAGGAAGTGTTTATATCCATGTATCAACATCTTGGTCTGAGTTCAAAGATAGAGAGCCTCAAGTTGCATCAACTGACGTAAGGTTAATGCTTGTGATCGCAATAAGCGGGTTCTATAGGTTCTACTGTAATAATCTTAGTGTTAGATTGTGTATATTGTAGTCATAACTGTAGCAGAAAGAGTTTCAATCCTGCTTCACTTTTCATTCTGTTATCCATACGATAAGTGAACACGTAGTAATTTATTTAAAAAAAACATCTACATTCAAAACGTTAACTCCAGCCATGCGAACTGGAAAACTTAACAGAGATAATACCTACAAGATGCCTCTAAAAGAATACCTACTACAATAGCTATAGGTACACGAGGTATATGTAGTCTTTTTATAGTGTTGCCCCGCCGCTGCACTCAGGGCATTAAGCAAGCGCTGAACAGCCATTAGACGTAATTGTGCAGGGGCTAGATTTTATCGTTCTAAACCTAGTTCCACTCATTTTAAAGGCTCACTTACACACGTCACTTTGGCGGTTCATAAATCGCTTTAAAGCGTCAGATGGGTTTGTGTATGCTCATGTTTTCAGGAATCCTTGGGTTTTGTGAACTGATACACGTTCTTTTTTTATAGTACTTTTATGAGCATGACTTGTGCCGTTGGGAAATGATGTGCTCGTTAACTATGTTGATAAGGTTTCGGATTAGTTTGGTCTCTTGCTGTAGGTAAATGATTTCTACCGAATTAAGTCAAGTCTATAATTTAATAGAATATATTTACTTGCAAATAATGGAAGTATTACAAATAAGATGTTGCTAGTAGTGGTTACAGGTTAAATAGGTTGACCCTGAAGAAATCATTGAATTCTTTCGATTTTTTTTTGAAAAACTAAAATATGGCATCGAAAAATTCATCCGCATCGCTGTCGATTGATATTTTTTTTTGAAAAACTAAAATATGGCATCGAAAAATTAATAATAAATTTTATAATGGATCAATAAAAGCCGGCTGCTGGGTCACGGGAACTGTCAACCAGCCGTTTGAAGATTTGTACACCAGTTGTAGACTATGGACACTTAGACCCCATGGCCTGAGGGTTTTAAGCCCAAACGGCTTGAAGATATTATTACCGATTAGGTTTAGGATACTGACGCCGCTAAAGGTTTTCCGCCAGGAAGATGGGATGGCGCCAGAGTAACCACACTCGTTACGACTCACACTTAAGGCCTACCCGCCTTCCATTGAAATAAAGATATGCCGTCCGGTCTCTTACCATCGTCGCGTGCCAAGCCAAACGTGGGTTCAAATACGGCTGGAACGCCGACGGTGACAAGACCTCGTTGGATGATGTCGTTAATGTTTGCGTGCTGCACTAAGCAACCCGAACTTCGGCTGCAAGACAGGCCGTAGTGTCCGAGGCTGTTGACAACTGCGCCACAGTGACAGCGATGAGGAGAACAACATAAGACTCCACGAAGGTTGAGGAGATCGTGGAGTACATGCGTGTGAACCAACTGGATTTTGAGGGTCGAGAAGTTGGAATAGCGTCACAACACGAACTTCGAGTCATTCGTGGTGCGTGTTCCGACACAGCATCTCGAGAAGTTCCTCAAGGCAGATTTCTGGCCGAAGGGTGTTGTATACCACCGGTTCCGTGGCCAGGCTACATGACACCAGTCAGCGAAACACGACGCAGACACTTCGTGTGCGTTAGTTTTTAGTTGTTAATTTTTAGTGTAATTATAATGTATGTATTTATAGTATTTTTATGTCATATTAATATTCTATAGTATGTGTTTATATGGGCCTTGATGCCTGAAATAAATGGATAAATAAATAAATAGAGCTCCTAGTCGTAGGGAAGCAGCGAGACGGAAAGTAGTGTCATCACGCAAAGTGCCTATGTTCGACGACGGGAGTGCATGAAGCCAAAGACCCGACTCACAGTTACCCACAGCCAACAGGCGCGCACGCAGTGTTAAGTAAATTGTTCTGTACTACTGTGCAGAGCGGCTCAACCCACCATCTCTGGGAAGATGGATTATCGGGTGGATTAGAGTTCGGGCCAGCGGAGTATCCAGGCATCTATAGCAGTGAAGCACGGCACATCAAAATGTATGAAACTGAACTGAAATAACAAAGTCTGTGATTATGTAGTGAAAAGAAGTGCCTATTTTTTACTGACAAAAAAAGGAGGAGTCGTCAAAGTCGACGCGTTGAACTACTGACACAATACTAAGTTAAATCTTCTATTGAGGCTCTATTCACGACCTCAGATTGTATCGTCGGAAAGTTCTCAATTGTTCCAGAAGTGCTCGTTGACGGCACTTAGTAATTAATGGGCGGTTTCCGGAGCCGGTCTGGAGAACGTTTGTAATGAAGAATGATCCGAGCTGTATTCTTTTTATCGCGGGAGGTTTTTCTTTTGATTTTCTTCGTGAAAGCGTGAATGGTTTTTATTTCTTGTTATTTGTTTAATCTGTTCATAGTACATAATAAAGTCTCTTTCCCGTGTCTCCCTTTGTGATCGCTTAGTTCTCCTAAATTCCCCAATAGATTTTGATGCGGTTTTCTTCATTATCATCATCATCTGCTGAGCTTTTTTCCAATGTTGTTCGGGTCGGAGTTTTCATAATTTTGATAATTTGTTTATTCCGGAGGTTTATGTGTATAAATACATTAATATAATTAAGAATTCTCGATTTTTTGTTAAGTCTTAAAAACTGTGCAAAGCAGGGGCGGGTCACTAGTAATGGATAAGTCTTAAAACGTACAGGTTTTCTGAATAAATCATTTTATTATACTAATAGACAGACTCATCATTATGAACAACTTTTACTATGGGACCAAACCTGAAATCGCGAAAAAAAATCAGCTGTTCCCTACATTTATGTTCGTATAACTCGTCAAAATGTAGGGAACAGCTGATTTTTTTTTCGCGATTTCAGGTTTGGTCCCATAGTAAAAGTTGTTCATAATTATGAGTACAATGACCTCTTAAGAGGTTGCTGGTGTTTTACCAATAAACCTGTATAATTTGTATGGATTGATTTTATCTGAAATAAATTGATTAATAATAATTATTAATATTTCTAGAGTCAACTGGATCTACTTAATTACGCAAATACTTCGAGTAGATACTCGCAAAAGCGCAAATGTATACTCATATAAATCTATGTTTAAGTACCTTTGATTACTTTCGGTGAGCAATCAATCAGCCATTTTATTTTTTCAGTACCTACCCACTCAAGACATTGAACCATTACCTCACCACAGCCAAATCAATGAAGGTCCATCCAACCGTGACGTGTATGACTGCTAATCAATCGAATTGCATCGAGGATCCTCTGAATCGGACGCTGGAGGCACCAGCGATTAATTGTTCGTGAAATTGGACGAGTCCATCATAGATAGACGTTCCAGCATCGATTGACGTTCCACAAAATAGATAGGTACAAAAGGTCAGCTCCATACAGCGAGTGAAAAAACACGCACACATAGACATGCTTTACGTACAGCGAGTGCAAGCGCACTCGCGTCTGCCATTTTTGCTTGAGATAGTATATGATCTCGGTCAGGCCCTTTGTACTCACACGTTTTTCTTACCGTGAAAAACTACGGTGTATTCGCCGTGTCCTACACATGGCGAAAACACCGGTGACGAATACACGGTCGTCGGTATTGTATGGATCACCATGGAAGCTTATTGACGGACATTTTTTTTCTACTTCTTTTATACGCCGTACTTTAAAGAAACCGTGGCGTGTACAAAGGGCCTCAAGCCAATATCAGACGCTTCACTTTGTGTTCATTTTTGCCTTTCGTTCGGCATCGTTCAATGAATCAAAAACGAATAAAAGATGAAAAGTGAATTCATTAGTGAACCGATCCAACGATGTTAGATTTTGGCACTTAGCATCTCTAAAGTCCTCAAGACCGTATTTTGGCCACGGCGGCCAATCTCAACGGAGACTAGCCGTCGGCGCGGGAGATATTATAGTGCACAAGTGTGCGCGCAGACACAGGTGCACTCCCTCTTCCCTCACTCTCATCATCATCATCACCTCATCTCTTAGCATCTCTACCGTAGTGTCGAACTACTGTCGGACAATCGTTTGTCACCCCGAGCTTCAATGTGTCGCACAAGCGTGCTTTCGAACTATGGTGAGTCGCAGTACTTACAGTTTTCTCGCACAAGCGTTAATCGCACATCCATTTGTCGAGTTCACGTAGTACACTCTCTTTCACTCGCCTACCGAATAACCTAAAAATATACAATTTTGTCGGAGTCGTGTGAGCGTGAAATGAAACTAAAATGAGTTAACCATTCACTCAAGTGAAGCGTCTGATATCGGCTTAAGTACGAGCTCGTCTATGTGTGCGTGCGTAGACCAACGAACTGAACAACTTTCATTAGGGGACCAACTCTGAAATCACGATAAAAATCAGCTGTTTCATACATTTTGGTCAAGTAGGTCTGTATTGAACATTTGTATTAAATAGCTGATTTTTTTTCGTGATTTCTTAGTTGGTCCCATAGCGAGTCGATGGTCTAAAGCACCTCTTAAAGTTTGTTGGGTTAATTTTGAAACACCTTTTGCAGGGTTATTGGTAAAACATTAACAACCTCTTAAGAGGTCATTGTACTCATCATTATGAACAACTTTTACAATGGGACTAACCCTGAAATCGCGAAAAAAAATCTGCTGTTCCCTACATTTATGATAAAGATAAAGATAAAGATAAAGATATATTTATTGCATAACTGTGTACATAAAGTTCTTATACATACATAACATTTTTTGTTTCAACAGTCTACCCGAGTCGGATATGCAATAGTTACAAGAAATTGGGTACTTACAAATTAATATTTTTTATCAAAAAACTCATGCAGATTATAAAATACATTATCAATTAACATTTTCTTCAATTTATTTTTAAACATATTTCCATTTAATTCTTTAATTGCCGGCGGTAACTGATTGTACACACGAATTGCAGTAACATATGTACTTATGTGCAGTAATATATGTTCGTATAACTCGTCAAAATGTAGGGAACAGCTGTTTTTTTTTTCGCGATTTCAGGTTTGGTCCCATTGCCCAGAGCCGACCTTCTGTACCAATGTATTTAGTGGATGTGCTATGTGTGGTGATTTCGTGACGATATGCCCGAATGGGCTGCCGCATCGTCATTGTATTTAGATGCTGTTGAGCGAGTACGATGCATGACGTTGAAATGTACAGACATTGTTACACTGATTGGGACATATCCCTATACAACCGTCAAGCTCCGCGCGTATCCTATGTAATACGATACAATATAATACGATACGATAGAAAATCAATTGTGTCCCATTAGCGGAGCTTGAAAGGTCACAATACTTTAGACAAAAGGGAAGTTACGCGTCCATTCATACTTGAAACGAGGAATCGGCTTGGTTACATAAGACTTGACCTTAAGAGTAAACTAGTCGCGAGCTCGAACTCACTGGTGGTCATGGCCAAAAAGCACGCTGTAACACCAGGCTTCGTGTCCGACAGAGCTAGTATCAGTGATGAGCAGTTAGACGCTAGTGTACACGAAAAACGTCTACTTCTCACGCACAGAAACACCGTTCCGAACTGATAGGCGCGTAAAAAAAATCGAAAAGTGCTTCGGATAATCGAGTTTTATGAAAAAACCACTGCATAAATCAATTACAAGTAAAGTTTATTGGACTCTTCGATAACTGAGCTTTGTCGGTACGGACTTGGTTTTGAAGATTTTATAGTTCTTTTATTACTTATTTACACCCAAAGTTACGTTAAAAATAGCAAGAAAAACGAATCTTTGTTGGCTCATAACTTTTTAATGGCTTTTTATTTAACTATTCTGTTTCCATACAGACAACATTAATAATAAGAAAAAACGATATCATGTTTAAATCTGGATGCACAATGTCAAACAGTGGAGTAATACTCTCCCGAAATTTGTTTGGGAAAAATATCGACTAGTGGCATACAAAGATAGATAAATACTAACAAAGAGATTTAAGTTTTGAAATGTGTTTGACTACTAAACGACATGTTCTCTACATGTGATTTAGGATCAGTACTGAAACGCATAAAATATAGGCTGATATATCACACTAATATTATAAAGGCAAAAGTTTGTGAGCATGTTTGTATGTTTGTTACTTCTTCACGCACAAACGGCTGTACCAATTTTGATAAAATTTGGTATGGAGGTAACTGACACCGTGGATTGACACATGGGATACTTTTTATCCCGATATTCCCACGGGATCGAGACTTATGCGGGTGAAACCGCGGGGCGCAGCTAGTTTTACAATATATTATAGTCATCATCGTCATCATTGGAAACCTTGAACCACCCACTGCGACTGGCTTCTTTCCTTTTGTGCCATGCTTCCCAAAATACCGTCATAACCTGCCTAACCTTTTCCCAATTATGTTGGGGTCGGCTTCCAGTCTAACCGGATGCAGCTAAATACCAGTATTTTACATGGAGCGACTGCCTATCTGACCTCCACAACCCATTTAGTAGGTAACACGATACCCTGGGTAAGACTGATTGTCAGACTTTCTGGCTTCTGGCGACCCGTAACGACAGTTAAAGATCCACGAATCACAGCCGGGACCAACGGCTTAACGTGTTTTATGCTTTCGGGGTTATGTAAAGATCACCATCCACGGACGAACTGCGGAAAGCGTAGCTTAACCTGATCGATCGACCTATGCGGCTGTTGTTACTAGCTACAAGCCCCACCCAATATACCGTAGCTTCCCGATGTACTGTACCTACCCAAAATTACGTAATATCGATACTTGAAACTTAATCCAACGTGTCAAATCCGAAGATGAAACCAATATGAAACCAACCTTCATCTTCCCAGTGAAAGCACTAGGAAGTGGTGAAGGGTGGGCGTTTTGGGGCGTTAGAAAAGTGCTGATTCTCAGCCTAATTTGAATAAATTACTTTTGATTTTTAGGGTTCCGTACCCAAAGGGTAAAAACGGGACCCTATTACTAAGACTTCGCTGACTGTCCGTCCGCCCGTCTGTCTGTCACCAGGCTGTATCTCAAGAACCGCGATAGCTAGACAGTTGAAATTTTCACAGATGATGTATTCCTAATGCTGCGAGCCCCTCGCATACAACAAACGTGTTTTTTCGGCGTTTTTGCCTTGTGGTACGGAACCCTTCGTGTGCGAGTCTGACTCGCACTTGGCCAGATTTTTTTTTTTAATCCTCAAAGCTCAGCGAAATTTTTCAACCGAGACAATCTTTCCGTTCATGTTTACCAAAGGTTTGCGAACAGCTTCAAAGATGAAGACAGGAATATTTAAACACGGATAAAAACTGTCCTTTGGATGTTTCCAGATAATTAAGCAGTGCTTAACGCTTCAGCTGTGTTGCTCGCGATTGTTAGCTAAGAGTCGGACCCGGTTTCTCTTGGGAATCGTGGAATTTTTTTCTGTGATGTTTTTTAAAATGTTTCTGAGATTAATTTGGTCTGTTTTTCGTGAAATGAGTGCTTTTGTAGGTACTGGCAATAACTTAGATGTCATAACATCAAATGAAATGAAATTGATGATTCTGTAAAAAAAATCTGCGGTTTTTCTTTCGCGACCGATTTCTATTTCAAGTACTGTATAAAGATTTACCATATTTTATACAAAGTAAATTATTTTATTCAATTCTATTATATTCAGCAGCACATGGAAGTAAACTAAACTCACGTTCATTTCATTTCATTTCCATTCGACATTTGTATTATTTTTGAACATAACCTTTAAATAAACAAACAGAACGGGAAAATCGTCGCCATCTTCAACGACACTTGTGGGAGCTAACGTTTCTAGGCAACGCAGCTTTAGTACGCACGAGTGAATCAAATATTTCGACGAAAAACGGCGAAAAAAATATTCAACCCTATTAAAAAAGCCTTTGTATCCCGTGATCACTTGAGCATTGCGAGGCCCTTTAATTTTGTCGGCCTTGTAAGCGTCTTGTGGCGTGATGGATGAACCTTGATACTCCTTCCTACCTACCCCTAGTTTATTGCAAGACGAGAAAATTATTTGTACACTGTATCAACTTGCGTGAGAGAAAAGACTTGCATGCGGTGTTAACGTTTGTGGTGTTTGTAGAAAAAAAAAAAAAAAAATAGATTCCTGATCGATTTGCGTTTACGTTATGTAAACGCAACGTACCTACTGTAGAGTCTGTGTGATCCTGCCTTTAGCAAAAGGCACTGGCTGGATATAATTGTATACGTGTTCCATTCGAACGTTCATGCGAGTATTCAAATATTTTAATAAGGTGTTTTGGTTCAATAGAATCAGTGCTAGAATCATAGCTATAATACTAAATGTACAAGCTAGAATTGTCGTTGAATTGTTAGGTCGTCTTTTAAAAATATTAGTTCCAAGACAAAGGCTTTTCAATTATACACCACATATAGGTGTACTTTGGAGGACCCGTCTGGACCTTCACAGTACTAACCTTATTTTTTTCCTTTAGCTTGTAGTGTCCCACTGCTGGGCAATGGCCTCGCCCATATTCTTCCACATTTCCTTGTGCTCTGCCTTCTCCGTCCAATTGGCCTGCCTCGGGCCCCGACTCATGGTATTAGAAGGAACGGTGTGGTTGTAGTCGGTAGGAATCCGAATTAACTTTGACTTATGATCAGACAGAATTACTTTTAATAGTCAAAAAGTAAGTAGGTAGCTGTACAGTGCAATAATTATAATCATTAGACTCAGTAATACAACTTGTTACGTTATTATAATCCTAAGCTGTCAAGATTTCATGAAATAGCCATTCAGTAGGATTCCTTGGTCTTAGAGAGTTGTGTTGATGACTTTAATGATTATAATTCTGTAAATACATATTTGTTACGGTCGCGAATCATATTTTAATCAACGTACAACTTAATACTGACCAGCAAATTGCAAAAAACGTTAAAAAAAATTAATTTCGCGGGCGTAATAAAAATTTCCATCATACATAAATGATTAAATGTAATTAAAACCCAACCGGATAATGAGGGGATAATGAGGGGGGTCGTAACATCCAAAGTCCACCCTGCCTACGCCCCTGTTTGGGGAAAATATAAAAAGATTGAAAAAGTAGCCGAGCGATTGAAAAATTCATAGTTTTTTTAGTAAAGTTGTGATTATTATAACTAAGATTATTATAATCTACAATCTAATCAGTAACTGTTCTAGATTCCGATGTACGCATAGATGATTATTGTGGGATTGTGTCATTGGAAATTTAAAACAATCAGTCTGCCTAACCCTTTCCCAACTAAGTCGGGGTCAGCTTCCAGTCTAACCAGATGCAGCTGAATACCAGTATTTTACACCGAACGTCTGCCTATCTGGCCTCCACAATCCAGTTACTGAGTTACACGACACCCCTATATGTTAATAAAGTCTACGTTATTTTTATTTATTTATACTTCTATACAAGGTGTAACGTTATATGCGCAAAACCTCTTAAAGGGTCATTGTACTCATCATTATGAACAACTTTTACTATGGGACCCAAGCAGAAACCCCGAAAAAAAATCAGTTGTTCCCTACATTTCCCTGCACGCATAACTCGTCAAAATGTACTAAACAGCTGTTTTTTTTTTTCGATAACAAGTTTGGTCCCGTAGTAAAAGTTGTTCATAATGATGAGTACAATGACCTCTTAACGTTGTATACTATCTGTTCGCAACAGCACTGGAACGCGTTAATGCCGCGAATGCAAAGGGCTGCATTCGCTGGAACGCAACGTGTCGCCTGCGCCGGCGGCCGCCATCTTTCTTCCCTCTTCTCTCGTTGACTGCGAACGACAACGCGCACTAAAAACTTTTCTCATCTAATTATTGTTCAAAACTTATTTATTTTATTCTGTATAACTTGTCAAGGAACAATAAACGACATTGACTGTTAACACGCATCTGATTTACCTATCATCACACGAAACATTGGTGACCCCGACGTGATATACTAAGAAGATTGACGATGAATCGACCGCGTGCAATGATGAAGCTTAAAACGAGAAGCGGCGAGCTGAGGCTGCCTGAAACTATGTGACGAATGATGACCCACCTACCTACTTGATGAGCCTGGCGTAGTGAGTGATTTGGTTTGCCTACAGGGAAGTACGCCCAATTTTAGTATGCTTAACCTACATTGATATTATATTGCAGCCGCTTTCTGTGCATCAGATTTAATAGGTAATCTGTCTCGAGTCAGATTAATATTAATGATTTCTTATTTCTTATTAGGTAGGTACTAAATAAACGACACTTTGCCTACCTAAACTCTTTGGAGTCAGATAAAATTATTGACAATAGTTTCTTAGTATGGAGGTACCTACTACTAATTGAAAGACAATCATACCTACCTAACTAGTAACTATACCTACTTTCTTTCTTGCACTTTGCTTACGGGAACACCCTGGCATTTTCCAGAATCGCTGTGTACACCTGCTTCTTGGTTCCCGCTGGAGTGCGCTGCAATAAAGCTGCTTGTTCCTCACTTCTGCTGCTTGCATGCTGTGCTGTGTGACCTGCTTTGCTCGTGTGTGAGTCGCTGACTGCACGAGCTGTTGTCGTAGCTATTGCGCGACGTACATGGTTTGGCTTATTATCTTAACTTTTACATGCGGTACTGAATACCAGCATAGTTAATTTCTTGACGGTCTGTTCAGTTTTTGTAAGCATTCACCATGTCGATTGAATTGAAATCTCTTGTTCAACAACGTGGTACGATAAAGGCTAGAATAACTATATTTTCAAAATATTTAAATACAGTTAAACTAATAGAAGCTGACAGCATTCCTAAACAAATTCTTATAGAAACTGAAATAAAACTATCAAGATTTAAAGAATTGTTGATACAGTTTGATGATCTTAAAACTAAAATTGAAGGTTTGGATCCTGATCAGTTGGAAGAAAATGACATAATTGAAAGTGACTTTTGCTCAAACATTGCTAAAGCTCAATTGTTAATTGAAAGTTTTGCTCCTCGTGAGGTAGTACCCGAAAATACTAACTGTAATTCTATATCTAGTTGTCAAAATGGTAAACAGGATTGCCGCAACTATAACATTAAATTGCCAACTATTCAGCTGCCCTCCTTTGACGGAAACTATTTAAAGTGGATGGAATTTCGTGACACTTTCGATTCTTTAATTAACAATAACAATACAATTCCGGATATTAACAAGTTTCATTACCTCCGCTCTTCTTTAGAGGAAGGAGCGTCTGACATAATCAAATCAATTGAATTCACTGCTGCCAATTATAAATTAGCTTGGAGTTTACTTACTGAACGCTTTGATAACAACCGGATACTTACGAATAATCATTTAAAGGCTATCTTGAATTTTGAGACAATAACTAAAGAAAATTACAAGTCACTTCGTACTATGATAGATTACTATTCTAAAAACATTCGAGCCCTATCTTCTTTGAATGATACTGAATCCCGCTGGGACATTCTACTTGTGTATATTATGGCGTCTAAACTAGATGGCGCCACAGGTCGCACATGGGAGGAACACAGGAGTACTATTGCTGCTTCACCGACAATCGAAGAATTCTATAATTTCTTGCGAAACCGTGCTGATGTTTTGGAAACCTTGCAGTACAGCAAAAATGATGCTGCTACTAAAACTGAAAAACGTTCTTATTCTAAAGATAATAAGCAAACAAAATCATTTGTCTCTTCTTCTAACACTAAAGGAAAAGGGTGTGTTATATGTTCACAAGATCATTTACTATATAAGTGTGATAAATTCAAAGACATGTCACTGGATGCTCGATACAGTGAAGTTTCCAAGCATAAGCTCTGTCACAACTGTTTACGTCCTGGACATTACTCTGCTCACTGCAAACATAATCCTTGCAAAATCTGCAACAAAAAACACAATTTATTGCTACATAAATCACAGTCCGATAATGACAAGACAAACTCACCCGTTGATACGTCTTCTGCAGCGCCAGTTCCTCATGAAGCTAGTACCTCTCAGACATCTTCTACTATTGCTATGTTTAATCCCGTATCACTCTCTGCGGCAATGCCCAGGCAGATCCTCTTATGTACTGCTCAAGTGGAATTAATTGATAGCCAAACTTCTGAAACACACACTGTTAGAGCACTACTAGATAATGGAAGCCAGTCTTCATTCATAACTGAAAAAATGCAAAGAAAACTGAATTTATCCTGTTCTAATACTAATATATCAATTGCTGGTATAAATAATAAGCTAACTAATACTACTAAAAGGTGTAACATAAAACTTAAATCGCGGATTAACTTATTCCATGCGAATGTTTCATGTCTTTTAGTGCCTGATATTACTGGGATGTTGCCCAGCTCAAAGATTAACCCTTCGGAATGGAATATTCCTAAATCTATAGAACTAGCAGATCCTACCTACTACGTACCCTCTGAAATTGACTTACTGCTAGGAGCTGATATTTATTGGGAAATTGTAGATTCCAAACAAATCAAGTTGGGTAAAAATAAACCGACACTACTAAAATCTAAACTGGGTTGGCTCGTGTCGGGCCCAACTGGTGTAAGTCCTACTACTACTACTCATTCTAACTTTTCTCAGGAGATTAGGGACTCACTAACTAAGTTCTGGGAAGTTGAGGATGTTCCTGCCCTGCCAACCAATAATAATAAGTTTTCCAATGAGGAACAACATTGTGAAAACCATTTTATTGAAAATACTATCCGCCTGAGCAATGGGCGATTTTGTGTGAAACTTCCATTGCGTGAAGTCCCCAGTGAAACTTTAGGGGACTCTTATGTTATTGCTAAAAGGCGGTTCTTAAACTTAGAAAGGAAACTTAATAAATCTAAAATCAAAGATGACTATACTGAATTTATTAACGAATATAAAAGATTAGGTCATTTAACTGAGGTAAGCCGTCCTAGCTTCGGTTATTATATTCCTCACCATGCAGTAATTCGCGAAAGCAGTGAAACCACTCGCTTAAGAGTAGTCTTTGATGCCTCTTGTAAAACTTCTACTAGTAAGTCACTAAATGACATCCAATTTGTTGGACCGGTGGTTCAGGATGATTTAATGGCAATCTTGCTCAGGTTCCGTCAGTATACTTATGTAGTGACAGGTGACATAGAAAAAATGTATAGGCAGGTTATGGTACATGAATCACAGCGTCACTTACAACTTATACTCTGGAGGGAAGACGAAAGTCAACCACTCAAAACATTGCAACTCAATACTGTCACTTATGGAACGGCTTCAGCTCCGTATCTGAGTACTAGGTGTCTTGTCCAACTCGCAGCGGAGTGTACTGATGAAGCTGTTGCCAATACTATAAGACATGACTTCTATGTTGATGACCTGAACACTGGTTCAGACTCAAAATCTCTATTAAGGGCTAACATTTCAGGAGTAATTGACAAACTTGCTGAAGGTTGTTTTCCCTTGCGTAAATTTAGAACAAACTCCCCTGATATTTTTGATGGCATACCTACGACTGACCAATCTCAAGATTTTAGCAAACAGTCCTCCGTTTTGGGATTGAAATGGACACCTGGCTCTGATACTTTGCACTACTCAGTCGAAATTGAATCTATTCCTAAAGTTACGAAACGCTCTATATTGTCGAACTCGTGTCGAATATTTGACCCTTTAGGTCTCTTATCTGCTTGCACTATTTTTCATAAAATCATACTACAGAGGCTCTGGTTGCTAGACATAGGTTGGGATGATGAAGTTCCAAAGGACATTCAAAACTCATGGTTAGAATTCTATAATGAAACGCTATATTTCGCTCATATTCAGATACCTAGATATATATTCTGCAGTTCACCTATTCATATAGCGGCTCATTGCTTTACTGATGCCTCGCAAGATGCCTATGGTGCATGCATTTATCTTAAATCGACTAATAGTTTAGGCGAAGTGAAATGTAACTTATTGTGTGCTAAAACTAAAGTTTCTCCTTTAAAATCTGAAACAATTCCCCGCCTGGAATTGTTAGGCGCGTTACTCGGTGCGAAACTATATTCCAAAGTACTACACTCTTTAAAAATCAAGATTTCATGTACAGTATTTTGGACGGACTCAACCATAGTCTTAGGGTGGTTACACACGCCACCTAAAACTCTTAAAACGTATGTAAGCAATCGAATCGAACAAATTCGAGAATTAACTGACATAACTACTTGGCGTCATGTACCTTCTGAACATAATCCTGCTGATATGGCGTCTAGGGGCATTCAACCACGTCTTCTTGATAGTAATACTCTCTGGTGGCATGGTCCTTCTTTCCTGACCAAGTCTGAACATGAATGGCCCCAACCTAAATCTACTCCTTCCACTCTACCTGAAATTAAAATAGGCTTAAATATAATTTTATATGCTGACATTATACCCTTTCAAAAATACTCTAAACTATACAAACTACAAAGAATATGTGCTTACATACTAAGATTCATAAATAACATAAAAAATTCGAGTACTAAATTAAATGGTGAACTCACCTGTTCTGAGTTGAACAACTCACTGATACTTTTGGCTAAGGCGTCACAGAGAGAATACTTTTCAAAGGAAATTCACTCACTTGAAACTTTAAATAAATTAAATTCTAAGTCACGAGTTCTCTCTCTGAACCCATTTTTGGATAAGCACGGTGTGTTGCGTGTCGGTGGAAGGATCGACAATGCATCTTACTGTCCTTATGGGAAAAGGCATCCCATACTGCTAGACCCCAAACACACTTTTACCAAACGTCTATTTGAGCAGGAACATCTTCGTCTTCTACACTGTGGCCCTCAGCAACTTTTAAATACGATTCGTGAGCAATTTTGGCCTACAGGTGGAAAAGTGTTAGCTGCGACTACAGTTAGAAAGTGTGTTCGTTGTCAGAGATTTAGAGCTAAGCCTTTAAAACCCATAATGGGCAATCTTCCGCAACCTCGTGTAACTCCTGCTCCACCATTTGCGACTTGTGGCACTGATTTTGCAGGACCCTTTCTAATTTTAAATAGAAAGGGTCGCGGTGCCAAGACTTCCAAGTGCTATTTATGCATATTCGTTTGTTTCAGTACTAAAGCTGTGCACTTGGAAGTCGTGAGCGACTTAAGTAGCGATGCTTTCATCTTGTGTTTGCGTAGATTTATTTCACGAAGAAGTAAACCTCACACTATATACTGCGATAACGGTAAAAACTTCGTAGGAGCTAGCAACGAACTGAACAGACTGCTCAAGGAAAACGAACGGTCAGTTAGCGACTACGCGAGCAAAGAGGGTATAACTTTTAAATTCTCTCCGGCTTATGCACCGCATTTCGGCGGTATCTGGGAGGCAGGAGTCAAGACAGCTAAGTATCATCTGAAACGCATAGCAGGTAACTCTAGCTTAACCTTTGAAGAATTGTATACCCTGTTTGCACAGATTGAGGCCATTATGAATTCAAGGCCCATAACTTCTATGTCTGCTGATCCATCTGATCTGTCGGCACTTACACCGGGACACTTCCTTGTGGGCCGACCATTGACCTCACTACCTTCACCCATTATCCAACGTGGCGGCCTCAATAGATACAAGCTGATTGAGCGCTTGAAAAACCACTTCTGGTCTCGGTGGACAAAGGACTACCTTACCACTCTGCAGCAACGCGTCAAATGGCAGCGCAAACAAGACCACATTCGTGTTGGCGACCTGGTCTTCATCCTAGACGACCAGCTACCACCTATGAAGTGGCTCATGGGCCGCATTACCAAGCTGTACCCGGGAGCTGACGGCGTATGCAGGGTGGTCGACGTGAAGACTGAGTACGGCGTCATTCATAGGCCCGTCTCTAAACTATCCCTACTAGATTCCCAAGAGCTCCTTGGGGAACATGTCCCCAAGGGGGGGGAGGATGTTCGCAACAGCACTGGAACGCGTTAATGCCGCGAATGCAAAGGGCTGCATTCGCTGGAACGCAACGTGTCGCCTGCGCCGGCGGCCGCCATCTTTCTTCCCTCTTCTCTCGTTGACTGCGAACGACAACGCGCACTAAAAACTTTTCTCATCTAATTATTGTTCAAAACTTATTTATTTTATTCTGTATAACTTGTCAAGGAACAATAAACGACATTGACTGTTAACACGCATCTGATTTACCTATCATCACACGAAACACTATCATATTTAGATATCGATACACATCGGGTCTGCGGAGTTTAGCTAGCTAAAAAACCCTGTATATACAATAATAGTGATGATCTATTTTATTTAAGTCACTTGCTTTTGTCTCATGTAAATTAAACCTATTTAACCAAAGATTGAGATGACATGCAACAGGCTGCTAACGAACTAAATTCCAATGCTGCCATGGAATTCCGAACCTTAAGCAACAATGTGAAGATCGCCGGTATAAAGCCTTATACTTACAGCATTGAATATTTGCTTTGAAGATATTAGGTATATCTAAGTATAAGATAAGGGCTAAAATCGCATCATGTTGAGTCAAGGTTACAGAATAATTCGAGCTTGAATTAAAACGGTGGAGCGTTAACATCGGCGACGTGTGGAGAGATGTGTCACAGATGTTGAATTTCCCAAATTTCGGGAGGCTTTTCACGGGACGTCAGTTTTAGATAGATAAGCTAAGCCATTGAATAATGTCAAAAATTGCATTATATTATTATCCAACTAAAGTATTCTTTAGATTTACAGTCTATTGAAAAGAAGAGACCCAGAAGATATTGGTTTTTAAATTCGATAGCAAATCTTTCTCGCTCTTTTTAGGGTTCTGTACCTAAAGGGTAAAAACGGGACCCTATTACTAAGACTCCACTGTCCGTCTGTCTGTCTGTCTGTCACCAGGCTGTATCTAATGAACCGTGATAGCTAGATAGTTGAATTTTTTACAGATGATGTACTTATTTCTTTTACTGTTATAACAACAAATACTAAAAACAGAATAAAATAAATATTTAAGGGGGCTCCCATACCACAAACGTGTTTTTTCGGCGTTTTTGCCTTTTTGATAAAGTTGAAAATCTATTAAAGAAATTTGACAGATTGTAGTAGCTTGCTGTGTCTGTACTATTGAATTTACTGATTGTTTTTCTGTTTTGTATCTGTCTGCAGGCGTTTTCCTCTTCAGGGGATAGTAAGGATTAACTAACTGTCTCTCGATATACAAGTTTATAGGATGGATGAAGTTAGAAATGGCTTGGGATTAAAGGATCCACGTGTACGCCGGAAATAGACGAAGATCTTGTTTGCTTAAGGGTTTCTGAAGGATATAGTTTGAGTCAGGGAGACGTCTTTCGCAATAGATATACCTACCATTACGACACGCCTGTAGGTGTCGTTGAGGGTTGAGCAGAGGTGTAGGCACAGTAAACCCTCATACAAGCTATTCACTCGTGCGTGCTAAAGTTGTGTTGCTTAGAAACGTTAGC
Organism: Oligia fasciuncula; assembly: GCA_963082905.1. Classification (NCBI taxonomy): domain Eukaryota; kingdom Metazoa; phylum Arthropoda; class Insecta; order Lepidoptera; family Noctuidae; genus Oligia; species Oligia fasciuncula. The sequence continues at coordinate 19,961,442 of OY720397.1, forward strand.
TCCCACAGGTGTCGTTGGATATGGCGGCCATTTTCCCGTTCTGTATGTTTATTTAAAGGTTATGTCCAAAAATAGGAAATGTTTCTGAATAGAGTGTTAAAAAATATACAAATGTCAAATGGAAATGTATCATGAGCAAGCCCTCAATCGGGCTGCTAATGAGAAATTCCTTAGGAAAAACAAAATAACATTTTGCCCGATCTGGGACTTAAACCCAAGACCTCAGTAGTCACGCTTGCGACTAGTAGACCAACAAAGAATTTTTCAATTAACTAAAATGAGGTTCAAAGTCAAAGCATTTATTTCAAATAAGCACATAAAAGGCACTTTGGAACGTCAAAATTTACAATAAAACAGAATTTATTGTAGTTGCCCCTTCCAAAAGGTAATTTCGTATGGAGAAGAATGGGCACGAAACTCCACCATTACCTTAATAATACCTTACCTTAATATAAAACCTTTGACAAAGACTCTGATAACTACCCATAAATGAACATGTGTTGTACAAGTTTTCGAATATTTATTACATGGGCATGTGAAGAATACCTACATGAAACACTAAACTTCGCGATTTTGCGTGACAACCAGAAACCTTGATGCTTACCGACAAACATAACGATTCATATTTTCCCGTACCATAAAGAATATAGCGTGATTATGTCTTAGTAAAAGACTGCACACAGCTATTCTTGTAGTTTAGTACTTCATAAATCCTTACTTAATATTATAAATTCGAAAGTAACTCTGTCTGTCTGTATGTTAACTTTTCACGCATAAACCACTGAACGGATTTTGATAAAATTTGGGAGAGAAATAGATTGCATCCCGGGGAAGGACATAGGTTAAGTAGTTTTTATCGACATACCTCGCGGGCGAAGCCGCGGGCGGAAGCTAGTGTTTTTATATGCGGAAGTGTCACAAACCAAATGACATGTTTTCTAGGTAATTTCAATATTTTATAGTAACGAAATAATTAAACGTTTAAATACATTCAGTCAATCGTGACGTAGACGAAGACGGAGGATTGTTCAGTTGAATATGAAAATTGGAATGTTTCCAAAGTGAATCCATACGTACTAATATTATAAATGCGAAAGTGTGTCTGTCTATAAACCGCTGAACCGATTTTGATGAAATTTGATGTGGAGATATTTTGAATCCCGGGAAAGGACATAGGGTAGTTTTTATCCCGATATTCCCACGGGATCGACACTTATGCGGGTGAAACCGCGGGGCGCTGCTAGTCCTGTATAATTATACAAGGTGACAAGACCCATAATGAAGCGGTCATCTACGCATTCTGTATACCTATCCAACTTAGTAACTTTGTGTAAAAATAAAAAAGTTGGTCTCGAAAAAGTAAGTGGGCACTCGGACCCCAAGCCCTAGTGTTTCAACCCCAAACGGCTCTTCTCAATGTTTGGACTTCGGAAAAGAGACTCCATGTCTCCAGTCCCTTTTCGTTATTCATCAATCATCATCTGCCTACCTTTTTCCAACTATGTTGGGGTCGGCTTCCAGTCTCACCGGATGCAGCTGAATACCAGTATTTTACATGGAGCGACTGCCTATCTGACCTCCTCAACCCAGTTACTGGGTAATATGGGTACTGGGTAATAACATGATGACGATTCTAGAAAAGAATTAGTAAAGAGATAAAATTATTGTTTTCCGATATCCACGCGAACTAAGTTGCGGGTACAGCTAGTTAGATCATAAACTTATAAAATTCGCAAGATTTTGATGTAAATGAAGCAAATTAAAAATACAATTATTTTCTCAACTTCCAATACTATTTCAAGAGTGGGGTACCAGCGGTAAAAGGTAATTCTCAGTGCAATTTGCGGCAGATTGGCGGCAGCACCGGGTTTGTTCATTTCATGCTCCGTTTAGCTTTGGAGACCACTGGCATCGAGTACTCAGCTAGATCTCGAGCGCTGAGCAAAAATAATGGAGGGAAAGAGGTATTGACTGGCCATCGAGAGTTTGTGAGACCGATCTACTATTAGCTATATATATAAAGCTTATATATTATATAGCTTATTTTAGAGGTGGATATTAATAGCTCGATTATTTTCAGTATTTTTTTTTTCATAGTGTTCGTTCAGTCTGGTTTTACTATTTTATATAAACCTCAAAATTGTCAATATATTTTGCTGATAGAATATCTTGTGGTTATTGCCATTCACTGGGAATTTCTCCTTCATCGTGAGTGCATTTATCAGCAAATTCTGGATTGCCTTGTAAATGTTTCTTTCGTGCGGGAAATAAAGTAGGAACAGGCTCCAACCACCCTTGCCGTCTAAAACCATTTTTACAACAATATTTCATCATCATCTGCCTAGCTTTTTCCCAACTATGTTGGCGTCAGCTTCCAGTCTAACCGGATGCAGCTGAATACCAGTATTTTACATGGAGCGACTGTCTATCTGACCTCCACAACCCAGTTACTGGGTAATACGATACCCCTTGGTAAGACTGGTTGTCAGACTTTCGGGCTTCTAACTACCCGTAACGTCTGTCAAAGATCCACGAATGACAGCCGGGACCAGCGGCTTAACGTGCTTAATAAAAATACAGAAAATACACCAACTAAGTAATTATAAAATAATAATACGACGACGACGACGTAATATATTACGTCAACTGGACCCGCGGGTCCAGCTCCGAGTGGGTCCAGTTGACCAAAGACTCTTTCCGAGGCACGGAGGTGTCACAGTATGTAAAGATGATCACCCATCCACAGACCAACCGCGGCAAGCGTAGCTTAACCTGGTCGATCGACCTGTGCGGCTGTTATTATTTAGCCACAGGCCCCTCACTTTTACAATAATATTCGTCAACCAGAAAATCAAAATGAAAAGAAAGTAAATCATAAAATCTTTCTCCCTGTTAGCGATAAGGGCGGGTATAGATTTAACAAAGCGCGTATCTTGTTACGCCCGCCGCGCCGCCATCCGTCACTTTGAAACCGAACGCGCGCCATCTATCGGCAAACAATACCACTATTCAAAGCCTTTTAGGGCTTCGTTTTTTTTTTCATAAACAGCGCGTTGTCTTGTATTTGTAAAAGAATTTCGTGATATTAGAGTTCTACGGAAAATATTTGTTAGCACTTCACATTGGGATGTTGGATTTTCTAGATTTTATACCTACCTATCTACGTTCCTTCTAAGTAAGTTTCCTATTGATAAATACAGTTATATTTGTGATTATTTACTGAAGTCGATATCATTTTATTTTTTATTGTTTTTTGTTACAGCAGACAGTGGTGGCCCCGTGGTAACGGCCGCGACTTATGAGTTGTAGGTCGTAGGTTCGAACCCAGACAGGCACTTTACTTTGTGTAAATATTTCATCACCACTGCTCTCAAAACGGTAAAGGAAAACATCGTGAGGAAACCGGCATCAAAAATTCGAAGACATGTGACATTACCAACCCGCACTGGGCCCGCGTAGATTATAGCCCACTCCCTCTCGAAGAGAGAAGGCCTTTGTCCCAGCAGTGGGAACAATATAGGCTGACTGTGATAGCGGTTATAGTAGTACATACGTCAGCACATAAAGCTATTACAGTCTGCAAATTTCTTTAATAGATTTTCAACTTTATCGCTACAGTATAAGGTTTAAGGTTGATTGGGAAAATTTGTTTTGGGTAGTTTGAATGTGCTTGGCGTCTCTACATACTCTGTGAAAATTTTAAGTGTACCTATTACGGTTCAAAAGATACAGCCCTGTGACAGACAGACTGACGGACGGATAGCTGAGCCTTAGTAATAGGTCTCACTCTTTAAGTTCGGAACTCTAAAATGTAAATGTCACTCACTCGTTTGTAATAAACAAATGAGTGACGTTGACCATCCAAGATGGATGCGGCGATACAGACACATTAATTATCACCGATATGCAACTAATGGCGAGGGCTGTAGTCATCCATGACAGTCCCTATCGTCTATTAGTGCCCCTAGTAGATCTGTGGCAGCATCTACATCCCCACATGCGACTACGCATCACAATGACGTCACGCAAAATCCTGCATCGCACAAGCAGAATTTACCGCGCAACTAGCATATTATACGTCCAATCGACGGGCAGTTGCCCACCAGACATAACACCTGTCTGGTCGAAGGATATCCCTTTTCAACACAGGATGAGTGAACGTCATACCACTATTTAACCATGTGGTAACACTGCGGAAATACGAGTATCAAAGAACCAACCACTAAAGTCGCTACAAATTAGGTTCTGTTGACTCAGACAGGGTGCGGGCTTTCTTGCTGCATACCGTGTTTCGATTAACTGGCAACGAAAGATAAGCCAATCAAAATGTAACAGAATATGGAGGTCGTGTAGCTCGCCGGCGACATTTTGGCAGGTTGTTTTTATCCAACTAATTGCTTTGTTAAAGTTAGTTTTAGTTTCACTCTATTTGTAACTATGAAAAACTAACATCATTCAATTGTTTTTTTTTCTATATGAGTCTGACTTTGCAACGTTCGATTTATTATCACAGTGTAAAGCTTTGGTTTCTAAGGAAAGCGGTTCCGTAATTTTATTAAGGCCATCATAAAAATCTGTCATTTTCACCAGTATTTGACATATCTTTACAAAAATTTCAACTTTATCGCTAAAGCATTAGGCTCAAAGTTGATTGGAAAAATTTGACAGTTTCACGTAGCTTGATGTGCTGGCGTCTGTACGTGAGGAGATACATAATTGCGACAAAAGTTCTTTAAACCACTTTCTACCTTACTCCTCACTTTCTACCTTAATAGATGTGCAAATATAAGTATTATAAGAAAAATATACACATACATATACTCCACACCTTCCACCCATGGCGGAAGGTAGAAACTACAGAACGCCACCTGCTGCTGCTCCGATCCTTACATACAACTTTTGCTCACATACGGTAGTAGGTACACGCACGCCGGTCGCGAGAAATATTTCTTACATTAATCCATAACAAATAAAAACACAACAAACATTATCTATAACAATAAAAGGCTTAATCGAGTTATCTACATTCTACAGTAGGTACCTACACCCAAAATAAATATCGCATATTAAACAGACTGTGCCTTCCTATCAAAATGAACTGCCTAATAAACAAGCTAATCTTAGCTTAGGCACAAAATACAGAGAGTACAGAAGGCAATCACATCTAAGTACTTCACTTTTCATACCTACGCTCGGCGGTCGCGCTAGGGTTGTCAACTTTGGCATAAGCACAAAAGCTATCGTGGTAGTGGCACTCGTATCTAGTTGTTTGATTTATTGTTGAGCTTATTCTACAATATTAAAACAAAACAATAAACATAGTATTACAATACAAAGAGTTTACAGAACAAAAACAAAAAAAAAATACGTCAATTTTCACTATCGGAAATCCCTAATAACTTTAAAACGCATACCCTATTTACACCATTTATTTTGCCCTATCCGTTTTAGACATAAACCTATCAAATGACACTAAAAACAACACAATATCTACACAAAAAAAAAATCATGTTTTCAACTTACGTAATAGTTGGTGGCGTGAATTTACCTTACAAAAAAGTTACTTCGTTTAAACTGATTCAAAATAGGAAACTATTATACACGTTTAAATTTAAGTCGTTCTGGACCTCTTCAGGGGTCATTGTACTCATCATTATGAACAACTTTTACTATGGGACCAAACCAGAAATCGCGAAAAAAGAATCAGCTGTTCCCTACATTTATGTTCGCATAATTATCTCGTCAAAATGATGAAGCTGATTTTTTTTCGCGGTTTCAGGTTTGGTCCCATAGTAAAAGTTGTTCATAATGATGAGTACAATGACCCCTTAAGAGGTCCAGAACGACTTCAATTTAACCTTGTATAAATCGAGCTTAGATAGCCATTTTTTTGTTGCACTATTTTTGCACTTCACAGACGCGTGTCTCAAGCGGATGGCACTCGCGCTCGCACTAGTCCCAACCAGTCCGAGATAACGTGTCCGTGAGCGGTCTCTATGTGTGCATTGATCTTGATTGAGATTGACTTTGTATGTAGATTGCCTTCGGTACTCTCTGTATTTTGTGGCTAGGAACTGCGATCCCCAAAATTATCTACTCAGTGACCTTGTACCCAACATGATTCCGGACGTTTGAGGTTGTGACAAACGACGTATCCGACCTTGAGGACAGTGCGCCGTCGCCCTTAATGATGCATTGAAAAGGCTCGTGATAAGGTAAGGTCTAGGTTTGATGAAACGATATTTACCTATCTACGTAGATTGTGCTGGGTGTCTGGTAATTTTGGAGATTGTGACTTTGTTACTCTGTGGCTAGATGGATTGAGTATAGATTATCACACTAATATTATAAAGGCGAAAGTTTGTGAGTGTGTGTTTATATGTTTGTTACTTCTTCACGCTCAAACGGCTGGAGCAATTTTGATAAAATTTGGTATGGAGGTAGCTGACACCCTAAATTAACATATAGGCTACTTTTTATCACGATATTCCTACGGGATCGAAACTTATGCGGGTGAAACCGCAGGGGCAGCTAGTTTTAAATAAAATCGAAGCATTTGCTTTTACGTCAATTGGTTTTACAGAATACATTATCAGTGCAACCATTAATAAAGTACACCTAGTTTTTATTAGCATAGTTACAAGTTTTTTAGGAAAATATTTGTGAAGATGTCTGCGTGCAAAAAATTCATATCGTTTTAAGAATTTCATTAATTTTGTTTGCTGGATATTATTATTCTCAATGGTATAATTAGGTAGTTACCCTTTCAGCATAACATCCAATTATCAGTATTGTTGTTGTTATTCTTGTTGTGTTTCTTCCCTCAATTTTTATTGATAATATAATTATGTGTAATACCCGACTTACGAGGTTGTAGGTCGTTGGTTCGAACCCAGCTAGGTGCTTTATTTTGTGTAAATAATTTCATCACCACTGCTCTCAAAACGGTGTAGGAAAACATCGTGAGGAAACTGTAGTGTATGCGGAAGCATGGGCGTGGCAGTCGCTTACCGGCCGTAGGCGAGAGCAGACGTCTCTGGGTTTCGTTTATGCTACCTTACCTATGTATCTGTCAAAGTGTGTTTTATTAAGCATCCCAGTGAACATCACAGAAACCGACATTTTTCAGAATCAAAAATTGGAAGACATGTGACATCTACCAACCCGCACTGGCCCGCGTGGTGGATTGCGGCCCACTCCCTCTCACAGAGAGGAGGCCTGTGTCCCAGCAGATTATGTACATAATGTATGTTTGTATGTATTTATTGTACGTATATTTAAATGGTAGAGACGCCAGCACATCAAACTACCCGAAACTGTCAAATTTTCCCGATCAACATTGAACTTTATGCTGTAGCGATAAAGTTGAAATCTATTAAATAAATTTGACAGATTGTAGTAGCTTGATGTGCTGGCGTCTGTACATCACAGACTACCTGCAGTACTGTACATATCCTTCATCCTTAATCCACGCAAAGGTTGTCTTTAAAAGATCGGTTATAACGAAAAGTCCGCCCTTTGTGTCACTTCTTGTAAAATGTCTACACGTATATCTGTACTAGCAGCGCCCCGTGGTTTCACCCGCGTAAGTGTCGATCCCGTGGGAATATTGGGATAAAAAGTATTCTATGTGTTGTTCTAATGTATAAATTATACTATTGTAAAGTTTCGTCAAAATCCGTTCAGTAGTTTTTGCGTGAAAGAGTAACAAACATCCATCCATCTTCACAAACTTTCGTGTTTATAGTAGGAACTGGGATTTTTTATGGTTTACATAATAAAGAGTATTTTATCTATCTTAAAAACAACTTCTACATTAATAAAGCTTACATAAATTCGGCCATGTTATGAAGTTACTGACGAGCCTAACTAGGTCCGATACACACTCAAGTACTAAAAATAACGTAAACTTTAGTAAGTTTTCGCGTGCTGCCGGAATGGAACAAACATACCGGTTATCCGGTTCGTGCAGGTACTGAAGTACCTTTCATTAGCCGGACCAGCTTTGCAGGGAGTTTATAATTGCTGCTGTTAGCTGAATACCTATTTTAGAAATTCTTACTTTTGAGATGTTAGTGCACCTCTATGATTTTATTAGGATGAAATTTTGTTTTGTATACAGCGGTGCTATTCTGTAAAAACATCACCGTGATAACTTAGGTGAAGTGAGCTTAAAGTGAGCTGTCGTTCCACATGATGCTAGGGATTTACACTATTGACAGCTCACTCCACGCTCACTTCACCTAAGTGTTCACGGTGAGATTTTTACAGAATAGCACTGACAGGGACAGCAGGGACTGGACTTCTGGTTAGCAGGGACCTCACCGCACAGCCTGTGACCATGGATTCAGTACCTACATGATTTTGAACCGTCAAGCGTTACAATAGATCGTCAGTTATTGGAAAAAAAAATGCTGTTCAGTGAATCTTCATTTTGACTCGTCATCTGCCCACCCTTTTCGCAACTATGTTGGGGTCGGCTTCCAGTCTATCCAGATGCAGCTGAGTACCAGTATTTTACATGGAGCGACTGCCTATCTGACCTCCACAACCCAGTTACTGCGTAATACGAAACCCCTTGGTAAGTCTGGTTGTCTGACTTTCGGGTTTCGGACGACCCTGTCAAAGTGTGTGTGTTCAATTTGATTTTTTTTTATGTAACAGTGAAATAAGACGTGTGTCGTAAGTCTGAATCTCTTTCAATGCACTATTTTAACGTACTAAAGTTCATCATCATCAGCTACAGATAACTGCTAAACCAAAGCTGTTCAAATTGCACTCAATAGAATTCGATCCGTGGCCACTTTCACCAATCCAGCATCAAGTACGTAGGTAGTTGATGCTAGATCTGCTATATTAAAATAAGTAGGTACATACATTATCAACATAATAAGTATATATTATAGAACGGTATTTTGCATAAAGCACTCCGTCACGTTTCACGCTACGTACACATACCTACTCACTGGAGACAGCTGATCGATGACGTCACGCTTCGCGCATTCGTTTTCAATCATCATCAATTCAATATAGGCTACGGGGTAAATAAGTTCATTATATTTATTACCTATTGGGTACTTATCTTTTATTAAATGCTATGAATAACAAACTCATAATTTAATAACGAAATGGAATTCGTTTTGTACAGTGTTAAATAACGGGTATCCAAATATCGGTAGCCGAAAAATTCCCGTTCAAGAAAATAGTTAACAAAAACCTACAGATTAGTTGATAGCGTCCTTTTCAAATTCAAGCTTTAGAGTAGATACAATCATCTATAAATTACCCCAGAAGACATTGGACCACGGGTAACGAGTGTTAGAGGGACGTTTTTTTTGCCAAATAAATAACGGCGCGGCGAAGCCTTAAATTCAGCGTAATCTGTTGTTCTCAGTTCCGGTGAGTACGCACGCAACCTTTCTTTGTAAGCTTTCCTGGTACCTCCACTTTATTCTTGTTTGCCTAGTACCAACACTTTTCAACTAGGCCGAACAAAACGGATGAATAGACGAAATTAAAACCTTCCCGAATGTTCAAACTTGGTATTACAAACCCACTTCTAAAAATTAAAGTTGTTTCAGTTATTTTCGGAATTGTTACTTGGAGTTCTTAACTTTATTAATCTCATTTTATTTGCTGATGTTTTTAATTAATTGGTCTCTCTTAACAACATAGCATAATCGGCCTGTAATTTTCCCAATGCTGGGACACAGGCCTCCTCTCTTCGAGAGTGCGGCTTGGTAGAAATCACATGTTATTTTGATTCTAGGACATGCTGTTGTCCTCACGATGTTTTCCTTCACCGTTTTGAGGCAGTGGTGATGAAATTATTTACACAAAGTAAAGCGCCTGCCTAGGTTCGAACTTACGACTTAAAACTCGTAAACACTGGACCATCACTGCTCTAACAACATGCCCCATATTTATCCGATAATAGTGAAATTCATTACAATTGAGTAGTTTGTGGTGGAAACTGCTAGAACGAACTTGGAAGTGATTTTCTTAGAAGAGGATGCACAACAACGGAATATTTATAGTTTTGCATTGCATTGCCAATTTTCAATTTACTAAGTATAAGAATTTCTAAAAATAAACTGCTTGAAAGTCAACTTACCAACTGTAGCGAAAATAAAAATAATAAAGATAAAACATAAAATTTTTTGGTAAATAAAATTAAAATATAAAATGTATAAAAGAAGTCTAAATATAAAACACGAAGGTTTGTTACTTGACAATTATTGTTGGTGTAAAAATATTAAGAAAAAAACAGTGGCACTCCGGGAGTGCCGACAGAAATGAAAACAAAAGACAAACAGAATACTTTGCATCACTCACTGACATATCGGATATACATTAAAACCGAGTACCTACATCCCGAGGACACCCGAACACATCCGAAGCGGGTATTTTTTAATCGTCTTATAAACAAAACACGCGCAGTGTCGCTTACGGTAACTTTTTCCCAACTTAAAAAATGCTCTACGCGCCTAAAGAAGTTTTCACTTCAAGGTGAGTTTATCAAATTCAGCATAATTATCTTTTAGGATACAATTGTATAGCGAATTTCACGAATTTTTACCTGATTGCAATCGAGTTTTAACAGATTTTAAAAATAATTCATTATAAAATACATTAGCTAAGTTGTGCTGAGATAAAAAAGGTCAGGGAGCTTCAGGGTTAAAAAGTAAAAATGATTCGATCGTAGTTTCCTGGACACAGGCGAAGGTGGTCACGAAGTTCAGCAGCTGACGCCACACGGTACTCGAAGTACAGGAATACTCTGCAGCTAGGTTGAATAACGCAACAATCTGCAACTCGCAAACCAGTAGACGATCCGATATCCGGGAAAAAGGCAAATCGCTTTTTTGACTGGCTCTACACCTACGACAAATAAAATAAGGTGTCAGACCAAGAAAAAGGAGAAAGTTTCGCTGAGAGAAAAGAAGGCCGGAAATTGGAAGATAAAATACATAGGTACTCGTACCAGGGTTAGAAAACAGGTTACACTAGATAGTGACGTCAAGACTTTAACCATTGCACGCTGGCAGGAATCAGTGCATGGATATATAATATCAGCAATTTGAGAACAGATTACCAGGAAACTTCAAATTATATCAGGTGAAACCGAGTTAACAATTATCAAGCACTGAAATCAATATTTTTTTTACTTATCCATAAATTTTATGACTTCACTTGTCATGTCAAAAAAACTAAGTCCGTTTGAAAAAACAGAGGTAACACTGCACAACGCAATTGTCGAAATCCCTAGCAGTTAGGACCAGCACGGGAATACAAACAAAAGACTTTCACGCAGAGCCTTTGAATAGAGATTTCCACTGTGTTTCTTCCATTTCAAATACGAATCGCATGCACAAACATTGGAACTTGGAACCAAAGTTCGTGGCTGGACTTGGAACCAATATTTTATTTACCTACCAACTAAATATACAAATAAATACGAAAATCCTTTTATTTTTTCGGTCACTGAGTCGAACTACTCATCCGCATTGCTGTCAACCGGAAACGTGCCCAGAAGACTAGCAGCATTACCACGTTGCATGACAATGTTAATTCTTTGGCCAAAGAACGATCAGTGAAGTGAGGTGTCAACCAGTGAAGTGTCGGCGAGAAATAAATAGACTTACTTGCCACTGTTACCAACCAATATTCCGTCACTAGATATACCAGTTACACCATAATTTTTATGGATTTAATGATTTAACAATCGATGACCATTTGAGAATACAGATGCATTTCCCTACATATTGAGTACAGCGGCGCTATTCTGTAAAAATCTCACCGTGAAAACTTAGGTGAAGTGAGCGTGGAGTCAGCTAGTGTCAATTCCTAGCAAAAACCAACTCACTTCACTTATGTTTTCACGGTGAGATTTTTACAGAGTCGACCGGCTTGAGTTCAGATAGAAGGTAATTTCTTTGGGTATAACGATTTTATTTCAGAAACTAGCTGCTGCCCGCGACGTCGTCTGCGTGAAGGCTCTACAGCACCAAAAATCATCATCATCAGTGAGCAAACACTCACGGGGAGCTGTACGCGCTTGAACTAGAACGGGAAGTTATGAGGTATGAGGGGAATGCGTGGTATAAATACTGCCTCGCCAACGCCATAACCCGTAAGAATTTCCGCCTCAATGGTGTGTCTGTGGAGCGAGATGACTTTAAGGCGGGTCCCGTTACACAACTTCGGAGGAGATAGGTTCCGAAGAAGCATAACCGGGACACCGCTTCAGCTTGAATGCGCTGGAAGTCCACTTGCTGACAGGGAGTTCAGAAATTCCACGGGATAATGTGTGGCGTCATCTTGCTTGACAACAGTGTTTATCGAGGTGTAGACCACTTCATTCCCCTCAATTTCCGAGAGAATGCATTCATTAATTGCTGCAGCCTGATCATTTTTGGGCGTCAAAATGGCCCGCTCACACACCCAAGAATTCTGCTGGTGCGGTATACGACTGAATGTGTACACACAGCGAATGAGTTCTTCTAAGCTGGAAACCACTCTAGCGAGAGACTCTGGAAGCACCACCTGTCTACCTCTCTCTTCTGGTAGAGTGCCTTCGCCAAGACTTAGAAGGACATCGGAGAATTCTTGAGCGCGTGCATTGCCACCGAGCCGAGCTCTCATATTAATGGTCAAGCGCAGCGTACGAACTCGTGACCACAACGAAGATCGTTTCAACGAAGCATTCACCTCGTCAGCCCTCGATCCTCGGCCATCGTACACTCATTCCATACGATCAGAGAGTAATCCTTGAGCACGTGTCCCTTATCGCTGTTACGTGACACACCACAAACAGGTGTTTCGGCGCTCTCTAAATCGATGGGAATTTTAAACATGGCATGTGCTGTCTTGCAGTCCCGGAAGCAGTGTGGCAGCGATTCCCGACGACGCTACAGCAATAGCAATTTTGCCTTGCCTCCTGACCTCTGCAAGTATGCCAGTGGTAACAAATGTTTTTCCTGTACCACCAGGAGCATCCAAGAAAAACATTTTACCCTGGTTTTGCCAAACGCTTTCAAGGACGGTGTCATAAATTTGTTTTTGCTCTGTAGAGAACAAAGCGACATGGTCATTTCGTATGGTGGTCATTTCGCCGTCTCCGACTTCCGACTCGTAGAAAATCTTCAGACAGATGATGGCGATACTTCTCCCACAAAGCTACCGGGTTCGCGACTCCACAAAACACCAAGATGACGGCAAACAGATGACGCATGCGGCTGGGACTGTCACTGACGCTCGCCTCCGCGAGGGTGTCAGCCCAATTTTGGTCACCGTCGAGAAGGTGACGTGCTACGCAGGCTGCGCGGTAAGTGGGAAACTCCACGCCATCAAATGTCCTCAGAAAGGCGAAAGACTTTGCCTCGGACAGTGTGAAGTAACAAACGCAGAAAATCGCATTCGCCATTATTCGGATGCACGGTATAATTTAAGTTTATAATTAGGTATACGACATGAAAATATATTAATTACCAAGCAATAATCACACAGATAAATACCGAACAAAAGTATTAACAGTCAATGTTTATTTTGTACTAACAACATGAAATTGATGAAGAAATGATCATCATCAATGAACATAACTTTTTTGTAATACTTAACACCGCATTTTTTTTAAATTGTCTTCCTCAACTCTGCTCAAGATTTTGAGGGTTTTGTTGGAACTTGAATTTGTCAAAACGAACTATACGATACAACTTTTATGAAGAAAATGCACATTACCATCTATGAATTTTAAGAATAACTAACTACTAACCTCACCAACATGATCAAATTTAAATTATTAATTTCCAAAAAGTGTTGACATGTAACTTGATTTGATTTTTATGAAATCTCATAGATGGCGCTGCTTCAAAATTGTCTTATACTACTAACATTCATTAAACTATGTTTCTCTGCCCAAGTTACTTTAATGGCGTAAAAGTTTTTATAGTGTAAAGCTAGATAATAGCATGACTTACTCAAAAACAACATTTAAATATGCGTCGTTAGATTACACGCTGTCACAGAATGCGTAAGAAAATTAAAGATTCACAGCTCCTCCTCGTAGGTGATAGCGTGATAATATGTAGCCTATATGTTGACCCGATCTCTTAGTAATATTCATGCAAAATTTTAAGTAAATCCATGCAGTACTTTTTGAGTTTAGCCCGGACATATATACAGACAAACAGACAAAAATTCTAAAAACTATATTTTTGGCTTCGATATCGATTGTAGATCACGCCCCAAGTATTTTTTTTATATATTCTATGTACAGTTTTGCCTTTCCTACGATTTTATTATATACGATTTTATTATATATGTGTTTATATTATTTATTTAAACATTATCATTATTTATTTTTTTAAATAACACAGACATAAGTATCAGAATTATTTCGTCATAAAGGCAAGCCTTTACGACGTGATTAAACACCTAATAATGTTTTAAAGATAACAATATGATTTCGTTAGTACTATATCGCGCCAATAGATGTCGTTACATGTTTCCACTTATTGCAATAAAAATTGTTATAGAATGCTTTAAATTGATTATATCTTTTGATAAACTGAAGCGATTGCGATGAAACAAAGACTAATCACTGCTCCGAGTTCTAGACTATATTTGAGTATAAATATGAACCATATTGGTTTGGTACTTTTTACGTTGAGCCTGTTCAAAATTTGTCACATCCAAACAGACAAACAGACAAACAGACAAAAATTCCAAAAATTGAAGAAATGGCATCTGTTGGTTATCCTATAACAGCCCAACTATTTTTTTTATTTTTATTTTCAATGTACAGAAACGCCTCGTCTACAGATTTATTATATGTATAGATAGATATCTGGCAAAGCTGGATCTGACCCAAAAACAATTGGTGGGAATTAGCGAAAGATGCTTTAAGAATACCGTGATAAAGAAAATTAAATATTTAAATTCTCTTAATATTTTCATTCGTCAATCCTCACAGGGCCGGAAAAGCAAGTACCTCTTAAATAATTTCATTGAATAGAATTCCGACCGAAAACATCCGACAGTCGTATTTCAGTAATTGGCTCAAACTCGAATAATATTTTGTGAACATGTTTTACGATTGAAATCCTTCCTCTAATTATTTTTTTTGGAAAAGGTTAATAAAATATGTTGAACGAAAATATTTTGGACGACATGAGCAATTGGGTCGTGGAAATCTCGTGTACGAAAAAAAATCAATAGAATCTGGAGTGCCCAGAAACAAAATTCAATTGGAAAAGGCTCCTTGCACGAACGTAAGGATCTAAGTAACGTTATTCTAGCTAGATTTGTGAATAGGTATTTAATTATTTATTATACAGTCATGCTTGTGGAAAAAGGAAAGTGAGCCCTTTGCCCTGTAGTGTGACAACACAGATTGATTATTTTACTGTCTTAAGCTTATTAGGTACAGACGCCAGCACATCAACCTACTCGAAACTGTCAAGTTTTCCCAATCAACTTCGAACCTTATGCTTTAGCGATAAAGTTGAAAATCTATTAAAAAAAATTGGCAGATTGTAGTAGCTTGATGTGCTGGCGTCTGTAATTGTACAGAACAAGTAACTAATAATAAAAGTATAATAATTATGCTGAAAATATCGGATTTTCATTAAAGTGAGCTAGTTATTGTTTATCAAAAAAAATTGATGGGTGACCATCTTCACATACCAAGACCCATCCGTGCCCCGGCGTTGGTCCCGACTGTCATTCATAGACCTTTGACAGTCGTTACAGGTCGTAACCCGAAAGTCTGACAACCAGTCTTACTAAGGGGTATCGTATTACCCAGTAACTTGGTTGTGGAGGTCAGATAGGCAGTCGCTCCATGTAAAATACTGGAATTCAGCTGCATCCGGTTAGACTAGAAGCCGACCCCAATAAAGCTGGGAAAAGGTAGGTAGATGAGATGAGGTCATTGAAGTGGACAATTTCTTGACATAATTCACCGATCTGAGTGATAATAATACTAATATAATTGTAATTTTGCGTCATTAGGATTATGATAGGTTATAATATCAATATTTATGATCATTAAACGTCACACAGATAGTAGAATTTCTTCGAAAGTAATCATCAATATAATTCAAGCATTAATTTATTGGCGTTTTAATGTAGGTATGACAATGTATTTATCTAAAGGTGCCTAGTTTTCTTCTTCCATTATCCCCTTCCCTTTCATATCATTCCTCATACAATTCATCCATATTTTCTTTGGCTTTCCTTCTACATCTCCATCCATCATCTTTCACACATTTATGTTCATCGCTCTTTTATTCACACGTATTTCCTCTCTCCTCATCACATGCTCATACCAAGCCAAACGATTTCCTTTCAACTTTTCCGTCACTGGCGCAACTCCCAAACTCGACGACGATTTTCGATCTACAATCGAATAAATGTGTAAGTAACAGACATTCGATGATCGACACAGCGGTTATTGTTATATCGATAAATCAACAAGCAATGTGTGGACATTACTTGTTGATTTATCGAGACAAATATTAACATTGAAATCGAGACAGACGTGGGTCTGTCTCGATTTTAATCTTACTATTTATCGATCGTTAATAGGCGACGTAGCGATAAACAAAACTCAGTCAATCTGTAAGAAGCTGACAGATTTATTTGATCGTCAAAAACCAGCATATCAAGCGACAATAACGATCATTAAAAACCTAGAAAATCTGATTTATTCCAGTCTGATCCTCTGAACCCCCTCCTCGATCACCTACTAGTTCGTCTTCTGTTTTAATCTCTGTGTTATCCACTTTATCTAGGTTTACTCTTTTTGATAGGTAAGTACAGTCAAGAGAAAAAAATATAGTTGAATGTGTAATTTCTTGTAAAAAAATTAACAATGATACGGCTTTCGGTTCTATAGGCACTTTAAACAATAATTTTAGATAACTACTGAAATAACAATGCGCTAGTTCTTGGAAGTAAAACAAAAGTATATATTCTGTCAATCAAAAGTAAAAACCAAAAGGTAGAAAAAGCATAAACAAAATTTATCTATAAAAAGGTAAAAAAATATCAAAAGGAAGAAAAGACTTGCACAACTATTTAATATTTTACTAATAATGACTTAATATTTTACTTACTAACACTGGCTATAAGATATTACTAACATTGTGGATCTTTGTTGTCTGAGTAAATACATTTTGATTTGATTTGATTTAAACTATTGTCCATTCATTGAGCCAAAAAAAGAAAGGTATATAAACAAAGATAAAATACGAACTTTGAGTCCTAAGTTAGTGGAATGCCATGGGGTCCAATGTTGAGTCCAAGGCGAATAGTTTTTGTTTTGGAAACGTTTAACTAGAAATATTTCCATCACCACGTCTTATTCCATTCCTAGTATCTTTGTTTATATTTTCCTAGTACAGTGAAACGAGCTGTTTAGTATACAGGAAGCACAACAAAAACTTCTTTTAAATAATGTTGTGAGTGTCCTGAGTAGATAACTTTTTACATGACTCTCTTAAATATGCCATACGTTTAAAAAGTAATAACGCACGCAATAAAAGTTAAATATTACCATTGTAGTAGAATAATTAACATTTTTGCGTGACATCAAAACATGATGTTTGTTTTTGTATGTAGATCTTTTATGACACTTTTACACGTCAATTTTGGTCAATATAATCCCTGAAATATGCCGAAATAAACCCAGAGGACATATTCCTAGGCCTGTATACTAGAATCAGAGAGAGCCCTAACGGAATGGTTGCCGAGAAACGGTAGGAGTGTTGGCAGACCAATAGCCGTCAAGATGGAGGGACAGCCTAAATCTATATACTTAAATAAAACAAAGTCGGATTAGTTAATCCATTTTTTCTTCCAGAGTTTCTTGCCCGTTCTTCTCCATAGGTACCTACGCTTTGGAATGGGCAACTAGCTTCACATTTTTCTGACTGACCTACTTCTTGACAATTCAAAAGTGCCTGTAAAATGGTTTAATTGAAATAAATGCTTTGAGTTTTTGAGTTTTCGAGAACGGCTGGACCGATTTTTATGAAATTTGTTTTGTTGGATTTGATTTGTCTCCGCCCCAAATAGCAGAATAACTATTAAAACATGGGAAAAACTTACGTAAATATGTCTCATCTGTGCTAAGATACAGCTTAATCTTAAGGGGTAATTCCACTGACAGCAATAAGGTATTTATTGTGCAAAAAAAGTGTTTACGAGCTGTGTCTGGTGCAGACCAATTAGAATCGTGCAGACCTATTCTTAAAAACATAGATTATTAACATTTGCATGCCTATATATACTGGAAATGGGAGTATATATATGTAAAAAAACATCCTCACTTATTCAGTAAAGCCGATAGCGTCAATGTTTATAAGGTGGGCAAAATCTCAAGGGATCAAACAAAATTGGCAATGCCAAGATGTAGAACAGCGTACTGCCATAAAAACGCTAGTCGAATGGTAATACAGATATTTAATAATATACCGAAGTTTATTATAGAACTGCGAACCAGCTTATTTCAAAAGCATCTCAGAGCATGGCTTATCGAAAATTGTTTTTCTATTAGGGAATTTATGAATTCTAGGACAAATAGTAAAGGTGCATGACATGAAAATTAAATTTGATATTTTTAATTTATGCTATTGACATCTTAATTTCTTTGGTTGTCATTTGAAAGTTGACATAAAAACAATTTGTAATTTAATTATTTTCCTTTGACATTTGTAATTTGATGTAGACAATTCTTGATTTAGTAATTTTTTTTTTGACATCTGAATTTAATCATGTAGTTTAAATTGGTTAAATTAGAATTATTATTATTGTCACAAAATTTGCATGCCGAATTTAGTAGGCGGAATATGGAGAACTATTGTGTATGTTATAAAATCTGTTAAATATCATATTTCAGGCAAATAAATTAATCAATCTATAAAAAAAACCGGTCAAGTGCCAGTCGGACTCGCACACCGAGGGTTACGTACTTTATAGGTATGTAACTACGTTGTTTTTTTGTTTAATGTTTACAGTTTTCGTATTTTTTCCTTTACGTGTGCTACATGATCTTACTTCTTGCCAAATTTCATGATTCTAGGTCAACGGGAAGTACCCTATAAATTTTTATTTCCTTGAGAGTGGCGAAATATACGTTTTTTGCGGCATAAACGGCCGTAACTTTTTTTTACGTAAACTTAGGTATTTGCTTTTTTACAGCTTCAAGGGACTGTAGAGCGAGTACACGGTTTTAATTTCAACTCGATACCTCCGCGCGTTCCCGGACGGACAGCAAAGTGATCCTATAATGGTTCTGTTTTTCCTTTTGAGGTACAGAACCCTAAAAAGCGAAGGTATTTCATATTCTGAGGCGGTCCGAAGTTCGCCCGGTCAGCTAGTATATATCTTCTTGTTTTTGTTATACCTTGCAACCAGTAAATTATAACTAAATAATTTGTATGTTGTCATATGTACCCAAGAATAATGTGTGTAAAGTGTATGTTGTAACCAGTTAACTACATATCTGTTATAAGCTTTGAAAGGTGTATCACTAGCCTCATAAAGTGCCTAAATAATGAGTTACTGTAACTTATATTATTTCATTTCAAATATCTATATTTACCAATAGAAACAATAAACAAAATGCACTTACCCTAAGTTACAGTAACTCATTATTTAGGCACTTTATGAGGCTAGTGATACACCTTTCAAAGCTTATAACAGATATGTAGTTAACTGGTTACAACATACCTACACCTACCTACAGAAGATCGCGGGGAAGATCTGGACTCCGTACAGACCGAGGAAGCATTGCAGAAAAGGGAGGAGGCCTCATCAGTGGGTGGAACAATGCTGCTGATGATTATGATGATACTAGCTACTATCGGAATTAAAAGTAAGCTATATGTTAATCCAGGGTATCAGCTACCTCAATACAAAATTTTATCAAAATTGGTCCAGCCGTTTGAGCGTGAAGAAGTAACAAACATATACACACAGACACACACTCACAAACTTTCGTAGTGTGATTTATAATATTACTTGTTTGACTATACAAGTACAGACGCCAGCACATCAAGCTACTACAATCTGTCAAATTTCTTTAATAGATTTTCAACTTTATCGCTAAAGCATAAGGTTCAAAGTTGATTGGAAAAATTTGACAGTTTCGGGTAGCTTGATGTGCTGGCGTCTGTACATCCACAGCATTGTGGGTATTTACATCATTACCTAATATCTAATCCAATTAAATTATCAGTTCGGACAAAATTATTTTATCTAATTGTGCCGTCATTATGTTTAACAGTATGTTGATATCAAGGTCAGTAGCGTTATTGTCTTCTTAATCTACTTCTGGTCAGCTACTGACGGCCCTGAAGATATAATAATGTATGTAATTATAAACACGTGCTTTCCTCCTTCCGGATTATTTCAGATTAAAATTTTCAAGGTTAACTATGTTGTTCATATATATGACAATAAATGCAGGCGCTTTACTTTGTATAAATTATTTCATCACGACTGCTCTCAAATTCGGGACGGATGAGGAAACTGGCATGTCTAAGTACCAAACATTCGAAGACATATGACATCTACCAACCCGCACTGGGCCCGCGTGATTGATTATGACCCGCTCACTCCCACAGAGTGGAAACATTATATACTGTAAGCTAAGCTTCGAATACGACAACACATTTTCTTTAATTTGATAGGTTGATGTATGATGATGATAATTTAGTTAATAACGTCCGTCTATGTAAACTGGTTTAATTTGAGTGGAGTGGAGATTTAGTGGTTAGTGGTCTTGAATGGAGACCGCGAATCGGCAACCGTAAGGTAGAACGATTTATTCCGGTCTGAAAATTATTTTGATTATTTTGAAATTATTTTAATATCATTTATTTACACACACATATATAAACAGACAAGAACAAAACAGAACAGAAAAATAGGTACAAACGTGATGCTTATTTCATAAGAAATCTCTTCCAGCATACCTGCGATAGGCCAATAGATAGAGAGATGTAGACAGCGTGTGAAAGAGTAAAGGAGACAAAAAATAATACATAAAGTCTAAAACCAATTCACTTAATAAAACTAAAGAAATATTATGAGAATACACTTACATACATACAAATAAACATGCCTACTTCTAAAATAAATATCACTAGAATGTTAATAATTTTATCGTAATCAAAATATTAAATACATACACAACTATGATAATGTGGAAAGATAGTGTTCTTTTACTCTTCTTTTAAAAAAAATTTTTTTAACAAAGTGACTGCCAGCTTAAATTGTCCGTATATTCAAGTTATAATTGTTATTCTTTCACAGTTGTATGATATGACTGTAGCAGGACAAAATTGTATATACAATTAACTTCCTTGACTGAATGAATATGCGTATAGGTAGTTAATTCTCGAGTCACTCAAAAACGTGATATTGATGTTAATCGGACTTTCACAGGAGGTAATTATGACGGGATTTGATTACGTAGGTGATAAATAAGAAATGATTTATTGAAAACAAAAACAGTAGGTAAATAAAAATAAATAATAAATAGAAATATAATTATACAATGTCAAAAAATCAAAAACTCAGTCGCGAAAAAAAAATCAGCTGTTCCCTACATTTTGACGAGTTATAAGAACATAAATGTAGGGAACAGCTGATATTTTTCGCGATTTCAGGTTTGGTCCCATAGTAAAAGTTGTTCATAATGATGAGTACAATGACCTCTTAAGAGGTTGCTGGTGTTTTACGAATAACCCTGTATATATACAGATAAAACATTGGAGATTTTCAATATCTGCACAAAGACCACTGTAAGTTCCAAAAGGTTATATGAGTTACATTACTTAAGCGTGACTATGAATAAGCAAAAAACTAATCCTCATAAAAATATAATAAATATTTTGATAAATTCTTAAGCCTCTAGACATGACGGTGTAGACGGCGGGAATGTATAGTTCATTTTTTATCAGTAGTGTATTATAAATAAAATAGATAAAAAGTTTTTATACAAGGTATTCTGCAATTTGCCAGAGGTGCACGCGCATGTGGCTGGCGTTCCTGGAGAGGAAAAGTGACTAAATTATTACTAAATTCGAGGACAACAAATGGTGATACAACAAATAGATTTTTTAAATATGATTAGTCGGTTGTGTAATATCTATTGAAGCCTTAGTTCTTTTTAATAGCTGAGTTGTGTAATATCAAAAATAAACATTAAACTATGTGATATTGTGCTTTTAAGGCTGATTTTTCCAACCTCAGATAATTTTATCCGAGGAATAATTTTGAATGTTTGACAGTTCTTCTATAAACAAGTGTAAATAACTTTTAGAAACACTATCTATGTTTTCCAGAACTTAAAAAACTTTAAAAATATTTAGGTGCTGTGATTTGCAACATTACAATTTGTTATATTTTGGATTTAGTCAATTTGATTTTTCGCAATTACTTTTAACAATAACGACTTTTAGTAAAAAAATATAATGATTGCAAATATTTTACTAACATCTTTAGTATTTTCCTCAAATACGAAACAGTTTTTTTTAATTTCGGATTGTAATTTTTCCAAGTTCAAGATGGCGAACTCGGAGAAAGATCGAAACATAGACGTGGATTCCGAAGTCCTCACGCCAGAAACGGAGCGCGAAGTAGATTTAGATACTATTCTCGTAGAAGAGATTGGACAGTTTGGAAAGTACCAGTTGAGGACCTTCTTATGGTCTGTGGTCTTGGTGCAGTTCATAGCATGGGGCGCCGTTGAATATGTGTTCACCACCTCTCGAATTAGTACCAGGTAAAGTAATATGCCTATGTCAGTTTGTTCTTCATTGTATCCTAATGCGAAGGTTGTTTTCATGTCGTTTACTTATTTATTTAATATTTCAAGCACATAAATGTACAGATACGGACTTAATGCCATAGCTACCACTAAACCTTTGGGTGATTCAGAGATAAACAGTTAATCCTCGTATAAAAGAAAAATTGTACAGAATAAACCCTAGTTATCCTCCAAGTTAGTTTCTCGTTTGTTTTTTTTTTTACACTGTACTGCACAAAGGTTTGCCCTACCCTATAGTTTTCTACTCTACATGTGTTGCCTTTTCTAGATAATCTGACATGAATGCTTTAGAGTCATCAGACAACGTTTGCTAGATCTTCCACGGTGAAGACATCTACTTATTGCCCACATCGGCGATCCCTCTTTTATCATGTAGATAGCGTGGTAATTTGTGTTTGGCCTTAATTTATTTATTTACTTTCTGACCATTCAAAAGTTGATGTAAATGGTTTAATCGAAATATAAAAAAAAGTGACGCAGAACCCATTATTACATAAAATTTAATTTTACAATACTGAAACAGAAAAATTAGATTAGAATATATTCAAATATCAATGCAATTAAAATAAACGAGGTATTCCACCCAGATGAGTCGATACAAATTATAAAGTTCACAGAATTATAACTAAAATAAAATATCAAATGCAAAAATAAACAAATATGAGTATGAGTTTTTAGTGTTCTATTATTACAGGTGTCTGATCCCGGAGTGTGAAGGTGAACCGGTGAGTTTCTCTCCGTACTGGTTGGAGAACGCAATACCGCCGGGCGCCAGTCAGGGCTCCTTCGACAACTGCGAACGTTTCGCCAACGTGAGCACAACGCTGCGGGTGGTCGATAGCGACACCTGTCCCGCAACACTCTTCAACCGTGACACTCGCCTGCCTTGTGATGACTTCGTGTATGCAAACACAGACACGGTTGTCTACGATGTGAGTTGAAAAAATGCTTGTTTATATTATTGGATACCAAACAAGCCACAACAGTGTTTAGTGGTCACCACCGACTATAGGCATCAGATAAATCAGAAACTTCTGCTAATTACGCTTGCACCCTTCTACCCTTTCTTCTTCTACCCTTCAAACCAGAACTTCACAATATGAACCTGCTTGGTGGTAAAAATAAGTGGCTTGGGTGTTGTGTGTATAGTGTTCCGTAAGAAAGATGGTTGATCGGAATTCTTTATCACTTTGTAGTACGGGCTGGCGTGTGATGAATGGCGGCGGTCACTGATCGGCACAGTGCGCACGTTTGGCACGCTGACGGCGCTGCCCATCACCGGCTTCGTGTCGGACCGCTGGGGCCGGCGGGTCGCGCTCACCATCAACGCCTTCAACACAGCCTGGCTCGGAGCAACGCGGTACTGGGCTAACACCTACCTCGGGTTTATGTTCTCCGAGTTTTTTGAGGCCACTTTCGGATCTGGAGGGTTTTCCTGCGTTTATATATTGAGTGAGTAATTTCTGTAAGTGTATGTATTTGATTTACGCTGCTAAATGGGATGGGTGGGCTCGTTGAACGGAGGTTCTCCCAGTGCAGTACTCTGTGTATTGGATAACACAATAATACACAGCGGACATATACTGTTTGGTCATTAAGAAACACTTCCATTATGTGGCAATATGGAGTTCTTCAGAATAAATGGCTTACAGGGTTATTTGGCATCGCAAAATGGCGTTAGATAGGTAGGTAGAGAATATTTTTCTGTAGACCAAAATAGAATAGATTAGGATAGGTATGTTGATGATAAAAAAATAATGACCTCTTACCATGTACTGGGAAAGTGTGCAAAAGATAATAGTGACATGTAAATTAATTGTATCATGCATATATTTTTTATTATAATCAATAAGTGATATATTTATTGCTTTAGAAACTTTATGACCTGCGATTATGATTACATTGTTTTGTTTCAAAGATCGCGTGTCGCTTATCGTATAATTGTCATATCGTGTAACCCACTTAAATTATGTGTAGGTATATTGTTTTATCAGTTATTTTATGGGACTAATTAAAATAATTCATATCACTTTTATGAATCAACATTCAACATTTTCAAAGAAATGTTTGACTTGAAGAGCCACGGTTATTAAGATAGATGTATACTTGATAAAGCACTTAGATCTACTTAGTTTCCACTAAATTAATCCTAGGTAAATAACTGAATCATTTAGTAGCTTCTTTCTGTAACATCAAGCTATTAATGTCGGATTTTTCATTGCTAAGCTGCCATTCCCATCTAATTCATAAACATTGTCACAGTAATGGAGCTGGTTGGCCCGAAGTACCGAGTAGCCGCTGGAGCAGCGATGAACACTTGCTTCGCGCTAGGACAAGTGACATTGGGGCTGATTGCGTGGGGTGTACCCAACTGGAGGAACCTGACTCTAACCCTCTACATCCCGCAGTTCCTTACCATCTTTTACTTCTGGCTCATCAGCGAGTCAGTGCGATGGTACATGAGCAAGGGACGCTTCGATGAATCCGAAGCTTTACTCAGAAAAGTTGCAAGGGTTAATGGGAAAACACTACCCGAAAAATCTCTGGAAGCGTTACGGCGAACAGCGAAGGAAAAATTGAGAGTAAGTGCGGAGGAGGCGGAAAAACGCGGTGGCGAACCCTGGCTGGTAGTGAAAGTGTTCCAGCACAAGAAAATATTGATCCGTGTCCTCGTCTCTCCAGTGTGGTGGATCACAACCACGTTCATCTACTACGGATTGTCCCTTAATGCCGTCAACATGTCTGGCAATAGATATTTGAACTTCGTGGCTGTAGCTGCGGTCGAAATCCCTGGCTTTTGGATTTCATATTTCCTGATGGACAGGATTGGAAGAAAGCCTGTATTGACTGGAGCTTTTTGGTTGTGTGCTGCATGCCAGATTGCTTACATTTTTATACCTCAGGGTAAGCATCTTAACATTTGTAATTTTTGCGTAATAAACTTTATCATAGTCTGTGCATTCTGAATGTTCGGCACTTCGCGAATAGCTGTGAAATACACACCGATGTTGATTAATTCGGTAATATGACTCTAAGTATCATCTTGCCCTCGTCCCAATTTATTCGTGGTCGTCACAACAAGCCAAAATTACTATAAGTACGATAATCTGTATCGATCGCTTTATATAGTGCACTAAAAATTTACTATAAAATTTAAAGCAATAATTAGTAACCTAACACTGGATATTTAGTTTTAGATGAATTAAATGCCCTTTTTACAACTAAAACTGTTACAACAACTAATTAGTGTTATTATTGCAATACACAATTATTACTATTTTAGTACAATAAAGAGCGATATTTTATATTTCCATACAGTAATATTAACAATTTTATAAACACAGGTAAATATTTGAAAGCTGTTTGCGATGTTTTCAACTTTTAGAATGCACTCTCATAATAGTTCAAATATATTTTTTCCTTCAGATTTATACGCAGTATCACTGACAGTATACCTGATCGCAAAGATGTCGATAGCAATGGTGATGACGGCAGTGTACGTGTACACTGCGGAGCTGTACCCAACAAAACATCGACACAGCTTGTTCGCTTACTCGTCGATGATGGGAAGGATTGGTTCCATGGTTGCGCCGCTCACTCCCGCATTTGTAAGTAACTTTTTCGACCTTAGTATGGCTATTGAATGTTGTGTTCCATAAAATAACTCACCGTGGGAGGAATATTGGAAGCATGATTGATTTAAATGTCATTAGTATTCAGTTTTTTTCAAAGAACTGAGAATTGGAATGGCATAAGACTTCCTGAAGGAGTACCACATGGGTCTTTGTTCGGGTCCGCTGCTTTCTCTATTTCTCACTTTTAAACATCTAATTAGCAGTAACATTAGTAGCAATTAGTATGATTAATTAATTTTATATGTTTGATATTATTTGTTTAGTTTCATGTTTGATTTTATTGTTTGACTTAAAACATATTGTTTTCTTTTAGGAGTATGAATTTTATTCTTTCATCAAAGCATACGTCTTTTGTTACAGGCTTCACAATGGTTTACTGAGCTGCCTTTCGTATTATTTGGCTCCTTCGCACTGCTATCCGGTCTTCTGATCTTCCTAACACCAGAGACTCTTGGCCACACTCTGCCAGATACCTTCGAGCAGGCAGAGCAGATCGGTCTCAACAATAGAACGAAAAAATGACCAAACAACTGACAGCATTTACCTATCTATAGTGAATTCCTTGGAAAATCTCGTATTTTTATATTTAAGATTAGATAAGAATACCTAAAGTAAAACTTGCCGATCATGTATTTTATTGAAACCAGGATCTTTGTCGGACCTCTGGTTATTAACACCTGGTATAACAGTTTACCTAACCAAGTGATGCATTGTACTGGCACCTAACGAACCTTGCCTGCAGCTAAATTGATTGCCTAACGCCACCATGTTACCACCGCAGATATTATGCTATATTAACATGGATGAGCAGGAAACGCGAGAAACGGGTGTAGATAAATTTTAAGGGAAAATAATGACTTTACTTTTTTAATCTAACTTTTATAAACAAGTAAACGAAGAGAATAATCATTGAGTAAAAGCAACCAAAGAGTAAAAAAACTCGTGTCTTGAATAAATTCGATTATAACTACAAGAATACGAAAGCGACCTGCAAATCTACGTTATATTATTGTTCGTAGAATCACGTAATAGTTAATGTTTTCATAAATCATAAGAAAGGACACGTACTAGTTTGTGACCCGAATGTTAATTCACGTAACGCAAACGTTCACGTTTCATGTCAACGTAAAGTAGTGAAACTAATTTACGATTTGTTCGTTAACTTTCGTTCACTAAAGTTGTTATAACTAGGTTTCTAAAAACCTTGGACTAATAAGGGTCAAGCATTTTAAGTTCTAATCTCGATGGACTAGAAAACTAGTGGGAAGCAAATTCTTAATTTTAATAGTTTATTAACTTATTTCCTAAAACCTAAACCTATAATTGGTGACTGTGCAAGACACACTACTACTTAACACACACTAACTCCCCCTCATAAACTAAGAAAAATAGTCCCTTCAACAACAGATGTGACTTACAAAGGCAATAATCTGTTGCGATTATGTCTCTAAAGGGTGTAATTTATATCACCGTTATCCTCTAAAAATAAAATAAAAAATCATGTGTTCCCTACATTTATGTTCGCATAACTCGTCAAAATGGAACAGCTGATTTCTTTTTCGCGATTTCAGGTTTGGTCCTATAGTAAAATTTGTTCATAATGATGAGTAAGTACAATGACCCCATAAGAGGATAATAATATGTTACACAATTTTTTATTAATATTAGTAAGAATTTGTTCTTAAAATAAAAGAGTATCCTGCTTTTCACATTGAGATAGAGGCCAAATTGATAGAGATCTTTCGCGATAAACTCATTTCTATGAAGTGTTTAATGCCCAAAGTGCAATTCAGAAACTATAAGCAACTGAACGCAAAGAAATAAAACCACAATCGCCAAACCGTCACGCTATTTCCTATGCATGTTTAGCTAAATATTTAGATTAAGTAATATCGTACGTACTTGTACCAAGTTCTGTAATATTGCTAAATAGCCAATTATGTGCAGTGTTATAGACACGAAAGGTTACTATTTAGATCATAATTATCCGCTAAACAGAATTTATTAGTTCATTTATCTTGTGTTTGTAAAATGCTTTTAAACTAAGTGCTTGGTAATTAGTCTAAATATATTATTATAAATAAGACTAAAAATATTCTGAACATTACGAGCACTTTTAATTAAATCTCGTATGCTGTGCTAGCTGCGCTTATTGCAGCGTGACCTCTGCGTTACAACCTTTTTTTATTTCACTACATTATGCAGGAGCGAGAGAGTTTGTAGCAGATAGAAACGGCATCAGAAAGACGTTAACTTTTTTAGTTTCTTGTAAACATAATGGGCATACCTATAAATAATTTGTTATAAGGACCGTGCCTAGGAAAGCACGTTAAGCCGTTGGTCCCGACTGTCATTCGTGGATCTTTGACAGTCGTTACGGGAGATGTTGGCGACAGATCTGGCAACCCGGTTGCTAGGGTCTTGTTATTGTTGGTTGGCTAGCGACCGGGCGGCTTGCGAGTTTCTTACCTTTTTATAAGCTATTCTTGTGATCTTTATTTAATTTTATTATACCCTCTTGCACTTTACCTTAGTTTTAATTTGGTGCCTAACATTCAGTCAGAAGCCGAAGTTGACAACTAGTCTTACCGGTATCGTATTACCCAGTAACTGGGTTGTGGAGGTCAGATAGGCAGTCGCTCCATGTAAAATACTGGTATTCAGCTGCAACCGGTTAGACTGGAAGCCGACCCCAACATAGTTGGGAAAAGGCTAGACAGATGATGATAATTCGTTATAAGGACCCATTTATTCTAAGTCCAACAAAATCGTCAATCACGGATCACAATCGTCGGTCCCTCGGAAGTTTCACTAAACTTCTCAATAGAAAACTTTTCAGACCGGATTAAAATCTCTACCCTTTGAACGAAAAATCCACTCTATCTCCATTTTCTACGATTGAATTTAGATAATTTCAATTAGAGGTTAAAGGTTTGATATTATTCCGTAGATTGAGGCATATTATTCAGAGCAATTTCACATAGCCCTGTGACTTGGGAGTCCTCGGGACGTTTGACTAATAACAAAGGGCCACACGTGGGCGTAATAAGGTTAAACTTCTAGAAATGTCGCTTTGTTTTTGTAGAAATATACGGATGAATGTTGTAAATGGGACAGTCACACACGTTTTTCTTGCCGTGAAAAACTACGGTTTATTTATGAACGGGTCGTCAGTTTGTATGAATCACTATGGGAGCTTGTTGACATACACGTTTTTCAACGGCGCGGTTTATACGCCGTGGCGTGTACAAAGGGTCTAAAAATCTATACATATAATAAATCTGTAGACGAGGCGTTTCTGTACATTGAAAATAAAAAAATAAAAAATAGTTGGGCTGTTATAGGATAACCAACAGATGCCATTTCTTCAATTTTTGGAATTTTTGTCTGTTTGTCTGTTTGGATGTGACAGATTTTGAACAGGCTCAACGTAAAAAGTACCAAACCAATATGGTTCATATTTATACTCAAATATAGTGTAGAACTCGGAGCAGTGATTAGTCTTTGTTTCATCGCAATCGCTTCAGTCTATCAAAAGATATAATCAATTTAAAGCATTCTATAACAATTTTTATTGCAATAAGTGGAAACATGTAACGACATCTATTGGCGCGATATAGTACTAACGAAATCGTATTGTTATCTTTAAAACATTATTATGTGTTTAATCACGTCGTAAAGGCTTGCCTTTATGACGAAATAATTCTGATCCTTATGTCTGTGTTATTTAAAATAAATAAATAATGATAATGTTTAAATAAATAATATAAACATATATAATAAAATCGTATATAATAAAATCGTAGGAAAGGCAAAACTGTACATAGAATATATAAAAAAAAATACTTGGGGCGTGATCTACAATCGATATCGAAGCCAAAAATATAGTTTTTAGAATTTTTGTCTGTTTGTCTGTATATATGTCCGGGCTAAACTCAAAAAGTACTGCATGGATTTACTTCAAATTTTGCATGAATATTACTAAGAGGTCGGGTCAACATATAGGCTACATATTATCACGCTATCACCTACGGGGGAGGAGCTGTGAATCTTTATTTTTCTTACGCATTCTGTGACAGCGTGTAATCTAACGACGCATATTTAAATGTTGTTTTTGAGTAAGTCATGCTATTATCTAGCTTTACACTATAAAAACTTTTACGCCATTTAAGTAACTTGGGCACAGAAACATAGTTTAATGAATGTTAGTAGTATAAGACAATTTTGAAGCAGCGCCATCTATGAGATTTCATAAAAATCAAATCAAGTTACATGTCAACACTTTTTGGAAATTAATAATTTAAATTTGATCATGTTGGTGAGGTTAGTAGTTAGTTATTCTTAAAATTCATAGATGGTAATATGTGCATTTTCTTCAAGTTGTATCGTATAGTTCGTTTTGACAAATTCAAGTTCCAACAAAACCCTCAAAATCTTGAGCAGAGTTGAGGAAGACAATTTAAAAAAAATGCGGTGTTAAGTATTACAAAAAAGTTATGTTCATTGATGATGATCATTTCTTCATCAATTTCATGTTGTTAGTACAAAATAAACATTGACTGTTAATACTTTTGTTCGGTATTTATCTGTGTGATTATTGCTTGGTAATTAATATATTTTCATGACGTATACCTAATTATAAACTTAAATTATACCGTGCATCCGAATAATGGCGAATGCGATTTTCTGCGGTTGTTACTTCACACTGTCCGAGGCAAAGTCTTTCGCCTTTCTGAGGACATTTGATGGCGTGGAGTTTCCCACTTACCGCGCAGCCTGCGTAGCACGTCACCTTCTCGACGGTGACCAAAATTGGGCTGACACCCTCGCGGAGGCGAGCGTCAGTGACAGTCCCAGCCGCATGCGTCATCTGTTTGCCGTCATCTTGGTGTTTTGTGGAGTCGCGAACCCGGTAGCTTTGTGGGAGAAGTATCGCCATCATCTGTCTGAAGATTTTCTACGAGCTTTGAGGCGTGCTACTGGAGACGAAGTCGGAGACGGCCAAATGACCACCATACGAAATGACCATGTCGCTTTGTTCTCTTCAGAGCAAAAACAAATTTATGACACCGTCCTTGAAAGCGTTTGGCAAAACCAGGGTAAAATGTTTTTCTTGGATGCTCCTGGTGGTACAGGAAAAACATTTGTTACCACTGGCATACTTGCAGAGGTCAGGAGGCAAGGCAAAATTGCTATTGCTGTAGCGTCGTCGGGAATCGCTGCCACACTGCTTCCGGGTCTGCAAGACAGCACATGCCATGTTTAAAATTCCCATCGATTTAGAGAGCGCCGAAACGCCTGTTTGTGGTGTGTCACGTAACAGCGATAAGGGACACGTGCTCAAGGATTGCTCTCTGATCGTATGGGATGAGTGTACGATGGCCGAGGATCGAGGGCTGACTGGGTGAATGCTTCGTTGAAACGATCTTCGTTGTGAGAGCTCGGCTTGGCGGCAATGCACGCGCTCAAGAATTCTCCGATGTCCTTCTAATTCTTGGCGAAGGCACTCTACCAGAAGAGAGAGGTAGACAGGTGGTGCTTCCAGAGTCTCTCGGTAGAGTGGTTTCCAGCTTAGAAGAACTCATTCGCTGTGTGTACACATTCAGTCGTATACCGCACCAGCAGAATTCTTGGGTGTGTGAGCGGGCCATTTTGACGCCCAAAAATGATCAGGCTGCAGCAATTAACGAATGCATTCTCTCG
The DNA here is from genome assembly GCA_963082905.1 of Oligia fasciuncula. Taxonomy (NCBI): domain Eukaryota; kingdom Metazoa; phylum Arthropoda; class Insecta; order Lepidoptera; family Noctuidae; genus Oligia; species Oligia fasciuncula. Next base: position 19,993,623 of record OY720397.1, read on the forward strand.
GAAATTGAGGGGAATGAAGTGGTCTACACCTCGATAAACACTGTTGTCAAGCAAGATGACGCCACACATTATCCCGTGGAATTTCTGAACTCCCTGTCAGCAAGTGGACTTCCAGCGCATTCAAGCTGAAGCGGTGTCCCGGTTATGCTTCTTCGGAACCTATCTCCTCCGAAGTTGTGTAACGAGACCCGCCTTAAAGTCAGACACACCATTGAGGCGGAAATTCTTACGAGTTGTGGCGTCGGCGAGGCAGTATTTATACCACGCATTCCCCTCATACCTCATAACTTCCCGTTCCAGTTCAAGCGCGTACAGCTCCACGTGAGTGTTTGCTTCGCGATGACCATCAATAAGTCGCAGGGGCAGACACTGAGGGCAGTGGGTGTCGACGTCAGGACGAGTTGCTTCTCACACGGGCAACTGTACGTCGTCGCTTGCTCTCGCGTCATCACACATTTTGGCTCCTGGCAGCATAACTACCAACGTAGTTTATAGGGAAGTGTTGTAAGGTATATATGATACCTTTGAACGTATTTTTACTCTTTTGTGTCCTAGAATGTATTCCTGCATTATTTTCTCTATTTCCTTCAGTCACCTCTTATGACTGAACTCAGCAGGATTCCCATATAACTCTTTTCACTTGCTTCGCTTGCAAAAAAATATTTTAATGCTATTTTAAAAGTTGTTTACTTTATAATGCTATAGCGACACTGGCATCTTAGGTGTTTTTGGTGCTGTAGAGCCTTCACGCAGACGACGTCGCGGGCAGCAGCTAGTAAATAATATGTTTAAACGTAAACTACCTTATAAACTACTGAGTGATATGGTTTCCAATATAGCAAGCAATATGCGGTGGTAGGACCACATTTTTGACTGAGTTGCTGCCACCAGCAACGCTATAAATGTTGTTTGGTTCTTCCCATTTCGAAGATAATTCTACCTAGCAGATACGAGTACAGCTAGATACGACTAGTCTAGCCGAAACGTTTCATAATGATGTCGCATTTGTAGTCATATAGTAAAATATATCCCAAGAAAACGTAAGAAGAATACACCTGCCTTATTCCCGGGAACGATATTTATATCTCGGAGAAGCGGCAATACTGCAAATAGTAGCGTTAGGTGTCGAGGAGATGGAAATAAATCGACAACACAGTATGCTTGTATAAAAAGCGTCTTTTGAGGATGAAGCTCTATCGCTCTTGTTGTCTTGTTTCGGAGAAAATGAAGAAGTAGCGTGACGGAGTAGGTAGGTTACAACTTTCAGGACAAGATGAGATAGGTGTCTAGTGTTTTTTTTTCTTATTGTTTTTATGATTTTGTTAGGTTTAACCATTTTTATTGTTAGTATTTCCTGTGCATGTCCCAAATAAAATACTTTTCTTGTTAGTAATTATAAATTTGTCAACGAAATGATACATAGGTGATCATGATTCAGCCAAAATACTGTAGGACTGGTATTTCTTTGAGTTTTTAAAAAGAACTTTTTCAAGTTTTTAAAAACAACTTTTTGAAAACGTTAAAGTCTGTGTAAAATAACAACGTATTAACTTTGCGCGACAACTTTCAAAAACGTATTCAGTTTACGTAACTAACAATTCAGAAGTCATATTCAGTAGACTACGCCAATATGATGCACTATTTCATTTAAGTAGCCTGGAGGCTTAAAACTTCAGTTAAAATAACCCTATGACTTTTGTAGATTTTTCCAGAATATCGTTCCGTATGTTCAGCAATTCCAAAAACGTAATTATATATATCGGAACCCACGACGCGCGACGTGGCGTAACCGCAGCGGTTCGTAGCGGTCCGCAACGGCTCGCACCGGTCCGCATCGAGTCGCCACGCGTTATTCAAGGTCATGGGTCAGGTAGACCCTACAAAACAATTAATTTGCATATTTTTCTTTCAACCAAATTAATTTAAAATTTTGAAGGGTTAACAAAGGGATTAAAGCTTGGCTCACTTTATTTTTCGATGGGATTTTGGATTCCATCTGCTTTAACTTTCCTGATTTTGAATTTTACAGAATCAAGGGAGGCGAGTACTGAAATAATTTTATTATGAATAGAAAATAATAGGCACTTCGAGTATTCAAAATTTTTATTGAATTACTCAGAAACTTAGATAAACTTAAAAGGGGAAGATACGTTTCTTGGTTACATCGCGCGGTCCTACTAAAATCCAATGAACGCAGTAAAACTCACTCATACACGCGTCGCGTCGTCTTACGCTTGTCGATACAGCTCAATAATTTCAGTTTTTGTAAATAAATACGTACTTATCAGAATTTCTTCTGGTGTATTTAATAAGTGTTCAATAAAGAAAAATAACAACTTACACGCGTAAGTCCAGTCAAAATTGTTCATATTTTGTTGAAAAATTATTTTATTTGTATGTACCTACTAGCTTTTGCCCGCGACTTCGTCCGCGTGAAATTTCATCCTCCCCGCGTTCACCCTCTTAGGGGTTGAATTTCGAAAAATCCTTCCTTATTCCTTGTCTACATTATAAAGGGAAGCTCTGTGCAAAATTTCAGCTTTCTAGGTCCAAGGGTTTGGGCTGGGCGTTGATGAGTCAATCAATCAGTCAGTCAGGACTTTTCTTTTTATTTATATAGATAGATCTATATGCAGTGATTTTTATTTATTCACAAAGACAACACTACTAACAAAAAACCTTAATTACAAGCTAGCACTAAAATATATCATCATCATCATCATTTCAGCCGAAAGACGTCCACTGCTGGACATAGGCCTCCGCCAACCACTTCCACTTGGACCGGTTCTGTGCTTCTCGCATCCTACGGGTTCCTGCGGCCTTCACAAGGTCGTCGGCCCACCTTGTGGGAGGCCTTCCAACGCTACGTCTTCCGGTACGAGGTCGCCACTCCAGAACCTTTCGGCCGGCTGGCAGCATTACCACGTTGGATGGTAATGCTGAACTTTAATTAGTGTTTTTTCGTCATTTTTGTTAGAACGAGTTAAATACCTAATACAATAATACAGGCTACATAAGCTCAGAAATTACCTTCATTATAAACCGTAAAACGCAGAGCACACATTTCTATAAGTTCCAAAACAAACCTTTCCGCGTTACCTTACCCTCATCCTCCGTCGTATCTATATAGGTACATCTACATATAAACGATTTACATGAGTTGTATTGTCGAGGGCACTCGAGCACAAACCAAGGTTCAAGGACAGATACTTGACAATCGTATTTACTGAACCCTGACATTCGGTAGGAAACTTCCACCATTTATGATAAACGTGCAGTCTGAATTGTCAAAACGTTCGAAGAATGGAACCTTTTTGTTCGTAGGAGGCTAATAGGATAGTTTCTAGACAAAGTACTAGAGGATTTTTTCTATGCCTAGATGATAAAGTATTTGGTTCATGATAATGCCAGTATATTATACTCTAATAACCTAAACTAATATAAAAAAAAATGCTCGTATATGTACAGACGCCAGCACATAAAACTACTACAATCTGTCAAATTTAACTTTGTCGAGAAAGAATAAGGTTCAAAGTTGATTGGCAAAATTTGACAGTTTCGGGTAGGTTTATGTGCTGGCGTCTGTACATAATATGTTAGTAAAACACGCTTCAACGGGTGCAGTTGCCTCTGTCGTCGACGCGTGTCGCTCGTGTGTACGAGCAGTACCTAAGCTGAATTCCTCTACACATCATCATACAGAAAAGTGTGCACAGTGAGTACCCACTCCAAAGTAATCCTGACGTATTAATGTTGAAAATTATTTAGGCAGCTAAATACTCCAAAACGAGAGTTCATGTTAATTTCTGAGCAAATATTATGACCGAACGCACAATTTATCTTTAACAACAATTTGTCATGCTATCAATGCTTACGTATTTAAGCATTCTTAGGTAATATACTTTGACAGGTTTCACGAGACGTCTAATGAATCACCAAAAAGAAAAGATAGTTTCAAAAAGGTAAATGTGTATAATGTGTATTTTAAAATGCGTGAGACGGTCGCGTGTTCCCGCGATTATCCTCTTGGTTATTTCGCGGCCTTACCTATACCTACTTTTCAACTGAAAATGGATATAGCGTCCGCGAGTGACTTTAATAACATACTTGCATGTCATAATACATTAAGGTCTATTTTTTTACTATAAAACCAATTTATGACAGATATTTTTAACCTTAGTGAAGTTTTGAAGTTTGGTTTTTAGTTTGGTTTTGTTTGGTGTGTTTTAGTTTGTTTTGTTTTGAGTTATGTGAACTGGTAGTTTTTGTTATCGTTTGGCGGACTAGTCTTGAGTATTCTACTGGGCAGTTTGCTATCTAACTTGTGGTTTTGTTCATTTTATCATGATATCAGATACTACATAACATAACGCCTGTATTCCCAGGCAGACGTGTAGGTACCTATAGTACACCAACGAAAAAAAAACACGTTTGTTGTATGGGAGCCCCCTTAAATATTTATTTTATTTTAATTTTATTATTAAAGTAAAAATACAACTCAGTATTCTGTGAATATTTCAAGTGCCTACCTGTTGCCATTATTGATATCGAGCAAAAAAGGGCAAAAATATCGCGTTTGTTGTATGGGAGCCCCCTTAAATATTTATTTTATTTTGTTTTTAGTATTTGTTGTTATAGCGGCAACAGAAATACATCATCTGTGAAAATTTCAACTATCTAGCTATCGCGGTTCTTGAGAAACAGCCTGGTGAAAGACAGACGGACGGACGGACAGACAGCGATGTCTTAGTAATAGGGTTCCGTTTTTACCCTTTGGGTACGGAACCCTAAAAAAAGACACAAATGAAGAAACAATTCCAAATATAAGAATAAAAATAAGCCTTGGCAGTTAAGAGATGACCAGTCTCAACCGACGGCGCCCGTTCACGAACATGACGCGTGGATAAGCACCATCCAGCTCAACCATTTTGTAGGGAACCGAATGATCCAACACACGCGCCACCATCAGTGAGACACAATGAGGCTGTCAAATGAAGTTCATGCTGATAAGAGAGAAGAAGACATTGAATCAACATAATTAGGTGACCAATAAACAGTGCCAGGGGAAAACAATGAGAACTAAACTATCTGAAACATACCTATTACAAAAGAAAGTAGGTACTTATACAAAGAACAAAGTCTCGGGGGTGACATAAAATATTTATATGAAGTTGGGACTGAACGGCAATTCAACGCTATGGCTCCTCAGGGATGGACGTGTTGACTGGTGTAATGGTGGAAAAATCTGGAAGGTTTGGGGTCAACGAGCTTCATGTAGGGCGAGTTTTCAGGAGTTTGGTAGTTTGGACTCTGGTGTGTTGGTTTTAGTTTTCGGAGTCAGATGTAATAAATGTAAGTCTAAATACGCGTGAGAAAAATAGTACTGTGAATACTGAAGAAATGAAAACAACAATAAATTATATTCTCGTGGGAATGCACTACAAAATTCTCACATTTCTGTCCAATAGCTTATTAAGAGTCTGGACGAGTCCCAGAAACATTCTTGAGACAACTTGTTCGCAAAATAGGTAATCAAATTGTTTGTACAACATAAGAACGTAGGTATCTAATAAATATTATATGAAAACAAAGTGTACAGACCCAAGTATTACACACAAGCTTCTGCCCGCGACTTCGTCCGCGTGAAATTTCTTGTTCCCGTCCCACCCCGCGCGTCGTATCGCTTCGCCAGCCCGCGCTTTTACTTCGTTTTCACATAGCGTTTTTTCTGACTTTTTTTCTTTTTCCTTGGTCCATATGGGTCCTAGCGTGATATTAAACAGTTTTTATTCTTCCTCTAAAATTGGGCTACCAAATGCAAAAAAAAAAAATCAAATCCGACTGGTAGTTCCAGAGGTTAGCGCACAACAAATAAACTCTTTTAGCTTTATTATTCGTATAGATTATTCACAAACGACAGTTATACAAAAGTCCCTCCAAATAGTAGCAAATCATCATACCAATTTCGTTCACAATACTTTTCAAGGCACGTGTGTCACACCAATTTTTCCAGTTATCGTACCGGGTCACCCAGTATAAATACTGAATCAGAAAGGGCCGGTCACGTATACCGACCCCTTTACTAAAACGTACGTGCACAGTAAATATAGTAGGATAACTACGAACAAAAGTTTGAATCGATGCACTGATAGAGATCCAGAAAAGAACCGGTGTTACCGACATAGCTTGCAGAGTAAGCAAGCTGAAGTGGCAGCGGGCAGGCCATGTTTGTCGAAGGACCGATGGCCGATGGAGCAGACAGTGGAGACCGCGTATCGGCAAGCGAAGTGTGGAACGCCCCCTAGCAAAATGGACGGACGACCTTAAAAAGGTGGCACAGAGGTGGAGAGATTGAATGCGGAAAGCGGAGGACAGTGTGCTGTGGCGCAGCCTGGGAGGTCTTTGTCCTGCAGTGGACTGCGATAGGCTGAGTTGATTGGTTGACTGACACACACAATCAATAATTACGTAAATATGGCACTCAAATCCAACATTTTATCATGGTACTTTACACAGCAGCCTCCATCACAGATAAAACTGTGATCAAAGAAAAGAGAGACAATTTGACATGGATAATTATATTTATTAATCACGCAGACAAAGAGCTAAATAAAAGGAAAACTATCTCAGCTAAGTGGGCTTTACAAGTTTACGAGTAATAGTCGACCAACTTACATTTGCAGTTGCAATGTATAGGAGAACATACAATGTTTCACTTTCAACTACGGAACCCTTCATTGTGCATCTCTTGGGTACTTTTTTTTGGAACTGGGGAACTATCCCCTAAAACAAAAACAAATAAAAATAGTCAAGTAAATCTTCTGTTTCCTATATTCACGGTGCCTGTAACCTACCTGCGAATCTATACTTTTCATCTTTTAACTTTGAAGGGTAGAAAGCTAAATTGAATTTCCTAACCTATTCAGAGTAATTGAGTTAAAGCTGAATGAAACTAACTGATGTTGCAGCAGGTTGGTTATTACCGGGATAAAGGTTAATATGCGTTTTATGTATGTATTTCAGTACTGTATATTATATTATATAGCTTCTTGTTAGTTTCTTGCTTGTTTAATTGCATTTTAAAAAGCTGTCATGTAAATTGTTCAGATGTTCTGATACACTACAATTCTAATTTCAACTCACTTCACTGATTGGACAGGTCCGCTCAATCTGTGTGGTTCTTTCCTCAAAAGACCATTTCAGACACCAATCTACATGGTCTTCACACGATCTGATCAAGATTTTGTCTGGACTCTAAAAGAGACTGTGATCTCTGAGTTTGTTTCGGCGTTTCTTCTCAGAATAGTCAGATAGGAAACGCCGACCTCATCTAGTTTTAAAAAAAATAATAATTGACGTGTAAAAGTTTTTGTACAAACCTACTTACAGAAAATAAATCATTTATCATTTAACTCTATAGTACTAGTGGTTGTAATCTCAAGACATCGTGTTATTTGGTTTAAGTAAATAGGTTTATATATTTTATTTATCTTTTAGATAGATTGCTTTATATTTTGTGAACGTCAGAACCTTGTAGGCCCTGTATCTGTAGAATTTAACCATTTTTTATTTTTATTAAGTACCTGGTACTTATTGAGAGGCCTTAGGTCTATACTGTCTTCACATACCTATTAACACTGTAATTTGAAAACATTGTAAAAGCCAACCGAGTAACCGTGGAGTTTCTTTCCTGTTCTTCTGCATAGGAAACGACCAATTGGAACCGTGTAAGCATGGGCGTGCGTTTGATGCACCCGCAAACTCTCGCGCCTCGTGTGCCTGCGGCATGCATGACAGGAAAACTATGTACAAAATGAATAGATGCGGGCAGTGCGGATGCGGACCAGCAGACGCTATCCAAAAAGGCCTATTAGGCGTCCTACCCTACCTTAGTCGACATGACTGACAAAGATTATATTTACCTATCCACTTTCCAAATATACTCGTTCCTTTTCTACAATATTCCAATGTCAAAGAGAGATCGACTTCAAATTGTAGCATAACAAAAACCTAGACAAGTGTTATTTTGGTCCGCATAAGGCGTATTTTATTATGCGTTTATTAATATCTCCCCAAGAAGTAATAATTCCCGTGTAAAATAATTAAACGCCCACAGACTGTGTGTGGGTATTTGTTATTCCACGGACCAAGCTAACAAGACTATATTTACGACATAAAAGTTTATTATCTTAACGAAACTCGTAAATATTATTGTAACTACCAGGTTAAAAATTATTTCTCCTGGAAAAGTGGTTTATGAAAGATAATATTAACGTGTAAAGATTTTATGCTTCATTAAAGTTAGCAGCCATCGAAATACTGCGAATATAACTTAATACCTACCTACGCACCAATTACGAGTTTAGAAAGCTAGAAGGTATTCTTATTACTAGAACTAGCTGCACCCCGCGGTTTCCCCCGCAAAAGTATCGATGCCGTGGAAATATTGGGATAAAAAGTAGCCTATAGATATGGTAATCCAGAGTGTCAGTATCTCCACACAAAATTTTATCAAAATTGGTCCAGCTGTTTGTGCATGAAGAAGTAACAAACATATAAACACAACCCCACCCACACACACTCACAAACTTTCGCCTTTATTATACTAGTGATAGTGTGATTAGTGTGATTATCAATCAACTTGGAAGGATAAAGGGGTAGGGTTACTGGAATAAAACCATACTGAACTACCGTAAATCAGCATGTGAGCAGTGGTAGAGCAGTAGAAGCAGCCGCGACTTACGAGTTATAGGTCGTCCGTTCGAACCCAGACAGGCGCTTTACTTTGTGTAAATTATTTCATCATCACTGCTCTCAAAACTGTGATTGAAAACATCGTGAGGAAACCACTGTGAGGAAACCATGTCCTAGGACAAAAACTTCAAAGACATGTGACATCTACCAACACGCACTGGGCTGCCTAGTGGATTACGACTTACTCCCTCCCTCTCGCAGAGAGGAGGCTTGTGTCCCAGCAGTGGGAACATTATAGGCTGATTATGCTTTGTAGGACTATGCAAAAACTGGCAAATATTTTTACCACTAAGGGTAGTGAATTTATTAGAAGATACAAAAAGGCTAAAAATTTCAGTCGTTTTAAGAGCGTTTACGCCGAACGGCATTTCATACAAACTTTCAAGCCCTTGTTTTCCGAAATGAACGAACCGATTTTAATGAAACTTCATACGCATACGCGAAAACAAGGGCTTGAAAGTTTGTATGAAATGACGTTCGGCATAAACTAAAAAAAAATCAAACTACTTCCTTCAAACAGTGTAAGAAATTCTCCCTGTAAAAAATAATATTGCGTCCGGATTCGTTCTATTCAAAATTCAACCGAAAACAGCTGTAAGATGTTGTCATATCATTTCAACTTTGGTCCCAATTACTGAGTTAATTGAAACCAAACTTTACGGATTATTGCGCCGACGGACTCCTAATCAAATATTTGATTTGACCTTAGGAATGTTATGCAAATGACTTTCAAAATCAATATATTGGATGATTAACTGTCCTGAATAAGCGATTCATGCAGGATAATGGACCATGGTTATTTTTGGTTGGTAAGTAAGTATACGTTTACATTTTTCGGTCTCGTAAGGAGCTAATAAAACGGAGGGATAGACAGAGTTGCATATACCTAATCATCATCTGCCTAGCCTTTCCCAACTATGTCGGGATCGGCTTCCAGTCTAACCGGATGCAGTCGAAAACCCAGTATTTTATATGGAGCGACTGTCTTTATGACCTCCACAACCCTGTTCCTGGATAACAACGGATAACTGGGTAACCTGTTGGTAAGACTGGTGGCCAGACTTTCGGACTTTTAACTACTCGTAACGACTGTCAAGGATTTACGAATGATAGCCCAGACAACGGGTTAACGTGCTTTCGGAGGAGTCTCGGTATGTAAAGATAGAACCATTCACGGACCCACCTCGGCAAGCGTTGCTGAACCTGGTCGATCGACCTGTGCGGCTGTTATTATTTAGCCATGGACCCCCCTAGCCTTTATAGCCTTTATCGAAGCTATTATAGCAATTAAAAACAAATTAGCGTTAGTTATTATCTTACTATTATACTCCTACGCGAAGGCTTAATTACTGCCTTTATTCTACATTATCTGCTCTATATATACGATGTAGTAAGTTGCTCCCTTCTCCCCTTCGTCTTCAGTTGATTGTTCACTGTCAATTTAGTCTGTGCTAAATGAATGTACTTTCTTTTCTTAAAAAAAAAAAAACTGTTGGAACTTGCTCGGATACGGAGCAATAAGGAGGCCACTCGCTATCTCATGATGGCATGAAATCCGAGCCTCCTTAGATATGCCAGGGGCGCTACAGCATCTCGGCAGCCCCAACAACTCAAAATTATGAAATAACTTTAATTTCAGAAGTCGGTGCTAAAAAAGTAAAACTAAAATACAGATCCCAAGACACCGACTTCCGAAATTACAGTTATTTCACAATAAAATTTTGAGTTAATTTCTTTTTGAAGTCAATTAATTTTTTTATATACTTAGACGATTGGGCTGCTTTTGTCACACGCAAACAAACACTACCATGGACAGTCAGTACTCAATTCTAAATAGCAAAATACCATCCTGTTTAAATACCCTTAGATTACTACATAGCAGCCGGGCTGTTAACTGTAATACAGTCATAATGTTTCTCTATTGTATTAGAAAGAGATGCTCTTATACCAATTATATAGCTCTCTCCCGTTCTGGGAGCGGATAATGACAGCGCTTACATTACATAGAAGAGGTAAACACTTGCCATTTGGAGTCGTTTTAGGAAATTACTTAGGATATTAGTTTGCTATGTTTTGATAATTTCTGATAAGAGAGTTGTTGTTACTTTATCCCATCTGTGGTTTAGGATTCGAAGAAAATCAAGTAACCTACTTTTTCCAAACAAATTTCGGGAGAGTATTACTCCACTGTATGACATTGTGCATCCAAATTTAAACATGATATCATTTTGACTTATTATTAATTTTGTCTGTACGATTTTATGTCGATTTTTCGAAGCACTTTTCGAATTTTTTTACGTGCCTATCAGTTCGGAACGGTGTTTCTGTGCGTGAGAACTAGACGTTGTTCGTGTAGACTAGCGTCTAACTGCTCATCACTGATACTAGCTCTGTCGGACACGAAGCCAGGTGAGACAGAGTGCTTTTTGGCCATGACCACCAGTGAGTTCGAGCTCGCGACTAGTTTTTTATGTAGGATGCAATGGGACAGATGGGCCCGAGTCGCACGCAACGAGAGCCAGAAGACCAAGATCATCGTACCAAGGGAGACCTAGTAGGAATCGCTGGCATGATGACTTGGATGCGTTTACGGGAGATTGGTCGGAGAAAGCAACAGATAGGAAGGGGTGGGAAGCTGTGAAGAAGACTTTTGCTCAGCAGTGGGACAAAACAAGGTGTTTTTTTTTACAATGGGCCCATCAAAAATAGGTTCATGAAACGATTTACGGGAAATTTTTCACTTAGCACACAGATTAAGGATCGAGTAATCGCTCTTAATGAAATTAGTCTACCTAATCCCAGCCAAAATCAAATTAAAATAATAATAGTCACTCAAGATAATACGGTTTTGCAGGAAATTCTCATACATTACAGAAGCAAATTCACAAAACGCAAACCCGCAATCCGTTGGTAACTCAAACCGAACAGAATAACGGATCGTTCACATTTATGACGTTTACTTATGAGATGGCTTATGGCTGACTCAGTTTACATGTAACTTAGATCTTGAAGACCTCTGAATATGGTCAGGGAATACAATGCATTCGTATGGAACTTTGTGACATAAAGTTATGAGTAAAGTTGTCTTGGAAAAATGTGCTTTTCACCTACTATGCTTTAGTTGTTGGTGGTTCTTGTTGACTGATCTACCTTTCACAACAAAAATAGATATTATATATAAGGTACGAAGTATCCAGCATTTTTTTATTTTATTTATTATTATTTTTTAATAAGTTTAACATTTAAGATATTCTTTCGACTACTTATTAAACACTAGCTTCCGCCCGTGTCTTCGCCCGCAAGGTATGTCGATAAAAACTATCCTATATCCTTCCCCGGGATGCAATCTATCTCTCTACCAATTTTTAGCGCAATCCGTCAGTGGTTTAGGCGTGAAAAGTTAGCATACAGACAGACAGACAGGCAGAGTTACTTTTAAATTTATAATATTAGTATGGATTATTTAACTTTCTACTATGAAGCAAGAATCAGTAATAAAAAAAAAAAAAACGTAGTAAGTAGAATTCATGTAGGTAATAATAGGTGGCCTCTGAAAGCAAAATTCAATCACGTTCAAGCAAGATTTTATTAGGCAAATGCTATAAAGTTGAGATAGTGAAACACGTGTGGAGGCTCTCTGAAATGAAATCCTTTACATTCAAACTCACGAGCTTATCTCGGTGTATTTGATTTAGACAGTAGGCTTATACGTGATATGAGTGTGCATGGGATATTTCTACTTAACCAAATACAAAGAATATTGAGTGAATAATAAAAAGACCCGAGATTTTAAGTGAAAAAAGCATTTTTTTACAGGCTGTTATGAAAATATGAGAACTGAAGTGCTTCTTAGCAAATAAGTTCTAAATTAGCAATCAGAAACTGAAAAGCTTTGAACGTAATTAAATACTAATTAAATCCTACCTAATGTCGTAACCAGCAAGCAAGTTAGATAGTGAGTGAGCTGGAGTCTAACCAGATTAATACTACCACGGTTGTGTACGTAACGTTCTTCCCAACTTGTGGACTCAACATATTTGTCCCAAGTTTCGTCAACCCAAACTCTCCAAGTAAACGTCTTCAGCCAAAACTTTCCAAATATGACTTATTTTTCTTGACACGAGTTCTTTGATTCGAGAATTCGGGATCTGTCAATAATAAAACTTAGACCTAAAGATCCTCAGAAATTTTCTCGATCCCGGATTTATTTACTTTCTGGAAACGGAAAGTTATCTTATGGAAAAATATTGTTTCTCTTTCTTAAGAGGGCGCCGACCAAACGCCGACCGCGCAGTGGCGCCCTCATCGTTTGTTTGGTTATTTCTTTTATTTTAGAAAGAAAATGATAGTGGCCACTATTATCCGTTTTAGTGATTATAATAAAACTAAACAATGTAAAACTACCGTTTATAATTATATTAACGTATATAAAAAAAAAATGTTTTATTGTCGCCAGTTAATACATTCATCTTAGAGTATCCAACATTTGCATCGTATTGATGTATTGCACAAAAGGTGCTGCTACTGATTCCCAAGCTAAGCTTGAGCTTGTATTATGAGAGTATAATCTTGTGGAGCACAACATAACGTGCTTATTTTCTTCATTTTCATTCTAAAATAAAATAAATAACCAAACAAACGACGAGGGCGCCACTAGGCGGTCGGCGTAGCCTTAAGCGGCCGTACACGAACCGCTCGCGCAGACAATGTCTTGTGCTCGAGCAGTCATTCTCAATGTGTAACCATTTTTAGCCGCTCGACCCGATGAAAAGGAGGCCCGGCCAGGAAGATGGGCGAAGAGCAGGGCAGAGCAGTGGACAGTTTGAAAAGTCGAGAACATTCAGTGTATGTCTTGCCACAGCGCGACCGAACTACGAAATTTCGCCATGTGGTCGACAGCTCCGAGCGGTAGCCAAAGCTTAAGCGGTATTGTTCGTATTTATGTCAATGAAAAGATGATTATAGTATGCCCTGTAGTCGCAAAAGAGCAGTCAACTATTACTTCTTCAAGCTGGCCGTGTATGGCCGCCCTTACAGGCTTGAACTCTTTAAGCAAGGAAGGTTGCGAACATTTTTCAAACCCGACCAAGTCCATTTGTTTGGTCCAGCAGGGAGGTACTTCGTCGACGAACCGATAGTTTCTTTGCTCGTATTTCGTTCCCGTTATGAAGTGGAGTTCTACTGCGCGAAGTAATACCTAAGTTTCAGTTCCTACTTTTATTTACCGGTTAGTCGGAGCTGAAGTTAAAGATAAATTCAAGTCGAAAATGTTCTAGAAAATACTACTTGAGTAGGGTATTATTGGGCATTCTACCCCACCTTCCGTTCCATCGGCTCACTCCGTTCGCCTCGTCACTCTCGGTGGAGTAGAATGCCCAATAATACAAATGAAAAGTATTGGTTCGGCGCCTATTCCACCTGATGGAACGGAAGGTGGAGTATGAATTCCTACGTAGTGCAGTAAAATACTGGTTCGGCGCCTATTCCACACCAACATGACTTACAGCTTAGTACGGCCATTATTCCAAGCGCGTACGTGACGTGGCTATGTCTGAAACTATAAACCTAGCCCCCTAGTTATCCTAACGCCCTAGCCTACCATACAAACCACACCAAACGTAGGTTTAGTTGGTTTAACGTGAGGGAAGTCTGTTACAAGGAAACCTACGGTAACAGACGGAACTTGGGTAGGAATAGGGATTTGTGTACGTCGTGCAATGTACACAGGAAATGGTTTTCTCACCGCCGATCCCACAGACTCATAGGATCGATGATGGCTAAAGGTGTCTTGGCCACAGTGAGAGGAACACTTTAGTTCTAAAACTAAATATTAACTTACCGTGTTACCGTTATTTTAATTAAGTCATGCAGTGGACACTAGTTTACTTATTAACAAACAAGGGCGGTCACTGCTTGAACCGTTAGCCTAAAATTCAGGACAGATTGTCTCATGTCTCTTCACAGAGCAAGAAATAACATGCACTTACAGGCACACGTATATTCTATTTCTATGACCCCAGATTGGGCACCAAGGACATCTGAACTTTAGGATATCGCAAACATTAAACTAAAATTTGGGACAGATTGTCTCATGTCTCTTCACAGAGTAAGAAATGCATGCACCTAATGGCACACACACATTCTATTTCTATGGTTCCAGATTGGACACCAAGGACATCCAAATGTTAATTTAATTAATTCATACAGCTAACACTATCTTACACGTTAACAACAACTAGTTTACTTATTAACAAATAAGGGCGGTCACTGCTTGAACCGTTAGCCTAAAATTCAGGACAGATTGTCTCATGTCTCTTCACAGAGCAAGAAATAACATGCACTTACAGGCACACGTATATTCTATTTCTATGACCCCAGATTGGGCACCAAGGACATCTGAACTTTAGGATATCGCAAACATTAAACTAAAATTTGGGACAGATTGTCTCATGTCTCTTCACAGAGTAAGAAATGCATGCACCTAATGGCACACACACATTCTATTTCTATGGTCCCAGATTGGACACCAAGGACATCCAAATGTTAATTTAATTAATTCATACAGCTAACACTACCTTACATGTTAACAACAACTAGATACTGGTTGTCTGCTGTTACTCTGCGTTGCGCTTGGATTTAGATTAAGATGCTTTCTCACCTTCGAAACGGTTCGTGCACCGTACCATAGTAATTAATTGTGTCATACTTATTCTATGTAAACCACCTGACGACGGCGTCGGAAACGATCGTACAGTATAAGTGTAATTAAGTCTTTAAAATCTCAAAGACTGCAAAATTGCATCATGTAAATTTGCAGTTATAGAACTTTAACATCGTTACATGAGGTGTCGTGTCTGTATGAGTAATTTCCATGTATTTAACAATTACACTGTAAGATGATCCTCGTGCATGTAGCAGTCTTTGATTAAAATTTGCCTTTTTTACGATTTCTTATTTTTAAGTATTTTTTAATTCGTCTAAATGTGTTTCATTCTGACTATACACTTTTAACGTTTCATGTAGAGTTGGGATGAAACCTTTTATAGAACATGATCTTATACCAGTTTTGATACCTTTGTTTATTATTTTATATGTTTTATAATAAGGCGATAGTTCTATCAATCTAGGATTGATTGAAAGATGATTCTTAATATCAGTACCTACTGAACATTTGCATGAATGAAATGGTTATAAAAAGTTGTTTTCGTCGTTGGATGATTTTATAACAATTTTAAGTTTTACTGCAACATACCTGTGAACTAACGTTTTGACATGGCTTCGTTTACATGGATTGTTTTGCACAAAAAAATTAAAAAAAAATGATTTCAGGATATTTTACTATCAACTCACCTTCTATCAACTCACCTTAGCTTGCATCTTTGAATTTTTTTTTTTTATTTTCACTTGTCATGCAACAAGACTTATTAAACAAACATACATACTTTATTATAATACCTATTGTATTAATTATAAGTAACAGCCTGGTATCGGCTTCACCTTTGTCGGTGAGGGTAAGAAGCTGGTTTTGTAATTCATTTCTCACGATAAAATTGCAATTTGACAGAAAAGGTTTTCAATCAACACGGTTTAATTAGACGTAAGTAACATAAATTAGTCATACACCTGTGAGGATATGTAGTTAAGGTTTAATTTTGTTATGAGGTAAATATTGCTGAAATGGTATTTTTTATGTATAAAACCAATCAATTTTGATCATAAAATTACATTCGCTCCAGTATCTTCCAGTGATCTACTGACCTTTTTCGTTACATACCTACTACAATATCCTACAACTTTAAAATGTGAGTAAGTACTACTAAGTTTACTGAATTTGATAATGTGTACTCAGCTACGGACCTGGTTTCTGCCTGCCGGCTGGTGTAACTTTCATCTGTTTTTTAATTGCTACCTAGCTACGGACCTGGTTTCTGCCTGCCGGCTGGTGTAACTTTCATCTGTTTTTAATTGCTACCTAGCTACGGACCTGGTTTCTGCCTGCCGGCTGGGGCAACTATCATCATCATAACATCTATAGTCATCTTCTAGCGAGATATATTCCATTGAAACTCTCCTCTCCATAATTATCGAGGTTGCTTATAGTTACAAAATTAATCTTAGTGTGTTCTATTTCAGGTCTGACTCGGAATTGGAATACCATTCACAACAGCCCACAGCTGCAGTAGCCGAGGTGACAAAAAAGCAGCCTAAGAAAAAGGCGGTGAAGCGCCAAACACCTGAAACCAGCGCCCACCCATCGGACTCTAAGTCAAGGTAATTTATATTACTGCTTGTATGATTAGGTGATTGATGGGTATGATAAGTCAACTAAATTGGTATGTGCAGTAATACATAATGGTTAATGAGTTTAGAATTGTAACGCAGAGAACGGTAAAATCATTGTCCTATTATATTCAATGCAGGAATGTTGTCAGTTACTTCATGAGGTATTCTTATTGAAATGGTTATAATCTAATATGTATTACGCTTTATATTCCCCATAGGATTCAACAGGGGTGTATAATACACATTAATTTAGTTAGATAAGAAATAAATGTAAATTATTATAATTGAAATGTGTAATTGTTTACAGTAAAAGACGCAGCTTGAGCTCGGACCTCTTTGGTCTGGAGAACAGTCAAAATTTAAAGACGCCATCAAGCGGGGACTTCGCTTCATCGCTCATCAGCCGTGTCGCCAACGGGAAAGTACGGCGAACGGCAGACCTTACGGGGGACTTCTACGTGGAAGTTAAAGTTTACTCAAAAGACGAAGTTGCCTCCATCCCCAAGGAAGAACGGTGGAAGAAAGCTCAGGTCTCGTTAAAAGTACAACTTAATACCAACACTCCCCAGTGGTATGGGCTGCAAATGTTTATGAGACGGACTCACGAATTGTTCGACAATTCCGAGCCTGTCTTTTATAGCGATAGTATAAGTATAAAATAAGTTAGTTTTAAATTGTTGGGGACACTAAATTAATTATTAGTAGGTACCTCTGTAAATCTAAACTATTTTTGCGTACCTAATAAAAATAATAATCTAAAATGCCTTTTTGTACCGTTTGTAACACATCTGTTGAGCGCAGTCACTGGACAGGTCACTTACGTAGTACTAATCATAAAAACAAAAATATTTCGCATTTTTGCGAAGGTGTTGCAATAATACATTCTGCATTTCGGAATCGTATAGCTTCTTATAGAATTATCGATCCGTCTGAGAATTGTTCTCTAGAATCATTTTTTAATAATATTGAAAATAAAATTAAAACGTTAATTGACATGTCTCTTATAGAACACACTTGTCTAAAAGTTAACTTCGAATATTTCGCTTTGTTTCTAATGGTTAAAAATGACTCTCAGGAGATAAAATCATTTGCCACAAAAAACTTTACTTTGCATCAGAATTATGAATTGGATTCATTATTGTCTCAAGTCAAAAACACTTTAACAAAAAAGATAGAAGAATTTCAGGATCGAGATAGTGGATGGACGTTCTTGAATAATTCCCATTTGGAAATCAATGTTAACAAATATCAACCTTTGCGCGGTTCAGGTTTTATCGAACTGCCTGCATCAATAAAATCGAAAAAAGCATGTGTTAATATTCGCAATAATGATGATTATTGTTTTTTATGGTCCGTTGTTGCTGCTTTATATCCAGCTAAAAGCCATCCTGAAAGAGTATCTTCTTATCCTGATTTTCGTAACGTATTAAACGTACAGGATATATCATTCCCAATGAGTTTCTCAGATATTACCCGGTTTGAAGGAAATAACCCTGAAATTTGTATTTATATTTATGGTTTAAAAAATAATATCATCGTAGGACCTCTTTACAAACCAAAAACTTTAAACGGAAAGGTGATTCATTTACTTTATTTAGAAAGCGATGATTTATCGCATTACTGTCTCATTAAAGACTTACCGCGACTTGTTAAGAATCAAATAACAAAGCACCACAGCAAACTGTACTTTTGTAATGTTTGTTTAATGTTTTTTAACTCATGCGTTAATCTTAGTTCACATAATTGTGGAGGTGTTGTCACAGAACTGCCTCCAAAAGGTTCTTTCATACAGTTTGAAAATTATAACAGAAAGCAAATTGTACCATTTGTTATATACGCAGATTTTGAAACAATGCTAGAACGGTATGAATCTTGTGACCCTGATCCCACTAAGGCGAGCACCGTTACGCAACAGCGACACGTGCCTATAGCTTACGCTTACCATATCACGTGTGCGCTAGACGAAAGCTACAATCGTTACGTTTCTTATCGCGGTTCGGATTGTGTATCTAATTTTGTGAAGTCTATTTATAAAGATGCACGAAAATATTACGCTATTTTAAAAAATAATGTTCCTATGATATACTCAGAAGATAATGCTCGCGACTTTGAAAACGCTATGACTTGTCATATTTGCAACCACTTCTTG
This sequence comes from Oligia fasciuncula, assembly GCA_963082905.1. NCBI lineage: Eukaryota > Metazoa > Arthropoda > Insecta > Lepidoptera > Noctuidae > Oligia > Oligia fasciuncula. The sequence goes on from OY720397.1 coordinate 20,012,809, forward strand.
TTTGGCGATAGGGTTCGTGATCATTGTCACTTGACTGGAAAGTATCGCGGCGCAGCTCATAGTTACTGTAACCTACAATACAGATTACCAACATTTTTGCCAGTATTCTTTCATAATTTGTCCGGATACGATTGTCACCTTTTTATAAAAGAATTAGGTGAAGCTCCTGGATCTATTAAAGTGATACCGAAAACAAAAGAAAACTATATTTCATTCACAAAGTTTATTCCGATTTCATCTGAGGAAAGCATTCAAGTTCGGTTTGTAGATTCTTTCAAATTTTTAGGCACTAGTTTAGAAAAGTTAGTTGGTACAATGAAAAAACAAGACTTCAACCATTTAAAATCTTATTTTCCTAATGAATCACAATTTAACCTACTCACGCGTAAAGGAGTGTATCCTTATGACTATATGTCTCAATGGGAACGATATGAACAAACGTGTCTGCCAGCAAAAAAATATTTTTTTAACTCCTTAATCAATGAGTCAATTACTGACGAAGACTATAATCACGCTTGTACCATTTGGTCAACATTTAATATTCAAAACATGGGTATGTATACCGATTTATATCTTAAAACAGACGTTCTGTTGCTAACAGATGTATTTGAAAATTTTCGGAAAACTTGTAAACGTCATTACAATCTCGATCCTGCGTTCTATCTTACAGCACCAAGTCTATCTTTTGATGCAATGCTTTTAAAAACAGGAGTTAAATTAGAATTAATTAGCGATGTAGAAATTTTTAGAATGATACAAGAAGGTATTCGTGGAGGTGTTTGTATGTGTTCCAAAAGACATGCCAAAGCCAATCATAAATATTTAGATACCTTCGATCCAAGCCGCCCAAATTCATTTATCATTTATTTAGACTGTAAATACGTTTAATATTGAGAAGGATCCATCGCGCTATTATGTTTAAGCAAAGTTGTTTTTTAAAGCGATATATTGATATAAACACTCAGTTACGTCAAAAAGCAGAGTCAACGTTTGAACAAGATTTTTTCAAATTATTAAATAATTGTATTTTTGGGAAAACCTTAGAAAACAGTGAAAATCGAATAGATGTTAAGTTAGTAAACAAGTGGTGTGACTCAAGCAATAAAACAAAAAAGACAATTTGTGCTGAGAAATTGATAGCCAGTCCATATTTTCACAGCGCTTCTGTATTTTCTGATGATTTAGTAGCAATCCAAATGAAGCCTTTGCGTGTTATACTTAATAAACCGATATACATAGGGTTCACAGTATTAGAATTATCTAAGACGCATATGTACGATTTTCACTACTCTATCATGAAACCTTTTTATGGTAAGCGAATTGAATTATGTTATACTGACACAGATAGTCTAATTTATGATGTACAGAGTAATAACGTTTATAAAGATTTCAAGCTCAATTTTTTAAATTATTTTGATACCTCTAATTATGACTTAAACAATGAATTTGACTTACCTATTATTAATAAGAAGATTCCAGGACTGTTTAAGGACGAAATGGGTGGCAAAGTTATCAAAGAATTCGTAGGACTGCGCTCAAAGCTTTATTGTATTAAAACCTTAAACAAAACAATTAAAAAAGCCAAAGGTACAAAAAAATGTGTAACGAAAAATTTAAATATGTTTGATTATAAAAATGTTTTATACAATTGCAATGTCATTCGCAGAAAAAATGTATTGTTTAGATCAATAAAACATGAAATATTCACTCAGAACGTAAATAAAATAGCACTTTCAAGCAATGATGATAAACGATTGCTATCATTTGATAAAGTATCTACTTTAGCTTGGGGTAATGCAAATATATTTATGTAGGTAATGCATTACCATAATTTTAAATGTAATTAGGAACCAACTGTAGTTACATGTTACATTTATAGCATGTATTTTATTGATTGTAAAACTTATAACGTATTAAATGGAAAGTTATAGGTATAATCTTACAACCTACCTACTAATATACTTAAAAGGTATGTGAGGGTGGATAGATAGATGATTGTTACTTTTTTAGTGTGAATGTAACATTGTAGTGTAATATAATTGAACCCAGCTTTATTATGTATGTAATTCTAAAATGTATGTATTCTTGGTGTCCCATAGACTTTATTAAGTACATAATTATTAGTTTTAGTAAAATATCAACATGAGAATTAGAATAGTGAATATATTTAGCTAAACAGTGTAGGTATAACTATACTCTATCTATACGGCTTCTGTTAATTATACTTACGTCTTATAAGTTTACTTTTATTTGCATGTACCTACTAAATAATACTTAAATAAATAATAGTTCAAGTTCATAAATCTGTTTCATTTCCATTCCTGATGACAAAGCGCATTGCGCCGACTGGATTGTGCAATATGACACCGATCAGCTGCACGCGCACGTCGCTTCATGTTGTACATATCAGGCTGAACTTGTCGAAACATGAACTTGATTCACAGCGCAAGGTTTTATGGAGTTTGCATTTTATAATAATATGATGGATTAGTACATGAAATACATCAGAAGGCAGACAGTCGGACCGGTCACATCACGTCGAATAAAAACAGAACAAATTGTAAGTACCTATTGTACAAACGTATAAGTACCTACTTATAAAATTATTACCATAAATGCTGTTAGATATAATTATTATCAATAATTTATAACTTTGTTTGTTTCAGATCATCAATAATGTGTGACTCTCCCGATTTCATCTTCTCCCAATACGGTCAAGGTTTTCCCACTCCAAGTTTAAGCTGGCATGTTCCAGAGCAACAAATACCTGAACCAACCATAAAAAAGTCTCGAGCAAGACGGGAGGGTCTAAAACGGAAAGCATCTGAACATCAACATCCTTTATGTCAATCATACGTCATAAACAACGAAAAGAAAAAAGGTTTACGACTGATCCAGATACAGGTGTTGGACATCAGTGAACGACAAGAACCAAGTGTTGCAAGTTCAAGTGATGGTGAAGAGGTGATAGTGTTAAGTGCGCAATATGTAGTTAGTGAACCGGTGGACTATATTATGGAAGAGACCCAATCATTGATAAATAAAATTTCAAAGAAACTTTGTGGTGACGATTGTTATTAGTAAGTAAGTAATCTATTTATCTAGTACTAACTTATTGTGTCAGTTTGTAGACTGCTTCGCTGTCTAGTGGTTGCAAGCGTGACTACTGAGCACGGGGTTCTAACATTACTGGATATTAGTAAATGTATGTATAAGTTTTGAATGTTTATGTTTAATGTTTAAAGAGAAATAAATAATTAGTTTAATAATTGGTATCTATTATGAATTTATTTATTAATCTGCTAGTGTATTAAATTGTATAAAAAAATATTAAGGAAACTTGTGGCTCTTATTTAAGTCCTTAGTACCTAAGTTTTTTAGTTATTATAATATGTTTTGATTGTATAAATAAAGTATCTAAGGTATAAGTTTTATTGTAACTATAGAGATTAAGTTATAAGAAGTAAAATAATGTATTTGTTAATCTGATAGTGTATTAAAATATGTTTAAATACATAATAGATCATAGTAGTTACATAAGTTTCAAGTACATAAATAAAATATTATATAATTGCAAATAATGTAAAAACTAAATAAATAATATACTTATTTATAATTTAAAATATGTTTTATTGGCAATACATAAACAAACTCACACTTTAAATTATCTCTAATGAAATGATCTCATTACATGTCAATACTTATTTTAAAATTAATAGAATACTTACTCAATTCGATTCATTTTATTAGGGCTAATATAAAGTTTGATGTTTACGTTATCCTGAATAAATTTAAATAAAACAACCATAAATACATTATTAATAAATTTTATTAACTTCACATGACAAAATAAATTAAAATAGATTAAATACAGACATATTATTGTCCACATACCATTTTCTAATACACACCGCATTATTTAATGCACAATTCATTTTATGGTTCACACAATTAAAATCATTTTTATTTTTACAGAACTTTTTTTGTAATGTCACAAAATTAGGACACCCTTTTTCACCTATTTCAATCACTTCACAGTTTGCACATAACTCTTTAATCCACTTAATTTTTTCCAATCCCTTTGTAATAATTTTTTTATTTTCTAAATATGGTACGATGACGTGTTGAAACTCTCTGTAGTCTACAAAACCCTCACTCCAGAAAATTCCACGATTTCTTTCCAACCATCGCACCTGCTTCTTTTCTTCTTGAGTCAAATAATAAAACGAATGCGGTGGTTTAACCAAGAACGTCTGTGTGTGTTCATTACTTACTATGGCCACTTCTTTGACGATAAAATTATTATCTAAATATTTAAATCCTTGGAGTTCGACAATGATAATATCTGCGTTCATGATATCTTCTTCACTGTGTTGCTTAATGGTTTGTATTCAACAATGCAATCGTTGAGAATGAGGCAGTATGCTGAAGTTTGATCTGGTATTTCTGAATCACTCTCAATTTCTACCCTTACATCCACAACGGGTCCAGTCTTCAGATTATCGATCTGTCTAGAGCAATCAACAACAAACAACGGTGCTAACTCTTTAAATTGATTCTCGCTTAATAAAGACTCCGGACAACGTCCATAATACGATTGTTGAAATCTGATGTATTGCTCATATAATAAAGCAATTCTGTTATTAGCGAAGTTCACATTGAGGCTTTCATACGGGAAATATGTTGAATTAAGATACACACGAACATCACGAACATAGCAATGATCAAACTGTGACATGTCAGAACTTGCATTATTTTTTCTACTTGTTTGTAGTCCAATTATAACATATCTTGGTTTTTCTATTTGAGATGAAGTTTTGATAGACCAGGTATGTTTTGTAGTTTTAGGTAAAGCGGGGTATTCATATAGATCCCAGTTTCTAAATATCATCTGAAGCGATCGATCTTTTTCCAACAGTTTTAATAAACTTATTTTTTCTTTATCTGATACTTTAACATGGGGTACGCGCCATATGATTTTATTGATTTGAATGTCTTCCACTATTTCACCGGTGTTCAGTTTTACAGCGTTCAAATTAGTGTTGCTTCGTAACAATATTAGTTCATGTCTACTATTTATCACAACTTTTTTAAAATCTTCTGCGAAACCGAGAATATTCCGAAGTGGTATAGACGCAGAAAAACTTCCTCCATTAACATTTTTTATACCATCGATACTCCAACCCCAAGCTTTGGATAATTTTGATTCATTCTCACTCATTGATATTAATGATTTCATGGTTGTAGTTATACCTGCATTTTTTATTTTATCAATCTCCACTCCGTTTAGTTCGTACCTAATATCTTGGAATAAGAAGAGTAGTCCGTTGTTCGTAAAATTGATACTAGTAGCTTTCTCTTTTGAATCTTTTTTGCTGACGATAACGGTTCCTTCTAAATACAGAGTGCTGGCTGATGGTAATATGTAAAGATCCTGTTGGTTGATAGGTATGCGAATTTCATCGTTCCTGTTGAAACTCGTTACATAAGGTTTGTACGAATGAAATTCGATTCCTTCTATACTGTTGTCGTAAATCGGAGTGGAAACGACGTCTAAGATATTCATTTTATCAATCCGATCGCTCTGAGAAATGTCTTATTGTCTTTAGTTAACTTTATTTTGCTCTTAGAACGACGTCTTATTTGGTAGGTAGCTTGAGTAGAACTGGTATTTTTCATTTGTTGAGGCAGATATTTATTGTAATCAATCATTTTTTCTTCTAAAATGTAAATACAGCTGCACTTCTTCACCACGCAAATTAATTAAGCGATTGTTTATATCTAGTAGTCGAATATGTACGCAGCTTATGTTGTTTTGATTGATTGGAAAATATATAGCGTTCTTCGGGATTTCTATGATTCTGTATCCAGGTGGCACGTTGAGTGCGAATTCGTGAATTATGTGACTTGTTTCACCGTTTATGTAAGAGCCGCTCACAATGTCACATTCGATCCTTACCACTGTCGTCGGTAAAATGTTGACTGGATACTGTGACACATGCCATTTATTTGCTTTCAAGACCTGCTTGTCAAACCCTAACAGTCTACTGAAAGAGTATTCTTTCTTAAAATTAATATCTTTTGAACAGTATATGTTAGTTTTTAAAGTATTGTTATTGCATTGTAATTTGATGGAAGCATCTTTTATTTCAGATTTTAAATAATCGTTGATATCTTGCAATTCATAGCTGCCTTCCGGTATTTCAATAACTTCGTTTGAGCCATAATAGAACTTGTTATTACTTTTATCAATATTTGGTATAGAATTAAATGTTGAAAAATGTAATAAAGCACATTCATATTCTCCATTTAGTTGCAACGTATTAGGATAGTACGTAGATAAAACTGATGAGTTTCCAGTTATCGACAAAGTGAGTGACATCTTGCAAATGATTGTAATAAAATAAAAACAATTTATTTTATACATTTTTATTCCAAAAAGTCCACAGATATTTTAAACATAAATGACCACAGTTTACAGTGTTAAATTTTTGATACCTTGTGTAGTTGTATGAAACTTTACAATTCTTGAAATATCCTATCAGTTCTAATGGAGGTTTTAAATTTCCATAGCTATCAAAATATTCACAATAGTCATATACTTTTACATAAGCTACCCAATGCGTTCCTTCGTTTTTAGAATCGTCTAAGTTGACTATACCACATTCCATACGTTTCGGCTTCCTTGGTAATTGATCTTTCATATATACTCCTCGGAAATATGGGATGTCTCTTGCGTAGTTTTGGATGTCTACATTAGTTAGTGGGCGATTGGGTAGCTTCTTGTTCAGTTTTTTGATGATTTTATGAACAATCCTTTACCGTTTTTATAAGGCTTTATGTATAATCCCTTACCCACTGCTAAACCCTCCATAGTTCTGTTATGTCGTTCTGTCTCTCGCAAGTTTTGCTGAGCTGATTTGTAATCATTCACAGTTTTTGCAATTCCAGCCGCACCACCAGCTAAAGCTCCTAAAGCCGACAAACCAGCGAAAATTGGAATTAAAGGTAGAACTCCTCCAGTCTTTGGTATAGGTATTACTCGAGGTACTCGAATTCGATGATGTATGATTGGAAATAACTTTTTTGCGGATAAGTAAGCTGCTTTTATTAAAGTCTTATTATCTTTGCGTTTGAGTTTCTTAATTTTTGAATTTATTTTTGAAACTAAGCTTTTAAATGTTTTAATGCCTGATCCAGACTTTAGTTTCGCTTTCATAACTTTGCTCACTAACCAAGAGCATAGTTTTTCACCTTTCCCGGCATCTTTTGATTTAAGTCTTTGTTTAGCCATGTTAAGTAGTTGTAAATCGGCTTTGTGACGATTTGATAAGTCTGTATGGTTTGTATACGCAATGTCGTGTTGCATGCAAGCTTCATCTAGCTTATTTACACCTCGGTCACCTCGCGCTAAGCGTTTGTGAAGTTTGGTTCCTGGTCCGCAATAATTGTATCCTGGCAAATGAACTTCGAATGGTAGATTATTAATTATGTTGTTAACTAGTCCACCCCCTTGCATTACTCAAATTATAATGATAGGATTTCAAATGAAAAATGATTATATAATATCTTAGTCCATTAATGCAGCTTTTTCAATCCAACTGTTTTCTGCACTGTTTAGACCTAACCATTTAACATACAATTTATTTCCTTTCTTTTTCAAAACCTTTTCTATCAAATAAACATCAGGATAATTAGATTTTTGCAGTTCTTGTTCGTAAAAAGCGCCTAATATGATTTGTTTTCTTTGATCTTCTATGTGATATGTCACTGGTAAGGTTTTATTTACCTTTTTTATAATAAATAATTCAGTTGACCAATTAGGAGTATAACCTTTCTCAAAATTATGTTTGTATTTACTTATACGAACACAATCACCAACTTTGAATTTAGGCTTCCACTGAACTAAAACATGTTTGTTTATTTTTTTAATATTTTCTTTGATTATTTGTTCATTACATTTATTCACATCAACCGGTTTAAATTGAATAGTACGATGTTTTGTGTTGTTATATCTCTTCAATGTATCTTCCAATGGTAGCCCTAACCACTTATAGTTTCCATTGAGACTAAAATATTTATATAATTTATTTTTTACAGTTCTAATCAATCTCTCTACAATGGATGCTTTTTTGGTAGAAAACGATGAGTAATGGTTAATGTTGTGCTGTTTCATGAGCGTTTTAAAAGTGATGTTATAAAATTCTGTCCCCATATCAGTTTGTAAGTTAACAGGATTATTACGACTGCTAAGCAGTATATGTTCGAATGCACGAGCAACATCAAATTTATTTTTCGATTTTAACGGTTCAGCCCAGGCATACTTTGAGAAGCAGTCAATCACCACTAAGATGAAAGCATAACCTTTGTTATACTTTTTCAGGTTTTGCATGTCCATCAAGTCTGCTTGCCATAAATCATGGATTCCTTTCAGAATAACAGAACGTCGAAGAAAATTTCTTCGTGCTGCTTTGTGTATTTCATTTACAATTTGTTGTTTTACCATTACGGAGTTTTTTGAAGTAATTTATCTACCTCTGCTTTAGTATAAAAGTTATCATGCAAATGAGTTGAAACCTCAGGTATTCTTGTTTTTAAAGTAGCTTGAACTGTAGTCTTTGCATCTTTTATGATTTGAGAACGCAATGTACCAATCAGGTTATTAAATTCTTTAAACGTATTAGCATTCAATTGATCTACATAATCCTTGTTCACAGCCAGATTATTTATTTCATTTAATGTGTTAGCATTCAATCGATCTACATAATCCTTGTTCACACCATCGTCTGCTTCTACTGGAGATCTAATTCCTCTCAGTCTTGATGTTTTTAAATCGAAATCTCCGTTTTCTGATTTTATCAATGCATTCTCATTAAACTCGATTAGCTCTGATAAACGCATTCTTTTGTGAATGTAATGTCCGAATTTGTCTACGTTCATGTTTAAGGTGTATTGTATTGAGAGGTTGGTAGTAAAATAAACACATTTTTTAGATATTTATTTATTTATAACTTTACTTTCACGCAATTCTTCAATGATAGATATAATTTCATTATCTAATCCTGTGTTGCCAGCATCTCTAGACGCAATTAATAATTTCAACCTTTCCACTAATTCATTTGGATTATCCCAGTACACTAAATCTACGTTTTTTCTCCACTTTTTTATTAACGGTAGACCCTTTCCCTGAACTGCATTCTTCAGTTTAAAAAGAGGTTTAATAACTTGCAAATATTTTTGTCCTTTATTACTTTTTATTGGTTTACTTGGATCATAGTCTCGACGATGTGCATTTGTAACAAGTAGCATCGACTTATAATTTTGCATATCATTATCTGTAACCAAGCTTAGATCTACATCTTTCTTAAGCAACAACTGTTTTAAGCCAGGTGTATTTTGATATTTACGTCCAGCCACGGTGATGTATTGATCGTTGATCGATATGTAAGCAGAACCTAACAGCAGTTTCCCGCGGTCTGCTCTAACTCCAAATGGAATATCTACCAATGCTTCTGAAGATACTGACCAGGATGACGTATCACAATCTTGATTCCTTTCAACTACTGATTCATAAGAAGAGTCACTGTCGATATCGGATTCATATTTGTTTTCATCAGCATTATTATCATTACTTTCTGCGCTACCAATTCCTTCTTTCTGCAAAGATTCGTTAATAAACGGAACATCAGCAAAATCATCACTAGCATGCAGGAAAGGAGTTTGCTTACTAGCATTAGCAATTAGGTTGAGAGGGTCTGTTACAGGTTTGAAAACAGTTTCCAGTGCTTGTTTATTGGTAATCTCAGCATCTCTCATTTTTCGTACTTTTATCTTTACAGCTTCTGCTGCATCAACAATTTGTCGTTTCAGTGATTTTTCCATATTGTTAAAATAGGGTGTAATGGTTGTGGTTGTGTGTTGTTGAAGTAGGGTCGTAAGGTGAATAATAATGTCAGACAGGTAACAGCCTTTTATATGTATTCGTGTTCTTAGTCAAAGACTACAAATGTATCAAATTTACTTCTATAACATCCTTTGTTTTTGGAACAATCTTTATTAATTACAACATAATTAAAAGGTATACTCCATATTTCAGAACACATTTCACGAAATTCAATCCATGTCATGTCAGTGTTGACGTGTTCTTCATAAACATGTCTCATATTTCTTTCATCTTGTTTAAACAATACGATTAGGTTTGCGTTGTCTCTTATTAACTGCTTAGGGATTTTACTATACGTCTGATTTAGATAAAAACAATCGATGAACTTGTGTCTCCCCATAGCAAAATAATCACGCATACTACTTTGATTTTCACAAGCAACATCATCAAATACAATTATAGAATTCGGTTTTGCGGTCTGAACACTCAGTACTTGCTCATTTTCATGATATTTCTGAAATGAAATGTCTGGTACTCGTTGCAAGACTTTTTCTAAAAAAACGTACTTGGGTTGTTGCAAGGTTTTGGAATAAACATAAACATTTTGAAATCTTAAACCATTCTCGTGTATAAGAAGACCTATTAATAAATTAGTTTTTCCACAGTTTGACGGCCCGCAAATGATGCATCGTACCGATTTAGGTAATAATTCTCCATGGCGAAAACCAGTCTCCTGAGAATGAACACAAAGTTTGTTCACATGTAACGATTGTGGTTGTTTTACAAATTTCATGATGACTGCTTGAAACGGTTATATTAATAATGAGTCAATTAATGTATTACATTGACATTTATAACACATTGTCGCTAACTCGATCAAATGTACGAGCAACCGCCATTCCAACCACCGAAAGCTATGAAGGTGAACGTATCAACAGCTATTTAAAATGAATCCAAAAAATTATAGTCCTCGATATGAAATTTACAACAAACATCAAATTCGTCTATTTTCGTTCAGACATTATTGGGCGACCGCTCAATCACAAAAAAGGTTGGTGATGGAAATGGTTGATGCAGGATTTTTTTATTGTGGAAATTGTGTAAACGATAAAGTCATGTGTTTTTCTTGTGGAGGTAGTATCAAAGATTGGGAGATATACGATGATCCTTGGTTACAGCATGCTACGAACTTTCCTGAATGCTATTATTTAAATGCTGTGAAAGGAAAAAAATATGTTGAGAAGTCAATATCCTATAAAGAGTGAATGTTAGAAAGAATAAAACGAGTCGAAAACTGAAGTACATCGAAGAATAGGATCCAACCGGACAAGCCATTTATGCTATTGTCAACCAAACAAGATTCGAAAGTGGAGTAGCACCCAAACCACACACTGGAAAATATTTCCGTTTCATCAGGTGGAATAGGCGCCGAACCAATACTTTTCATTTGTATTATTGGGCATTCTACTCCACCGAGAGTGACGAGGCGAACGGAGTGAGCCGATGGAACGGAAGGTGGGGTAGAATGCCCAATAATACCCTACTTACTTGAACTCTCAACTAGTATTTTCTTTAAGAAAGTTTTTAGTTTTCATCGTAATTATAGAAATCCGAGTTTGTCTTATTTGAGCTAGGCTGAAGATTGATTAATTAAGAGTAATATTTCCTGGGGAAAATTGGGACCAAATTTAATTTGCGTATTATTTTGTGCTCGGAATTTACTTTGGTGTCCGTTCTGTTAAATACTACGCCGAAATATCGGCTGCCTATTGGCTGGTTAGAAAAACGAAAGCCGTGACGTTCAGATTGACTGACAGCTAAGTGAATTCCAGTGTTCTGTTTTCCAATTTTGCGTCTATCAGTGAAAACCGGCAGTTGGGCGCAAAAAATAAAGAAAGATTGATGAAATTATAGAATGTTATGAATATTCATTCAGTTATTTTGCTTCTGATTTAAGTTACTAACTATATAGTTGGTAGGTAGGTAGGTATCATCGTGTTTTATTAAAAGTTTTTTACTCTGACTGGGCTGTTTTTTTTTTAAGTGTCAACTTCGTCGCGTTGGGCATTTTTTGGGATGGGAAAGAACCATTAACTCGCGACACTGTTACCGACACCGCGCTACATTCGGATGTGTTTGGCTGTCCTCGGGATGTACTCGGTTTTAAATTTGATAGCGTGAGCGCTTCCGGAGTGCCACTGTGAGTTTTTTTTTATCCTATACTGTCCCACTGCTGGGCAAAGGCCTCCCCCAAATCCTTCCAGGAACTCTTTACCGGCGCCATCTCGAACCGTAATTAAAAATCTAGTCGCAATCTCATCTCAACGACAATCATGTCAAAAACTTGTCAAAAATGTAAGGAAATTAGTGGTATTTTTGATAGTTTGAGACTGAGCTCAGACAGTGAATGTTCTTAAAATTACGAGAATTACCCTTCAGGTCATCTCGCCATCTCTTTCTGGGCCGGCTTCAGTGGCGGTCCATCTTCAGGCACCCATTGTATGGAGATTTTTGCCAAGCTGTCATCGTGCATACGGCTGATGTGACCTGTCCAATCCCATTTGAGCCTGGCAACCTTCTTTCCGACATCCAGTATGCCAGCAGCATCCAGTATGTCGCAGCTTGGTGTTCCTAATTCTGTCCTGTTTTTTAACACTCAAAATGCTGCGTTCCATCGCTCTTTGGCAAACTCCAAGGCGGAACTTTTGTGACTTGGTGAGCACCGTAGGTTAGGACTCCGTGTTACTACCCCATGATTCATGTTAATTGCCCCATACCTTTTATTTTTTCACTAGCTTCTGCCCACAACTTCGTCCACGTGAAAATTCTTGTTACCTCGACCCACCCTATCGCATCGCATCGTGTGCCCGCGCTATTACTTCGTTTTCGCTTAACGTTCTTTCATACTTTTTGCTCGGCTCCTAAAAGTCCCAGCATGGTATTAAATAGCCTTTCTCAAATGTGGGCTATCAAATGCAAAAAGATTTTATCAAATCCCACTGGTAGTGACAGAGATTAGCATGTTCAAACCAACTCTTCAGCTTTTTAAAGCATATAAATATAAATTATTATATATATTTTTATTAAGTATTATTTTTTTTAAAGATAGTTGACGTGGCTCATCTTAAATGGGGCTGGGCAGGACATGTCTGCCGCATGCCGGACAAACTGTGGGCCCAAATAGCGCAGACAGTGAGGCAGGGTCGCGGCAGACCACGTATGGGATGGCGGGACGAGCTGGATAGGTTCCATCAAAACTGGAAGGAGGAAGCGCGGGCTCGCGAAAGATTGACGGAGTGGAGGCAGGCCTTTGCATATGAGTAAAAAAAAATATGTACTAGGCTATAGAAAAAATATAGACATATTATTTTAGTATATAGATAGATAGATGAAAAACTGATTTATAATTGAATCATTCCCCTTATTTTTCTACTTTCAATGTTGCACTAAGCATACATCTTCAGTCTTTCGACCATTTCCTTAAAGGCAGTTAGATAAAAAGCTATAAACTTACCGTACTAACTCAACACGCATGTTCAAATAAATTCTTTAAGGAGACCGCTTTCATCTAAATTGAATATTTTCGTTTCACCCATACGTAAGGGTGTTACAGAAATAGATAAACGACTCCAACACGCATTAACCCGGAGATTATGGTTAGTACCTACACACGGCAGTGCCACTTTCTTTTGTCATAGTTTCGGTTCATTTTATCCGCTTGGGTGACCCGCGTCCCAAGGTTACGTCATCACAAAGTGCCTAACATTTTTTTCGACGCGCCGCGGGGCGCCATCGCCACTCATACACGACTCGTACAGAAAAAAATTCTATGGACCGCTGTTAAACTAATGGCTGTTTCTTTAAGTGGATAGACCAGGGTAGATTATAAAACTTGTTTCGTAACTTTAAGAGACTTAGATTTATTAAAATAATCATTTATTTTTAATGTTTGTTTACATTACGAAAATTAAAAATTAAAATAATTTTCATTCAAAATCGAAAGCGATGACCCTATTTTTTTATTTACCTAAAAAATAGCCCCATTCATACCGAATCGAATGACATATAATACATACCATTGTAGTTTCAAAGTTTTTATAAACAATAACATTGACATCACGCGGGACTTCCTATTACGCATCCGTCATCGCCGTCATTTGTTTGATCAACTACAGATAACTAATTTCGTAATAATGCTACGCACACACGGTTTTTGGCACAGATGTACTCTATTTAGTAACTCGACTAAAGAACATGGAACGCAAGCAATACTCCCATAGACAAAATTACGAAAAATAAAATACTGAGCCGTGGAACGTGCTTGCTGTCACAATTTTTTCCGGGTCTAGTTCAGGACGGGCTCAAAAAGCGGATGTGCACACGAGGCAGAATCGTGGACGCTCTCACGCGAGCGGATTATGTTTTACATCGTGCTTGAAAGAACTTAATAACCTTCACATTAATTGTACATTAGGAGGACAGTGCTCAGTGGAATACCTCAAAACTTCTTGATTTGGTACCTGATAAACAATACGATTGTGTAGTCTTTTGTTTACGGTAGGGGCTTTTTGTGGATTATGTGTCCGTCCAGACTGGGGAGCGGGGCGGACGCGGGCGCGGAGCGGGTGCGGGAGCGGGAATGCGCACGTTTTGCCTGTCCGCACTGGAGCGCCGCTGCGTTCTGCGTGTTGTCGCGTCCAGTGCAGTGTGACCAGATTAAATTTTGCGAAAAAACCAAAGCACCTCAAAAAATACTGAATATCTTATCTGATGAAAAATATAGACTAAATCCGGGTAATTCCCTGAACATCAATGTTCGCGGAGACGATCGCTACGGTGTTACCATAGCTTTTTATCCAAAAAATACCCAAAAATCCTTACTTCCGCCACTATATACCTACCTACAAAAATACTGAATTACTGATGCTCGGAAAAGTCGATAAAATATACCGAAAAAGTATCAAATACTGAATCTAGTCACACTGGTCCAGTATTTGTCAAAATATAAGCGCGCGTACCCCGCTCGCTGTCATCCGGAAATGTGCCAGAAAACTGGCAGCATTGCCACGTTGAATAGCAATGCAAATTATTTGGCCAAAGAATGAACCAGCCCTCTGATTCATACTAAGGAATTCATTTCATACAATCATGTTGGCCAAGAAAACTCGGTGCATTTGTTTCAATACTAAGAAAATCTTCTTAAAAAAATACATGAAATATGCGGTATTTCTAAACGAAGGCTTTCTTTGTTGAACTCGATAATTGTTAGAACCGTTTTAATAAAACATTCAAAGCTCAACGTGCCCACGCAATAAAACTCTCACAATTTATCGCCCTTCCTTTGTCTAGAATTTTTCTAGGTATACTGTATACTTCTATTACTAAGAATTGTGTTGAACTGAAACACGAAGCGTCGTTGAATAAAATCTACATCTTGGTTTGAAACGAATCAAAAGTTGTTAGCAATATGCAAGTCATTTTCTCGACAGAATCTAGTTATTTGTAACTTTTTTGCCTGTCTTTGGTGGAAAATGACAAAGTCGTGTTGTTATAAAACATTTTATGCTAGGCGACTTCCCCATGCCACAGTATCATAAACTGTGCTCCTACCTAATGTTTTCGTGTGTCAATAAAAATGCAATCCGTCGTCGCTCACCGACCACCCAAGTTGTAGGTACTCTACTTGTACATCTTCCCCTTCATATACAACATTATTTTTAGTATATGCGAAGCCCGAATAGTTTATTTATGTAAAGAATCTATGTACAACATTTCAAAACTGTATCATGAAAAATCACAAAGTTATAAGCTTGTTAAGTTACCTGTTTGTCCGTACAAAAACATGCTCACCCGCGCCGCTCGCGCCGCGCCGTCTTGCGCTCATTGTATAATAGTACCTAGGTACCTAACCGTTCGGCGCGGAGATTGGATAACCTACTTAGTGTCGCTCGGTGTTAACTTTTAAACTTTTTTAAATATTTTAGGGACAAAATATAACATGGGGTAAAAATTATTGGAATCGATTCAGTTACTTATTCTGAACAAACTATGTATATTCAGGTTTCGCATAAATACTAAAAACAAGTAATTAAAAAAACTAAAAAACCCGACTGCGATAAAAAAAATTAGTTTAAAAAAAACTGAAAAGCTAAAAACAAGGCCATTTTAAATTAAATAAAAGTTGGAAGCAGGCGGGACCCATACCATTTTTTTATTATATTTTCAAACTCAAATGGATTCGTTTAGAAGTTACGACGGAACAAAGAATCGGACATACATACATACATACATACATACATACATACAGGTCAAACACATAACCCTCCTTTTGGGCTTCGCCGCAGTCGGGTAAAAAGAACGTTGTATACTTAGTCAAATTCAAATTTATTTTTTATTAATAATCATTATTGTACAAGTATAGATTGGACAGTGACCCCCAAACTAGGCATTTGCCTGTATTTTGGGGGTCGAAATTGCAACAACCTTGAGACGCACACCGCACTTTGTATATTCGTTATTTTGATTCAAAGACGTGTAATTTATGTCCTCATAGTGTCACTTAATTTCTTTTAAAATGTTTTAATTTTTTTTTTTTTTTTTTGTATGTTGGCACCTTGTTTTTACCGACTTCAAAAAAAGGAGGTTATCAATTCGATACGTATGTATGTAATATTATTGGATTTGCATTATATTCACATATGATGATCTATTAGGGCTTCCAAACAAATATACAAAATTTCATAGACGTATGTATGTATGTATGTATGTATGTTTGTCCACGCATATCTCCGGAACTATTAATCGGATCGTGACCATTTTTTTTTATTGGCTTACATTTTCTTCAACTTAGGGAACAGTGCAAGTTTCATCAAGATCGATTCAGTAATTTTCAAGATATGGACTAATACGTGTAAGTGTGACGGCCTGGCTTATTGATAAGAGCTACGGGTGTAGTGTCAAAAGGAAAACATCTCAAAACCTTGGTCAAATACTAGTGCAAAAACTAAAAATTACGAAATAAAAAGTAATTTAAAAAAATTAAACCGACTTCAAAAAGAAATTAACTCAAAATTATGAAATAACTTTAATTTCGGAAGTCGGTGGCATAAAACTAAAATACAGATCCCAAGACACCGACTTCCGAAATTAAAGTTATTTCATAATTTTGAGTTAATTTCTTTTTGAAGTCGGTTTAATTTTTTTAAATTACTTTTTATTACCGACTTCATTATATATTCTTGAAAGTTAGAATTTAATTGTGTTTTTATGTGCACTAAATAAATGATTCATCTATCTATTTATCTGAAATAATATTTGTATAAAAGCATAGGTACGAGTAGGTAAGTAGTAAAAACCTTGTTTTTCTTCCTTTCCACTCGGAACACAAAAACGCTGGCAAAATTGTTATCGTAATATCAGTTCCATTAATATCTTTTTAATTTTGTCTGCTGGTTCACTTTTCGTGGAAATATCCGAGAATCTAGTTCAAATAATACATATTATTCCACTGTTTCTGGGAACTCCTTCTTATCTACGTCCGAAATTCAATAAGCTTTTGAAAATTTTCCACACCGAATTTTCGCACTATTTTTGTAAATTGCTGTTTAATTTACCTTTGGTGTGGTTGGAGTAATACATTGGCAGATTGTTTTGATGTAAGTTCTCTTTAAATATGTGTTATTTTAGGTGTTCTGTGTTTCCAGAAAAAGTCTTTATATTAATAAAACACATTTATTTACTCATTTCATCAATAAATACACGCAATACAATCTTTACAGTTTTCTATATAATCATATATTATAATAATACCTATAGGTCATGCTTCCAGCGATTTATATAATAATATTCATATAATTAAAGAGACATCTACAAATAGTCTTTAATTAATTGTAATCCACTTCATACACTAATGTAAATATGACTATAATGTTATATAGTAGGTATATAGGATATAAAGTGGACATTGATATGGGGATCTAATTTCTAAGATATATTTTGTGGTCGTCAAATACCGCGTTTTCATGTCCATGAAAAAGTAAAATAATCATTTATTTAAAATTTTTATCAATCAAGATGCTGCTTTAAACAGACAGGAAATAGAGCGTCATTTTAAAATTAGAATCCCTTTATACAAAATTCTGACTTTGTACAAACAAAATAGTGGACGATGAAAACGCAACTCCAAAGCTTACTTTTAGGCACTAATCATAATACAATATCTAAGGTCACTAATACCTAGAAATATTCTCAAAATTCAGGGTTTATTACAAAAATACAGAGAAGAAAGCGACATAGAATTTCTATGTTTTGATTTTAATATTAATGTTCCCAAAACCCAATGTTGCTAGGATATTCCAAAACATGAAATAAGTATGAATAGAAATGTATTCGAGCTGTAGGGAAGGTCGAAACCTAAGGTCAGGATCACGACAATTTATTGAGACATTTCGCGGCAATATCACCTTCATAAATATAGGAGTGTGTCTTCAATATTCAGTGTTGTGATTTAGTATTTGACTGACAATCAGAGGATACATAACTTATATGCTCAAGGTCAGTTTTGAGAGGTGCTGAAAATAATCTTAGAACTTTCATTTGTCTTGGTATACCATCAAATTAAAATTGAGATCGACACAATGTTTCTAAATTTCACAGTAAAAGAAAGATGATAACTGATTTTCACAGCTGAATTATTTGATAGAATAATGCCGCTATCCCACTGGTGTTTTACGAGCGTTGACGTCGACGTCGCGTCTGCGCGTGACGAGCATTAACGTCCGCTGACCGCGACGTTAACGTAACGTTGGCCGCCGGCCGCAGCCCCCGCCCGTACCCACTCGGACAGAGCAGGAAACAAACGCGACGTTGACGTTGCGCAGACGCGACGTTGAAGTCGCGTTCAGCGGACGTTAATGCTTGTCACGCACGACGCGACGTCAAAGTCGCGTCTGAGCAACGTTGACGCTGCGCAGACGTTCGAGAGACGCCGACGCTCGTAAAACGCCAGTGGGATAGCGACCTAAGTTTTTGGTTCAAGGTCACATAAATTTGATCAAACTGATAAAAAACTAATTACAGGTTTAATAAGCGACTAGAGCCATTTAAGTATACCTAGTCCTACAAAAAATTGGGATGTTTTCAACTAAGTTCTATGTTATGATTCAATTCCTGGCCAGCATAGCATAGCAGTTTTTAGATAAGTACAATGTACAGTACATAATTATTTTTATCGAAAACTCTATTGCATACCACACAATAAGATATTTTTAAGACTAAATAGGTATATTCAAAAAGGATCTATCTATTAAATAGATATGAGATATATTATAATGTATCCAAGATTATAGGGATGTGATTAAAACTTTACATATTTTTTCCTATACAAAAATAACTACAAATTCATCTATGTTCCCAAATCCAGTACTATAAATTCCTAATACTTTTAATGCTAGGAAAAGTCTTATTTCACAGTTTAACTGCGACAATTGAAAATCCTGTAATCGTTTTCTTTTTCATAATAATGGTTTAGCAGTTAAGCTATGAATAAGGTTTTTAAATAAATATTTTAGTAGTAGGTACTAGTTACAAGTAGTTTTTGACCATTTACAGAAATGGTCTACTATTATACTTATCCTCTAAAAGAATTCAATTCTATGACGCATTGCCTATTTTTACAATTTAATTTTTAGCTTTTTTATTTAATATCCAAAGCACCGTCAGTAAAATGATGTACCTGAAGAAATTTTGTTCAGCAAAAATTCAGTAAAAAAAGAATTTTCAAAAATACAGTAAAAAGCATTATTTTGATTAAAAATTGGTCTAAGAGGGACGTTTTTACAGTTTAGGACGAATTTTGGAATAAGTACAGGGTGTTTGTTATATTAGGCTAGCTGTCCACTAGTGTTCTGTAAAAATTTTTTTTTTTTTCAAAAATTATAATACTTTTCATAATTTTCTGCTATAATGCCAGCCAGAGTTCCGCTCAAAATCAAAATATTTTATTTCATTTATACCTACATAGGCACTTATGAAACGTGACAAGCTAGGTGCACGGTTCCAATTGGTTGTTTCCTATGGAGAAGAGGCGCTATGTAACAGGCGTTCTCAATTGAAACCATTATAATCGTTATCTGTAGTTCAGAACCGAGTATACCCATTGCGATAATCGAAAATTTTATGACCTCACAATCGAATTTCGCCGTAATTCCCATAGCAAACGATGAGGGAAGGAATTTTTTTATCTTCATCCACCCTTTTTGTTACAGCCTTCGGGAATTACAATTGACAGCTATTATTATACCGGTCGAAAGGTCGGCACGTAAAGAAAATCGGGACTTTCCTTGACTTTTTGCGGGATACTAAGCCACATTTCGGTACAGAATTTCTTTTTTTCGTACCAACGCGAGATGGATGTAATTTGGTTATAACTTTTTTAAGTCAGCTTTAAACGCGTGTCACTTTTTGTAAAAGGGAATAGTATATTTCATTACAAGTGCGGTAAGGCTGTCATTGCAAAGAGTTCCGACAAATGTCTACCCGAGCCGAGGCGCAGCCGAAGGCGAGGGTTGACAGTCGGAACAAGTTGCAATGACGGTTCCGCAGGTGTACTGAACGACTGTACCCGAGCCGAGGCGCAGCCGAAGGCGAGGGTTGACAGTCGGAACAAGTTGCAATGACGGTTCCGCAGGTGTACTGAACGACTGTTTTTAATACAGTTGCGAAAAAATTAAGCAATTTAATAAAATAATAAAAACACAATAAACTCAACTAACTAATCATTTTTTCTGGAAAATGGCGCCAACCGTAGAATATAAGCAGAGTTTTTTTTTCTTCACCCATTTTGGTAGGCAAAGGGAACTATCCATACAGCTTAGTCTTCAGTATATTTTTTTTATTGTTATGAAATGAAAATGAAATTAAATGAGATGAAATGAAATGAAACCTAACCTAACTCATTCAATTAAATCATTAAATCTGATATTGACATAAATTAGTAGCTTCTTTTTAGAAATATACGTATTTGTATGAATCACAAAAACTCTTTAGTAAAAACTTCATGGTTGGTTTTTCTTTTTAATAGACATTATTTTGACAGTTGGGAAAGAGAACGCACGAGTTCGGGAAAAGCACTATTATGTAATAGCCCACATCCCGAACGCTATACGTCCCTGCAATACACCACTTTTTGAGCAACTGTATTAAAAAATTAAATGCACAACGCTTAGAGTGCTTTTACGAGTCTCACTTTTTTACAGCGAACGTTTGCTGCATAAGTAAGGAGATGACACCGCGGTTGAACGAATATGACCAGTAAATTCCCTTACTATTAAGTCTATTCTGCGCTGTGAAAAATATATGTAAATTTTATTAAGTTTAGGTGGCTCTACATTAAATGGAAAACAATCTGGAAATCTGTACACGTTGAATATTTAGCTACTTAATTAAACAGTTTGTACCGAACTGCTGAGATTAATTCCACAGATGGAAGTTTAATAAACAGTATACCTATGTCTACATAATATTTTTGTCGCTTATTGAGATATTACGCGCGTGTAGTAGGTTCTTGTTTGAAATCGGTATTAGCTATTGTTACAACTGTAAAAATATTATACATTAATATTATTACATTCGTGAATATTTTAAATTAAACCTTAGTGGACAGCGTACCTAGGCTAATTAAACTAATTTATTATTCCATTCTTTATCTTTTGTTTATATTTATTTTTATCAATGCAGCATGTTTTTGAATCATTACTATGTACGTTCGCATTCCATACTTACTTATAACTATGTAAAGCAGTCTAAAAGTTAATAAATAGCCAAAATATATATTTAGATAATGTTGAATTTGTACGTAATTTTCCAAAGAGAAAATCAAATTAGTTGTTGTTAGTTTTATATTTAAGGTGAATGGGTAGTTGAAACCACGAAATTCAAATTTTCTTACGTTTTTTTTTGCAATTTGCAGGTCAGTGTCAGGTTGTATCTTGATCAAAATATTATTTAGATAATTATAATCATTAGAATCATTAACACATCTTTCTAAGTTTATTTCTACCATTAACACTTTTCCGAGATTGGTGGTTGGTGGTAGAAATCTAACTTAGAAACTGGCACTGACCTGCAAATTTAAAAAAAACGTAAGAAAATTTGTATTTCGCGGTCTACCACTATCCATTCACCTTAAGTAGCTTCAAGGTTTTTGGACAAAATTGTGTAGGTAAGTCTAAAGACTATATTAATTATATTCAGTCAGACTATTTATTTATAGAGCTATTAGTGTCTGACCCTAGTAACATTCTGAAGTCTTAAATAACTTAACTTTATAATAAAATCAAGAATAGGTACCTAAGTACATAAGTCGGTAGGTACGTAAGGGTAATTATATGCCGAAGTAATTATCGATCGTCCGCGAGGTATCGTAGTGTGGCAACCACTGCGATACCTCGCGGACGCAGTTTAGCTCATTACCTCGCTAGTTTAGCAGGCATTTGTTTTATATGGAGGTGACATTGAGGGAGCGAGGTAAACTGCGACCGCGAGGTATCCCAGTGTGGCATCTTCGGCATGTAATTACCCTTAGTAAATACTTTGATTGTAAACGCCTATACCAAATTAATTCATTTATAAAGAGAGTTTATTTCACACCAAATAAAACAGTAATGTATTTATGCATTGAAAGTCGCAGAAAACCTCTTTGGAGGAAAACATAAAATACGCAGCAGATTACACGATACATTTCACTGACTGATTTCCGATTTTTTACCTAAAAGCACATCGATACGAATATTATATAACACATTTTCATTGTTTCTCTTCTATAAAAATATGATTTCACATAAAATCTCTATTAAAGCCTGTTCCATGCAGTTTTCGTGATGACTTTGTATCGAAACTCGAGACTTTATAAAATTCAGAATTTAATTTTTCCATTATTTTTGGAAGGGCCAATTGTTTGGTTTTGACACTAGCTGCAAAACGAAGTAATACTTTTCCAGGTAAATAAAACTATTTTGTCCTCAATTGTATTTTGTTTTAACTGATTCTTATAAGGTCTCGAGTACCTTCACATGTATCACGTACGATAATCAGACATTTACTACAATTTAAAAATATCGATATTAGGTGCACACAAAATATTATTTATAATACAATCTACAATACAAAATGTTTATTAGTATACGTTCATATCACCCGAGGAACGTTAGAATGGGACAGAAATATAAACATGAGACAGCATACTCGTGACTTCAAAACAACGAATTGGCTCTATGGCACTTAAGAGAAGCCTACAGGATTAACAGGTTTAGCAATTTATATTAGCACACATGACGACAATGTAATCTAGCATAATCTACCTAGTTTGTTTTCTTACGCTTTGAATAAATAAGGCTGAATATGAGGATCCGGAATTTTATGTAAGAATTCCTAGATATTTTTCCTCTATTCACATGTCGGCCGCCACAAGCAATCCATTTTATCCCACTCAATGCGATCCCGGATAACACTTAATAATAACACTATATCATAGGATATGTATACTACAATATGTCAGCTGATATGATATATCTACATTGTATACTGATTTGTGATTACAATCGCAATATTTACAATACAATATAAAAAGCACTAATATCTAATAAATATTCGTTGTATCATAACGATAAAGAAACAGTATATTTATACCTCTTTAAACCAGCAGAATGATATGAAATTAAAACTACTATCACATATACTATGCCAATTTTTATGCTTAATTTTATGATATTCTATGCAAGAAGTAGGTAAGTACAGTTATAGACAGGAGTTTGAGCACGGAGTCGAAAAGCAGTGACAGTCAAGCAACGGTATACTGACGAGCATAATATCGAACATCATCTACATACTATAAAGTTTATTCAAGTTTTATCCTTCAAGACGAAGCGATAGTAAATCTAAAAGTTGCCCAAAGGTCTAGCCTAAGTCTGGATGCTAAAAGTCAGTCACTGTGGGATTCTTTGTGACTTTTATTTCGATTGTAGGTTAGAAGTTTTAAAAGGTTATTTTCTTAATGTAGGTACCAACACTTTAGAAACAGATAAGAGTTTAGCTTTCGTTTTAGAATCATATTCACTTTGGTGTTTGAAGTATTTTTCTGACGACGACTCCCTGGTCCCAACAATAACAATTTCTACTTTTAGAGTAAACTTTTTGAATAAATGTTTAATGTAAAGTAAATGATATCGTCTTTCTTTGCCTATCGACAAAATATCGTCGCTTATCTTTTGATCTAACAAAAATCCATAAATCTCATCTTTGACATTTTATAAAAACTTGGTTCGACATTTAGCTCGACAGCGATAAATTGTCCATAGCAATTCAGAAGTAGTATATCTTATCTGTTGCTTCGAAATGTACATGCTTTTTGCCGTGCGGTGGCAGCACGACGAACAACCATCAGGCAGGGCTGCCCTTCCTAGGATTCTTCATTGTCACCACGTCGCAGCTTCTTACTTCACTATTCTTACCATTAGCACTTTTATCATAGTATTTTCTATTACCATTGTCATTAGCACTTTTGCTTATATATACACTTTTAGGGCTGTCAAAGTTTTTGGTTGGACTTTTCACTTCATCGTCTCTGTCACTTGGTTCGTTTATTTCAGGGATTGTGTTTTTGTGTTTGGGACCATCTGCTTCCTTGTCTGCCTGAGTGAGCACCTCCTGTACGTGGATGGTGAGCTCGGGGCGGACTACTTGTGTGAAGGGCAGCAGAGCGCCGGCCACGTCCATGGTATTGTTGATGTTTCTGTGCCATAGCTCTAGCACGACGCTGCGCCGTTGCTACTTGTATCTCGGCGGTCCTAACCAGCCACAGCCGAACACCTGCACAAGAAAATTTGAGTAAACAATTTAGATCTGAGTAACTTTTTTTTCTCTCCCAAGCTAAAGTTAATGAAGGTTCATCGTAAATCTCAAATTGTGTGGTTTACGATAAGACTTTACTTAGCAAAGGCTAAAAAGTTTATGTTATCTGTTTGCATAGGCAATGTGCGTACTACAGGTTCGGACCCAATTTTCTCGAACCCTTTTATCTGTACCTACTAACTTTCCGAATTTCAATATGCAAAGTATTCTTAAAATAAAACTTATTTACGCCCCAAACCTTTTGTACGCTTTCTCAATAACGTATGAGGTTATAACCTTAGTCCTAACTTCGAAATGCAAAGATAAATGGAATCTTTAGTGAAATTGGTATGTATTTCCGTTTTTTTTTCACTTTATTGTGCTTAAAACCAAAAATGACATTGACCCACTGACATTGGAAATTTGGTAAATGGATATGTAGGTAATATCTAAGTGACTAACGAATTTTGCACCATTCATGAACTTTTTCTATTGCTCATCTGTGCTATAGCATTAGTCTTCAGACATAATATTATATCGGCTACGGCGACCAAACTCAACGGAGACTAGCCCTCGGTGCAGGAGATATTATAGTGCACAAGTGTATGCGGAGATACAGGTGCACTCTCACTTCCCTCACTTAACGTGCTTTGCGAGGTACGGGAGCAATACACCGCCTCCAAACTCCGGGCTGTTACTGAGAGATTTCTTATGAAAAAACTCAATAACATTTTGCCCGTCTTGGAAATCGAACCCAGGACCCCACGCTCAGCAGTCGCGCTTGCAACCACGAGACCAACGGGGCGGAGAATAGCATGAATCGTATAGCTGGGATGTTCATTACTTCCTTACGTACCTCGAAAGAATGAATCTCTAATGATGAAATCTACATAGTTATAAATTGTCATAGTATACCTGAGCCATTACCTGACAAACGGCGAGAGCTAGCAGTAGGAGTAGGAACAAAGCCATTAGTCCCCACACAACTCCGAGCTGAGTGAGCGAGAACACGTACAATGTCCTGTGACACCACTTGTTCGGTTCGAACAGGGTCGGAGCGTAATCTGGCCACATGATGCCCAGGGTCCAGTAGTTGCCGACGGCAAACCTGTTAAAGGTACTGTGCTTAGTAGAGAAGGAATACATGAGGTTAAGGAAACAGTTGAAAATATTGACGTTTCATCGTATCAAGGTAAAACGGAAGGTTCTGAAATTCGTTGGCCTGTTAACTTAGTAAAAAACAAAGGACCAAAAAAAATATCAAAGGACCGCGGGAATATCTGATTGAGACTCCCACGGACCTGGGAAGCAGGGGAAGAAGGTATAATGCCAAGATGAAAAGTTTTAGGGTTCTGTACCCAAAGGGTAAAAACAGGACCCTATTACTAAGACTTCGCTGTCTGTCCATCCGTCTGTCCGTCCGTCCGTCTGTCTGTCACCAGGCTGTATCTCATGAACCGTGATAGCTAGAGAGTTGAAATTTTCACAGATGATGTATTTCTGTTGCCAACAAACTAAAACAACAAATACTAAAAACAGAATAAAATAAATATTTGTCGGATTGGCCCGGACATCAGAAGTAAAACACAAGTTTATTCAATTGAACAATCAGTTATCTTAAATCTAGAAAATACAGAAATGAAATACTAAAACTAATAACGGCAAAAGGCGGTCACATAGGGCAGTACTGACTGTCAGGGACAGTGGTCCATGCACCCACCGCAATAAGGATAGTACTAATTGTCAGAGACAGCGTTCCACATCCAATAATCGGGCAGTACTGACTGTCGAGAGACAGTGGTCCGTGCACCACGACGCAACCGTTGGAAATGCGTACCGATCAAACAGCGCAGCTCCTTATAAAGGCGATCGCTAGTGGGGGGGAAACCGTTACAATATTTTACTGGATTGGATACTAAGTCCTTTAGGCCAAATGATCGATAGAGTGAATGATTTGCGTCTGGTGCACGTTCCACTAGCGCCATCTAGTCGCCGTCTCTCACAGCTGCTAATCAATGAGTCGGCCGACACGGCCATCCTGATAAATCACTCGTTCTCGAGTGCATTCATTCGTCATCAATTCACATCGTCATCATCGTTACATATCAAATTAGCAAATATCACTGGTCTAGGTATTTCTTTACAATAGAAAACCCCTACAGTTCAAACATGCTGGTCTAAATCGTCACCCACTAAAGCAGGTGAGATTCCTGCAGCTACAACTGGACTAGGTCACAACTCTTGTAACCCCTACAGTGCATATTTGCTGGTCTAGATAATCATCCCATGGATGAGATCCCTGCAGCTTACTGGACTAGGTCACAATACTCTTGTAACCCCTACAGTACACATTTGCTGGTCTAGATAACCATCCCATGGATGAGATCCCTGCAGCTGACTGGACTAGGTCACAATACTCTTGCAACCCCTACAGTACATATTTGCTGGTCTAGATATCATCCCATTGATAATGACTGAGAGGCATCTAGATCAGTAATGTGGCTGCGCCGCCTCGAAAGCAAGGTCAGCGTCATGATTAAATTGACACCTTTCAAATTTTTGCTTTTAATTATGGTGTCTGACAGCCCTCTACGTATGAATTGGGGTAATCAGGATCAAATGGTACCAACACTGTGAATGGTTGTGGTGGCGCATTGGACCGGGTAGTAGAGCATCAGTTAATTATGAAAGAAATGCTTCTAAATTATTTGAGGGTAGCGGAATATTTTTCTGGCCATTTTGTGATAATGAAGTGCCAGAGGTGGGCGGACAATCCGATCCCACTTCTGATGTCGGATTGGCCCGGACATCAGAAGTAAAACACAAGTTTATTCAATTGAACAATCAGTTATCTTAAATCTAGAAAATACAGAAATGAAATACTAAAACTAATAACGGCAAAAGGCGGTCACATAGGGCAGTACTGACTGTCAGGGACAGTGGTCCATGCACCCACCGCAATAAGGATAGTACTAATTGTCAGAGACAGCGTTCCACATCCAATAATCGGGCAGTACTGACTGTCGAGAGACAGTGGTCCGTGCACCACGACGCAACCGTTGGAAATGCGTACCGATCAAACAGCGCAGCTCCTTATAAAGGCGATCGCTAGTGGGGGGGAAACCGTTACAATATTTTACTGGATTGGATACTAAGTCCTTTAGGCCAAATGATCGATAGAGTGAATGATTTGCGTCTGGTGCACGTTCCACTAGCGCCATCTAGTCGCCGTCTCTCACAGCTGCTAATCAATGAGTCTGCCGACATATTTAAATATTTCCTATACAACAAACGTGTTTTTTTTTCAGCGTTTTTGCCTTGTGGTACGGAACCCTTCGTGTGCGAGTCCGACTCGCACTTGGCCAGTTCTTACATAGCCACCACTCCAATCACTTAATTTAATTTGTACAATATCATTCGTCAAACGTAAGATTACAGTGACAAATGAATCGGTCGTTAAAGAAAATTACATTCACAGTATTGAAAATCTATCTGTAAATTATTGGAATTAAATCTTTTCGAACGTCAAATCAGATTCTACTCTGAAGCCTTGTATAGATAGCTATAGTGATTGACTTTCAGAATGATCAATCTTTGAACATTGTCACTGTTGTTTTAAGGAGTGAAAGTTTTTGGACAATGTTATATAAATCTTTTAGGTATACCTACATATTATAAATTAAAGTCGCATTTCGTGTGACCGGGTTGTTGTTCTAAATTATAATTTGGGGAATTAATTCCGAACGGTTGATGTGTATGATAATGAAAAGATGGCGGGACGACCTTGACGCCTACGGTCAGGATTGGTCCACCCTAGCTCAAGACAGGAGAATTGGGCAGGAGAAAGGGAGGGCTTTGCCCTGTAGTGGTACAGTCAACAGCAAAAGTAGATGATCAAAATCAGAAATTCAATAGGAGTCTAAACTGATCACGAATATATGGCAGCTGTATACTAGTAGTAAATGTTTGGTATAATGATCAATCTTTGAACATTTTTACTGTTGTTTGTAGGAGTGAAAGTTTTTGGACAATGTTATATAAATCTTCTATGTATACCTACATACTATAAATTAAAGTCGCATTTCGTGTCTATCTGTGTGACCGGGTTGTTGTTCTAAATTATAATTTAGAGTATTAATTCCGAACGGTTGATGTGTATGTTAATGGAAAGATGACGGGACGACCTTGACGCCTACGGTCAGGATTGGTCCACCCTAGCTCAAGACAAGAGAATTGGGCAGGAGAAAGGGAGGGCCTTGCCCTGTAGTGGTACAGTCAACAGCAAAAGTAGATGATCAAAATCAGAAATTCAATAGGAGTCTAAACTGATCACGAATATATGGCAGCTGTACTAGTGGTAAATGTTTGGTATAATTTACAATCACATACTTTTGAATCACTTCGACGCCTCACAGTAATTCTGATGCGAACTCCGTTCAGTAGTATTGAATTTCTGATTTTAATCATCTACTTTTGCTGTTGACTGTACAACATAGGCTTAAAATTAAAATAAATAATGTGTATAATACATTAATGAGGGAATTTTAGTAAAGTAACATGTCTATCGTGTCTATTGTTATTACCTATCTATAATATGGTCTATATCTAATAAAATAGGACAGACCTCTAAATTTGAAAGGGTTTGACAGAAAATAAGACGAGCAAGATGAAGT
Source organism: Oligia fasciuncula (assembly GCA_963082905.1). Taxonomy (NCBI): domain Eukaryota; kingdom Metazoa; phylum Arthropoda; class Insecta; order Lepidoptera; family Noctuidae; genus Oligia; species Oligia fasciuncula. Next base: position 20,042,251 of record OY720397.1, read on the forward strand.
AACGAGATTCGAAATGTATTTTTTATTTATAATTTAACTAGCTGCGCCCCACGGTTTCACCCGCGTAAATGTAGATCCCGTGGGAATATCGGGATAATAAGTAGCCTATATGTTAGTCCAGGGTTTTAGCTACCCCCAGACAAAATTTTATCAAAATTGGTTCAGCCGTTTGAGCGTGAAGAAGTAACAAACATATAAACACACACACTCACATACCCACAAACTTTCGCCTTTAAAATAATTAGTGTGATTATTTAAAAGAAGTTCAATGTATTTTCAAGTGACCTCGATCTGCACTCCTACAATAATTACTAACTTATCTTACATATTGGTTTAGCAGATATAGGATCTATTCGTAAAATGGCTTACGGCGAAAAAAAAGAAACTGTTCTCGGAATGGCTTATTCTTCAAAGGACGTAAAATGTGTCTGCTTAACAACGCATAATAACGCAATGAATGTTGTTGAACTGTGAAAATGAAACCCATTGCTACTGATATAGTGTGTTACGGAATTACCCCGCTGGTCGTGAATTTTTTTATGTTAAGATCCAGCAGTAAAGTTTTATGGACGAGCCTTCATTTAGGTACATCAAGCTACTACAATCTGTCAAATTTATTTAAAAGATTTTCAACTTTATCGCTAAAGACATAAGGTTCAAAGTTGATTGGGAAAATTTGACAGTTTCGGGTAGCTTGATGTGCTGGCGTCTGTACATTAAAAGGTTATGGGTTATGACCTCATTACGAATACCCATAAGAACAAAGTTCATTAAAATCCAGCGTCAAACAGCATCAGTCTGGCATTTCTGCTGAATTGGGCCTCTTAAACGCAGCCGTGAGGCATGTGTCAATTTTAATTTCGTATTTCATGTTCTATGAACTGTCGCCTAAGGCCGCGCCCACTATCGGCATCGGCACGGCTGAGGATTTTTATGCGACGAATAAAAATGTAACTTAATTGTATGACGATAAAATTGAAATTTCAATGATAAAAATCATCGTAGGTGCAAAAATAAAGATAGGGTATCCGACATACCGTGTCATTGAAATTTTAATTTTATTGTCATTCTATTAAGTTATATTTCTATTTGTCGCATAAAAATCCTCAACCGTGCCGATGCCGACAGTGGGCGCCGGGCCTTATAGATAAATGTTATTACTTTTTTCCAATACGAAATTATTTAAAAATTCCGTGACATTCATCGAGTTTCTAACAATAGTAACTATTCCATCAGCAAGTACCAAATCCATCTAAGTATTCATGTTACTCAACTTTCAGTTCCAAAAAATTTGTCTTAAACCATATTGCCAGATAAATGGGAACAACACAAAAACAATAAAACTATTTGACGACCTCATTCTCATTCAAAGTAGGTAATAGAAGAAAACGAACAAAACCACTTTGTCAAAATAAATTGCATTTGCAAATTTTTCACATTACAAACATTAACATGAACTCCGCGAACTATTCCTAACTAATAACGACATTGTTAAGTACACTTGCGAGCAAAAAATAGACCCACTGTGCACGCTTAAAATGAAATATGAAAATTGGACTTTTCAACAAAATTTAATAGATTTTATTGATAATATAAACGCTAACAGTCTTAAAATGATAATAATATGTACAAGTATATAAAAAGGAGGGGAAATAATCAAAGTGCATCAAAAAATTCGTCCGCATCGCTGTCAACAGGAAACGTGCCCAAAAGGCTGGCAGCATTGCCACGTTGTATGGCAATGCTGATATATTTTATAGTGACATAATGAATTACACTTTAGCAAATAAATTATTTAAATTTAAATTTATGTTATACATAAAACAGGTTAAATAAACAGCTAGATAATTTAGGAAAGGCTTATAGAGACTTACGTTATATAACTCAGCCTGAATGTATGTTGTCTTTAAAGTCTTAAGATAATGTTGTTGAAAAGGCTTATAAGTCTTACGCTAGAAAGCTTAGTTTGAATATAACCTATGTATGTTTTCTACCTCTCTCCACACAATGGGTGCCTGAAGATGGACTGCGCTGCCCGGGCAGGCCCAGAAAGAGATGGCGAGATGACCTGGACGCGTACCGCGAAGGCTGGTTCGAGGTGGCTCGAGAAAAGAGTTCCTGAAAGGATTTAGGGGAGGCCTTTGCCCAGCAGTGGGTCAGCAAAGGGTAGCAAAAAAAAAGTTTTCTATAAAACTTTCATGCTGATTTGTGTATTTCTTTTAATATTTTTTCATTATCTCTCTTGTGAAACAATGTTTTTGCAAGAAAGTGTAGTTTAGTACGGTATAAAACAAACTTTTCCAACTGCTATTAAACTAGTTTAGCATTCAATAAAGTACCACAAGTTTGCTGCTTCCACAAACGTGAAATTCAATCGTAATTTTGTTTCAGTAGTATTTTCGTGAGTTTCCGAATACTGTTCAATATTAGTTATTTGATTGATTTTCAATTTATGATTTGTCATTTATTACCTTTTATTTAAAATTAAAGTAAGTAATTAAATGATAAGCCACATGCACGATGGCTGCTGGGCAGAAGTCTCCACACAATGGGTGCCTGAAGATAGACTGCGCTGCCCAGGCAGGCCCAGAGAGAGATGGCGAGATGACCTGGACGTACCACGAGAGCTGGTTCGAGGTGATAACTGAGAAAAGAGTTCCTGGAAGGATTCGGGGGAGGCCTTTAACCAGCAGTGGGTCAGCAAATAGGTAAAAAAAAAAAATATGTATCACATTAAACACAGTGTTCTTCCTCCTCTCTCCTACTATCTATGCTGTGCCCGACAGGGTCCATAATTGTAACTAATATAATTATTTCCATACCAACTAAACACATTATGGTACTCAATAAAGAATTGAGAATTGATTTGAGAAGATAGAAGGCGCCGCCGAAGCCGGCCTAGAAAGAGATGGTGAGATGACCTGGACGCGTACCTCGAGGGCTGGTTCCAGGTGGCGCGGGAAAAGAGATCTTTGAAGGATTTAGGGGAGGCCTTTGCCCAGCAGTAGGTATAGGGACAGTAAAGCCTTTTTTTAGGGTGGGAAATCATCAAATGACCCCTCCCGCTCTGGGTGGAGCGGAAGGGAGTGTCAGACTCTTACTGACTTGAAACCCACCCGTGTTCGTTCTTTAGGCCTTTATGTTGCGGGCCAGCGGTAACCCTTTCGGAAAATCCCGCTGACAAAACCGTAAAGCCTAACAAAAAGTTTCATGAGTGGAATTTTGACGTTTTGACAGAATTTCATAGAAAAGTAGTCTTACGTTTGATAAATGTACGATTTCTGTTCAACATTCAACCATATTCTTACATTTTCAAGACGATAAAGCATCTCCAGTTTTATGATAAATAACTAGCTTCTGCCTGCGGCTTCGCCCGCGCGGGTCTCGGTAATTATACCACGGGAACGTGCTACCGGGACAAAAAGTAGCCTGTGTACAGACGCCAAGCACGTCAAGCTACTACAATCTGTCAAATTTCTTCAATAAATTTTCAACTTTACTGCTACATTATAAGGTTCAAGGTTGATTAAGGAAAATTTTACAGTTTCGGATAGCTTGTTGTGCTGGCGTCTGTACTTCCCCAGGATGCCATCTATCTCTTTGCCAAATGGGTTCGAACAATTTTCTTTGGAAGCTAGCATTTCTACCGGCCACCATTTCAATTTTTTTTCCAAGTTTCCATACACTATGAAAGCAGTACATAGTTCTCATATGGCGATCTTTACCTCTAAATATTTAAGGTTTAAGCGTGAAGAGGTAACAGACAGACAGACAGACAGACACACTTTCACATTTATAACATTAGTATGGATTAACATAAATATAAAGTTACCAGCAGCGCCTCGCGGTTTCACCCGCATAGTGTCGATCCCGTAGGAATATCGGGATAAAAACTAGCCTATGTCCTACCCCGAGATGCAATCTATCTCTATACCAAATTTTATTTAAATCGGTTCAGTGGTTTAAGCGTGAAAAGGTAACATACAGACAGTCAGGCAGAGTTACTTTCGAATTTATAATATTAGTATGGCTTGAAACTTGTATGGTTGATAGATACTACCGACAAGTGTTTGACCGTACCAGCGAAGGTGGCCTGGACAAACGGGCATTCTAGCAGCGATAACGATGATAATAAAGTCAAAATGTATGGACACAAGCTACCGAAAAGCTTATGTCAATCCTGTCGAAATTCGATGTAGAAATAGAAAGTGCTGTGAAAGCGATTGTCACTTGTCTAGTCCCATAGGTCATTGGGCAATCGTCCACTTTAGCAAATCATTCCAATAAGTACTGTAGAGGCTATGTAGCCTTGCCTTATATATTGCAGGCTGGCTAGATTTAGCGCGGGTTCCATTCGAACATTCAAGCAAGTGTCATATATTTTTATTAGCTATTTTGTTTAGATCAAGAAGAAGTTTAGAGAAGTCAGTGCTAGTTTTAAGGTGATAATGTAAAGTCTTTCTCTCAATATAAGTAATTTTAAGAAATCCTATCGCTGTTAATTACTTTAAGGGGCTCTTCTAGCCTCATAAAGTACTTACCAAGCCATCAGAAACATAGTGAGCAAATACGCGAGGATCCTCTCGGGCACGCTGGCTGAGGAGTTGGAGTTCCGTCCAGCGAGCTGGTTGAACAGGAGCCAGCCGAGCCCGACACCGCCAGCCGCTCCCCCCACTATCAGGTACACTGGGATCCGGGTCTCCGCGGGACAGTCACGCACGTAGTGGACACCTGGGGAAGATGGGTGGTGTTAGACTGACAACTTAACAAAAACCTACTCAGGCAGCGATACCAGCTAAAAAGTGCAATGTGGTGATGTTCCGCAAATTATAGTGAACTTGATATTATGTCCTGTGTGCCCTGATGACCTTCACGTAACAGAAACTAATGGATACTCCTCATAACGCTAGACTTGTACCTTTACTACTACGTCTACTACTTTACTACGTTAGACTTGTAATTTTAGGCTAAAATGAAGAAAAGTCTGGACACATATTTTATTAACTTTGACTTGATGATCTGAAATCGATAAGAAGTGGATAGAAATCGTCGAGGGTCATTTTCATCACATCATAATCAGCCTATAATGTTCCCACTGCTGGGATACAGACCTCCTCTCTGTGAGAGGGACTGGGCCATAATCTACCTCGCGGACCCAGTGCAGGTTGGCGGATGTCACATCACATGTCTTCGAATTTTCGGTTATTATTAATAGATTATTCTGATTGTGTTTATTGTTATTATCATTGTATTCTCAACACGCAGTATTGTCACGAACAAGCAAGGGATCGAGGAGGGGGTTGTGGAGAGGGGGGGGGGTTAGGGGATCAGACCGAAATAACTCGTCCAGACATATGTATGAACTCCGTTATACCTAAACGATGATTTGTTGACGTCACAACCAGTAAATCGTCGTCAACAAATCTTCGATCATCAACAATTTCTATAATAATATCTCATTCGATGTCGTGCTTGTCTGCCTTACCTTATACAATCTTTAAACCTTTTTAAATTTATAAGGGAAAAGTTGGCAAAGTTGACCCCGTTTTAGTTTGCCGGCACGAGAAAGATATAAAAATATCTACACAATGAGGAAATACGACAGAAGTATTTTTGTGAATGTGGCTTCAGTTAAAAACGGTATAAGAAAATCTTTGTGCATGAGAATCCAGGTGTATGTATCCAACAAAGTAGAGAATTCTTGAAAGAAGGTTCCGTCTGCGGAGGAATTATAATGCAAAGCAGAAGTGGGTCAACGTTCACCAGATCCATGCACAAGCAACAAGCATCCGATAATGTCTCGCCGACCTAATTCCCGAGGCCGGTCCTGCTCAAACCGGATTATACGACTACGCACCGGATTTGTAGATTTGTAGATCAACGTGCCTGACTGTTCAAATATTATGTTCAAGTAGTATCGATTACCGTTCGACATCGAATGATCGTTTTGTACTAGATTTTATTGCCGAACCGAACTCGAAAAACGTGCTCGAATTATCATAATTTCCGTGAAGGTTTGACCTAAGAAGTTAGGTTTATCGTTTGATGTGACTATTTGGGGCCGTTTTTTGTAGTGTGAAGCTAGCGGTGTAAAGAGGAAGGGTTATTTTGTTTATGTTTTTCCTTTTAAGGGTTATAAGGTCAAAGGTTTGACAAGATCAACACAGATTGAAATGGAGTAGGGGAACGCGGTTTTACAATAAAGTGGATAGGATAATTTCCGTACAAATTGGAAAGGTCACTATTTGAGGATACAACTATATGTCTACATACATTACACATACAATACTACATTTTGTTACATATCTTTTCTTTTCATGACTGTGCTTGAAGTCTTGCAAACTTACAAATATCTTTTGCCAAGATACGCTTTTCTTAACCCCAACCACATTGCTAACACAAATGCTTTTTCATTATAATTACCCTGTCAGGTACATACCATATCGGTACCTTTCAATAAGCAAGTATGTTCGCAAGTTATTGGAGCGTGTACAATCAAGTGAAACAGCTCAGTCAGCAGGTACTAATTAATTGGAATATTCCTTAATGAATCCACGTGAATCAACTTCTGTGAGGAATTTGTGAGTTTAAGAGATGATGTGGTGGCGAGTTCGATTCTGATTTTTTGAAGTGAAATCTTCTTTAGGCGCGTAGGGCATTTTTTGAGATGGGATAAGCCATTGAACTCGCGCCACTGTTACCGTAAGTGACACCGCGCGTGTTTTGTTTAGAAGACGATTCAAAAAACACCCGCTTCGGATGTGTTCGGCTGTCCTCGGGATGTACTCGGTTTTAATGTTACATATCCGATATGTCAGTGAGTGATGGCAAGGTATAATTCTGTTTGTGCTTTGTTTTCACTTCTGACGGCACTCCCGGAATGTCACCGTTTTTTTTTTTATTATTATATTTTCAGTACATCGCACCAGACAGGGAGGTTTGGGGGGAAATAGAGGAGGTCCTTTCAAGCAGGGCTAACTAAAAAAATAAACCCGGAAGAAATTGCAGATGATCACAAATTATAATGCAGATTGCCCTCTGTATCACCAATATTATAAAGGCGAAAGTTTGTGAGTGTGTGAGTGGGGGTGTGTGTGTGTGGGGGTGTGTGGGGGTGTGTTTATATGTTTGTTACTTCTTCACGCTCAAACGGCTCTACCAATTTTGATAAAATTTTGTATGGAGGTAGCGGACACCCTGGATTACTTTTTGTCCCGATATTCCCAAGGGCTCGACATTTACGCGGGTGAAACCGCGGGGCGCAGCTATTCCAAATAATTCTGTTTAAGTATTTATTTAAAAAAAAATCTGCTGTTTCATACATTTTGGTCAAGTACCTAGGTATTGAACTTTTGTATGAAACAATTTTTTTTTTCGTGATTTCAGAGTTGGTCCCATAGTAAAAGTTGTTCATATTCATGGTTAGAACATCCTGTAAAAATTTGGATGGTGATGAAAGAATCTTCCTATATATTAAACATCACCTCATGACCTCATTCTCCTCAATTCACTAGCCAAGTCAAAGATTGACGCCATTCCTCTTACTCTTCAAACTGAGTCAAACTTGTCCAAACTTTGTCCCTTCACTCAAATACTACTGTTCCTTGACGACCGTCCATTAAAATCCACTTTTAATCAATAAACTTATTTACACTTTTTTCTGTCTTAATTTTTAGGCCACCATTTTGCGTTGTCTGTCAGTTTGTAATTTTATTTTGGTAGCATTTCGTGGACCGCCTTATCAGATTTATGTCTACTTTGGTTTAAGCTTTGTCTCGGTGACTGTATGTGAGTACTTGCTTCCTAATGACTTTTGGTTGGACTACAGAAGAAAGGAAAAGTGTTTTTCTTTTGAAGTTTTTAGGCTCGTGTTTGTTTTGGCATTTTTGTTGGTCATCGTGTCTTAAAAATTTCCCGTTATATTATTTTATTTTTTTCGGGAAACTCGCAGCTAATTTATACAATGTCCATAAACAATATGAAATTGAAGGTCGTTTACAATATTCCACTGATCATCATCATCTGCCTAGCCTTTTCCCAACTATGTTTGGGTCGGCTTCCAGTCTAACCGGATGCAGCTGAATACCAGTATTTTACATAGAGTGCCTATCTGACCTCCAAAACTCAGTTTCTGGGTAATACGATACCCCTTGGTAAGACTGGTTGTCAGATTTTCAAAGATCCACGAATGACAGCCGGGACCAACGGATTAAAGTTTTTTCCGGGGCGCGGAGGGGTCACGGTATGTTAAGATGGTCACCCATCCTGAGACCAAGTTTCCACTGATAAACACTAAAAATAATAACGAGAAAAAAGGTCGGTACAAAACACTTATAACATAAATTAGGAAATAAATAGTACACGATCGATTAAATACAAACGAAAAAGTTTGCAGCAACTAGATTTTGAACATTTTAAATTCGTAACTTATTGGCCTACTGTTGACTTTAATTGGCATATAGGTCAAAACTCCTCTACTTATTGGTTCAAGTCAAAGTCAAATCATTTATTTCAAATAGGCACATTAAAGGCACTTTTGAACGTCAAAAAAAAAACTAAATAGAAATGATTCTAGTCGCCCATTCGAAAAGGTAGTTTTCGTATGGAGAAGAATGGGCAAGAAACTCCACCGTTACTCTTTTAAAAATGTTTTACAAGGTCTTGTATACATAATAAAAATTATATGTGAACACGATGCACCCATAATAAAATTAGTCTACCACAAAAGGTAAAAAGAATTAAAAATTAAGCAATGACAGGTAAATCAAATAAGTGATAGATACATGGTGCTCACATATTTACAAGTTATTTAAAAAAAAAAAAAATGCAAAAGTAGTTGAACTTTAACAAGTGTGTGAGCCACTGTAGTCGCAGATTGTAAAAATGAATTAGAATAAGATGTCATAATTAAAAGTATATATATAAATTAAATTAGGAACAAGTTTGATTTTGTCTAGACTTTTAGATTGTCCTATGGAGCAGGACCAGCATGTTTCCAAACATTCTTATCTTGGATATAATCCTCTAATTTGTAATATCCTTGTTTACAAAGTGTACTTTTAATATGAGTTTTAAATTTTCTTTCATTTAATTGCAATATGTCACAAGGTATTTTGTTGTAGCATTTAACACAGTACCCCATAAAAGATGTATGTACTTTAGATAATCTAAAAAAAGGTTGATCTAATTTATCTTTATTTCTAGTATTAAAATTATGCCTATCACTTATTTTATTAAAAAGATGTTGATTTTTTCTTACATACATAATATTTTCATAAATGAATTGGCAAGGTACCGTCATGATATTAACCTTTCTAAATAGTTCCCTAAGAGATTCGCGACGACGTAGATTGTAAATGGCTCTGACAGCTCTCTTTTGTAAAATAAAAATGGATTCAATGTCAGCAGCCCGACCCCATAGTAAAATGCCATATGACATAATACTGTGGAAGTAACTAAAATAGACCAAACGCGCGGTTTCTACATCTGTTAACTGTCTTATCTTTCTAACAGCATAAGCGGCGGAGCTTAGCCGCCCCGCAATAGATGTTATATGAGGTCCCCCTTGTAATTTCTCGTCTAGCGTGATTCCTAGGAAAACTGTCTGATCAATAAATTAGTAAAGAGTAGGTAAGTGATTGCCCTCTTTTCTCCGTGGTAGTCGTAAAGAACCGCAACATTATGACCTTCAGCAAATGGTCCCGTATACCGATAACATTATACCCTTAAAGAGAGAGGTCAGACTGCATCAAATGTCTATCAAACGAATAAAGTCATTTCATCCACCAACTCATACAGACGTCGGAGTATTTCACATCGAGAGACAGTTTTCTTTATATGTGTACTGGCTTTTCCCGCGACTTCGTCCGCGTAAAATTTCGGACGTCGACCCACCCCATCGCATCGCATCGCCTGACTTTCAGACTTCTTTTTCTTTTTGCTCGGTTCCTAAAGGTAAACTTTCTCATGAATCGGGCTATCGAATGCAAAAATATTTTTTCAAATCCGACTGGTAGTTCCACAGATTATCGCGTTCAAACAAACAAACAAACATACTCTTCAGTTTTATTATTAATAAAGAAGATAGCTTTAAAAATGCATGACATTCAAACGTTCAGAGATAAATTCGGCTATAAGTTGTAATGGCGTCGTTATTCTGTAAAAGTGATGTTTTCGCACTACAGCGTCGTTATCGTGGTCTCGTTTAGATATAAAAATATTTTCATAATATTAGAGCACGTACATTAAACGTGACTATGTCTTGATATCAAAATAAATGTTTCACGAGAGTTAAGAATAGGCAACCAACCAAGGCACCTGCCATATAATCTCTTCACCACCCTTGGTTGACTGATAAAGAATGCCTAAGGCATTAAGTCTGCATTTGTACCTTGTTTGTGTGCGAAAATTTTGATTAAATAAATAAATAAATATGCAATTTATTGCAAATGTCAAAATTAGAAAAACAGACTGGGATAGACCCATGCTATACTACTTAATTCATTGATTATTTAGGGTTCCGTACGTCAAAAGGAAAAACGGAACCCTTTTTTTTTTTTTTTTTTTGCGGATGGGAAATCATCAAATGACCCCTCCCGCTCTGGGTGGAGCGGAAGGGAGTGTCAGACTCTTACTGACTAAAACCCACCCGTTTTCCTTCCTTAGCCCTTTATGTTCCGGGCCAGCGGTAACCCTTTCGGACAATCCCGCTGACCCGGCAGGCTTCGGAAAACGGAACCCTTATAAGATCACTTCGTTGTCCGTCTGTCAAGACCCTTTTTCTCAGGAATGTGTTTAGTTATCAAGTTGAAATTAATATCAAATACGCAAGACTAAAAATCGAACTCCTAAGTCAACGCAATCAAAAGATACGGGCGTTTATGTTAGGGAATCAAAACCTATAGGGTACTTGCCATTGACATAGAATCATGAAAATTGGCAAGAAGCAATGTTATGTAGCACAAGTAAAGGAAAAAATCCGAAAACCGTTAATTTGTAGTTAAAATACAAAAAAAAAATGTGTTTACAAACCTATTTGCAGTTGGTAAACTAACCGCGACCTATGTCGATATCATAAACTCACGGCAAAGTTAAGTTTGTCCCTCAATCCAGTTTATCTTTTCGTCAGAGCAATATCCAGTGCTTTTATAATTTATGAACTTTACTAATGTTACATAATTTTGTACATTACCTAACTACTTACACTGATAAACGTACTTATTATTATATAATTACATAGATTTGCCTCTAAATCAATGTGTAGATGACTAATTATTATCTTTGTTAATTTACGTAATTTTTATTTTACGGTATTTGTCATCTATTAAAAATATAATTACTGATTTCGATGTACTACAATGCGGTATTATTCATTCTTTTTCAGTCACCACTTGCAAAATATATGGTTAAAATTCAATACATAAGTAATAAAATACGAGTACCTACCTTTAATTTGCAATTTTACTTTCAAAGACATTAATATTGTAATTTTAAGTTTGGGGACTGATTTTGGGGGGAAATTTAGAACACAATCGGAAAAAACGGTAAAAATATTTTAGGCATGATTCCCGTGATAAACTATTTACATACCTAGAAATTTGTACGGAACCCTTGGTGCGCGAGTCCGACTCGCACTTGACCGGTTTTTTTAATTTGTAGAATATAAGTTTACTACAATAACATACATTTTAAAAGTCACTGGGTTCAGGTCACTGACCTGTATTATACACTTGTATGATAGAGGTCAGTGGTTCAGGTTCTTTATCCATATTCTACCATCTAAGGTGGGCAAAATATGACATAATGTTATGACTAAATGTCAATATAGTAAGTACATTAACTTGTCGACGCTGGCAGAATAGTCGACTTAACCTCAGTTGCCAAAGAAGAAAAAAAAAACTTTTTTTCCCCATAAACACATTTATTAAGATCTAAAAATGGCTAATCTAAAAAAAAACTTTCTTGTCAGTGTCGTAGAATGATACATGCGATGAGTGCTCTTGATATAATTATTTTTTCGTATATTCATTAGTATACACTAAAAACTTACCCATGATCATCATAATAATAGGCAGAGTACCCAGGAAACTCAGGAACACAGTCATGAGTACTGAAACAAAAGGCTTCCACTTAGTCAAACAATGGAGAATCGCTTATTGAATCTTGTTGTTCGTGTATTAAAGCTGGTGTCCAATCTAACACATTGACTGACTACCCGTTCTGTTCGATTCTTTAAAACTTCATGTTACAATGTATTGGAGAAGAGATAAATATATGAATTTTGGCATCCATACTAATGTTATAAATTCGAAAGTACCTAACTCTGTCTGTCTGTCTGTATGTTACCTTTTCATGCCTAAGCCACTTAACGGATTTCGATAAAATTTTGCAGAAAGATAGATTGCATCCCGGGGAAGGACATAGGATAGTTTTTATCGACATACCTCGCGGGCAAAGCCGCGGGCGGAAGCTAGTCTTTAATAAATACAAAAACGTCATCGCATTGGTTTATCCAGCATAGACTCAGACACTAAAATAAAGATTGTACGATAAATTGTTTAGTGGTTCTAATTATAATAACTTTTTTCTCAGACTTATTCGTTATTAATGTCATGTTAGGAAAGATTTTTCAATCGACAGATAATTTATTTCGTGGAATAAATTTGACCTTTGACAGATTTTGTATGGAAGAACTGTCAAAACATCAAAAAAAAATTCGTATAAAATTATCTGGCATTGGAAAAATCTGTCCTTAATCAAATAGTCTTTCTATTTGGTATCCTGTAGCCTAATTGCATTGTCACACTTTCAATCACAATGTCAAGGTTTTGAAAGATATTCCTAATCCATTGCTTCATAGGTTTAATAAATTCGTCTACTCAACAACGTAAATAAGGCAATAAACGTGGCTGAGCTGTCAAAATGAAAGACATTACGACCAATTGTCATTTTATGTGTGTTACGCAATTACTCCGCTGTTTCACTATGGCAATCGTAAGACAGAAAACAAACAATTAACGTTTTAGATCTTCTATAGCAAAATAGAAGATTGTTTGTCAAGGGAGTCCCTTGGAAAACAATCTACTATGAAGGGAGCAAACAACTATTTTGAAGGCGAGAGTGTTTCTTTGAATCCAGAGTGGAGCGAAGGATTCTAAAGTAAAATCCTGAGCGCTGCGAGTGATTCAAACTACGTCACTCGAGCTTAAAATAGTGTTAGTCCCGAGGTGGACCTTCTACTTTTTATCACCCTCTATGAAAAAATAAGTAAGTGCAAAAGTACGTTTATTTATTTACATATAATTTTGAGTAAACAATTACCAACGAAGGCGGAATGCTTTTCACGCGTTTTTTATTTTTTCACAATTTTTTATTTTCAATTTGGCTCGCGCGCCTTTTACTTTATCACACAGCCTGATACTTGTTCATACAATGTTCGTGATTGATCTCTTTGGTAATTGGATCTTTTACTAATAATATCCATATTCCAAATTCAAATCATTTTGTGTCCCTAGGGATTAAAGAGGTATTTTAGTCCCTGTTTACGAAGAAAACACTAGCTCTTTTTGAATAGATGTTATAAAAAAAACTATTATGTCCTAATATACTGTCGAAGAAGAATCTAAAGTCAGTAATCATTATAACAATATAAAAGTAAACAAAACACTTACTTGTCCTATTCATAATCTTAGCCGCTCTGCAGACAAAGTCAACAGTTCCCGAGGCCTCCATATTAGCGTCCTTCAGCTGGTATGCCACGGAGCCGTAGGTGGTGAGGCCCATTCCGAGTCCCAGGCCAGTGCGGTCGCTGTATTTGGCCTGCTCGCCGCACAGCCGGCGCTGTTCGTCACCTGACACCTGGGGAATTGAGGGAAAAGTTGTATTTTTCAAAAATAAATTAGTCATCGGTTAATTACGCAATTTTTTTATTTTTCAAATAACTTTAACTGCCGCACTTAGAATCATTCTTGAGTTCAAGAACGATTCTGAGTGCGGTAGTTAAATCAGACTAACTTATATTAGACTAGTAGGTATACTTATATAATGTTGGAAAGCTGTCAGTAAAAATATAACAGATCAATTTTGTTGGCATGAGCTGAGACGCTGCAATATCGGGACTGCATGATGGCTTGCGACCTTTGCATGATTATTGTTCAATGTTACCTTTGGACATTGACTCAGCACTCGGTCCGGTTCACTCGTGGCCCAATCTTAGTAGCTTCCTTTAACTTATCATTATATATCCCTAACTTACAGTGACAATTCATCATCTGCCTAGCCTTTTCCAAACTATGTTGGGATCGGCTTCCAGTCTAACCAGATGCAGCTGAATACCAGTATTTTACATGGAGCGACTGCCTATCTGACCTCCACAACCCAGTTACTGGGTAAAACGATACCCTTTGGTAACACTGGTTGTCAGATTTTCGGGCTTCTGACGACCCGTGTTAAAAATCCACGAAAGACAGCCGGGACCAATGGCTCAACGTGCTTTCCGAGGCATGGAGGGGTCTTGGTATGTAAAGATGGTCACCCATCCACGGACCCAACTGCAGCAAGCGTAGCTTAACCTGATTGATCGAACCGAGCGGCTGTTATAACTTAGCCTCAAGTATGACAATTTAGCCCAAAGGGTTCCGAAAGGAGGAAAGGAACCCGAATCCGTCTGGCATTAGTATACAGACGCCAGCACATCAAGCTACCCGAAACTGTCAAATTTTCTCAATCAACTTTGAACCTTATGCTTTAACGATAAAGATGAAAATCTATTAAAGAAATTTGACAGATTGTAGTAACTTGATGTGCTGACGTCTGTACTTACTGACCCTTATATTCATCATTATACCAGTGTAAGATATTCACACAATATCCTTTAGTGTGCCTCAGGGTAATAAAAATCCTAAGCAGAATTTTGTTCAAGTTTTGATATTGGGCCTCCATTTCTTCGCGTGTTTATCGTACGTATATAATATCGCTAAAAGGATTTGATCGATTGCTCAGTTACTATATCCGAAAATAAATCGTTTTCTTTGCTTAAGCCCTAATACCAAACACTTTGTACAAAGAGGCCTATAGACTTCGAAGCAGTTCGTAGCTCTCGTAGACCCTCTACGACTGCTACGTGGCTACGCCGTAGCACACAATGCATCATTTTGTTCTGTCTGAATCTGAATCAAAGTCTGTGTTTTAGAAGTGATTAGTGGCAAAGCTTTACTGTTGCTACAACCATTTTAAATTAATAAAAGGTTGGTGTAAGTTGAACAATTGATTATAATGCAGATTAACTATTAAAAATCAATCTTAACTAGTAGTGGAGTTAATGTAAGCACATATTTACTGCTTGTTGCATGTGCGAAGCAGTTCGTTGCATGCAAATTGCAGTGAATAACATGTAGTTGAAAACACTTAAAATGGTGTTAATGGTGTTATATACCATTATTTGGTCATTCACCTTCTTGTTTTTTGTGAATGTTTCAGGCTTTTGTGTTAATAGTTCGTTAACCTAATGGTATTGATGAAGAAAATATTATTTTTGAACTCTTTATTATAGTTGCGTGTTCATCGAACCTTATAAGTGGACCCGGGTACTTTTAAATGTAGGTAGATACGTCTGGCGAACTCTCCAGGGGCTTGTGGCTAAATAATAACAGCCGCACGGATCGGTCGATCAGGTTAAGCTACGCTTGCCGCGGTTGATCCGTGGATGAGTGACCATCTTTACATACCAAGACCCCTCCGTATCTCGGAAAATTGATCTTTGACAGTCGTTACGAGTCGTCAGAAGCCCGAAAGTCTGACAACCAGTCTTACCAAGGGGTTTTACCCAGTAACTGGGTTGTGGAGGTCAGATAGGCAGTCGCTCTATGTAAGATACTGAAATTCAGCTGCATCTGGTTAGACTGGAAGCCGACCCCAAAATAGTTAGGAAAAGGCTTGGCAGATAATGACGTCTGACGCAGTCTGTGAATTCAGACCCGCTACAGCCTTGCTGACCGGCTAGTATTTTTACCAGAGTCTATTGTATTCGCACAATATACCGGGTGGCAGGCACATCGACGTGCAACCTGGTAAGATGATTCAGTACATGGTTCTGAAATCCCACAGCATTCTGTGATTACTTTAACTCACATTATACATACATAATCAGCCTATAATGTTCCCACTGCTGGGACACAGGCCTCCTCTCAGTAAGAGGGAGTGGGCCGTAATCCACCACGCGGGCCCAGTGCAGGTGGAAAACTACCTATTGAAAGGGGCGACTAGAATCAATTCTATTTTTTGTAAATTTAGACGTTCAAAGTGCCTTTTATTTGCCTATCACACTAATATTATACAGGTGAAAATTTGTGAGTGTGTGTTTATAATATGTTTGTTACTTCTTGACGCTCGCGCTCAAACGGCTCGATCAATTTTGATAAAAAAAAATTACGGAGGTAGCTGACGCCCTGAATTAACATATAGGCTACTTTTTATCCCGATATTCCCACGGGATCGACATTTACGCGGGTGAAACCGCGGGGCGCAGCTAGTTTGAAATAAATGATTTGACTTTGTCTTTGATAATCAACAAAAAAATTCTACGATAGGCCTAGAATCATGTACTGAATTCATGGTTTCAGTTGGAGCGTAGATGCCTGCCACCCTGAGTAGATTATACCTAAGCAATAATAAAGGCGCCGCGTGCCGCTCTACAGCAGCACACAGCTACGAACGTGTACTTCACTTTGTAAGAAAATGTCGGCGCGACCGTCCACTACGACGCACAGCCATTCTACGTACGAAACA
The DNA here is from genome assembly GCA_963082905.1 of Oligia fasciuncula. Taxonomy (NCBI): domain Eukaryota; kingdom Metazoa; phylum Arthropoda; class Insecta; order Lepidoptera; family Noctuidae; genus Oligia; species Oligia fasciuncula. Next base: position 20,059,036 of record OY720397.1, read on the forward strand.
ATGGCTGGCAAACAAATGAACCACGCAACTAATTTTACATACACACGACTAGCGACACGCGTCGATAAGAAAGGCAACTGCAAGCGTCGACGTGTGTCGGTAACCACCGACGACGCGCCGGCGGCTGCCGCCGAAAACGTATAGCTCGTGTATTTGAGGACGGTGCTCAAGTACACGAGCGGCTTCTTGTCGGCAGTCGCAGTTGCCTCTGTCGTCAACGCGAGTCGCTCGTGTGTAAGCACTAACGTGGCAAAACTCTCTGTGCACTTCCTGCATAGCAGTGGATGGTCGACATAAAACGCGATTTGATTCCATCTTTTAAACTGCATCCTAAAAACTGTTCATGACACATAAAACTCTTGACACATCGACATAACTGAGTTTTATTTATGCTTCTAACATAAACGCGAGCTTTGAAAAGCTTCCCTATCCGTGATATTATGCATTAAACACACTATTGTGATTTTATAGGAATATTTCAGTCTTTCATGAGTAAACGTAAATGTTACGAGATGCAAATAAAACTGTTTATTTCATGAGTAAGCGTTCAGTTTTACGGTAGGTTAAATATGAATTATTATCAACTCTTGAGTGTCACTTATTGAACACTGGCTTCTGCCCGCGACTTCGTCCGTGTGAAATTTCTTGCTCCCCTGTCCCACCCCGTCGCACCGCATCGTTCACCCGCGCTATTACTTCGATTACGCTTAGCGTTCTTTTTGCTCGACTGAGCGGGATTTAACATCACGCTACGACCCTAAAGACCCTAACTAAGCATAGCCTATAATAGCCTTCCTCAAGAATTGGGCTATGAAACGCGAAAATAATTTTTCAAATCCGACTGGCAGTTCCAGAGATTAGCGTCAAATAAACTCTTCAACTTTATTAATAGTCTATAGATAGATATAGATTTATGTTCGTGACTGTATTTTTGTTTTGTTAGTCTATACTGTCCCACTGCTGGACAAAGGCCTCCCACAAATCCTTTCAGGAACACTTTTCAAGCGCCACCTCGAACCAGCCCTCGCAGTACGCGTCCAGGTCATCTCGCCGGCGCCGTCCATCTTCAGGCACCCATTGTGTGGAGATTTTTGCCCAGCGGTCATCGTGCATACGGCTAATGTGACTAATATAATAATAATAATTGTTGATAATTACCTGACTGACAGAGCTCGAGGCTCGTCGAGAGCCAGTGTCTGAGGGTATACCGGCCCCGGTCTGCCTGCCAGCCACCGATGCCCTGTAGGGGGACACGCTTCTGCCACGAGTACCTGAATAAACATACAAGTCTAGTGATGATGGATACGTGCGACAAAAAATAATTTAACACAAGGAGTGTATACGTAGATTCTGTCAATTTGTGAGAAATTGTTTTGTGAAAACTTAACTCTACCTACTTTTAACAATAATTTTAAAAATGACATCGTCACCAATGATATTATATTAAAGAGGTAGATATAGCACTAGCGCGCGCAAATTGTTGCAGACAGATTCAGACAATTATAGCAGCGAGCAACACACTACAGATAGCTATCTCTGTCTGTGTCATACGTTCCATATTATCTATCGCAGTAAGTACTTTGTAATAACAACGCAACAATACAGAACGTCGCTCAGTATGAACGTAGCGTATCTTTCCTTTATAATATCATTGATCGTCACTATATTATAATAGTTTATCCGTTTGTACAAATATGAGAAGGTATGTTAGGAACTATGACAATAATATCTGAAAGTTTTTGTCTACAAAAGTCCAATAGGTTTGCTCAATGTCTATTATGGGAGGCCGTATTATACAACTGTACATAAAAGTCTAATAAAGTAATTGGAATTCAAATATCTTGATAATCAAATATAGATACGCTAGGAGCGGGATTGGCTTGTAGACCTAAGCTCCCGAAATAGGCTTTCAATTCAAGTCACGACTAGCTGTCAAAATAGAGATTATTCCGAGAAATCCGTCAAGCCACTTAATGTAATTACAACTAGCTTTTTGGGTGTAATAAATCTAATACGGCTAGCATTAGGATTAATAAATGTAATTACCCGCGGTCTGACTGTCTTCGCTCGGTCGACGTTCTCGTGAAACCAATGGCTCTTGAAATGTCAGCGTAAGGCTTCCCCTCGGGCTCACCCTAGTTGCTTCCGCCATCCCTTCACCAGCCACAAGGCTACCCCGTGCGCTCCTCTCTGAAGGCGCAATACTTCCTCGAGGACTCCTTTGCGAATCAGGAATCAACGAACCCCTTGGACTTCGGTTCATTTCAGGCATTTCTTTCTTTATAGGAGCTTCTACACTGCCTCTTGGACTTGTCCGTGGACTCGGACCCAAGTCTTTTTGACTTCGAGCCGGATCTATTTGAATACTTGCTACGGAATGACGTGGACTTCGACCAACATCTGGCACCAAAGAGTTTCGTGGTTGGTTCCATGACGTGCCCTCTGGAACCAAACTTCGTCGTGGACTCCTGGCGTTAGCATCTGGGGTAATACTGTTTCTTGGACTTCGGTTGAAGTCTTGGGGATTCAAGCTTAGTCTCGATCCGTAATTCATATCAACTGCTAAGTTGTTTCTTGATGGTGCTAAGGTGTTCCTGTTCTGTGGTGCCGTATCTGGTGTTATGGAGTTTCTGGCTGATCTGGCTTCGGGGACCAGAGAGTGTCGTGGACTGCGGTGGTAGCCGCCTTCGAGTGCAGCGTCTGGCGCGAGACTTGCCCGTGGGCTTCTCTGCGGAGGAGGGGTTGGTTCCATTTCTTCATCAGTTTCTGTGGCTGCCAACGAGGCTCTTCGAGACGGTTGTGCTGATGCCCTTGGGGACCTTGCCTGAGGTGACGTGGCTGCACTCCTGGAAGCGCGCCGTCGCCTAGACGATGACGTTCTGTGAAGCATTCTGCCTTCTTCCCACATCCAACTACAGCCACTTCACTTCGCCTCTCGTGTCCGATCCATCATTTCAACTGAAACAAAAAAGTGAATTTAGCAACGAAAATTCTCGATCGCGCTCAGAGGCTTAGTATTCTTTACGGTTTTACAAAATGTATAACTAAAGTTTATAATCCGATTGTAAAGCCGCAATTTCAATTTCTTTGTTTACAGTCTCGGGCCATGAATCTTAATGCTATTTAAGTAAAATGAGCTGAGAGGTATAATCTCTTAATTTATCACAGAGCCTGCGTCGTATGATATTTCTCTTGTTATACAAAGGTATGATATTTATTTCTGCTACTAAAATTTCGTCTTAATGTAGCTGCAAAGTAATTATGATGTTTCATAGCAAAATGAGGCCTGTTGCTTCTTAGTGGTACACGTAAAATACATCAAGTAATTAAATATTTTGGTTGGAATAAGACCAGTGTTATGTAAGAATGGATGGACATAATAAATGGTCTCCTGAAAGAGCGGTTGCCATATGATTAGGATTTCATTATTTTAGTGGTAATTAAGTTGATTTCAGAGTGACTAGCACTTTATTTTAAGCGTAATTCCCCGCTATTTTTTAATGTTATGTTGATAATATGTTCCTTTTTGTAATACCTTCCATAGATATCACAATAAGCAACTTATGGTGGAACTTGCTTCAGCAAACGTAATACGATACGACTAACAATAGAAGTATTCTTTATCCGCCAAACTTATTGACCGACATGAACTTCAGGGATTAGGTAAATAATTATTTTCGGACCAATACCTGAATTCCAGAGTACGTTCAAAAAACTTTTCTGTAAGCATCACTCAACTTCACCAACCCGTAACAGTCCAATTTCCCAATCCGATTGCTCGGACTAATCCTGTCACTAACTTCTCCAAACTACCAACTATTTCGGCCCCGGTCACTGTAATACTAACTAAATGTTTCATTATTACTTCGCAATGACGTCAGAGTTATGCAACCTCCTTTGTGGGTTAGAAAGGACAAATCCTGGGCAGTTGAATGGCTGTCAGGGCATTTATTTGGCTACATAAACCGGCGATTGAAGATTTCATGGAGCATTGTTGTAGGCATTGTACTGTTTTATGGATTTAATACCTTTGAGTTGTATGGGGTTTTGTCAGGCAAAATGATTTATGTGGCGAAGGTATTTTTTGTATGTGTTGGGCACTGATTTTGTGAATTTCATTGATAATTATTTTTAGCCCCCGACGCAAAAACGACGGGGTGTTAGAAGTTTGATATCTGTGTGTGTGTGTGTGTCTGTCTGTGGCATCGTAGCTCCCGAACGGATGAGCCGATTTTGATTTTGTTTGAAAGGTGAATTAGTCGGGACTGTTCTTAGCTATGTTTGATGAAAATCAATTCAAGATGGCCGCCGCCTGTATGGCGGATTACATATTTTTTTATTTCACGAATTCATCATTTCAGCCAAAAGACGTTCACTGCTGGACATAAGCTTCCCCCAAGCTTCGCCACTTCTACCGGTTCTGTGCTTCTCGCATCCAGCGGAATCCTGTGGCCTTTACGATCTTATCGGTCCACCTTGTGGGAGACCTTCCAACGCTACGAATTCCAATACGCGATACGGTACGAATTTATTATTTAGTGAATCTTCTTTTGGAATATAGTGAAATATAAAAAACTCTCTAGGTACTTGCCCAATCGAGAGTCCTTTTTGGCCAAGTACTTGGTAAATTAACTACTATTACAAAGTCGTTACTTTACTCAACGACAATACACATCGCTACAAATGACCATTTACCTATACCTAACTAAATAACTGGTCCAAAACAAATATAAAAATCCAATCCATTCCTATAGCTATTTGATTTTCTAACTGAAACAGTTTCAACATTTTTCGTATAAATTGTTAATATATGCACCGCAGTACTTGCCAAAAAGGGAGCTTGCAAGCCGCAGCAGTACAGTTTGACCGCGGAGTATTTCGACTGCACCGGTAGGCCTAGCCCAAACGCGCAGAATAACCGTGACGTTCATTCGAACGATTTTAAAATTGGAAATACACGTTTCGTACATAATATTTGTACAATCTTTTCACCTCTGATTTTGCATCACCGTGCAAATCACAGTGAACTTTATTCTCATTCTTATAAGGTTGCTGTTGGATTGCTGCCACTGACATGTCTGTCAAAATCATTGTGATCTTTATTCTAGTTACAATAAGGTTGCTGTTATGTTAGGTTGCTGCTGTGGAAGTTAAAATAACTGTGTAAGAGCTGTAGTGATTGCCAGGTCGGCGGGATTGTCCGAAAGGGTTGCCGCTGGCCCGGAACATAAAGGGCTAAGGAAGGAACTTGAGTGGGTTTTAGTCAGCTTGTCTGACACTCCCTTCCGCTCCACCCAGAGCGGGAGGGGTCATTTGATGATTTCCCATCCGAAAAAAAAAAAAAGAGCTGAAAGAGCTGTGATAAAATAATCTTTTGTTAGAACTTAAATCTTTAGAAACCTTATTTTTAGATTTAATTTTTTATCTTTGACAGTCGTTACGGGTCGTCAGAAGCCCGAAAGTCTGACAACCAGTCTTAGTAATCGTATTACCTACCCAGTAAGTGGGCTGTGAAGGTCAGATAGGCAGTCGCTCCATGTAAAATACTGGTGTTCAGCTGCATCCGGTTAGACTGGAAGCCGACCCCAACATAGTTTGGAAAAGGCTAGGCAGATGATGGGTGATATTGTACTTACTAGGTACTCCTTTTGCTTCGTTTACGTTCATGCATCTGGTCATGCAGGTGGCGTTCTGTTGTATCTACTTACTCCTATGGGAAGAAGGTGTGAGTTTATGCATGTATGTGTAATTGTGCGTGTCGCAAAATTTTAAACCAAAATGCTAAAGAATAGTTGGATTTTCGAATCAAAAATCGTTCCAATTTACGTTATGTTTACGTCGTGCGTTCGTGCTTGGGCCTAAGTTTGGCTGCCGCGCTGATTTTCAACTAAGCTTCCAAGCTCTGACATTGGACAGTTGATTTTAATTGTATTATTTTGTAGTTTGTTTAACTTGAAAGTTGAACTATATAGAGGTGAAACTCGTTTAGTTTCGGGTTAAATGTATGTAAACTAGTTCTGCGCGGGGAATCGCCGTGTTTTGTTTTTAGATTTATGTAGAGTTGCGACATCAGAGGGGCAATTCTCGATAATTTAAAAACGTTCAGTCTTTTCCTACATTTTTGACAAGTTTTGACATTAATTGTCGCCGAGATGAGAATACGACCTATTTTTAGAATTGGATCATTAATTCCACAGATTTACCCCTACATACTCGTACAAACTTACAAATTTTACCTCTTATAATATTAGTACAGATTAAGTAATCGTGCTGACACGAGCGCAGAATAAGAATAAATAAAAATAGAAATTATAATACCAAAATGTTTAGAATATTGTTGTCTACAATTAAAATTAGAAATCATATCGTAAATGCTTTGTTTTTGGGTCTAAGATCGCCTGCGTTCCGCTTCACCTGTTACCAATAACAATTCCAAGAAATGCTGTGGAAAATTAAATTCTAATAACACGAGACTAGACAAAGTATAGGTGCCTACTTTCTCTTGTCTCTTGTTATTTATAGAATTTAATTATATATTATTTGGGAGCAAATAATTCATAGCAATTTCGTTACTGACTTTCCAGTGCTTATTTCGATTTCGAATTACTTAGGCGTGCTAGATATTTGTTCGAGTTCTTCACATTCTGTTCGGTAGTATTTTGTTGAATAACAAAGTCGAGCCGAAGCAATTTTATTCATCACTAGCCTCTGCCTGCGACTTCGTCCGCGTATAATTTCTTGTTCCCCGACCCAATCCGTTGCATCGCATCGCCTGCTAATAATTCGTCTGACTTCTTTTTCCTTTTGCTCGGCTTCTAATGGACCTAGCGTGTTAAATAGCCTATAGCCTTCCTCGAGAATTCGGCTATCAAACGCAAAAAAAATATCAATTCCTACTGGTAGTTCTAGAGATTACCCCCAAACTTACAAAGAAACAAACTTTTAACTGTTTATAATATTAGTACAGATTATCATCATTGGCAGCCTTGCCCTCTGCTCAGTATAGGCAATTTTACTACTGCAAACATATTATACAAAGTTAGTCTTCAAAAACCAGCCGAATTTAAGGGTGTGATCTCTCTCTCTCTAATTAACTCTGTATTCAATTCAACTCGTGGCTAAATGAACAAGCCGCACCGGTCACACTTAGGTTAAGCTACGTATGCCGCGGTCGGTTCGTGGATGGGTGACCATCCATTACCTACATATCGAGACCCCTCCATGCCTCGGAAAGCACGTTAAGCAGTCGGTCCCGGCTGTCATTCGTAGACTTTTGACAGTCGTTACAGGTAGTCACATGCCTTCGGGGCATGTGACAACCAGCTTACCAATGGGTATCGTGTTATTCAGTAACTGGGTTGTGAAGGTCAGATACGCAGTCGCTCCATGTAAAATACTGGTATTCAGCTGCATCCTGTCAGACTGGAAGCCGACCCCAAAATTGTTGGGAAGAGGCTAGGCCAGATTGATTGATATAGGGTAATTCCAGGATAGGTGCCCCAATGGGATAGGTGCCGTGGCTTTGAATACTGTATGTTAGAAATTCCGTGGGCTAAAATCGTACTAAGTAATAGGAAGCGCTCCCCCCGCAGACCCCAATGCCACGCCAACCGCACACGAGAGCGCAAGCGTTTTTGCCCGTGAGTGTAAAAATCTTCCGCGACGAGACCATTACAAGCGTTGAAATTATAATCGTAAGTACTTACTATCGAATATCTTTTCACTCTGTTATAAATTCTATATTTTTTAAATTTATTTGCTGATATTACAGTTTAAAGTACACGAAATAATGCTATAAATTATAGTTTTCTTTTTAACTTTTTTAAATTAAAAAGGGCATCTATCCTGTGCTAAAAGTATAGTTGCCCCATTTGCTGTTCGGGATAGATGCCCTCAGGGGCATCTATCCCTTTCTATGTATTTCTATAAATATTTTCATATTGCAGGTGGAAGAAATGCCTCGAAAATATAAAAGAAAACCGGGGGTGGTCCCCCGTCACATTAGTTGGACTGAAGAAAGCTTGGAAAAGGCTTTATTATTATTATTTCACCAATAAAAAAATGTTTATTTTGTTCATAAGTCTAGATAGACATAATTATAAAAGATGTCACAAATTAATGTTAAATACGCTTAATGTTTAATGCTGAATACAAACTGATTATTCAAAGTCAAAGTCAAAGTCAAATCATTTATTTCAAATAGGCACATTAAAGGCACTTTTGAACGTCAAAAAAAAACTAAATAGAAATGATTCTAGTCGCCCATTCGAAAAGGTAGTTTTCGTATGGAGAAGAATGGGCAAGAAACTCCACCGTTACTCTTTTAAAAATGTTTTACAAGGTCTTGTATACATAATAAAATTTATATGTGAACACGATGCACCCATAATAAAATTAGTCTACCACAAAAGGTAAAAAGAATTAAAAATTAAGCAATGACAGGTAAATCAAATAAGTGATAGATACATGGTGCTCACATATTTACAAGTTATTTAAAAAAAAAAAAAAAAATGAAAAAATGCAAAAGTAGTTGAACTTTAACAAGTGTGTGAGCCACTGTAGTCGCAGATTGTAAAATTGAATTAGAATAAGATGTCATAATTAAAAATATACATATAAATTAAATTAGGAACAAGTTTGATTTTGTCTAGACTTTTAGATTGTCCTATGGAGCAGGACCAGCATGTTTCCAAACATTCTTATCTTGGATATAATCCTCTAATTTGTAATATCCTTGTTTACAAAGTGTACTTTTAATATGAGTTTTAAATTTTCTTTCATTTAATTGCAATATGTCACAAGGTATTTTGTTGTAGCATTTAACACAGTACCCCATAAAAGATGTATGTACTTTCGATAATCTGAAAAAAGGTTGATCTAATTTATCTTTATTTCTAGTATTAAAATTATGCCTATCACTTATTTTATTAAAAAGATGTTGATTTTTTCTTACATACATAATATTTTCATAAATGAATTGGCAAGGTACCGTCATGATATTAACCTTTTTAAATAGTTCCCTAAGAGATTCGCGACGACGTAGATTGTAAATGGCTCTGACAGCTCTCTTTTGTAAAATAAAAATGGATTCAATGTCAGCAGCCCGACCCCATAGTAAAATGCCATATGACATAATACTGTGGAAGTAACTAAAATAGACCAAACGCGCGGTTTCTACATCTGTTAACTGTCTTATCTTTCTAACAGCATAAGCGGCGGAGCTTAGCCGCCCCGCAATAGATGTTATATGAGGTCCCCATTGTAATTTCTCGTCTAGCGTGATTCCTAGGAAAACTGTCTGATCAATAAATTCTAGTTTTTGGCCATTCAATATGATTTCACATTCGCTACTTCTAACATTCGGTAATTTAAATCTAATGCATTTGGTTTTTTTTTCATTAAGTACTAAATTATTTACCGTAAACCAATCTTGGACCTGAAGAATAGAGTTATTCACGTCGTCAAGATTTTGTGACCGTCGGTCTATTTTAAAGATTAATGATGTGTCATCTGCAAATAACACCATCTTCGGTTGATTTTGAAGTAATTGGGGTAAATCATTGATGTAAACTAAAAAGAGGAATGGACCCAATATCGAACCTTGAGGAACACCCATTGTCATTTCAGACCCTAATGAGTTTACGCCGTTTACTTGAACTTTAACCTTTCTATCTTTCAGGTATGATCTTAGCAAGTCAAGTGCTGCTTTTCTAATTCCATAGTGCTCCAGTTTCATCAGAAGTGTCTCGTGGTTTACGCAATCGAACGCCTTAGAGAGGTCGCAAAAGATTCCAATGGCATCTTGTGCTTCTTCCCAGGCGTTAAAAATGTTCTTTATAAGGGTAACACCGGCGTCAGTAGTGCAACGCCCTTTGGTGAAACCGTACTGGTGTTCATGAAAGATGGAATTTTTATTAAAGTGACGTAACATTTGATTGAGCATCAACTTTTCAAACACCTTACTGAGAACTGGTAGAATTGACACAGGTCTATAATTGTTAGGATCTTTACTATCACCGGATTGAAACTAGTATGTTTTATTTCAATTAGCATCTAATATTGAAGCATTTATACAGTGAGTTTTCCGTCCCTCACGTTAGGCATCTATCCCTTGAAGCATTTTTACAACGAGTCTTCTATCCCTCACGTTAGGCATCTATCCTACTTTTGAGAGGGTAAAAAAGACACAATTTCTTCAAAATCTATGAAACTTATGTAAAAATAAAAGGGATACCATCATAGATTAAAGATCAAAAAAACCATATGCAAAAGACGTATTGCCAATAGATTTTTAATTAATAAGTTATGGCTCCCTATCAAAAAGTGGGGCACCTATCCTGGAATTACCCTAATTTCGATTTTGCTACCCGACTGCCGATCAATACCACAACACATTAAAATTGTATTGATTTTGAAGCTGCAATATTAATCACTTGATCCCCGCTAATGAGACACTTGATTTTCTATTGTAATGGGTCGCCAGAGGCCCGCGCCGGAACGCAGCGATTAAATGGTGTTGAACAACGAAGCCGACCCAAAGCAATTACTACTTAACGGGTGTAAAAAGACACTTAACGAAGCCGAGAGCCGCTTGTACTCCCCGTCATTGTGATAATACTTTGTACTGGACCATACCTGGGAACCTTCTGGTTAAGGAGATATTGAAGGTCAAATTTTTACTGACGTTTTTTTACGAAAATAAGTTTTTAATGTGGTTCCGTTGAATGCACCCATAAGAATAGAACAGACTATTTTTATTATTTCTTTCTTTTTTTTTCTGTTTGTTTTTTTTCTTTTTTTTATAAGCGCAATGTTTTGAGTGTTTTACATTGCGTACTACCGCAAATTTTCACACCAAAAATGAAAGTCGTTTCCCAGCAATAACTTTTATGTAATGTTACTTAGATTGGTGTACATAATGAGTAGGTGACGGCTATGTGATGGGTCTGTTTACACAGAATATATAGAATATTCGACTTTTGTGTCCGCCTGTTCTGTTTAATGTCGACCCAAACATGTAGGACCCTGAGTGTGTGTACGCCGTAAATAGAAATAAATGACTGTATACCATAGTATTTGCGAGAGAGCTTCTTCTCGATTTTTCACGCAATTCGGCAAATTGAAACGTGGGTCCCTGAAATATTGAGCGTATTTGGCTCGAGCCGAAACGCTTTCACTTAGATTTATTAACAATTTCCCGGGTTTTTTTCTATCTCCAAGGCTCTATTGTGATTTAATTTGAGAAATAGCTCGACTTGAACACTGTTGTGTACAGATTACTTGACTTACGTAAGCTTCGTTGACACTTTTTTCAGCTGAACCTCAGCCTGAAATATTAGGGTTTTACACGCTAGACGCTTTTGCAGGGTAATGTAGGATGAAAATAGATACAATTTCGTTATTATGAGTATTTACGGCCTAGGCTACATTATCGTTTTTTTATACACACACACAGATACACACACTATATTTTTTTAATACTATTTTATTTCTGTTTTTGTTTTTGTGTGAATATTGTGTAACCTGGGTCAAATAAATTTGTTTTCTTTCTTTATTTTTTGCGTCTCTAATATTATAAAGACTTATCGAAATATTTGAAATGTGATATAAATTTTCATTATTCAACTCTATTTTTCATCTTTACTCATCATACAGAATATTTAAATCATAATTACTGTATTATTCTAAACCCATGACTCTTAAACGTAGGTACTATACTACCCTCTAGTATTTCATTTATTTCTACTTGTCTAAACACTTAAGCTATTGTAGCAGTATGCAAAGCCTGACTCACGAACTCAACGAGAATCACGAACTTAATGACGCCAAAAACTTGAACAGCTCAGAATAATATTTGTTCCAACTCTGAATACAACACCCTGACTATGACAAACTGAGGTAACAAAACTATTTTCTTTGAACCGCCACTCGTGAGGCAAAGGCGAAAACTTTCCGCCTCCACTTGAAAGTTAAAATGGCGGCCGTACATCCGGCTGACATGATTACGCGGGAAACACGCCGGAAATTGCGAAACCTTGCTCTGGCCTAAGAAAACACTTATGGTGATATTCGATGTGTTAAATATTATACGTATATTTGTAAAGACAATTTGTTACAGCAGCTCAATAAATTTGCCACTTTATGAAAATACCAACATAAATTATAATAATGACCAAACTTGGGTCGTTAATTTAGGTTCGTAAGAAGTTCTGTCCTTCTTATGGAGCTACCTAGCATAACATAAATCATGTTTGACTAACGGGATAAACACTTTCGTTTGATAGAGTAAATCATCGGTATTTATAATTGTGTACAGTCAAGAAAATTCATTGTTTATCAAATTGACTACCAACTTGGACGATTGCGAAGAGCAGTCCAGGCAGCAGGCCCAATGGTAACGACCACGACTTACAACTTGTAAGTCGTAAGTTCGAATCCAGGCAGGCGCGATAATTTGCGTAAATTATTTCATCACCACTGTTCTTAAAACCGAAACCGGCATGTCCGAAAACCAAACATTCAAACACATGTGACATGTACAGTCAACAAAAGAGATAAGTATGCAGGATCGTCGGATATAGTTGAAGTTTACTAAGAAAGCGATGGATGTTGTCGACTGAAATTTAATTTGATAAATGAGCTGTTTGTTTTTTTTAACGCACAATGGTCCACTGAAGGACTAAGTGCGGAAACCAAAGCCATAGCATAGAACATAGCCATTTGTTTTCTATTGATAAAATTAAATTTTATTCGAGAACATCCATCGGTTTCTTAGTAAACTCCAACTGTATCCGACGATCCTGCATACTTATCTCTTTTGTTGACTGTACCAACCCGCATTACGGCCTATTACGGCCTAATTACGGCCCATTCCCTCCCACTGAGAGGAGGCCTGTGAGCAGTGGGAACAACATAGGCTGAATCTGCTTATGCTTATACAGTTTTATGAAATGGCTGTAAGATGGAAAAAAAAAAACGGTGAATTAACGAATTGTGTCAGTTTCCACGGAGGGCTTTAAAAACCAATGTACGGTCATTGGTTTTAAAAGCCTATCGTGCCTTAAAATGTTGTGATAATACTATCCTAAAAATACTTTAGCATCATTAAATAGGAAAATCTGAAATCCGTGAAGCGTGAAACTGTTAATTCCGGTCTTTCAGCCAAAGTACCCATTAAAGCATTTTTCGGAATATTGACTGAAGCCATTAGAGAATGAAATGGGGCACAATAAGTACTTGATAGACATAGTAGACTCTTGAACAAGATGTCTTTATTTTAGCAAGTAGGTACTTTATTTAGCCTGACAATTTTACAGAGAGTAGCCGTGAAAGGGGTTCGAGGGCGGGGGGTGGAGGGGGGTTCAGGGCATCAGACCGGAATAACTCGAAATTTCACTGCGGTATAACCCAGAAAATAATTGGACGTCTTCTCTTGATTTGATGATTGGATCGAAAATAAAACTAAAGAATCAAAGCACTTTAGAAATTACCTGCATGGTTTGTGGCACGCAACCTTTTTGGTGAATATAATTATATGCTCATTGCATAACATTATTAACGCCAATACGCCAATTCTGACGTCTACTGGGGGCCTAAAAATGTCACTTTGGCAGAATCATAAAAGGAAAACATTATGAATGGCGAAGACAGTCCGTGTTTTTTTCAAAGAGATTGGGATTGGATTGATTGGTATTTACGCCAATTCTGACGTCTACTGGGGGCCTAAAAATGTCACTTTGGCAGAATCATAAAAGGAAAACATTATGAATGGCGAAGACAGTCCGTGTTTTTTTCAAAGAGATTGGGATTGGATTGATTGGTATTTAGCACAGACAAAAAAAAAACTGAAAAATCCTTTACCAATGAATGAAAGAAAGAAAGAAAGAAAAAAGTTTATTTGGACACAGTTTGTGAAACACAAAATACAAAAAAAACTATGTTACAACAACAATAGTGTGTGCCTCACGGCTGCGCCAAAACGGTTCATTTCAGCATTAATGCCAGACAGATGCTGTCTGACGCTGGTTTTCGAATGAACCTTTAGGGAAAAGTGACGGGGAGTACACACAGCTTCAACATACCTAATACATACTTTTTATACCTACTTATAAATAAATAAATAAACTAGTAACCAAGAACATATCATTACAAAAAGAAAAACGAAAACAACAGTCTCATCAAAACCTGTGTTCGTCGCGATCAATCTAGATTAGACAAATAGTGTTCCGTGCACGATGCACTCAAAGCGCAACAGGCCTCCGAGCGCGACGGACACCTACATGTTATTTAGTTATAGTCTGTTTGAATAAAAGCAAATAGTCGTAATAATAATATAAACTAAGATAATAAAAAATTACTCGGAAATAGTTAATTTAATGCTATTCGAAGAAAGTGAAGTACCTATTTACAGAATAAACAATTTCATTTCATTTCATCCGACTTTATTTGTTATGGATAAAGCTGTTATTTTATTCAACTTCATGAACGCGCTCACCTACAAGAAAGTTTTCCGACATTTTTTCGTTCAGTTCGTTTTATATTGTTTCGTTAGATTTCATGTCACTGATAAAGCTCAGAACCTTTCGATAGACACTTGGCGGTATTTGGAACATTCCATTGTCAAACTTCGTGTCAATCGTGCGACATATTGGATTCGTAATGTCACGACGACGACGTCGCGTCGTTCAAAGTAAAATAAATCAATGTTACGTCATCAATCGAAAGTACCGTAATGCTTTCTCTTTTGTACCATTTAATGCCCGATTCTTGTCACATGCAGATCAATACCTACTTATAAAAGAAAACTAAAGAGTTTTTTGAAGCATATTTTTATCGAAGTACCTCCTCTAATCTTTTAACAAGATACCAGGTAAAGTCGCTTTTAGTTTTAACAAAGAATTAACCTTTTCAAAGACTCAATTTCTCAGAAACAGGAGGTCATTCAAACATTCAGAGTGGGAGTGAATTCCAAGACTTGAGGCCTATGACATAATCGAGAGCGGAGCGATAGCGGGACAAGCGAGCAAAGCGGGACTAAGTCGACCGTCTACTGCTGGAGTGCAAGGGCCTTATGGCTTTTGAACGACCATGTCACGGGGCGTTTTTGGTAAACCGTTTGTGAAAATGTATTGAAAAAATTAAGATGGCTGCGTTAGTTCCGATTTTGACCACACGCCAAAGATCCTTGTACGATCCATAGTCGTAAGATGTGCACGGAGAGGTTTGTCACATTGCTGTCGCTAAAGTATAAATACGGAAAATAAAAATCTATTACTCCCGCGAGTTACTACCGTTTTATTTTTTATTTATAGGTATTGTTGAAACGTCTTTTACTCTGCCTCCTCATCAATTGTTTATCGTCCGCGGAGGAAATTGTACTTTATTTGTTTCCACCGGTTTTCTTGTTATTTGAAATGAAGTTATTATGTCTTTATCTTTTCTGGCTTTTTTGCAGAAGTTTCTTTAAATGAACTAGATTTGTACCTAATAAAGAAAGCAATTTTTTTTTTGATCTGCGGGCTGTTTAGACTCTTATGGAATTGGGAGATAAACTATTCGAGAAGATTTGCGGAAGACAACAAAGTTATCATAATATCTTGAAACACAAAATTAATTATTAGGGGTACAACCTTTAATCAAATCTAAATTTCCATGTCAAATAATGATTTAATATTACACAGTTCAAATCTGTTATTAAACTTCCTCGGACAATTTTCAATTCAGTGGAGTATTTAATTCAATTAAATTCAAGAGTTTAATTTGACAAATTAATGTTTCATCTTCAAACTTGAGATGTTGATAAAAGGAATGACAGTCCATTAAAACTTTTATGCTTAAATGTTAAAGTTGATATTTGAATGTAACTGTTAAAAATATTGCTTTGTCTACGAAATAAGCAATCGGTACTTATTTTGATTATTAAAAAGAATTTTTTTACGACAATTCCAAAAAAACGATTGAAGCTCTTCTTTTGTTTTATTTGCATGAGGTGTTTTAGTAATTTTTATAACTTTAAAATACTGTTTTGCCGCAAACAACAGCAATATGAAAATTTAATATTGAATAATGGAGAACCACATTATTATTCTACAAAATAATACGCACGGAAATCTAATTACAATTAATTGATACAATATCCTCGATATCTAGTATCCATTATTATTAATGACCTACAGAATATTATAATCATACACACACACACATAAAAGACACCAAAATAATTATAGCTACTGTAACCCAATACCTACCTCCTAACAATAGAACGATCAATATGAACAGTAATGATAACACTAAAAATAAATAAACCAACAAAAAAAAACTGTGTTTTGTTTTTATTGACGATCTTATTAATATCATGTATCACCCTCCTCGAGGATGTACCGTGTAGTAGTAGCACTTTGTTTTGGTTAAGTAAGTTCTTGGAGCACACACAAGTGAAGTTAAAAGTTCTGTTTATTAGAATCGTCGGCTTCTAGTCTAACCGGGTGCAGCTGAATACCAGTATTTTACATGAATCATGAAAAACCACAATCAAGTTACTGGGTAATACGATACCCCTTGGTATGACTGGTTGTCAGACTTTCAGGCTTCTGACTACCGACGTAACTTCTGACGACGAGTAACGACTGTCAAAGATCTATGTGAAAGATATATTAGATCATAATCGTCTTCGATTTTTTCGTTTTAGGACATTTCGCTTTCAATCATCTGTCATATGTCTTTTATAATAATTTTTCACATAAATTGATTTTTTCTTAGGTACTCATATTTTAACCCACTTGTAAAAAGGCGGAGGTTCCCGATTCGGATGTTTCTACTTTTTTTTTAATGTATGTTCGGGCTTAACTCCATCGTAAATAGACGGATTTGCATTTTTTTTTTGTTCGAAAAGAGCTTTATTCCGAAATGGTCCCATTTAAATTTCGTAAAGATCTGATGATGAGTTTCGGAGACAGACAACGGAACTCTTCAATAAATGCCAGCAAATCAACCGCGATTGCTGCTATAGCATATGTATGCATTGTTTACGCAATCACATAACATAACATCACGCCTGTACCCTTTAAAGGGGTAGGCAGATGTGTTCAATAGCTTTCTGTCACTGATATTCACATAGCAAGTAGTGATATATATGAATTTGTTTAGGGTAGGCAGGTACAACTAAAAAGTGCAAAATAAAAACTTTTTTAATGCAAAAAAATGTAAAAAAGTTTTTTAATGCCTCACGGCCAACTCTTGAATAGGTATCTGTTAAAGACTTAAACAGACCCCAAATATCAAAGACGCCACTGCATTCATTTCCCGTTTTAATATACAAAATTAATTATTTCCCTTGAGAAATTCTGATCAAAGGCCTCCAATATTGCCAAAATGCGGCCAAATGTTATGATTCGTAATTTATTATGTTTTGATCGAGAGGTAGGTATCGATTTTCAAGTACCTGGCTCGTTTGTAAAGGAATTATGAAATAAATGAGCAAGAATGGGATCCAAACAAGTAGGATTATCGAGGTCGAATGGTTTCTTACAAAGGACAAGGCTCAAGTGCCTTAAAATAACACAAAAAGAGTCGAGCAAATAGGTGAAAAGAGTACCTACCTATAAGAAACTAGCCTTATATTCTGAAAATAAGTTTGCACTTGAAAAAAGCAGAAGACACTGGCCCCTTACCCAAGGAGATTGTCTACTAGATGAAATATTTTGAAAAAGCGGAACTTACGTCGCCATCTTGATTTGTAAATACAATGGGGATAAAAACTGCCACTTGCTCACTTCAGATGTCGCTGCTATCCAAAGTCCAAGAATTTGACAACTAGCATTAACCATACTTTTTTTATAAACAAGCGACTTCTTTTAGCATAATTATTTTTGGTTGCCAAAGATTTTGAAAGACGAAAATTGCGAAGCGGGGGAAAAGTCTCCGAAAAAAATTTTAAATCCCGACATTTCGTCGAGACTATAACGGATCCTTTTTAAACCTGAACACTCTAATGGTAGAGATGCGTATCGGGGTGCTCCCAAGAGAACTAAGTTCGTTTTTGTTACTTATAGGCACTTGTGGTTATATGTATGTTATAGTAAAGATGTGTGCGTTATATTACCATATTAGATCAGTGCACACAAACACACACACAGATTTAGGGTTCAGTGAAGATTTTCGGTTTGGAAAATCACCCTCAAATTGGTTTTCAACTCCGATCAGGTTATTCCTATCGTATGCATCCAGTCTTCACCAAACAATTAACATCAAGTTAACAAATAATAATTCGTTCTTCAATTATTGTCTGTTCCAGTAAAGCTGCTGTTTTACCAGACACTTCCCTTTTCTATAGCTCGTATTTTAATAGTGTTACACTCTAAGCCCCTTACTTAATAAACGTAGTACAGCTCCTGTATAGTTATATGCTGCTATTACTGCTGTATAGTTTGTCTTCTTCTTTCGAAAGTCAAATTACTGACGACTGAAAGAGAGAAATCGGTGTGTAAGTAACTATTCACCTGATATAATAGTTTTATTAGTAAGGGGGTTAGTCTCATACACATTTATATAGTTTTCGATTAATTTGTGATCGGCACAAAAGTAAACATAAACAAAAGAATGGCGATTTGTAGATGTTGAACTGTGCTACCATCTTTCAGTTTTTAACTCCATTTTTACCGACTTCAGAAAAAAGGAGGTTATCAATTCAACACGTATGTATGTAATATTATTGGAACTGCATTATATTCACGTATGACAATCTATTAGGGTTTCCAAACAAATATACAAAATTTTATAGATGTATGAATGTATGTATGTATGTTTGTCCACGCATTTCTCCGCAACTATTAATCGCATCGTGACCAATTTTTTATTGGCTTACATTTACTTCAACTTAGGAAACAGTGCAAGTTTCATCAAAATTGATTCAGTAATTTTCAAGATATGGACTAATACGTGTAAGTGTAACGGCCTGGCTTATTAATACGAGCTCGGGTGTAGTGTCAAAGGGAAAACAGCTAAAAACCTTGGTCGAATTCTAGTGCAATATTTAGGTACAACAAAACTATTACCTACTTATTACAAACAAATGTTTGAGTTTTTACTTAAAGCTAGAAATTACGAAATAAATAAGTAATTAAAAAAAAAATCGACTTCAAAAAGAAATTAACTCAAAATTATGAAATAACTTTAATTTCGGCAGTCGGTGTCTTGGGATCTGTATTTTAGTTTTTTGCCACCGACTTCCGAAATTAAAGATAATTCATTTTTTTAAATTGCTTTTTTATTGTAACACAATTTCACAAATGTCGACAAACCCCTCAATGTTATTCAGGCGTCAAAAAATCTTTGTAACACTCTATTACTCTTTCCACGTGTTCTAAACATTACAAACCATATCATTGGAATAATAATCGAATCCTCAGATCAATCAATCCACCTTCACTTAGTAAAATGCAAATCCTTTTTGTAATTTACACGCATTTTTAATTTAAAGTTAATGTCATGTACAAGACCAAAAAAAGAATAAGATTAAGATTGAACATCTACTTACAGATAAATAGAGAAAACTGTCCGCTCCGTGATCTCCTGAGGGACATCACGAGACAACGAGGCTGTCCGATTCTTTCCTCTGTTACATTAATACTGGGAACTTGAGAGGATTGTTTGGGATCAGACGCAATACACTTTAAATATAATACTAAGTAAATACAACATACTTTAATCGCTAAATTGGTTTCACATAAATATAAATTCACCCCTTCCCATGGGGTTAGGCAGAAACTACAGAACGTCACCTGCTATACTCCTTTTGCTTCATTGAGTTATAATATATCGGAAATACGTCATTCATTTGACTATTCGGAACGTCAGCACCATCTGGTGGCGCTGGACAAAGTCTAGCCTGAGTCCGTGAGAGGGTCGAGGAGAGCGAGCTTCGACGTGGAGCGGCGCACTTGACCAGTGGACACGTGCTCAGAAACTGTCGCGCGTTCCGTATCGTTGAGTGTGTACCTACAGTGTGTGATTCGCTAGTGAGATTAAACTATTCGTAATATTATAATCTGATTTGAACTGTAAACGGTTTTTCTATTGCGCAATAACCAACAATACCCATAGTACGCCCACAGTAATTAAAATATACCTGATGATACACACATACCTTCTCCGTCATATATATTACTAGCGTTTTGCTTCATTTACATACATACAATTGCAGGGTACGCAACACACTAACAGTAACAATGGCTTTCATTTTGACAGTACAACAACATTCATTGCGTTATTTACCTTGTTGATAAGACACATTTTTCGAACATATGAAGGAATGGATTAGCAATATCCTTCAAAATTATTCAGATCGTGATTGATAGTGTGTTACGCAATGAAGGTGCTGGTCGTGGTGGTTTGTGTATCAATATAGTATAAATATTTTATTTGTAAGAATGTAGTTTTAGTTAGGAATTTAAATGTTCGGTATACATGGTGCAACCACAACATACATGGTATACCAATATCATTTAAATGTCATTCTTAACTGAAAAGTACTCTGTTAGATGTGATATATTTTGCGTACAGTTATTACATTATATTATGATATAGGTAATAGGATAAATCTATAAGTAGGTATTCATATTATTTTAGCAGGGCTAAAAAATTTATAAAAAGTTAATATTAATTCTTAGTAAGGATAAAGATGGAATTTTTCGGACTTTGTAGGCAGACTTAACACACTGAAAGTATTTCAAAGGTCAAGGTCTTATTTATAGTCTAAACATTTTATTAAAGATCAGATTGTGTGAAAAAAAATCGATTATCAACCTATGTATAAAAAATCTGTCTTATTTTACTAAGAGTTTCTGATCTCTGGACGGACAGCACTTAACATAATCAGCCTATAATCTCACTGCTGGGACACAGCCCTTTACTTTGTGAGGGGAGTGAGCTATAATTCACCACGCGGGCCCAGTGCGGGTTTATGGATGTCACATGTCTTTGATTTTTTTGTTCTAGGACGTCCCGGTTTCCTCAAAATGTTTTCCTTCGCCGTTGGAATATCGGGATAAAAAGTAGCATAATTATATATTAATCCAGGGTGTCAACTACCTTTTTTTTTTTTTTTTTTGCGGATGGGAAATCATCAAATGACCCCTCCCGCTCTGGGTGGAGCGGAAGGGAGTGTCAGACTCTTACTGACTAAAACCCACCCGTGTTCCTTCCTTAGCCCTTTATGTTCCGGGCCAGCGGTAACCCTTTCGGACAATCCCGCTGACCCGGCAGGCTTCGGCCCTATGGGGCCCCTCCTCGATGCTGACATCTCTTTGAGGCGCGCGTGGAACACGTACGCGCCGTCCGGCACGGGCCTGGTCCTGATCGGACGGTGAGCTACCCATTACTCTCCGCCCGCAGGCCCGCGCCTACGGTGGCCGGGACCCGTCGCGCGGCTCCCGACGCCCGGAGCGTCTCCCGCGGCGGCTGGGACGGGAGGCTCTCTCCCTGAGCCGTCCCGCCACCTCCTTCGCTAGCATGACTGCTTCGCAGAAGGAGGTGACTGCCTCCCACTCCCTCTCGCCCCGGACCATGGCTTGCACCAGGGCCGGGCGCGAGAGGTCGCCGCCGCTGCCGATCGCCTCTATGAGGACACGGCGGTGCTCCGCCCAAGCGGGGCAGACCTCCACCGTGTGCTCCACCGTGTCCTCTGGGCGATCCTGGCAATGGTGACACCCGGGCGTTTCCTCCCGCCTGATGATGTGCAGGAACCTCCCGAAACTTCCGTGTCTGGTGAGGACCTGCGTCAGGCGGTAGGTGAGGGCGCCGTGGCGCCTCTCTAGCCACTCCTCAAAGAGGGGTCTTATCGCCGCTATCGCGGCGTGCCCTGCGCTGGGTTGCGACAGTCGTTCCTTCCATGTCGCCATGAGATCGCGCCGGAGCTCAGCCCGCTCCGCAGCGATTTGCCGCGGAAGCGGAACTTCCCCCCGGCTTAGTGCCTCCGCGCGCCACTCATACACGCGCGCGAGGACTATCGCCTCCAGATCCCATGGCGGCAGTCCGGCAATGAGGCTTGCCGCCTCGCCAGAGATTGTGCGGTAGCCCCGGATAAGCCTTATGGCTACCACCTTCTGGGGCGCGTTCAGGTAGTGGGCGGCTGGCCGCCGCAGTGAACGCGCCCTCACCGGGGCCCCGTATAGGGCCATGGACCGCACGACCCCCGCGTAAAGCCTCCGGCAGGAGGCGTTTGGCCCCCTCAGGTTGGGCAAGAGCCGCTTGAGTGTCAGCTACCTCCATACAAAATTTTAGCAAAATTGGTCGAGCTGTTTGAGCGTGAAGAAGTAACAAACATATGAACACACACACAAACTTTCGCCTTTATAATATTAGTGTGATACCCAATTGACCAAAGACTCCGATAACAACGGTATAACTATCTAATGAAAATCGTTTAAAACGCTATTAGACTAGCAGCGCTTATCACTAATGGAATTCATTTGCGGGGTCTGGCGCCATCTTCAGATCTATCAAGACGTTATCGGTAGATGAGAGGGTTAATTACAGTGTTTAATAGCTAAGTGGTGCTGCAATCATTTAATGACATAGTGAATTAAGAAATTATCAGACTGTTTTGACGCAAAATTGCATGTCCCCTTCTCCGGTCCCGGCAAACGACAAAAAGCTGTGCGTAAATTCTACAACAATGAAAATTAAATCCTATAAAAGTAACCTATATGTTAATCCAGGGTGTCAGCTACCTCCATACAAAATTTTATCAAAATTGGTCCAGCTGTTTGAGCGTGAAGAAGTAACAAACATATGAACACACACACACCAACTTTCGCCTTTATAATATTACTAGCTGCGCCCCGCGGTTTCACCCGCATATGTTTCGATCCCGTGGGAATATCGGGATAAAAAGTAGCCTATATGTTAATTCAGGGTGTCAGCTACCTCCATACCAAATTTTATCAAAATTGGTCCAGCCGTTTGAGCGTGAAGAAGTAACAAACGTATAAACACACCCCCACACTCACATACACACACCCCCACACACACACCCTCACAAACTTTCGCCTCTGTAATATTAGTGTGATTTATGCGTAAATTCTACAACAATGAAAATTAAATCCTAAAAGTATTTTTTCCTTTAAGGTGGCAAGGAAACACACAGGCAATCTGATGATAAGTGATCATGGTCACGGCCGCCCAGTAAAGTAAACAAAAACATAATCTGTGCACGAATTCCATTGTAGCTAGAATTAAACCCACCTATATACACCTGGATATTTGATCAAATAAGAGTTGATCCGGAACAAAACGTACGCATAAGCTGCTTATTTTTCAAACAGATTGAACAATGAAAGAATATAAAGTACAGACGTTTGTCGCACACCTACATTTTTATTTCACATATTTACTTTGAAAGAATATCTACAATCGGTACTCGTACTAGAGGCATCGTATTCCTTATCAAAAAAGCATAATTATTATAAGATAAAAGACTACGTTGAAGACAAGGTAGTTCGGAACAACTCCTTCTGCACATGTGACCTCCCTGGCTCCTCATTAACGACATAACTATGTAAATGTCTAATAACTGCTCTCAAATTACGATGTTTATTTTTTTTACATATTTTTTTTGACATAATCTCTTTATTATTTGACATCATATATATAGACAATTCAAATTTTTCATTCTCTCTTCTCTTCTCTTTATTAGTAGTTGTAATGGGAATCATATCACTTGGTTTTAGTAGGTTTTTATTTTTTATTTATCCTTTTGATAGATTCTTATTTTGTAAATGTGAGGACTTTGTAAACCTTGTAGACCATTTTTTATTTTATCAAGTACCTGGTACTTGTTGGCAGGCTTACGCTGTCCTCCCATACCTACTGTAATTTGTAATTTGGAAACATTGTAAAAGCCAATTATTTTTAAAAAGAGTAACCTTGGAGTTTCTTGCCGGTTCTTCTCCATTAGAAACGACCAATTGGAACCGTGCACTTAGCTTCTGACGTTTCATAAGTGCCCATGTAGGTATATGTGAAATAAAATATTTTGATTTTGATCGTATGGTAATTACATGCCGGAGATGCCTCACCGCGATACCTCGTGTTCGCGGTTTAGCTCGGTACCTCGATGTCACCCCATGTAAAACAAATGCATGCTACACGCACGCACATGCCAGGCATCGAGGTAAAGGGTCGAAGCAGCCCGCGATGTATCGCAGTGAGGTATATAATTCGGCATGTGCGTGCGTGTCTATTAGCATGCATTTGTTTTACATAAAGGTGAAATCGAGGCAGCGATATAAACCGCAATCACGAGGTATCGCAGTGAGGCATCTCTCGCATGTAATTGCCCTAATGTGCGATACCATCCTGAAGATAAATCTGAAATGCCGCAAAAAAAAAAAACCGCCGCCGCGCCGCGCCGCGTCTGCCGTGAAATCAGGGGTTTTTGTGTAGATATAATTACAGATACACATCTGTAATTATATCTACGCAAAAACCCTCATTATCTCTCTCTATGTTGTTTTATTTTCCTGTTTACTCGAAAATTGTGTTTTTGTAACATTATGCTTCCCAGGTGACAGATATACCTATTTTTCTTCCTTTTGTTTTTTTAGCTAGTATTTAAACGATCGAATATAAATTCGAACTAAGGGTATCAAAAAAACTTTAGTATCTCCCGGTTAATAATTCTCCTTTTTTTTCTTCAAACCTTTTATGTTTTCACAGCATGACAGTTGGTTCGTCCCCGGACAAGCTTCTTCACAATGAGCATTTGACTATTCAAAATTTAAGTTATTTATATATATGTTAGTAACTCTAATAGTGATACAAATCTACTTGGGGAATATATACCTACAAACAAGGAATATTATTCTGGACTGTAATGAATATTCCATATCGGTCTTTAAGACAAATAGGACCTACACAAATGTTTTCCCACAGTTGAAAGTTTTCGCATAATTCGTGCCCGGGACTGGAAACAATAACAACCATTATATAATTATTGTCAGGTTGATCCATAGTAACATAGTAAGTAACTAATTCTGCTGAACGCCCTGGCGTAAGAATTAATATGCATTGCTGATCACACTACTATAATATTATAAAGGCGAAAGTTTGTGAGCGTGTGTGTTTATGTGTTTGTTGGTCTCGGTATGTAAAGATGGTCACCCATCACGGACGAACCGCGGCAAGCGTAGCTTAACCTGATCGATCGACCTGTGCGACTGTTATTATTGAGCCACGGGCCCCTTCCTTTTATAATATTAAACTTTCTCATTTATATTATTAAATATACCATCCTGTTACCACGGATTCCTTCATCTATGGATTCCTTACATGAATCTGGACGAAAAATTTCTACACTTGGGGGTCTAGAATCATGTGCTGAATTCATGGTTATAGTTTGCGCGTTGATGTCGCTCCCACCCTGTATAGTATTGATTAAAAATACAGTTACAGAAAAAAATCACACTAATATTATAAAGGAGAAAAGTTTGTGAGTGTGTCAGTGAGAGTGTGTTTATATGTTTGTTACTTCTTCACGCTCAAATGAAACCAATTTTGATGAAAAAAAATTATGGAGGTAGCTGACACCCTGGATATAGGCTACTTTTTATCCCGATATTTCCACGGGATCGACATTTACGCTGGTGAAACCACGGGGCGCAGCTAGTGGCACATAAAGTTCGAAACGATGAAGTCCAGCTATGTAACATCTAGATTTTAGATACATTGCTGATCTTATACCTACTCAAATTCTTCCACCTTCTTGTTTGTCATTTGACCAGTAACCCAACACTTTTAAAGGCACACAGTACTTAAAACCGCTCGGTTTTAGAAATAACCTCATTCACTAGGTACTGGTTATTTTCTTTCCTGGGACAAAAATATAATAAAAATTGGTTTTCAAGTTCAGAAGGGTAGCCTTACCCTTTTAGTAAGCATTATACAGCAGTAAACATTATAAAGCCGTCAACAACGCGTTCTATACCTACATCAGACTAAGTAACTTTGGGCAAAAATAATTGCTAGGAAACTTTTATTTTTGGTTTGAAAATTCTGCCACCGCTGTTTTCGCAATGTAACGCACGCACAGGGTCCTGGGAGTATTCTCCATGTAAAATACTGCTACTCAGCTGAACCCGATTAGACTGGAAGCCGACCCCAACATAGTTGGGAAAAGGCCAGGCAGATGATGATGATTTAGCGTTCTTACATATGGTTCAGTATAAAAAAAAAACTGGCCAAGTGCGAGTCGGACTCGCACACGAAGGGTTCCGTACCACAAGGCATAAAATGCCGAAAATACACGTTTGTTGTATGGAAGCCCCCCTTAAATAATTATCTTATACTGTTTTTAGTATTTGTTGTTATAACGGCAACAGAAATACATCATCTGTGAAAATTTCAACTGTCTAGCTATCACGATTCATGAGATACAGCCTGGTGACAGACAGACAGACAGACAGACGGACAGTGGAGTCTTAGTAATTTGGGTACGGAACCCTAAAAACGATCATAATGACGAGAGGAACCAGTAACTCTCGGCTTCTTTAAGTGTATTTAACACCCAATACCTATTTTTTTTACCTTACAAGAAAAACAAGGTAGCCTAGATCAACAAAGAATATATTTAACACAAATTCCATTCATACTGAAACAACGAGAATTTACACCAATGAATAAATAAATAATAATTTTATTATCATTTGATAAATCTAAAATTATAATATTACCGTATCTTTCCCTCAATGAATTTCTAACGCAGTTCACAACCGAATAATTTCAAAAGTAAACAAAAACAAAATCTTTTCAAATTCCAGTGTAGCTAAACTTTGATCAAATAAGAGTTGATCCGGAACAAAAGACCGTATGTCTACATACCTACACATAAGCTGCTTATTTTTTCAAACAGATTGAATAGGTACTGATAGAAAACAGATGATAAACGCACACGTACGTACATTTCTATTTCACATTACTTTGAATGTTTTACAATAGATATCTTTGACAAAGGACTTTGTAAAACATTCTTGGACAATGGTATATAGAAGCTGTGGGTGTCGTGAAAACAAACAAAGGGTTCTAAAAGAGGTGACAATATCTATAAGTAGACACAAGTGTCAGTAGATCTGGGCCTCAAGTCTGCTATTACAATAGTGTCAGAATGGTCTATCATTGATTTCATGATTGTTGATTTTGACAAGTTTGGTAATCTACTAATAATGGCGTCAGTATGACTTTCCAATGGTCAACCACTGACACTCCAGTGAAAGATATGGTATAGAATGGTTATATCGTACATAATGACAAATGAATGACTGACTTAGGCGGTAATCTGCTAAAATTTTGACAGTTCCTTTGATCAGTGACCGCTACCATTAGAACGTCATTGTGCAGTCATTGCTTTTAATTCGTTATGAGTACCGTATAATATATGTTCTGTGTGACCATTATGAATTTAGCAGATTACGTACTTTTAGCAAAATGACAATGGGATCGTGTTGGAATGACGAATTTATAAAAATAGCAGACTTGGGCCCCTGATAGCTAGTCTTTGAAAGCGATATTTTTATCATCATTATCTAAAGTTTTAATCCTAATCTCCTGCAGACAGTACGTGTATTAATGTAATCTTCTACTTTCGGTCGATATAAATTATAAGGTTTGCCTTTGAAATACTTTTTGACATCGTTATATAGCAGTTATATGAGTAAACAATGGAGAGGCCTTTTTATGTAGCATAAACATAATCACGTTCCCACTACTGGGACACAGGCCGCCTCCCGTCGGTGAGTGGGAGTGGGCCGTAATCCACCACGCGGACCCAATGCGGGTTGGTAGATGAAACCATGTCTCGCTTATTAGTAGGAATATACATACCTATATTATATGGCAAAGTAGTGGCATTTAAAAAAAAGACAGGTGATATTTAGTAACGCCATAAAAGTGTCATTATAACGAAAAAAGTGCTCACAATTATTATTACAAAAACCCATTCACAATCCCAACAATCGCAACACAAATAACCAGTTTGAAAACATTCATCACAAACATTTCCCCAGCTTTTGGCCAACCATTGTATACCTCGCAATCTGCACTATAGATACATTTGTATGTATAGTCCCCACAAACCAATGCTCGTGACGTCAGATCCGCGGAAGTAAATCTAAGAACAATACTAACTTGCTTAGCAAGTACTTGTTGCTATTGTATTGAACTAAGAGAAGTAAGCGACCGCACTAGCTTTCAGGAATACACAATCAGTTTTGTGTTTTGTTTTGGGAATTAAGTTGAAATGTCTCAAGAGCTAAGACGCTTGAAGAAATTCAAGTGTCTTAGTTGGAAGTTTAATGGAGTATTAATTACAAGCCGTGTGCCCAATGGGATCCATACAAACCTTCATGGCCTATTTAACTCTTTACGGTATTGAATTTTCGAATTTTTTTCGTTAGTTTTATTAATTTTTTAAACACTTTTATTAATATAGGACAATCTTCTTGTTCAAAATCCTCTTGTGTAAAATTTCATGCTTCTAGAATCACGAGCTTTGGCTGTACGTTGTCTGTCAGTAAATAATGAAACGGGAATCACCTCGTGTATTTGATTAAAAATCGCGATTCAACTATATACACTACTCGTAAGTAGTGACTACACAATACAATACAATACAATATTTATTTGTTCAAGACTTACCTATTACAATTTTTTGTACCTCATTAAATTAGGCTTAGTAACTCAGTGGCAAGATACAAGACATGATGCAACTGGGCTTAAACTAGGAGGACTCCTGTGCTATAAGCACCAGTTGCTTCCGCCACCACAGTGATCGAACTGCCATTACAAGTGTGGTGCGGTGAAAAAGTAAGTGTAAGTATCACTTACAGTATAAACTCATTTCTTGCCACAAAATACTATACTAGGTATATTTACATAATATGTAGACGTATTACTTTAACCTTTAGTTAAAGTGGATCCACGCGAGACACGATGGCTTTTTAATTGTTTCTGTAATTACAGCATTGAGCTGGTTAATCATCTTAATAAATAAGTAAGTACCTTTTACGAACTTGTCTTATACTAATCACCTAGTGCTGTCAAGCGAGGATGGAAAGGTAAGCCTTTGATTGCTTGGTTGGAAAAGAGTAAGGGAGCTGTTCAAAATTGTCACCACTAAATGGTAGTTGACTTGCTCTAATTACCTGGAATCCTGGTAATCTTCAGGTAACCAGTAGGAAACTGTATGTTATTTGTATTTTTTTTGCTTAAATCAGGCAATCCATTCATAATACTGATAAACGCAGGTTACTCTCCAGAAAGCTCAACGCATTTGTATATAAGACTTACTTCGTTACATTACTTCAAACTGCACAAAATAATAAAGACCAACTATTATTGATCGCAGGACCAAACGGATAAAATGGCGTGAAGAAAACTTTCCCCCAGCGAACTATTCATTAATTTTAAAGGACACGAAAACGCTTTCCAAAAACGAAGCAAAAACTTGTGGAACGTTCCAGAACGGACCTTTTTGTTATGGACAGACGTATTTGTGAGAATAAATGGTTAATTTGTAGAACTGTGGGGCACTGATTTTTTGTTGGGTATTAGGTAGGTACAAAATAAGGTCATGAGAACTAAGCTTTGAACTTTATAGGCCTCTTAGAGATATATAAATTCAACGATAGTTTCAATGGTAATAAGCACCAGACTGGGTAGACTTTTTGAAATCACAGCATAACAACGTCCTCAAAGAATGCTGAAGGCAGACCTCCGCAGATGAAGATCATCATCTGCTGGACATAGGCCTCCCCAAGCACCTCCACTTCGACCGGTTCTGTGTTTCTCGCATCCAACGGGTTCCTGCGGCCTTCACAAGGTCGTCGGACCACCTTCCAACGCTACGTCTTCCGGTACGCGGTCGCCACTTTAGAACCTTTCGGCCCCATCGGCCATCTGTTGTGGCCAATGTGCCCTGCCCACTGCCACTTAAGTTTGGCAATTCTTCGGGCTATGTCGGTTACCTTGGTTCTCCTGCGGGTCTCCTCATTCCTGATTCGATCACGCAGGGAAACTACAAGCATAGCATGACTTTTAGCCTTCTTATAAGGCCCATTGTGAGCGACCACGTTTCAGTGCCATAAGTCACCACTGGCAACACGCACTGGTCAAAGACTGGTCAGATGAAGATAGTGTTCGGAAAATAGCCATCACGACTCTTTCATTTGACCTTCACCATTCCACCTTTTTCTACCAGAACGTACGTAGAAAGGTACTTAAATTATACGATAGACAGCACACATGTATACTTTATTACCATTGAGAGTTCTAAAACTATATATCATCATCTGCCTACCTTTTCCCAACTTTTTGGGGTCAGTTTCCAGTCTAACCGGATGCAGCTGAATACTGCATACCAGTATTTTACATGGAGGAATACCTTTCTGACTTTCACAACCAAATTACTGGGTATTACGATACCCCTAGGTAAGACTGGTTGTCAGACTTTCGGGTTTCTGACGACCCGTATCGACTGTCAAATATACACGAATGACCTTTCTGAAGCACGGGTCTTGGTACGTAAAAATGGTTGCCTATCCACGGACGAACCGCAGTATAACTTAGCCACTCTAAAGCACCTAAACTATATTTATACTAATGATGAAATTCAGTAGGTACAAACTCTTTCATAACACAAAATGTTCCCACAAACACGTACTGCCACGTAAAAAAATCATTAAAACCAAAAGCAATTGGAACTGCAATTAAAACAGTCCACTCAAATGATTTTATAACCGTTTTAATTTTTACAGCGCCGGCCGCTCAAAATGGCGGCACGGCCAGGCATGATAGATTTAATTTTCTTTCATACATTACGCTCCGTAATGGAAGCTTTAAAAGAGAAATTGGTGAGGATACTGAGACTTTAATATTGCACAGAATTCTTGTACGCAATAACCTGAATTTTAGAATCTTTCATCGTAAGTTACAAACGAAAACATACCTTTCATGAGTTAAATTCACGTGGCATTTTGTTCAAGAGTATTATTCTATATGATTAAAAACTAGTCAGGTATTTTCCGCAGGAGAACCAAGGTATCCCACATAGTCCGAAGAATAGCCAAACGTAACTGGCAATGGGCAGGGTATATTGCTCGCAGAACTGAGGCCAATGGGGCCTAAACGTTATGTTTTGGCGACCGCGTAAAGGAAGGTGTACTGTTGGAAAGCCTCCTACAAGGTGGACCGATGAGCTTGAGCAGGCCGCAGGATGCGAGAAACACAGGATTGATCGATGTGATGAACCTTTTGGGAGGCCTAGGTACAGCAGTGGATGACATTTTGCAGAAATAATAACGATGAGTCAGGTATTCCGAAGAATGCACAGACTATTACCAAGATCGATACCAATTCATCATTAAAATATACTTACCTACATTAACTGGTATTTGAAATAAGCACCACTTTAAAATCTTAGTTCAAACTATTATAACTCTTAGAATCAGTATTATTTCTCTCGCTACTCTCTCCTACGATTTGAAAGTGGATTCAAAGAGAAAATTAATTCAAGTCGCTTCCAGTAACATTGAATTCAGAATCGTTGTCAGTGCTTTAATAAACCATTTAAATTGCACGACGGATTGAAATACGATGGTCATTCTGCGAGGAAGTTTGACAAAACAACGTCTTACAATGGCAGAGCTCAGAGTAAGATAGAATTAGGTATTTTCACTAAAGAGTTTTCCAGGTTTATAGATAGATGTTTTCCTTTACAATTTAGTTTGGAAGTCATTTGTAAGCGGGCAATTCATTCATTCATAATATGGAAGGAACAGACCTAAATTTCAATGCTCCATAGTTACAGAAGTATGGAGCAATTGGGACTTTATATAGAATACCGCATGCTTTCACCGGGTTTGGTCTGTTGATTCCACAGATATACATAGATACACCAAGATAACGCAAGAGCAACTAATTTGCGTGCCAAAAATCGCACCAGCTTACGTAAAAAAATCGTAAGCCGCCACTTTTGCCCTGTCCTGTGTACTGCTGGCTGGGTGAGCGTGAGCGCTGGCGTTAGGCCCCGGGGGTGGGGCAAGATGGGTGACGCACGAGGCGGCGTCTTTGAATGGATTTGATTTTCCTATCACTAAATAGTACTTGTGACGTAATAATACGTAGTCAAAATAAAAGCTTGGTAAAAGTGGCACGCTTGGTTTTCATGCAGATCGTGATACTTTTTTTTTTTTTTTTACGTGGATAAATGCTCTTGCATTCCGCACCACCACGGGGAGATAGTGCAGTTATGTGGGACTCCAACCCACTAAAACTCCACGGTGTCCTCCTCTGCCGCTTATGGCGGGAACACGGGCACGCGTTAGCACTCATCCGTGAACCCGCCGCGGCTGTCCGTCACCGGACCCTCCTCCGGGGAGCACCGCCACCACCGGCGCACCAGAACACATAGCACGCCGTGACCACCCCAGGGACCAAACCAGCACATGGGCGCCAGACGACCCCGTCTCTGCCACCCTTGGTCCCCCTGCGACGGGTCAGGTCATTGGCCCTGCCGCCCGCCAATTTTCGGCCGCAGAGGATAGGAAGAGTGGCCAACGTCATACCAACACTCCTCTTCCCCTGCGGCCCCACCGCGTCCGCCATCGAACGGTGGCGATCCCGTCAAGGCCGCACAAGGTAGGGAGAGCGGCGCACCGTAATACCGGCACTCCTCTCCCGCCGCGGCCTCCAACCCTCAGCCGCGATGCCTCCGATACGACATCGCGGCCCGCCTCAGATGCGATGTCGCCGAAGCGGCACCGCAACCTACTTGTTGGCCGCTACGTCGTCGGCTTGTCGGCAAAAGCCCTGACGTGCGGCCTCTCCTCGGGCTCCTCTTCGCCTCACCGTGGGTGTCCAAGCCACGGCTACTGAGCCCCCCCGCCTCGACAATGCGGGAACCCACCGGGGGGGGGGATCGTGGTACTTGCGTTATCTAGGTCTATCTATATCTGTGGTCGATTCAATGTGTTTTGTTGAGATTTCAGAATAAAGATACTTTTTAAAGATTTTTAGTACACGATTGAAACATGTAGGGTAAGTCTAGGAGTTTTTGAGGAAAGTGTGCATCAAAACATAGATATATTTGATTCGTCTTCGTCTTTTTGTTTCAATGGTACATCTACGTTGCTACTATTTGAGCCCAGTTGACCACGTTTATAGTGGCGTCAGAAGCGTTGTTCAGAACGTAAAGGGTGTAGATGAACAGATATTTTGGACACTCTAGCAAATGAGACATAGCAGCAGCGAAGGGTAAATTTTTGTAAGAGGTAAGCCGGAGTATATATTTTTAATATGATTATATTAATTATTTAAGTAGGTATATAAAGAATACTGACTGTGCCATTTTTCAAAGGGAAGCCGGTAGGAATCGAGTTGTATGGAATCTTCGCCACTGGGATATACGTAGTCTGTTCAGGAGCACCGCACTCGCAATGTGTGACACATTTACATTAAAAACACAGAAACAGCTTTTTTGACGTTGGTTTTAAATGATATTACACACTACAATTTTTATTGAGTCGGACGGAGTTGTTCAATTCAAAATTAGTAGTAGTTACCTAAAATAATCTTTTTCAAACTCTGTGTAAAGTTGAAGCATGTTGTAATGAAAGTCAAGCGACCAATATAATTGGTTTTCCTACCATTGCAGTGTCAGTCTGGAAATCATTCACTCAAATAAAAACAAACAGCTCCCTTTAGTAAAATAGCGATTTTAACGCTCAAGAATTTTAGTGACAATATATTTTTACACACGTTATCTGCATCCTTATTGCGAAGGACATAAAGTTTATGTTACCGTAAAGTTTATAGTGCGTAGGTGACGTAGCTCCATTATTACCCTAGTAAATATAGTGAAACTAGTGGTAAAGTCAATTTGTACGTGGTTTGGTGTCGTCTATATTTGAACAGCTTTTGTGAATTTGCGATGTTAATTTTGTAAATCGAAATAATGGGACAACTGGTAAATAGCAACTATCATGAGCAGAATTATATATAATAAATAGCTGACCCGGCGAACTTCGTACCGCCTCAGAATCTATGTAAGTATGAGAAAATGTCTTCATTATTAATTTTTACGTGTTTTCCCATGTTTTAATAGTTATTTTGCTACTTGGGGCGGTGACAAATCCAACAAATCAAATATCATAAAAATCGGGTAAGCCGTTCTTGTGTTATAAATAGTGTAACTAACTTTGACTTTGTTTTATTTATCCATACTAATATTATAAATTCGAAAGTAACTGTCTTCTGTCTGTATGTTACCTTTTCCACATCTTTCTTTTTTTTTTTTCACTTAGCCCATTTTACAATTTGGTTTCAACCACACAACGAAAACCTCTCAGGGTTTAGGGTGCTGGAGAGTCGTTTATTTACAAAAATAGATATAAGACCACATGCTTCGATTGTGATGGCGGTAGAGCTTGATGAAATACCTGCCCCCATGGGAAGGTGCGAGTTTATGTATGTATATCTACTGACTGACATGGTTAGCAACGCACAGCCTATAACAAAGGGGTTCGAAGCTTGACATTCTTGTCACTTTGCCACAGCTCTAGCACATTCCATAATACCGATATGTAGCTACAATAAGGTACACATTGATACAATATCCATACTAATATTACAAATGCGAAAGTGTGTCTGTATGTCTGTCTGTTACCTCTTCACGCTTAAACCTCTGAACCGATTTAGATGAGGTTTCTTATAGAGATAGTTTAAGTCCCGAGAAAGGATATAGGATAGCTTTTATCCCGAAATTCCCACGGGCTCGACACTTATGCGGGTGAAACCGCGGGGCGCTGCTAGTAATGAAATAAAGATTTTATACAGTTAAATGAATTCTCGTCGATGAATCTTATTGAAACTTACTTTTGACTTTTGAAAATTCCCTCTTCACATAACACATAACTTCACGCTTGAATACTCCGATGGCTTACCAATCATATTTAAAGGTTTATAGCACACACTTGTCAACTCGGAATGGGATCGTCACCATATCAACTCTAGCCATTCAGTAGGTATTCTTTGTATGAAACTCCCTGCCGCAAGTCCGCAACGCACACTCGGAACCCGAGCTTACGTTTCTTCGCCCTCCCTTGCCACTCTCACCCCTCCCGCGGCCTGCCTGGAGCACCATCAATTAGCGATCGGCGAGCCGTAGACGTGGCGCCGCCTAGCCGTGGCCGAGTCGACGTATCGGACCTGCTGATCCGCTTCCATCAACCAGGATCAAGTCCATTATCCATGCTGCTACTAAGAAATTCCAGATTGAAAAACCCCATTAGCACTTTACCCGATTCGTAAATAGAACCTAGGACCTCATGCTCAATAGAACCTAGTGATTGTGACCACCAGACCAACGCGGCAAAAACTAGCGACGTAACTGACAATTCCCTCTTCATGGGGTAAAAATTTCTTTGAGCACTTTATGAAGTGATTGAAAAAATCAAAAATTGGTTATCATAACTTTTGAACCGTACAAAAATTCACCGACGACGTTCTCACGGTTAAAAAGTTTGGAAATGACCTTGCCCACGCCCCTATTCGATTTGATCCATACGTCCAGGGACACCCTATATAGTTAGCAAAGGATATTACCTCGAGTGGTACAATAATGGCGGCTCTCATTGTGACAAGTAAATAGATTTCTATACAAGCGAATGTCTTTAAACCTCGAGCAAGCTCTTCAATGTTATTTACATGTCTCAATTCAATTGGTGTCGCATTCAATTGGCGCTTTCTATTATGTGAATAATCTATAGAACGTTTCCAATTGAGATTTTGGCGAGGTTCCGTTTTGTTATTATGGTTATACCTATTTATCTTACGAGTAATTCTGGTATATAGACTTGGTTCTATAAGATAATTTAGAATTGTCTTTTTGATTTTAAAATATGGTCAAAACGAGGTTAACATGGCCTATGGAAATGAGAGAATGAATGAGATGAGAATTGACGGAAAAAATCCTTAGAATGGTTGTGAGCTAAAACTGTATAATTTCAATAAAATTATACAGTTTTTTTTAGATAAGTACTTTTAGATGAAGTTTGCCCAACTATTTTGCAAATAGGAAATAAATAAAAATATTTATATAATATATAAATATATAATATAAATAAATAATAATATATATATATATTATATAATTTCCAACCTGATTGGGAGTTATATGTTCGAGCCGTTTGGGGTTGAAACACTAGGGCCATGGAGTCCGAGTGCCCACTTGGTTTTTCGAGATATCGCCAAGCGGTTAGTCGACTCTTCACGTGACCAGAGGGCTGGCCTATTTCTTGGCCAAAGAATTAGCATTGCCATACAACGTGGCAATGCTGCCAGCCTTTTGGGCACTGTTCCTGTTGACAGCGATGCGGACGAATTTTTTGATGCCCTATGATCATTTTGCTAAATTTTTATTCATATAAATGTACATATTATTATTATTTTAAATAGGTATTAGCATTAATAAAAATATAATGTTTATTACTTGCAACATGGACTGAAAGGGGGTCTGAAAAATTCGAAGTAGAGCTACTAGGGCATGGGGTATCATATGAAAGAGCGCAGTTTGCACATTCTCAGACATTTTTTTTTTTAGGCCGCATAGTTTTCGACTTTTGATGAAAAATGTAAAAAAAAAATACCGTTCCCCCCCCTATCTCCGAAGTTTGCAAAGAGAAAAATCTGAAATAATTGTATAAAAGTTTATAAAGATTACAGGAAAAATAAAACGAAGTCTCTAAATAGCACACTTTTTCAGAAATCATCAACAACAAAAGATACATTAGTTCCACTATCGGTCAAGCGATGGCGCTGACATAAAACTACAATATTTAAGACCACAATGCACAGTGTTAAAATTCTCTGACAAATATAGGCCTCGCCGATGAAAATTTAAAAACATATGATGTTACGGAACCCTTGGTGCACGAGTCCGACTCGCTCTTGCCCGGTTTATTCCACTTTTATCACAGTTGATATCAATTTCTTTTTATTTAATATTTATATTTGTGTTATCTACAACATGTCACACTAGATATTAGACAGAACAAGCTCGATGTTCCCAGAACTTGATTAATACAGCTTCATTAGACGTACATACACAGTCTGTTCCTAATTAGTGTGCATAGGTATGTGGCTAATTCATGATGTTGGCTAAGCTTGAGGTTATTGCCTCCTGTTTATATCGAGGTTATAATATTAATGTTCGGTTATATATATGGACTAATAAATATGGATTTGTTAATGTTAAAATAGTTAATAAAATAAATCAAACTCGGTGGTTTTTGAGATAGGCCGGAACAAACAGACAGACAGACAAAATAATTTAAAATGTTTTTTTGTTATAAGTAATACCGTCTATACTTTCATATGCATTTAGTAAAAAGCTATAATTTTGACAACACCTACACACAGACACTTCAATTTTATTTATTTGTTATCACAAAAATTTTGACGAGATCGACGTTTCGTATTCCCCTTTTTTTCTCCTCGAAAACTAAGCCGATTCAATTATTTATTACAATAACATTTTAAGAAAGAGTGTGTTTAGGTTCGTAACATTTTTTTTAAGGTTAAAGACTTTTCTAATTTGTCTGGTAGTCCTCTAATCACGGCGGTAAAAATAGAGCATTTTTTGTAATCTTTAGAGGGTCATATTTTCTTTACTAATTAGTTGCTGAAAAAAAGAAAAAGACAGGGACGTGTTTGCAGCAAAACACGATTTTATGAAAAAAAAAATTGCTTTAAAGGCATTATTGAGGAAGAAAAAAGGGGAATACATTTGTATGGAGAATCGCACGCCCTGTTCCCTCTTAAAAATAAGGATCCGAGTGCTGCAAACTCAATATAAAAAAAAGATAAAACAAATTTATAGTAGAAGTGTGCAGCCAGTGAATACAAGGACACTTTCACTATTATCCTGCATTATTACCAAGCTACGAACACTGGTATTTTAATATAATGGAATGAAAATACATTAATATAAAACGGGGCACAGTTACGGTGCAGACAATGGCGAAACAAAAGAATAAAAAGAACAGCAAATAATTCGAAGAGATAACAAAATAAATAAAATTGTTCAATCGAGACCGGCCATGATGGAATGCCGCTGAAAAGGATTCCTTTAATAAGTACCAACGTTATGAAGAAGCTGCGGACAAAAAAATTTGGAGCAAAAAATTTAAAAGAAAGTTATTCTTTTTCTGTCCTAATTTTCTACCTTAAAGTGAAAGAAAGGGAAGCTTCAAAGAATAACATCGTTATGTGTACAGACGCCAGCACAAGCTACTACAATCTGTCAAATTTCTTTAATAGATTTTCAACTTTATTGCTAGAGCATAAGGTTTATAGAGGTATGAGGAACAGGGTGTAAAGTTCACTCATACTCTATAGAAAAAGGAGGATCCTCCGACCAGACGGGTGTTATGTCTGGCGGGCAACTGCCCAATGATTTATGTCGGGGCCGTTGTATCTATGCTAATTGCGCGGTAAACTCTGCTTGCGCGATGTAGGATTTGCGTGACGTAGTATGACGCGTTGTTCGCATGTGGCGTTGTAGATACCGCTACAGGTTCAAAGTTGATTGGGAAAATTTGACAGTTTCGGGTAGCTTGATGTGCTGGCGTCTGTACATCAGTCTGACTGTTAATTGTTATTTTTTTCTGAGGAGCAATAATTTTCTCGTTCGGTCTTAAAAATATTTTCATAAGAAAAACCTTAATGAGCGATCCGAAATCGCAATAGACAAGTTTTTCTGCCGCATTCAGACCGTCACTTGAGAATGTTAATAATCACACAACAACATCAAATTAAATCAATTTATTTGCCATAAGTCTAAGTGCGCACTGCGCTGCAATTTTTTAATCGCATCTTCATGTGTAATAAAATCGCAAACGCAAATAATTTTCAAGCGAATTCTCTCAAACGATTTTTTCCGCAGTGCGCGGTCTCTAGAATATTGGTATTGTTTACAGATTGGAGACTATTATCCGCAACGATTAAAATTAAAATTCAAGTTGGTACAGTCGAGTTCTTTAATATCTGAGCATGTTCATGAATCAAAAATATATAGGCAATGGTAAGATTCATAAAACTCTAAACAGCTTGTATTGCATTACATGCTTATAGTTGTCACAATATTATTAACTTTTTTAACGTTCATATATTTTTGAAGCCTGAAAGGGTCAATATATTAATGAACTCGACTGTACATACAATTTCGGACTGAATATAAGTAATTATACATATCAATGACACTTAGGGCTGATTTTTCAATCGACAGATAATGTTTTATTTCAAGAATAAAATTGACGTCTGACAGTTTTTTGTATGGAAGAACTGTCAAAATTTCAAAATTATTCCTCGGATAAAATTATCTGGCGTTGGAAAAATCAGCCCCTAGTCATGATAATGTGACATGCGAACATTTAGGTTTATATAATTACTATAGTTATAGTTTATTTATTTAATACTTCAAGCACATAAATGTACGGCGGACTTTACCCCATAAGCATTTGCTACCAATCAGCCTTTGGGTGATGCAGAGACAAACAGTGGTAGGTGCAATCGTGAAAATTGAGGATTAAATATTAACATAAAAATACGCATAAACCTACTTAAAACTGTGTAATAATACTCGTATATATACCTTATTAAACATAAATATACGCACAAATAAATATACATAAATACATGAATAAACTAAAAAGAAATAAGACAAATAATTACAAAAATTGTTCAATTAAAATTAAAATTTAATAGCAATATTGTTATATTATTAGATTATAAATTTTTTTAATACTGCAACACGCCAGTTATCCCTGAAGGGTGTGGCAGAGGTCTATGTATAGTACAATTAACTTTAATGTCATCATTTGCCTAGCCTTTTCCCAACTATGTTGGGGTCGGCTTGCAGTCCAACCGGATGCAGCTGAATACCAGTATTTTACATTGAGCCACTGCATATTTGACCTCCACAACCCAGTTACTGGGTAAGAGTGGTTGTCAGACTTTCGAGCTTTTGACGACCCGTAACAACTGTAAAAGATCCACGAATGACAGCCGGGACCTACGGTTTAACGTGCTTTCTGAGGCACGAAGGAGTCTCGGTATGTAAAGATGGTCACCCTTGGTGGTACCCATCCACGGACCAACCGTGGCAAGTTCTCTTTCTCTCTCTCTCTTTCTACCTCTGCTCTATAAAATAGGATATCCGAAACGCGTCTATGCGTATGATCAGAAAATGTCACCAGCAGGACGTTGCCCCGCGTTTCTGTTTCCATGAATAATAGGCTATTTGACAATGTAAAAATTATGGTCATAATTATTGACACTCGTATAGATTATCGCTTTTAAAATCGATTTGCATTAATTTTACTACAAAACAGTGTATTATTTATAAAAAAAATCCCGAAAAAACTTCATCTTTTTAAATCTGGCGCCACGTAATCGAAAACGGTCTGGATTGGCTGAACTTAAGATGACGTCATGTTTAGTAAATTTCTGTCTATCGTTGACAGAACAGATGACTTTTGTCTAGTATCTCGACCGTTTCAACGTTTGTTTACGTGAATCGT
The DNA here is from genome assembly GCA_963082905.1 of Oligia fasciuncula. Classification (NCBI taxonomy): domain Eukaryota; kingdom Metazoa; phylum Arthropoda; class Insecta; order Lepidoptera; family Noctuidae; genus Oligia; species Oligia fasciuncula. The sequence goes on from OY720397.1 coordinate 20,099,661, forward strand.
GACGTCACGACGCCATATTGTTAAAGACAGCGTTTTGGCGGCTTATTTAAACAGTACATTTTTATTTACTATTTTTTAAAAGAAATACATTATGCAATTCGAAGTAATAGGTTTTTGTGGGCTCGTTAGACACCATTAAATAATCTGAGATGTTTATCAGAAACCAGTCAAATAGCCTATTTCACGCATGTCACGCCGCCATCGCCATGGCGTAAACAATCACAGTTCGTAATTAGTGTGAACACATTAATTTATAATAGTCTCTGTTAGCAGACGCGGGCTAATGGATGGACGGTGGATATTGGTTCAGCTGGATAGTGTGACTTGAAGTTTGTAACTAGGGCGACATAGCGCTGCATGTCGCAAGAGGCTGCCTAGTTTTAAATTAAATGTAGTTCTGAAAAGGATACTCTTTACACTTATAACTTATTATCTAAACTTCGAAACTAATATAAAAAGAAACTATAAAGAGAAATTTTTTTTTTTTGTATGTTTGTTTGATGTGACAAACCTACTAAAAATCAAAACAGTCGGATAAATTTTATTCGTGGAATAAAATTGACCTCTGACAGCTGTCGACGTGTGACGTATGTTCTAGTATGGTAAAACTGTTGAAAATTCAAAATTTATTCTCAGGATTCGACTTACATAATTATGGAGGTATAAAGGCCGCAGCACACTTGTAACACTCAACGCCATCCCACGCTTACTTATTGGCCAAATGACAAAAATAGCTCAACGAGATGAAAAATGTGGCCAATGAGTAAGCTTCATTGATGTCGCGTAACGTGGTGTGTTATGTGTGTTTCCGCCTTAAAAGTTTAGTGAAATTCGCCCTTAATAGATTACATTTCAAATAATGTACCGACGCCAGCACATCAAGCTACTACAATCAGTCAAATTTCTTTAAAAGATTTTCAACTTTATCGTTAAAGCATAAGGTTCAAAGTAGATTGGGAAAAATGTACTTTAGGACTAACATAATATAATTATACTGTGGACCAAAAAGTTGTCTTTCAATAAATGAGATCAAACAGAACTACAAAACCTGCACGTGGTTGTAACATTAATGAAGTGGTTACAAAGTAAACGGCTCGCGGTTGGCAATTAGCTTGTTGCGGCCAGTTAGTTAGAACAATTCGTCTGTTTTACTTTGATTTAGTTCTGATTGTTATTTTAAGTGTTATAATAATGGCTATAAGTATGTACTGATGCTGTATACTAAGCTAGGAGACTTTTTGGCCTCGCACAAGTCTTTTATTTTTGTTGGTTTATTTATTTTTTTGGTTGTTTTTAATGCTCCTTTTTAGGGTTAAAACGGGACCCTATTACAAAGACTCCACTGACCGTCTGTCACCAGGCTGTATCTCATGAACCGTGATAGCTAGACAGTTGAAATTTTCACAGATGATGAATTTCTGTTGCCGCTATAACAATAAAATACTAAAAACAGAATAAAATAAATATTTAAAGGGGGCTCCCATACAACAAACGTGTTTTTTTCAGCGTTTTTGCCTTGTGGTACGGAACCCTTCGTGTGCGAGTCCGACTCGCACTTGGCCAGTTTTTTTGTTTGATATTATTATTTTTGGTTGTTTTGATGTAACTTTTTTAGTTTTTAATGCTCCTTTTTTACAATTTCTATTTCCTGCCTGTGTCCCAAATAAAATATTTTTATCTCTTTGATATGGATTAATGGGCTGAAAATTCTATGCGATGAATACAACACTCCACTCCCTCTTTTTTGGGAGTTTTATAAAAAGAAATACTTAGGTTTAGATTAGATTGTCAAGTAATTTGGTAGCAGCAGCATCCTTAAATAGGTACTTACATACAGTCTATTTCAATACAATTGTCGCAATGGCTATCATGGGAGCCACATACGGCACAACCACAAAAGCCTAACTAAGCAGCTATTAGTTGCCAGTAGTGAATAATTAACACGTTTGTGATGCTTAGCGGTGAATGTCACAGTAAAGCCGCCAACATGCCTGAAGTGTATTATGTGCTTAATAGTGGTAAATAGGTTGCGCTGAAGAAGTTGCTTGTTGTTGCTTTCTATGGCCATTGAGGCCTCGGTCTCGAAGTCAGCGATTGCGGGGCGGCGGCGCGGCAACCCAGACCCGGTCTCGAAACTAGCGGGCAGATCGCGCGGCGCTAGAGCGGCGTAGTGCTGTGTTATGAGAAATTTGTGTATTCGTGAACCAAATGTAGTCGGTCGTTACAAAGCAAAAAAAAAAATGCACAAAACTACGTCAATGCAGACACGCGGGCACCGCTAGACTGATGCGCATCGCTCGTATGCCGCTCCGCGCGCCGTGGAGCGCCGCTGCCTTCGAGGCCAGTTCCCCTGTTCCATATAAATCTATGCATTGAAACGCGCTGCCCCGCCGCCCCGCGCCCGCTGACTTCGTGTCCGTAGCCTTACAGTCAGTTCTTTTCTTGTGGTTTGAGTTAGTAACTACTATTGAGGTAGTTACGAAGTTTATTAGTGGGTACCTATTTGTGCTGTGTGTAAGGGACACACAAATAAACACAATTCTCACACTTCTGTTAAAAAGCAATCATATCTTTTATCTATCGCACCAATAAAATATGAACATTACAACGCCCACGAAACAAATTAATAAACCTCATACCGACATTAACATAAAATCCATAAGTAATCCATATCGAAACCGAATCATAATACCCAATTAAAAACAAACTCAGAACAGTCGAACAATATCAGATAAAACTCATTATGCTAAAAGTTTCAGCTATTAATTGAAACATTCTGCAACTCAATTACCATATTGGTTTTATTCTGCAACCCAACATGGTTGTTATTGGAAATAGTCCCCGCAGGATCGCTAATGCATTCTCATTGAACGACCGCTTCGGTTGACATCGTGTCATGTCGGTTCGTTCGAAATTGAAATTTGGAAATGAAATGTTCGCTAAGTTTAAAGTGAAGTTAAGTTTTATGGGATTTATAGCATGTGCAATCATCTATTAAAAACGCTTGTCATGCAGATCATGTCATCATCTGCCGCATGGAACGTTAATTTGTGGCAAATGGTACGGTTGCTAAAGATTACGACGACATTTTTTATTTTTTTATTTACGACATTTTTATTATACAGTAAATTAACCAAATAGTCGCTATTTAAAAGCCTTCCAAAGCACATAACTAACAAACATACACTCTTTGAATTTCTCAAGTCTAACAAGATGTAAATAGGACTAAACTAAATCCTATAAATAAAATTCTAAGTATCTAAATTGTACCAACATTTTTTTGACTACAAAACAACAATAGCCAATTTTTCATAACAGTATTTAGCAGAGCGTAAAGGACACGTTTTTTTATTATAATGTTAAACTTATTCAAAGCAGTCAAGACCTCTTTAGATTTACACAGACTTTGATATTTCCAATCCACTTAACAAGAGACCCAATTTCAAGAGCTCTCCAGAATAGCAACATCACTAATTTCACAAGTAGGTAGGTACGTAAAAATTCCATCAACTTTAACGGCATTATCATTTATTTAGACTTCTTAGATTCAATTGTAACTCCGTTTCTCATTAGTCAGAAGTCAGAAGTCGGCACTGACATTGGAACTTTCCAAATCACCTGAGCGCTTGCTCCATTAGCCATTCATTCATTCATTAACTCACTCAAGTTCGCGAATGAACGATCGTTACAATTAAATAGATCGTTATGAACAAACTCACGCGATGTTGAGGTGACTGGATTTTTTTTAACCGACTTGAAAAAAGGAGGAGGTTTTTTATTTTGCCTCAGTACGCCGTCGTTTATAAACCGATTTGGAAAATTATTTTTCTATTTAAAAGGATATACTTCCAGATTGGTCCCATTTTTTCTAAATCCAATTCTGATGTTGGGATCCATGAGGAATTGAGGGAACTCCTCATATATTATAGGCACATCTATAGCGATTTGGGTATTTTTTTTATAGTAACTCGTGCATTTGCTCTCGGAAACCACCATTTAGTGAAGTAAAACTGCTGAAGGAGACCACAGACGGCCACCGGTACTACTCAACAATAAGTATTTCACGGGTTGCGATTCGGTTACTTTAATATGGTTGCCAAGCAATTTATGCTCGTCACAATGCGAATGGTGAAATGGAGCTGATGGTGGTAGGAGAACTCCTCAACAATTAACGTCCCTGCATCGGGAAAAGCAATATTTTGTAAAAGGCAATGGGCAAGTTGACATTAGGCTATTATAACTTAGATATCTACATTATAAACAGACCCACTAAAAAGCGAGAAATAAAAACTTTTTAACAAAAAAAAACGACTTCCAAAAAAACACTACAAAGTGAAAAATAACTTTAATTTCGGTTTCGGAACTTTAAGTCAGTGGCAAAAACTAAAATACAGATCCGACTAAAATAAAATACACACCGACTTCCGAAATAAAAGTTATTTTTCACTTGGTAGTGTTTTTTTTAAATCGGTTTTTTTTTGGTAAAAGTTTTTTCTGGGTAGTATCTTTATTAATTTATTTCAATGAGTTGGTTGATTTGAAATTTTCATGATAAATGAGTTTGTTGAAAATATTTTTTGTTAAATAGATCCGCGGCTTGGCTGCTAAAAAAGTTTGACGGGTATTTTTACACAGTGATTATTTCACTGCTGAAAATATTGTAGTCATGCGCTAATTTTATGTCATGAATGATAATGTTCCTGACAATCACACCAATATTTTTATTATTATTTCGCCATAATTTTGATGTAATCACACTAATATTATAAAGGCGAAGTTTATGAGAGGGTGTGGGGGTGAGTGCACGTGTTTATGTGTGTGTGTGTTTATGTGGGGGTGTGTTTATGTGGTTTATATGTTTGTTAGTTCTTCACGCTCAAACGGCTGGACCAATTCTGATAAAATTAGGTGTGGAGGTAGCTGACACCCTGGATTAACTTATAGGCTACTTTTTATCCCGATGTTCCCACGGGATCGAAACTTATGCCGGTGAAACCGCAGGGCGCAGCTTTAGTTGTCTCATAAATGTATACTATCTAGTTGTCTCATAAATGTATTATTTTGCAGTATGTAGGGCTTTTGTTATGCTGTGGCTGTTATCATTTAGCCACAGCATGGATTGATCAAAGGTAAAGCTACCTATGCCGCGGTCGGTTCGTGGATGGACCATCCATCACATATCGACACCCCACATCGTGTCACTGACCCTGGCAGGGCCACCATCACGGATTTTAATTTTGATAGCACAAAAAAATTGTCGCTAATTAGTCGAAATTTGTCGCCAAATATCAGAATTTGTCGGTCACTGGTTCAAAAGTTATAAGGGTTTATAGGTGGCCGATCTGGAGAAAGTTTCCCCAGCAGGGCCACATTTATATCTCAAAAACTAGGGCACCTAGCGAAGATCTGTTTTCTCCCATATTTAGTCGCCAATTAGTCGGGATCAGTCGCCAAGTCACAGATTTAATCGGGTCTTAGTTTAGGAGATATAATGGAGTTCAATTAGTAAGGTATAGTCCAAGAGCTAGTCGAAGTTTTTTCGTGAACTATTCGATCTAGCTCTTGGACTATACCTAACACATATAAACCCTAATATCTTTTGAACCAGTGACCGACAAATTCTGATATTTGGCGACTGATTCCGACTAATTGGCGACTAAATATGGGAGAAAACAGATCTTCGCTAGGTGCCCTAGTTTTCGAGATATAAATGTGGCCCTGCTGGGGAAACTCTCTCCAGATCGGCCACCTATAAACCCTTATAACTTTTGAACCAGTGACCGACAAATTCTGATATTTGACGACAAATTTCGACTAATTAGCGACAATTTTTTTGTGCTATCAAAATTAAAATCCGTGATGGTGGCCCTGCCAGGGTCAGTGACACCCCCACATCTACTCGGAAAGCTCGTGAACCCAGTCCCGGCTGTCATTCATTGATCTTTGACAGATTAGTCAGAAGCCAAAAAGTCTGCCACTAGTCTTATCAAGGGGTATCGTATTTCCTAGTAACTGGGTTGTGGACGTCAAATAGGCAGTCGTTTCTATAAAATACTGGTATTCAACTGGATCCGGTTAGACTGGGAGCTGACCCCAACATAGTTGAAGAAAAGGCTAGGCAAATTGATTGATTATTTTATAGTATCTTTGATACTGTTTTAGCAAATGGGGCGAAAATAAACACGTAATGCCAATGTCACGTAAAACGCGTGTGTTTACAAGAACTTCTGATTTCCTGATAAAGTTAAATAAACACAGTAAAGTAAATGCCACGCTATTCCGAAAACGTTGGGAAAACACTACGTTTTCCTATAGCGACGCTTCAAAGAGAGTTATTTACTTAGGTACTAACAGAGAACGGGCATCGTCGTACTATCGCCTCCTGGGAAAAACAAATGATATATTGCACTTTTGTTGTTTTAAGATCTTGGATAGCTTTAATTTTAGTAATTGCCTTAAATAAACACAGGTTGTTGTCAATATTAAGACGATTTCCTAGTTTAAGGTAACTGAAACTAAGAATGAACATTGCGATTATAAGCTAGCTGACCCGAGAGACCTTTTATAAAATAGTTCATACGAAAATCCCATAAAAAAATTCTTTCAGTTTAAAACTTTCCGGGTACCTATCTTATTAAATTTTTCTTTCCATAAAAACATTATTCGGACTATTGAGAATATTTAAAAAAATATATCCAAACTGGTCCACCCGTTCCTTACCAAAGAAGAGCATTTCATTTTATTTATAGACTAGCTTCCGCCCGCGACTTCGTCCGCGTGAAATTTCACCCTCCCCTTATTCACCCTCTTAAGGGTGGGATTTCGAAAAATCCTTTCTTAGCGGATACCTACGTCATAACATCTACCTGCATGCCAAAATTCGGCCCGATCCCTCCAGTGGTTTGGGCTGTGCGTTGATAGATCACTATGTCAGTCAGTCACCTTTGAGTTTTATATATTTATAAGACTAGCTGCGCCCCGCGGTTTCACCCGCAAAAATGTCGATCCCGTGGGAATATCGGGCTAAAAGTATTCTACGTGTTAATGATGGTTATAAACTATCTGTGTGCCAATATTCATCCGAATCTGTCCAGTAGTTTTTGCGTGAAAGAGTAACAAACATCCATCCAGTCTCACAAACTTTCGTAATAATCACACTAATATTATAAAGGCGAAAGTTTGTGAGTGTGTGTGTGTGTGTTTATATGTTTGTTACTTCTTCACGCTCAAACGGCTGGACCAATTCTGATAAAATTTGGTATGCAGGTAGCTGACACCCTGGATTAACATATAGGCTACTTTTTATCCCGATATTCCCAAGGGATCGAAACTTATGCGGGTGAAACCGCGGGGCGCAGCTAGTATTAGATATAAAGTAGGAAGTAGGTTCACTTGTGCACTATCAAATGCAACGGAAGGAATTTAATCTCCTGACCTGTCGTGTGCTAGTCCCAAAATCTTTGACGTTGGACTATAGCCGCTTTTGTCAGCACAATATTTATTTATATCAAACTAATATTATAAAGGCGAAAGTTTGTGAGGGGGTGGGGGTGTGTTTATACGTTTGTTACTTCTTCACGCTCAAACGGCTGGACCAATTCTGATAAAATTTGGTATGGAGGTAGCTGACACCCTGGGTTAACATATAGGTTACTTTTATCCCGATATTCCCACGGGATCGAAACTTATGCGGGTGAAACTACGAGGCGCAGCTAGTAAGATATAAAGTAGGAAGTAGGTTCACTTGTGCAGTATCAAATGCAACGGAAGGAATTTAATCTCCTGACCTCTCGTGTGCTAGTCCCAAAATCTTTGACGTTGGACTATAGCCGCTTTTGTCAGAACAATATTTCTTTATATAATTTTATTTATAAGGCACGTCCTTCCTAATTACGTTGACTATCTCGTTAATGAATGTTTATAAATTAACGTAATCTAGAGTTCTTTGCGAAGTACTGAGGCGTGAATTCCCGGTAGGCGTGGCGATAATTCCGACGAGGACATAAAATTTAAGAAAACAGACGTATTTAGTGTAAAAGGTTTTTTAATCAAAATGCGAGCTTCAAATTAATGCTTGAAGGACTTTGTTTACTTTAATTATTATTTTAATATCTTTAAATGGTTAATTATACCCGTATGGAAGTTAGAAAATCTTTTAATTATAATCTTCAGAGAAAACCAAAGCGGCCAAGTGCGAGTCGGACTCGCACATGAAAAACAAAACAAGATTCATGAATATAATTATGAACTATATAAATTATTTGTATTATTTGTTATTATAGTGCCCGTGGCTAAATAATAACAGCCGCACAAGTCGATGGATCAGGTTAAGCTACGCTTGCCGTGGTTGGTCTGTGGATGGGTGATCATCTTTACATACCGTGACCCTTCCGTGCCTCGGAAAGCACGTTAAGCCGTTGGTCCCGGCTGTCATTCGTGGATCTTTGACAGTCGTTACGGGTAGTCAGGAGCCCGAAAGTCTGACAACCAGTCTTACCAAAGGGCATCGCATTACCCAGTAACTGGGTTGTGGAGGTCGGATAGGCTGTTGCTTCATGTAAAACACTGGTATTCAGCTGCATCCGGTTAGACTGGAAGCCAACACCAACATAGTTGGGAAAAGGCTAGGATGATGATTTGTTATTATAGTGGCCATGATAGCAGACACTGTGAAAATATCAAGTGTCTACCTTTTACGGTTCGAAAGATACAGCTGGACAGCGGAGCCTTAGTAATAGGGTCTTTGGATACGGAACCGTAACATCCGATTGAATCAAAATGCTAAATTACCTACAATCACTCTTTGAGGATTTTACAGGCAGACTTCTCTTTATGTAAATGAGATAATTGAACGCATTCGTGGAAATACTTAAGAGCGTTTACGCCGAACGTCATTTCATACAAACTTTCAAGCCCTTGTTTTCCGAAATGAACGAACCGATTTTAATAAAACTTCATACGCATAAGCAGGATACAACGATCTAAAAAGTTAGTAGAGAACATTTTCGAAAAATTGTGTTACAGCCAAATTACACCGATTTTAAACTTTTCATAGAAACAGAGATTTCCAGTTATCTTTTTTTAAATAAGACATTTCGAAAATGTTCTCTACTAACTTTTGAGACCTTTGTATCCTGCTTATGCGTATGAAGTTTAATTAAAATTGGTTCATTAATTTCGGAAAACAAGGGCTAGAAAGTTTGTATGAAATGACGTTCGGTGTAAACGCTCTTAAAAGGTAAGACAGAGACTAAAACAGAAGACGAACTAGCAGGGGATCTTTGGGTAGAAGGGGATTTCAGGGGATCAGACCGGAATAAATCGCGTTTCCAATAGGACAGATGGCAGTGAAACAAGTACCATTGCTAGTAATAGGTGCGACCAGTGCCCCAGTTTTCCGAAATATCGGAAAATTGCACACACCCGACAGATTATGCATATAGGTACACCCACATTTCGCGTACAAATCCAGACTTCATGCTGTTACTGAAAAAAAAATACAGAGAATTACGTAAATACACAAAGTATTTACGTAATTCTCTTTCCAGGAAAGGACCAGTACCTACGTAATTTTATTCTGAAGTTGTTACCGTAAACCTATTTTCATTTTCGAAATAAGCCCACCTAACGTACTCACAATGACTGAGTACCTGTCAATTAATCAATTGGTCAATATTAATCAATCAAGTTAGGGGTCGAAAATCCCCTAAAACCCGATTCTGTCATATTTGAAACGTGCCATAATTAAAATAATTTTATCGTCACCAAGACCTTTAAACTTAATCATAATTGTTAGTAGGTACTGTTAGCCAAAGGAACGGTATAAGTTTGAGAGCTCTATCGTTAGTTGTTTCTGTGTGTCTGTCTGTGGCATCGTAGCTCTCAAATACGTGGTCCGATTTCTACACGTTTTTTTTATTAGCAGTCTGGTTCAATTGAGACAGTCCTTAGCAATTTTTCATGAAATTCTGTTGAGCAAATTTGAAGATAATCAGGTCTTTTTTGATTAGTGTAGGGATCTCAGCTACACAATAATAACTTATATCAGTTTTTTGACGTTTTTGAGGTCCTAACCCTGAATCTAGTTTATTCTTGAGATCTACGAGATTTTTTGGGGATATTTCTTTTCTTTTTTTTTTAAGTTTGTCTGTAAAAGACCGATTTTAGAGATAAGACCGCCCATTGTGTCACCCTATGTAAAATTTCTACATTAATATCTGTATTGTTATAGTGTACCTACGTACATAATTTTACTTCAATTACAATCCACGCAAGGTTGACCTTTTATGTAATTCGGTAGTATTTTTACAACGGTCGTATCGTAAGTACATTTTGACCTTTACCCCGATATCCATTTAAAGTCATAATTCAAAGCGACGTTGGAATTAAGCGGCATTATGACGACAATTATATATCAGATACCCGTGTCAACTGTCATGTGGTGTGATGTCACATGTCATGACAATATGGACGATAAGGCTATTTTGTATTGTTAGGCTGTGGCCGAAAATAGAATTAGAATTACTTACGTAACCTTAGGAGTTGGAACTAGGTATACCTACTTACTTATCTACTTACTTTTCTCTTGATTTAGGTATATATGTACTCTAATGTACAGATTTAGATCATCATCTAGCTATTAGAGCAGTGGTGGCTGAATGGTAACGACCCCGACTTGCAAGCTGTCGGTCGCGGGTCCAAACCCAGCCAGGCACTATACTTTGTGTAATTTATTTCATCACCACTGCTCTCAAAACGGTGAAAGAAAACATTGTGAGGAAACCGGCACGTCCTAGGACCTGTAGCGGTATCTACAACGCCACATGCGGACAACGCGTCATACTAACGTCACACAAAATCCTGCATCTCGCAAGCAAAGTTTACCGCGCAACTAGCATAGACACAACGGCCCGGACAGTTGCCCGCCAGACACAACACCCGTCTGGTCGGCGAATCCTCCCTTTTCTATAGAGTATGAGTGAACTTTACACCCTGTTCCTCATTACCTCTATCTACTAATCGAAGTATCTTCTTACCTACCCAATACGTACCTATACTCCTGCAAACGCCTATCCTTCCATAACAATGCGCTATTCTAATCGGGAATCTAACACCGAAACTAAGTTCAACTAAGATTGGATTAACCGCAAACTTTGTAATCCAGTTAGTTTTGACGCCGGATAGCATAATGCTGTTAACTATAACGTAATGCTGTTAACTTTGATGAAGGTTTAATGTTAAGTATGTTATTGTTAGTACCAAGATAATTTTCTATGACTGGTCGGTTTGGACAGTCGTATAACTGTTGTTGAATCTCTATTATTAGAACAGAGTTTGTCCTTACTTTTCTGTAGTGAGGGCTCAATTCCTGTGTCCAGAAACGGACTGTAATTTTTATAAAATCCTAAACTGTCGTTTCTTTGCATTTATTCGAACAGTGGAATGTTGTCGCGTCGTCACGAGACCCTACACTTACTCAAGATTATAAACCGATTTTCTCCTAAAGTTTTAATAGATATTTTATGGTGTTACGAGCAAACCAGTATTATAAAATAGGTATTTCCTAGAAAGTTGCAATTTTTATTTCTTGATTAAAACATATTTGAATTTAGCGTAACTGTAAGGTAGGTATTAATATATGCCATGTGAACGGCCACAAGCTGAGTTATATTACAAAACTACCTAATTAGTTACATTATGTAATACCACAAACTAGTTTCCAGTAACCAGGTGATTTGTGAACAGTGGAATGTTGTCGCGTCGTCACGAGACCTTAGACTTACTCAAGATTATAAACCGATTTTCTCCTAAAGTTTTAATAGATATTTTATGGTGTTACGAACAAACCAGTATTATAAAATAGGTATTTCCTAGAAAGTTGCAATTTTTATTTCATGATTAAAACATATTTGAATTTAGAGTAACTGTAAGGTAGGTATGTGAACGGCCACAAGCTGAGTTATATTACAAAACTACCTAATTAGTTACATTATGTAATACCACAAACTAGTTTCCAGTAACCATAGGTGATTTGTTAGTTAGTTCTAAACAAAACATTGCGTGACTCTCTAAAAATAACCTTAAAGACAACACGCTCCGTCTCACGGCCTAAAAAACACGATCCTACAAAGTTTCTTTACAGTATTGTTTAGACTGTTCTGCCAATATAAAAAAACAACTTATGTTGCTTCCAAAAACATTGAACAAAAACTTCCAGACACGGCTCCATGTACCAAAACAGTAAGTTTTTGTAACAATTGCATGTGACAGGGCACGTAGGGAATTGAACTGCACGAGCGGAACTGGAGTTGGTCTACTTTCCACTCCACTATAGAAATATAGATGTGTATTTGAACTGTATAGGTAATAGTGTATCGAATCGTGGTATGTGGTTGGTATGCTGTTCCGGGCTAGTGAGTTCTTCGCACGAGATGTTTTGTTGTTTTTTGGTTGATCCTTGAGTACTTTAAAAAACCAGCCAAGTGCGAATCGGACTCGCACACGAAGGGTTCCGTACCATAGGTAAGGCAAAACACACCGAAAAAACACTTTTGTACTGTGCACACACTCGTGTTCAAACACTTGTGTTTTTTGGTGGAATGAAAGTAGAAACTAAAAAAAAATAGCACATAACATATATCTGGGTGTATTATATGTATCACCTAGAGGTGTACCTGAAGTACACCCACATTTCGCCAGTTAACTTGCTATAAATTGAAGAAAAAATACAAGTTGTTACAAAGTCTAAACAGTGTTAAAACGAAGTGTCATATCTTGCCTTTTATTATTGTATTTATGCCACTTTGCAAAAGACCTGCATCGTGTAATAGGGCCTAATTTGCTAATTCTTCTCGCATGCAATTGGTATTATAACTATTATGTTCCTATTTTAGACTCACATAGTATAAATCTGCTGTCCCCTGATTATCTGGAAAAAGCAAACATTTTTTTTTTTTTAATAAACGTTGCCCCACACTAGGAATTTCTCCTGTAATGTGGGTGGGTGCGTTTACAAACATTTAAACTCACATACACAAACAGCCAGACCCGGAACAACTACTTGTAGGTCATACAAATATTTGTTCCGCGTGAATCGAACCCGCAACACGCAGCGCAGCAGTCAATCGCTTAACCACTGCGCCAACCGTGCCGTCAAAATATCAATAAATAAATATTCATGAATACAAAAAAAAACATTAATTTACATCAGTCTGAGTGCAGCTGAATACAGATTTGCGCTGGTCCGTGACAATGCCTGCATTAATATTCATAGACTAGCTGTGCCGAACGCAATCAAAAGGGTAGTTTAGCTGTAAAAACATGTTGAGATAGACATCACACAGGGACTAACTTTTGCGTGTATATATATATATATAATCTGGCGAGAGAGTTTGTTACTCCTACTTTTTTCATTACTGACGTGAACCCCTTTTTATAGCAATATAGAAGAAAGAAAAATGGTTTATTCTGCACAAACAAAACGCACTTTGCAAATAAAAATAAAATAAAAAAACGACATAAAATACACACACAACGTAGTCAAAAGCCTCGTACTCAAGCTTAAAAAAATGTTGACAATTTTGTCCATTGCTTGATGTCAAGGCCAGGCATGGACGTAATATATAGAGTTACTTCTATATATTACGTCCATGGGGCCAGGGACCAAAGACAACACACATTAGTAATTTGTCGGCACGGTAGGCGCAGTGGTTAAGCGGTTGACTGCTGCGCTGCGTGTCGCGGTTTCGATTCCCGCACGGAACAAATATTTGTATGACCTACAAGTAGTTGTTCCGGGTCTGGCTGTTTGTGCATGTTAGTTTCAATGTTCGTAAACGCACCCACAATACAAGAGACATTCCTAGTGTGGGGCAACGTTTTATAAAAAAAAAAAAAATTGACTATGACATTGACAATTTGAGATTGACAGACAATACAAATGAAACCGTGATGCGCCCGCGACACTGGCATATGACAACAAAACAAAGTGAAAACAACAACAATCACAACAACAATAGCATGGTTCTTTACCCTAGAAAAGGCTTAAAGGATCAAAAACTTAAAAAAATAACCAGAAGTAAAACAGCCAAAAGTCTGACCTTTCTGCTAAGTCTCATTTAGTTCCCAAAAACCGAAACCCACCCTCCTCAACCACAGACGTAGAACTAGTCAGACATCGAAACCAATTTATTCCACGTTTTAAATCCTCCGGCCTGACTGGCACGTGGAACCGATCGCCCGGAAAATAGGGTGCCCCAACTAATTGATATGTATTATTTGTACCCATTTTTGTTCCCGAAAAGTTATTTGCGGTACGGAATGTTCGTGGATATTATTTATTTTTCAAACTTTGCTCTAATTTAGGAATTTATTATTTCGTGTAACTAAATAAATATTTCAAAGATGTTCTTCTTCGTGCGGCCGGTCTTAACATAACGTCACTTGGTCAGCCTAACATAATAAATATGGCCTGAGGAACACTCATGGGGTCAGACCAGAATAACTGGAGTATTGGGAGTCACTGAATTCACCATTTTATTGGTATTTTTCAATTACTGGTTTATAGGTCATGTCATTATTTTTAGGTGAAATATTAAAATTTTGAGGTTGCGTTTAATTAAATTGACTAATCTAACATGATAACCAATTAATTAATTCCACCGTATGAATGATTCCACTAATTGCAGTTTGTTCCTATTGGCAATTATTGGGGTAGAAAATCAGCTTCGTGGTTTACTTTAGCAGGAGCATAAAAGAATCAATAACAATACGTGGATGGTGACTTTTATCACAAAATCATAATATAGGTACATAGGATACGATTAATTAATATTATTTATTTAATTTTAAAATAAATACTTTTAAAGTTATTTAACAAAAACTCTAAGAAAAGAAAAACTTAACATAACTAAACTGAACTTTAAGAAAATAGATGAAAATTTACTATTCCGGCCTCATCTCCGAAACTACAGAGCCTAGTATTTTGAAAAAAAATGCAGAAAATAGTCAAACTCAAACTCAAACTCAAATCATTTATTTCAATTAAACCTTGTACAGGCACTTTTGAATTGTCAAAATTAAATAGTCTGTCAGTTAGTCAGAAAGTTGAAGCTAGTTACCCATTCCAAAGCGTAGATCTCTATGGAGAAGAACGGGCAAGAAACTCCATGGACACTCTTTTAAATCAAGATATTACAAAATCCTGGGTACATTATTCTTGTTGCTTCTATATGTGAGAACAATGTAAAAAAGACAGAAATGAAGAAACAATTCAAGACATAAGATTAAAAATAAGCCTTGGCAGTTAAGAGATGACCAGTCTCAACCGACGGCGCCCGTTCACGAACATGACGCGTGGATCAGCACCATCCAGCTCAACCATCCAGCTCAACCAGTTCTTTACTTACATAAAACTTGCAAATACTAGTTCATAGTAATATCAGTTATATTTTTGATACATCTTGATACCTTGGTTAAGATTGGATACCGGTAACGACAATGATTCATTAAATCTGTTTACTTGACTGCCCCGTTGGTCTGGTGGTCGCAAGCGTGACTGCTGAGCGCGGGGTCCCGGGTTCGATTCCCGGGTCGGGCAAAGTGTTATTGAGTTTTTCCATTAGGAATTTCTTAGTAGCAGCCCGGAGTTTGGAAGTTGGCGGTGTGATACCCCCGTGCCTCGGAAAGCACGTTAAGCCGTTGGTCCTGCGCCTGATCTATCTCCGGTCGTGTCGGATTGCCGTCCCATCGGACTATGAGAGTGAGGGAAGAGGGAGTGCACCTGTGTCTGCGCGCACACTTGTGCACTATAATATCTCCCGCGCCGAAGGCTAGTCTCCGTTGAGATTGGCCGCCGTGGCCGAAATACGGTCTGGAGGACTTTAAATCTGTTTAGAGACATAATAATAAAACGGCATTATAAATGTCGCGTATCATGAGCCAACGTGTTTGGGATGTCAAATATTACAGATACATCTCAGAAAAATTCTATGAATATGGGGTATCCTACGGGGACCGTTTAGCGCTTAAATGACATTGCCAGGGGGGCGTTGTTGAAAAACATTTGTGAAAAAGTAAGATGACAGCGTTAATTCCAATTTAGGCCTTTTTCATTATTATCTATATATATAAAAGAATGTATTATAAAACTTTATGCACCAGTAAAAATACTGTACAAAGGCGGACTTACTGCATTTCTACCAGTCAACCTTAGGGTGATGCAAAGACAAAACATAGCAGGTGGAACACAACGGATAGATAAGACGGAAATAACATAGATCCATATTAAAAAAAAACAGCTGTTTCATACAAAAGTTCAATAACTACTTGACCGAAATGTATGAAACAGCTGATTTTTTTTCGTGATTTCTAAGTTGGTCCCATAGTGAAAGTTGTTCATATTCATGGGTGTCCTCTACCCATGAATAAATGTAAAAATTTGGATGGTGATAAAAAAATATTCCTGTATAGGTAGAATATTCAGCAAAATCGTATTTACATCTCAGGTCCACATTTCCACAACGATTTATAAATTACTTCGTGCAGCCACTAAACTTGAATACTTTCTGTTTATCCCCGTACGGCGGCGTCGGTACGGCAAAATATATTGTACCTATCTCAAAACGTCGAAGTTCTCCGGTAACGGAAATCCAAGATAAGTGCACCATATTGTCAAAGTCAAAGTCAAAGTCAAATCATTTATTTCAAATAGGCACATTAAAGGCACTTTTGAACGTCAAAAAAAAACTAAATAGAAATGATTCTAGTCGCCCATTCGAAAAGGTAGTTTTCGTATGGAGAAGAATGGGCAAGAAACTCCACCGTTACTCTTTTAAAAATGTTTTACAAGGTCTTGTATACATAATAAAATTTATATGTGAACACGATGCACCCATAATAAAATTAGTCTACCACAAAAGGTAAAAAGAATTAAAAATTAAGCAATGACAGGTAAATCAAATAAGTGATAGATACATGGTGCTCACATATTTACAAGTTATTTAAAAAAAAAAGAAAAATGAAAAAATGCAAAAGTAGTTGAACTTTAACAAGTGTGTGAGCCACTGTAGTCGCAGATTGTAAAATTGAATTAGAATAAGATGTCATAATTAAAAATATACATATAAATTAAATTAGGAACAAGTTTGATTTTGTCTAGACTTTTAGATTGTCCTATGGAGCAGGACCAGCATGTTTCCAAACATTCTTATCTTGGATATAATCCTCTAATTTGTAATATCCTTGTTTACAAAGTGTACTTTTAATATGAGTTTTAAATTTTCTTTCATTTAATTGCAATATGTCACAAGGTATTTTGTTGTAGCATTTAACACAGTACCCCATAAAAGATGTATGTACTTTAGATAATCTGAAAAAAGGTTGATCTAATTTATCTTTATTTCTAGTATTAAAATTATGCCTATCACTTATTTTATTAAAAAGATGTTGATTTTTTCTTACATACATAATATTTTCATAAATGAATTGGCAAGGTACCGTCATGATATTAACCTTTTTAAATAGTTCCCTAAGAGATTCGCGACGACGTAGATTGTAAATGGCTCTGACAGCTCTCTTTTGTAAAATAAAAATGGATTCAATGTCAGCAGCCCGACCCCATAGTAAAATGCCATATGACATAATACTGTGGAAGTAACTAAAATAGACCAAACGCGCGGTTTCTACATCTGTTAACTGTCTTATCTTTCTAACAGCATAAGCGGCGGAGCTTAGCCGCCCCGCAATAGATGTTATATGAGGTCCCCATTGTAATTTCTCGTCTAGCGTGATTCCTAGGAAAACTGTCTGATCAATAAATTCTAGTTTTTGGCCATTCAATATGATTTCACATTCGCTACTTCTAACATTCGGTAATTTAAATCTAATGCATTTGGTTTTTTTTTCATTAAGTACTAAATTATTTACCGTAAACCAATCTTGGACCTGAAGAATAGAGTTATTCACGTCGTCAAGATTATTGCTTAATCGAGCTAGTTTCACGCGACTAGTGTTTATTTTATTCAGTGTTTGTTTGTATCGCCAAACAAACACTGAATAAAAGTTCGAGTTTTTACCGAAATAGTTGGATATTTCGGTAAAAACTTGAACCATTTTTGTAAATGCTATGTAATTTTCTCTTTGCGTGATGCCGCAATCGTAAAGGTTTGAGAATAACCGATCGCGCTTTAGGATTTTTGGTCAAAGGTGCATGTGTTTTAACTCACGTTTCAGGCAATTATTTATTTTACTTATTTTTTCTTCAGAAATCTTACAGTCAAATATCTAAACCCCTATAGGTAATCATTGACCAATTTAAATTGCGCTTACAATTGCTATTTAAAAGCTTCAACAAATTAAAGACTACCTAAATTTAAAAAAAATGTTTAACAGCACATTGAAGCCCTGCATCATACCATCCAAGCTAAATTATGGAACTACAAAAAACCAACAATGTATAAAATCATATGTTTAAATATAAAAATAAAGTTTATGCTATTTTGTCAGTAATCACCTGATTTCCACCTCTTTTATATGCTTCATACCACTATAAAATATACCACAAATGGTGCCGTACCTACATTAATTCAGTATAAACCGTCGGAGTTTCTCGGTAACGGGAAAGCAAGATAAGTGGACCAGTTACATCGGGGCATTTCACATCCGTGCACATGAACCTAGCCATGTAATGTATTTCATTTACTTTGCTTAACAGGAATTGGGTCAACTGGTCAGCAATATAGACCAGTAAACGCCCCTGGGAAAAGCTCTGAGGTATGCAGGTATGGTTCATTTGACAAGTCATCGTCACGTCTGTCGGTCGAAATTCGGTCTATTTTGAGCACAAAGGTCCTAGCACGAACGCGAGACGTACACGTCACGCAAGTTCGAGCGATATTCGAACGATATTTTAATTGAAAATACAACTATACGACGCGACTGTGTGAAGCGATTCTGGCAGAACAATCCAGGAAGTTTTCATAGAAATTATTCTAAGACTAGAGTCGTGCTGTCGCGTCACGCCTGCGTCTTCGGGAGCCTTTAATATCACCTATAGATAGGCACGGGTTCGAGCTAGGCTCACAGAAACAAGAAAGTATATCTTTGATTCTGGGAGATGCGCGTGAACAAAACTCAGACACAAACTTAAGCAAGATATGAAAAAATTCAATAAAACTGCTTTCCTTCCATTGATTCATCATTCACTTGAACAGTTACACAAAACCACTCAGCATGCGAAACCACCCAGCTTCTAATACCAAATATTTGCATTTATTCAGTGTTAGTATGCAAAATGAAGGTACTTCCTTTGGTAAGCTTGAACAAACAAGGTTTTCTTCCTAGGAATCTGGTATTGGAAACTACTTGCAAATACTCTTCATGAATATGCAGAGACTTACTTACAGCTTGTACGCATGCGAGGGTAGCTGCTGAATATTGGTTTTCTCTAATGACCAGCTTCGGTTAGCCATTGTTATTTATTTATTGGATCTCTAACAGAGGCTATACAATTAAATGGTTTACTTACAAGAAAATTATGGCTACTCTCTAAGCACGAGATCCGTAGTTTCGGCTGAAGTTACGGGCGCTTACTAAGATTAGTGAAGAGCTCGAACTAAGAATGAATGACATCATGATTTGACTGTTGTGCTTGCTCCCGATGTGTATTTGCCCATTTCAAAATGTAATTTGACACTTGTTTTGAGGGATCAACTACTTTCAGACGGGCCTGTATCCACAGACTTGAAGAGTAGACAAATCCAAGTGTGCGTTTTCAATAATAGGAGAGCACATCATTCACTTATAAACTAAATAGGTGCAATACGTCTGTTTGGGTTTGTTTTACTTTTATCTAGCGCTTTGTTTTTGTTATAATTGATTAACTATGTAAGTCTAGGTATAATTTTATTGACAAAAGCTCGATATAGTTATTTCTGGGCATGTCAAACAATAAATAGGGTTCCGTTCCGAAATGATTTTGAAGGTTTTTACAATTTCATCCTGTTGCCATGCGTCATTTTGGAAATTCATAATACTACCATTTGTTTATCTATACTAATAATAAATCCGAAGAATTTGTTTGTTTATCTGAACGCTCTAATCTCTGGAACTACCAGTTGGATTTGAAATATTATTTTTGCATTTGATAGCCCAAGTTACTCTTGAAGAAGGCTATAGGCTATTTAACATCACAGTAGGATTTTAGGACAGTATATTCTTAGGATTAAGAAAGAACGGTAAACGGTCACGAAGTAATACCGTGTGCGAGTAATAGGCGATGCAATGCAACGGGGTGGGTCAGAGGGACAAGTCACGCGGACGAAATCGCGGGTAGAAGCTAGTAAGTCCTATAATTATTTCACAGCAACGGTGTTAACTTTGATGGTTGATTTATACATGCAAGAGAAGCTACAAAAAGCAATAACCGCACACTAAACCACGTTAAAACCAGAATGAACCTGTGAACACGAGCAAACAGAGGTGGCACGATCCTTCCATAAATATTGGTTTGCAAGCAATCTGTTAGTAGCAACTAAACAAATGGCGGCGTACGCAATAAAAACGGCATTACTTTGATCTAGCGATTTGTTTAACTATCGGGAAAGTGAATTAAATGTGTGTTTAGACCGTGTCTTTGTATGTAGGTGGGTCAATATTTTTGTTCTTAGGACCCTATGTAATAAAACTTTGTAACTCGAAGACCATAATTTCTAAGGTCTCTGTTCTAAAATTTTTGTGTCTCTTTTTAGGGTTCCGTACCCAAGGGTAAAAACGGGACCCTATTACTAAGACTTCGCTGTCTGTCCGTCCGTGTGTCCATCCGTCCGTCTGTCTGTCACCAGGCTGTATCTCAAGAACCGGGATAGCTAGACAGTTGAAATGACGAGATGAGTTGACGTTGATGAGTTGTTGACTGTTACCGCTATAACAAACAATACTAAAAACAGAATAAAATAAATATTTAAGGGGGGCTCCCATACAACAAACATGTTTTTTTCGGCGTTTTTGCCTTGTGGTACGGAACCCTTCGTGTGCGACTCCGACTCGCACTTGGCCAGTTTTTTACATAATATTTAAGTAAACGAAGCAAAAGGAATAATAAGTAAGAATCATAGCATAAATATAAAGACAACCAAGAATGTTTAATAAATTTAAATGAAAGTTATAGCCATGTCTGAAGAAACTTCTAAGATACACAATAATGATATTATATGAAATATAATCACTTTTTAATCGACTTTAAAAAAGGAGGAGGTTCACAATTCGACTGAACGTTATTTTTTATGTTTTTTACGCGATATATCCAGCAATTGTTAATTGATTTCAAAAATTCTTTTTTCAATGGATAGGGTATGCTTTAGGGGCGGTCCCATATACATTTTATTAACTTTGCTTGGGTAGTTTTTGAGTTAGCTTCCATAATACGTATTTTTGCCACTTAGTTTATATTGGTGATGGTATAATAACTTCCTATCACTGATATTTACATAACAAGTAGTGTTATATGAATTTTTGTGGGGTAAGTACAACATAAAAGTGAAAAATAAAAACTTATTTACAAAAAAAAAAACAACAAAAGTTTCCAAATAAGAAAACAAAGTGAAAAATAACTTTAATTTCGGAAGTCGGTGGCAAACAACGAAAATGCGAACCCAACGACACCGTCTTCCGAAATTAAAGTTATTTTTCACTTTGTAGTGTCTTATTTGGAAGTCGGTTGTTTTTTCTTGCAAAAACGTTTTTATTTATTCTGCATTTTGATAATCATAAACGTTTAATTGAGACGACCTATTATATTACCTTTCAGTATTGAGCAAGCAAACACTCCAAGATTAAGAAACTTCTGAAGTAAAATCACTCCATGAATTCGGAGGAAGTCCGACCCATCCATAAATATCGGTTTGCTAGCAATTAGTTAGAGCAACCAAACAAGATGGCCGAATGGCAATAAAGACCGTGTTAGTTTGATTTAGAACTTGTAACGTATTTAGGTTGTGTTGAGGAAGTAGGGAATCAAACACTACCTGAATTACCTGAGGTTGGTTTTAGGGTCTGCAGGGTACCTAATTGCGTAACACACTATCAGTAGCAATGGGTTTCATTTTGACAGTTGAACAACATCCATTGCGTTATTTACGTTGTTGAGCAAACACATTTTTCGAACTTATGGAGCAATAGATTAGCAATATGCTTTAAAATTATTCAAATTGATAGTAATAGTATGTTACGTAATTAGGGTGCAGTTTGTTTTGATGTATTTGATAACCTTATACCCTAACCTGTCTCTCTCTCTTATATCTTAACCTTAGACTTGGTTGATTGGAGGTCAGTAGCAACCTGGAGGTTGGTTGTGTGTCCGGTTGATGGCAATAGGTTCACCCTTATTACATGGGGCTTATACATAACTGGGGAAATGTGGGTGTACTGTTTAGATTATAGCATACTGGCTGACCCGACAGTCATCCTGTTTTTTATTCTAAAGACACGTGGCGCCATCTATTATCATAACAACGTTATTGTTGTTTTCCTCGGGATGAAAGGTTATGTCCGTTTCTGTACACCTGACAACGTATATGCAAAATTTCAGAGTGATCGGTTCAGTGGTTTAGGCGTGAAAAGGTAACAAACAAACAAACTTACTTTCGCATTTATAATATTAGTTAGGATTTGTTTGCTTACATGCAACCTCGGCGAGTCCGCTAAAAGTTATTGGCAAGAAATACGAGACAAACATTAATTTAATTTAAGATTAGAATATAAAACAAGTCTGGGGTCTGTCTAGCTGACAAGTGGGAAGAGAATATATAAATGTAAAAAACGTAAATCCAATCTAGGAATAATTACATTTAATATATTATAACGAAGTTATATGAAAAACTCATGAGAGGCTATGAGGGGCTTTTGGCTAAGTAATAAAAGCCGCACGGTTCGATCGATCAGGTTAAACTATGCTTGCCGCGGTTGGTCCGTGGATGGGTGCTGACCATCTTTACATTACAAAGATCCCTCCGTGTCTCGGAAAGCATGTTAAGCCGTCGTTGATCGTGGCTATCATTGGAGGATCTTTGACAGTCGTTACAGGTTGTCAGAAGTCCGCAAGTCGAACAACCAGTCTCAGTCACTGAGTTGTGGAGGTCAGATAGGCTGTTGCTCCATGTAAAATACTGGTATTCACCTGCATCCGGTTAGACTTGAAGCCGTCCCAACATAGTTGGGAAAAGGCTAGGCAGATGATGATGAGAAACCCTCATATCATTTATCACGTGCAACTTGCTTCATATTTTCTGACTGACCGACTTCTTGACAATTCAAAAGTGCCTGTAATGCTTTGAGTTTAAGTTCATTCTGGTACGGAGAGCTCTCACAGTACTATAGCTACACCTCTGCTCAACCCTTTGGGGAAACAACGCGTGATGTTATGTGTTGTCCTTAGTTTCCTTTGCTACTTACATTCCAACCCTTTTTTCTTGCCTCGAAGGACCAACTTTTTATTTACGAATAAAGCCAATGTATTCAACAGTAGGAAAAATATACACTCCACTACACACACTACTAAACTACAATAAACTATTAGGATCACTAGACATACTGCTTGTCCTTGTCACGCCCGATGAGATTTCACATCGGCAATAATAGCGAATTTCAATTTAAACTCTGGTCCTCATATAAGACCGATTCCAATAACTTACGGACTGTTATTGGTTAAAATTTAGACTCTCTTGTTTCTTTACCAGCAATGAAGCAAAGACCTCATAGCTTTGCTTTTCATAGTAGACCCTCCCATATGGAAGTAGGTATCACAGGTAACATGAAAAAAAAGCAATACAATTCGTTTTTGTTTATAGGAACCGTGCTTTAGGGGACGAATTTTCAGAAATCCTTGGTTACTGCTCACCCTAGTTTGGAGCTATTGTTCAAATTTGATGTTTCTGAGCTCAGTGGTTTAGGCTGTGAGTGTCGTATGTCATAAGAAGATGCTCAAGCTCTGCTAAACCAACTGAAATAATTATATTTTAACTCCGAACCTTCGTCCCCACCGATACAGACTACCTTATCGTCCATATTGTCATGCCATATGACGTCACACAACATATCATACTTGACACGGGTCTGTGATAATTGTTGTCATAATGCCGCTTACTTCAAAAGCCATTTTGGATCCTGACAAATGGTAATCGGTGTTTAAGTGGTATGGTCCTGTCGACCGTGTCGACATGACGACCGAAAATGTGAAGGTTGTACGATTAAATTCGGTTGTTAATTAATGTATTTTCCTACGCATTACGAGGTGCTCGATTTACATTATTTATTAAAACAGGTATTTCTAAGAAAAAAAAATTATGAACACACAATAAAATAGAGATAACTTTTGAGTACAAAGATTACTACTGCTTGCAGAAGTTCGTGTGTTATTTTTACCAATATTCCTTTTTTTAAAGGGCTGATAACTTTATTCGAGGAATAATTTTTAAATTTTGACAGTTAGGTATTTCATTCAAAAACTGTCAAACGTCAATTTTATTCCTCGATTAAAAGTTATCTGACGATGGAAAAATCGGCCCTTACACATCTGCCTAGCCTTTTCCCAACTATGTTGGGGTAGGCTACCAGTCTAACCGGATGCAGCTAAATACCAGTATTTTACATGGAGCGACTGCCTATATATGACCTCCACAACCCAGTTACTGGGTAATACGATACCCCTTGGTAAGACTGGTTATCAAACTTTCGGGCTTCTGACTACCCGTAACGACTGTCAAAGATCCACGAATAACAGCCGGGACCAACGGCTTAACGTGCTTTCCGAGGCACGGAGGGATCTCGGTATTTAAAAATCGACCCTTAGTCAAATGTTTTAACGTTTAAAAACAAACAGAATGCAAGAACCTTTAAAACGAAACAAAAAAATATTGTTCTAGATATTTCGTCAGCTCTGCATTTTTAACGGGGAAAAACTCAACTATCATTTGACTTTTGACGATTTTATCGCGAGTTCGAGCAAACTTAACTGGAGAATTTCTTCCGCTTCTCTCGTACGGACTTTATCGATGTATTTGAAAACTATGTCAGTATTTCCTAGAACATGAACTATAGAACACGTTAACGCCAGAACAACCGACAGTCTGCGCAGAGGATGTGTTGAGGCGTTCATGCGATTCAAGTTGCTAGTAAATCTTCTACGAAGGTACAATATGGTTGAGTACAGTCACGAGCATAAATATGTATACACTTGGCTTTATTTAAAGACGATTTTCTCCTTTATTTTGGTTTATGTTTCTTTTGTTTTATATTATTACGAACAAAGTATTTTCGAACCCATAGGTTTGTGTAAAGTGTCGTATTTCAACGTTGCATTCGTTATTTCACGAAAAAATCGACATTGAAAGTTGCCAAGTGTTGACATATTAGTGCTTGTGACTGTACATAAGAAGCTGGATTTGTATTTGTTTGTAATACATAATTATACTTAGTTGAAGAAATATATGTAGTACGTCCGTAGTAACATAACCAGTATAAGGTGACCTCTTATTCTATTGAAACTCTGTAATACGCTGGGCCAGCTAAATGTCCGTCTTACCACACTCGCGCAGTCGACTGTACGATAGTTAGACGCGATTTTTGTCAACGAAATATTTTGAAATTGAACATATTAAATAGATAGTAGATTAGTTTCGTACCATAGTAAAAGTTGTTCATAATGATGAGTACAATGACCTCTTAAGAGTAAACTAGTCGCGAGCTCGAACTCACTGGTGGTCATGGCCAAAAAGCACGCTGTCTCACCTGGCTTCGTGTCCGACAGAGCTAGTATCATTGATGAGCAGTTAGACGCTAGTCTACACGAACAACGTCTAGTTCTCATGCACAGAAACACCGTTCTGAACTGATAGGCGCGTAAAAAAATCCGAAAAGTGCTTCGGAAAATCGAGTTTTATGAAAAAACCACTGCATAAATCAATTACAAATAAAGTTTATTGAATACTTCGATAACTGAGCTTTGTCGGTACTGACTTGATTTTGATAATTTTATAGTTCTTTTATTTCTTATTTACACCAAAAGTTACGTTAAAAATTGCCAGAGAAACTAATCTTTGTTGGCTCATAACTTTTTAATGGCTTTTTATTTTACTATTCAGTTTCCGTACAGACATAAGTAATAATAAGTCGAAACGATATCGTGTTTAACTTTGGATGCACAATGTCAAACAGTGGAGTAATACTCTCCCGAAATTTGTATGGAAAAAATATCGACTAGTGGCACCTTAAGAGGTGTTACGCATTTAACGTTACACATATACATAGTTTTAAATAATTATGCCTATAGCATTAAGTCCGGCTCTGTATAGTTGTGTGCTTAAGTATTCAATAAATAATATTAAATATAATAATCGTTAGTCACATTAAAATAGAACACAAAATAATGAACGTGGTGGTACCAAAGGACCAAAAACTATCCACCAAAGGAGACCATTCATTTTAAGAAAAACCATTTATTTTCATTTCATGAAAATTAAGCCAAACAAAAAAAAAGTTATAATCCGCTACAATAATTATGTCATTCTCTTCAAGGCCCTCACAATAAAAAAGGAAGAAAAATACGTATTCTTTCAGAATATCATTTTGTTTGCTTACTTTCACATTTAGCACAAAATTGTATAGACTGTGAAGTATTTCCTTTCCCATATTAAGTATTTATAGTTTCGTAAAATGTCAAAGTAGTGTACAACAATGTTAAATTGTTAATACTATCAGTCTTTCAACCTTTGATTAGTAATGCAGACAAAACTATATTACACTAGCTGCATCCCGCAGTTTCACCCAAATAAGTCTCGATTCCGAGGAAATATCGGGATAAAAGTTCATTTATATCCTAATCCAGCTTATGGTCTACCCATGAGCCAAATTTCATCCAAATCGGTTTAGCCGTTTTAGCGTGAAAGCGTAACACACAAACATACAAAATAATCAAATCTTTTCTCTTTATAATATTAGTTTAGATTTAGAAGAACAACAAAAAAACATGTTCATTGCCTGTCTGATTTCATCAAAATATAACTCGATAACATCCCCTCTTTCATCTTTTTTTAAAAACCTCACACTCGTTTACAAAAGTGTTTGATATAAAATTAACGCGAAGCCGCGGGACAACGGTGGCGTCGGATATGAAGCGGAAATTGATTCCAACCTCTGCCTTTTTACTGTGGAGATGAGAAATTATAGATGTATTGAAGGTTTCGGGACAGCAACGATGTTATTAGAAGATGTTTGAAGATAAAGATAAAGGTAAAGATATATTTATTGCATAACTGTGTACATAAAGTTCTTATACATACATAACATTTTTTGTTTCAACAGTCTACCCGAGTCGGATATGCAATAGTTACAAGAAATTGGGTACTTACAAATTAATATTTTTTATCAAAAAACTCATGCAGATTATAAAATACATTATCAATTAACATTTTCTTCAATTTATTTTTAAACATATTTCCATTTAATTCTTTAATTGCCGGCGGTAACTGATTGTACACACGAATTGCAGTAACATATGTACTTTTATAATACATCATATTGTTAATAATTGGTAAATTAATGTCATATTTATATTGTTTCCGAATGTTTCTTTTAGAATTTGATTTAAAATTAAAATATTGCATATTATTTTTAACAAATAAACATAATTCAAGTATATAAATACCAGTCAGTGTCAAGAAACCCTCCGCTCTGAAGACATCTCTTAGCGATTCGGTACGATACATGTTATATATTGTCTTAAGACACTTCTTCTGGAGAATGAATGTTGATTGTACATTTGTCGAGTTCCCCCAATATATGACACCATAAATTAACAGTGGGTACACATTTCCAAAATAAGCATTTCTAGTAACACTTGGATTTGTAGTTTCTGCCAGAACTGACAATGCGTAGCAAGCACTTGATATTTTTTTATTAATCTTTTCAATATGTGCCTTCCAGTTTAAATGTTGATCTATTGTAACTCCTAAGAAATTTGTATCTTTTACTTCTTCAATCACTGTATCAGACATGATTATATTCAATTTCGTAGGTTTACTTTTATAATTTCTAAATTGAATCAATTTGGTTTTTGAGACATTGACTTTTAAATTGATTGACTGCAACCAATCAGTTACAGTTATTAATGTTTTATTTATTTCACTTTCGTAAATAAGATCATTGGAATATTCATTTGAAATAAATATGGTTGCGTCATCAGCATACATTACACAAAGATGGTTAATTATATCTGGAAGCTCGTTAATATACAATAAGAACAGGGGGGGTCCCAGTACACTGCCTTGCGGGACGCCTAGATTTACAGATTCGAATTCAGATTTCACTACCTCCACCATTTTTGTACGTTCATTATATATCTCAATAAAAGTGCTCTGCATTCTATTATTTAAATAATTCTCAATTAATTTAAGTGCTACGCCTCTTATTCCTATACCTTCTAATTTATCAAGCAAGATGTCATACTTTACACAGTCAAATGCTTTTGACATATCAATGAAAAGAGCAGCACATTGTTTTTTAGTATTTATTTTATCCCAAATTGAATTGAATAATTTATATATTGCCAGTGATGTAGTTTTATTCTTTTGGAATCCAAATTGGTTGACATTTAAAATATTATTTACACTTAAAAACTTTGTGATTCTAGCATAGATAACCTTTTCAAATATCTTCGAAAAACTTGGCAACAGTGCAATTGGTCTATAGTTATTAATGTCGTGCCGTGATCCTTTCTTATATAACGGCTTTATGAGAGCTTTTTTTAGGGTATCGGGAAATTTGCCCGTTTCTAACATAATATTTAGAATATGTACCAATGGGTCAACAATAAATGGGATGCTTTCTTTGATAACTCTAACGGGTATATTATCGTGTCCGCAACTAGTTTTGTTTTTTAATTTTAGAACTATATTTATTATTTCGCTTCTGTCTACTGGGTAGAAGAAAATACTGCTTGAGTTAGAAGTGGATTGGGATTTATAATTGTTATTATCCGCTGTCGTAGTGTTGAGATTTTGGTTAATGTAGAAAGTGTTAAAAATACTAGCTAATTTTTCAGGAGATTTGATTACATTGTTATTGTGTAAGATGTAGTCTATTGTAGGTTGAAGAACATTTGTAGTTTGGGTTTGTCGTTTTATTAATGCCCATGTCGCCTTAGTTTTATTGGTACTGCATGAGATGAATTTTGCATTAGAATTTTTTCTTGATTGTTTTATCACACGCTTTAAGATTTTACAACAGCGAACATATTTTATTTTTTTATTATATTCGAGAATTGTGTGAGAAATCTGGGCTGGAATGTTGTTGGTTATGGAGAAAAGGATAAAGCTTTTATTTAAATTAAAACGTAACCTAAAAAGAAAGAATAACGCGAACTTAAAAGATAAAAACAAATTTAAGTGACATTTTAAAATACCTATTTAATATAAATATCAAACGCTTGAGGCACTATATTGTAGGTACACCTGTATAACGGATACCGTACATCAGTGCATTAAGCTTTTAAAATGTATGTTATATGTTTTAAAATTTATATTATCTTTTTTAACTATGACATTTCGAAAATGTTCTCTACTAACTTTTTAGACCTTTGTATCCTACGTATGCGTATGAAGTTTAATTAAAATCGGTTCATTCATTTTGAAAAATAAGGGCTTGAAAGTTTGTATGAAACACCGTTCGGAGTAAACGCTCTTAAAATAAAGTTCTAAATGTTTAGGGGCCTCCCCTAAACATCGCCACTTCGACCCCTTCTAGACCGTTCTAGCGTAAGTGTAACGTACTTGTTAGGTACCTACAAGTTTTTCGCACGAGTTATAGCAATAACTTAAGAGTAAGTTAACACTTGCTTACGTTTGACAAATAAGAAGAATTTTAAGAAAGGTCAGCACCCCAATTGCGTAACACACTATTACTCTCAATTTGAATCATTTTCAAGCATATTGCTAAACCATTGCTCCATAAGTTCGAATAATGTGTCTGCTCAATAACGTAAATGACGCAATGAAAGTTTTTGAACTGTCAAAATGAAACCCATTGCTACTAATAGTGTGTTACGCAATTACCCTGCAGTTTTATTTTACTAGTCCCCAACTAATAAAATAAACCCGACCTATTTTCAAATTCTTGCCAGGGTCATAAGTAAGAAATTCAATTCATATAATCTAAGTACCTATATAATTTCCCGAAAATGGACAATTAGAACTACATCCCGCTAAGTGATTGGGTAAGTACTAAGTAGATTAGGGTGGGACAAGATTAAGATTGTATTAATATAAAACCGAACTTAAATAAATAATGAAGTAAAGTAATGTCGGTCGTTTGAACACGAATCGACCGCAAATACTATATAAAAACCTTGTTAGCTAACCAGTCTCACCAAGGGGTATCGTATTAACCAGTTACTGGGTTGGTCAGAGAGGCAGTCGCTCCATGTAAAATACTAAATACTGGTACTCAGCTGCAACAGGTAAGACTGTAAGCCGACACAAACACAGTTCGGAAATGTCTAGGCAAACTAATAATATAACTTCTTAAATAGAACAGTCGAATTATTTACACAAACAAATAACTTAGGATAAATTGAAGCTCAAGATTTGACTTGGCTAGTTTTCACATACATACAAGTTATATAATATTTGGCTAATCAAATTATCTTCTTTATGAATTATACTTCTGTACCTACCACCCTTCATTTATTGTATGTAGGTATAGACAACTAACTAAATACTAGTCATTTAATTTAGTACTTAAATGACTTATTAATTAACTTTACAAATAAATACAAAAACAAAAGGACCCTTATCACATTGCATTATTTGTATTTTTGGAACACAAGTAGCAGATTGAGTTACAATGTCTATGAATACAAGATCGGGAAACCCAAAACGGCTACACACATGAGCACCTATGCCCTTTCTCTCTCGAAGCTTTGAGGAATGTGTATACAATTTTTTCCTTATATCGAAAGATTAAAGAGAAAAGAAAAATCAAAGAGTGAATGTGTATGTAGCAAAGTAGCCACGCAATAATAAATCTTTACCAAAGTTATAAAGGAATGATAAAGGAAGGGCGGTGGTAGCCCGGTGCTAACGGTCCGTAGATCCTTGGTTCGAACTCAGGCAGGCACTTTACTTGGTGTAAATAATTTCATCACCACTGCTCTCAAACGGTGAAGGAAAACATCATGAGGAAACCGACGTATCCTAGAACCAAAAATTCGAAGACATGTGACATCTACCAATCCGCACTGAGATCTCGTAATAGGAGCCCACTCCCTCTCGAAGAGAGGTGGCCTGTGTGCCAGCAATGGGAACATTATAGGCTGATCCTCCCCTAAGACGACCTACTGACCGATTATGCTTAATTTATAAAATTTTGCGAAAACGATACGCCACTTACACAATCTAGTAAGTAGGTACCTACATTACATTACATAACCTACTTACGGAATCAGTTGGCAACGAAGGCGTGCGTTCAAATTGGTTAAATTGTATTAAATTATGTTTACTCCACGGCTAGGAGCCACTGAAGTGGACAACCACTTCAGTGGCTCCTAGCCGTGGAGTTCAGCTACAAAGCTGAATGTAATGTGTCTAGATGTACACTAGTGAGTACAGATATAAGGCTATAATAATCAATAGTTGAACTTAATTAAGGTATAGGAGCGAGTGAGTATTGGCGCTGTTTACAACAGCATTTCGTAGAAACCCCTGGTGGGATTTATGTAATATGTATGTAAGTAGGTGTTTTCGAGGCACCACAGCGGACCCTATCAGAATACCAGCGCTGCGGTATTTATTTTTTAATTACTCTCTCACACTCACAGGTTTTTTTTCTAGTTTATTTTTAGGGTTCTGTACCAAAATGGTAAAAAGGAACCCTTATGGTGCGACTCAGTCTCTCTGTCTGTCCGTCTGTCACAGCTGGATATCTCAAGAACTGCTAATGCTATCAACTTGAAATTTAGAACAATTTTAGATGACGTTCAGCTCGTCGACTGCATTGTTGCCTAGCGAACCGCTGTGTCCTTTGATCCATTGAATGGTTATTTTATTGAGGTTACCCACCTGGTTGAGGCGCTGGTGATACTCGTATATTAGCCCAGAGTCAACTGTAAAACTGTTCAGCGCTTGCAGAACAGCCATGCTGTCTGAGAGTATGCGGATTAAGTGGTCCTTTACTCCCTGGCCATAATTGCAGAAGCGACCAGAGAAATGCCCATGCATTCGGCCTGGAACACTGTGTTGTGGACCCCCAATGGTGTGACTATATGGATGTTGCAGTCCTCCGGGAAGATTCCAGCACCTGTGCCACTACCTGTTTGGGATCCCTCCGTGAAGATACGCAACTCTGCAGGGCGCAGCCCCTCGCATCGGCGATCCTCGTGAAGTTGTAGCTCATGACGTATTAGCGTGACAGCCATTTAATACAATTGTCAAGGAATGACAGTTGTGATTTGAGTATTGTATACAGACAGTTTAAGTTGGTAATCAATTCGATAAATAATTTTCCAGACTTTTCATATATTTCTTTGTTTTGAAAAGTCGTAATAATTAAGTAGGTAAGTTGTTGGCACTTGGACCTGTTGCTTTTGGCCAGTTTCCCAATAATAAGCTATTTGTTAACCGATCGAACAATACAAAAGGTACTTTTTATTAAAAATAGAAAAACATTTTTTTAACACAACAAAGAAAATGCTACCAGTGCTAAGAGATTCAAATAACAGTTTCACAAGAAATGGCCACCTGACCATAACCTCATTTGCTTATTATGAAATAAACAACAAATCTTACCCTCCCAAAATTAGTCCACGGCCGACTTCTCGAAACAAAGAAGACCTTTAATAGCTCGGTAACACGCTATCAAAAATATAGACCTAGCCGAAAAACCACCATAAATCCCAAGTCAATATTAGCGCTTCCCTTCCCTTTAAGAATTTATTTCCTTACAAAGATAGCGTAAACGCAAACTGAATAGTTACAGAAGGTCAGCTCCATATACCGAGCGAAAACGCACGCACACACAGACACGCTCCACGTACCTACAGCAAGTGCGTCCGCACTCACCCGCGATCGGAATTTGTTACAGATCGCCCGTATACGGGCGAACGAAATTAGGTATACCTCATTTCGTTCGTTGTATATGCGGTTGTGTATGTATAATAATTATGATATATGATATTTATGAAACAAAAATGGGCCAAGAATTCAGCCCTACGGGACTCCCATTTTTACTAGGAGATCCTTTCCATTGATCAATCTACTTGAAAATTTACCCGAATACTCTTCGATTAGAAGATAATCATACATTTTCGAAAAATACTTTTTAACATAGGTGGAGGGTTTGTTGCTTCCCTCTCACCGAGAGGAGGCGTGCGTCCCAGCAGTGGGAAAATTATAGGCTGATTATGGTCATGGAGGGTTTGTTCAATTTTGTAAGGTAAAATACGAAATCTACGCGGACGAAGTGCTAGTAATTCTATAAATAAATACTTGTAACGGTCGCGAATCATATTTAGATCATTATACAATATTGTACTGACATGCAAATTGCGAAAAACATAAGAAAATTTGAATTTCGAGGACGCTTTCGCCTTAAAATCAACTACTACTACTACTATATTCAAGTATAACGTAAGAAGCTCTTCTTAGTCCATATGGAGTCGACCTTCTGCATGTTGTAGCGTGGTTCTACTGCGTATCGGCGACTAGTAACGATCGATATGATGCCGCCATTACCAACCTACCATTAGTCCGAAAATAAATGTCCACCGTTGAGTAACTGGTGCCATTACAGAGGAGCGAAGACTGAGCTGTGTTTACAATAACATTAGCTGGGTTAAAACACTGTTTTTTTAGGAACTAGATAGTGTTTTTGTTTATTACTTTATGCAAAAGTCTTTTTAGTCTACTTTAGTAATTACTAAATAGACGCTCACGGCCTTATAATATTTTTTTTTATACATAAAAACAAGGTTTATCTTTAGACCATCGAGCCATTTTTAAATTTCTAACTATAAGGTTGTTTCAAACCGTTGATTAACGTAACATACGTACGTCAATTAATAACGATTACATACTCCTTATTATTTGATGTACGTATGTTACGTTAACCAACGTTTGAGTCAAGTGGACGTGAAACAACCCATCCTAACCCGAAAAAGTTAAAGTTATATTACAAAAACTGACGTTAAGCCCGAGTCTAAGTTGTCAATTTTGCAATAAGATCTATATGATCATCGGTATAAAGTTGAAAATACAGTAACTGTCACAATCTGTAAGTATATGCTTGGTCTAAAGTTAGAACTCGTTTTGTAATAAGACGGTATTGGTATCCCCTCGAGTGCCAAGTAAAACGAAACATTTGAAAAACCAATCTCTGAGAATTGGTCTAATCTATGCCATTATTTCTAGTGACCAAATATCCTACCGATAGAAGACGCACAGAATAATCAGCCTATAATCCCACTGCTGGGACACAGGCCTCCTCTTTTCGAGACGGAGTGGGCTGTAATCTACCACGCGGGTTGGTAGATGTCACATGTCTTCGAATCTTTGGTTCTAGGACATGCCAGTTTACTCACGATGTTTTCCATCAACGTTTTTTCAAAGAGATTGTGTAGATATAGAAGTCGAATGGGATTTTTTCTTCAAGGGAAAAGGAAGGGCTATGTTAAAGTTCACGAAGTGTCGGGCATTCTACTACCTATATAGAATTATACTGTCTTACTGCGACACTACTGATGCATATGTGGAAGTGAAGTAATCCCTGAAGGCTATCACTCAATTATTCATTGGGGGAGTGACGTCTTATATAATGCCATACAACGCCTTTCCGTCCTACTCTTCGATCGCACCGATATAATATGCATAAACTGCATACAAATATTTTGGAATATCGTTTACAGTGTGAACGAAACAGTTTAAACTTTTATTAAAGTCAATATAAATAGCATGTTCTATATTTCCAATATTCTTAAAGGTAATAACTATTGTTAATAACTCAAGTGAGCATTTAACAGCGTATTCAATAATTAAGACAACTAAAGATCAGCCCTTTTTTTTGGTGGGAAATTATCAAATAATTTCTCCCGCTCTGGGTGGAGCTAGGGCGTGTCAGACTTTTGCTGACTAAAACAAACCCACCCGTGTTCCTTCAGTTGCCTGTGCCAGGGGCCACAGTATCTCTTTCGAACAGCCCGCGACCCTGGCAGGCATCGGCCCTAGCGGACCCCGTCAGTTAGTGCTGACATCTCTTTGAGGCGCGCATGGAACACCACGCGCCGTGGACCAGGCCCGGGTCGACGGCACGTTGTGTTCAACGCGCCGTCGACCCGGGCCTGGACGGCGAGCTGCCCATTGCTCCTTGCCGGACGGCGAGCTGCCCATTGCTCGCCATCCGCAAGCCCTACGTTAGCCGGGAATCGGCTATCGACTCCCTTCGCCATTATAGATCAGCCCTTCAAGTGCTATTCTCATTTAAGGAAGCATCGCTGCTGTTTTGTTGCTCCACCTTATTCAACGCCCCACAGTGTCACTATAAGACCCTAGTACTTCATCTGTAGTAGTTTGGCTTGTACAGAGTCCAGCATATCAAGCTACTACAATCTGTCAAATTTCTATAATAGATTTTCAACTTTATCACTATAGATCTACGTTTTGTAACTGACAACTAACTGAAACTTTCTGACTAATTCATCAACTTCTTGACAATTCAAAAGTACCTGTTAATGATTTAATTGGCATTGGCTTTGACTTTAAGCCAATTATACTCTGTTCTGTTGTACAGTCTGTTTGTTTAACAGCCTTGAGATCTGTTCACTCAAAAATGTTGTAGACACAACGCCGGTTATCAGGGATAGAAGCCAATTAAAGCTGAGGAAAATTATCCTCTCTACCGAGAAAACATCAAGGAAAATATTGATTGGAACTAATATTTATAGAAAAGTTAGCATCGTTCATATTTATAGCTTATCCGTTTTGAAGAAAAATAACATCAATAGATTGTACATCAGCTTACTGCAAAGGAAATTTAATCTGGCTTCAGTGGAAATAAGTTTTAAAATATATAAAGTTACGAATAGAAACAAACATTTTGTATAAATAATGGACCCGTTAAGTAACTTTTCCTGTTTGCTTCTACCTTTATGAAGTAACTAGCAGCGCCCCGCGGTTTCACCCGCATAAGTTTCGATCCCTTGGGAATATCGGGATAAAAAGTAGCCTATGTGTTCATCCAGTGTGTCAGCTACCTCCGTACCAGGTTTTATCAAAATTGGTCCAGCCGTTTGAGCGTGCAGAAGTAACAATCATATAAATAAACACACGCGCACATACACACTCACAAACTTTCGCCTTTATAATATTAGTGTGATTATAAACGCGAAAGTTTGTGAGACTGGATGGATGTTTGTTACTCTTTCACGCAAAAACTACTGAACAGATTTGGATGAATATTGGCACACAGATAATTTATAACCAGGATTATCACATAGGATACTTTTATCCCGATATTCCTACGGGATCGAAACTTATGCAGGTGAAACCTCGGGGCGCAGCTAGTCTTAAATAAGTAAGTGGCGAGTGCTACTTCCCTTCTTACTTCCAGTTTATTATAGCCTACCATGCCCAGCACAAATAGAGTAGAATACAATAGTGGATACCCAGGATACACCCCATACTGCTTTAAGTACAGGAATCTCACAATATACGTTCTAGCATTAGTTTGTACTTGGCTTCATGTGGTGACCAGACGACAGCATTGCATTCCAAATGACTTTTTACAAGCGCAACTTACAACGATCTCAGAGCACTGATGTTCGTGAACTGGTTTCCTAGCCGTAAGACCAATCCTAAATTGCTGTATGCTTTTTTACAAACATCAGTGGTACGTTTACGGAAGTTTAAATCAGTTGTAAAGCGCACACCTAAGTCCTTAACCTCTGAGACACGTTGCAGTCGGATTCCATCCATGCAATGTTGATAATGACTTGGGCCGCGCGCGCGGGTAAATGATAGCACCGAACATTTGGCCACATTGAAATACAACTTATTGCTGAGACTCTACTCTACTACCCCATTAATATCCTGCTACAGTATGTCATGATCAGTTTTCTGTTTTATTTTAAGAACCAGTTTCAAGTCGTCAGTGAATAACAATGGTGTGGATTTATTAACTACTCGGCAGATCGTTAATTGTTAAAATTAAGAGAAAAGGCCCTAAATTACTGCCCTGACTGACTCCTGATCTCGTAAAATAGGGCTCAAAGAGCTGCCCACTGCTTCGCCCGCACTCGCTGCCGCCACACTTAGTTTGGGAGGTTCCGTATTGTACACCGACTGAAAAACCCGAACGAACCCATTGGCACATTCGTATTCCGATAATACCCGTCCGTCCTTAACTAACTTGAATTGCCTGTAGTATTCATATAAGCGAGCATTGCACATTCGTGCGACTGACGCTTTTGATTAGGATGCGGCCTGTTACTCAGATAATTAACGTTGTCAATTAATCTGCTCAATTGTCAAGTTCCCTGACAAACATAATGAAAAACATTAATTTACACAACTGTCGCTTTCACTTACGGTCAGTTCCTTCATGAAAAACTAACTAAAGTAATCAGTCAAAGTATTGACTTTTACTTGACCTTTACTGACACTACGCCAAATGTGTTTCTTCACAAGTAACAACTAAAATAGTGAAGAAACAAATTTAACCGTTACTTAGACTTTTGTGATGTTACTTTAGCTGCTACTATTGATGAAGAAACTGGCCGTGAGTCAGACAGACTTTTATTGACAAGAATAAAATCCTCTCTAAAAAAACGGAGAGCATTGGAAAATAATTCTGTACAGAAAAATAACAGACAAGACTTTGAAAAAGAAGAAAGTCGAAACGAAGAAAGCAAATAAATCGAAAACACTAACAGATACACGTATACCTAACCTAAACTAACTTCAATGTTACCCTCGCATGTACCCTTTTACTTGAATGATCATATATGTCACATCACATTGACAAACTCGCTCACAATACTACTCCTTTTCCGAACCCTTTCTCCGTATTATCAAGTAGGTAAAACGAATATTTGCGAATTCCATCCCGAAACTATGGAACCGTTCATGCGGATAGGAAATATCCTATTTACATGACCGTATCAGAATTTCCTACTTATATTTGTGAAAGTTGTTGACTGGTCCTCGTGACCTAGTTCGGTCAAGTGGGATCATTGGGTATTTTGATTAAAATATGGACTTTTCAAAACCGGCTATTCGTGGTCCTTTAAGTTTTAATTGGAGAAAACTCTTTCAAAGAAAGCAAGTAACTTTTACTCATAAAACTGACTGGGACAGACTGAATACGTAAGGCGGAGGACAGGGTGTTGTGGCGCACGTCTATCGTCCAGCAGTGGACTGCGATAGGCTGAGTTGAACTTTTGACAGTCCTCTGCAAGATATGAGTCATTAACTCAGTTAATTACTAATTAATCGTTGCAATTATAACTTCTTGTCTCATCATTTTTAAAACATTAAGCTTTTGTGTAACTAGTAAGTTAAAGGTAGAATTAATTTAATTAAAGTCTGTGATAATTATGAATGTAGGTACTCACTTAAATAGACGTTCGCTGCAATGATGAAACTACGTGCGTTTACGCCGTACGGCATTTCATACAAACTTTCAAGACCTTATTTTTTAAATGAATGTACCGATTTTAATGAAAATGTTCTCTAATAACTTTGTAGACTTTTTCATTAAAATCGGTTCATTCATTTAAAAAAATAAGGGCTTGAAAGTTTGTATGAAATACCGTACGGCGGTAACGCTCTTAACCGCTTAATCACCGCTAATGAGACATAATTGATTTTCTATTGTAATGGGCCTTTATCGTGCCACGCCGACCTTGATCAGCTAATTACCAATTTTATTTTTTTATTGCCGAAATAACATAGGAGCAAAGTTAGATTTTATCGAGAAAATTGAGAGAATCAAAACGGTGAAGGAAAACATCGAGAGGAAACAAAAATGTTCTATAACCAAAAACTCGAAGACATGTGACATTTACCAACCCGCGTGGTGGATTGCGGCCCACTCTCTCCACAGGGAGGAGGCCTGTGTCCCGGCAGCGGGAACATTATAGGCTGATTATGCTTATGCTTATGACAGAGCGAGGCCAGTATTTTATATCGCAGCATTGGTGGGAAATAAAAGAAGTAGAATCTCATGGCAAAAAAAATCATTGTTATTTTCTTATGGCAATATCAATCTCATCAATTTCTCGTACTCTGCTTTTGAACAAGCTGGAAATGCTGGGAATACGGGGGGCTTAATAAAAATCTCTTGACAATAAATACAGATAAAACCAAGTACCTACCTATTATTTACAATGAGAAACACTAATCAAACGCTTACTAACCTAATCATTCAAGCACATAACAATTGCAATTTACATTATGCTGACATTACGTGCACTTGTCCCACTTTAGCTAAAGTCGACCATATTAAATATCTAGGCGTCACCATTGACACAAATCTGAACTTCCGCATACACATCGATTTATTATGCACCAGAGTACCTACGCAAACTAATATACATTTAAAAAAAATTACGTAACATTGCCGACTTTAAATTAATTAGACAGGTTTATTTGGTTTTGTGTCAATCTATTATTACCTACTGTATAACGTCCCGGGGTGGTGCCGCTAAATCAATTTTACTGCACCTAGAACGCGCCCAAAGAGCAGTTTTAAAGGTTGCTACTTTTCGTCCATTCAGATTTCCTACACACCAGCTTTATTTGGCATGTAAGGTTTAACCCAGTACCTTCAGATAAGAGAAGAAAAGATTTGGTTTGTGCTAGCTCGCAGACTAAACATGCTTTTGCTAACCGATTTTATATATTTTTAGGACCCTACCTGTATAACTAGTTTAACAGAGTGCTAAAGATTTATAGTTTAAGTTATAATAGGTGTAATTTACTAGCACAGGAAGTTTTGGCAAAACTCAATTATGCAGACACGGAAAAACTACTAGAAATTTTAAAATAAAATCTATCTACCTAATCTAATATAAGTCTCTTCATTTACCTAATAAATAATAGTCTCCACTCTATCTACTTTAATATTATTCGCTAATTTATTTAAACATAATATTCTCATACATAATCTAGTTTTAAAATAATATACCCAAATAGTAACTCTATAAAACATTAAATGGTATATTTTACTTTCTTTTTTATTTAGCTTCTAAGACATTTATTGTGTCTTCTTTTTTAAATGTTTGGTGTAAATTGATGGCCTGAAACGCAGGTTTTCCATAAACCTAGATCAGGCAGGTCTACATTACAGTTAGAATTTAATTTTTCCTAGATTGTAATTACTGTAAATCCTATTTGTACTTTGTTTTATACTTGAATAAAATTTTATTTATTTATTTATTTATTTATTTTATTTAATCCTTAAGAAAATCACTTTTTTTTTTTTTGCCATGAGATTCTGGTAGACCTATAACAGAAATACCATAATACCATACCATAATCAGCCTATAATGTTCCCACTGCTGGGATACTGGCCTCCTCTCGGTGAGCTACCAGAATCTCATGGCAAAAAAAAACATTGTGATTTTCTTATGGCAATGTCAATCCTTAAGAAAATCAAATTTTTTTTTGCCATGAGATTCTGGTAGACCTATACCAGAAATACCATAATACCATACCATAATCAGCCTATAATGTTCCCACTGCTGGGACACTGGCCTTCTCTCGGTGAGAGGGAGTGGGCCGTAATC
This sequence comes from Oligia fasciuncula, assembly GCA_963082905.1. Lineage (NCBI taxonomy): Eukaryota > Metazoa > Arthropoda > Insecta > Lepidoptera > Noctuidae > Oligia > Oligia fasciuncula. The sequence continues at coordinate 20,140,483 of OY720397.1, forward strand.
CACCACGCGGGCCCAGTGCGGATTGGCAGATGTCACATGTCTTCGAATTTTTGGTTCTTGGACATCACGGGTTTCCTCATGATGTTTTCCTTCACCGTTTTGAGGGCAGTTGTGATGAAATAATTTACCTACGACCTACAACTCGTAAGTCGCGGCCGTTACCACTTGGCCACCACTGTTCTCTCACTTATCAGAAATAGACAACTATTATTTCGACGCGAGTGTAAGTTGTCGCGTGTATCATGTTAGCCCTGCAGCTAAGAAAAGATAGTTTTTTTTTATATAACCTTTTAAACAGCAGCAACCATGGCATTTTTAAATAATTTAAACAAAAGAACGTAACACTCCTTCTAAGGTCACGTCCGTGGTTCTGGAGCGTCATAGATGCAATTTAGATAATGGTCGCAGACGTTGTCACGTGTTCCGTGCTCGTAACATAGTAGAAATTACAAATTCACTTCAGAATGGCTCCGCTAGAGGCCCGTGGGAACGTTTTAAAACGATTCGGTTGGTGAATTAATTTGTTTAATTTTCTGTTAAATTAATTAGATTTGGAGGGTTCTTTATTTGATTAGGATACAGGTGGATGTGAACTTATAATATTAACATCTGAGCTAGATTTGTATGGTATTTATAACCTCCTGACTTTATGGAAAAGGAAAATATTGTACATAACATACATGATCAGCCTATATTGTTCACTGCTGGAACACAGGCCTCCTCTCTTCGAGAAGGAGTGGGCTTATAATATACCACGCGGGCACATTTGTCTTGCTCACATGTCATCGAATTTTTGGTTAAATAAAACTTACTAAAGCCAAATTACCCGACTACGGCAAAAATTTGTCATGCTTGCACACTTGATGTATTTTTGCCGTTGACTGTTGAATTTATTAGTATAATACGTACCTACCTATCTTGTAGTAACCTAAACTTGATTTATTATTGTAACCGTTCAAAATGTTTATAATGTAAATGAAATATGATCAGTCCAAAATAAACTAGACTCTGAAAATAATATCAAAAGCCTAAAAATATTTTTGAAGACATAATATGGCGCCAAAAATCGGCCATTTTTTTTTCAATTTTGGTATACCCAGTGTCACTCTCACAATTAAGACGAATCTAACGGCACCTCTCAAGCTCAAATTGACCAAGCCGTTTAGGCTACAGAGCCAAAGAAATATACAAATACATACATACACTCGAAAAACATAACCCTCCTTCTGGCACAGTCGGGTAAAAAGAAAACAGCTTATTCATGTCTATTGCCCCGCGGACAGCTATTATGGACATAAAATTGTATTATCTTCACTCTGTTCGCACCTTGTGGATAAAACGGGATCTTGCTCGGGGCTATTTTCGACACTGAGTTTATTTAAACGTAGCCAATTTGAGAAAGAAATTTGGAACTTTTTCTTTTCTTGGAATTTATTTACGAACATTTGAGAATTCATTTCAAAACCTCCAACAGAAATAAATTGTTGCTAAGCCCCTAAACGCAGGAATATCGAAAGTAAAAAGAAATTAAAATAATAAGGAAATCTCACGTAATTATGCTAAGTTCAATCAGTCATTGATTTAATTAATTAATTAAGGGACAAGAAACTCAAGATTTATTTTCAAATGAAGCTCTCCTAATTGCTTTATACTTTATTTTAAGATAATTTCTCATTACAAAGCGGAGGTCATCAATTTAAATTTTGTATTTAGAACTTGAAATTAATTACAACATTTCCAACTTCTTCAGCATTTTCACTGGCTGTTGTTTACAAGCAATAAAAAAAATATTTTGGCCAGTAACAAAAATCAACTGATTGTATTCATTTTTTTTTATAATATTGAACGCACGATAATGGGGCAGTGTTCGTTTCCAACGACAGCGTAGCAAGCGTAGCAGTTGCACTTGCTACGGCGTAGCAGCTGCGTAGGCTCCTTACACACTAGGATATAGATTTTTTTATTTGATCAATAAATTTATTTTAGTGCCATAAAGTCGGTCTATGGTGATAACATTTGATTAGAATATACAACCTTTATTACCGTTAGTTACTTAAATATTCCAGTGAAGAAATAACTACAAAACTTACTATTTTAAAAGAGTTTTCGTTAACCTTATTGAGTTCAAAAATGTAAAATTTTAACTAAAACATTAAATTTAAGCGACCCTCTCTTTAATTTTACGAAGCTTGTACTAAGTAGTCCTGTTAAGAGCTAAGTAATTCCCTCTATTACTTAGTTTAGGGACAGTGTGACCCGAAAAGCGTACGGGAACATTTTCTGTACATTTTGTATTAAGTATAACTTTATTTTGTGGTTCGACGCTGCATTTTCCTAGAAGCTTTCAACATTCAATTCGTATGTGTAAGAATTTTATTTTTAATTGAAATTAGTTACCATCTCTTTGACTTAACATCCTTTATCCGGGAAGCAGTCGTGAGGAATATTGAGGTAACTGCCCTGTTCATTTGGTAGACTGCTGAGCATGGGGAATCAGGGTTTATTCCCACCATAGAAACCGGTTTTGTCGACGGAAGAATAGACAAAATGACAGATTGTCGACAGATTTCCAAAGAAATTGAGCCAAATGGCCAATTATATATTTTTCAAACCTGTACTGTACCACTGCTGGACCAGGGTACTCAGGCCCATACTTTTCTATACATCTTTGTCTGCTACTTTTTCCGTCATATCATTCAAAAGTGTATTTTTTTTTCTATTATTTACATATTAAATTCTCTGCAGCAGTCCGAAGTCACTTATTTTGTAACTTAATTTCTGGTATTCACACAATACGATCAAGTTTAATCTTTGAACATCGGTGATTCAGTGGTAACATCCGTGACTTACGAGTAGGTCGTAGGTACGAACCCAGACAGGCGCTTTACTTTGTGTAAATTATTTCCTCAACCTCTCAAAACGGTGATGGAAAACCTCATGAGGAAACCGGCATATCCTAGAACCAAGAAAACGAAGACATGTGAGATGTCACGATATTTTAGATGTACCGATCCGCACTGGGCCCGCGTGGTAGATTACGGCCCATTCCCTCTCACCGAGAGGAGGCCTGTGTCCCAGCAGTGGGAGCATTATCCGCTGATTGTTTAAGTTTTATCTTAGTATGTGTGTGCCATATTCCCGTGTTACCGGACAATCTGTGAACCCATAAGCATTAATGTGTTTACTTGGTAGCAATCACGTGTAGCTATTAGAGGACTTTAGGTCTACACACAATCAGTATTAATCAGTGATGAGTTGTGTGGGTCAGGTGGTGGTGGTACTGTGAAAATACTTAGATTAGGTACCTGAGTTATGTTTAGATCGTTAGTTGTAATAAGGCTAGGTGCATGACGGTTGTCAGCATCTCCCAAATTATGGCTTTCACAGCTATAGTACCTTTTTTTTTGGTAAAGCCTGGGGAGGACTGAGAGTTATGTCGGACTCCTTATGAATAAAGCCCCATGGTTCCTTCTTTCCACTACCATAAACCGGGGGTACGTGAGAAAAAAAAGAGTGTCCGTGGAGTTTCTTGCTCGTTCTTTTCCATAGGTATCTACGCTTTGGAATTTGCAACTAGCTTCATCTTTCTGACTGACTGACCCCTTGAAAATTCAAAAGTGCCTGTAATGTATTTGAAATAAATGCTTGAGTTTTTGAGTTTTGAGTTGCGATACATGTACAGTCACCAAAAGGTATAAGTAACCAGGGTCGTCGGATATAGTTGAAGTTTATTACGAAACCGATGGATGTTTTTGAATGAAATTTAACTTGATAAATGAACTGTTTGTTTTCTATTAATTAAATTAAATTTTATTCAAAAACATCCATCGGTTTCTTACTAAACTTCAACTATATCCGACGACCCTAGTTACTTATCTCCTTTGGTGACCGTACATTAGCGCCCACCGCAGAAGCTCTTCTACATACTCTGTTATCATAAGCCTATCTGGCCTTCCAAACAACTTTACTACGGATGTAATTCTCTTTGAAAGTTAAAAGTAACCACTGGACCAAAATAAAACCTGTTTAACAATTTTTGCTTTCTAAAAATTAATTATATACAAGTTCTCTCCTTCAGTCACAGTCCGTGAACAGGTTTTATTATAGAAAATCTAATTTAGTTCCCGTTAGCGTCATGAAGATAAAATTAAAAAGAAACTCTCAGAGTGCCATGAAGCCAGTTATATTATGGTTTAAAAATAGGAACGTTAATTTTATAACTAACACGCTTTGGTATTTAGACCTTGAATCGAAAATAGACTTTTTCTCTGACCTTTTATATGATGCGGATGAATTTTATGATGTCCAATGAGCTCCTCCCATTTTTATCTTTTATTATATATGTACATAATATATGTATTCTAGTGTTAGCCTGTATACTTAATTTTTGTTAAATTTACTTTAGTGTAGAGGTTGTTAAAAATAATTTTCTATAAGCCAAACTTTTAATATGATTTCCACCCACCTCTTCATTAATTGTTATAAAAGTCAAACCACGATCCAGGGTATCAGCTACCTCCATACCAAATGTTATCAAAATTAGTCTAGCCGTTTCTGCGTGAAGAAGTAACAAACATAATAAACACACACACACACACAAACTTTTGCCTTTATAACATTAGTGTGATTACTCAGGACTTGCAAGAGGTTAGTTAAAAAGAAACAGCCCCTTTTTAACCAGCCTTTCTTTACACATGTTTATGTGTTGTAGAAAACAGTGTGGTTACAAGAAATGTTGCAGTGTTGCTAATGTTCCGTGTTCATGGCAAACAAAAGAACATCTACCAGCATCAAATGTCGCGGTAACGGTGTTGCGTCATTGTTGCTAAACATGGTTTTCGGGGTAAAAATACTTTTTTTTTGTTTCCTACGTCAAACCTTCAAAAGTCGCCCGGTGTTTGGGGACAAAAATAGGGAGTGGGCGATTTTTACCTCACTAAAACCACCCCGGTGGTCACCAACTGAATATGGAAGGGGTACAGTTACCTCTCAAAATATCGATCCGGAGCCCCCTCTGTGCAACGCCTGTTAGAGCACATCTCTAGGGAGACAGTAGGGGTAACTATACCTGTGCTTTAGCTTACTTGGTCGCTATTTCTGATGCATGACGCAATCTCTTAGTTATCTTTTACAATAACAAAAGGCAGATTTTTTTACATCTAACCTAATTTTTGGTGTAAAACCCACACAAAAGGGAACGCTCTCAAATGAGAATAAAAAGTCTTCTACTTTATTAAAATGTCTGAACATTCCTTCTTACTTATGTTAGGAAAATTCGTACATTTTATATTGTTCCGCTCCGTTCTCCAGAGATGTGTAACATAAGGCACGCCTCAATAACTTGACAGTTTATTGTCCGCGGAAGCTCGCACGTGTAGACTCCTCCACGAGCTCTTGTTCGTAAATATGTTTTGTAAGAATAAAATGTTGCACAACTCAGACTTATAATGGGGATGCTTTTAAATTGAATGTTTATATATTTTTCTTTTAAGTATTTTCGGAGTTGTTAAAAGGCTGTTGTAAACATTGCTTATTAGCACACCAAAGATAGAAATATTTTGTTGCATAGGTAAAGTACAGAAGAACTGACAGTAGAAGAAGCTTACAAAAGTTTGGCGCTAAAATCAGCATCGCCGTACAACGGGGCAATGCTGCCACTCGATGTTTATGGCACCCTGTACACCACAACAAACACAGGAAATTATTAGTGCCTTAAAAAACACAAACAGCGTGGGGTACGATGGCATATCAACCAAAGTAATAAAAGCTGTAGCATCGGAAATATGTGACCATTTGTCGCATATTATAAATTTATGTATCGTAGCTGGCACGTTTCCCGACGCACTAAAGATAGCGATTGTTAAGCCATTATTTAAGAAAGAAGATAGAGAGCTCATGGAATTCTACAGGCCTATCTCTCTGATTCCTATCTTCTCGAAAATATTTGAGAAATTCATTCAAAAGGAGTTAAACGGTTACTTAGAAAAAAACAATATATTATGTAATGAGCAAAAGGGATTTCGCGAAAATAAGACGATAAATATGGCGATATACGACTTCTTATACACGATATTGACAAAAATGGATAAAACAACACCTGTATGTGCTATTTTCTGCGACATGACACAAGCATTTGACCACGTAAATCATGACATTTTAATAAAAAAACTTGACGCTTATGGTATAAGAGGTACTGTTCTTAATTTAATTAAATCCTATTTAGAAAACAGAAAGCAAAAGACAGAAATCACTAGAATTAATATAATAACTAAAAAGGAAGAGATATACTTATCCGATGAACGTCAAACTACTTTTGGTGTTCCACAAGGTAGTGTATTGGGACCTCCACTTTTTACACTGTATATTAATGACTTGCCAAAATCAACTTCACACCCTATGACTTTATTTGCAGATGATAGCACAGTGACAATTTCTAGTAATAATAATGACATGATCCAATATAAACTTGACATTCACAATACCTTGACATCTATAATAAAATGGTTAAACAATAACAATTTAAAGATTAATTTAAATAAAACTAAAATAATACATTTTAGCCAACGATTGAATATAGAAAATATGGACATAAATATAGATAAAAAAAATGTTGAAATAGTGAATACTACTAAATTCCTTGGATTAATAATTGACAAAAGACTTGACTGGAAATCACAAATCGAGAACCTTTGCAAAAAAATTTGTAGTTCTGCATTTGCATTGCACTCTCTAGCTGCAGTGGTAAATGTTGAAACCCTGATTGCGGCCTATCATGGCTTAGCTGCGTCTCACCTAAGATACGGTATCATATTTTGGGGAAATTCTACCGACACTAACAAGGCATTCAAGGCCCAAAAGAGATGCATTAGATCGATGTTTGGGCTAAAAACGATTGATACATGTAAACCATATTTCAAAAGGTACAAAATATTAACTCTTCCGTGTCTATATATCCTAGAATCCGCAATGTTTGTTAAAACAAACCCGAATCTGTTCTCACGTCTACAAGACATCGTACCGCGTAACAGACGGGATATGACCGTTCTGCGTGTCTACCCAGCAAAAACGGCACTCATGCGCAAAAGTATCGTATGCATGGCGCCTACTATATTTAACATATTACCTAAACGTTGGAAGGAGCTAAATAGTAATGCATTTAAGCGCCAATTAAAAAAGTTTCTGTCACAAAAAGCATATTATAGTGTCTCTGAATTTCTAGCCGAAAAAGTTTTTGATTGAATAATTTTTGACTGTTTCCTGACACTAATATTAAATTTATATGACCACATTTGTAATTTTTGACATAATTCCTGGAATTTTTGACATTAATCTTGTAATTTTGACATCTATCTATGTAAATTTGACATAAATCTTTTAATAATAGACATGTAGTAACTTTGACATTATTCTTGTATTTGACTGACATTAAAGTTTTTGCCTTAAATTTAATTTTGACATTATAACATAAAAATAATTTCTAATTTGTAATAGTTTCTAAATAAATTTTGACTTATATAATTAATCTCTTTTACAACTATTGTTCAATATAATTAATTTATTTGTAATTCTAATTCTATAATTTAATTTAATTTTAATGTAATGATGACCCATAATTTTACAAACCATATTTGTACGCCGGAAACGGCAGAATATTATGATCGTAATACATAATGCAGGCTAAATGCACTTAACAACTTTGTACAATATTCTGACAAATAAATGCATTCTATTCTCGTATAAGCACTTTTCCTGTTGACAGCGATGCGGATGATTATATAAATATTATCTTATAATATATAAGTAGATAGAACTTACATGTTTGTATTCTCTGCTTGGTTATCTGGAAAAAGAGAACGCTATGTTATTGTTTTTAATACTTTACCAATGCTATACCATATACATACATAATACTGATTGCTATAATATTTTTATAACATCAAGCTACTGATTCAAACTGTTGCTCGAACGGACGAACGTATTAGTTTATTTATCCATACTAATGATAAAAATTCGAAAGTAACTCTGTCTGTCTGTCTGTATGTTACCTTTTCACGCCTAAACCACTGAACAGATTTCGATAAAATTTGGCAGAGAGATAGATTGCATCGCGGGGAAGGACATAGGATAGTTTTTATCGACATATCTCGCGGGCGAAGTTGCGGGCGGAAGCTAGTACAATATATACCTAACAGACAAACGTGTGGATATACGGAATAAAATTTTACAAAAAAAAAGCTTCTGTTTATTTATTTAAACGGCATATTTTAGCGAAATTCATTCCAAATGCAATGTTGTTTCATTGATTAATAATTATTATCATAAGTACGTGTTTGTGAACACTAATCATCTGAAATAACCCAAAGCAAGCAATGCATATTGGTAGGTGTTTTAACCTTTAAATGATTTGTTCTGTTGTCATGAAACAAGCCATATTTTCCATCGTATTTTTTTATTTTTTTTATTTAACAATAGTTATTTATATCATTTGTGGTTCCATTATAATATAAGTACTGTTTGTTTTATTGTATTTTGTTACCTATAGTACGAATCATTTAATCTGACTTGGTTTCTGTACGTCCTTTTCGGGTAACCACTGAATTCAGCGGCGACTGTGAGTAGGTATAGCACTGCATCATGCTGAGTGGAAGCCTTATTGTGACAGTCCTGACGTGCAGCCGTCGACCATTTCTGTTTTGTGCTCGTGGTTATAGATCTATTTTGCTTTTAGTTTTCCTTATTGTTTGAATTCATTATCCTTTTGTATGCACGTTTTTCTGTAACAAATAGGTAACCAATTTTTCGTTCTTTCTATCACTATCGCAGCCTTTCCCCACTGTTTGCTATATGTTTCTTAAATCACATATGACATTTTCCTCGATCCTCAGTTCATTTATTTATTTATTTCATTAACAATTTTTACATTGTGTCGAAATTAGCATATTTAAATCTAAAATAACAAAAAAAGCAACATAAAAATAGAAAAATTAAAATAATATAAAAAATTATGAATACATCCTACATGAGTGACAAGTTTTAAAACAATCTTCGTAAAACATGCTCTTCTCCCCCAGCAGCTTTTCTCCCCCAGCGGCTATCAGCCATTCATATTTATAACTAAACCAAATCTCACACAAAATTCCTTTCCCACATAACAACTCCGTGTCCACATACACACAGTACCGGCTTTGAACCCAGTGAACCACAAACTGACTCAAACTTATTGCATTGTAAGGTAACTCCGTGAGAAGGAAGCAATGTTGCCGTATTCGAAAATACTTTGAAACTAGATTTTTCTGAACGAGATCACAGTTCGGAAAACTTCCCATATTTATTCGGAAACATAGAGAAATTCTATCGTGAAAATAAACCACGCAAGAATGAGTGAAGTTTTATTATAAAATCGCTTCCATTTTTTTATCATAATTGCTAACTCACGGGGATGCCTAGACTTATATTTCTACTGAAAAGAACAAACTATTGGATGACAATTCAATATTATAAGAACAATCTTATCTCCGCTCGCTATAGATAATTTAAAAAAAACAAGTAATTAAAAAAACTAAAAAACCCGACTGCGGTAAAAAAAATTAGTTTAAAAAAAAACTGAAAAGCTAAAAACAAGGCCATTTTAAATTAAATAAAAGTTGGAAGCAGGCGGGACCCATACCATTTTTATATTATATTTTCAAACTCAAATGGGTCCCGCCTGCTTCCAACTTTTATTTAATTTAAAATGGCCTTGTTTTTAGCTTTTCAGTTTTTTTTAAACTAATTTTTTTTACCGCAGTCGGGTTTTTTAGTTTTTTTAATTACTTGTTTTTTATTTCCAGCTTTTTAGTTTACAAATTTGAAAGATTTTGCAGACGATTTACTTATGTATTAATTATTAGCTGACCCGTAAAGTCACTCAACAGGGAACGAGAAATAATTATTTTATTTAACGTGTTTTTTTACGATTTGTCACTTCGAATTACTTTTAACCATATAAGTTGTATATATTTTTGTAATCACCGTTTAAAACCCTTAATTTTGATATTTCACTAGATGGTATTAGAAGAAAAAAAAAATACGAACTCCACAATATGGCACCCTAAATCCGCCATTTTACTTTGTTTTTGATTTTAATGTAGCAAGTGACACTCGCGCTACCAAGACAAATCTAAAGACGTATAATTTATCCAAATCCGTTCATTCGTTTAGAAGTTACGAGGGAACAAAGAATCGGACATACATACATACATACATACAGGTCAAACACATAACCCTCCTTTTGGGCTTCGCCGCAGTCGGGTAAAAACAGTGACCTGGTGAACTTCTTAAACTGTACACCGTACATAGTACATCAATCAACTCAGCCTACCAAAGTCCACTGCTGGACATAGGCCTCTCCCAGACTGCGCAACAACACCCTGTCCTCCGCCTTCCACATTCAGTCTATCCCAGCCACCTTCTTTAGGTCGTTCGTTGATCTAGCTGGGGGCCGTCCCACACTACGCTTGCCGATATGCGGTCTCCACTCCAGGACTCGTCTGCTCAACCGGCCATCGGTCCTTCGACAAACATGGCCAGCCCACTGCCACTTCAGTTTGCTTACTCTGCAAGCTATGTCGGTAACTCCGATTCTTTGGGTTACTTCCGTTTGGGAACGCTCCCGTTTGGTAACGCTACCTAACACACACCTTACAGTACAGTCAGAGTAAAAAGTTCTGGTGTTAATTTTATTCTGATTTTATCCTTTAAAGAGACTCCGAGCAAAGCTCGCTCCATAGCGCGCTGAGCGACCTCCACCTTTCGGCACCGTATGGCATGACGGGTAGGATGCACTGACTTTACAAACTTCAGCACAGTACCAAAAAAAAAAAAAAACCCCCTAACAAAAAATATTACTTAGAAGCAGACATGAAGCCATAGTTTCGCTTACATTACGTAAAAACTTTTGCTCGACCTATCAAACAAAATCAAATATACACATAATAGGTACGTATAATAAAGATACATAGGTCTCATACAAGCCACGCTTTGTGGATATCGTTCTAAGCGCCGAAGTTCAAGGCTGCTCCAAATAATAGGAAGTGCCTTCGTATGGGTTGAAATATGTACAGAAATGTATACTATTGCAACTCCGTGTATGCAACGTTGTTTTGTATACATTTTACTGATTCTTATAAATGTCCAGAATTGTTTGATATTTAATTTGATTTCGAGATCAATCTGCCAAGCCTTTTACCAACAATGTTGAGGTTGGCTTCCAATTTAATAGGATGCAGCAGATTATTACCAGTATTCTACACGAAGCGACTGCCTGTCTGACCTCCACAACCCAGTTACTGGGTATCACGATACCCTTTGGTAAGACTGGGTGTCAGACTTTCGGGCTTCTGACTACCCGTAACAATTGTCAAAGATCTATGAATGACAGCTGGCACCGACGGCACGGAGGGGCTCGATATGTTGTGTATGATCACCCATCCATGGGCCAACTTCACCAATCCAAGTTTATCCTTCCTGATCAATCCGTGCGGCTGTTATTATTTAGCCTCGAGCCCCTCATTGCACGATGTTCCAATTTTTTTTAATAGAACATTGATACAGCCACGCATTATTATTTTCAGTTCCTGTCTGTAGAACCTATGGGGACCATGCCCCACTTGCTGGAGTGTCCTAAGAGCCCGTTCACTTGCACCTCGGATGACTTAAAGGATGCCACTGATGCCGCAATCAATGTGGCCATTACTAAAAAAAAATGTAAACGGCAAATAAACCTATTTTCTTTCTTACTGGACTCAAACTATTTAAAAAAAAAAACAACAAGGCAGATTACCATCAACACGAAAAAAAAAAACAATACACAAAAAATTTCAGTGTGTCTTCTAAGTTCAAATACCATGACATGACATACCTATTGTACCCATATACTACCTATTGTAGGTAGATATAACGGTAGTTCGGCCGTAGCAAAGGTTAGTATGCCACTGATCGATATACCGTTTAGATATGATAATTTCACATCTATATTGATCCGGTACTATTCATTTTTAACCCCCGACGCAAAAACGACGGGGTGTTATAAGTTTGACGTGTCTGTGTGTGTGTGTGTCTGTGGCATCGTAGCTCCCGAACGGATGAACCGATTTTGATTTTGTTTTTTTTGTTTGAAAGGTAAATTAGTCGGGAGTGTTCTTAGCTATGTTTGATGAAAATCGGTCCAAGATGGCCGCCGCCACAAAATGGCGGATTACATATTTTTTCACAAGTCCCTCAATATGGGTATCAAATGAAAGGGCTTGAATAGTAGAATACTATACACTATGATAAATTCCAAATCCAAGATGGCCACCACCACAAAGTGGCGAAATACATTTTTTTTCACAACTCCCTCAATTTAGGAATCAAATGCAAGGGCTTGACAAGTAGAATAATGTACACTATATTGAAAGGAAATGAGGAATATTAACTAACGAAATGAATACTGAAAACTTGAAAATTAGTTTTTTGTCTGTCTTCTGTTTTTTTCCCTAGATTAATGAGGAAAGTGGAGTGATGACTGGTACCTGCGACCACTGAGTTAGACCATTTTTTTACAAATGGAATTACCCTACTTAACAAACGTATTTCTACATGAGATAGTGTCGCAGTCCCATAAATACTAGATCTGAAATAGGTGCCTAAGATATCTAATAGCTATGATATACTTGTACGAAAGTTGAATAACTAAAGGAAGAACTAGAAAAAGGATATAATAAAACAAAAAAATCTGTTTAGTCTTAAAAATTATTCTTCAACTCAACTCAGCCTATCGCAGTCCACTGCTGGACATAGGCCTCTCCCAGACTGCGCCACAGCACCCTGTCCTCCGCCTTCCGCATCCAGTCTACCCCAGCCACCTTCTTTAGGTCGTCCGTCCATCTAGCTGGGGGGCGTCCCACACTACGCTTGCCGATACGCGGTCTCCACTCCAGGACTCGTCTGCTCCACCGGCCATCGGTCCTTCGACAGACATGGCCAGCCCACTGCCACTTCAGTTTGCTTACTCTGCAAGCTATGTCGGTAACTCCGGTTCTTTTCCGGATAATTTCATTCCTGATTTTATCCTTCAAAGAGACTCCGAGCATAGCTCGCTCCATAGCGCTTCTTCAACTATAAATTAATAATTATTTTTTTGACGGATAAAAAACCTGATTAAACACCAAATTACCTGAATCTTAAAACGCAACTAAATTAAAGAAATGAAATAAAAAATTAAATAAAAAATTTAAGTTCTCCTAAATTATCGCAGGTTCTAAGTTTACCGATGTAACATTACGCATGTTTAACCGAAAGGTTAGACAGATGTGTACACCCACATTACGCCAGTTACTTTTCAGTCCCATGTAGTAGGCGAGCGCTGTGTGTCGCGGTTTCGATTCCCGCACGGAACAAATATTTGTATGACCTACAAGTAGTTGATCCGAGTCTGGCTGTTTGTATATGTGAGTTTAAATGTTTGTAAACGCACCCACAATACGAGAAATTCCTAGTGTGGGGCTACGCTTTTTTAAGACATTTAAAAAAAATCAAACTCCGGGCTGCTACTGCGAAATTCTGAAGGAAAAACCCAATAACACTTTGATCGACCTGGAAATCGAACCCAGTACCTCACGTTCAGCAGTAGCACTTCTGACCACTAGACTAACGAGGCCCAGAGAGTCCAAAGAGTTTATCGATGTAAATACCTATTTATGTTTAGAAATATATCTACACTAGCAGCGCCCCGCGGTTTCACCCGCATAAGTGTCGATCCCGTGGAAATATAGTTTTAAAAACTATCCTATGTCCTTTCCCGGGACTCAAACTATCTCTATACCAAATTTTATCTTAATCGGTTCAGGTTACAGACGGACACACTTTCCCATTTATAATAATATTAGTATGGATTATGTAGCTAGCAAGTAAACTTAAAGAACATTAACACACTATCCTAACATCTAAAACAAACTTGTCCATAAAAGTTAAACTCCACAATATTAAATATCCTGTGAGCACTAACATTATTGCCAACAGTAAAGTGTCGATTGACCTCGGTTGACCTTTCCAACTTGCACTAAGTCGTCGACCGTAAAGTATAGTTCCGAAGAAGTTAAAGTCCACAATTCGAAGATAAAAACTCAATCAATTAAACCATTTACAGGCACTTTTGAACTGTCAAGAAGTCGATCAGTCAGAAAATATGAAGCTAGTTGCCCATTACAAAGCGTAGGTACCTATGGAGAAGAACGGGCAAGAAACTCCATGGACACTCTTTTGTTTATTTTTTAAATATGAATTAAAATAATAAGTAAGCAATTAATAACTAATGCCTAATTAATTAATTAAAAAAAACAGAATGAAATCCTAACTTAACTAAAATTATGTATACACAAACTAAAATATAGCGTCGAAAAAATCATCCGCATCGCTGTCAAAGATATTAGTTACATCAGTTTATAATTGCTAGCTCAACTGTGGCTAATGAGACAATTGAATTTCTATTGTTATAAATCGATTGATTTTTCAACAGTTGAGCGGATGAGAGAACGATGTAAAAAAATGACTTACACGTTAAAAGCGTCCAGAGTACTTTTGTTGTGCCCGTCAGGGTCCGCAATGATCATATTCTGTAAAACCTACCACATAAGGTCACATGTGGAAGCAATGAAAATATTGAGTATTAAGAGTAGGTACAGCAAAGAGTAACAACACAAACAATCCAAAACAAAATAATTAAATAAAAAGAAAGCCGAGACACCTAAGTGATGACCAGCCCCAACTGACGGCGCCCGTTCATGACGCATGGATAAATTATATTGTATGAAGTCTTCCGACATTTCGGTATGTATTGAGGTTTTGTGCTTTAGCCAAGGTATTCGAAAGTGTGAAGATTTTTTTTTTTTTTTTTTATTTTTCGAACATAAGCAATGGATTAGAAATATCCTTCAAAATTATTCAGATTGCGATCGTGTGTTACGCAATTAGGATGCAATTAGGGTGCTGCTGTGAGCGGACTTAATGCCTTAGGCATTCTATACCAGTCAACCTAGGGCGGTGAAGAGATTGGATAGCAGGTGTTTTGGTTGAGAGGTGGTATATCATAACTATATCTGCCTACCCTTTTCCCAACTATGTTGGGGTCGGTTTCCAGTCTAACTGGATGCAGCTGAATACCAGTATTTTACATGGAGCGACTGCCTACCTGACCTCCACAATCCAGTCACTGGGTAATCCGATACCCCTTGGTAAGACTGGTTGTCAGTCTTTCGGGCTTCTGACTACCCGTAACGACTGTCAAAGATCTACGAATGACAGCCGGGACCAACGGCTTAACGTGCTTTCCGAGGCACGGAGGGATTTCGGTATGTAAAGATGGTCACCTATCCACAGACCAACCGCGGCAAGCGTAGCTTAACCTGATCGATCGATTTGGTAACTAGCAATTACTGTATGTCCACCTCTGCATAACCCTGCGGGGTACTATGTTGTTATGTCTTCCAAACGTTTTTACCCCTCGTTTGTCACCTTATAATTTTTATTCACGGACTTATCATTCTTCTACAATCGACAATAGATCACGTGTCAAATACATGGACAAAATTGGACAAGTTCAGAATCATTAATATTTCAGTTCTATAGTATGAAGTTGTCGCCAACAACTACGAAGTACCTACAGATCGATAGAAACCAATGGTTAATGTCAACAAACTCCAAACTGTAGCTAAGCAAATGCTCAAAGTCTACCGCGATATAACTGAATAGAACGTGTTACCATACAAGAGAAATATACAGACTGGCCACTAGTCCACTATATCGAGGACTGTTTTTTTTTTTTTTTGGGTGGTAAATCATTAAATGATCCCTCCCGCTCTGGGTGGAGCGGAAGGGAGTATCTGACTCTTACTGACTAAAACCCGCCCGTGTTCCTTCCGTAGCCCTTTATGTTCCAGGGTAGCGGTAACCCTTTCGGACAATCCCGCTGAGCCGGCAGGATCGAGTTCTGCCTTAGGTACTCTCGCTGAGCATGAGGACCCAGGTTCGATTTCCAGATCGAACAACGTGTTATTAGGTTTTTCCATCAGGAATTTTTCAGTAGCAGCCTGAAGTCTTTATTCTTGCCCGGTTGATGGCAATAGACTCGTCCCCTATTATTATTATTTAAGCCAAGAATTACATTTAAAAAATCATAACATAATTTCTTAAAATTGTCATTGGCTTCTAATTATAAACCAGTTCATTCACAATAATATTTTTAACATGCATTTTAACAATAAATTGAAATAATTCGTTCCTATCACATAGGAGTTAAAAATAATTGGCGAAATGCGGGTCACCTCTGCAAAACCCTTCGAGGCAAACACGCGTGATTATATATATGTTAAGGTATGCAAATGGCAGTCAGCCTTGCTCAAAAAAAACCTTATAGTCGAGCTAATCTTTTTCACCATGACACGAGGTAGTCGCGTTTATCTCGTGCATTGACTACGTGAGAAGAAAATCATACGTGTATGATCAATTGTAGTATCATAAATTGTTAGATATAGGTTTTTTTTTTTTATAAAAAATGTTGCCCCACACTAGGAATTTTACCTGTATTGTGGGTGCGTTTACAAACATTTAATCTCACATACAAAAACAGCCAGACCCGGAACAACTACCTGTAGGTCATACAAATATTTGTTCCGTGCGGGAATCGAACCCGCGACACGCAGCGCAGCAGTTAATCGCTTAACCACTGCGCCAACCGTGCCGTCATAGGTAGTCTTTGTTACTGAGACCCCTCTGTGCCTCGGAAAGCACGTTAAGCCGTTGGTCCCGGATGTCATTCCTGGATCTTTAACAGTCGTTACGGGTAGTCAGAAGCCCGAAAGTCTGACAACCAGTCTTACCAAGGGGTATCGTATTATCCAGTGACTGGGTTGTGGAGGTCAGATAGGCAGTCGTTCCATGTAAAACACTGATATTCAGCTGCATCCGGTTAGACTGGAAGCCCAACATAGTTGGAAAAAGGCAGGCAGATGATGAGTCTTTATTACGTACACCATCAAAATTACAGATATAAATGTAGACATTTTAGATGGGATGACACAATAGGCGGTGTTAACACTAAAAGCGATATTTTACAGTCAACCTTTAGATCGATTAAAGGGAGAAGGAGAAATACTTTGCCTTGAAGGTACTATAAAGGATTGGGTGATAGTTCAACTACAAACGGTTACTATAGTGGGAATGAATGTGTGTGATCTGGTAAATTAGCCACAAAATAACTTCAAAAACATTGCATTTTGTATTTTGTTTGTGTTTTTGTTTTATATGATGACGCCGCCGCCGCGGCGCCGTCTAGTTTTGTTACGAAGTTATAGGAATCATCGAAATTCGAAAGGGTCTGATAAAAGTGACAGAATAGAATAGAATAGAATTGAAAAGTGACACTGGCTGATGATATTCACTCTAGCAGAGCGTCGCTTCAATGGTGGCGTGGCAGCTGTCGTGACAGAGATAAGGTGAAAAAAAAAAAAAAAGGGGAGCCGCTGTCATACCACGTCCAAGACGTGTTGCGCCAATAATATGATGACCACTTCCTGGTAAAGGCTATCCTGCGCCGTTAAATATTATTTCGTTAAATCAAAACCAACACCCGAAAACCAGAAGCCAATCACTTGGGAACTACAAAGATCACCACACTAACCAGAAAACCAGCAGCGTAACACACTTACAACCTCAATTCCTTACGTTTTGACAGTTCAACGCCATTCATTGCAACATTTACGTTGTTTAGCATACGAATTTTCAAATAAATGAATCATCATCTTCAAAATCAGATTGTGATTGAAAGTGAGTCTTCTGTTGTACCTTTAATAGAACGAAGTAGTACACTCATGTGACTGTTTTTATCAATATTTGTGTGAGATCGATCGCTGGGCGTGTGGGCGAGTCCTACCTTCCACTATGCCACCTATAATAGACAAGGACTGTGATTGAGGACGTGTAGTAAAGCTTTTACAATGGTTACACGTGTTTTAGGCACAATCAACTTGAAAACAGTGATTACTTTTGACGTTTGTCGCCTTAAACTCGTTACTTGTCAATAATAATGTAGGTCTTTATCAAAATCATGTAATCTTACTCATGTTTTGTACCTCAAAAAAGCTCTTAAGTCACTGATGGGCTGGTAATGATGATTGACATAATATACACCAAGTTAAGAAATAATGAGAAAGATCAAACAATATTTCAATAAGTGCCTGA
The DNA here is from genome assembly GCA_963082905.1 of Oligia fasciuncula. Lineage (NCBI taxonomy): Eukaryota > Metazoa > Arthropoda > Insecta > Lepidoptera > Noctuidae > Oligia > Oligia fasciuncula. Next base: position 20,158,738 of record OY720397.1, read on the forward strand.
ATAATATAAGTAATGGCGGGGCGGAGTACCTCTAAGAAAGGAAGAAAATAAATGTAAATACATTTACTTAGCACAAACAAAAATAAAAACAAATCAATATTTAAAACACCTTGAGCTCTTTCATGGAATTATTAAGTACTTTATAGCCCTCTTATTAATAAACGCGGAGTAAAGTTACAATAGGTAGAGCAGTGGTACCCCAATGGTAATAGCCGCGACAAACGAATTGTAGGTCGTAGGTTCGAACCCAGACAGGCGTTTCATCTTGTGTAAATTATTTCATCACCAATGCTCTCAAAACGGTGAAGGAAAACATTGTGAGGAAACCGGGATTTCCTAGAACCAAAAATTCCTAGCTCTGTCACATGTACCAACCTGCATTGGGCCCAAGTGGTGGATTATGGCCCACTTCCTCTCACCGAGATGAGGTCTGTGTCCCAGCAGTAGGAACATTCTAGGCGAATTATGTAAAGTTACAGTACACTTCAGGTTATTTAGGTATCCACACATCTTTCAAACTTTAAGTTTATAAGACGTTTACACTGTTTTTATGAATAAAGGGGTAAGAAAGTCCCCAAGAAACTATCTTGGGGACTTTCTTACCTTATTCATAATTATAAACAAAGTGGAAGTAGGCAAAAAGCCAAGAAAACTGACAGAAACGGAGGTTGAAGACGATTCATATCAGAGTGAAATGAATATGCATTAGGCAGGTAACATGTCTTTAGTTGGTTAGCATAGTAAACTATTTACGCATTGTTCCTCGTGCACAAAAATAATTCTGAAAAAAATTCGGGAACCACACTAATGTAATATGTATATGTGTGCATGTGTGTGGGGGTGTGCGTGTGTGTGTAATGTGTATATGTTTTTAATTACTCGCTTTTATGTAATTACTAGCTGCGCCCCGCGGTTTCACCCGCATAAGTTTCGATCCCGTGGGAATATCGGGATAAAAAGTAGCCTATATGTTAATCCAGGGTGTCAGCTACCTCCATACCAAATTTTATTAAAATTTATTAAAACTAGCCGTTTGAGCGTGAAGAAGTAACAAACATATAAACAAACACACACACACTCACAAACTTTCGCCTTTATAATATTAAGTGTGATGTGATAGTGTGATTACTGACTTTAATTTAATATTGACGATTAAGACCGTGTTGCAACGTTCTGTAACCCCTTCCCTGTCCCATGAACCACATATGACTCAGGTTGATTATTTTACTATTCTGTCAATTTTGTGGACAATGAAAGTTGTTAAAACATATTCATTGATTTACATACAAAAATGAGACCAAATTGGCCACATCACAAACATTACAAAGTTAAAGTCAAAGCATTTCAAATAGGCACATAAAGGCACTTTTGATCGTCAACATCAAAGATTTCCTAAAGCTATTCGAAAAACGACTAGAACCAAGATCTAACAGAGTTCCACGGTCTATTAACAACGAAGCGCACGTAAGTATGAATATTTCATATCAGTTTATTATTCAAGCGGGGTGCATGGAACATTAGGACTAGACAAATGGTAACTTCCCACGGACGTATGAAGCAACTTAACATTTTATAACTTAAGTAGGAACCCCCGAAAAAAAAACAAAAAAAAGGTAGGAACTTTTACATAGTTTTAAAATGTGTCATTTCATTAGGATCTGCTGAAAATGGGTGAAATGATAAAGGAGTAATTGAATATTAAATAATTAGGACTTTGAGGCATTAAGTCCGCCTTTGTATCTTTTAAGTTTAAATAAATAAAACCGAATAAAAGACCGCCAGAAGCCCGAAGGTCTGACCACCAATCTTACCAAGGGGTATCGTGTTACCCAGTAAGTGGATTATGGAGGTCAGTAGGTAGTATCTCCATGTAAAATACTGGTATTCAGCTGCATCCGGTTAGACTGGAAGCCGACCCCTACGTAGTTGGGAAAAGGCAGGCAGATTGATAAATTGGTGGTCACAGTATGTTTGCTTTATAGAGTTTTAAGTTTTTTTCTAACCCAATACGCAATGAAATAAATTACGAGCAAATTAAAGTCACGTGAAAAATGATTTTTGTTGTAAATGCTACTGTTTATTGATTTATTCCGGTCTGATCCCCTGAACCCCCCTCCACTCCCCTCCTCGATCCCCACATGGTACTTGAGCTCACTTGTTTCAATAGCAAGCATGCATAACTCATCGTGTAGCTAAAAGAATGAACATTTATATTGGAATGGGGATCCTCTAAGACCCTACCTGACCAATATACAATCTAACGTCCGCGTCGGTCGGTAAAACACCAAGGGACAAGGGATTTCAGTAAAACTTCGGCAATATCTGGTAGTTCTCGTTACTATTACTATTCTTCTGGCAGAGAGCGCAGAGCTCGGATAAACCCCTCACTAAGTTTATTTGAAATACTCCGTCCTTATGTTAAGTATTTATTTGTGGAAGATCGGTAACCGCTACCGTATGAACTTACTTCTGTTACGTTTTTCTTTTGTTCATTTCTTGGAATCACTGTGTTATATGGAAAAGTTTTTGCTGGTTGAGAATTTGTGAGTTGCACAGAATCGTCGCGCAGGCAGCGCGCTCAGTGATCTAGCTAGGAGAGCAGCGATTCTTCCAACAATTCGTTGTACCTACACCATGAAATGAAATATGCATTCTTTGTAAGTCCCTCGTTTACTACAAAATCTTTATTATGTACAGACGCCAGCACATAAAGCTACCCGAAACTGTCAAATTTTCCCAATCAACTTTGAACCTTATGCTTTAGAGATAAAGTTGAAAATCTATTACAGAAATTTGACAGATTTGTAGTAGCTTGGTGTGCTGGCGTCTGTATCTAATCCTAACTAATATTATAAATGCGAAAGTAAGTTTGTTTGTTACCTTTTCACGCCTAAACCACTGAACCGATCATCCTGAAATGTATATACTTTGTCAGGTGTACAGAAACGGACATAGGGTACCTTTCATCCCGAAAAAAGTGCTGTTCCCGAGGAAAACAACAATAACGTTACTCTGATAATAGATGGCGCCACGTGCCTTTCGAATGGGATCGACACTAAATTATAATTATTATATTTTTGCTTATATTAAAATTCGTTGAGCACAGAGTACTTCTGTAATCTACGCCATTCAAAGCTACGCCATTCGTGTCGGAGTGCGAGAAAATGGTGTCTCCGTGCTATGTGGTATTTAACTATAACTAAAACGGACTCCATTCGTGATCGAAACCAAAAAATAGAACAGATAAATGCAGCTTCAAAACCTAGCCGGTTTAGAATCATGGTTATATTATAATTTGTAATAAATATTCCCCTGTGACTGTGACTATTCTCTGTAACGTTAAGCAACACTTTTTATAAAACTGCGCCGAGTTTCTCCTACACCTAATGAATCTGATCTCAGGTGACTTTTTTACACTAATTAGAAGTTATTTCACGGTTTTATTTAATTAAATAAAAGTCTTTTTAATTTAAGACAAACTTTTAGGGGTGATTGTACTTAAAACATTTAATTTTGTTCTACAACTTTTGTCATAGCGAAGCAGCAATGTTCCCGTGGAATGTTGAAAGATGAATAAATTATTTTTATTTAGACAACAAAGGTAGTTTATTAAAGCGAGTATATTAACCCTTGAATATTACCTAGTCATGAAATGAGCACGGTCATACTACCCGAAAAGTTTAAAATAACAATACACTTCAACCTTCCAACCGTAAAGGGGTTCAAACAGGAAAACACGAACTTTAGTTTTCCGAAATTTTTATTATTATAGGCGGAACGATCCATTGGTTAAATTGACATTAATTTTATAGTTTGTCGGTTGGGGATAATGGTACCATTGATAGTAGAACATTGTTTAATTTTGATTTTAGTAGAGTTCGCAGACAACACACAAAACAATGTATGACCGTTTTATATAGGAGCTAAATGGAACAGTAGAAATCAAATTTATCAACGCACATGTCTAATAAATCTGACTGGTTGTAGGATCTACAAAAAGTATACCATATGCAAACACGCTTAAGTATACATTAATTTCCACACAGTTTCCTGCAAAGAACGGAACTTTGTGCAGGTGACAGTATCTTTTAGTCCGTACACTAAGCGTAAAGCTGAGCTGTACCTGAAAAGAGCAAAAAGACCTGAAGAGACCGGAAGAGGTTTGAATACGTAAGGGGCTGAATATTCAACAGTCTGCCCATATAGATTGAAACAATTATATAAATAAGTCTAAAGCAGACCATTCATATTCAGTCTAAAGAAGCTAATATTCTTCTCTGAATGTCTACAAAGGTCTGTTCCAAACGTAAGTAACAATCGTTCTAAGCAATGTTTTAATTAAGTTAATTTACATAATTGAATGAACTGCGAGTAATATTTGTGCTCCTCAGTCGCAGCTGAATAACACGTATTCATTTCTGTTTTAATTGCATTATGTACGAAGAACTGTTGACTAGGGAATGTATTTTCTTTGGAATCTGTGGTTACTGAAAGGAATTAAGAAAGATATTTGCATCACAACAATAATGTCCTTAAAAGTATAAAAGATTTCGTCTTCGTTGTCCATCGTTATATTGTTCCCCTAATCGCCCATTGAATTAGTATTAGGTACTATAAAATCTCCTATATTAAAACTGCACCTACTTATATTTGAATTAAGAATTTGACATAGTTTTTAAGTTATGGAACAACAAACTGAACGTCATACATAACAAAGTTTAAGTTCCATTGCAACCAAAACTTATTAGGACCTTTTTGGTACAAATTGTCACTCAAAAACAAATTGTCACTCAAAAATCAACTTAGAATATATTTCACCAAAGTAGATAACTGATTAATATTGGCGATAGAATTAAAATTATCTGAGATTAAAAAACTGAGGTGCTATTCAGTAAAGTTCACTTTGACCCTCACACAATTTCTAAACGAACTCATTTGTTTTGAAAATAAATCATCACTGACATTTTGATACTGCCACCGCGCCGTTCGAATTTCAAAGTAATGATATAGAACAACAAATTAATGCGGTCTTAGACATTTCCTTAAATTACCATCGCGAGACCAACCAGAAATTGTATGCCCAAGAAATAACTTTCAAACTTGATACACAATGTAGGGCGGATTTCATTACCGTCTGTCATTCGCCTGACAGTTTAAGTCCGTCCTTTCATCAAAATACCCGTGATCCCTGGAGACTTACCCTGAAAGGACCCTTACGTCTTACAAGAACTTAGAGTGACAATAGATTTACTGATGATTGAGATGTTGTGGTATACAGGCTGGATTTTTAAGACGGGGCAGTAAGGGCTTAAAACCAATTCAAGTAGGTACTTAAAAAACGTTCAAATTCGTTTTTCAATGTCAAAAACTTGAGAACTTAGGAGACTGTCCTTATTTTTGAGGGAAATTTTGACCCCCATTCACAGATTTTGAAAAAATGTACAGTCAGCAAGAAAGTGGTCCATTTTCATAAATACTTTTTTGATGCCAATCGATCGTGTTTCTTATAAGGATCAAATAACGTTATTGGACTAAGTGAGGTTTAAGTACCAAAAAAGTAAAAAAATCGCAAAAAAAAAATTGTCCCATACATTTCATTGGAAATAAGACTCCGAAACTTACTTTTTTACTATGGATAGACTGGCTGCCTACTATCTATACTATAGCTAAAAATCCAGCCTGTATCATACCTACTAGAATGTTCAAGTAACTTTTGGCGCTCGGATGACGTTGACAACGGGGCATTGTTGGTAAACATCTTTTGAAAGGAATTGAAAAAAAAACAAGATGCCGTCGTTAGTTCCGATTTTGACCACGCGTCAAAAGAACCTTGTAGCGCTATAGTTGTTTTACTATGACCAGTTTACTGAACTAAAAGTTGGTTATTTTTTTAAATATTTTTCTCTCATTTTTTTGTATAAGCCACAAACCATTGCTTAGGCTCCGTTTTCTTATTATTAATAATAGTCGTACATTTATGTTGTGTTTTGTTTAACCGTAAATCACTTCTGGTATTTCGAACCGTTCAGCCTTGAACTTCGGCGTTTAGAACGATATCCACAGAGCGCGGGTGATATGATGCCTTTATAATTAGGTATTGTGTACCCCACAACTGTTTATGTTAAAAGGCAAAGTCGAAAACTATGGGGCCTAAAAAAAAAGAAAAAATGTTTGAGAATGTGCAAACTGCGCTCTTTCATATGATACCCCACATGCTCTAGTAGCCCCACTTCGAATTTTTCAGACCCCCTTTCAGTCCCTGTTGCAAAAAATATACAAATATTTTTATTTCTTTCTTATTTACAAAATAGTTGGGCAAACGTCATTTAAAACTGTTCCAAATTTCAAGTTGATAGCATTAGTAGTTCTTGAGATATCCAGCTGTGACAGACAGACAGACTTAGTCTCACCATAAGGGTTCCGTTAACGTGCTTTCCGAGGCACGGAGGGGTCACGGTATATAAAGATGCGACACATCCATCCACAGACCAACCGCGGCAAGCGTAGCTTAACCTGATCGATCGACCTATGCGGCTGTTATTATTTAGCCACGGGCCCCTCTCAATCGATATTGCGATATTATTTTTTTGCCAAGTAAAAGCACGGTGGTATTTTTTCTGCTGGTAGTTTGCGGTCGTTTCTTTATTGCCAAAATAAATATAAATGTGTCTGCCAATTATTCAGTTCCGAAATAAATGTTTTACTGTAAAACAATGCCATTCATTTGATAAATGACATTTTGACGCAATGAATTTTGTCAAAATGTTATGTTAATGTTTGGTCGTAATCCCGACTGAAAGGACCAGTTATATAAGGGCTTTTCAGAACAAAACAATGGTTGGATTGCTTTATATTGTTCATAAAATCCATTACGGTTACGGGTAATCAGAAGCCCGAAAATCTGACAACTGGTATACCAAATATGGGTGTACTATGAGTAGGTACAACTCTGCGTAACCCTACGGGGATTATAGGTGTGATGTTACTTTATGTTATGTTAGTCTTACCAATGGGTATCGTGTTACCCTGTAACTGGGTAGTGGAGGCCAGAGACGCAGTCGCTATGTTATGTTAGTCTGACCAAGGGGTATCGTGTTACCCCGTAACTGGGTAGTGGAGGTCAGAGACGCAGTCGCTATAGTCAAAGTCAAAGTCAAAGTCAAATCATTTATTTCAAATAGGCACATTAAAGGCACTTTTGAACGTCAAAAAAAAACTAAATAGAAATGATTCTAGTCGCCCATTCGAAAAGGTAGTTTTCGTATGGAGAAGAATGGGCAAGAAACTCCACCGTTACTCTTTTAAAAATGTTTTACAAGGTCTTGTAGGAGTTTCGTCGCGGCACTCGTGCGAGCGGGTCGTGTCACAGTTGTTTTCGTGTCGTCGACTGAGCAGAGCGCATATTATTTAGTACATTCGAACTTAGAAAGGTGCGGCACGTGGCCGGTCGGCCGGCTACCTGCCTACTGCCGCAGATGCGACTTGTTTACGAGTAAAATGAGTCATAATTGTGAGACGAGTAATGAAATGAATAATGATTCTATGAATGAGATTTCTATTCTAAATGAAGAGTTAGACATTGTAGACAGAGAAGACAAGACCAATAAAAGAATGAGAGAAAGCAGCGATGAAGAATGGACGGAAGTTAAGCGGAAAGACAAAATACTGAAGGATACAGAAAAGATAGAAATATATATATCTAGCAAAGAGAAACTACCTAAACAATTTAGTCTTGCTAAGTTATTTAGAGACCAGAATATAAAAGATATTAGCAGAGTGAAGTTTATCAATCCGTATCGAGTTCGTATAGAATTGATTAGCGAAATCAGCGCTGAGAAGGTGGAGACATGTCAATTCTTTATCGAGAAGGGATGGCATATTCAGCGAGCGATGGAAAGGAATTTGTCCTACGGTGTAATACGAGATGTTGACTTAGAAATGTCAGACGAAAACATTTTGGAGAATATTTGCTGCCCTGAACCAGCCAAACTATTATCCTTAAATCGCTTGAATCGCAAAAACTTTGAGGCAGATGGGTGGTCACCCAGTGAAGCGGTTCGTCTTTGTTTTAAAGGGTCGTACTTACCACCTTATGTTTATACAAATGGTTTAAGGATAAAGGTAGAACCATATGTATTTCCAGTGTCGCAATGTTCGCGCTGCTGGAAATACGGACATGTACTTAAGAGATGCCCGAGTGTTAAAGTGGTATGTCCCAAATGCGGAAAAAACCATGACAATTGCGATACCACTAACATGATATGCGTTAACTGCAATGGTGGACATATATCTCTGTCAAAGACATGTCCAGTTTTTTTAAAGGAAAAAAGATTGAGGGAACTGATGTCCGAGTTTAATTGCACCTATAGAAAGGCCCTAACTATCTATGTCCCTAAAGACGAACCAACTCACAAGGAAATGAACTTAGAAATAAAGGATTCTGATTTAAAATTTTCATCTCATCATGTCGTGAACACAACTCCTGCTCAAACCACTAGTAGTCTAACTTATGCTGAAGTGACAACTAAGGCGCATGTACATAAACGAAAACAAAAGTCAGACTCTAAACAGAAACAGAAGAAGCAGGACAACTCGTCAGATCTGGAGTTTATGGAGTGGAGTAAAACGGAATTAGAAGAATATTATGAAGCTGGGAAAAAAAACTCGAGTGAAACCGAAGAAAAGCACAGAGATATCAATTTCAAGGAATTGTTAAAGAGATTACAAGAGATAATATTCATGAAAGGAAGCACGATACAAATGATTTTCAAAGGAGTACTTAAAACTTGCATTGAGTGGATAATTTTAGTAGTAATTGATAATGTAGCGGATTGGCCTATCCTTAAATTAATTCTTGATTATTTCTCAAATGGCGAATAACTATGAAACTAGTGTTAAATTAAATATTATCCAGTGGAACGCACAAAGCATTAGACCGAAGGTTAGTGAGTTTGAGAATTTGTTAATACAAGACAAGATTCACATTGCCGTATTAAGCGAAACCTGGCTTCAACCAGAAATTTGTTTTAAAGTTAAAGATTACAATGTATTTCGCAAAGACAGAGACGATTCATATGGAGGTGTAGCAATACTCACACATAAGTCTATTAAATCTCAGATTTGCAATGATTTACAAAATATTAACTCGGGTATAGAAATTATACACGTTAAAGTGTATAATTGTAATCAAATTGAAAATATTATATCGATTTACTGTCCACCTTCTGTAAATACTAGCCAGTCAGACTGGGATCAATTATTTTCACAGGTTAATGATAAAACCTTACTTTTAGGTGACTTCAATGGACATCATCCCAATTGGTCCAATAAAGTAGACAGGAGAGGTAATCAAATCTTTGACGCACTTATTGGTAGTAGTCTTATTTCAATAAACAGTGGCGATCACACGCGTATTAAGTTAGTCAATGATGTACTACAACAGTCGTCCCCCGATATTTCGTTAGCGTCTTCCGATATAAGCTTAAGTTTGAACTGGCAAGTGTTAAATGAGACATTGGGAAGCGATCATTGTGTTATTAAAATTTCAACGTACTTTACAGCTAGTAACGTCTACTTGTCTCGTCGAAACTATAAAAAGGCTGACTGGGTAGGGTACCAAAAACTTTTAGGCGATCTTTTCAATGAATTCGTGTTTCCAAATGATCTACAAAAAGGATACGACACATTTATAGACTATTTAGACATGGCGGCAGATTTTTTTATACCTTATATCAAAATTAATACGGATCCAGAACGAAATTTCAAACCAAAACCTTATTGGTGTCCCAATCTCTCTAAAGCTGTAGCAGAGCGTCGTTTAGCACTTTCTAAATTTCGACGTAATCCATCACCACATAATCTCACAATCCTTCAAGGTAAAATCAGTGATGCTCAAAGGTATATACGGTGCTCTAGAAGTAAGTCATGGCAGCACTTATGTTCTACTCTTGACCAAACTACGACCCATAGTGAACTGTGGCGAAAGATGAGATGGATTAAGGGATATAATGCAGCAAAAACCCATATTGACAGCACTAGAGCAAGCGAATTACTTTGTAGCTTAGCCCCCGATTTCGTATCATGCGACTACCCTATACCTACATCGAATAACCCAAAACTTGAAGTACCTATTACAATGCAAGAGCTAACTAAATGCTTAAAAAATAAAGATACAGCCCCTGGTAGTGACAAGATTACATATTCTATGATAAGATACTTACCTGAGAACGGGAAGCAAGTCCTACTTAAGTTATTTAATTCATTTTTTAGTTATTCGTTTGTACCTAAACAATGGCGAGATATAGTGGTGGTGCCGATTCCCAAACCAGGACGTGATCCATGTTTAGCCTCTTCCCTTCGCCCCATATCTATGATCTCATGTGTATGCAAAACTTTCCATAACATTCTACTCAATAGACTAGAGTGGTTTATAGAAAAGAACTGTATGTTAGACCAGAATACCACAGGATTTAGAAAATGTCGATCAACATTAAATAATCTTACTAGTTTAGTTTCTAGAATTCAAACAGGATTTTCTGAGAAAAAAATGACCATATGCTGTTTTATTGATCTGGATAATGCTTATAACAACGTGGATGTACATAGTTTATTACGTATAATGGATGACTTAGGTGTGGGACAAAAACTTTGTACCTATCTGTGGAACTTTTTACAAGCGAGAAATTTAAAAATTCAACTAGATGATGATTCCCTATGTAGAACTACTTCTCGTGGCTTGGCACAGGGTGATCCATTATCGCCATTGTTGTTTAATATAGCTACTATCAATATCTGTAGGAAGATAAATAATGTATACATTTCACAGTTCGCAGATGACTTTGTATTATATTTTATTACCAACAAGATTTTGGAGGCGACACATAAATTGCAAACGGCTTTAGATTTATTTAATAAATTAGTCCAAGATATTGGTTTAAATGTTTCAACTAGTAAAAGTAAAATTTGTATATTCAAAAATGGGTTTAGAAAAGATACTATTGATATTAAAATAAATAAAAGATCCCTCCAAGTAATTGACAACTATAAATATTTAGGACTATGGTTAGATCAATCTCTAAGGTGGTCTAAACATATTAATGAGCTAAAAGACAAAACGTCTAAATGTCTGAATGTGTTTAAAATACTAACTGGTCCAGGCTGGGGCATACACCCCACTAACTTACGTCGTTTATACATTGCTATCATACGCAGCAGAATTGATTATGCCAGCTTCTTGTTTGATAATAGTTGCCAAACCCATTTAAATAAATTAACTAAAATCCAAAACCAATGTTTGAGGGTCATTGGTGGTTTTATTAAAAGTACAGCCATTCATGTGATGGAATGCGAACTACATCTACAGCCATTACATATTCGCAGATATTACTTAGCTGGTAAATTCTTTTTGAAACTCAAGTCTTTTGTAAATGGGGACACGTGTGAAATTGTTAACAAGCTTAATATTTGTTGCCAGGGTATTTATTGGAGACGTAAAAAAAAACCACTTTTAGCTCATATCTATGAAACATTGAATAACATATGCCTATACTCCAGTGATGAATTAGGACTATTTTCGCTTAATACGTGGATAAGTCGTGTGAATTTGTCTTGTACGATTAAACCACAAATTAAAGAGGTTACCGAAGCTAAGAAATCGTACGATCACTATCAACTTCGAACTATATGTAGTAGTAATTTTAGCAGGAGCTATTCTGGATATTACAGGATTTTTACGGATGGATCTAAAGTTGGAGAAAATGTTGGAGCTGCGTTCTTTGACCCTCAAAGTAATACCTCCTATAAGTTCAAGTTAAATTCAAACATCTCTGTAATGTATTCCGAGTTAATCGCTATCTTCGAAGCAATTTCATACCTTGAATCGATGGATTTTCAAGATGCCGTAATCTATTCTGATTGTAAAAGCGCACTCCAACATTTGACGAAATGTATAGGAAATTTTCGTGGTTGTCCTGTAGCATACAAAATAATAAATTCTATTAATAGATTAAGAGATAGAAATAAAAATATTGTTTTACAATGGGTGCCTTCCCATATCGGCATTGAGGAAAACGAAGAAGTCGATCAGTCAGCTAAAGAAGCGTGTTTGGAGGGTATTCCGGTGACGTATAAACCTTTCTGGACAGATATTTTATATCTAGTTAGATTGAAATGTTTTCAAATTTGGAAAGAATACTTCGACGAGAAATCACTGACAAAAGGTATTTGGTACCGGACGATGCAGCCAACCATTCAGAATTATCCTTGGTTTGATAATGCCGATATGAGTAGACAAGAAATCGTGACAAGTTTGAGACTTCGCTCCGGACACATCCCATTGAATAGTTTTGCTGCATTGATGGGCAAAGTTTCATCTCCAAACTGCACGGAATGCAATGTGGTTGAAGACGCTTTTCATATTATGGTGGAGTGTGTCCGGAACGGAGCGGAAAGGTATTTGATTAGAGACCAATCTAATATAAACATTAGTCAATTAGGAGAATGTAATATTATTTTAGCTTTTCCAGCATCCAAAGCCGCTAAAATATTATATAAATTAGTTAATTTAGGAATTAAGCGTAGAGGTTAAGTTTTGCATGTAACAAAAGTTCCTATGAGGGTGGCATGTTCACTATGTGATCAAACCCTCGTTAATAAATAAAGATTTAAAAAAAAAAAAAAAAAAAAAGGTCTTGTATACATAATAAAATTTATATGTGAACACGATGCACCCATAATAAAATTAGTCTACCACAAAAGGTAAAAAGAATTAAAAATTAAGCAATGACAGGTAAATCAAATAAGTGATAGATACATGGTGCTCACATATTTACAAGTTATTTAAAAAAAAAGAAAAATGAAAAAATGCAAAAGTAGTTGAACTTTAACAAGTGTGTGAGCCACTGCAGTCGCAGATTGTAAATACATATTATGTTAGTCTTACCAAGAGGTATCGTGTTACCTCGTTACTGGGTAGTGGAGGTCAGAGACGTAGTCGCTATGTTATGTTAGTCTTACCAATGGGTATCGTGTTACCCCATAACTGGGTAGTGAAGGTCAGAGACGCAATCGCTATGTTATGTTAGTTTTACCAAGGGGTATCGTGTTACCCCGTAACTGGGTAGTGGAGGTCAGAGAAGCAGCCGCCCCATGTAAATTCTGGTACACCGTTGAATCTGGAGGCCGACCACAACAAAGTTGGGAATATGTCTGCATTATATTGTAGTCTGTGGGAAAAGGGTAGCATACTCAGCCTATAGTGGTGCCTATAAGCCTCCTCTGTGAGTGGGAGTGGGCCGTAAACAATGTAAAAAAGACAGAAATGAAGAAACAATTCAAGACATAAAATTAAAAATAAGCCATGGCAGTTAAGAGATGACCAGTCTCAACCGACGGCGCCCGTTCACGAACATGACGCGTGGATCAGCACCATCCAGCTCAACCATTTTGTAGGGAACCGAATGATCCAACACACGCGCCACCAAACAATTTACACAAAGTAAAGCGCCTGACTGGGTTCGAACCTACGACCAACAACTCGTAGGTACTCGTAGTCACGGCCGTGTCCAAAGCGAACTCATGAAAAGGCTGATTATAATTTCCTTAAGCCATTATTGGATATCTGCACCCTAATTTCGTAACACACTATCAATCGGAATCAGAATCATTTAGAAGCAAATTGCTAATCCATTGCTTCATAAGTTCGAAAAGTTTGTCTGCTCAACACGTAAATAACGCAATGAATGTTGTTGAACTGTCAAAATGAAACCGATTCCGATTGATAACGTGTTACGCAATTGCCCCGCAGTATAATATATTATTATTTCAATTTTATTCGTCCTCATTTCCAGTTGACAGGCGCAGGCGCAGTTGTCAGGTTGGTAGCGTGTCTCGGGGGGCGGTCGTGTTGCTGCCAATTTAAGCCCTGCTGCAATCCACTTAGATTAGTTTTATCGTATAGTCCATGCAATTCAAGAGCATGCGTCAAGTGACTCTTATATCAATGTAATAAGGTACAAATTTCAATTATTGACGCGTGTTAACCATACTGAAAAAAATTCATTAAGACAGTGACTTTATACAGTAAGAAGAAATGCTTGTAAAACAGTAAAAGACAAAACAGTAACTTTTATTGATTGAACATGCTATTTACTGAAAAAAACAAAAAAAAAAAGGAAAACCACCATTACTGTAATGTAAGTAACAATAGTTTGAACGATATCACCAAATGAAAAAAGTTAATTTTTAGCTACTTAAAACGTTAAAGTTTACTGTCATGACGGTAATATTTTTTTATTTACTGCTTATTTATTTTAGTGCAAATCTGACAAATACCTATGTATGCTTAAAGGTTCCTTAAAACAGGCGCGACACGCGATATTATCGCGCGCGACACAAAGGCACCGCAAGTCGCGCAAAGGGCGCTGCCTTTGTGTCGCGCGCGATTATATCGCGTGTCGCGCCTGTTTTTAGGAGCCTTAAGTCTACTTCAGTTTTTAGATTTCATTATATAACGAATAAGTAAGTACGCAGGTGCGTAAAACAAAACAAACGAGTTTGCGAGATTAATGTTTGTAAACGAACCCACGCTGTCGGAGAAATTCTAATAACGGTTTTCATGTGTCCCCGAAGCTTCGGGGACTCGATTCGGCGACCTCGTGCCTAAAATAATATAGTCCCGTCTAATAGGGACCATGTAAAAAAAGAAACAATATTTATAAAGGAAATGCTATCACTGTTTTAAAAATAATTATTATTTGAGAATCACAAACTTCTCGAAACTTCAGGACTGCAAAAAAGTAAAATAAACCACTAACTAATCTGTAAGACTGCAGACTTCGTAATTCTTACTTGAATAACTTAATCGGAAAACTTATCTTGTAGCCCACGGGTATAGGGTTCGGGCCTCTGAATGAAAGCACTTGGTAATTTTCAATTACTTTAATTACCCCAAATAGAAACACGTTGGAAACATAGAACAAGAATTATTACTTCTTAGAGATCTAAAATGGCACTTTACGAGTGCGGCTTGAGACACGTCGCATTTCACAGGTGTCGACTGTGGACTTCCCCGCGAGAGGCGCTTGCTCAACAATGGCGCTAGAACCCTATGCCCGTCGGCTACATGTGGCGCCCAATGTGGGGCCTTTGAAGACACGTGCTTGCGAAAATCTTTACTTTGAGTACCTAATTAGATATTAATTTACTGTAATTTTCTTACGACTAACGCGGTGCAGAAGTGACCTCGGCTTAAGCCCAGGAAAACGGTTTAGACATTGAACTATGTTTGCCGACTTAATCATTGAACTGAAAGGTGTGGAATATTTAAGGGTGTAACTTTCGCGATACATTTGCGTCGAGCAGGTACCTATTGAAGATTTGTATGGGAGAGTTGATAAATTTTCTCGGTTATGATGTTGGTCCCACGGAGAAAGTGGTTCAGTTTGATTGAAATAAAATGTTTATTTTCTAAGTCGCACTTTTACACATATCTTGTTCAATATTTTAAAACTAGATGGCGCTGGTATTTCCCGGCAGACTGATCCCTGAGAATAAATGCCGACAAAAACTCAAAGGTCACGGTCCAAACATTATATTATTAGGATTTTATGTAAGTCCAACAATGCAGGGCCATGTCTGGAAGGGCCTTTTGAAGAATGAGACCATGAACCCGGCTAGACATTTAAAACGTTATTTTTAGTATAGGCGAAACCAGAATAAAGTTTGAAGTAAAGTAGTAAAAATAAGTAACCGAATCGATTCCAAAAAATTTTACCCCATGTTATATTTTGTCCCAAAAATACTTAAAAAAGTTAAAAAGTTGGACACCGAGCGACACTAAGTAGGTTATCCAATCTCCGCGCCGAACGGTTAGGTACCTTGGTACTATTGATATTGAAATGAGCCCAAGACGGCGCGCGGCGCGAACGGCGCGTGTGAGCATGTTTTTGTACCGACAAGCTTATAACTTTGTGATTTTTCATGATACAGTTTTGAAATTTTGTACATACGAGTAGATTCTGTACATAAAAATACTAGACACGTGTTTTGGGTTTCGCAATACTAAAAATAATGTTGTATAAAGGCATGTAAAATTGTCTTAAATATGACCAAAACTTTGTAATCTTCTTCTTTGCATGCTGTAGACGTAGTAATCTGGATTGCAGTTAATTAAAAAAGAAACTTGAACAAAGTCAGTTCAATTTACTATCATATACCATGTAGTAGCCTAGTAATTAATATTAAATACCTTTCACAGTGACCGGTATTTCAGGTACCTATGTGCCCAAAAATGACGTCTGTACCAGAAATATTCCCCTATTGACCCTTACTCGTAGTAATTGCGGGGTCTAACGGGTTCCCACGTAGGGTCACCGATATAGCATGAATGACCGGTCTTATCACTTATTCATTAACTTTTGTTACGGGTTATCACCGCTGATAATATTGGGGTTAAAGTGTTTTTGTTTTAGTGTGCTCTTTTATTGGTTATTTAAGAAAGGTATTAACCGGTTAAATGTTGTAATTACAGAAACAATTAAAAAGCCATTGTGTCTCGCATGCCTGGCTAAATAAAATCACGGAAATCACGTTAAGCCGTTAGTCCCGGTTGTAATTCGTGGACCTTTGACAGTCGTTACGGGTAGTCAGAAGCCCGAAAGTCTGACAACTAGTCTTTTCAAGGGGTAGGTATCGTATTACCCAGTAACTGGGTTGTGGAGGTCAGATAGGCAGTCGCTCCATGTAAATTTTTTTTTTTTTTTTTTTTTTTTTTTTTTAGTTGGGAAAAGGCTAGGCAGATGATGATGAGATGTGTCTCGCATGGTTCCATGTTCTACGTATTGGAAAGGTTATAGGATTCCTGACAACAGTGTAGATAGTAAAATACCTTTGCATGATGCCTCGGAGAACTTTATTATACAGGGTGACTGTAACCATGGATTGACCTGTCTCTGTACCCTATCTGAACCAGGATAGAAATTTTTCTTCGGTTATTTAAAAAAAAAATGCTGTTCCATTCATTTTGACAGCGTAGGTATTGCATTTTTTTATGTAACAGCAGATTTCTTTTTGATAACCGACGAAAAATTTCTAAGCTAGAGGGTTTAGACTTATTGTGCTGAATTCATGGATACAGATTGAAAGAAAGAAAATACGTTTGATTGAGATTGCGCGTCGATTACATTGCCACCATGTATATTTGGTTTCAGTTTGGTTTTGATTTGATTTTGGTTGGTTTTGGTTCGGTTTCCGTCATTAGAGACTGGTCATCTCTTTGCTGCCATGGCTTATTTTAATTTAATATTTGATTTGTTTTTCTTTCGTCTTTTCATTACGGACGCTTTTAACGTTCTGCATCGTCCTCACACGCATAATTTTTAACATGAATGATGTAAACAAGACTTTGTAACCATATTATTTTGATTTAAAAGAGTGTCCATGGAGTTTCTTGATCGTTCTTCTCCATAGGTACCTACGCTTTGGAATGGGCAACTAGCTTCATCTTTCTGACTGACCGACCCCTTGACAATTCAAAAGTGCCTGTAATTGGTTTAATTGAAATAAATGCTTGAGTTTTAGTTTTCAGAAGTTTTTACTAGCAACATTCACGCTACTACATAATTAGATAAAGGTTATAACAGAACTCAAAGCATTTATTTCAATTAATTAATTTACAGGCACTTTTAAATTGACAAAGAATCGGACTGTTAGTCAGAAAGTTGAAGCTAGAAGTTGATGTCAATCAGTGTAGGGCGTCGTTAACTACAATATAAAATATCAATGTCAATATAACAGCTAGGCTGATGACTTATTTTCATGCATAAAAACGTAAAGCTATTCATATAAGTACAATAGAAGTAGATATACAATAGTGCTACATATTATTTTGTGATAAAAGCGTTGTTTGTGTTCATAAATTCACGACATTGGGTGCATTGTGTTGACTTTTAAAATATTTTTCTACGAAAAATATGCGTTGTATACAACCACACTAATATTATAAAGGCGAAAGTTTGTGAGTGTGTGTGGGGGTGTGTTTATATGTTTGTTACTTCTTCACGCTCAAACGGCTGGTCCAATTTTGATAAAATTTTGTATGGAGGTAGCTGACACCCTGGATTAACATATAGGTTACTTTTTATCCCAATATTCACACGGGATCGAAACTTATGCGGGTGAATCCGCGGGGCGCAGTTAGTGTATAATAATAATCTATCTATACTAATAATAACGCTGAAGAGCTTGTTTGAACGCACTGATCTCTAGAACTGCCAGTCGGATTTAACAAAATCTTTTTACATTTTATAGCCCAATTTTTAAGAAAGGCTATATACCTAATAGGCTACTTACCTTTACATTAGGACCTTTAGGAGCCAAGTAAAAATAAAAAAGTTGTAAATAACGCTGAGCGAAGTAATAGCGCGGGCAATGCGATGCGACGGGGTGGGGGAAACATGGAATTTCACGCGGACGAAGTCGCGGGCAGAAGTTTGTATGTAGTATGAGTATGATAATATTATTTTCATTCACATCGAGCCCACCGGCTTTTAACCGCGCCCACGCAAATTGTAGCACTCAGCGTGTAAATAAATTGTTACAATGTTAATGTTTCACGGAATTTTTCTATTGAAAACAACTTTTTGTAGTGACTCGCTTGCCTTTTCGTATTGAGGTTTGATGTTGTAACAACATTGTATTTTTGTCAATATTTGAATGTGACGTTATTTACTGTATAAGTCGCTGTAAGATAGATAATTAAAGTCGTAATATAGTATTGTTAATATATCCTTTTATTACGATTATTCCCTAAGATAGTTATATTACTAGATCGTGCTCGTATCATAGTTATTTTCCTAGTAAGATAGTTATGAACAGCTTTCTTATAATTATATGACAGTTTATAGCTATTAAGTGAGCAGTGGTGGACCAGTGGTAACAGCTGCTACTTACGAGTTGTAAGTCGTAGGTTCGAACCCAGACAGGGGCTTTAGTTTGTGTAAATTATTCCATCACCACTGCTCTGTGAGGAAACCGGCATGTCCTAGAACCAAAAATTCGAAGACATGTGACATCTACCAACCCGCACTGGGCCCGCGTGGTGGATTACAGCCCACTCCCTCTCACTGAGAGGAGGCCTGTGTCCCAGCAGTGGGAACGTTATGAGGCTGATTACGTTACGTTACGTACGTATAGCTATATCCCGAGGGATGTAATTATATCACGGCTTCAACCATCTTACTGCGACATATGCACAACGTAGAATACGATTTTCATTAAAAAAACGCTAACAATACATACATAAGTTAACTGACACCTTCTTTCCCATGGGGAAACTACAGAACGCCACCTGCTACGATCCTTACATACTTCTTTTGCCTCGTTTACGTTCACTAGTCATGCATACACGCACGCCGGTTGCGAGTACCTACTATGCACCTACCTTTCTAAAGAAATTTGACCTAAAAGGTCAACTCTCAAATAGACGAAAAATCGGTTTAAAGATATTTAGTCTCGTAAAGAACACAAATAGTTCACTTAAAATATGAGATTATAAATAGATCCATGCACTTATACTATTACATCATGACTCCGTGAGTCGACAATACATAAACTGGCAGCGATAACAAAATAGTAATATACACATGGTTAAGTACAAAATTTTAATTATATAAATTTTTTACATTTTTTTAAAGATATTTGTACTTTTTACATTAATCATATCATCTGGCACTACTCCTTCATAAAAAATTTTTTTCCTCCCGTAATTGGTTAAAAATAAATTCTTAATCAATCGCTTGTTCTATGAGTGGGTTAGTTCTTGTTATATTTAGGTAATATTGCAATTCTCGAAGGTAATTAAAAACGTTCAAAATCTAGTCGCAATCTCATCTCACCGACAATCAATGTCAAAAACTTGTCAAAAACCTAAGGAAGTTAGAAGTATTTTTGACAGATTAAGAATTTAAGACTAAGATCAGACTGTGAACTTTCTTAAAGTTACTAGATTTACCTCTCTGTTATGTTCCAACTTACCCACTCATGTTTTATTCCCGAAGTAATTAAATATTGAATAGGTACCTTCATATGACCTTATCAAAATAATTACTTCAGACTTGTCAACAACATTGTTCACTTCATAACTAATATTCTAAGCTTAGTAACTAACTCATATTGGAACTACAAAGCTTTATAAGTGGAATAGCTAGGTACTTCAACAGACACTTAAAACTTTATAAATATAGAAGTAAATTATAAGGTGTAGGTACCTATTATTTTTCATATAAAACATTCTTCCTCTAATAATTTTCTCCGCCGAGACAGGCAGATGCCTTTGGTATCTACCCCCAAATTTCGCCAGTATAAAGCTCAAGGCTTAAGTGAAAAACGGCAGGTGCCATATTTTTTATAGCCTGCCAATTTCTGAAATAGTTATCTAAGCCACTACTTACGCTAAATCCTACTTCCTACTAATCTTCCTAATTGTGAGGATGGATGGATGTTTGTTAGTCTATCACGCAAAAACTACTGAACGGATTTGCATGAAATTTGGCACACAGATAGTTTATAATCAGGATTAACACATAGAATACTTTTTATTCCGATATTCCTACGGGATCGCAACTAATTCGGGTGAAACCGCGGGGCGCTGCTAGTTATTGTCATATAAAAATGTAGAAATTCGCAACGACCTATTTGTTAAGGATTGCATTTTCCCAAAATTACCTCTACGTGTCTGCTCCTTTTCCCCAAAAGTTTAATAGAAAAAGATCAAAAAATAGACATATAATATTGGAAATTGGAAATTGTAATAATATTGCGTAATGATCGAACAAGATGTTCGATGATGTAGCAATTTGTAGGCAGTTATCAAAGCATCGAGCAACATGAGAACCTTTCAGTAATTACACTAATTGCGGTGGAATGAGAACGAACATCTGTTATACGGTTATCAAAACAACGCGTCCTTGATTTCTCTATATTATATTGATTTTTAATGTGTATACCTACGTTTTGAAGGATTCCCGGGTAGGTAATACCTAAAAGGAAACACTATTTCAAACGAAGTTAAAAGTAAAAGGAGTTATGGGCGATTCCTATGATTTACAAACCGATATTGGTTAAATATAAGGCTCTTGTATCTTTGCCAATAATGAAGCAAATACCTCATAGGTTTGCATAGTATACCCTCCCATATGAAAGTAGCTATCACAGGTAAAATTAGTTTATGTATCTATTTACGTAGGTATATGCCCAATATGGTAATAAAAAATGCTGCTATTTGTAAGCAAAACGATTTGTTGTTATTTCAAGAGACAGGGCAGTAGAATATTCATTTTAGTTGCTTCAAACAATGTTCTAACAATGGAAAAAAAATCACAATCTGAGCTAGGTATTTTATTTACAACTTGGGACCTACCCCCGTTGCTTCTAGAATAATCATTATTTATACATTCTATCGAGTCTGCCCGCCAATCTTAATAGAAAAATAAAAATCTTTAATCCCTACAGATCGTATGATTTTTAAAGATTAGAATTTCTTCTTCGCGCATTATATAAATCTAATCTAGATTCTGGTGATAAGCTCTTTACAAATACTAAGAGAAAACACATCATAGTGAGTGTTTTTTTTTTTAAAACAGTCCCAAAATAAATAACCTCTGCTTTGTTTTATGTCAAACGCATTTAAGTCAACGAACTGCATGAATATTTTCATAATAAGTTATAATGACCTAGAGACAGACTTTATTAAGTCTGCGTTCAGAGTTGGGAAATAATCGATTTGAGCGTGCTTAAACCCGTACCGAATTTGCGTAAGCGCGGATGTCCCGTGAATCGTCATAGATGTCGTCATGACATGCGCCATCTTGCGATAACGCGGACCATGCCTTATAATAATATCACCGTGAGCGCTGTCAAAAATGACAGTGTGTGTGAGGATGTGTCAGTGTGTGTTTTGTTTTGAGTTGCATAATAACTTAAAATTAAACTAACGTAGCATTTTCGAAATTGTGCTTCTGGCTGACAGTCGCCACCTAACCAAAGAAGAAGAAATGTGGTGTTTATACAAAGAAATGCTGTAATACATTACATTTCTATTATTAGGTATTATCTCTATTTGTTAAAATTTAATTTTTTAATTTATGAATGAAAATATTGACCAGTTAATTGTTCTTACCCTATCCTATATTATATATCATGCATGACAGTTACTTATTTGAATAACAAATAATGGACATCTGATAAACATGTTAAAATTAGTATTTTTGTTTAAGCACAGTGGTTTTGTTTATTATTGTGACACTGCAGCTCTTTAAACTATATAAATTGCTGTGCCCTAGCAGAGTTAATGTATGAAACCTATATACTTGTAACCACTTGTAAACTATATAATTGCAATAAATGATGATGATCATAGTATATAGTAACAGGAAAATCTTGAAGGAAAAAATCCAATCAAAATAATCACCTACACAGAAGTGGTAATAGTAATAATAATAATAATAATATTTTATTTGCATAAAACATGGTATACAAGATGGTAATACCTATAAATACACTGGTAGGTCCTACATGTTTTGCTTCATGAATATAAGCGTGCAAATTTACATACATGTCAACAACATACAACCACTGTCACCGTCTGATTTTATGCTCTAGAAACTCCTTGACACTATAAAAGCTATTAGCTGATAACCATTTATATAATTTACTTTTGAACAATCTTATATTTAATATTTTAAATTCCTCTGGTATCTTATTGAATATCCGGACACACATAAACATGCAGCTTTTGTTATATTTTGCAAGCCTAGGTAAAACATCTAACGCGAGCCTGTGGGGGTCTCGACGGCTTCGAGAATTAAGATCGATTGCTTTAGTGAACAACTCTTTGTGCCTCCACACAAACATACAGATTTCCAATATATAAAGTGATGGCAATGGTAACAAATCAAGTCTTTTAAATATTGGCCTGCAGGATTCATCAGGTTGAAGCCCATAAATAGCCCTAATGCATTTTTTTTGTGCAATAAACGCTCTACTTTGATCGGTGCTATTACCCCACATAATTAAACCATAACGCAGCACTGATTCAACATACGCATGATATGTTGTTATTGCTGTCTTAATGTTTGTTATGTTTCTGATCCGTTTCAGTGCATATACAAACTTGTTAATTCGTTTGGAAACTGTGTCAACATGCGCTTTCCAATTGATGTCTTGATCTAAGGTTACGCCTAGAAATTTAGTTTGAGCCACTTCGTGAATTCTATGTATATTCAATTTATTATTATATTTTGCATTTGATTTATTGAATTGTATATAAACGGACTTTTTAAGATTTATACCTTATAGCTAAGTTATTTTGATTTAGCCATTCAATCAGTCTCTCAATTACATTATTAATTTCAGTCTCATGTTATACAGCATCATATTGTAGTCTTTGGTCTCATGATCATTAATTGTATTGGTTTTTTTATCAGATGTCACAATAATAGATTAAAAATCTTTTTTTTTCTTTTTTTTTTTTAAAAAACGTTGCCCCACACTAGGAATTTCTCCTGTATCGTGGGTGCGTTTACAAACATTTAAAGTCACATACACAAACAGCCAGACCGGGAACAACTACTTGTAGGTCATACAAATATTTGTTCCGTGCGGAA
Organism: Oligia fasciuncula; assembly: GCA_963082905.1. Taxonomy (NCBI): domain Eukaryota; kingdom Metazoa; phylum Arthropoda; class Insecta; order Lepidoptera; family Noctuidae; genus Oligia; species Oligia fasciuncula. The sequence goes on from OY720397.1 coordinate 20,182,398, forward strand.
ATCGAACCCGCGACATGCAGCGCAGCAGTCAATCGCTTAACCACTGCGCCAACCATGCCGTCAAAATATTACTAAATATTACTTAATTCCCTGACCACCTCTCAAAGAAATATCCATAAAGGCAAGTAAATATCATCACGTTTTAATTTCCTCTCTCCTAAGGAAAACCCTTTTCTCGCCCTTCGTTCGTCGAAGCCAGTAATACACTAATTGAATACCCGGCGTCAGTGCAGAATTCTTCGTCTAAAAGGAACAACATTTCTTTGAATCGATGATTCAGAAATAGATCCACCATAGGTACAGGCAGTAGGCAGTCGTGGCCCAGTAGTAACGACCCCGATTTACGAGTTGCACGTCGTCGGTTCAAACCTAGTCAGGCGCGTTACTTTGAGCAATTTATTTCATCACCACTGCTCTCAAAACGATGAAGGAAAACATCGTGAAAATGTCCTAGAATTAACTAAAACTTCGGAGACATGTGAAATCTACCAACCCACACTACGCCCGCGTGGTGGATTATGGCCAAATCCCACTCAAAACCTCAAAAGAGAGCAGGCCTGTGTCCCAGCAGTAGAATAGAATAGAATATATTTTTATTGTAAAACATGAGTATACATCAAATAATATGTGCAAGGTCTTAAAATAACAGGTAGATCTGCATGTTTTGCCATTTATGGCGTACAAAACAACATATTTTTGGCTTAGCTTCTTATTACCATAAAAAAGTTACAAATTTGCAGTGGGAACAGTATAAGCTTACGTACAGTGCGAATACAGTCGACCACGCGTCGATGGTAACAATTTAAACTTGAGCTGGCTGGCTGGCTTGAACTGGTTGGCTGGCTTGTTGGTTGGCTTGGCTGGCTTGGGCTGGCTTGAGCGTGGTACGCCCGTTTCAATAGAATACGCTTATACAGGTTTTGTTACCACTGTCGTGCCGACTATACTACCTAATACTTATACCGTTTCGAGTTCAACTATAGTCCGCGAAGAACTAGTTGGCCGCGCCTTAGATGGAGACGGCGGTGAGGGTGGCGGGGTTGCCTAGTGTTCGCAACGCACGTACTGAGTAATGACACAGCGCCCCCGCCCCTCCATCCCACCGCTCATATACCTAAGGCACGGCCAACTAGTTCCGCGCGGACTATAGTGATTTGGTTGTGTCGACTAGCTATCCATAAATAGTTTTTTGAGATGGATTACGAAGCCTCCTCGTGTAGCGCAGTTTGTTCCGCCAGTTACTCAACTGATCAAAACGCTCGGCGCATCCTGGACAGTCACACCCAACACCTTATTTGATTGACCAATTCTTCCCTTGCGGTAGTAGGGCTAACGCCCGCCTGGTTTGCGACCACTCCCACCGGAGTCCGGCGTCAAGCAGCCTGCTGTGTTTCGGCGAGTTACAGTGCCTTAGGCATCTTCAGGGCACGCTCGTTCCATCATTTACCTCATCTATCGCTTTCCATCAGGCGTGATCGAGGTCAAGAGTGGGTCCAATCAGCAATAAAAAAAAATAAAAAAAAGCACATCGTTCGGCGAATTCCCGGTATTATTTTCAACGATTTATTTGTCAAAACTTTCCGAATGTGTGGGTTGTTCCACCAAATTTTCTTTGTGTTTATCTAGAATTGGTTTCAAGTAAAAACAAACATTGATGTAGGTTTTCTTTTCAAGTCAAACTAGGACTCGTGGAATCAAGGACCTCTTAACGTTTATTTGGACGCCGTTCGTTAAACACAAAATACAATATCAAAATAAAAAAGTGAAAATATTTTTTGTGTGTGCCTCACAGCTGCGCCAGAAAGGTTCATTTCAGCATTAATGCCAGACAGATGCTGCCTGACGATAATAACGAAATATATTTACCTACTTGGTTCTTAATAGTTAAATACTAAACAATATTTATAAACTAATTTTAAACATGACCGCATTTAAATAAAAAATACGTATTCAGTACCAAAGCACCCATTTATAACAGGCATTTCTTATTAAAATCGAACCTACGCAAACAGATTAAAAACGTCTTGATGTCGCGACCAGGGCGTGACTCCATTAGACTGGAAATATTTTCCTAATAAATTGGCCTCTTCCAAGTCCCTATAGATTTAAGTATGACAATCACCCGTCGCGTCGCCCTTCTGGAAAATAAGCTTCGACCCATATTTTAATAGCAAAGTGATGATTTCGAAAGTGGACGGTATCAGGAAATTGATAAAATAACATTTCTTCCTTTTCCATACTTTTGAAGAGTTTGATGTTAAATGATAAAGGTTCGGTTAATGAGAACTGACTGGAGGCTCTCTGGTTATATTAGGTTATAACTTCACTTGAGCATCTTGAGATGAGTTATGGATTATGTCAGATAAGGGCCCACACCCACCTGCATACTAATAAGCTCTTATTGCTATCAAATTGCCTTAATATTCATGCTGAGCAGAATGGTGCTATCATCATTGTGCTCAGCATGAATATTAAGTAAAATTTCATGCTCCCTTTTTGGAGGTATTCAAGCCTTTCCTTTCCAACACCAATTTAGTATCATACTGTATTGATAATGATAAATGATTTTATTTCTGTAAGTAGGTTTGTACAAACACTTTTACACGTCAATCATATTTTTTTTTAAACTAGACGAGGTCGGCGTTTCCTAACTGACTATTCTGAGAAGAAAGGCCGAAACAAACTCAGAAGTCACAGTATTACTACTGGTATTCAGCTGGATCCGGTTAGACTGTAAGCCGACCCCAAAATAGTTGAGAAAAGGTTAGGCAGATGACTGTAGTGTGCTATTCTGTAAAAAAACTCACCCTGAAACCTTAGATGAGTGAAGTGAGCTGTTAACACTGCCAATCCTTAGCGTCAGGTGGAATGGCAGCTTAGTTCAAGTTCACTTTACCTAAGTATTCACGGTGAGTATTTTTACAGAATGCATCGAAAGAAAAGAAAGAAAAATGTTTATTTGGACACAGTCATCGCTAGTTTGGTCTGGTCCTTAGGTTCGATAGACGTGATCGAAAGACCAACCTTACACGTGTGATACAATGGAATGTATTACGAAAGGTAACAATAGAATTGATGAGTTAGCAACATACCGTTATTACCTGTCTGTAGTAGTATAATTAATTATTTATATTAATTGCGCGTTACGCGGACGATAATTAAGGAAATTCTACGTTCTTTCCTCAAAGGCAGCCAACTTATCGTTAGTGCTCACCGTCTTGAATATTCACGTGTTCTAATTTGTTAACGTGTAGGAGTTAATCTATGTATAAGCTCATTAGCAGTAATTGCATTAATTATTGGGTCGATTTTAGTTTTTTTCCAGGCTAATAAGGTTCATGTTTGGCAAATCTTGTTTTATTATAATAATAACAATATTTTTTATTCATATAAAAAATACACAAGACATAATTATGAAGTCCCTATCTCCTGAGCTAGGTTCAAATACCTGTGTTACAGGGGGCAGTGTTTTCTCCCATTATTTGTCACAAAAGCAATAGAATATTAAGAAAATTTATTAGGTGTTTTACTCATGGAAAACTCGATGATTAGAATTGAGTAAAGCAACGCTTTGAGTGTTGAGGAATATTATATTCCATAACTTAGAAATTATATCACTTCAGCAACTTTTCCATAATTATAATTATGTCACTTCAACCAGTATACAGGGTTATTGGTAAAACATTAACAACCTCTTAAGAGGTCATTGTACTCATCATTATGAACAACTTTTACTATGGGACCAAACCTGAAATCGAGAAAAGAAATCGGCTGTTCCCTACATTTGTTTGTATAACTCGTCAAAATGTAGGGAACAGCTGATTTTATTTTCGCGATTTCAGGTTTTATCGCATAGTAAAACTTGTTCATAATGATGAGTACAATGACCTCATAAGAGGTTAATATGTTTTACAAATAACCCTGAATACGGAGATTCAATATTCCCAAAAATAAATAAGAACAACACTAATAATACGGAACAAATAAATGAACAACTGTTCCCAGAAGGGAACATCCATCCATCGACCTTTTTATCTACTACCCACATTCGAAGCAACGCTCATAAAATATTCATCAATGATTGGATGTTTCAAAATGTAGGGAACTTAATATAAACCAAATTGTTATGTCTTGTTATTAGTACCGGGAACTAATCTTCTATAAGAACTTTAATGAGTTTCGTTTAATATGGACGAGCGTTCCAACTTGGTAGGAGAAAAATGTGGAATGTAGGCCAACGGTATCTAGGTAAAGTGTGCTCTAGATTTTGCGATCTGATCTAAAAAATTTGATAAAATTGTCTCATGGACGGGGAGTTCAAAATTATGTTCGCTATATTTAAGTAACTCATCTGCCTAGCCTTTTCCCAACTATGTTGGGGTTGGCTTCCAGTCTAACCGGATGCAGCTGAATGCCAGTATTTTACACTGCCTATCTGACCTCCACAACCCAATTACTGGGTAATACGATACCCCTTGATAAGACTGGTTGTCAAACTTTCGGGCTTCTGACTACACGTAACGACTATCAAAGATCCACGAATAACAGCCGGGACCAACGGCTTAACGTGCTTTCCGAGGCACGGAGGGATCACGGTATGTAAAGATGGTCACCCATCCACAGACCAACCGCGGCAAGCGTAGCTTAACCTGATCGATCGACCTGTGAGGCTGTTATTATTTAGCCACGGCTACATTTAAGTAACTGTAAAGACATAAAGTAATTATGGAAAAACAGTACTTACCTATCATAAATATTCCAAACAGGTTTCGCACCGGATTTTCCAAAGGACCCTAATTTATTTAGAACCTTGAAACTTAGCATTTTGGAGCTGAGCTTAAAATTATTTGAATCTTCAATCCCTAATCGTATGGATTTAATGTAGGTAGGTACCGAATGCCCCTATCAGAGAATGTATACCCTTTTATATCAATCGTAACCAACGCGAATGTTGAAAATAAACTTTCGTTTCAATGAACTGTCAGAACTGCTGAGCTTGGACTGAAGTAAGTGGCACATTCATATTTCTATTATTACGACTATTAATGCTTTTATTCAAACAGCCCATTTTTTCATGTCGCATTACTAAATAACATGTAGGTGTCCGTCGCGCTCGAAGGCCTGTTGCGCTTTGAGTGCATCGTGCACGGAGCAATATTTGTCTCATCTAGATTGATCGCGACGAACACAGGTTTTGATGAGACTGTTGTTTTCGTTTTTCTTTTTTGTTTTTGTAATGATATGTTCTTGATTACTAGTTTATTTATTTATTTATAAGTATAAAAAGTATGTATTAGGTATGTTGAGACTGTGTGTACTCCTCGTCACTTTTCCCTAAAGGTTCATTAGAAAACCAGCGTCAGACAGCATCTGTCTGGCATTGATGCTGAAATGAACCTTTTTGGCGCAGCCGTGAGGCACACACTATTGTTGTTGTAACATAGTTTTTTATTTTTTATCTTGTTAATTTTGTATGTTGTGTTTCACGAACTGTGTCCAAATAAACTTTTTTCTTTCTTTCTTTCTATATTTCTGAATAGCCCGCTTAGTTAAGCAGTATTATTAAATTCATAATTTCACGTAGGTAACTGAAAAAAAATTAAATGAAAAATTAAATCATAATGAAATGGGAAAACATTGAATTGTGATTGATATTACCTTCTAATTTTTATACAGGCTGGTACATGGTTCTCTTCATGGTTCATGTTCTGCGTTGATACGACAGTTATTATAAAAAAATTGCTGTTCCATACATTTTGACCGCGTACGTATATTGCACTTTTCTATGAAACAGCTATTTTTTTATAACCGACAATAAAGTTCTACGCTATCATGTGTTGGATTCATGGTTACAGTTTGCTGCCACCCTGTTTGAAAACAAGCGACCCGCTCCTACTTCACATGGGTGCAATGGCGACTTGTCAAAACATAGAGATTTCTGTACTAAATCTCAGGTTTAATATGAATAATTATTAAAATAAATGTTCCAGATGAACGTGAAAACTAAAAAGCGGATTTATTTTAATATAATTATAATTATTTCTTAATAGAGATGTACGATATTAATATTGGACGCATTCCTTGACCCACTAACCATAAATGACTACGAAACAACCAACCAACTATTAATTCCATTTTTTTCAATCAATAAACAAAACACTTGCGTCTACATGTCAGTTTTTCATAACATAACATGATAATTGTTGATAGTGATGTCACCGAAAACTAATTGCGTCGCTCATAGACGTGGACAGAACATTGATAAACATTATCAATTTTATGACAATGTGTATGACCGACATAATCTTTATGGGGATGCCCTAGGGATTCCCGTTCGGACTATGTAAGGTTCTGCTTAGACGTGCTACAACCACAGGACAACTACAAAAATTGATATTATTATTATTATTTATTTATTTTCTAAAGGTCACAATGTGGTCGATCGCTTGTCTAGAGTACGGTGAGTGGTGGTTTGTGGCCTCGATGTTGTCCCTCAGGCTGGACCACATGTTCACGACAGCTTTTAAACGCTACTGCAACTTGGAAGTGCCTAGTACGGAAGACTGCGCATCAGTGTGTAACAAAACTAGTGTATTTTAATTTTTTTTAATTGGCATCTCGCAATAACTGGGTTGTGGAGGTCAGATAGGCAGTCGCTCCATGTAAAATACTGGTATTCAGCTGGATCTGATTAGACTGGAAGTCGACCTCAACATAGTTGGGAAAAGGCAGGCAGATGATGATGAATTGGCATCTAGGAGGTTGTCGGGTGCTTAACCGGGCTTGCCTCAATAAATTAAGGTTTCCAGATAGGACTTAAAAAACTGAAAAACTAAGCGACTACACGCTAAGGTGTATCCACCCTGTGGGGTACGGACCTCGGCTGAGGGCGTCGCTGGGGGAGGGCAGCAAGGGACAGGCTGGATCAGATTATTAATAACAAAACCAGTGTTTGCTGGCCTGTTTTATTCTGAAACTCTGTGCTACACTAGGCCAGCTCAAGGTTTTACAAGTGAATGGAACTACCGTTCTCATAAAATTTCGTGCCAGTCTTCATTGTTGCCGCTGGGGTGTGGTTGTGATTGTGGCTCGTCTGAACAGACCCTAACGATGTAACACCACTGTCAGCACTTTATACGCGATGTACTCCACGTGCGACCCTAATCTTGTCACGGTAGAAATAAAAGCATTTTGCTCAGCTCGCGTACCTATTTGTCACCGCAGTAATGTTAAAATGTTTAGGTCACTTCCTGTGAAGTTCCAGGTGGCATTCTGTGGAACGTGTTAGATAGGTATTATCTATGCACCTGCTAAGTAATGATATGGCAGTGCTTTTAGTGTTGCATATGTTAGATAGTTTTTATCTTAAGTGTCAGGAATCTTAGGTAGCCTTTTGTAGAGATCGTTTACTGAAAAACTGCACGCCCCACCACTAATACCTATTTATATACAAACATTTCAGGTCAGATATGTATAGCAAGAATATTCATTCAAATCCAAATGATTAAAACAGGTTAAGATATTTAAAGAAATGTTTCTTTAAATATCTTCAATTATATCATCACTAGCTGCGCCCCGCGGTTTCACCCGCGTGTTTTGATCCCTTGGGAATATCGGGATAAAAAGTAGCCTATATGTCAATCCAGGGTATCAGCTACCTCCATAACAAATTTTGTCAAAATTGGTCGAGCCGTTTGAGCGTGAAGAAGTAACAAAAATATAAACAAACTGTAGTGTATAGACATATATAGTCTGTGGTATGTCTGTGGTGTATGTGTGGCTGTCGTCTCGAGCAGCGCGCGCGCGGGGTCGCGGGGTGGGGGCCACTGGCTTAACGACCGCCGTGGAGTGAAGACGCGGGAACGCTTGCTGCGAGCCGATATCAGTGCGTGGTAGATTGTGTGTAATTGAGTTACTTGTTCTTTCCTAATCAACCTCAGAGTCCTGGTGGACATTACAAGTGGCGACGAGGATAAACTGTGAGTTTTTACATTTAATAACAAAAGAAAGAAGAGGAAGGCATACATGGACAAAATATTTATACTATCCGACTACAATCGTTGAATACATAAAACTTACGGATCACGATATATATTCATGGCTATAGATTCATGCATGACAGGCTTTTATCAAAGTGATTATTGTGTAGGTAACTAGGTGAGTACCCGCTGGGTTTCTTCAAAGATGTTATTCCATTCGGTCATGCCCGTGGTGGGTGAGTACTGAGTAACCTACAAGCTACCTACCTACCTACCTACTTGAATTCGAGCCCCAGTTGTTTTTATGATTTTCAACTACAGATAACTGATTTTTATTTAGATATAGATAGATTTCGTAATGCCGATATAACCACACGGCCTATGGCACAAATGTAGGTACTACATCTAACCATTCAAGAACCTGGAACGCAAGCAATACTCCCAGACAATATCAACAAAAAAAAAAAAAAAAAAAAAAAAAAAAAAAAAAAAAAAAAAAAAAAAAATACTGCGGGGTGGAACGTGCTTGCTGTCACAGTTTTCTCAATGTCTATTTGTAGCTTTGTAGTGGATGGACATTTTAGGATTTTCCGGGCGCGTCTATTTGCAGCAATGTACGCGTGAGTGGGGCAGGTAATAGTTACTTACTATTCTAAATTAATGAATTGGTTCACGGTATTTATTAGTATTTACCTATAAAATAAAGTGTGTTTTTACTGTTATCATTGTTATTATAATGTTGACTGTACATAACATTTTGATTAAGAAAAATAGAAGTAAATGTAAGGTAACTAGGGACTCTGTTGGATACTAGGTCTGATTTGGTGTCACAATAAAAGACGAATTGCCCTGCGTTCCGAGATGGAAAATAATCTATGTGAGCGTGCTTAAACCCGTACCGAATTAGCGTGAGCGCGATAACGACGTCCCGTGGGTCGTCATGGATGACGTCATGGCATGCACCATCTTGCGATAACGCCGACCATGCCCTAGAATAATATCACCGTGGGCGCTGTCAAAAATGACAGTGTGTGTGTGAGGATGTGTCAGTGTGTTTTGTTTTGATTTGCATCTTATCATAAAATTAAACTAACGTGGCGTTTTCGAAATTATGCTTCTGGCTGATAGTCGCCACCTAACCAAAGAAGAAGAAATGTGGTGTTTATACAAAGAAATACTGTAGTAATATCGTTTTTACATTGAGTAAGCGCTGTGAGCGCGCTCACGGGCGTTCCGAATTGTTGACGGCTCTCAGCTGTCTGGATCGGGACGCATGTGAGATGATGTGAGCGCTGTGAGCGATTATAGCTAATTCGGAAAGCGCCCTTGGTAATATCAATACTTAACTATTGTTGCGTATATTCCTTCTATAAAAACAAGATACGAAAACACTTTACACTTAGCAGGAAAGAGGACAATATTAATGGGTAAGTTATATATATAAAAGTAGCGAGCGATGCGTGATGGCGAGAGGTTTTATTCGATTGTTCAACATCTCGATGGTTCTCGATTGTTTCGACTTGGACACGAGTCTGACTCGGTCGGTTCGGAGCCAGAGACACATTAACTGTGTCGTGTTGTGTCGTGACTCGGGATACACCAATCAAACGAATCTGTTCAGGACTACGTCAAATTACAACGAGTTTTGATTAGCTAACACTGCGTCAGATCAGAAGGCGTCACGACACGCCACGACATGTAAGTATGTTTCCGCCATAAGCCGTATTGCGACTGGCGCATGGCGCGTTCATTCGAGAGTTGTTCATCGATGGTTTAGTTTCGCGAGTTCTTGACTTGCGTTATGATTGCGAATCCAACTAATTCTTTCAATAAGAGCAATCGAAAATAATCAATACCGCGACGGGAATAAAATGTAAGTAGTTAACTTACTTACGAATAATTAGATAGCTAACATGCGGCTCGAGTTGATGCATGCAATCGACTGACTTTGGTGACCGAGCGAGACTCGGTGAGTGGTCGGTGAGTGTTGGTGAGTGTGTGGTTTTCGAACAGTCGAAAACTAGCAATCGATTCCATTGACTCGAGACAATCGAAAAACATCTCGATTGTTTTGTAGAACGGCGAGTCGATGGTTGACTCGATGGTTTATTTTAACGACTCCGATTCTTTCGATTGTTAATGAACGAAATAGAGATGTCCCGACATCCTATGTAAGATAGTGATGGGACTTGTGGCGTTCCAACAGACTCACTTAGCCGTGAGTTACGTAGGTATTATTTGGTTCGTGTTTTATGTAGGTATCTATGGGTGTACATCAGGGGAGTGACATACCTGCATATTTGTCAACCATACCTACCTACCTATTATGTTCATCGAGAATCACCGGAAGTACCGTGCTGTGAGCGAGTTAGGCTACGGGACATTTCGGGATGCATGAAGAGGCCTCCGCGTGTGGCGCGGTTGGTTCCGCCAGTTGCTTGACTGAACCAGGCGCTCGGCGCGTCCTAGACGGTCGCGCCGGCACCTTGTTTGGCTGGCCAATTCTTCCCTTGCGGGGCGGGGGAGGGGCTGGCGCCCGTCTGGTTTGCGACCGCTGTCCCACCGGCGCCGGGCGGCCTGCTGTGTTTCGTTGCTGCGTGGGAGTTCCGGTGCCTGGCATTCAATTGCGACTGGGCATTTAAATTGCGACTGGGCATTCAATTGCGACTGAGCATTTAAATTGCGACTGGGCATTCAATTGCGACTGAGCATTTAATTGCGGTATGAGATTTGAAAAAAAGGTATGGCATACTTCGCGGAGTTTACCGGTATAGCATTAAATTGCGGATACCGGGCATTAAATTGCGGAGTTTACCGGTATAGCATTAAATTGCGGATACCTGGCATTAAATTGCGGAGTTTACCGGTATAGCATTAAATTGCGGATACCTGGCATTGAATTGCGGATACCTGGCATTGAATTGCGGATTTTACCGGTATAGCATTAAATTGCGGATACCTGGCATTAAATTGCGGAGATCTATCGGTATGGCATTAAATTGCGGAGATCTATCGGTATGGCATTACATTGCGGAGATCTATCGGTATGGCATTGAATTTCGGAGATCTATCGGTATGGCATTAAATTGCGGAGATTTACTGGTATAGCATTAAATCCCACATGGCATTAGATTGCGATAGCGTGTTAAAAAATCGATAAATATGCAACATAGTTACTTACCTGGTCAACAGGTAGCCTCAAAGAGCACAGTACACCTTAGAGAAGTTCGAATGAAAAGGGGAGGTTGGTTCAGCCTCTGTCCGTTGGGAAAAAGGGAAAAGAAGTCTGAACATTTACTTCGAGGCGGCAGGCATAGACACACAGAGCTAGTCTTTTAGTGGTCCCGAGTTACAATGCATGGATTTGGTCAACAGACTAAGGAAAAAAAAAACAAAGGCTATGTAATTGTTACTATAATTAAGTACTGGTACCAACCAGTTAAAATAATAAGTATATATGCTTTGAAATGGAATGTGTGCAAGGTGAAGGTAAAGGGTCACAATAACAAGTGGACTGCTGTTTGATGTTGTTGCAATGATTAATTAGAATATCATATTTTCTTATGATATGATGAATAGAGATCGATAAATCGATTTTGTTTGACAGGAGGGGTTCCCTTCTTCTGTTGGAGTATAACTTCTTAATGTGGTAAAGGGTGAAAGGTCAAAGGTCGCTGGGTCACGGGTGCCATGTGACATTGTGTGAAACTAAGACATTGTAATAACAATAGGGAATGCTTACCTATTCAAACATAGGTACATCTTTCTTTATATAAAGCGGAGTCGGATTGGTTGCACCCTTTGTGGCTCGGGACGGCTGGACCGATTTTGTGGTCTTTGATTTGTTGGATTGGTCTCTGCCCCGAGTGGCGGAGTGATGAAAAGAAAGTGGAGATGATTCATTTTCTCATACACTTTGTGTTTTGACTCTGGTGCGAAGAGGGGTTCGCCGGGTCAGCTAGTAAATACATAAATGTGCTGTGAGAGTGTCTAGCTTTTAAGATTTTCATTATCTTAATAGTAACTAATTATTATAACGGTGGTCTAGTTCGTCTACTATTTGCAAGCGCTACTGCTGGGTGTAGGGTCCTGGGTTCGATGCCCGGGCGGCAACAGGGGTTGTGGGGTTTTTCCATCAGGCAGTTATTGGAGCTTTGTGCAAAATTCATGTCTGTAGACTCGCTCCCTGTTGCATGGGATTTAGCCAGGACTGGCTAAGGTAAGGTAAACGATACTCTATTTCGCTGTCTGGCCCGGCAGGTGGCAGTTGGGAACAGGCGTGATGTTGGGTTGTGTGATTATAATTCTTATTTTATCATAAACTTGATAATGCTGCCCTCTGTGAGGTGCTGTTACAAGTGTTGCAGTGGTCGGTGTGAGGGTGTGGATGCCTTTAGTATGGGATCGGCGCCATCTTTTGTATTGTTTGTCGCATTGGGACTCGGCATGTATTGCTGGAGGATCTGTTGGAATTCAAATTGAAGTGCATTTATTTGTACACATAGGTACATGATGAAGTACATGATATATTGCATAGTGGTACATGATGGAAAAAAAAAAAAAAAAAAAAAATGTTTTATCACTATATGCTGCCTTGCAAGGCGTACAAGTACCTATTGCTTACACAGTAAGTAATAGGGGTACAAGAAGGCCTAAATAATTATAAAAATACTGCAAGTCATTGAAGTACCTAATCTCTTACTTAATATAGCAAAATTTCAAGGAAACATTTTGTATTGTTACTTGGGTTTTAGACGTAATTAACAATTGCACAGTTATTATAGTAGGTAAGTTGGTTAGGATGCAGCTTTACCCAATATGCTGGAACATGATACGATTAAATGATTTTGATGATTCAGTGTTTAAAATGGGTATTAAACCACAAAGTTAAATAAAATAATATTAGTTTAATTTACCAACATGAAAAAAAAAAGGGTTTTGTCTGATTAAACTTCTTGAACTACGTACCGGAAATGTTGTCAAGTAGTGGGTACCTAATAGGTATTGAAGTGGTTAAAAGTAATGATACTACTAAATTAACATTGATCCTAAAAAGTTCGCATTGACTTATAATAATGTCTTATAAATCAATTATTGTTAAATACTTAAGTATTTAAACTGGAAAAAAAAAAAAAAAAAAAAAAAACTGTGATACGTATATAAACAATCATAACAATAGATTTTATTTCAGCACAACAATGGTGGTGGTCTTGCCCGACTAAAGTCGTGGGTTCGAAACCAGGCAGACATTTTGTGTATTTTCACTCATCACCACTGTTCATTAACGGTGAAGGAAAACACCGTGAGGAAACCGGCATGTCTGAGAACCAATACTTCGAAGACATGTGACATTACCAGTACGGAGAGTATCCGCGTGGTAGATAGACATCCGTTAAATTGGACGCAATGGGCATCCATTAAATTGGACGCATCTGACATCCATTAAATTGGACGTAACAAAGTGGTGAAGGAAAGCATAGCGAAGAAACCATATTATGTAACAATCCATTCAATTGGATGTATCAAAACGGTGAAGTATCGGTGAAGGAAAGCGTCGCGAGGAAACCATAATGTCTCCATTAAATTGAATTTATCAAAGCGACAAAGGAAGAACCGTGGGGGGCCGGCGTGTCCTGGAGCTAATACTTCAATTCAAGAAACATGACAACAACAAACATCTCAATTCAACAATAATAAGGGAGGGATGTAGTGTATAGACATATATAGTCTGTGGTATGTCTGTGGTGTATGTGTGGCTGTCGTCTCGAGCAGCGCGCGCGCGGGGTCGCGGGGTGGGGGCCACTGGCTTAACGACCGCCGTGGAGTGAAGACGCGGGAACGCTTGCTGCGAGCCGATATCAGTGCGTGGTAGATTGTGTGTAATTGAGTTACTTGTTCTTTCCTAATCAACCTCAGAGTCCTGGTGGACATTACACAAACACATACACAAACACACCCTCTCACAAACCATCGTCATATAATCTTAGTGTGTTTATTTTCAATTATTTTTTCATTTATTTTTTAGTTTATTTACCCTTCTTTTAGGCTTTTCAAAATAAACAATGAAATATGTATTATTTTTGTGAATACAGCAAACAAACAGCTTCAGCAATTCTTACATTTTGTTTCATTTCTATTCTAGAAATAGACAAACAAACATCTTGTTCGTGCTATCTTAACTCCAAGAAACGCTTATTACAGTTCACAGCAATTTTCTTAATAAAAACTTGAACGTGAACCCACGTAGAAAATAAGACCTGACCTCACGCAAACTCTAATACGAAGACACTATAAAATCATAAAACTTGTAACATTTTTATTTCAAAATTATTTTGTTGTATTGTCTATTAATGAAAATGTTTTATAATCTCTTTGCATTTTATAGCCCAATTATTGAGGAAGGCTCTATTTAAAACCTTGCTAGGTCTCTAAGGAGCCGAGCAAAAATAAATAAAGTCAGAAAGAACGCTAAGCAAAAACGAAGGAGATAATAGCGGGCAGGCAGATGCGATGCGATCGGGTGGGGAACAAGAAATTTCAAGAAAATAATTTTCAACTGTCGAAAATACAGATTATTTTTTCTGAAGCGAAGAATAAATTCAAATTTTGGAACAGCTGCAGTCTAAGTTTCAAATGAAGAAATTAGAGAAAATTTGTAGCCATTTTGTGTTAAAATTAAATTAAAAGGATCCCCGTCTCGTCAGTGCAAGTAAACTAATTATGCTTGTGTAAGACGGGGTTCGCTATTCAAAGGACTTCCGTTGGCAATTAACACCTCCTATTGATGAATTATTCTTAAACTCTCGCTAACAGATTCTTATATTCATTTGAATTGATGAACCACAAGAAAAAAGGATGGCAAAATAACATTCATGAATAAAATAAGTTTGATTTTTATAAAAGATCGTAACACCATCATCCCTCTCGTGTCCTTATCCCAATTTATTTTGGGTCAAGGCAACATGACTTTTTCTTCCATATTGTCTTCTCCATCATGAAAGGCCTGTGGCTACGTAATAACAGCCGCACAGGTCGATCGATCAGGTTAAGCTACGCTTGCCGCGGTTGGTCTGTGGATGGGTGACCATCTTTACATACTGTGACCCCTCCGTGCCTCGGAAAGCACGTTAAGCCGTTGTTCCCGGCTGTCATTCGTGGATCTTTGACAGTCGTTACGGGTAGTCAGAAGCCCGAAAGTCTGACAACCAGTCTTATCAAGGGGTATCGTATTACCCAGTAATTGGGTTGTGGAGGTCAGATAGGCAGTCGCTCCATGTAAAATATTGGTATTCAGCTGCATCCGGTTAGACTGGAAGCCGACACCAACACAGTTGGGAAAAGGCTAGGCAGATCATGACTGTCTTCTCCATCAGTCGTCATCTCGGTAGTCACCCCCTTTCTAGCCATGCCATCTGTCACACAGCCCACCGTTTCTTTGGTATTTCCATAAAATATAGTAACATGATGAAATTTAAAACAGAAAAATAAATAAACCCCAATTTGATTAAACAGAATAAACGACCAAATCGCAACTGTGTATTTTAACCAGTTCTCGATTTAACCCGGCAATCCACAGGTCAGCCAGTCTGTTCACAAAATAAACCGATCGAACGTTTTAATGATCGAAACGAAGATTGTAACTTGATTGTTTACGTAATAACCTACCTAAGTTTTTATATTTGTACGCCGCTAAGGCAAAACATGACTGTGATCATTTTTATTGTAACATCTTGCATGCCATGTGTGTATACTCATGTTTTGGACAAATAAATAATCTTATCTTATCTTATCTTAATTGACGTCAACAATATTTAGCTAGCCAGTCCTCTTGTCTACCTGTACACACGACTGAATATGGACTTTATGGAGGGAAGTTAAAGTTGAATATTTATTTAAAGGTTGTGTAGTTAATCCGCTTACCCGTTCGTGTTCACGCATCAATATTGCGGGTGGCAACTTTTTTAATTAATGGTCCTTCGAGTCGAGCTGTCTCAACTCGGCGATTGCTAGAGACTACACAACGAAAACCAAGTTATTTTTATTAGCTTCTTTTGGTTTCTAACTTTGTATGCGGCTTTCAATTTGATCCTCCTTTCCTTCATTTTTGCGCTGTTTTCTTTAGAGGAGTTGATATTTTGATTTCTTTGCTCGCTATAGTAATTTTATTGTTGAGCTTTTTCTTTATAGTTTGCAGAATCGCATCATTTAAATGTAGGCAGATCGAAGATAAGAACAAGCTTGCCTGCAGACTGATGGCCAAGACAAATGAAGTAACATTTAAAATGTCCTGCAGTTAGATTTGAGTTAGTGACTGTAAGAACGACGGTGTGTAGGTGCAAAGTTTTCCTAAGAGTAATTACATACCTCGCGATCGTGGTTTAGCTCGCTACCACGATGCCACCTCCATGTAAAACAAATGGTATCGCAGTGAGGCATCTTCGGCATGTAATTAATAATTATGAATTAAAAATAATAATTAATATTATTACTGTAGCGCTTTCTACAACACATGCGAACAACGCGTCATACTGACGTCACGCAAAATCCTGCATCTTGCAAGCAGAGTTTACCGCGCAACTAGCATAGATACAACGGCCCGACATGAATCATCGGGCAGTTGCCCGCCAGACATAACACCTGTCTGGTCGGAGGGTCCTCCCTTTTCATAGAGTATGAGTGAACTTTACACCCTGTTCCCCATACCTCTATATTTTCCTAATAATAATGATGATTTTGGTGAATGTAAAGTTAATTGATAACCGCATACCGGAAGGCCCAGCGTGGGTGGGCCCCCCTATAAGGTGGACCGACTGGTGAAGGTCGTGGGAATCCGAAGTAAGTAGGTATGCGAGAAGCACAAAACCGATCGATGTGGTGACGCCCAACAGTTGACGTCTAGTAGCTGAAATGATAATGATGAAAATAAAATGTAAAACCACAAAGAAAAAACGTTTGGTGAAAATGTGTGTTTGGGTTTGTATTTTCGTTTTTTGCCATCGACTTCCAATATTAAAGTTATTTTTCACGTCGTAGTATTTTTTATTTGGAAGTCGGCTGGTTTTTTTTTTTGTAATAAAGATTTTTTTTCACTATTTAGCTGGTGTACGTACCCCACACACTTTCGTATACCTTTTGTTGGTAACTAAATGACAGCGGCATGACGTTATTATTTCGTTTATTACCTAAAATTGAAGCTAAATGAAAACCTACTCATCAACTTAATCACATTTATATGGGACCACAAAGTCCTTTTCAAACAAGGTTTATAAATGACGGAGTGCTGAGGTAACAATTTAACCATTTAAAAAAATACAACCAAATTGAGAACTCCTTTTTGAAGTCAGTTAAAAATAAAGATAATTGAGATGAGTTAGAATATTTTTCCAAAAAACAACAACAGTAAAAACAACAGCAGTCTATCTTCATTCATAGTAATATTTTTAGCTTTACAGTTAGGCAACCCACACATGCCTAAAGTTAGGTTCACAGGGGGAAAAATGTGTCTAGTTTTTTAGACGGATTGAGGATTAATCCCCGCCCAGCTATAACGTTAGATTGATGGCCCCAATATGTCTGACAGGTGGCCCGTTACGGCTTTTAGTTTGATTTGGCTTTATTTCTGCTCTTCCCAAAATATGACGAAAAAAATGTGAATGATGTAATTATGTTTTGGCACTTTATTTCTTACTCATCTGTATCCAAACTGCCATACTATACAACGTGTTTTTTTATGTCCCATAACTCTAGGGGGTCATTGTACTCATCATTATAAACAACTTTTACTATAGGACCAAACCTGAAATCACGAACAAAAAAAAAATCTGCTGTTCCCTACATTTTATGTACACATAACTCGTCAAAATGTAGAGAAAAGCTGATTTTATTTTTCGGGTTCATCCTGGATCGTATGTAGATCAAGCCGCAGGCATTATCTAGCAAACCATACTAGAATGTTTTTATCGAAACTACGAACTACCTTTGATAAAAACTTGCAGAGACCAGTTAAGTTACCGTTAACCTACCTGGAGGAGAAAATAGAGTACCTACCATTTAACCTAGAAAACATAAAAAAACTATAAATATAGAACTGCTTGAAAGTTTTAAGTCTTTGGTATGAGTTTTTCGATTTTTGCTTGAACTAAGTAGAGCGTCATACGATGCAGACTCTAAGCTCTCCTTAAGCTTCAAGTGGTTGACACTCAACACGTTATAAATGTACGGATTTTCAAGGGATTTGCCAGGTTTCTTATAAAATGTATAGTCATTTCTCTGTATAGTCACGTGAACTGAGTTGCACAATGCCAGTCGAGAACCATTATAAGCTGACACTATGGAACTCACTATACATTATTAAAGGAAAGGTTTTTTTTTTTCGGGTGGGAAATCATCAAATGACAAACTGCAAAAAGATGAAATAAGAGGAAACGAAACAGTTTGAAAAACAAGACCATGTCCCGCTCTGGGTGGAGCGGAAGGGAGTGTCAGACTCTTGCTGACTAAAACCCACCCGTGTTCCTTCCTTTGCCCTTTATGTTCCGGGCCAGCGGTAACCCTTTCGGACAATCCCGCTGACCCGGCAGGAGGTTAAGGGGCTTACAAAACCTAAAGCCCGGTCACTGTCGGACTGCATAGAAAAGAAAGAGAAGCGCGATGACACAACCCTGGTAATTTATTGCAAAATATGAAGCAACCCTGGTACGGAACCCTCGGTGCGCGAGTCCGACTCGCTCTTGCCCGGTTTTTTTCTATCGTATCCAATTAGTTGTGTTATGTTTTCAACACACTATCTACCAAGCATATATCCTGAAGAATATTATATAGTTTCTTTTCTCATTTTGTTTACTGTAGTCGATCTACTTTTATTGTTTCTAAAGCTTCCGTTTTTTGTGTTTAGGTCCTGTAAGCCCCTTAATAAAAAGACGACGTAATATAAAAAGACAAATTGAAAAAGCCTCGGTCCTTTTTCTTTGCTAATGAGCAAAAAGTTGTTAGAAACAAAAACCAACCGCGTCGACTGGGAAGAAAAACTCAACGATGATTTTAATATCCCGTTCGATAAAAGGAGGCTACACTATCCAGCATTCCAGCCACGACTCCATTACCTGTCGTTATGTCCTAGTGTATGCTCCACATACCGGCACAAAATAAAAAATAAATAAAAAAGATGGCTACCGACCCGCCATTAAATTCTAGCGTTTGGAACACAAAATGGACGAGTGCACTCCGCAGTTACAGTACGACCTGAGTTTATTTTTTTATTTGTCAACCTAGTTTCTTGGTTTTATGAATAAACCAGAGAGTATGAACGATCAATAAAATAAAATGAACACACAAACATAAACATTTCCAATATTCAATATGAAATCACTCCCGGGCAGCTTTTCAGTTAGTGCCCTAGAAACTCAAATTACGAAAATTGGATCGTCCAGCCATTTTCAATGACATGAATAACTGCAGGCGTATTCTGTTTAAAATCTGTACAAAATGGCCAAAAATATTGATGGTCAGGAAAGGAGTTATGAGAGAACGTTGACTTCCCAATCTGTAATTAATACCTAATTGTAATAGGCTATTTGACTGGTTTCTGATAAACATCCAGATTATTTAATGGTGTCTAACGAGCCCACAAAAACCTATTACTTCAAATTGCATAATGTATTACTTTTAAAAAATAGTAAATAAAAATGTACTGTTTAAATAAGCCGCCAAAAAGCTATCTTTAACAATATGGCGTCGTGACGTCACGATTCACGTAAACAAACGTTGAAACGGTCGACATACTAGACAAAAGTCATCTGTTCTGTCAACGATAGACAGAAATTTACTAAATCATGACGTCATCTTAAGTTCAGCCAATCCAGACCGTTTTCGATTACATGGCGTCAGATTTAAAAAGATGAAGTTTTTTCGGGATTTTTTTTTATAAATAATACATTGTTTTGTAGTAAAATTAATGCAAATCGATTTTAAAAGCGATAATCTATACGAGTGTCAATAATTATGACCTTATTTTTTACATTGTCAAATAGCCTATTGCGTAACACACCATCAGTAGCAATGGCTTTCATTTTGACAGTTAAATTTTTTTCAAATTCATTGAGTTATTTACATTGTTGAGCAGACAAATGTTTCGAACATATGAAGTAATGTATTAGCAATATCCTACGAAATTATTTAGATTGTGATTGATAGAGTGTTACACAATTAGGGCGCTGAACTCAGAAAAACTTAGGTAAAGCAATCGTGATTCGACCACGATTCTGTTCCCATCATCATCAGCCTATATACAATTTGAATGGGTGAATTTTCCAAGTGGGCGTGGATGCCCAAATCCGAAACTATGAGGAATAGCGAAAAGTACTCAAAAGAGTCGAGGGCTCGATTTTGATGAAAACTAAAACTGCATCATTGGATTTTTGAAAAATCAATATTTCTAGCCAGGAATCGAACCCGTTTATTAAAAAAAAAAACACACTGTATATTAGTACACCATTCCATTGTGTCGCTGATATGGATCGAATTCTGGGAAGTAATATGTCATATATTATGTTCCCAACCGTGTAAAATACATAAATAACAAAATATTCAAAAGCCTACGGAACCATACACTTGAACTTGACCTTCCATTGATTTTCCGTAACCTTTTCGAAGGCAACTAATGATCATGAGACCGCGCTTTTGTCTTGTTTGTGATTTTTTATCGTCAACTTCATCGGTTACAAGCACGGCGAAGAATGCTAGAATGATCTTAGTTTGAGATTAGAGAACCTTTTGGAGGTAGCGGAAAATTTCTTGCTGGTTCAGAAAAACTTGACATTTAGGTATGAACGACCAGTTTTTGTCATAATCATGTCAACGAAAACACTTGATACTCATATTCTAATATGAGTCTCAAGTGTCTTTGATTATGAGTATTAGAAAAATACGTAATCAAAAACATTTAATTATTATTTACATAGAATGTCTTTGTACGTAATACAAAAAAATCGGCCAAGTGAGAGTCGGACTCGCACACGAAGGGTTCCGTACCACAAGGCATAAAACGCCGAAAAAAACGTTTCTTTTATTATACCCCTTTAAATTTTAACTTATCTTTTTATTGTTAGGTATTCACTAAAAAATACCACTAAAACTTCAAGGACAAAATTTCTGATAAAAATAACTTGTGCGAACCCGCAAGCCCTCTTCGCAAATGTGTCATATGACGACATATGACGTCGGGCACCCGTGGCACAGGATAGTGGAAACGGCTCCAGAGATTTCCACTGAATGCCATCTTTATCTAGATGTTACATTTTTAGGATTCTGCGGTCGGGTTACAAAATGGAACCTTATACTTAAGTTCTGAATTCTTTCTATTCATCGAATCACATCACACTAATATTTTAAAGGTGAAAGTTTGTGAGTGTGTGTGGGGGTGTGTTTATATGTTTGTTACTTCTTCACGCTCAAACGGCTCGACCAATTTTGATAAAATTTTGTATGGAGGTAGCTGATACCCTGGATTAACATAGGTATAGGTTACTTTTTATCCCAATATTCCCACGGGATCGACACTTGTGCGGGTGAAACCGCGGGGCGCAGCTAGTTAATTATATCAGTAGTAGGTATCATCAGTAGCAAGGCTTTCATTTTGACAGTTCAAAAACATTCATTGAGTTATTTTTGTTGAGCAGACAAATTTTTCGAACTTATGAAGCAAGGGGTTAGAAACATCCTTCAAAATGATTCAGATTGAGATTGATAGTGTGCTACGGAACTAGGGTGCTATTGTGAAAAACTGCCAGCAAGACGGACCACCTGCACCACCACGAATCATACGTTAAGCATACGTAGCATTCGTCGGTCATTTGAAGATGACACAGAAAAGAATGATGATATAAATCGTATTTAGTCATCTTTGGTGCAAGTTGCCTTGAATAATAAAGGACACTCCACAGTTCCACACTTCGTTCCAATATTATATCAAAATTAAACTCTTTGTCTAAGAAAGAGGACCAGCTAGTTTGACCTGAGTTAACTGTAATTTACTGAAGTGTGCCTTAGCTAGAGCGATCTCATTGCTTTGTACGCGAGGCAGACTGATCTTAGAGATCCTTTCTAAATTAAATTGGTGTCTCGTAGACGAGGGTGTTAAGTACCTATCTGCTCACAAAGAGTTATAAGGACGGGACTAGATCAAATTATTATAACATATCATCACGCTTGTTTATCCAGAAGGGTTCGGCAGAAGCACTTCAAAGACTTCAAGGAAGACATACACATTCACACTCACAAACACATACACACACCCCCACACACCCCATACACAACATCACAAACACTGTTTAAAAATAAGACGCACAATATATAGTTTCACATAGGAGGCATACAACTACAGTTACACAAAGAGCTGTTAATTAGTTTATAATTCATTTAATGTTATCTTATATTCCTAAATTTAATTTTTAGGCATCTTTTGTAAAAAACCGTCTCAGTATTGTAATAATTAAGGAAAAGAGCGGGATAGCCCCAACACAAGTATTATCAATTACTTACTGGGGATGTCTCATTTATAATCCATCTAAATGTAGGGAATAACTGTTTTTTTTCGCGATTTCAGCTTGTGTCCCATAGTAAAAGTTGTTCATAATGATGAGTACAATGACCTCTTATGAGATTTTGCACATTTAACGTTACACGTTGTATAAAAATATCCAGTAAATTCTCTACCCTCCACTCTCGATATAGGAATTTTAATTCATTTATTAAATGAAATTGTTTTCGTGAACGCTCAGAATCATTAGTAAAAGATTCCAGGCATAAATTGATTGACCCACTAAATGTATTGGTCAAGGCTGAATTTATTATGTTCCAATAATACGGAACTCTCTGTGCGGATCCAATTCACAGAACACCAGTAATTTTTTTCTGACATAGAATATTTTTGCTATCGTGGAGGTGGTTTGAACGGTGCAATATTCTTATTTCTGTACCTACAGGGGTGAAAGCGAAGGACGTCATGTCATTGCTGAAAGCAATGTGGTTTCAAACAGCTATTTCCCTATGGGGTTGTACATTTATTTCGGTGGGGAAAGCGATTACCTATTACTCAGCTTACAACATCGAGTTATAAATACAAGATTAAATTTGTTGTTTTGCTGACGACAAATTTAATCTTTGTGGATAATAAATAGAAACTGAAAGTGATATGTAATGAAATGAAATGAAACGATTTTATTTTTTGTAAGTAGGTTTGTACAAACCCTTTTACACGTCAATCATGTTTTTTTTTAAACTAGATGAAGTCGGCGTTTCCTATCTGACTACTCTGAGAAGAAAGGCCGAAACAAACTCAGAGGTCACAGTCTCTTTTAAAGTCCAGACATAATCTTGGTCAGGTTATATGAAGACCATGTAGATCGCTATCTGAGGTATTCTTTTGAGGAAAGAACCACACAGATTGAGAGGACCTGTCCAGTCAGTGCACGCATTTGTCAAAAATCGTGCAGCTCAACTCAAGACTTAAGGAGCTCAACGATTCGACGAACAATACCAAAGAAAGGACATTTGGGTAGGCCGCATAAACTACTCAAACTGCCAGATCATGATTAAAACTAAGAAGGAAAAAAAGAAATGACCCACATAGTCCTCACATTCACAATAATTAAATAAAAAATAAATTACTTACAAAGTAAATATTCATGTCATTGTCTAAATAGAATTCATCAATGTCAATGTGTACATAAAAAAAAATCCGGACATAATCTTTGAGGACCATGTAATTAGTGTCTGAAATGGTCTTTTGAGGAAAGAACCACACAGATTGAGTGGACCTGTCCAGTCAGTGCACGCATTTGTCAGTAACCGTGCAGCTCAACTCAGAACTTAAGGAGCTCAACGATTCGACGAACAATACCAAAGACAGGACATTTGGGTAGGCCGCATAAACTACTCAAACTGCCAGACCATGATTAAAACAATATGTAGTATATTTTAGTCTACAATATGTTCTTTTTTTTCTAACGGGGCGCAGCTAGTAATCACATAAAGGGCAGATAATCTTTAGCGTTATGTAAACAAAAGTCTATCAAACAAATGCAAGTCTACATTCTCTCCGACAGAGTTAGATTTGAAAGGGTTTCTACCGTCCCCGCACGCAGTCAGCTCCCAACTATGTAATAGGATTATGACATCACACTGCCATAGTTTGTGTTGGCTCACTGCCTACCTTTAGGGTGAACGACTGTTATGCTATTCAATACGGATTTTACATTAGGTATGGCAATAATACACGGTTTTACCAAATTAATTCACTTTGTGTGTCAACATAAAAGTGACTCATTGTTGTCGGCCATGCCTTTAATTTCAACGATACTCGTATTCAATGAAAATGAATCTATTTGATTGAACAATGTAGCATTTCCAGTTATGTATGTCTGCTGAATAGGACGCAATAAAAGTCTTACGGTTTCATCGATCACGAGGTTAAGCTGCAGTAGATAATCGCGGTCGGTTTCTAGATGGATCACCATTATTTACAAATCGTGACACATTGGATTGTGGTGGTCCATTCGCATTATCTCCACTGAAATAAACGACATAATTATTTAACAGCATCTAGACAGATAAGAAGCTCCAAAAAACCATTAAAACTGGCAAAAAGTAGGCCGATATAAATATTAAATTGTGCAAAAAACATTTCTGTCTTTTATTCTTTATTGTACACATAAATTACAAGAAAAAACAATGAACGTGGACGTCTTTCTTACACTTAAAGATAAGCCTTACGCTTTTAAGGAAATATTAATGTTTACCTTGCGTTAGATAGATATAAACGAATATTTTTATACACAAAACGTTTCCTTTCAGAGGTGTTGTATCTTGTAGCTGACAATAATATGTAAAGCCGGGAATACACATGCCTGTAACTTGCACACAAGTATGCGAGTAGCTTGCATGCCGTGTGCCACACATTCTGATTGGTGAATACCATAATGACATGCAAACTACTTGCATAATTTTATGCAAGTTACAGCCATGTTTATTCCGGGCTTAACTCTGTGGTGAGTGGAACGATGTTACGCCAACGTAACAATGCCTTAGCTTTACGATTCCGCCTAGAAATTCCAAACTATTATAGTATACTGCGAAAAACTAACTTTATTATTACCTGGGGACCACATGGCTAACCATTAATCTTGTTTTATAAGCCACACCAGATATAACATATCTAAACTATGTTACCTATGTAGAAAATAGACAATCTCGACGATTTTGTTGTTGCTTTAGGTAATTATGGTGCAAAGATATTTATTTTGTACTAGCTTTATTGTTAACTATTTTCGATACTTACTTTTTAGGGTTCCGTACCCAAAGGGTAAAAACGGAACCCTATTACTAAGACTTCACTTTCTGTCCGTCCGTCTGTCTGTCACCAGGCTGTATCTCAAGAACCGCGATAGCTAGACAGTTGAAATTTTCACAAATGATGTATTTCTGTTGCCGCTATAACAACAAATACTAAAAACATAATAAAATAAATATTTAAGGGAGGCTCCCGTACAACAAACGTGTTTTTTTCGGCGTTTTTGCTCTGTGGTGCGGAACCCTTCGTGTGCGAGTCCGACTCGCACTTGGCCAGTTTTTGTAATATTTTACGATTTCGCTCGCATACCTCCTAGATCTTTGACAGTCGTTACAGATAGTCAGAAACCTGAAAGTCTGAAAGCCAGTCTAACCAAGGAGTAACGCGTTAACCAGTTACTGGGTTGTGGAGATCAGAAGGACAATTCTCGTAACTTTAAGAACGTTCACAATCTGGTCTCAGTCTCAATCCGTCAAAAATACCTCTAAAATCCCTACATTTTTTAGAAGTTCTTGACATTGATTTTTGCTGAGATGAGATTGCGACTAGATTTGAACGTTTTTAATTACGGGAACTTCCTATAAGATAAGCAGTCTCCCCGTGTAAAATGCTGATATTCAGCTCCATCCGGTTAGACTGGGAACCGTTTTCACATACCTACTAGTATTTTCATATACTGCAAACTACATATTTTCGAAAACAAACGAGCTTTGCTCGCGTTCGCAGAGCTCAGAAAATTCCGAAACACAACTAATACTATCCCGCGCAAGTTATGTATGAGTACACTTGTATACACAAAATGTAAATTAACTTCAACATAAACGAATGAGAAATTACGTTTTCCACTTTCAAAAATATACTGGAAAGCTATTGTCAACGGCGCTACTCAAACGGGATGGGGGTGTTCAGTGGATCAGACCGGAATAAATCAAAGTGACGTGTTACCAAACTCAAATGGCGGTTCGTGCACGACACGACTTAAGTGTGCATACGCCCGAGCGACACGCGTCGACGACAGAGGCAACTTCGCAACCGCCGACAATATGCCGCTCCTTTTGAGCGCCGTACTCAAATACATGAGGGACGCGTGTCGGCCGGCGGCTACCGACGCCGCGTCTGTGGTTGCCGTCGAAAACGTGTCGGTCGTGTATTTGAGTTCAGTACTCAAAATACACGAGCGGCATATTTTCGGCGGTTGCAAATTTGCCTCTGTCGTCGAAGCGTTTCGCTCGCGTGTTGCATACCTACTTACTATCGCGTCTTACTTTTGAGTAGCATCGTGACCGACGGGCCTTAGTTTATCTATCAAAATCGGAGTTACCAACCATATAATTTCCTTTCGGTTACAGAAAACATAATCATCACACACATAATGTAAATACCTACCTAGTGGAAGAAATTGGTTTCTTTTGATGTGAAAATTCGATGTTATGAAGTCACAAAGTCCTTTGAAATCATACATGTTTAATTTGGTTAAAGAAAATATGAAAGATATATACCTACAAATATTTCTTTGAGGAACACGTATATTGAGGTATTTTAACATTATTTTGAAGAGGCATGGTATTGAAGGTTGTAAATATTAAAACACTTCCTGTTAAAGGCAAACCGCTTATTTGAGCCCTCGCCTGCGGGGTATAGGGGTGCGGGGGTAGGGTAGGACGAGATCGAGGACCGGGAGAGGTACGGGTGGCGGACACTCGTAGCGTGATACACAAGAGCCGAAATATGCACTGGACAGTTCTTAAGATATGTGACGTCACAGTGGTTAACGGTGAACAGGTGGTGATTTTTTATTAGAAAATTAATTGATGACTACAAAATTATGTGAAACAACTATCTGTAAGTAACATAATAAAATATTAGGTAATAAACTTATGTACTGTTTATTATAAGCAAGATTTATCCGTCGATTTAGCAAATCCGTCGGGTAGTTCCAGATATTAGTGCGTTCAAACAAACAAACAAACTCTTTAGTTTTATTATTAGGTACCCTCTTACTAATAAACGTTGTATAGCGTCTGTATAGTTACACAACGCCTTGTCTTCTTCTTTCGAATGTCAAATTACTGACGACTGAAAGAGAGAAATCGGTGTGTAACTATTCATCTGTTAAAATACGTTTATTAATAAGGGGGTTAGTATATAGAATATAGATAGATACTCGTAGATCATCATCATCTGCCTGCCTTTTCCCAACTATGTTGGGGTTGGCTTCCAGTGTCACCAGATGTAGCCAAATACCAGTATGATACACATGAATGCTGGTACTACTTGGTAGATACACAGTAAAGTTTCGAAAAATTATTCACAATTTTAAAAATAATTCAGTCTCCACCTAGTACCTAACTAACCTAACATTCAATTCCTGCACTCAAGACATGCGGGTAGGGCACATAATATATGAGATAGGAACATATGGTGGAGTCAGACAATGTCCCGGCTATTCTATAGACTTGTGCTAGTTCTACAGGCATTCTATAGACCAACGATAGTCCTACAGGCTAACAATGGAACAGACAAGACGTGCGGGTGCAAGATATGGACTAATTTGGCTATTACGTTCGCTACTCAATTAGTGTGTTTGTAATAGTTGGCTCTACTTTGTATTTATGGTTGTGTGTTGGAGACAGTGGCTCTTGTAAAATTGTGTTGTCTTGGCTGACAAATAGCAAATCATATAAATATGGGAGTGCTCGTATGAAAATAATAACAGCCGCACAGGTCAGTCGAAGGCTAAGCTGCGTTTGCCGAGGTCGGCCCGTGGATGGGGGTGACCATCCATTACACAGACACACATATCGAGACCTCGACGCACCTTAGAAAGCACGGTAAACCGCTGCTCCCAGCTGTCATTGGTCTTAGATCTTTGATAGTCGTTACGGGAAGCCCAGAGGTCTGGCAGCCAATCTTACCAAGGGTACCCAGTTACTGGATTGTGGAGGTCAGATAGGCACTAGCTCCTTGTAAAATATGGAAGCTGCTGCATCAGGCTGGCATTCAGCTGCATCCGGTAAGATTGGAAGCCGACCCCAAAATATTATTATTTAGGAAAAGGCTAGGCAGATGATGAAAAATCCCATCACCCCATCGCCCATCCCACCTACACTACACAGTGTGCCCTAAAGTCCATAATTTAGGCCACACTGTGTAGTGTAGGTATTTTAACAACAATTAACAGACTATTGAATATTGTTGATCGTAACAAATAAAAATAATGAAAGTGCTGTCTGTTATCCTACCATCAACTCATTTTGTTAAACCCAAGGTAACACATACTTTGCCTCTCTGAAATACGGCGGCCTAAACTATCAGAATGCAATGAGGGTATAGGTAACTATATTATAGGTACACCTTTACCTAACCCTTCAACGGTAAAACGGGGGTGATGTTAGATATGTTCCGTCAGATACAAAAACAGCAAAATATACAATAGTCTATTTTTTTTTTATAAATGGCAACCAAAAAATACAATAGGTAGTCGTTACCATAGGTAATAAACACTTACGTCAATATTGGTGCTGTCACCTGTCAATGTCACGTGTCAAAATTTCTTGTCATAATCAAAGTCATTTATTCAAACTAGGCTGAGAAGCAGCACTTTTCGAACGTCAAAATTACAGGAGACTGTCCCCCAAAACGCCCGCCCTTCACCATTTCCTAGTGCTTTCGCTGGGGAGAAGAAGTGGCGCAACAAACTCCCCAGCAGCACAGCTGTCTGTTCAGTTAGAAAATACTTCTCTGTCAAATACAAAACGTCTTTGTGATCACTGTCTCTTTCTACCGTCGACCATCTTGCGAGTTATGTGTATTGAGAAAAAGCTTCCATTAAATATTTATTCTATCTACGATATTATATGCCTCTTATTTACCCATAATCCATCATTTACTCATACATTATTCTCGCAATATCCCATTAGTTCCTATAGCATCAAACATACACACATTACAACCAATACGAATATTAGATTGGAATGGAATTCAAATTCCAGCTCTGAAAATATCATTCAATACGCAGTTATTTTAGTACAACCGCCGCTGGCTAGAATCATAATATTTCAGGCTTCATTCACATTTCTACTCAATGATGCTGTATAAACCTTGAGTGCTTAGTAAAAATTCTACGCTGGATTCGCAATGAATTCCTATCTACCTAGTTTTTTACTAGGTTGAGTTGAGAGGTAGTTTGAGTCCCGGGAAAGGACTTAGGATCTTTTTATCCCGATATTCCCACGGGATCGACACTTATGCGGGTGAAACCTCGGGGCGCAGCTAATTTTATATATCTACTTTTTGCCATTCCCTCTAAGAGGCTATTTTTGCTTAATTAATTATAAGCGAAGCGAGAGTCGCCCAGCTATTTTTTATAAAAATATTCCTTAATGCGCTGAGTGAGTTTTTTGTCAACTAATTTGAACTTTCCTAACGTAAAGGGGCCGAGTGCTTGGGACTTCGTTTTTTTCTCAATACTTTAATTTAGAAGGTTCAGCTGTAACCCGAGATTTATTTTCTTTTTTTACTTTTATAGACATCAACTGTTTGTGTACGGTACCTCTGCTTTATCCGAAATGTGTTTTAAATTCATTGAACTTGGGTTTTAGAATTGATTTTTGTACTATTTCAATTATTTACTAGCTTGTACTTACACTCAATTAATTCAATGTTTGTATACCTACCTTGTCCAACCTTTTCCCATTGATTCAGTGCATAATTCAGAACCAAACTGCGTTAAAAAAAATCGCCGAATATTAAAAAAAATAATGGTATTCAGCACATTTTGGTCGCGTAGGTACCGCACTGTTATATGAAACAGCAGATTTATTTTTAGATAACCGACGAAAAATTTCTACGCTTCAGAATCATTTACTAAATTCATGGTTAGAGTTTGCGCGTCATAGCCATGCCACCCTGTATGTCTTCGATGTCTTAAACGCTAAGCTAAGCTACTGTATAAGCATTATCCTAAAGTATCCCAAACAAATCGAGCCCTTCACCCAACTGATCTGCCTTTTCAGGAGACGGTCTAAATATGAGTCGTGTTCCAATTGATTTGGTAAATGATCTCCATCAAAACCATGGGAAAGTAGGTATGGATCACCAAAACGGTTTCTTCCTTTTAGTACTTAGGTTTAAAGATATTTATTCTCAAAAAAGACACAAAGTCACTTACATGAGAACAATGCTTAGGTATAGTAAATTATATAAAGTTCGTCACAGACGTCACGGTAGCAATTATGATACACCCATCCAATGCATTCAGCTTTTAGGAAGGGTTTTATTTGTAATTAAATATGCAGCTAATTGAGTCTTGAATGCATTGAATGAGTGCAACTTTTTTATACATGAGGGTATTTTGTTATATAACTGTGCTCCTTCAAAAGTTAACATTATTACTGTATTATTTACTGTAAGTATTAGCACACACGGTATATAATGCCATTGTTTTTCCAATAGTTACGATGCAAATTGCATCTACAATTCCTTGAAAGCAGGTAGGTATACCTACATTTAGTACCTATAGCCACGTCGACTTCGGAACATCTAATTACTATCGATCTGCTTTCCGAGCCACTAGTTCTAGTTCACTTTATCAATACGAAGAATAAATTATTAGAAGAAACTCCACGCTGTTGACATACCTAACTAACTTTAGGTATTAGGTAACTTTTAAATTATTGACTTTCACTTTCGATACTCATGTTTTTTTTTTAGATAGCTCGATAGTGAAGTCGGTGTTTTCGTATAGTTTGTTGCTATTGAAGCGTGTTTTCGTTACAGTTTTATTGGATTTTTAAGGCAGTTTAAACAAGTATGTACCTAGGTAATTGAAGAAAAATCTTATCTGAAGGTCGTCACTATACACACTAGAAAAACTTAGTTTTTAAACTTAATTGTATACAAACCATAGTTGTTAATTTATCGTTGCCTCACTGTAGTAAGGATTATGACGTTACTTAGTATTGCATGCGATCGATTACATAAGTCTTGCCCCATCTACACATTTATAAACGATAAGCACTGCAACTTAAAACCTTTGCATCCTTCAGCAATGACTCCTAACATTCCAGATAAATATACATTATAAATAACCTTTCTTAAACTACAAACAATAAAACTCAAGCACCTTGAGTAAACTAAATAAATCCCACCAGGCCCACGCGGCTCCCTAATTAAGCCATCCGTCTTTACATGCACTGTGTACGCTGTACATAATAATATATTTGTACATTATATACCAGTATGAATGTTCAGGTCTCCGCCTGCCAAGAGAGCACTGAGAATGGTGTAGGGTTGCCACTCGTTGGACTGTTTGTTAACTTAAATATTTGACTGCTGAAGATTGTGATCGTCAATCTGCCCTAAGAGGAGTAAATATTCCCGTGCCTCGGAAAGCACGTTGAGCCGTTGGTCCCGGCTGTCATTGGTGGATCTTTGACAGTCGTTACGGGTAGTCAGAAGCCCGAAAGTTTGACAACCAGTCTTACCAAGGGGTATCGTATTACCCAGTAACTGGGTTGTGGAGGTCAGATAGGCAGTCACTCCTTGTAAAATACTGGTATCCAGCTGCATCCGGTTAGACTGGAAGCCGACCCTAACATAGTTGGGAACAAGCTAGGGCAGATGATGACGTACGAATCAAATGTTCCGTGATCGATGTTCGTGTTCACCATGTTTTTGTGCGTTCGTGCGTACACGGCTTTACGATGTTTTCCTTCACTGTTTTGACAGTAGTGGTGGTGAAATAATTAACACACAAGTGGTTCGAACCTACGATCCACAACCCGTGGGTCGCAGCCGTTTCCACTGAGCCACCAGTGCTCATAATTTAATAACTTACTTTAAAAATAACTTACTTAAAAAAAAACGGTCAAGTGCGAGTCGGATTCGCGCACCGACGGCTGCGTACTTTGTAGGTATGTAAATATAGTATCGCCCGTATCTTTCGATTGCGTTGACTTAGAAGTTTGATTTTTTCACTGTTTCAAGGGATTGCAGTTTTCAGTTGGATAACTACACGCGTTCCAGAAAAAAAGGAGTTTTGACTGACGGACAGACAGACGGACCACGAAGTGATCTTATAAGGGTTCCGTTTTTCCTTTTGACGTGCGGAACCCTAAAAATGTGGATGTACCTTTATCTGACAGTAGTGTTTTACCAGTCTTTTCTGTAAGTACCATAATTATTAAGTTTGGGTTCCTTTCTTATACTATTGCTTAGCAACCCTAGCCGAGTGGGATAACGAACTGGGCCGTTACAGTGTTGCATAAAATACCCTTAAAGTATAACGAAGCTATGAAGCTAAGGGCTTCTCGTGAAGAAGTTGAAACTCACACTAGCAGCTGGAATTATTGTAGGTTCAAGTGAAGTGACTTGTTCTTGAAATGTTCTTGAAAATATCATACAACAAGTATGAAAAGATTACAGAAGACTTTGTATTCTTCTATTGTCTTCAAGATGAAAATGTTACTAAAATCTTTATTTTTTTGTGTTCGATTGCCTATTAGGCAGCTTGCCAGAAATATGTAGCTTCTTTAGTAATTTACGAGTATTAAGACAGGTGAATGAGGCAGCATTACGTAAGTAAGACAAATTATATTGCAACATGCAACATAACACCAAGCCTGTATTCCGCGCAGGATTAGCTAGAAATGCCAAACTCAAAGCATTTATTTCAATTAAACCATGTACAGGCACTTTTCAATTGTCAAAATCAGAAAGTTGAAGCTAGTTGCCCATTCCAAAACGTAGATCTCTATGGATAAGATCGGGCAAGAAACTCCATGGACACTCTTTTAAATCAAGATATTACAAAATCCTGGATACATTATTCTTGTTGCTTCTATATTTGAGAACAGTTTAAAAAAAAAACACAATATCAAAATATATAAGATAAGCCTTGGCAGTTAAAAGATGAGCAGTCTCAGCCGACGGCGCCCGTTCACGAACATGACGCGTGGATCAGCACCATCCAGCTCAACCATTTTGAAGGGAACCGAATGATCCAACACACGCGCCATCATCAGTGAGCATGACACATTCTCAACTGCCATACTCTTTCAAGTCAACATCAAAAAATTATAATAAACGGATCCATGGTTCCTAAGTGCATTACCAGCAGTGGTAGCCCAGAGGTAATGGCCCCAATTTACAAGTTGTACACAACTTCATCACCACTGATCTCAAAACGGTGAAGGAAAACATCGTGAGGAAACCGGCATGTCCCAGAATCAAAATTCGAAGACATGTGACGTCCACCAACCCGCACTGGGCCCGCGATTATGGCCCACTCTCTCTCACAGAGAGAAGGCCTGTTTCCCAGCAGTGGGAACGTTATAGGCTGATTAATTATGAATATAGCACACACCCTACATTACTACTCACGACGGAATAAGTCTTCCTAAACAAAAACAAACCAAGTTCAAAGACCATTCGTCATTAGATAACACAGTGATGTACAAAGACATGTCATCGTTATCCTAATGATAACATGTCAAGCAGTGTGGCACATGTAATTTGTAACTCAATATATTTACCGCTAGGGGGCTCTCGTCAATCGAACCCAGCAATTATGTACAGCCGGGTCAGCGAGGTACTAACATCAATTATGATTGTATTGTGGTTGAAATTGAGGAAAGTCGTTAACCTTCCACCCTATTGTAATTTTTTGAGATTGTTATTTCTTTTGGATGTCAATGGTAAGACCGCTGTTTGGATCGTCCTTTAGTTATATAAATTGTATTACGTATTGCTTTCATTGTACAATAAAACCTTTATATAACAGGTCGGTAGACTGGTACATTATCTACATTCCTTATTCAATTTACTAGGAAAGAATATACCCAAGTCTGTTACAATAAGAATTACGAACTTATGTATTTCAATAAACCCTGTAATTATTTTTGTTGCTGACGATCCTTCAGAAATAAAAACAAAAGAAAAAGCGGATCAAACAGGAATGAGAAAGTTTATAGTGGATAAGACAGATATTAAAACAGAAGACGAACAAGCAGGGGATCGAGGGGGGTGAGCTCAACAATTTTCAGTTTTTCGTGTGATATTTACTATGTACATAGAACCAATCACTCATGACGTCATGAAAAGCTTATAAGGTTATTACTTCAAGAGTACCTACCTAATAGCAGGGTAACCATTAACATGGCTGTTACCAACTAACTTGGGGTCGGCTTCCATCAACATGGACCCAAACCGTAGTGAAATTTATAATCACCATGAATTACAGGGAAAGTTTATAATCACCATGAATTACAGGGAAAGTTCATAATCACGATGAATTACTGGGAAAGTTTATAATCACCATGAATTACTGGGAAAGTTTATAATCACCATTAATTACAGGGAAGTTTATAATCACCATGAATTACTGGGAAAGTTTATAATCACCATGAATTACTGGGAAAGTTTATAATCACCATTAATTACAGGGAAGTTTATAATCACCATGAATTACAGGGAAAGTTTATAATCACCCTGAATTTTCATCAGGAATTTGAAAACCAGCGTCTGGTGCTTAGTTATCTGGCATTTTCGCTGAGCCGGACCCATTTGGCGCAGTCGTGAAGCACACATTCCTGCTAATAACTTACAACGAATTACAGTACCTACTTAGATTTTTTATTTTGCAATATAATCAGTCCCGGATTAAGACTACTTGATGCCCTAAGCAATCCACGCCTGTAGGCCCTCCTATCCAATAGTCACCTCGTATTTTTCCAAAACACCGACGAGTGATTTGTAAAGATTGGCGCACATCTCTAGCTAGAGTGACTTTTGGGTCTTGTAATATCTTGCTGATTGAAACAGTCTTGCCTTTCATGTGCTAGCAAATACTGTGTTGGTGCTGTTTCTGCCTTATGGTGCCCCCCGAGACGTGATGCCCTAAGCAATTGCTTAATTTGCTTATGGGCTAATCCGGCACTGAGTATAATATTAAGTTGTGTGCCTTTTAGTCCGTGCTAAATAAAAGTATTATCTTTCTTTCTTTATAATAGCTGTTATTGTTGAAGGGTCTATTTTCAGCAACGCCCAAGACATGCAGAAACGATATTATGCAAGCGAAGCCGGTGCGGCATAATAAAGTAGGCGCTACGATGTACCTACGGCACAGATAATTAAAATAAAAGTTAAAACGTTACTTGTGTGTTTGCATTGTTGTTGTTTCACACCAACTAGTAATAAAGGATTTGCAACGTTGGATATTAAGAGGATAAAATCGAAAGGAGAGCGGAACCATTATGGAATCACTCACGCATCGTTACGTCAGCCAGGCGGTGTTCCCGAAAACGACGTAAGGATGGAATTTTTAAGGCATGAAATTAGATCTTGTTGAAGAAAATATTGAATAATACATGCCGGATTGAACCCTCATGGCATCAAGCTAAAACACATTAACGCGATTTGGATTATTATTATTAATAGTGTATTTAGTAAATCTCCGAGTATCATTCAATTATAACATTTCAATAGTATTGAAATGAAAGCCCCCGGTAATCGGCAGAACTTGACCAAGTAAAATGAATTGTAATCACTAACAATTAATCAATTATTCACTAAAGTTCAATATCGTCTGTCATTAAACTTACCCTAAAGGCATGAGCAACGCGACCATAATTACGAGTCGACCGGGTCATCGCTGATAAGATACTATCAGACGTTATTTCCGGGTAGTTGTTAAAAAATAGGCCTCATTCGGTACAATTTTTAAAGCTTTTATTACTTCGCTTATGAAAGAAAATGATAGATGAAAACAAGTAAGAAATAATTGCTTTCATTATTTTATTTATTTAATAAGGCTTACTAACTAAACACATACACAGCATTAACCCAGAGTCGCTGACACAATATTGATCTTGCAAACATCTAAATTATAGGAAAGCACGGCATTATATATAGAAAGAAAAAAAGATAAAAGAAAAGAAAAAGAGATATTAAAACAAAAGAAAAAGAGATATTTTGTAACTACTTCACAAAGAAGTCACCATTACCTACCCACGGGTGCCGTAAAACTTAAATAGAGGCTATATTGAATAACAGCTTAAACTCAAACTCAAAGCATTAATTTCAATTATATGTGAGAGCGGTGTAAAAAAAGACGTACCTACGCGTTAAAAGCGTCCAGATTACAGCAAATAGTAAGAAAACGAAAAAACTACGATAACTCAGAAAGTACACACTGTAACCCTATGTCATTAAAATTGTTACGAAATAAGATCTGATTATATAAGATTTAGTTCAGTTTAACCTTGTAATATATATGTAGTTAATTCGAAGTTGAAAGTAGGGTGAGCGACTAATACACATGATGATTCATGATGTGTGAGCGTATTTTCTTTCTTTATTTTTTCTTTCTAGGTACACCTCTGCTTTTACCCTTCGGTAAACACAGGCGTGATGTTACGTGACGTGCAACATGTTAAGCTTAGGTATTATGCAGTACAGTCACGAGCACTAATATGTCAACACTTGCCAACTTTAAATTGCGATTTTATCACGAAATAACGAATGCAACGTTGAAATACGACATTTTACATAAACCTATGGGTTCGAAAATACTATGTTCCTAATAATATACAGTTTCATTCAAAAATAAAGGAGTAAATCGCCTTTGAATAAAGCCAAGTTTATACATACTTATGCTCGTCACTGTACACCATGAAACTTCCAAGTAAACTCACTCCCATCGATTTTCATTAGCAATTCTTCTCACGATTCAAGGAAAAGCGTATAAATAAATAATAGAAGCTTGATCTGCTCACGGCCGATGGTGAATTGCTAGCAATTATGTGAAACAAGGTTAAAAAGTGGTGTTCTTGTAGCAACTCTAGCGAGATCTGACACTAGTTAAAGCTAGACAAACATCCATTGTACGGGTAAAGGTCACAATTAAGTTTTCTATGAAAGTTTGTTGTTTTTTAAATTTATTATTAATGAATAATTTGTAATCTGATTGAGAGGGGCTTTTGGATCGATCAGGTTAAGCTACGCTTGCCGCGGTTGGTCCGTGGATGGGTAGACCATTTCTATATACCAAGACCCCTCCGTGCCTCGGAAAGCACGCTAAGCCGTTGGTCCCGGCTGTCATTCGTTAATCTTTGACAATCGTTACGGATCGTCAGAATCCCGAAAGTCTGACAACCAGTCTTACCAGGGGTAGGCAGTCGCTCCATGTAAAATACTGGTATTCAGCTGCATCCGGTTAGACTGGAAGCCGACCCCAACATAGTTGGGAAAAGGCTAGACAGATGATGAATATGTAATCTGATTAAATTTTATATGGGTGTATAGGTAAGTACCTGAAATAAAAATGATTTGATTTGATTTTTTATTTGGTAAGGAGTAGATAAAGGTGGGTTCGATTCCCAGGTCGAGTGAAGTGTTATTGGGTTTTGTGCATCTAGAATTTCTCAGTAGCAACCAAGACTCTAGATTTGTGGCCGGTTAATGGCAATAGGCTCGCCCCCCTATTACATGGGACTTAAACATGACTGGCGAACTGTGAGTATACTAGGTATAGGTACCTCTGCCTTACCCTATGCGGATTACAGGTGTCCAGCCGGTCGATTCTGTAAAAATCTCACCGTGAAAACTTAGGTGAAGCGAGTTTGTTTTTGCTAGGAATTGACACTATTGACAGCTCACTCCACGCTTTTTTCACCTAAGTTTTCACGGTGAGATAGTTACAGAATCGCACTGCAGATATGATTATGGTATACGTAGATAAAGGTACAGTCAACAGCAAAAGTAGATGATGAAAATCAGAAATTCAATACTAATGAACGGAGTTCGCGTCAGAACTGTGTGGCGTCGAAGTGATTCAAAATTATTCTACGTAGTAAGTATTCTAAGTAGTAGTACTTCGACGCCACACAGTTCTGACGCGAACTCCGTTCATTAGTATTGAATTTCTGATTTTTGATCATCATTTTTTCAATCGCCAGAAAACTTTTGTCTGACGAATTAATATGACGGTTCGACATAATATTTTGTATACAAAAGCTACAATTTGTAGTCCTTAGATATAAGTTATTATATACAGATAGAAGTTGTTATATGTATATTAAAAAAAGGAAGTTATCTGAAGATTGAAAAATCGGCCTTATGAAGGGTACCGACTCAATTTCCTGTTAAATCTTGTTGAGACATTTAAAATCATAGACGATAATGTTCAAAATAGGGCGGGTAACCTCATATTTTATCCAAGAAATCTACTTTTAAACTCAAGGGTTTGTAGTAAATAGATGTGTGTCAGTAGTAGCTAACATTGTATTCAATTGATGGTTACATATAAAATACTTCAGTATACTCGTAAGTAGGTACATACATTTTGTGTAACGGAATTTCTATGGTTTCTCTAATTTGAATAAGTACCTATAAACAGCTAATCCTATATCGACTGTTGGTAATGAAGTACCAACTTTAGAGCTCCCGCAGAGGCATGACGCGATGGCGCGTTTTAAAACTTTTTTTTTAAGTTCTAGCATTTCTTTTTGTTATTATTATAGGATGTCCCAAGAAGAGCGATTTAAATTTGCCGACATTTTGTTAATACGAGTTGTACGGTGATTTTTTTTTTGACAGTTGTCACGTACAGACCACGCGATTTAAGAATATGGAGACGTATTCAAACCAACAACATTAAAACAGTTTGCCAATTACGTCAAGTTAACGATCGCAATAATGCGCCAAATGAATCGACACAAACAGTTGAACATCTTAAAGAGGAAATAGGGCGCGTTATTGGTGAAATACGGCCACATTTATGCGAAAACGTTATTAAAAATTTCAACAAAAGAATAACCCTGTGCCAGAGGTTTCATGGCCACCACGAAACCTCTCTTCTTCCCTCTTATAGAGAAGGAGAGGGTTATAAAGTTAGTAGAGAACATTTTCGAAATGTCTTATTTAAAAAAAGATAACCGGAATTAAAATCGGTCTAATTTGGCTATAACACTATTTTTCGAAAATGTTCTTTATTAATTTTTAGACCTTTGTATCCTGCAAGCATATGAAGTTTCATTAAAATCGGTTCATTCATTTCGAAAAATAAGGGCTTGAAAGTTTGTATGAAATGACGTACGGCGTAAACGCTCTTAATTAAAAAATAAATGTGTTTTTCTTTAAAATGAAATCCGGCGCTCTTGTTGGGACACCCTTTATGTGTGATCACATATTTCTGAGATTGCTGGTAACCCTATAATTGGCGACTGTGTAAGATAATAACTAGAAGCTGTTGGTACACCTTAATAAATAAATAAATAAAACTTTATGGAATTGTTTCAAAAAAGTGCCGGGCCTGTTAGCGGGGGAGCCTTATCCACTGCTGACCGTTCGTCTCTTATTTTGACTTAGGAAAGGGGAACCCCTTTTACAAAAATGTACGCCTATTTCTTAAAAAATACCTAGGAATACTCGAATACAAGAGTTGAGCATAAACCGCCTCATACAGTACGATGGCTGTAGGTAATCAATTATGTTTGACTTTGGTGATACGAAAGTGATTGAAGGCTTGAATTTATTATATGTTTTTATTATTTATTTCTTTGCTCTTAAAACAGAGTCAGACTAATGAAAGCCAAGCCTAATCACTTTGGTCGGGTTAGAGAAACCACGGCTCTACAGTACTTTTATGTACCTTGCGAGCCTCAATGTCGTCTAGCCTTTATCATTAATTAAAAATTACATCTGTGAAAGTTAAAAACCGGTTTTTGACCAAAACCACAGCCAGCTCAAAGAAAATAAAGTTAGTATCTCTCTCGTTAAGTACCCTCTTCTGTTATAATTTTATTCCGAGAGCATTCTGAAACCCTTTTGTAACTTCAAGTAGTAGAAGAGTTTGCTTCACTTAATTTTCACATCTCGTACTGGCGATCTTGTTCGTTAGCAGTAGTTAGTTTAAGAGCTAGACTCAGATGTAGTTTTTTGAAAAGAAGATTTTACTCAGAATGTACTTAGAGAAATAAGAATTATGTAGCGTTGGTGTTCAGTGGCTATCATCGGAGAAGTCCTGTCCAGAAATTATAGAAATTAAATTAATACTGTGATCATATCAAAATCAATAGAACATGAAGTTATTTAGTCAAGCTACATCATACCATCAACAATATTGAATAGTTTATCTTAGCGATTTCGCTTAAAGCGCATAATTTTGTACAAATAAAATCGAAATGCATTCAATACTATATTTGAATATTCCTAACAATACCATTCCAGTGAACGCCACAGAGAATAGAAGAAACTTTTAAGTTATTGTTCTCTGAATAATAAATTATTGATAATTGTACATTTCAAATCATTTGTCCTACATAGAGCACAAGAGAATGGACCTTTTTATAGAACAATAAAGTGACTTTTAATGACCGATTTATTTGTTGTTATATCAGCTCGTTAACATCGGCTGCTGAAAATGGCCGATGTACTAATTGATGACTACAATTAATTAATGACGGGATACTACGATGGCATTAAGCCTCGCACACTGATTGGTGATCGATTTAATTTTAATTGTACATGTAGGTACTACGAGGGGCCCGTGGCTACATAATAACAGCCGCACAAGTCGATAAATCAGGTTAAGCTATGCTTGCCGCGGTTGGATTGTGGATGGGTGACCATCTTTACATACCGTGTCCCTTCCTTGGCTCGGAATGCACGTTAAGCCGTTGGTCTAGGCTGTCATCCCTGGATCTTTGACAGTCGTTACGGGTAGTCAGAAAGTCTGACAACCAGTTTTATCAAGGGATATCGTATTACCCAGTAATGGGTTGTGGAGGTCAGATAGGCAGTCGCTCCATGTAAAATACTGGTATTCAGCTGCATCCAGTTAGACTGGAAGCCGACCCCAACATAGTTGAGAAAAGGCTAGGCAGATGATGACATGTAGATACTATACGCTTTTATGTTTTTATGTATTTGGGAGGCAAATAAGTCTCCTTTCAATTCGTAGTAGGTGCAGTTAACGTCTTCGCCTGCCTAGGTTCGAACGAACCAACGACCTTATAATAACCCGTAAATCGTCTTCTAAAAAATAAAAATCTTAAATTCATTGACAGACAACGTACAGCTTTCCATAAGATTTCTATAACAACGAGTGTGAGCACTACAGAAGAACTTTAGTAAATTCATCCCTTAAAGGGGTTTAATTGGGGAGTAAAAGTTTGCCAGTTGGAAATCCTATCGGGCTCACGGCTTGTTATTATTTTAAATTACCTATGGAATTACTATCTAGATAACTACACAAATAAATACAAAAACAAAAGGACGTGAGGCGTCGAAGTACCTACTCGTCCGCATTGCTGTCATCCGGAAACGTGCCCAGAAAACTGGCGAAATTGCCACGTGGAATGGCAATGCTAATAATGATAATTATGGATATCTACAATATCAGGCGCGTGTCAGCAGGTGTGTGACCAGGGCCGTCTTTACCCGGGGGTGCAAGGGGTGCGTGACACCCGGGCGCAGGGTCTTAGGAGGCGCCAGGGTAGCCCGTGAAATTCAAAATTACTATTTCATGAAATATCAATCAATAGGGTTACATGAACTTCAATTGCAAAACCAAATATACAACCTGACACTGACCTGCAAATTGCAAGAAACGTAAGAAATAACACGTAAGATTGAATTTCGCGTGCTACCTTGGTGCTTCTACTTTAAAATTGGACTCCAAAATCAAGTTATTTTTTGTTGCCAGAAAATAGACTGCTTTTCGCACCCAATATGGTTAAGACGGCCCTGTGTGTGACAATCCCAGAGACGAAGTTGAAAACCAATCGAAACACAGTAACGCTGCGTAGTGGCAGAAAGCAGTATGATGGTAGTACTTCCCGTACAAGCTCCTTTACAAGAGAGAGTTATGTATATCAGGTAACATGGGAAATGGAAACGTGTATGGTATTAAGGGATATTCCTACTATCATGGGTAACTCACCCTCTCTCCCTTACAAACATACACACCTATACGCTTAGTTTATTTAGTTCGTGATATAATAATCATAGGAAAAAGACGTTTATCTATTATTGATAAAACAATGTAACGTCCGTCTTGATAGACAAATATCTAAAATTTAAATGGTAATGTTAAGAACCCGGAACTGCTTTGGCAGGATCTGTACTTCAACAGCGCCGCGATAAAGGGCTTCGGATTTCTAATCCCGGTTCAAGATAAACCAACATACACCAATATATTAAAAAAAGGGCCCAATTAAAAAAATATATCCTATTTAAATTACAGCGACCAATTTAAAAAAAAAGTTGTTTTTTTTTTCGCACAACGAACCTTATTTTTTGTGTAAAAAACCTTTCCAGAACGACCGTAGGCTCTTATAGGTTACCGGACAATGGCTTCTTGGAGGAACGTAAGTGGGTACTCGAATCTGGGACCCTCCGTGAACCCATAGTACGTACATATTGTATTTTCCGGATGTCACCGCAATTTTTATAAAATAGAAGTAAAGTTAAGTCTTAAAAATTGCCAGCTAAGTAGATAGCGTAAATCATAACTAAAAACTAAGTTTTTCAGTGAATAAAAATAAACATTCCTGAAATATTAACAACTGATTAAAATCAAATTTAAAAAAAAATACTTACACGTCTGAAAAATTCCAACTGCTTCACTAACCAATAAAAAAGTTCACTCTTCAACAAAATAAAACTGACAAGTCTTTTAATTCCGTATACACCGCGAAGGAAACTCGACAAAATAAATAGATTCGGACAAATATTTTTTCAACCAGCTGAACAAATGTTCTGAAGTCACAGTAGCACAAAAGATAATGTAAACTCGAATCAGTCCATACTCGAAAATTCCGAGGACGCTTACGTAGCGCGTAGACGTCTGTAACCGTCGGTCCTCGTAGAGCCACTGCTACGCCGCGTAGCCCGCTACGAGTTGCCTGACTGGCGCAAAATAGATAGGTACAGAAGGCTTACTGTTAACAACGTATGATAAGAAATTTTGTACTTACTTAAAATATTAAAAAAGATAAAAATATAGTAAAATGTAACTCACTTTAAGCTCTGGTGCAAATTGCGCTGGTTTCAGCAATTAAAGTAAGATTAAATTATGTTTGTCATTTTCACTTCGCGTGGGGCTCGTAGTAAAGCAAAAACAGAGGCGATCAATCTGAGAGGTTAAGCTGCGCTTGCTGAGGTTAATCTGTGGATGGGTGACCATACCCAATTTATTGTTCTTAGTTTCACTAAGTTTTGCAGGGAAATAAACAGGGAGTCCGTCCGTCTGTCAGTCGTCCTTCAATTTAAGAGGGGTGCATTAAAATAGCCTTCACTCGTGGCACAATTTAAATGTATGTCCAGTGCATCCAGTTAAATCAGTCATCATAGGTAGATACCACCTTGCGGTTGACTAATATTTTGAGCAATACACGAACTATTCTCATGTTAGTTCGTGTTCATTATTATTGATCTAATTTGTACCCTAATTATCCGGAAAAGAACCGGAGTTACCGAAATAGCTTGCAGAGTAAGCAAATTGAAGTGGCAGTGGGCTGGCCATTTTTGTCGAAGGACCGATGGCCGGTGGAGCAGACGAGTCCTGAAGTGGAGACCGCGTATCGGCAAGCGTAGAGTGGGACGCCCCCCAGCTAGATGGACGGATGACCTAAAGAAGGTGGC
Organism: Oligia fasciuncula; assembly: GCA_963082905.1. Taxonomy (NCBI): domain Eukaryota; kingdom Metazoa; phylum Arthropoda; class Insecta; order Lepidoptera; family Noctuidae; genus Oligia; species Oligia fasciuncula. The sequence goes on from OY720397.1 coordinate 20,226,369, forward strand.
TGGGATAGACTGGATGCGGAAGGCGGAGGACAGAGAGTTGTGGCGCAAAATGGCTGGACAGGTCCACTCAATCTGTGTGGCTGTTTCCTCCAAAGACCATTTCAGACATCAATCCCCACGGTCTTCACATGATCTGACCAAGATTATGTCTGGACTTTAAAATAGACTGTGACCTCTGAGTTTGTTTCGGCCTTTCTTTAAATATGATTTAAATATGATTGATGTGTAAAAATGTGTAAATAGATTCGCACAAACACTTTTAAGTAGTTACAGAAAGAAAATCATTTATCATTTATGGGTCCAGTAGTGGACTATGATATGGCGGAGTTGATTGGGTTGTGTAAATTTGTACCCCATGCTTTGCGCAGACTATTTTTTACTTTATTTTAATTTATTTGGAAACAATCAATCGTAAATTGTATATTAAATCTAGATACACCCTAAGCTATAAGTAAATGTACAAATCCACTATATTTCCACGTGTTTTATAGCGTATATTAAAGTTTTGGTAAAATTAACCTATTAAGTAAATAAAAAAATAGGGTCATCGCTTTCGATTTTGAAATAAAATTATTTTAATTTTAAATTTTCGTAATGTAAACAAACATTAAAAATAAATAATTATTTAAAAAAAAATCAAAGTCTCTTAAAGTTACGAAACAAGTTTTGTAATCTAGCCTGGTCTATCCACCATTAGTTTAACAGCGGTCCATAGAATTTTTTTCTGTAAGAGTCGTGTATGAGTGGCGAGGGCGCCCCGCGGCCCGTCGAAAAAAATGTACTGGGACGCTGTAACATACTGATGACGTAACCTTGGGACGCGGGACGCGTGAGTGGATAAATCATTTAATAAAAGACTATCAAGCTCTTTTAATCCCCTCTTATTATTTCAACATCGATGATCCTCCAAGTATAATATTGTGTTTCAATTTTGATTATTTCCAGTCATTAAAGCTGAGAGCAATTGATTAATTGTGACTGAGAACTATTATTAATAATTGAATATTGAAATTCTAAAATAAGGTCAAACGCTAGGCTATTTGTATCTCGTGATAGGTAATATTAATTAAATCTTCTTCAATTACTCTGGGTGGCTGGTGGAATTAGCATTTTATTGGTTTAGGTCGATACATGATTTATTCTTGTGAAGTTGCTGTGAGCAGATTCCCTCAATAACACGCTTTTTGCAAGCTTTTATTTAACTTGCCTTGTTAGTTAGTTAGTATGTATGGATCTTGCAACTGTATTTTTTTATAACAGTTATCCCCAACCGATTGGGCTGAAATTTTACATACACGTTTGGTTTAGATAAAATACACAGTTAGCCAAGTTACATCTTTCTAAATTCAATATGGCCGACTCCCAAAGATGGAGGTCCAATTCATTTTAGTACAACTGAAATATTGAATAAGCTTGATTAAAAAAGTTCTTTTTTTAAATCAGTTTTTAACTTTTTAAGTTCGAGAAAACTTGATGTAACATTTTCTCAAAATTATATTATTAAAATTAATTTACTTTTAGACGCATCTTGTGATATGGAGATGTCCACGGCAGAGGTTTCTTAACTCACAAATTGTACTAAAACTTTAATTTAAAAAAATGTATGTTTACGCACACATCACTCATAAAATGTGAATGATTAATTAATTAAATTGATTTGAAACGCGATAACTTAACAAGATTGATTGTCATGAAAACAAAGTCAACGTCAAAGCATTTATTGCAAATAGGCACTTAGAAGGCACTTTTGAACGTCAAAAATTACGGTAAAATAGAATTGATTCTAGTCGCCAACGTTAAATAATTATATAATTATACGATCGGAATGTATGCATATTAATAATATTAATGAGTCTCAAATTATATTTTTAGGTAGCCATTATTGCTAGTAGGTATCTAATTGGTATGCGTTCTGAGGCAATTTTGTTTTTATTAATGAATATTCTCTATTATCTATACAAGGTGGAAAAAATCAATGGGCCCTGGAGAGAAACTACTTTAAATCCTTAAGATATATTATTTTATTTAAACGAAACATTACTTTATTTTTAAAAAGAAACAAAACATGAAGTTTTATTTCTTTTTAAAAATTCACAGATTTCTCGACAAGCTTACCTAAACCGGGATCAAACCAGCTAAAAATGTAAAAAATAAACACTTGCTATATATAAAATACAGGTATAGGTATATGAAATATCAGATAGGTAATATAAAATTCAAAGTCCCGACTGACTGATATATCAATGCACAGCCTAAACCGCTGGTCCTAGAGACATGTTTGGAGGGTGTGTTCTTTGTGAAGAGTAGGTATCCACTAAGAAAGGGTTTTTCGAAATTCCACCCCTAAGACGAATGGGGGGAGGGTGAAAATTTACGCGGCCGAAGTCGCGGGCAGAAAGTATATATACTTATAAAAAATCAATTTAAAAAAAAATTGTCCGTCTGTCTGTTCCAGCTAATCTCCGAAACGGCTGGACCGATTCTAACGGGACTTTCACTGACAGATAGCTGAAGTTATAAGGAAAATGAATTAGGGTTCTGCACAAAAGAATTAAAACCCATAAATCGTATTTATTTTCTAACATGCACGCGAACGATGTCGCGGGTACAGCTAGTATTTTATAATCATCATCAGGCCTAGCCTTTTTCCCAACTATGTTGGTAATGTATGAACTTAATGATTGAAGAGTAGGTAGGCGTAATGTATTGTTATTCATTTTTAATATTTAGGTACTGAATTAGAAGCAAATTTTGAAATGATTATGACTCATCATCTGCCTAGTCTTTTCCCAACTATGTTGGGGTCGGCTTCCAGTCTAACCGGATGCAGCTGAATACCAGTATTTTACATGGAGCGACTGCCTATCTGACCTCCACAACCCAGTTACTGGGTAATACGATACCCCTTGGTAAGACTGGTTGTCAGACTTTCGGGCTTCTGACTACCCGTAACGACTGTTAAAGATCCACGAATGACAGCCGGGACCAACGGCTTAACGTGCTTTCCGAGGCACGGAGGGGTCACCGTATGTAACGATGGTCACCCATCCACAGACCAACCGCGGCAAGCGTAGCTTAACCTGATGGATCGAGAATTTAATAATATCAACACTAAAATATCAACCAATTTCTCAATGCCAACTGCAGACATCAAACAGTTTCTTACAACTATCAAAATATTTCACTTCGTTTCAGACAAATATATTCACATTTCCACCCTTTCCTATCCAAAACAATGCAACAGCATTTTCACAGATATTAGTCTGAAATAGGATCATTTATCAGAGCAAGTGAGACATATTTCCCGCCAGGAGACTCCATCTGTTAGTCCAGACAGATCTAGTGAGATCAGACAAATGTAGTGGCCGTCTGTTTTTGATTGTATAGAATGAAAATTTGTATGAGGGTGGCAACACTCATTATCGGAAGTGGGGCTTTGATAGAGAAAAGAAAGATATAAATAAACAAGTACCTGTTTATTTAATTTATGGAAAACCCATATTACATAAAATAAAAAAACAATTACCTATTTCACAACACTGCAAAAGAATAGAATAAAATGTCATTTTTTTTTTTTTAAAGAAACTTCAATGGTACATCCCGACCGCATCAATCAGAATTATACAGGTACAAATTATAAAGGTCACAGAATTAACATAGACATCCATCGCTTTCCATCAGGCGGATCGGGGTCAAGAGCGGGCCCATTTATCAATAAAAAAGATAAGTAAAGAAAATATCATTATAATTGAAATAAAATATCAAATGCAAAATTCTTCTTTCTTCTTCTTTTCTTTTCTTCTTTTTTTTTAAATTAAACGAAAGAAACTTTGTTTATTCTTTTTGATAAAAGACAGAACGAAAATACATTTATTTAGCACAGCCCGATGTATGGTCTACCACATAAGGCATATAAGGAAGGGGGTCTACACTCAGTAGTGGGTAGAACAAGGCTGCCAATGATGGTTATGTATTTCCTTTTTTATTATTTACTAGCTTCCGCCCGCGGCTTCGCCCGCGATGTGTGTCAATAAAAACTATCCTATGTCCTTCCCCGGGATGCAATCTATCTCTCTGCCAAATTTTATCGAAATCCGTTCAGTGGTTTAGGCGTGAAAAGGTAACTTATAGACAAACAGACAGACTGACTGACAGATTTACTTTAGAATTTATAATATTAGTATGGATTTTTAAAAACCCTCTAAGGTCACTGTTACTCATCCTCTAGTAGTTTTAGTTTGTGTACGACGCCTACCGTATAAGAGTGGGTAGTCAATTCTCTACCACGAATTCATTCATATTACTTTATAAGTTAAACTTTGACAAGAATAATGTTGTTTTACTGTATTTAATTCTGTAAGTTTCGTCGAAACACTTGCAACAAAATAAAACCTGAAACTGACTCCCCTTAGTTGAAAACCCACGGCAAATACGCAAGAACTTGGCTCATATTTACTCTCTAATTATTGCCATGCATAATTGTACACACACTAACTAACATGTTTCAACAAGTAAAACATAGCACACAGTTTCCCAGTCTGTAGTGGTTTACAAACACGGCGCAAAAACTTTTATTTAGGTTCTTTCATTTGCAATATTTTAATTTGCTACAGCTCCAATTTGCAGGTTCCCCGTGTCCAATTTAAAATGCTTGCAACTAACATTTTCACTTGAAAAGAATAATTAATAATGTCGAAAGTAATTTAGTTAATGATTTAATTTATGGCTCAGTTAAATTAAAAGTCTGGATGAACAAAAGTAAGGAAGGACGGAGCAATTAATGGACGGACGATAATTTGTTACTTCACCCTGCTTGGCGAAATTGAGAGCTTGAGTGTTAGACCCGTCGAATATAAGTTCCTTTAGAATAAATAGTAAGGGTATGCTACTCTTATTATTCCATAACAAGATTGACTCATGTAAACCTTGGAAATAATGGTTTTGAAATATTTTAACGACTACCTATAGTCCGCGCGGAACTAGTTGGCCGCGCCTTGGGTGGGACGGCGGTGAGGGCGGCGGGGTTCCCTAGTGTTCGCAACGCACGTACTGAGTCATGACATTGTGAGGAAACGTGATTTCCTAGAACCAAAATGTCAAAGACATATTGTGACATCTACCAACCCGCACTGGCCCCGCGTGGTAGATTACAACCCACTCCCTCTCGAAGAATGGAGACCTGTGTCCCAACATTGTAGGCTGATTATGCTTGATTTTTTTAGTATTTGCTCAGCATAAGTGAAAAATTACTAACCCTATAAGAAGCAACTGTTGCATTGTTAGGTACACGGGGCGCAGGTAAGATTATAAGTAAATAGTAAGACGTTGAAGAGTAGACTCTCTACGCTCTCATGAACCGCCACCTTAGGCTAATTTTATCATTCCTGCTAACTGCCAAGTTCGACAGCTTCTAAGCACACAAAATCAAAACATACAAACACAACATACTTACATCCAGTGAACACCTAACGCCCACACAAAACACTTTATAGCTACCGAACAGATGTGTCCTACGATATTACGGAATGCAGAAGGTTTATAATGCCAAGAAAACCACCATTGGATCGGTCGAGTATTTTTGGGTTCCGCACTCAAAGGGTGAAAACGAAGTCCTAGTACTAAGCCTACGGCCGTCTGTTTGTTCATCTGTCTGTCACAGGCTGTCTTTTTAGCCGTAGGTACCTAATAGATAACCAGTTGAAATGTTCACAGAATACGTGACAGGTCCTATGGCCTCTATCATAATTTTGACGGCACGGTTGGCGCAGTAGTTAAGCGATTGACTGCTGCGCTATGTGTCGCGGGTTCGATTCCCGCACGGAACAAATATTTGTATGACCTACAAGTAGTTGTTCCGGGTCTGGCTGTTTGTGTCTGTGAATTTAAATGTTTGTAAACGCACCCACAATACAGGAGAAATTCCTAGTGTGAGGCAAAGTTCCAAAAAAAAAAACTAAACTAATAATATAATTATTCTAAAGAGAAAATATTTGATTTTTTGTATGTTTGTTACGCTTTCATGCTAAAACGTCTGAACGGATTTGGATGAAATTTATGTGTAGACCATGACCTAGATTAGGACAAAGGACGCGTTTTATCTCGATATTCCCACGGGATGGAGGCTTATGCGGACTAGACTAAACCGCGGGGCTAACAAAAAGAAGATTTAAAACTAAACTACGTTTGCTGGCGCGGACGGATTTTTCGCGTTTCAGTTCGGAACCCTTAGACGGTGGGTGTGGGTGCACTTGTCATTGTTACGAGTGATCCTTCTGCGTTGAAATTTCTAGTACAAACTATGAACAATATCCCTTCAGTTATTCATTGCGCGAAGCGAGACCATAAAGAGTTACGGTTGTTTTATCGAGCTTTGTTTAAAGCAAGATGAGCCATGACTGTAGGTACCTAGGTACTGTCGTTGAGTAATGGCGCGTAAGAAGGTCTATACCTATTTTATTATGTTTCATTTTGCATGTTTATTGTTATTTTTCTCTTACTTCTCGTTGTTTTGGGAAAAAAATACGTGGATCATCGTGGACGTCCAATTCGTGAGAGAAAACAAATGACTAGATACTTAGTCTAAAAAAATATTTGTAGATAGCTTAATCAACCTTTAATGTTGCCACTTTTTTTCACCTGGTAAAATGGGGCTACCTTGGCGGAACGGCAGAAGGGTGTGATTGTGGAGCTATGTCACAAACCATGCTCCACCTCCTATCCTGCCCTGTGTCCCAAAACATGCAGTCACAGTGACCTCTGCGCTGCCACCGACAACGCCGTGGAAGTGGAAGTTTTGGGAAAACGAGATTTAAATACAGTCGTGCCAGCGACACGAAGAAGAAGAAGATGTTGCCACTGCTGGAACGTCCACCACGCGGGCCCAGTGCTTGTTGGTAGATGATACATGTCTTCGAATTTTTGGTTCTAGGATATGCCCGTTACCTGGGTTCGAAACCTACGACCTACAACTCGTAAGTCGCAGCCATAACCACTGGGCCATCACTGACCACGTGAAAATGGACACATGGATAAGTTGAGTATAGTTTCTATCACACTAATAATATAAAGGCGAAAGTTTGTGAGTGTGTTTGTATATTTGTTACTTCTTCACGCAAAAACAACTGAACGGATTTTGATGAAACTTTACAGTAATATTATTAGCTTATGCCGCCAAATAACACATTGGATACTTTCTAACCCGATATTCCGACGGGATCGAAACTTATGCGGGTGAAACCGCGGGGCGCTGCAGTAAACAAATAAAAAACCTATTTAAATTTTAATGCTGACCGTTAGGTCGGAGATGGAAAAAGATAAAGAGAACTGGAAGAATACGAGATCTTTGCTTAAAAAATATTTAAGTAGGTATCTATGCACCTACCTACTAAGATATTTTTTGAGTATCCATGCGGAGTCCAAAATGCCTTTTAACCTAATTAAAAGCTTAGTATAATTAGCTACAAGAAGGTTTCTTTCTTATAAGACAGTTTTCCGTGACAGCGTGACTGTGTCATGCAGTTTTAGTGTCACTTAGGTATTAGGTACCTAGGTACCTACTGTGTCAGTTTGCTATTCATCGTTACCACTGACCTGTGTTTAATAGTGGTGAGTGATCGTTACGCAATGAAACTGAAAACTAAGTTAATTGCGTATGTCTTTTATTTTGACAGCTCAACAACATTCATTGCGTTATTTTGACAGCTCAACAACATTCATTGCGTTATTTACGTTGTCGAGCAGACAAATTCGAACAAAATAATGAAGCAATGGAATATCAAAATATCCTTCAAAATAATTCAGATTATGATTGAAACTGTGCTAAGCAATTAGGAAGCTGTTTTCCTTGAAACCTCATGAACCAAAAACAATTACCTACCAACCGCATTTAGTTAACTTTGCAAATGTAGGTATTCTGCACAAAATTAGCTTTAAAAACAATCGACTGCTCAGCATCCCTTGGTCAGATTATTTAGATATCGGGAACAGTAGGTACGTAGATAATACCAACTGGTGGGCGATGTTGTGTGGGTGGTTCGTATTAAGCTGCTGCGCATAAATAGGCTTGTTTGTAACCAACGCTGTATTGTTTTCTTTGGATTAAATTGCGGTTTTGACTTACCTACTTAATTCTTTTGTGGGTGGAAGGAAAATCTAGCTGTATAATCTTAATTGCAAAATCTGCTTTGAAATAGGTACCTACATACCTCTATGTCTCACTGAACTGCCGGTCGATTCTGTAAATACTTATCTCACCGTGAAAACTTATGTGAAGTGAGTTTGTTTTTGCTAGGAATTGACACTATTGACAGCTCACTCTACGCTCACTTTCACCTAAGTTTTCACGGTGAGATTTTTACAGAATGGACCGGCAGAACCCGCTATGCGCTCTTATAATTTTGCACGTCACGTTAGCGTTACTTCGATTTTACCGTTGATGTTTACTGGCTTTTTTTTCCGGATGGAACTATAAACACGGTAAATTAAACTATAAACATGGCACTATAAGAAGGCGCTTTCTTATATTTCCATATATTTTGCTTCACTGTGTTATCGTGATGCCCTGACGTGGACGTGAACGTCCACGATTAATATCGTCACGTCACAGAAATTATAAAAGCACTTATTGGGTAAACCCAGGATCTAACAGGATTTTCTACTCGAAGGAAAAATGAATAAGTAGTCGGTTTCTTCTATTAGCACAATGAGTTAAAATAGCTGATGTAGTTATTAGCAAAGCTGCTCAAACATTTTTGTTTTGCTGACTAGTTCGAGTGGATGTATGGACATCCACTCGAACTAGTCAGCAAAACTAGGGAAAACTTAATCAGTTAGAGCGTTCTTACACTCAGAACTCGATTAGGTACTAGAGTACCTATCCAAGCAGGTACCTACCTACCGGAAAAAAATTAGGGTGGTACTTATATTAGAATGAAAAGAGTGTTAAAAAAACACAATAAATCAAAGACTCCATCCCCAATCACATTCATCCCCACGAGGGTATAGCTCACTCGAATATAAAACAATAACCTTACCCATTCGCCCCCTTTACCCCCCCCCCCCCCTTTTGCCGCCTTTTAAATAAAATCTAGGTTAACAGGCGAGTTTATCGCCGGTCCCATATAAAGAGGCGCGAGCGCAATAAAGCTGATTGTGGCATGCCGCAGCTAGCAAGTGTAGGTAGGTAAAGTTTGTTCCAAAAGTATCTGATGGAAGTGTAAACAAACAAAACATAGCTATTCAGAACCACTCGATACAACTAGATCAATATTATCGTAGAAGTCCTCTAAACGCTGTTCACAAGACCTGAAAAAAAACCTGAAAAGAAACCTGAAAAATTTGTCAGTTTAAATGAAATAGACGACCGCTATTCTTCCGACAGCTGTTTACTGTCGGGGGCAAGGCAAATCAGGTTATCCAAATGTGTAAATTTCGATACGATAGCCTGTCGGATGGTTGTGAATAACCAAGCAGGTTACATTCTTACACAATCATTCACTAACATGAATTCGTAACACATTCATCTGTTTTTAGAAGGTTTGAATTTTATATGTCACCACTTTTTCCAACCATTAATAAGAAAATAAAATGATAAAATTGTAATTGAAAAATCGTCGACGAAAATTGAGGTCATAAAACCAACCTCAATTGTCAAGTAAAAAACAACTTCGTTATGGTGGTTTAAAATTATAATTTCGGGTTATAGTATTCAAATAACCAAATCGAAGCGCTAAATTTTAAGGTGTCACTACAAACTGGCAACCACAGAACGTACCTGTGCACTGTGGTTCCATTTGTTTACATCATAGATTTATAAGATCTATGGTTTACATTTTCATCAGATATTTTTGCAACCGACTCTAGGTTGATGTCGTTATGTTGTAGGTACGTTTTGTTATACGACTGCGTTTCCGTTTATGACCGTATCGACTGGCTTTGTTTAGGAATAAGTTTAGATTGGGAAAAAGTAGGTATGTACAGACGCCAGCACATCAAGTTACTACAATCTGTCAGATTTCTTTAATAGATTTTCGACTTTATTGCTAAAGCATAAGGTTCAAGGTTGATTGGGAAAATCTGACAGTTTCGGGTAGGTTGACCTGCTGGCGTCTGTACATAGATAAAAAGACACTCGTACCTAGTGTCTAGATACGAGGAGCTACCCCGATAGCCCACAAAGTAGGTAATTCTCCGAATAAAGGATTTTATTACACTTATCTTATACGGACTATTACATTTTAAAACATAAAATTAGCAATTTCAATCCAGTCGTTCTCAAGAGATGCGCTTACCAACGAACAGCATTTCATTTTTATTTATATAGATTGTAAGTGTAGGTAGGTAACAGTCAAACCCTCAAAACTGTAGGTAAAGGACACAAGTTAACCAGTTCAATGGCGATATAAGAGCTCTTGAGAAGAAGGTGCTCTGGCTGGAGGGCGCAATTCTTATTCATCAGCAGTTTCATTGTAACGGGACCCATTGTACTTTTTGAAGATTTTCTTATATGACGAAAGCATCAGAGTATTATAGCTCGCAGAATTCAAATTTTCTTACTATGGTATTCTAATGATTTTAATTACCTATGTAAAGCCAATTTGTTACGGTCGTGAATAATATTTTAATCATCTTACAACCTGACACTGATCTGCAAATTGCAAAAAACGTAAGAAAATTTTATTTCACGGGCTACCTTATCTCATACTGCAAAATTGTACATGGTCACCTAGGTATGTTTGTATAGATACATTAATCTAGATAAACATACCTACCTTATGCTACAGTAGGTACAGTGTCTATTTATATTTAGATCCGGTACACTTGCGCGAAAAAACATTTCCGCGAATGAACTTTCGCGGAAATGTCTTTCGCGCATCTGTCCTCCAACCCTATTTATTTATAGGTAACCCTACCGCCTTGTGCCTATTTATATGTGGGTACCAAAACCTATACCTACTGTTCTTATCTCGTTAAGAATTTATTACACGAACGTGTACGGAAAACCATTTATCTTCGGATTTAATTCAAGATTCTTTGAAGCGATTTCCGGATTATCCATTTACAAATAAGACAAAAACCCCGCTAAGGAATGTGACGCGTTCAAAAAAGGTTTTACTTTACATTTCTTTCTTAGAAGGGATGGTTTATTTCCACGCACTGTTTTCTTGGTTCGTTGAGCAGAAATCTCGAGACTCGAGATGTATTTTCGGAATACTCGTATGTGTCGTTGAAAGAATACTCGTGAATTGTTTGTCCTGAGTGGAGTCCCGAATATTAGCACTCTTCAATGGTTTAACACGTTCGCTGCCAGAAGGTAAATATTCTTTTTAAGGTAACTACCATCGCTCACACACAATGGTAAGTAGGTATATACATAATCGCTGAGAGATTTGCTGTCTTTTTAGGGTTTCGTACCAAGAGGAACCCTTTAGATACGGAACCCTATTACTAAGGCTCCGCTGTCCGTCCGTCACACGGCTGTACCTTTTGAATCGTAATAGGTAGACACTTGAAACACACTTGACACTTCACAGAGTATGTAGGTGTACTTAGTACCTACGTACATACCTAGGACTCTATGAAAATTTCATTATAACCGGTATAACAATAAATAATACAAATAATATGTACCTACAGACGCCAGCACATCAAGCTACTACAATCTGTCAAATTTCTTTAATAGATTTGCAACTTTATCGCTAAAGCATAGGATTCAAAGTTAATTGGGAAAATTTGACAGTTTCGGGTAGCTTGATGTGCTGGCGTATGTACCTAACTAGTGTTAAAAATTCGTACGATGGTACCTACAGTCGGTGACCAACATTATCTGACCCACCCAATATTGCCTGACCCACTAGAAGTGGGATAGATAATGTTGGCCACCGACTGTACGGACCCTTCGTGTTGTGTCGTCCAACACCCAACTCGTTCTTAGCCGCTTTTTATTTTTTTTCGTGTTTTAATCCTAGTTAAGCGTAGCTAAGCGTAGTTCTAATCCTGAACAGAACAAACATTATGCAATAGGATTTTGTATACTTACTTAGGTACGTGTAATACCTAATCATATCGAAAAACATCGTGAGGAAACCAGCATGTCCTAGAACCAAATATTCAGAGACATGTGACATCTACCAACCCGCACTGGGCCCGCGTGGTAGATTATACCCCACTCCCTCTCGAGGAGAGGAGTCCTGTGTCCCAGCAGTGGGCACATTAAAGGCTGATTATGCAATGTGTAATAGGTACCTAATGGCTAATACCAAAATACAGCCCGAAATATAAGAGCCAGTTCCGAAAACCTGCCCCTTCCTGAATTGACAATTTACAAACTAATTTCTTAAAATAAAACACGGAAATGAACTGAAACTTGTAACCTTTCCCACCTAAGAAACAGATGTGACCCGCTATGAATAACTAAAATCCTAATTTAGATAAAATATTCAAAATAACATTCAGAATTCTACTCACGCACCTAGCCCAATTTTGTCAACAACATCACAAGGCAAAACCGTCCTTAAAACTGTTAACATAAGGGTGAATATGATACTGTTTAGTTTGCAGTCCTGATTTTAATCAGCGACTGGCGTGATTTATTTGAAACTATTCTGTTGAGTTTGAATGCTGCTAATTAAGGTTTAATTAAGAATTCAATAAACGGATTAACTGGGATTCGTGAATAAACATGGAATTTCCTAAATAGGCGGGAATTGGAAATGATCTCCCGTGTTTTTGATACACTTGTTGATTCCCTTTCCTTTGACATATATAGGCATCGTCTGGCCTTTTTAGGCTGTAAATTACGCCAATTAGGAGACTATTTATATACGCCGTGTAATAGGAATAGTCTCTTAATTAGAGCAATTTATAGCCTAGCATTTATAGGCGGTTAATTAGGTATAGATAATTAATTGGTTTTTATTTGTAAATTTTTAAAAAGTATACAGAAATACCTAATAAAATACCTAGATATAGATACCTAGTATTAAAGCGTGGCTGAATAATAACAGCCGCACAGGTCGATCGATCAGGAGAGGGACCCGTGGCTAAATAATAACAGCCGCACAGATCGATCGATCAGGAAAGGGACCCGTGGCTAAATAATAACAGCCGCACAGGTCGATCGATCAGGAGAGGGGCCAGTGGCTACATAATAACAGCCGCACAGATCGATCGATCAGGAAAGGGACCCGTGGCTAAATAATAACAGCCGTACAGATCGATCGATCAGGAAAGGGACCCGTGGCTAAATAATAACAGCTGCACAGGTTGATCGATCAGGAGAGGGGCCCGTGGCTAAATAATAACAGCCGCACAGATCGATCGATCAGGAAAGGGACCCGTGGCTAAATAATAACAGCCGCACAGGTCGATCGATCAGGAGAGGGGCCAGTGGCTACATAATAACAGCCGCACAGATCGATCGATCAGGAAAGGGACCCGTGGCTAAATAATAACAGCCGCACAGATCGATCGATCAGGAAAGGGACCCGTGGCTAAATAATAACAGCCGCACAGGTCGATCGATCAGGAGAGGGGCCAGTGGCTACATAATAACAGCCGCACAGGTCGATCGATCAGGAGAGGGGCCCGTGGCTAAATAATAACAGCCGCACAGGTCGATCGATCAGGAGAGGGGCCCGTGGCTAAATAATAACAGCCGCACAGGTCGATCGATCAGGAAAGGGACCCGTGGCTAAATAATAACAGCCGCACAGATCGATCGATCAGGAAAGGGACCCGTGGCTAAATAATAACAGCCGCACAGATCGATCGATCAGGAAAGGGACCCGTGGCTAAATAATAACAGCCGCACAGGTCGAACGATCAGGAGAGGGGCCCGTAGCTAAATAATAACAGCCGCACAGGTCGATCGATCAGGTTAAGCTACGCTTGCCGCGGTTGGTCTGTGTATGGGTGACCATCTTTACATACCGTGACCCCTCAGTGCCTCGGAAAGCACGTTAAGCCGTTGGTCCCAGCTGTCATTCGTGGATCTTTGACAGGCGTTACGGGTAGTCAAGAAGCCCGAAAGTCTGACAACCAGTCGTACCAAGGGGTATCGTATTACCCAGTAACTGGGTTGTGGACGTCAGATAGGCAGTCGCTCCATGTAAAATACTGGTATTCAGCTGCTCCAGTTAGACTGGCAGCCGACCCCAACATAGTTCGGAAAAGGCTAGGCAGATGATGAGTATTAAACAAAGTCGCTTTTCGTTTGTCTCTGTGACCGCTTAGATGCACCATTGTCTCTGTGACCGCTTAGATGCACCATTGTCTCTGTGACCGCTTAGATGCACCATTGTCTCTGTGACCGCTTAGATGCACCATTGTCTCTGTGACCGCTTAGATGCACCATTGTGCTGCACAAAGAATTTTGATAGGTACGGTTTTCACTATTATTTAGAGCATTTATTCCCCAAGGCATATAATAATTTAATACAATCTTGGTGTTATGACATAGGCATTGCACCCGTGCGAAGCAGGAACGGGTAGTTACGTTAGTATCATAATAAGGGTTATAATCAGTTGAAAAAAATAACGGGCAGTCATTTTATTTTTCGGCGGTTGGTAAATTAGTTTGAAAGTAAAAAAACCGGGCAAGAGCGTGTCGGACTCTCGCACCGAGGGTTCCGTATCATCATGTTTTTAAATTTTCAAACTGCGCTCTTTCATACGATACCCCTCAAGCCCTAGTAGCCCTACTTAGAATTTTTCAGACCCCCTTTCAGTCCCTGTTGCAAAAAATATCTATACTAATATTATAAAGCTGCAGTTTGTTTGTTTGTTTGTTTGTTTGTTTGAACGCGCTAATCTCTGGAACTACTGGTCCGATTTGAATGATTATTTTAGTGTTGGGTAGTCCATTTATCGAGGAAGGCTATAGGCTATATTTTTTTTCTTCAAAATTAGGGATCCGTAATAAAATTGCTATTTTGTAACACAAGGTGTAAAATCGAATACCTATTTTTGCGTGCGCTGCAAAAACTATTGACAATAGAACAAAATAATGTACTACGGGTTTGTAGAGCCCATTAAGACCTACAAAAAAGTCCGCGAGAACATATATCTAGCTATCATGGTTTAATCACAATAACCGATTTTGTGTTCAAAATAATTATTAAATCGTCTGAAGAAAAAAAAACTACGTTAAATATGTATCGTAATATTAATCTTTATCGAAATTAAGCATTATGTTATCAAGAGTATTTATGAAGAGGTAAAATACTTTTTGTTTCATCTCAATCGGATATTTCGTTTAAAAGTTATCACGTGTGTAAGATGTTAAGAGTTGGTACCTATTAAGGAGTTATGGGCCATACAGTTTTTTATCTATACTAATAACTAGCTTCTGCCCGCGACTTCGTACGCGGATCCTGTTGGTTATGCCAGCGACAACGGGGTAGTCAAAATCGAAGATCTGAAACGTCTGATGTCGAATTCTAAGAACCCGGGGACTGGATAACAACGGGATGCGCGAGACGATTCGAGACGTCATTTTCAGGCAATAATGAACCAATAAGGTGGCAAACTTGGCCTTGCACTTTGAATGTTGGCATAAATGGGCCTTCTGAAATCTGTTTCGCAACAAAAGATGTCATTTGAAAGGCATTATTGTACGAACGTATGTTGTCCAAGAAATGTTTTGACTGTGATAGTCACCGATTAGCAGTGATCTTAATATTTCTGGAGGATTTTGTAATATTTCAATATATATTCCACAACTATATTCCACATATAGCAACACATACCGTTTGTTTCTTTTTGCTATTTAACAGCTTCACAAAAAGTAAAATTTTTAACCACCGATGGCGGAAATGTGGCGTAGTCAATCATAGGAGTATACGTAAATACACTCCGTTCCTTATCAACCCAAGGAAGGTCGCCATGCCCTACGGCTATATCTTGAGACACATCCGATTCTTCAGATGATATCGACATTCTGTTCAGAGAATGTCGAAGTCGATCAGAATTCAAACGTTCGTTGCGCTCTTCTTAATCTGTCTCTTCATGCCGTACTCCAGCAATTCTTTCTTTCTCACTATCTGATTATGAATATTTTGTTGTGTGCGTGTTCGGAACAATGTATGATAATCTCACCGTATCAGCGGTCAGTCGCGCATCATATTCTTCACTGGTCTCTAGAGATCTGGATGTAGATGCGTAAATACGCTGAGAACGCAGGCGTGCTTCGCGATCCGAAGAGGTTTCCACGGAGCGAGTTGCAGCCTGATGTTCTCAAACAGCATCAAGTCTCTCCTGACGCTCTTCGGCACATTCTTGGGATCTTATGATCCTCAATCTTTTAGCTCCTTTGGAACATTGGGAAAGATTTGACCTCTTTCTAGGCATGGTTATAGTTTTATTATGAAGATACCTGATCAATTAAAATCTAAGTGACTGCTCCCCTACCAAGGGTGCCCAGACACGGGATCGTCTGGCGCCCATGTGCTGGTTTGGTCCCTGGGGTGGTCACGGCGTGCTATGTTTTCTGGTGCGCCGGTGATGGGGAGTACTCCCCAGCGGAGGGTCCGGTGACGGACAGCCGCGGCGGGTTCACGGATGAGTGCTAACGCGTGCCCATGTTCCCGCCGTAAGCGGCAGTGGAGGACACAGTGGAGTTTTAGTGGGTTAGAGTCCCACATAACTGCACTATCTCCCCGTGGTAGTGCACAATGCATGAGCATTTCTTCACGTAAAAAATAAATAAATGGGAGTTTTGGCCAGTAGAGTCAAATTTTCAATGATATACCATCGTCATCGAAAATCAGTCCTAAACTGTTACCGCCTTCACCGCGTGGAGGTGAAATTAGTGATAGCTTTGATTTCCACATCAGATGTTTCTGATCTTCGATTTTTATAAGTCAACAGGAAATGCCCATCAGACCGAATAACTTTTACTAAGACGTCATTCCTATGTGTTATGGTGTAGCTGGGCTCTTGGAGTTCCCCATCAGGTGTTCCAGATCTTCAAATTTATTCTCTCAGCAGAAAATCCTCATCACGTGGAACAATTTTTGCTATGGTACCATTTTTGTATCTCTTATAGTTAAGCTGGTCTGTTTCGGTTCCGCATCAGGTGTTCAAGTTTTCAAGAAAAATTATAGCCTGAATGTTGTCCAGCCATAATAACTATACAAAAACAAAAAAATCATTCAAATCCGTCCAGTAGTTCCGAAGATCGGACGCGCAGGCCCGAGGCGTGTACGTACTCTGATAGAATACCTTATCAAATGTTCGCCGTGATTCTTTAAATTGACATAACTTTTTTATTTATGAACCGATTGACATGAAATAAACACTAACGGTCTTATTCATAAAAAAAGCTTATAGAAGGTTTAAAACACACATTAGTTAAAATGCTCATTAAGCCTTTAAAACGTTCGATAAAATTTTGTATTCATAAACGCTTCATAAACGTTCGATAACTAAAACGTGCTATAACTTCAATATAAATATAAATGTTGCCATTTTATTGAAGTCATCCAACAAATTGGTCAACATATTGAGTCATCAAACGAGAATATCTGTCTACGCACCAAATAATTGTGACCATAGACATTATGACGTACGGAAAACTAATTTATTGTCTACGGTTTCGACAGTTTTGCCGCGTTAACGTCATTTTTGACAGTGAATTTGTAATTTTATTGTCAGGCGACCGAAAACCTTTGAATATTTTTTTGTATTTAAAAGAAATGGAATTAAGACCGGAGACTAGTTCCAAGAAAGGGCAAAGAAGTGAATACTCGTTTTGGTTGGAGGACGATAAGGTTTGTACTGTTACAACTAAAATGTGTTCAAAGTAAGTTTTGTTTTGTAAACAATCTTTATTTCTTAAACTTATTCTTGCTTTTGCTTTTCCTTAGATCTTTGGAAGAATTGGTCAGGGAGAGAGTTTCCATAATAGAAAATGAAGGTGGACGCTGGTGATGGCGCCAAACAAGTAGCTGAATTCTGGGCACAATAAGAAGATAGAAAATAAAAACACATACTGACTGACACCAACGCAAAAAACGGGAAAAAGGCGGCCTGGCATGATTTTCGAATTAGATGCCTATCCAATTTACTTATAAGTTACAAAGTTCCTGAATAAGCATGTCAAGAACTTCGTTTGATGAAGAGAAAGAATTATAACATTAATTTTGTATTTCAGGACAATAGGAAGAATGGTGCTTCACTACAAATAATAAACAGAAGAGGTGGCATAGATGGCAAATGAAAAGAAACATTTTAAAAATGTTGTTCTGCTAGCACAAGTTCTAGAAGCCAAATGAAAGTTTAGAGTATTTTAAAAATAAATTAATTAAACTGATATCTGTATATGTATAAGCTTTTTATTAATGCACTACTTGCTAAAATGTTTCCTCTTTATCTTCTTTGTGTCGCGGGGACGACTGTATTTTAGATCTTGTTGGCCCAAAACTTTGCCACTTCCACAATGTTGTCAGTGGCAGCGCAGAGGTCACTTTGACTGCATGTTTTGGGACACATAGGGTAGGATAGGAGGCGGAGCATGGTTTGCGACATAGCTTCACAACCACTCCCTACTGGAGCATCTCCCTGCAGGGTGTAAACCTACATGATCGACACGGAAGTCCCTGAACCGTCTCCGGACACAAGTGGGAAGATGTACCTCTAACCTGGTAAAGTGAGGCTACCTCGGTGGAATGTTTCCTGAAAAGTTTGTAAATTAGCATTTGCATTTCCCCTTGCAACTTCTTGGGGTGACTGTATGATATTCATTGATATTGCTACCTACCCTCTTACTGAATGTCTCCATGGTCAACTGCAATATTGTAAAGGACTGCTCTAGCCACTATGGTTGTTGCATTTAAAAGACATTTTGAAAGCGTTGTTTCCACAGCCCAAAGCAGCAGCGTTCCACAGTAATTCTTGTTGCTATTCCTCATATCCAAGACAAACTTACGAATCTGCAGAAAATGCATTTTACAGGGAATGATAAGTTTTTTTTAGTAACAGGTACCTATACCTAGGTATATAGGTACCGTGGTACATTTGGTTTTAAAAATACTACTTTTTTAAGATTAAATCTTACCAAACAAACCAAACCAAATGTACCACGGTACTTAGCTGTTACTAAAAAAAACTTAACATTCCCTGTAAAATGCATTTTCTGAAGATTCGTAAGTTTGCCGTGGATGTGACGAATTATGTCCTTCGTTATATTTTTCCTCGCTTCTATTTTACATTGTAGTTACATAATAACTAACTAAATTGGTTAAACAGAAGTGCAACATAAATTAAATACAACTGCACATGTTACATTTGTAGGTCAAACATCATTTTCTATCAGCTGGTATAGAGTCGGCCATTTTTTTTTCCTTATAGTACTGTTATAGTAGGCTTCTGGGTTTCATAACTTTATAGTAGGTTTATAGAACGTTTTAGGGCTAAAATGCGTTTATGAATAACAATTTTTGACAACGAGACATTAGCAAGACTTTAGATGTTCTATAACTTATTATGAATAAGACCGTAAATGTTAAGTTAAGCCTACTACAATATATTAGTGAAAACCGCATCTAAATCGAATAAGCCGTTTCTGATATTAGCGTGCACAAACAAACAGACAAACAGACAAAAAAAAAATTAATTACAATTTCGGGTTCGGCATCGATATAATAACAACCCCTGCTACTTTTTTTTTATATATTTCCATTGTACAGACACCACTTTTCTACAAATTTATTATATTAAAATATGTATATATAGATAAAGCTGAAGAGTTTGTTTGTTTGAACGCGATAATCTCTTTAACTACCGGTCAGATTTGAATTATTTTTGCATTTGATAGCCCAATTCTTGAGGAAGAAAGAAAAAAACTCAGAGTGAACGGTAAGCGAATACGAAGTGTTGCGACGCGACGGGGTGGGGGTACAAGAAATTTCACGCGGACGAAGTCGCGGGCAGAAGCTAGTATAATATAAATAGCCGAGCGAGCAAAGCGAGCCATGCTTCGGCAGCGGCCGGCGAGCGCTTCTCTCCAAGTTAGATTCCTTAGACGAATTCTGGTTTGTTAACTGCCCGTTCTTTTTATTGTTTATTTAATTAAGTAAGTACTCATTTAAATATTTGTAATGACTGATTTTTATTTAGTTCACTACTCAGTTTTTATTGCCGAACTTGTTAATAAACATGCATTTTGTAATTTTTAACCTTCTAATAATTTCTAACAAAGAATACAGGAAGAAAAATAACATTATTTGGTCTCAATAAAGTTTATTGTTTATTATTTACTTAATATTTACAAAATACACAAAATAATATTTACAGCAAGTTAATAAGACGTATGTTGGCATCGATTTACGGTTAACAGAACTTACTATCGACAATGTGCTCGAAATTACTTTATTTATAAAAATATTGTTTCAAGTGACTTAGGTAATTTACATCATACAATGTATTAAAAATGTACTGGTTATTTTTTTTAATAAAATGATACTGTCTAGTATGATTTTATTAAAAATAAGTTCATACGATAGGTATCTATACCTCTGCCTCTAGCCCTGTTAAGTTCAAGATGGCAGTTCTAAGTTTACTTCAACTAATCAATTCATTTGCAAATTACATCAATAAAATCATACTGTCACGCCTATTATCTCGTAAAGGTAGACAGATAACATAGTTTCGAGATCGTATTAATAATATCTTGCTACAGGTAGCAATTTATACTATGAAGGAGCTTTTTGGTGAAAACTTAAGAAAGATATTTGCTAATTTCTGCCTAGTAATTACCCACTATACTATTAAATTTAAGGTACATTGCAAAGTTAAATATGGGCTGATTTTTCAATCGACAGTTAATTTTTATTTGTGGAATAAAATTGACGTCTGACAGTGGTGTATGGAAGAACTGTCAACAATTCAAAATTAATCCTCCTATAACATTATCTGGCTTTGAAAAGACCTGCGCTAAGACTTTTAGGTTTGAAAAACATATCTAATTGTTCTTCCAGCTTTTCGTATTATCATGTTTACGATTAAATGCTTATTAATTCCTCTTGAAAAAGTTATGTAAGTCTTATATAACATACTTAATTGTCTTCAAACTACAATAATTTACCGCCGTCGGTCCCTTGATAAAAAAACTTAATGTTATTTATCAGCTTTACATTACGTCTTTCATTTCAGTCTGATAACATACTTAGTTATTAACTGACCATTGCACTACAAAACTTAACCTATTTCACAGTTTTAGCGTCCGCTTTTGTCCATTACAGCGCTTTGCCAGAAGTGCATCGCTTGAAGCGGCTGACCGCTCAATTTGTTCTTGAATCAATCAGAGTTGATTTCTTCCGCTACTTGTTGCCATTTTGCCACTAAGTTTGACACTGATTTGTGTTTCAATCCCATTGATGCTGATATTTTTACCTGAAACAATAGAATTTTATAATATTTGAATTTATTTCTAACACTAAATATTAAAAACTAGTTTCTGCCTGTCCTTATTTCCCCGACCCACCCCGTCACATCGCATCGCCTGGTCGCGATATCACTTTCTTTTTGCTCGGCTCATAGGGCTCCTAGCGTGATGTTAGTATGTAGCCTATAGTTTAGCTTATAGTTTTCCTCAACAATTGGGGTAACAAATGCAAAAATATTTTTTCAAATCCGAATGGAAGTTCCAGAAATTAGCGCGTTCGAACAAACAACCATACTCTTCAGCTTCATTATTAGTATCAAAAGAAAAAGAAGAGAAGCGTCAAAGATTTGGCTCATCGTTACTACGAAAATTCTCAAAAATAGAACAGATATGGCTAATACAAAACAATCAACAACTACAAAAACAATACTAATTGTTCAACAAGGCAGCTGGTATAATTTTAACAATTTACAAAGAAAGAGAATTTCCCATTTCAAAATGTAGTTTCAGAGAAAATAATGGCCAAGAAATGATAAATGATTGTATTTCTGTACAAACACTTTTACACGTCAATCATATTTTAAAGACTAGATGAGATCGGCGTTTCCTAACTGACTACTCTGAGATGAAAGGCCTAAACGAACTCAGAGGTCAGTCTCTTTTATTTATTTAAAGTCTAGACTTAATCTTGATCATGAAGCTTATGGTCATGATGTCTGAAATGGTATTAATAATGGTCTTAAAATAATACTCTCCTGAAAAGTTTTACATTAAAAAAGCATGAGGTATGTTAGAGAAGAAAACAAACGTAGGTAACTCACCTTAGACTTCTTCTTTACAACTTTAACCTCCTTTTCCTTGTCTCTGTCCTTGTCTCTATACTTGTCCTTGATCTCGACGGGCTCGGGCGAGTTGGATGGAATGTTGGGATCCGGGATCTGCTTCTCTAGCTCTGCTATGTCGCTGTAGAACGACGCTAGCTCGTCGCCGATCTCTTGTTTGGGTTCTGCCTGTAAGAAAAGACCAGAGCCTTAAGAAGCTTAGAAGATAGGGATTCTTTTCAAATAGCATTGTACCGATAGCATTGTGTGAAAAAAGTTGAGTAGAAATTATTACTTATACTTACAGGGTCAAATTAAATTAGTTAGCGGTACTATTGAACACGATGAACCAAAGAAATTGATATCATATTTATTGGGGTCAACGACCGTATGTAGTGTAGTTACTAACTCGAAATATCTGTTATATTATCATATTTATTGGGGTCAACGACCGTATGTAGTGTAGTTACTAACTCGAAATATCTGTTATATATATATATATATATATATATCTCGAAGATTAAACATCAGTATTCTTTTGTATAAACTTCACAGACGCAGGCTGTAACTTTGAAAACCGATTTTCAAGTACACAACCAGCGGACGTTGATCTAAAAAATCTATTTTTTTTTTTTTGTTTAATTTTAATTTGACCCCGTATATTCCTAGGAACAGTACTTACGTTAGCAGGCAGCGGCGGCAGGTCGTCACAGCCAGGCGGCGGGGGGTCGGCCCACGCGGGGGGCGGGGGCGTGACCGCGCGGGCCCACACCAGCGGGGGCGCGGGGGGCGCGGGCGGCGGGGAGGGCGCGCGGGGCCACGGCGCGGGGGGGGACGGGGCTGACAGGGGGGGTGGTGTCGGCGGTAGCGGCGGGGCTATCTCCTCCTGGAAAAAATATAATGAATAATGTAAATGTAAGTTATATCGTCGCTCGCGTGACTAAAAGTCCTATCTCACTTTTTAGCTGATTTGAGTTAGGACAACTACATTTGAGTTAGGACAACTACATTTTTCGATTCGTGATTCTTTACGTTTTGTTGCCTTTCAAAATGGTTATATTTTTAGATCCAAATATCAGTTTGTTAGGATCGTTCCAGGTGGCGTTTTGTAATTTGTAACAATCCTTTTAAGGGAACCACACTTAGTGGAAACTTGTAAAATCAAAAGGATATTGTTTATATTAGCTGTAAGTTTCCTGAATAGAATAAAATAAAGGCGTGAGTTTTTTTTTTATTATTATAATTATGTACACACAGTAAAATACATAGGTGTATGACATAAATATAATTTGAGTACAAATGTTATAATTAGTAATGTGGCAGAAATTTGTCATTTTAAATGATTCAGATGTATTTGAATTTGTTGTGACTATTACAGACAACCACAGTGTTTATAAGTCACACATGATCGCATCGGTTTTTCCTTTTACTGCTTAATTGACATGCCCAAGTTCAGGCGTTTTCGCAGTTCAAAGATATAGGCGTATTTAATTAATGCAGACTAATGATTAAACTCATTTTTATATTAAGGTTCCTGCTTATAACAGCGGTCAGAAAAGCAGAGTTGGTGACAAGAATGGAGCACCCAGAAGACGGTTCATACATTTTTTTTAGGAGAAAATATAACATGTAGAGATTAATACTTAAATCTATCAAACATTTCTTGTATTTTGACAGGGACACACTCACAGATGTCTAAATTCGTAGTGTTAGCTAACAAAGTAACAACCTACAAAGTCTTGGCACAGCGGTGTGATGACCAAGGTTAGTTATTGAGTCAGTAGTAGGAAGTACCGGTTACCTTAGGCTCAATGCCCGGATGCGGCGGCGTGGTACATATCTCCATGTCGGTGTGCGTGGTGGCGGGGTATTCCCATTGGACCAGCCCGTCCGCCTCGCGCCTGTAGCAGTACCGGCCTTCAGACCTGTGGTGCACAAACGAGGCAGTAGAGGTATGGGCAGTGAAGAGAGGTAGTGGCCCGGTAAGTTTAGATGGAGTGGTGGGCTTAAGTCTTTAAATATTTGAGCGATTTTTTAAAGTAAGAAGTGGGGTTTATGATTGGAAAAAAATTGCCTAGGCGAGAAATTTAAAACATCGTGGAGAGCGGAAACAAATATGTTTCTAAATTTTTAATTTACATTGGTAGATGAATTCCAGAGGAAATTGCCTAGAAAGACAGAAAAAATATGTACAGTCCAACAAGCATCTGATAATACAGGCAAAAATAAGTACCAAAAAGTTTTTTTTTGTGTGCAATATTTTTTTTTTAAGATTAGTAAAAAAAGAGTGACAAAAGAATTAACTACTCAGCACAGAAATAAATTTGTTTAAAAGTAGTTTCAAGTTAGCTGCCTGTACAGTTGTGGGACGACCGACTATACTAGTCCAAAATCAGGGTACTTAATAATTATGATTGTAAACCAAAAGTTAGCCAGATTTTGGTCATGGAAAGTAAAAGTATTGTGGTTTATACGGCTGTAAAAGTCATAAACGCGGATGTCTCAATATTGCCATAAAATCTGCAAAACTTAAGATCGCCACGACACCATCTAAAAGTATGGAGGCAAACTTATCTAATGACAAAAAACCGTATACTTAAACCCGTGCTCCGGATTTGTGTCCGCCGGAAAAAAACAAAAAAAAAATTATAACATTCCAAAAAGGCGGACACAAGGAATCCTCAAAATCCTTTACACGGCGGTCTCGCCAGCCAGCGTTCTGGAAGAGACCAAAGCGTATTATTCTTGAATTACGTAAAAATATCAGCAAAGAGTTTTGTTATCTCACCAACTCCTTGGAAGACGCGATGGCTCCATTGCGCAGGCGCCGCCAGTCTTCTGTCTTCTTCACACTTATAGCTAAGATGTTGCGTCTTTTTTATTACAATTTTCGGGATTATAAAAAGTATTAAAGAAACTCGATTTGTTAAGTAGGTATGAAGTTTTTATTCTTACTTTATTATCATAGGTGTACACAGCTGATGTTGCAAATTAAATACATTTTTGATAGTAGTATTAAATATTGTGAGAAATTTTAGCTTACTCTTATTCTTGCCTTGAAATTACAATAAATATGTGATAATAAATCATCAATATTTTGTGAATAATATTTTATACAATCAGCAAAAAAAATATTGAGAAACCTTCGCAGTTTACAGTTGGATTAGGTCAAAAATACATTCGTGAGGAAGAAAACTTTCTGCAAATAAAATTTCAACGAATACAGAGTTCAGGGTCATTGTCAGTCATTCCGTTAGAAGATAGTAAACACGTATTAATTGTGTCCTTATACTATAGTTCAATACTTGAACCCACTGCGGGTGCAAGTCACTCATCAGGATAGGAATAGTCCAGTCCCACAGAATGAACACTAAAGTCTGACCTGACTTGACCGAGATGACCCGATCAAGTCAAATTAGACCAAAACGAACATTAGTCTGGGGTATTCATTGGAATAATGCACAATTTTATAAATTAAAAGGATCCCAACGCTGTCACCTTATACCGCCATATTTCGCGCCGAAATATAACTGGATCTCTTTGGAATAATGAAAGCCTTTGATTATTAATTGAAGCCGATATTTCGCCGCGAAATATTCGAGTGATCCGATCCTTTAGAAATCTTTTAGATTTTTAGACCAAAGTAGGTCTAATTTCATATTCCAAATTATGTTCAAGCCCTCAGTTTTAGTCTCATTTGACCAAACTCAAGGCTAGAAGGTACACGAATTCATAAACAACATAAACTAAAGGTTGAAGGTCCATAAAGTTCATTTTGTCCGTAAAGATCGCACCATAAAGAACACTAAAGTTCCGAAAGTCCAAAAAACTGCACTATAAATAGCGCAGTTTTAAAAGAGGTCGTTGGATGAACAAGGGTTTATTAGAAACGAAAAATAGTATTCAAATTATTGTACTAGACAGTTGAGGTATGCGTTTACGCCGACTAACCTACTACAACTATATATGTGCCAGTAAAAAATATGTTTTACTTCAAATAACGTCATGTGAATAATGTGTCAAAGCCAGAAATTCAGCTACGCCAAATAGTTACTATAGCGCTACAAAGTTATTTTGTCGCGTGTCCAAAATCGGAACTAACGCCACCATCTTGTTTCTTTACAAATGTTTACTAACAGCGCCCTCCCCTCCGCCTTGTCAGTCATTCGAGTGCCAAAAGATTATTGTAGCAGTGTAACAAAAGTTTACTCCTCGGAAATGTTTCCTACATAGTTTAACCTTGCGTCGTCTACAGCCAATTTTCACTCTAAAGTCAACGCCAAATCATTTCTTTCAATTAAGCAGATAAATGCACATATTATGAACCCCGAAGTTTACAAGAAAATAGAATCGAGTCTCAGCGTCGCTGCGCGCGCCCTTGTTCACCCAGAGCCCAGGTATCGCGCGAGTGCCGGCAGCGCGGTGGCGCGAGTAGTACCTCTGGAAGGCGGTGCTCCAGCCGGGCGGCGCCGCGCGCGCCTCGTGCGTCGCCAGCGAGCGCGCCGCCGCCGCGGCCCAGCGCCGCCAGTAGCGCGCGCACACGGCGCCCGCGCGGAACGCTGACACCAGCGTCTGCACACATCGATACTCAGTTTTAGGTGGAAGACAAAAAATTTGTCATAATAGCGACATCATTTTTGTATGTTTTATGCACAGATATAGATAGACCTAGATAACGCAAGTATCACGTTCTGTATAAAAACCAAGCGTGCCAAGTTTTGACTACCTACTATGACATCACAAGCACTATTTAGTGATGGAAAAATTAAAACGATTCAAAGACGCCGCCGCATGCGGCACCCCCCTCGCCCCACCCCCGGGGCCTAGCGCCAGCGCTCACGCTCACCCAGCCAGCTGTACACAGGACTGAGCGCAAAAGCTACAGGCTTGCAGCTTACGATTTTTGCACGTAAGCTGATGCGATTTTTGGCACGCGAAGTAGTTGCTCTTGCGTTATCTAGGTGTATCTATATCTGTGCTTACATATCTACAACTTTTCAATAGTACAGTACCCTGCTATATTTGGCACATGAAGTTTCGAAAAAGTTTATTACTGCACTTATAATTTATTTTTTTAAATAATTGTATCTAAGCTGAACATACGGAGAGACACTATTTCGGAATCATTAACCTAGCAAAACCTTAGCCACTTTGTAACACATTTTACATCTACATGAAAGACTTGTTAGCGTAAATCCCACCATGCTTATTTCTGCCGCTGAGCAGCATTGGAATGACCTAGTATGAAAGATATAGGTGCCCGTAAAATTAAACTTAGGAAACATAAAATATCTTGACAAACGTATGTCCTTAGCATTCCAAGTAGCAGTAGCCACTATCCATCAAGTAAGATGCTGCCTTGTTTACCATAATTAATTAACAGGTGTTCTGGAATTTCCTTATTTAATCAACATATTATGACTCAATTAAAAAAGTCTAAAGAAGGAATTGGTTGTCAAACTGCTGTCAGAAGCACAAGTGCTCTCCAAGTATTTAATAATAACTGTGCAAAAACCGTGAATAATACCCTAAAACTGTTATCAAAGTGAAGTTAAGGTGTTTATTTTGCTGTGAAGGTGTTATCTCGTGCTAATATTCGATAAAACATCGAAAATTAAAGATTGAAAAGTTTCAAAAACCACTAAAAAACAATTCTACCCTCTCGATTTCCGAAAAGAAAGACGACATTGAGTGACCATCTGCCACCTGCCACTGTCAAGTCTGACATTTTGCAACATCTGTCACGTAGACAGTGTCGACGATCTGTCACAACCACAAGCTCAGTGTTGCCAGAACTCTGAAGAAAAATTCTCCCAGTTTTTCGTTCGGAAACACTACTAAAAGACTTCTATTCAAACCATGGATGAACAATTCAAAATATTTATGGAACAAATCAAAACCCAAACGGACGAACAAACTAAAGTATTACTTTCAAGCATTGATGAGAAACTAGAACCACTTATAAGCGAAACCAAGAAACTGAAAATAGAAAATGAGCAATTAAAAGAAAGAATCCATAAACTTGAATACTTGAACCGAAAAAACAATATAATGGTATTTGGGCTTGAAGAGACGGAAAAAAACAACATGGAACTACTAAATAACGTAACAAAAACGTTGCAGCTGAACTCTGAAGAACTGTCAGTCTATAAAAGCGACATTAACGCTGTCTATCGAGTGGGGAAAAAAGTTGATAATAGCAAAAAGCCAAGACCTGTCAAAATATCGCTCCTTAACTACTGGAAAAAAGAACAAATTATGAAAAACAAAAAACAATATGCGAAGATCTATATAACTGAAGACTATCCAAAAGAGGTAGTAGACAAAAGAAAATCTCTCCAAGATCAAATGCAAGAAGAAAGAAAAAAAGGTAACTTTGCTATTATCAAATATGATCAACTCATAATAAAAAGTGGAGGAAAAAGTGAAAGTGAAAAAAGAAAACGAGAGCTGTCCACCACACCGGAAGAGAATGCCCAAACACGGAAACAATATGTACCCAACCCTGCTAAAGTAGGTAAAATGAATGCATTTGATTTAATGAGAACAAGAAGCAACCCAACCAACAACATACCAACAATCTCGGAGACGCAATAGGAAATAGGTGCCAGCCGAAAGAAGAACAGAATAACATACATAGAAGAACAACTAAAAACATTCCCCAAGCCGGCTGGTCACCGTGGGGATTACGACCACCACCCTCACCCGTCATCAAACAGAAATCAACAGCTAAAAATTTGCACCTACAACGTAAGGTCACTGTCATCAGCAGAAAGACTGTTAGAACTAACAGAAGCTCTTAAGAAAATTAATTTCGACATACTAGGCCTAAGCGAAGTAAGAAAGCTAGGTTCCAAAATTGAAGAACATCAAGACTATGTATTGTGTTATACAGGAGAAACAAAAGGGCTATACGGAGTGGGATTTCTGGTTAAGAAGGCCTATAAACAAAATATTTTAAACTACATAGGAATATCAGAACGAGTAGCTGTCTTGAAATTGAAATTTGAAGAAGAACTACTATCGGTAATACAAGCTTACGCTCCCACTGAGAAAGCGAATGACGATGAAATTAATAAGTTCTACAACGACCTGAGAGCAGCCCACGAAATCCAAGATAAAACAGTTTTAGTAATAGGAGATTTTAATGCCAAGATCGGACAACCAAGGAAATATGAAAGCTTAGTAATGGGGAGTTATGGATATGGAAAACGAAATGAAAGAGGTGAAAGGCTGATTCAATATGCCAGCGAAAATAAATTATCCATAATGAACACCTACTTTAAAAAGAAACAAAGCCACAGATGGACTTGGATGGCCCCAGATCAAAAAACAAAGAACGAGATAGATTTTATTCTGTGCAATAAACCTAAAAGAATAACAAACGTAGAAATACTTAATAATGTACAATTCCCATCAGACCATAGGTTAATAAGAGCAACACTAACAATGAAGTCTCATAAACTGAGCAGAGGAACATTTAAGACCCTTTTCAAAACACTTAAAACAGACAGCGAAAAGTCAGTATACCTAGGAAACTTGAAAGAAAATACCAA
Organism: Oligia fasciuncula; assembly: GCA_963082905.1. Lineage (NCBI taxonomy): Eukaryota > Metazoa > Arthropoda > Insecta > Lepidoptera > Noctuidae > Oligia > Oligia fasciuncula. Next base: position 20,256,128 of record OY720397.1, read on the forward strand.
ACAGCTCCCAGAACATACTAACGAGGTACAAACCTATTACGACAAGTTAGAGAACATAATTACGATCAGCTTGAAAATAAAACAGGAAACCAACGAAAGAAAGGGCTCAGGAATACTAAGTGAATCAACATCAAAATTAATAAGAAGACGTACAGAATTAATCGCAACTAAAAACAAAAGCAAAGATACAAAGCAAGAGCTAAAAAGCCTTTTCAAAACAACAAAGAAGGCCATAAAAGAAGATTACAATAACCACAGACAAAGAATAATAGAGAAAAACTTAAACTGCTACAGAAGCTCCAAGCGGGCCAACAAAGAACTAAACACACATAAAGACTGGATTCAGAAACTTAACAAAGGAAATTATGAAACGAAATCCAGAAAGGACATTATAGAACATGCAACTGAATTCTACAAGGAGCTGTATAAAAAACCACCAGAAGACCCCTGCGATAAAAAGCTAATCATTTCCGAGATAAACGAGCAAGAAGAATTAGAACCTATAAACAGCGATGAAGTATTAAAACATATAAAAAAGTTAAAACCTGACAAAAGTCCTGGACCAGATAACATAAGCAACGAAGCAATAAAAATAGGAGCCCCAGTCCTAACACCATGCTTAGCAAAACTATTCAACATGGCACTCGAAACAGGAAAAGCTCCTAAGCAGTGGTGCGACTCTGACATAATACTTCTTTACAAAAAAGGTGATCCAGCAGACATCCGAAACTACAGACCAATAAGTTTACTGTCGAGCATTTACAAACTTTTTTCCTCTATACTACTGAGCCGGATAACATCAAGAATAGACAACAAACAACCAAGAGAACAAGCCGGTTTCCGCCAAGGATTCTCCACCATTGATCATATACACACACTAGACCAAATAATTGAGAAATATATAGAATATAATCGACCTCTTTATGTAGCCTTTATTGACTACGCAAAGGCATTTGACAGTATAACACATGCCTCGATCTGGAAAGCACTTGCTTGTTGCGGAATAAACAGAACTTATATAGATATTATAAAGAACATCTACTCACAAAGCAGAAGCAGAGTAAGATTAGAAACTAAAGGTGAAAAGATAGTAATAGGAAAGGGAGTCAGACAGGGGGATCCCATGTCACCGAAACTTTTCATAGCAGTGTTAGAAGGAATATTTCAAGAAATAAACTGGAGAAATAAAGGACTCAGAATGCAAGGTCAATACCTAAGCCACCTCAGATTTGCTGACGATATCATCCTCTTCGCGGAATCAGCAACTGAGCTAGAACAAATGGTACAAACACTGGACATAAATAGTAAAAAAGTGGGGTTACACATGAACACAAGCAAAACAAAAATCATGACGAACCATACGGAAAAGGAAATATACGTGTCGGGATACCAGATCGAATATGTAAAGGAATATATCTACCTTGGAAAACAAATATCATTTGATACAAGAAATAACGAAACTGAAGTAGATAGAAGGATCAACTGCACTTGGAAGAAATTTTGGTTACAAAAGGAAGTACTAAAAGGGGATTACCACATGAAGTTCAAAAGAATAATAATGGACACCTGTATTTTACCAAGTATAACATATGGAAGCCAAACATGGACATATACTAACAAAATAAAAAATAAAATCTTATCATGCCAACATTCGATGGAAAGGAGTATATTAAAACTCAGGAAGATACAGAAAACCCGAAACGAGGAGATAAGGAAAAGAACCAAACTAACAGACGCCCTCCAGCACGCTCTACGACTAAAATGGAAATGGGCAGGCCACATTTCGAGATGTAGAGACCAAAGGTGGTCATTGGTGTCAACGGAGTGGTCTGGACCGGGAGGCAAGAGGAACAGAGGCAGACCACGCAAGAGATGGGCGGATGACATCGCTGAGGTAGCTGGTCCGAGTTGGATGGAGTTGGCCCAAAACAGGAAAAATTGGCACGGGATGGAGGAGGCTTTTACCCAAAAGGGATCATCATCATCTGCCTAGCCTTTTCCCAACTATATTGGGGTCGGCTTCCAGTCTAACCGGATGCAGCTGAATACCAGTATTTTACATGGAGCGACTGCCTATCTGACCTCCACAACCCAGTTACTAGGTAATACGATACCCCTTGGTAAGACTGGTTGTCAGACTTTCGGGCTTCTGACTACCCGTAACGACTGTCAAAGATCCACGAATGACAGCCGGGACCAACGGCTTAACGTGCTTTCCGAGGCACGGAGGGGTCACGGTATGTTAAGATGGTCACCCAAAAGGGATCCATACCCAAATAAAATTAACACAAACTATTTAATTTGTAATTATATAATTGTAAAGTATGGAATAAATGAGCTTTATTATAAAGAAGGCTGCTAAAGTATAGCCTTCTTTACACAGTTATGCAAATATGCAAAATTACTTTCAATTTTGTTCAATTAATTGTAACACCTACCTGCATCTGTATCAACATCTCTTGCACCGGTGTCAGCACACACGGCTGCAACTGATTCAGATACTTCAGCTTGGCCTCCACAAGATCTGTCAAATCATCCAAGTCTTCATCTTTCTTGTCTTCATTCAACGTCTCCCCTTTAGTAAACAGCAACCCATTCCCGTAATTAATTGCGTTCTTTGGATTTTCAACACTATCTTCTTCTTTAGTGAAGCCTAGACCAGTCCTCTCGCTTGAGAACCCTTCGATAAATTGAGAATATTTTGTGGTATATGCTGGTTCTTCGCCCTTTTTGCGTTCTGGCAGTAAGACAGAGTTTGATATTCTGAGCTTTTTCTTGCTAACATTTTCTCGTCTTTCTGTGTCTAGTAGGTACAAATTCGCGCCTTTCTTTTCAGTTGCTTCAACTTTTTTATCTTCGTTTTCTACTTCCATAGCAAGTGGTGGCGTGGGAGGAACTGATGGTGGTGTGGCAGGGAGGTCTTCAATGTGTTTAATACTTGGGAACAAAGGTCTTGCTTCAGGAGGCGGTGTTGTATCACCTCTGGGAGAACTCTTAGCACTGATTGCGTCATTCGACTTTTGTTCATCAAAAATATCAACATCATTTACTTTGGAAACTTTTGGTAGTTCTCTTTTTTCAATCTCTTCCAATAAATCATCTATGTTAGCATTTGATTTTGTACAAGTTTCTTCTCTTTTTGGTGTGTTACTACCAGAACTGGGATCTTCTTCAATAATTTTCAGTAACTCTCTTGGTAATTCGCCGCCTAGTTTTTCTAGGATTTTGGCTTTGCTTTTTAGTCTTAGGATAAGCGTGCTTTCGTCTTGACTGTCTTCATCTTTGTCCGGCTTTTTATCCTTTCATATGAAAAGTAAACAAATTATAAAAAATATTAAATTAAGGGTTTGAAAATCTTAGCTATACTTAATATAATTACGTTTTTCGATATGTATTTCCATAAGTACCTCAGATTGAAAACTTTAAACCCATCACATGCTTGATAACATTTCAAAAGTATTGAGAAACAATGATCTAAATCAAACTAGTGACATATTTTGTTTATAACTACAGAATATGCCAGAAGTACATGAATTAGATCAATAGGCACCGTGTGAAATTATCTACTATGATAAGATATCAAATAAGATAATTTCAAAAGGTAAGGTAGGTTATGAAACTACAAAGTATGATAAATTATGAAAAAATAAAAAGAATATTTCTCAAGTCATTGAAAAGTTATTCTTTAGCATTATCAGATGCAGTTTGTCATCATAGGCACTATTCTAATAACGTCTTTATTAATATTCAGTTATTTTAGGTTAAAACATTTGAAACTCTAGTTAATATAATTTTCGTCACTCATACCTCTTTGGCCACATCATTGACAACCTTATCCCCAGGAGATTTAGATCCATTATCCATCAATTCAGGTGGTAGTTCAGGTCCTATTGGCACGGAATAGTTAAGGGTGGGAGGTAATGCAGGTCCATACTCCATAGGCTTAGTTTTTGGCTTCTTGTGGGGAACTGTCGGCTTGGTTTGAGTTTTAGGAAGTGGTGGTGTGGTTGGTTTTGTTGGAGTTTCTGCTTCATCATTAGATTCAGAGTCCGAGTTGTGGTATGATGTTATTAGTTCTATTTTCCTGGAAAAGATAACAATATAAATTAATACACATAAGGGGGAAGTGCTAAGGTAGCCCGCGAAATTCAAATTTTCTTACGTTTTTTGCAATTTGCTGGTCAGTATTAAGTTCGCGACCGTAACAAATATGTCTTGGATGCTCGAGTGTGGAATACATCAGTTACAAGGTATCTGGGTATTTTGTAAGGAACTTTTAGTTCCAATACACTCATAATTATTGAATTTTTTTATAGTTTTTTTTTTATGGATCTTGTGGTCTGCAATTAAGATTTTTATTTATTTATTATCACAACCTCGTGGCTCGGAAAGCACGTTTAACCGTTGGTCCCGGCTGTCATTCATGGATCTTTGTCAATCGCTACGGGTCGTCAGAAGCCCGAAAGTCTAACAACCAATCTTACCAAGGGGTATTGTATTACCCAGTAACTGGGTTCTGGAGGTCAGATAGGCAGTGGCTACATGTAAAATACTGGTATTCAGCTGCTTCCGGTTAGACTGGAAGCCGACCCCAACATAGTTGGGATAAGGCTGGGCAGATGATGATCAGAAACCTAACCAAATTGACGGCACGGTTGGCGCAGTGGTTAAGCGATTGACTGCTGCGCTGCGTGTCGCGGGTTCGATTCCCGCACGGAACTAATATTTTAATATGACTTACAAGTAGTTGTTCCGGGTCTGGCTGTTTGTGTATGTGAATTTAAATGTTTGTAAACGCACCCACAATACAGGAGAAATTCCTAGGGTGGGGCAATGTTTCAAAAAAAAAATTTTTGCCCATTTCGGATTTCTAGTATAAGCAGTCATATCAGTTATCATCATCATCATCATTTCAGCCAAAAGACGTCCACTGCTGGACGTAGGCCTCCCCCAAGCACTGCCACTTTGACCGGTTCTGTGCTTCTCGCATCCAACGGGTTCCTGCATATCAGTTATAGGTAGGGAAAATTCGAAAAACCGAACTGAATTATTGTAATCTATTTTAAGTCATACTTACTCTTCCTCATCATCACTGTGTCCTCGTTTCTTACTAGACTTGCTTCCCTTCTCCTTATGTCCTGTACCATTCTTGTCTCCCTTCTTGGGAGTCTTAGTAGATGACTTGGTTATGGCTTTGCTGTTCTGCGTGTTTTGTTTCTCTGCTAACGCTTGCTGGTACAGCTGCCATTCCTCCGCTGATACTTCAGCTGTACCTGATGATTGGGTTAATAAATAAATGGTTTTGTTATTTTTTTTTTCCACTAGGTTTACGTGGAATGAGACATTGAAGAAGCTAACTTTTCAAATCTTGATGCTCTACAATAATTTAATAAAATAGTAATATGAATTTTATTTTATTTTTTTGGTTGCAAGTGAAGAAAGTTATTGAGTCATCAGTTGATGTTACATTTAGCTTCCCAAAAGTTAAATCATACATAGGTTTCAATGTATTCATTGTGAAGACTTCAACCTGCATGAATTAAATAAAAAAATCAGAATTAATTTAAATTATATTTACCGGCTAAATTCAACTGCTGCTGAGCTAACTTGAGTGCTAATAAGTATTCAGGCGGTGCATCCCATGTCACAGCATTGGTTAGTTGGTTCCAGTAGTATGTGAAGCCACTGCTCTCATCGTAACATGCTGACCAAGCTGTGAAAATATAACTAGTTACAGCAAACCCAAGAGCAGTGGTGGCCCAGTGGTAATAAGATGTACCTTGTGGGTTCGAACCCAGGTAGAAGTTTTATATAGTGTAAATCATTTCATCACCACTGCTCTCAAAATGGTGAAGAAAAACATCGTGAGAGAACATCCTAAAACAAAATCTGCAACATTTGACATCTACCAGCCTGCACTGGGCCCGTATGGTGGACTACGGCCCCCTCCCTCTCACAGAGAGGAGGCCTGTGTCCCAGCAGTGGGAACATTATAGGCTGATTATGCCTAAACCCATTATTAATAACACCATGCTTTTCATAAAATGTTGTTTAATGGTAATCAAAGCATGTAAATTATTGTTGTTCTTGCAGTTGCCTTTTAAATGGAAACCATATTAACATGGCCAGTTTTCTTAAGCCATTGACTGCCACCGCGGTCACCGGTGACCGCGAACAATAGATTTTCTATTGTGTCTGTTGTCTGGTAGTCAATGTGTTACGGTTATGTACACAATTATTATTATGAAGTGATTGAAGTAATTTAACCCACAATTCTTAGTTATAAGGTTGAAAACTCTTTGATGGCTATTCAGCCCATTATCAATTTCGTCATAGTTAATAATCTAACAGTTTTTCTATTAAAAATAGTTTCACAGTTAGAATTAGAATCATGGTAGTTTATTCTTTTTGATTGACATAAAAAGGTCATATTCCTGTTTTCATTTTAATAGCATACTCTATGCTATTAAAATGAAGACAGTAATAAGACCTTTTTTGTCATGTATGCTGCATACATGACATACTCCATGTAAAATACTGATATTCAGCTGCATCCAGTTAACATACACATCCAGGTACATAATGACTTACAAACTTGCACACATCCAGGTACATAATGACTTACAAACTTGTATTAGCAATTGATTTCTCTAAAGCAATATAAGCATAATCAGCATCAATGCTCACACTGCTCAGCAGTTTTTGGTTCTAGGGCATGCCGGTTATCACAATGCTTTCCTTCACCGTTTTGGGAGCAGTGGAGATAAAATAATTTTCACAAACACAATATTGATTGATCTCAAACAAAACCCATGAGAACTTTTTATTTACTATCACTGTTGAGTCTGTTGAACTTGTAAAATAAGAGATATTGGATTGAAAGTGCTACACAAGGTATTTTAACCAATATACATTCTGATAGTTAATTAAGGTATAATTTACGGTTTTTAATCATACTCATAGCAGTCAGTTATTATTATTATTTGGTTAGACACACCAGCAGCTAATTAGCTGATTTGTGATTCTTGAAGCAGTTCAGTTTGTGTGTCAATGTTGATAAATAATTTTAAAATTGTTAACAGAAATCTTAATAATGTTCCAATTACTACATTCGTGAACTAAGCCATATAACTTGCTAACGGGACAAAAAGTAGCTTATGTCCTTCCCCAGGATGTCCTCTATCTCCTTGCCAAATTTCATTGAAATCCGTTCAGTGGTTTAGGTGTGTAAAGGTAGGTTCGCATCAAACTTTATGGCGGCTCTAAAGTGCGCTACTCGCTGCGCAGTTCCCCACCCTTCGCCCCCTCTTACATAAAAATTTGTTACAGCGCAGCGACTTGCCTCATGTTCCAAGCCGCCATAAAGTTTGAATCAAGCTGTAATATACAGGCAAGAGTTACTTTCAAATTTATAATATTACTAACTGCACCCCATGGTTTCACTTGCATAAGTCTCGATCCCGTGGGAATATCAGGATAAAAAGTAGCCTGTGTTAAATTTGGCAAGGAGATAGAGGACATCCTGGGGAAGGACATAAGCTACCTCCATACCAAGTTTTATCAAAATTGGTCCAGCCATTTGTGCGTGAAGAAGTAACAAACACACTCACAAACTTTCGCCTTTATAATATTAGTGTCATAGTGTGATAGTATGGATTAGTATTGACACTGTTGGTAAGAAAGTGTTGAAAACAGCCATTAGGTTCACGCATGATACACACCTTATTTCAACATCCAAAGCAATGTTATAGAATTTTAATAAGAATAAAATACCATGAGTTGAACAGAATAAATTGTTTTGACTGTTTTTATTTTCCTTTGCACTAACAATCTATTAACATGTGATTTTTCCTTATAGCATTTAACTCTCAAGGAGATCAAATTCAATATGAAACCAACTTAATGGTTACCTAATTGTTTGGAAATTAACCACAATAACTATGAAAATAACTTACGGCAATGAGGTATTGGCGCTGGATGCACGGCGCCAGATGCATCCCCTGTTGCAGATGCATATGGATAGTTTTGTCCAGGCAATGGTGCCGTAAGAGCCTTCCTATAATCTGTTCCTGGCGGTAAAGGCGGGGCACGCGCCCCGTCATCAGATTCTTCATCAGAATCGCCGTAATTGGCTAAGAGACCAGCCAGCGGGTTCGCTTTACTCATAGCGACACAACTACAAAGTTCCGTACGTAGAAATACACCTTTTTTGTATCTAGTTTATATTAAATATTACACTAGGACTAATATTAAATAGTTTTTTACTATATTACACGTCTGGTTAAACATAAAAAAGGCATTTACGACTAAAACATTTTTAACACGCTCACTCAGATTCGCACGTTTGACACTTAATGGTCGCCATTTTGAGCGAAAATTCAATGGCAATGACACGCCCGTTCCTACACACGCAGAATCATTGAAACGTTTCCCACACATTTTACTTTTTATAATCCATAACCTGTCTTTTTTCCACCGCAACTACAGAATCCATGATCTTGCCGCTTCGGCAGCTGCACTTTCAGCAGTTACGGCATCGGCAGTCGGTTTTAGTTAAAAATAAATTAACCATTCTGTATAATTATTTAAACCGATGATAGCGCATTCTATCAAGCAGTATCAAGCAGTCCAGTGTTTTAACACATTTCATGATAGATGGCACTACGTGTTCCCCTGGGCGATTAGTGGACGACTCTATAATCACGCCCATTACCTAAGGGGTGGATAGAGGTGTTTTCGCACTTTTACAATCGCCATATAGGCTTCCAATCAAGAGTAGATTGCGATTTATTTGTAGATATAGGTAAGTTAATCATGTACCTACTTAGGTATCCATAAAGATGCATCTACTAGACACCGAAGCTACTTTTTGTAGAATAACGTTTAGCAACATAAAAACCAACCGACCGATGACCTCAGTAGAGTCTCCGAAAGAGTGAGTCCTAAAGTGAACTTGAACAAAACGGAGGTCATGTCAAATCACAAATGCCCATGTGTACCGACGCCACTCTCATAAAGATCGGAGACGCTACACTCGAAGCCGTGGACGAGTATGTTTACCTAGGACAAACTGTCCGGTTAGGTAGGTCAAACTTCGAGAAAGAGGTCTATCTTCCGTCGTCGAATCCGACTCGGCTGGGCAGCGTTCGGGAAGCTAGGTACCTACGCAATATCTTCGCGTCCCACATAACGCAGTGTCTCAAAACGAAAGTCTTTGACCAGTGCGTGTTGCCAGTGATGACCTAGGCACTAAAACGTGGTCGCTCACAATGGGCCTTATTATAGAACACTAAAAGTCACCCAAAGGGCAATGGAGAGGGCTATGCTTGGAGTTTCCCTGCGTGATCTAATCAGAAATGAAGAGATCCGCAGGAGAACCAGGTAACCGACATAGCCCGAAGAATTGTCAAACTTAAGCGTTACCTATTGGGCAGGGCAAATTGCCTAGTGAAGGCCGCAGGGATCCGAGAAGCACAAAACCGGTCGAAGTGGAGGTGCTTCGAGGCTTTTAAAATCAAACTACCCAGTTATAATTAATTTTACTTTATTAATACAAAACTATCTTAATTAGGTATGTATAGGCACGTGTATAAAAATATAAATAATATCTAGCCTATAACTACTTACTTGTTATTTATACAATAACCTACTAGTTTTATACAGTTTTATGAGTAGGTAGTTATGGTAACTATGTTCTATCGTAAGAAGGTACCTATAAGGTACGGACACTCATTATGCGTAAAATCTATTAGAATTCTAGTTACATGAGTTCAAGTTCATTGGTCATACAATATTTACCTAAAATATTAATCAGGCATAACTCCAAATTAAATGGGTAAGACAAAGAAAAAGTAGAACTTACAACAAAGAAGGTTTTCGCATCTAAATAATATTCAGGACAAATAAATTATGCTAAAAGACCAACGGTCTTATTCATAATAAGTTATAGCACATCTAAAGTCTTGCTAATGTCTCGTTGTCAAAAATTGTTATTCATAAACGCATTTTAGCCCTAAAACGTTCTATAAACCTACTATAAAGTTATGAAACCCAGAAGCCTACTATAACAGTACTATAAGGAAAAAAAAATGGCCGACTCTATACCAGCTGATAGAAAATGACGTTTGACCTACAAATGTAACATAAGCAGTTGTATTTAATTTATGTTGCACTTCTGTTTAACCAATTTATTATAGTTATTATATAACTACAATGCAAAATAGAAGCGAGGAAAAATATAACGAAGGACATAATTCGTCAAACTTACGAATCTTCAGAAAATGCATTTTACAGGGAATGTTAAGTTTTTTCTAGTTACAGCTAAGTACCGTGGTACATTTGGTTTGGTTTGTTTGGTAAGATTTAATCTTAGAAAAGTAGTATTTTTAAAACCAAATGTACCACGGTACCTATATACCTAGGTATAGGTACCTGTTACTAAAAAAAACTTATCATTCCCTGTAAAATGCATTTTCTGCAGATTCGTAAGTTTGTCTTGGATATGAGGAATAGCAATAAGAATTACTGTGGAAACAACGCTTTCAATGTCTTTTACATGCAACAACCATAGTGGCTAGAGCAGTCCTTTATAATATTGCAGTTGACCATGGAGACATTCAGTTAGAGGGTAGGTAGCAATATCAATGAATATCATACAGTCACCCCAAGAAGTTGCAATGGGGAAATGCAAATGCTATTTTACAAACTTTTCAGGAAACATTCCACCGAGGTAGCCTCACTTTACCAGGTTAGAGGTACATCTTCCCACTTGTGTCCGGAGACGGTTCAGGGACTTCCGTGTGGATCATGTAGGTTTACACTCTGCAGGGAGATGCTCCAGTAAGATACTCCAGGGAGTGGTTGTGAAGCTATGTCGCAAACCATGCTCCGCCTCCTATCCTACCCTATGTGTCCCAAAACATGCAGTCAAAGTGACCTCTGCGCTGCCACTGACAACATTGTGGAAGTGGCAAAATTTTGGGCCAACAAGATCTAAAATACAGTCGTCCCCGCGACAAAGAAGATAAAGAGGAAAATTTTTAGCAAGTAGTGCATTAATAAAAAGCTTATACATATACAGATATCAGTTTAATTAATTTATTTTTAAAATACTCTAAACTTTAATTCGGCTTCTAGAACTTGTGCTAGCAGAACAACATTTTTAAAATGTTTCTTTTCATTTGCCATCTATGCCACCTCTTCTGTTTATTATTTGTAGTGAAGCACCATTCTTCCTACTGTCCTGAAATACAAAATTAATGTTATAATTCTTTCTCTTCATCAAACGAAGTTCTTGACATGCTTACTCAGGAACTTTGTAACTTATAAGTAAATGGGATAGGCACCTAATTCGTACATCATGCCAGGCCGCCTTTTTCCCCTTTTTCGCGTTGGTGTCAGTCAGTATGTTTTTTATTTTCTATCTTCTTATTGTGCCCAGAATTCAGCTACTTGTTTGGCGCCATCACCAGCGTCCACCTTCATTTTTTATTATGGAAACTCTCTCCCTGACCAATTCTTCCAAAGATCTAAGGAAAAGCAAAAGCAAGAATAAGTATAAGAAATAAAGATTGTTTACAAAACAAAACTTACTTTGAACACATTTTAGTTGTAACAGTACAAACCTTATCGTCCTCCAACCAAAACGAGTATTCACTTCTTTGCCCTTTCTTGGAACTAGTCTCCGGTCTTAATTCTATTTCTTTTAAATACAAAAAAATATTCAAAGGTTTTCGCTCGCCTGACAATAAAATTACATTAACAAATTCATTGTCAAAAACTACGTTATCGCGGCAAAACTGTCGAAACCGTAGACAATAAATTAGTTTTCCGTACGTCATAATGTCTATGGTCACAATTATTCGGTGCGTAGACAGATATTCTCGTTTGACGACTCAATATGTTGGCCAATTGGTTGGATGACTTCAATAAAATGGCAACATTTATATTTATATTGAAGTTATAGGACGTTTTAGTTATCGAACGTTTATGAAGCGTTTATGAATACAAAATTTTATCGAACGTTTTAAAGGCTTAATGAGCATTTTAACTAATGTGTGCTTTAAACCTTCTATAAGCTTTTTTTATGAATAAGACCGTATATGTTTAAAAGAAAAACTTTTTTATCACATCTACAAAAGTGCTAGTGTATTCTTCATAAACAGGGACTAAAACAGCTCTTTAATCCCTAGGGACTAAAAGTGATTTGAATTTGGAATGTGGATAATGTTAGTAAAAGTTCCAATCATCAAAGAGATCAATCACGAACATTGTATGAACAAGTAACAGGCTGTACCTATGATAAAGTAAAACGCGCGAGAGCCAAATTAAAAAAAAGTTCTTGAAAAAATAAAAAACGCGCGAAAAGCATTCCGCCTTCGTTCGTATTTTGTGTTTTGACATTTTGTGGAGCAACACTATTTTAAGCTCGAGTGACGTACTTTGAATCCCTCGCCTTCAAAATAGTTGTTTGCTCCCTTGGTAAACAATCTACTATTTTAAACGTTCAACACTACTTTTAAGCAAAAAAAAGAAGGCTGACGACGAAATAAAAGATAAATCAACACTACTGTATCAGTATCTGTACACAGGTTTGTTTTGTTTGATTAACTTGAAGAGTAATAATAATAATATTGTTGAGTTGTGTGATATAAATAGATAAGATTAATTAGGTAAGTACCTACCTACAATGAATGAATTGGTTTAAAAGTTAACAGCCCCATAAATGAATATTTATAAACTAAAATTAAGTTTTAACTTTTGGTTATTCATGTAAGATGATTCATAACCATTTCAAAACATCTTGGTAGGTATATTTACAATTTTCCTTTTTTGAAAATCCTTCGATTCAAAATACATACATTTATGTAACAATATGGCTTTTACAACTAGAACATAACAGAATTAATAACTTACTAAATTGTAAGAAGAAATAAAAAAAAAATGCATTTTCCTTTTGTAGGTAAACGAGTCAACAATACAAGACCGAGCAACTTATTTATAATATCTTTAATTCTTCGGTGACAGATAACGGACTTAAAATTAGGACTATGTTTAATTCGTTACCGTTTGACAATACAGGGTTCACAAGTACCCTCTTTTAAATAAGCAGGGTGGCACTGAGGGCACTTGGGGTTCTCCCCAAAGCTTTGTCTCCCAGGCCTTGCTACCCTGACTTGGAAAGACGTCTCAGCATTGTCACTCTCATACCCTGGGTGAGCATTATCTAAAGGAAACACGTAATCAGGGATGTAGTACGAACTAATATTGTACTCCGTTTGACTCGGTTCAGGAGTGGTCGTCTTTGGTTCAGGTCTGGTCACGCTGCTGAACGGACTCTTTCCTTGTATCGACCTCGTCTGGAGAACATTCGTAGTGTTCGTTTTGTTGCCTTCCTTTGGAGGTATCAGATCGAAGGCAGGGACCGCCCATTTCCATTCGTAGTAAATTGGGGGACCGACCGTCGTAGATGGTATTGAAGCAGAGTCAACTTTTGGAGGTAATAAAACCTTTTCAGGTTCGGTGATTCCTTTGTCATTACCACTTGTTGGTGCTTTTTCTTCGGCAGCTGCTTTGGGTTTGGTGTTGACGGAGTCAAATCTCGTGCCTTCAGAGAATGACTTGTCATTGTCAGTTTGGAAGTTATTAAAACTATTGCCCAACTTCTTGTGTTTTCGAGGAGTTCTATCTTCTTCTGAGTTCGCTGGTCCAGCTGGTAGATGACCATTCAGGTCAATAATCTCAGATTTAGACATCGCAGTCTGGTATACATCAGGGGATGTTGGATCGAAGCGTTTGATGAACTTGAAGACGGGGTCTGCAGAAGGTTCTACTCTCGAATCTACCTCTGATTCTTGAGTAGGGGCTGCAGGAGGGAGTAGATCAATAGCTGGTGCAGTGACACGTGGTCCTGGCTGATTTTGAGTGAAATTGCTGCTGGGTGTTGGCCGGAACGTTGCGTCAGGCTCTTGTGATGCGGCCTCATCGAGGTGGTCAGTGTTTCTGAAGGATCCAAAGTTGGAGTTGGTGTTGGTGTTGGCGTTGACTCTGCTGTGGAACTTGCGACCGGTAGACCAGGCAGTAGGAGGCCTGTAGTTCTGCTTTCCACTGTCTAAGTCGTTGTTGTCGACGTCAGATAAAGAGTCAGCTACACCGACGATGCTGTTGCCCGGGTGCACAGGGAACTGGAATGAGAAATATTAATTAATTAGAAATATTCCATTCTCGGTGGCTTATGAAGATTGCAAACAGTGTTATTAAGCACCTACTCATACGGGAAAATCATTATTATGTGGTTTAATTAAATATTATGATGATTTCATCACACCAATGGTCTACGAAAGTCTTTGTCTACGAAGGAAGTAGAGGTACCCAAAGTGAATGGATCGCATCAGCTTACGCACGAATTAATCGTCTAATTAAACCATTATTATAAGTAGTTATGACCTTAATCATATCTGATAAGGAAATGAACACTAAGAAATAAATACGTTTAATTTAAAACCTTTCCAAACATTATTAAAATTAATTAGGTGCTTTAGAATCGGTATCCATCTAATTTAAAAAGTTGAATTAACTTTATGTTACCCGTTGTTGGCCACTAGCACTTCATTTTAAATTATTAATAGATAATATAAAATATTCAATTTGTTTTATTTAAATTATTTTTTAGGGTTCCGTACCAAAATGGTATAACGGAATCCTTGTGGTGAGACTCAGTCTGCCTGTCTGTCTGTTGTCACAGCTGGATATCTCAAGAACTACTAATGCTATCAACTTGAAATTTGGAATAGTTTTAGATGACGTTTGCCCAACTATTTTTCAAATAAAAAAGAAATAAAAATATGTGTATATTTTATGCAACAGGGACTGAAAGGGGGTCTGAAAAATTCGAAGTGGGGCTACTAAGATATGTAGGGTATCATACGAAAGAGAGCACTTTGCATATTCTCAAACATTTTTTCTTTTTTTTTAGGATGCATAGTTTTCGACTTTTGATGAAAAATGTAAAAAAATACCGTTCTTATCTCCGAAGTTTTCCAAGAGAAAAATCTGAAATTATTCTATGTGATAGACGTTTATGTAAAGATTACAGGAAAAATAAAACGAAGTCTCTAAATAGCACACTTTTTCAGAAATCATCAACAAAAGTTACATTAGTTCCACTATCGGTCAAGAGCTGGCGCGGACCTAAAACTGCAATAATATTCTACACTACAGCGTGCAGTGTTAAAATTTTATGACGAATACAGGCCTTGCCAACAAAAAAAATAAAAACATGGTGGTTCGGAACCCTCGGTGCGCGAGTCCGACTCGCACTTGGCCGGTTTTAATAAATGCTCTAAAAAAGAAAGGAGGGTAGTTTTCGAATAAGCAGACCTCCTGGCTCCCCTAGAGACCTTTGTCCATCACTTAGGCATTATGTATAGAAGATGAAACTCTATACCTTAGTTTCAGCCTCCCTCAGTATATCGTAATAGGGGTTGTATGGCGGCGCGGACAGGATGTCGGGGCGCGGAGTGCGCAGGCGCATCTCATCGTCTGACACGAACGGCTTGTCGCGTTGACCTGGAAACAGATAAAAAATTTAGATTAGAGGTCTTTTTTTTATAAATGTAGGTACCTAAGGGTAAAACCCATAGTCAGCGGGATTGTCCAGAAGGGTTACCGCTGGCCCGGAACATAAAGGGCTAAGGAAGGAACACGGGTGGGTTTTAGTCAGTAAGATTATGACACTCCCTTCCGCTCCACCCAGAGTGGGAGGGGTCATTTGATGATTTCCATTCCGGAAAAAAAAGGATAAAACCCATAAGCTTTCTCTAATTAAAAAAAACATTACTTTTGTGTTTTATAGGTACGTGACTACGTTTATCCGAGTACCTAGGTAATTCATCAACTCGTCCTACATTCCCATCCAGCCCATTTAGGACGACTTGCAGAAAATCAAAATAAATTATATTTTCATTCTACAAGTCGTCCCACGTACCTAACTATCAAAATGAGAAGGTACAATCAGTAGCAAAAGTGTTGGTGTGGAATTAATAAAAAAAAGAATTTGTTACAAATATTTAAGTAATAAATAATCTATGAATAAAACGAAAGTAAAAACTAAAAATTCTTAAAAAATATTATTATATCTTGTCTTGCTAATTGTACCAAACGTTGATAAAGTTTAAAGTTCCATACAAAAAACGTGGGACGACCTGCAGAATAAAAATATAATTTATTTTGATTTTCTGCAACTCGTCCTAAATGGGCCGTAGGCATGTAGGACGAGTTGATGAAATACTCGTTTATCCTCGACTACACATAGAGTGTCCTAAATCAGGCCACAAAAATTATAATGTTACCAAATTTAAAATACACGATATCGTGGGTGCAGACGTAACGATATCGATCGTGAACAAGGTGCATAATTACCAACACAGATCATCTATAATCAAAACTTAACAGAACTGGGCAGGTCCTCTCAATCTGTGTGGTTCTTTCCTCAAAAGACCATCTTAGACATCAATCTACATGTTCTTCATATAATCTGACCAAGATTATGTCTGGACTTTAAAATAGATTGTGACCTCTGAGTTTGTTTCGGCCTTTCTTCTCAGAGTAGTCAGATAGGAAACGCCGACTTCATCTAGTTTTAAAAAAACATGATTGACGTGTAAAAGTGTTTGTACAAACCTACATACAAAAATAAAATCATTTATAAAAACTGTAAAACAATCTCACAACTTCAAACTGCATCCTACAAAGAACAAACTCGCCGATATTATAATTATAATGATTTAAAAAAATAATAACTGTTTTAGCTTCTAAGTAACGAGTATAATGAGTCTACTAAATACCCACTGTTTGTGGTTGCAAACTAGCTGCCGGTGACCGCAGTCAACATGAAAACCTGTTTATTTATTTAACGTTAGCTTTTGTGGTTTTCTGTTAGGTTAAAGATTTTAATTTATGGATCTTAGATAAACTCGAAAAACAAACAAAAACATGCTTCTCGACTATGTAACACAACACACATCACTATTCGTCTAAGTCAAGGGCACGTGTGATTACGTGTAGGTATTGATGCAACATTATCACGGTTGTCTGCTTCCGCGCACTTTCCGGCGTGTTCCGTAGTGTGACCGTGCTCTTATCAACAATTGCGAAACTTGTTGCATTGATTATGACTTGTTTTGAACTAGTTTTTATTGACCGACCGCCTGTCACATAACACACATCACTAAAGTCTAAGTCAAGGGCACGTGTGAATTCGTTTATTGATGCAACATTATCACGGTTGTCTGCTTCCGCGCACTTTCCGGTTTATTGTGTAGTGTGACCGTGCTCTCATCAACAATAGTGAAACTTGTTGCTTTGGTTCTAACTGGTGTAATACTAGCTTCTATGATCAACCGCCTGTCACATCGCACACATTACTATACGTCTAAGTCAAGGGCACGTGTGTATGATTACGTGTATTGATGCAACATTATCACGCTTGTCAGCTTCCTCGCACTTTCCGGCGTGTTGCGTAGTGTGACCGTGCTGCTCACAATAGCGATACTTTCTTTGATTCTGACTTTGATTCTAACTAGTTTTTTTTAATTTAGATGAAGTTTGAGTTTGTTCAGCGTAGGTAGTACCTACGCTGAACCTACTAGGTAACTATACCTAGTAGTCGGGTGGTCTAAATTAATAAGCTTTTCTAAATCTGTTGATTAGATAGAGTTTGATACTAAGTATTTCTATTACGCTTCTTCCTACCTATTCTTCATCATTCAACCAAAATAAGACCACTGCTTGACAAAGGCCTCCTCCGCTTCTTATCATCACCCCATAATATGAGGTACCTCTAGTCTATAAGATGATAATATGGGATTTGATTAGTTAGACTAAATCTGGAGAGTTTGTTTTTTTTGTTTGAACGCGCTGATATTTGGTATTTGATAGCCCAATTTTTGAGAAAGGCTATTTAACATCACGTTAGGATCCTTAGAAGCCAAGCAAAAAGAAAAAAAAAGTCAGAAAGAACACTAAGCAAAAACGAAGTACTTACCTACTTAATAGCGCGGACGAAGTCGCGGGCAGAAGCTAGTTTGATAAATTGTACACTCTCAAAGTCTTGGAAATACTTACTTACTTATCAATACTTACTCTGGCAAATCTCTCGAGTAGATAAACTAATGTTTTTGCAATCCATTACTGCGATAAATTATTATATTGATTTGATTTTCATTTATCTTTTGAGATCCTTTGATGGGCGTAAAACGTAAATGCTCACGATTTAGAATATTTTTTTCGTGATTTATGTAAGACTTTGTTCTTAATTAATAAACAGTAGACGTTGAACTTGAAAACTACGATAAATGTTGCAGATATGAATGATTAATTTCAATATATTTATATCTATGAAACGTTGGCCACTTATTCAAAGGCGCAACAAGTGAACCGCCAATTATTTTCTACCTCGACCTCTTAATAAAAGTAATTTATATGCAAAAAAACTTCAATTCACCCGCACTTTAAGAAGTCTATAATCATGGAAGTAATTAGTATTGTATCAATCACGCTTCAAGTTCATAGACATAATGAATTATGTTAAAAATATATAATTAGATATGCGGACATCAGAGCCATCAAGAAAATTAACTTCGTAAAATACGTTCATCAACTTATCATTACCACCCAAGACCATCAATCTCTATAATAATGATCTTCGTACAAAATCCTTCCCATTTTCCAAATGCTATTTTCCAAAGCCTTACAAAGATGGATTCGAGCTTTTCCAGAAAACCATAAAAAATGTTCGGTGTTATTATAACCGTTATAGGCGAAATGAATAGCAAACTAAGTATGTTTTGTTGTTGATTTATTTATTTATACCTACATAAAAATGCAAAGACAATAAAATAAACTATTTTAAATGTAGGTATACCAACATACTTACAGTCCCATCCATCCCAACTATAATATAATAATAATAGCCTTTATTATTATATTATAGTTGGACAAGGTAAGGACATGGATCAAAATAAATTCCAAAAAGTCTACCGCTCAAAATTAAACAGGGTTTTGACAGGTGTCCCTCAGGGTTCTATATTGGGTCCAATACTATTTTTAATTTTTACTAACGATTTACTTAGACTTGTAATAAAAATCAAATCAAATGTAAAACTAGTAGCATTTGCAGATGATACAAATGCTGTAATAAGCGATGCTACTTTAGAGTCGTTGAGTATCAATATAACCACGGTCCTGGAGATTTTTCAATCATGGTTTAAGGCAAATAAACTAATAATAAATACTAGGAAAACAAACATCATATTGTTCAAGTCCACATCACGTGATAATGCAAATTTAGATATAAAGTTAAATGGAGACAAAATAGATATTGTAGACTCAGTAAAATTTTTGGGAGTTCATATTGATTCCTTGCTAAATTGGAAAAATGAGCTAAAAGCAATAGACGCGTCAATATCATCAGCTTGCTATGCTCTTAGGAGCCTACGAGACGATCTTAGTATAAATATTTTAAAATCAGTTTATTATGCACTGGTCGAATCACGATTGAGATATAGTATTCAACTATGGGGAAATAGCTACAAGTATAACTCTGATAGAGCATTTGTACTTCAGAAAAGGGCAATACGAACAATAGTTCGCATTCCACAAATCGAGTCTTGTCGGGAATATTTCCAGAGTCTATCCATACTTACGGTACCAAGCCTTTACATATTAATGATCATGACCAGCCTGGCAAAACATATAAATGATTACGAAACGAAGGACGAAAGACACAAAAGGGAAAGCACACGGAACAAATACTTAAAGCATAAAATAAATACCAAAATAAAAATTGTAGAACATTGTGTCCAGTATCAAGCAGTGAAAATATTTAATTGCTTACCTAAAGATATAAGAGAACTATTATATGAAACCACCTTATTCAAAAAGAGACTTAAGGAATTTTTGTTGGAAAGGTGTTTCTATTCTATTGATGAATTTATGACCCTAAGTTAATGATGATTACTGAATTATTTCTATTATATTAATAATGTTATAAATGAAATCAGTTTTTTATGGTATGACATGTTTCAAATTATTGTGATAATGATAATCTATAGGTATCTATGCAAAGTGACTTGATTTTATCGATAGTTATTTTTTGTTGACATTGTTGTATATTTTTTCTATTGATTGTGATGTTTTATTTTTTTGTCTTTTTTATGCATGTTCTATAATTATGATTGGTTTTTAATTGAATATTGTTTTTAGCTTCAAATATTATTTTTGTAAACATTCAGACACAATTTGTTAATTGTTAATGAATAAATGAAATGAAATGAAATGAAATTAACAATCTTATAATCTAGTCACAGTTATAATAAATAGTAAAAAAGAAAAAATTTAAATGAAAAAAAAAATACATTCCTCTCTCTTATCTCCTCTTCAGACATCGTTTCCGAAGATTGTTTTGCATTAGCATAGGCCTTCCCCATATTCTTCCATAGTTCCCGATCATGGGATCCCAACCATATAAAACATTATTTTGATAAGTAGACTGACTATCCACGTTTCGCGGACCATTTTAAATTGTTCTCAACAGACAATTTTAAAAGACCTTCAAACTACCGAGATCTATACTTAAACTAGCATACGAATACCTATACCTAAACATTACTTGAATACTATTCAAATTCAGTACCACTTCGGAATTTAGAATATCTGTCACTATATATGAGAACCTAACTGGTAGACATGCTTGCTTGATTGTGTTTGATTCGAACATTGTTATTGGAGATAATTTGTTATGATTGACGGCCGTGGGCATAAACGTATAGACTGATGCGTTTTGCTACTTGATTATGACTACAATAGGTTCAAATAAGGCTGGATGCAGAAGCTACAAACGCTACTTTGTAAGTCTCTTTATGGTCTTGTTGTTTAAGTGTCTGAGTAAAGCCTGTTAGCATAAGTCGTATAATGTAGTAGAATATTCAATTATTAATAAATTTTATTATTATAATATATCAATTAATGCATTATTTATGAGTGCATAAACGTTTGACTACCGTTTGTACCTAGGTATTCGCTAAAACCAATTAACAATACTAACAAATATAAAAATAATAATAAATTCATTTATTTCAGGTAAATAACACCCGTTAATAGCACACGTATTAAATCAAAGAGTGAGTTCCTCTCCTTATTAGCTTTGATTTAAAATCACGTCGATCAATATGTAGGAATAATAGGGATTATTGCGATTTAATGGATTTAATGGATTTAATCCTCTTCTTCCTCGACTACTTATCGATTTACTGAGATCATCAGTAATCACATCACACTAATATTATAATATATGCGAAAGTTTGTGTGGCCAATTTCGATAAAATTTTATATGGAGGTAGCTGACACTCTGGATTAACATACAGGCTATCCCGATATTCCCACAGGACCGACATTTACGCGGGTGAAACCGCGGAGTGCAGCTAGTTTAAAAAATATGACAAGCACATTGATTCATCTAAGTTCACTAACTCCTACAATCTATACTAATATTATAAAGCTGCAGAGTTTGTTTGTTTGTTTGTTTGTTTGAACGCGCTAATCTCTGGAACTACTGGTCCGATTTGAATGATTCTTTTAGTGTTGGGTAGTCCATTTATCGAGGAAGGCTATAGGCTATATTTTTTTTCTTCAAAATTAGGGATCCGTAATAAAATTGCTATTTTGTAACACAAGGTGTAAAATCGAAAACCTATTTTTGCGTGCGCTGCAAAAACTATTGACAATAGAACAAAATAATGTACTACGGGTTTGTAGAGCCCATTAAGACCTACAAAAAAGTCCGCGAGGACATATATCTAGCTATCATGGTTTAATCACAATAACCGATTTTGTGTTCAAAATAATTATTAAATCGTCTGAAGA
The DNA here is from genome assembly GCA_963082905.1 of Oligia fasciuncula. NCBI lineage: Eukaryota > Metazoa > Arthropoda > Insecta > Lepidoptera > Noctuidae > Oligia > Oligia fasciuncula. The sequence goes on from OY720397.1 coordinate 20,278,049, forward strand.
AAAAAAAACTACGTTAAATATGTATCGTAATATTAATCTTTATCGAAATTAAGCATTATGTTATCAAGAGTATTTATGAAGAAGTAAAATACTTTTTGTTTCATCTCAATCGGATATTTCGTTTAAAAGTTATCACGTGTGTAAGATGTTAAGAGTATTACTATTAAGGAGTTATGGGCCATAGAGTTTTTTATCTATACATATTATTATTAATTTAATATAATAAATTTGTAGAAAAGTGGTGTCTGTACAATGGAAATATATAAAAAAAAGTAGCAGGGGTTGTTATTATATCGATGCCGAACCCGAAATTGTAATTAATTTTTTTTTTGTCTGTTTGTCTGTTTGTGCACGCTAATATCAGAAACGGCTTATTCGATTTAGATCAGGCTTCACTTAACATTTAGTGTTTATTTCATGTCAATCGGTTCATAAATAAAAAAGTTATGTCAATTTAAAGAATCACGGCGAACATTTGTTAAGGTATTCTATCAGAGTACGTACACGCCTCGGGCCTGCGCGTCCGATCTTCGGAACTACTGGACGCATTTGAATGTTTTTTTTTTTGTTGTATAGTTATTATGGCTGGACAACATTCAGGCTATAATTTTTCTTGGAAACTTGAACACCTGATGCAGAACCGAAACAGACCAGCTTAACTATAAGAGATACAAAAATGGTACCATAGCAAAAATTGTTCCACGTGATGAATATTTTCTGCTGAGAGAATAAATTTGAAGATCTGGAACACCTGATGGGGAACTCCAAGAGCCCAGCTACACCATAACACATATAGGAATGACGTCTTAGTAAAAGTTATTCGGTCTGATGGGCATTTCCTGTTGACTTATAAAAATCGAAGATCAGAAACATCTGATGTGGAAATCTAAGCTATCACTAATTTCACCTCCACGCGGTGAAGGCGGTAACAGTTTAGGACTGATTTTCGATGACGATGGTATATCATTGAAAATTTGACTGTACTGGCCAAAACTCCCATTTATTTTTTTTTAACGTGAAGAAATGCTCATGCATTCTGCACTACCACGGGGAGATAGTGCAGTTATGTGGGACTCTAACCCACTAAAACTCCACTGTGTCCTCCTCTGCCGCTTACGGCGGGAACATGGGCACGCGTTAGCACTCATCCGTGAACCCGCCGCGGCTGTCCGTCACCGGACCCTCCGCTGGGGAGTACTCCCCATCACCGGCGCACCAGAACACATAGCACGCCGTGACCACCCCAGGGACCAAACCAGCACATGGGCCAGACGATCCCGTGTCTGGGCACCCTTGGTAGGGGAGCAGTCACTTACATTTTAATTGATCAGGTATCTTCATAATAAAATTATAACCATGCCTAGAAAGAGGCCAAATCTTTCCCAATGTTCCAAAGGAGCTAAAAGATTGAGGATCTTAAGATCCCAAGAATCTACCGAAGAGCGTCAGGAGAGACTTGATGCTGTTTGAGAACATCAGGCTGCAACTCGCTCTGTGGAAACCTCTTCGGATCGCGAAGCACGCCTGCGTTCTCAGCGTATTTACGCATCTACATCCAGATCACTAGAGACCAGTGAAGAATATGATGCGCGACTGACCGCTGATACGGTGAGATTATCATACATTGTTCCGAACACGCACACAACAAAATATTCATAATCAGAAAGTGAGAAAGAAAGAATTGCTGGAGTACGGCATGAAGAGACAGATTAAGAAGAGCGCAACGAACGTTTGAATTCTGATCGACTTCGACATTCTCTGAACAGAATGTCGATATCATCTGAAGAATCGGATGTGTCTCAAGATATAGCCGTAGGGCATGGCGACCTTCCTTGGGTTGATAAGGAACGGAGTGCATTTACGTATACTCCTATGATTGACTACGCCACATATTCCGCCATCGGAGGTATGGTTGAAAATTTTACTTTTTGTGAAGCTGTTAAATAGCAAAAAGAAACAACACATACTGCTCAGGTGGGAAAGTACATATTGAAATATTACAAAATCCTCCAGAAATATTAAGATCACTGCTAATCGGTGACCATCACAGTCAAAACATTTCTTGGACAACATACGTTCGTACAATAATGCCTTTCAAATGACATCTTTTGTTGCGAAACAGATTTCAGAAGGCCCATTTATGCCAACATTCAAAGTGCAAGGCCAAGTTTACCACCCTATTGGTTCATTATTGCCTGAAAATGACGTCTCGAATCGTCTCGCGCATCCCGTTGTTATCCAGTCCCCGGGTTCTTAGAATTCGACATCAGACGTTTCAGATCTTCGATTTTGACTACCCCGTTGTCGCTGGCATAACCAACAGGATCCGCGTACGAAGTCGCGGGCAGAAGCTAGTTAATTTAATATAATAAATTTGTAGAAAAGTGGTGTCTGTACAATGGAAATATATAAAAAAAAGTAGCAGGGGTTGTTATTATATCGATGCCGAACCCGAAATTGTAATTAATTTTTTTTTTGTCTGTTTGTCTGTTTGTGCACGCTAATATCAGAAACGGCTTATTCGATTTAGATCAGGCTTCACTTAACATTTAGTGTTTATTTCATGTCAATCGGTTCATAAATAAAAAAGTTATGTCAATTTAAAGAATCACGGCGAACATTTGTTAAGGTATTCTATCAGAGTACGTACACGCCTCGGGCCTGCGCGTCCGATCTTCGGAACTACTGGACGCATTTGAATGTTTTTTTTTTTGTTGTATAGTTATTATGGCTGGACAACATTCAGGCTATAATTTTTCTTGGAAACTTGAACACCTGATGCAGAACCGAAACAGACCAGCTTAACTATAAGAGATACAAAAATGGTACCATAGCAAAAATTGTTCCACGTGATGAAGATTTTCTGCTGAGAGAATAAATTTGAAGATCTGGAACACCTGATGGGGAACTCCAAGAGCCCAGCTACACCATAACACATATAGGAATGACGTCTTAGTAAAAGTTATTCGGTCTGATGGGCATTTCCTGTTGACTTATAAAAATCGAAGATCAGAAACATCTGATGTGGAAATCTAAGCTATCACTAATTTCACCTCCACGCGGTGAAGGCGGTAACAGTTTAGGACTGATTTTCGATGACGATGGTATATCATTGAAAATTTGACTGTACTGGCCAAAACTCCCATTTTTTTTTTTTTAACGTGAAGAAATGCTCATGCATTCTGCACTACCACGGGGAGATAGTGCAGTTATGTGGGACTCTAACCCACTAAAACTCCACTGTGTCCTCCTCTGCCGCTTACGGCGGGAACATGGGCACGCGTTAGCACTCATCCGTGAACCCGCCGCGGCTGTCCGTCACCGGACCCTCCGCTGGGGAGTACTCCCCATCACCGGCGCACCAGAACACATAGCACGCCGTGACCACCCCAGGGACCAAACCAGCACATGGGCCAGACGATCCCGTGTCTGGGCACCCTTGGTAGGGGAGCAGTCACTTACATTTTAATTGATCAGGTATCTTCATAATAAAATTATAACCATGCCTAGAAAGAGGCCAAATCTTTCCCAATGTTCCAAAGGAGCTAAAAGATTGAGGATCTTAAGATCCCAAGAATCTACCGAAGAGCGTCAGGAGAGACTTGATGCTGTTTGAGAACATCAGGCTGCAACTCGCTCTGTGGAAACCTCTTCGGATCGCGAAGCACGCCTGCGTTCTCAGCGTATTTACGCATCTACATCCAGATCACTAGAGACCAGTGAAGAATATGATGCGCGACTGACCGCTGATACGGTGAGATTATCATACATTGTTCCGAACACGCACACAACAAAATATTCATAATCAGAAAGTGAGAAAGAAAGAATTGCTGGAGTACGGCATGAAGAGACAGATTAAGAAGAGCGCAACGAACGTTTGAATTCTGATCGACTTCGACATTCTCTGAACAGAATGTCGATATCATCTGAAGAATCGGATGTGTCTCAAGATATAGCCGTAGGGCATGGCGACCTTCCTTGGGTTGATAAGGAACGGAGTGCATTTACGTATACTCCTATGATTGACTACGCCACATATTCCGCCATCGGAGGTATGGTTGAAAATTTTACTTTTTGTGAAGCTGTTAAATAGCAAAAAGAAACAACACATACTGCTCAGGTGGGAAAGTACATATTGAAATATTACAAAATCCTCCAGAAATATTAAGATCACTGCTAATCGGTGACCATCACAGTCAAAACATTTCTTGGACAACATACGTTCGTACAATAATGCCTTTCAAATGACATCTTTTGTTGCGAAACAGATTTCAGAAGGCCCATTTATGCCAACATTCAAAGTGCAAGGCCAAGTTTACCACCCTATTGGTTCATTATTGCCTGAAAATGACGTCTCGAATCGTCTCGCGCATCCCGTTGTTATCCAGTCCCCGGGTTCTTAGAATTCGACATCAGACGTTTCAGATCTTCGATTTTGACTACCCCGTTGTCGCTGTTATAACCAACAGGATCCGCGTACGAAGTCGCGGGCAGAAGCTAGTATAATATAAAATTCTTTTACCTAAGATAGCATTTAGAGTAAAGATGGTATCTATAGGTACTATTGCCAACTGTATCTTAGTCTGCGGCCCACCTAACACTTCAACCCACAGATTCGACGCAGATCAAGGTTTCTATGGCAATTCAGAGTAACATCTCCTTGGCCTAACTGCCCATACTGCAGGCGACGACGTAGTAAACTGCATATTATGTAATATCTGGTCATCTAATTTAGAAACGTCTTATAGTACGGGCTATAAATGTTCGTGTTTGAATAATAACAACGACACTTCGATAATAGGATATTTTATGGGGCTATAAACCTTTGATTGGCCGGTGTTGAATGGAACTACAAAGAAATCTTGATTGGTATTTAAATTTAGGAATAATAAAGCATAAATCAACGTAAACCCAAAGCAGAAACTCTTGTGTAATTTGTTTCATCAGATTTGCAGAACTTTTATCATTTTTCAGTTGCCATGAACCCAGGATTGTTTTTGTTACAAGAGCCTTTTATGGCATGGTAAGTAACACCATTTGAGGCGATCAGTGGTGGCAAAATTCTCTATCTCTCGATTGAAATGAAACGTGAGAATTCCATCCAAGACCAACAAAATCATACTGGAAAGAGTTTCATCTTCGTCATTCTCTTGCTCTTATCCCAATTTTTTTGGGTTGGCGTAACAGTATGACAGAGTAGTGGTGACCCTGTGGTAACGGCCCTGACTCACGTGGTAAGTCGTGGGTTCGAACCCAGCCACGCGCTTTTTATTGTGTAATATATTTCATCACCACTGCTCTAAAAAACCTAGGACCAAGAATTCGAAGACATGTGACATCATCACCAACCCGCATTTGGCCCGCGTGGTGGATTACGGTTTATTCCTTTTCACAGAGCGGAGGCCTGTGTCCCAGCAGTGGGAACATTATAAGCTTATTATGCAACATGTCTATCTCTTCCATTCTCCACACCGGCTACTCACTCAGGTTAATCTTTATAGGCTATAATAATGTAGAAAAAAAATCTCGACAAAGACTCACCTATTAGAAGGTTAGCGGTATAATCCCGCTCTGACATGGAGCAGTTGACCATGTACCAATGGTCACAGATGAGCATGCGTTGCTGGAACAGCGTCATGTTGGGGCACTTATAGCTGAACTGACGACCCAGCCCGTCGCACATGTGGTACACCTGGAAACAAAAGAAAAGATCGAGGTTACAAATGAGAAATGACGTGGTTATATATCTTCACATTATTAAGAGATGTAATTGAATAGAACTGAAGAAGAGTAGAAACTAGAAACCCTAGCTTGAAACTTCGTCGATGTAGAAAGCACAAAATAGTAGAGTTGTTTAAAGCTAATCAATTAGAATTGCAAACGAGAACGAATAGTTTGAAATGAAAATATAATTGATAATGGTGTTTGTGTGTATCAAATTCAAGAAAAGTAAATAATAATGATGGTAGCTAATTGCTCAAAGCGGTGAAGGAAAACACCGTGAGGAAACCGGCATGTCCCAGTATCAAAAATTCAAAGACATGTAATATCTACCAACCCGAACTGGGCCCGCGTGCGTGGTAGATTACGGCCCACTCCCTCTCGAAGAGAGGAAGCCTGTGTCCCAGCAGTGCGAACGCTGATTATGTAATTGCTGTTCAACAAAATAATGGGTCATGAGCAAAGTCCCATCATGAACAATAGTATTAGCCGCTATTTGTCTCACTGCAGGACAAAAGCCTTACGGAGAAAAATTCGAGCACTGCTTGCACATAAAGTTTTGTCAATTTTAAATCAGACCATTATCTGCATAATGCATATTTTATCTTGATGTTTGCCTTCACAGTAAATCATTCAGTCATTCATTAGCGTTTGCGATTAACAAAACATGTTTGGACTTAAATAATTAACACTACACAGAAAAACTTAGGAAGCGACCATTATATCTCAATTTAATTATATTCGTAGACAATACGTGCACACACGGTCGGGCGCCCGCTTCCGACAAACTACTCATCAGGAAGTTTATGTAATGCTGTTAAACTCTTTGTGCTACCGTTTATCGGAACATCTAGACCATGGTCATTTAGCTTAATTATTATAATCATATTAGTTTTTATTCTTTATATAAGATTTTAGGAACTCTATAAGTCGTCACTAATAGCTATCGTAACATCAGCTGCTGAACAAAGATTTATTTAATTATAAACATTGTCTGTTATATCAAGTCTACTGTCTGCTATCTGGTAATAATTGTATAATTGGAGTGAGCATGGCAGGGTGACTGTTAATGGATGGTAAAGAGAGGCTGATGATCGTGACAAGATCGATCGAGATCGTGAGGAAAGGGTTGGCATTAATAATAATTGAAGTAATGTATAGTAGGTGATGCGAAAGCATAAGAACAAGGTCATGAGGAAAGTTTTGGAGATGAATGAGGATGGCTATAAGAATAAGGGAAGACCAATTATACGATTGATGGTTTGTGTGAGAGATGATAATAATTATGGTTATAAAGGGGGTGACTAATGACTTGACGACTAATAGGAAAGTATGGAGGAAGAAGACATGTTGCGCCGACTCCATATTTGTATAAGGGCAACAGAATGATGATGACTGAGTGATGGAGTCACTACTACTAAGTACAGACGCACCAGCACATCAAGCTAACCGAAACTGTCAAATTTTCCCAATCAAGTTTGAAGCTAATGCTTTAGCGATAAAGTTGAAAATCTATTAAAGAAATTTGACAGATTGGAGTAGCTTGATGTGCTGGCGTCTGTACATGGATAAACGTTCAATATACAACATCTATGCCAAATGTGATTCGAATGTTTAAACACTAATTCATAGAATTACATGAACCTTAACAAAACCTTTAGGTTCAAACTCGTGATCATACGTCAATTGATAGACACATAACCGAGCGAGCTGACATAACAATGAAGTAACAAAACAACGTGAAGTTCAATCGTGTCTAAAATGTTTTGGAGATGAGTCATACAGCACGTATGAATGCAAACAGACTCCACAACTCCACATACGGAAATTAGTAGAACAATATCGCTAAGGGAAACCACGGACGGTTTTTTGTGGCAATTTGTCGGAGTGTTAACACCAAAACATTTAACTTGGTAAAAAATAAGACGAGGTCTGATTGAGGGCTAAACTATGTTTTTGTTGAGATTAATGTATTAATCTACATTCGATTCATTTCATAGGTCTTCCGCATACTCTTTTAATGGTGTTAGGGATAAGTAGAAACTAAAATGATTATATTGGTGTAGAACTTTTTGCTCGATGATGCATTAAAACACCGCAAAGTAAAACATCTCGAATATCAGTTTCAATTCTCGCTAAGCTTATAACACAACCTCGCCTTACGGCGCTATGAGTGTAATTTGCGATCTTTAACGGCAATTGACTATGAGTAGTTGCGAATAACCTTTTATAAAAACCAATAGATCACAAAAACAAAACAATAACAGTTCCAAGAAAAGTATTTTGATAACAATTATCTGTGCAACACAATATTTATAAACATGGGTTCGTTGATAAGCAGTCCTCACTAATGTTTTTAGTGGGCAAAATAGTAAATATTTTTTTTACAGTTTAGCAATTATTTAATAAAACTTTTAAGATTTAAATTAAACTAACTAAAAACGAACCCACATTTGAGATAAGTACCTTTTTTTTTTTTGTTGTCGGGGGGAAACCTTCAGAAGGCACCCGACCTCCGGGGAGGGAAGTCGGGGAGTGTGGGATTTTTACCTCACTAAAACCACCCCGGTGATCACCATCAGCACATAGGGGTGGTCCCGGTTCCTCTTAAAAGACCAAATCCGGAACCTCCCCGTGCAACGCCTGAAAGGCACATCCCTGGGGAGACTGTAAAGGGGCCTCCCCTGAGCCTCGCTACGCACGGGATACCTAGTACCTACATTAGAATAAGCGTCTAACATGTAGTTGCATAGTTCATACTGACGGACTTTAAAAGCCAAAGAAGGACCTACGGGCAACTTTCAAAAGTTCCATAATGCCACATCTGATAAAAAGATAAATGATTTTATTTCTGTAAGTAGGTTTGTGCAAACACTTTTGAAGTACGTCAATCATATTTTTTTAAACTAGATGAGGTCGGCGTTTCATATCTGACTACTCTGAGAAGAAAGGCCGCAAACTCTCCCTGAGTTTGCGGCGCGTCACACGTCACAGTCTCTTTTAAATTAGATACTGAAGTACGCAGTTCAAGATTGTTACCCACGCCACGCGATCAAAACATCAACCTTGTTCAAACATTAACTAATATCTCTCAAGACAAGAAACATGAAGAACACACAATATATAAGCTTTTAAATATACTAATTATTTCTCGAAAACTTGCCTTGCATCTCAGGTTGTGAAACAATCCTAATCGTCGGCGTGATTGCGTTTCATAAATGTTTTTGTCCATGTTATAATTTGTAGCTATTATTCTTTGTATAATGTATCATCCATCAGCTATTACATGTCGGAGATTATTGTCAAGTAATGGCGGTCTTTCAAAGTAGGCTATCAGGTCACTGTGCTAGGCTAATATGTCAAGATCTGAACATACATCTAGCCCTGTAATTAGTGTTTGTTTTGTCTTCGAAATAATGTTGACATAACGTCAAGTACAAAAATAGATTCGTGATGATGACATGATTTTCGAAAGCGCAGTTAGTTTTTTATATTTTTACTATCTTAGGTGCCCTTATGCCTGCACCAAAGAGTATAATAATAATACGGGAGGCCTGCACCTTACTAGAATTTATTGACGTTACTGATCTCGGCAAACGCCTAGCAAAGTTCTGGGTTGATTCCATTTCAGTTGCCATCGACACGCTGTGAAGAAGCTATCTTTTGTCCAAGTGTCCATAGGCTTGACTCCTTTCTTCTCGTAAACATAACATCACGCCCTGTATTCTCCAAGGGGTAAGGCAGAGATTTTTCTTTTTCTTTTTTTTTATCCTTTTATCCTACATTTCCAATTTTTTTTAAAACGTAATTAAAGCGTAATTATGTTAAAGTCTCATGTAAAACGGGGTGAGCCTATTGCCATCAACCGCGCCACCTAATAACGACAACTACGAGATAATAACTAAACACTCTCTACACTAATTAGAAATTGTTACCACTAAGAATCAAACTGACCATGACTACAAATGGACATCAACCTTACATCAAACATCAGCTACAACCTTGCACAAACTCATTCCTATATGTCATCCCAATAGCGCATACTACAAAAGCCCTAATGAATCTTCTCTCTACATCGGCCACAATAGTCAATTACCCAGAGGTCACATCTGTAGCCTCATCAATACAGGTCCTACTTGCTACCAGGGTTACTGGAGCCGTTTGAGTTCAATGTGTCTGTTTAACTTATGAAAGTAACTTATATATATTATTTGATATTATGAAAGCAATTGTTAAATGTAACTTTAAACAGGAAACAACTTTATTAATATTTATGGGAAATAGGGGTAATTTAAATAAAGGAGAATTGCTCCAATATCATAGAACATTGTGCAACCTTAGCTTAAGAAAAATTGTTTTGTTTACATTACCTTACAGTAACAGTTTGCCACAGGAAGAAAATAACTTAAGATTTGATATAAATATGACATTGCACAATTTGACATATAATGATAACTTATTCCAGTTAATTGATACTAACTATTATGTTGGTAATAATTTATATTTGACAAAAGATAGATATAATATTGTTATGTACTATCTTTCTAACTATCAAAAAAGACAGATAGCTGTGTCGCTATCATATTTTTTTTCTATTACAGCCAAACATTTGGCTAAACAAATTGCTCCTATTGAGCAATGCAATGACTTTTTAAATTACTCTGGTAATAATTTGGTTGAAATTATTGACATTAATCATTTAAATTAGAAATTAAGACAATAGAGGCAACCTCTTGCAAAAATGTAAATAAGTCAAATGAAAGTGTAAAAAAATTAAATAGTATCAATCTGGTGCATCAAAATATTCAAGGTTTTTCAAACAAAGACTTAGAAGTAGAATTATTCCTGAATTGTTACAATATAGATATTCTTTGTATGACAGAACATTGGCTTAAAAGTCACCAGTTCATGTTCAATTTTAGTAATCACCAGGTTGGTAGTTCATTCAGCAGAGTAAATGCTATACATGGTGGCTCATTAATTTTAATAAATAACCAGCTTAAGTTTAAAGACCGAAAGGATATTGTGAGCCTCTCTGTTGAACGGACAATTGAAATAGCCTGTATAGAATTGGAGCAGTTCATTATATTAAGTGTGTACAGACCTCCTTCAGGATTGTATGATTGTTTTGAAAAAGTTATGGATGAAGTGTTGCACAAAATCTGTAATACAAACAAGTCCATCATCATTTGTGGTGATTTTAATGTTAATTTGTTAGAAAATTCTGGGTTAAGTACTAAAATTATAAGTTTGTTTCAGTCATACAATCTTGCAAACCAATTTTTGGAGCCCACTAGAATAACTCCTACTAGTGCCACATGCCTAGATAACATTTATACAGATGTTATACCAACCCACAAAGACATTATTAACCTAATAGACTCAGATCATTGTGGACAATTAATCACTATTCCAAATAAAAACAAAAAAGTTACTAAAAAAGATATCACTGTTAATCCAAAAACAACTAATCGCTTGGAAACATTTAAAACTAAACTCATGGGTAAATTACCACTTTTGTTCACTAATGATGACCCTAATCAACAATATAATGATTTTTTTAATATGTATTGCACATAATTTGATAACACATTTATTCCAAAAACATTATCGGTTAATAGTATTGCTTCCTTCAGTAACTGGGCCACCATTGGTATACATAAAAGTAGAAAACGACTTTATGAATTATATGAAGAACGGATTTGTATAAACACTGCTGAATTTAATTTATATGTTAAGAATTATTCTAAAATATTTAAAAAAGTTTGTAGTATTGCCAAGTCACGTTATTTGAGTTCAAAAATTAAAAATAGTAGTAACATTATTAAAACGACTTGGAATGTCATTAATAGCGAAACGGGAAGGTCATGCACCCGAAGTAGTGACTACAGCCTTGTTATTGATGACAATATAATTAAATCAGATTGTCAAGTCGCCGCGGCCTTTGAAAATTTCTTTGCAGAGATTCCCGTATCAACTACTAAATCTCTTAACTCATCACCCATTGCTGCAGAGTCTTTACTTAAAGAAAACGTTCCAGTTTGCGATTCTGAATTTCACTTCCAATATGTAACTTGTACAGATATAATTAAAACTTTTCACACGTTAAATGTTAAAAAGACCGCAGATCTATGGGGTAATTCTGTGGATGTTGCTAAGTCGATTATAGACATTGTAGCACCTACTTTAGCTGTTATATTTAATAATTGTATTGACCGTGGTGAGTTTCCTGATCTTATGAAAAACAGTAAAATAATACCGTTGTTTAAATCGGGTAGTACATCAGACCCTACTAATTATAGACCTATTTCAGTACTACCTACCTTTAGTAAAATTTTTGAAAAACTTATTTTAAATCAATTGCAAAGATTTTTTAATAAAAATAAATTACTACATAACAAACAGTTCGGATTTACAAGGGGTCGTTCGACTACCGATGCAGGAGTTGAACTTTTAGGACATATTTATAATGCATGGGAGGACAAATGCGATGCTTTGGGCATCTTTTGCGATTTGTCCAAGGCATTCGATTGTGTTCTTCATGAAACATTAATCAGGAAACTGCACCACTACGGAATCCGGAACGCCTCTCTGGATCTTCTTACTTCTTACTTAAGTGATAGGATTCAGAGAGTTGATGTTAACGGAAAAAGGTCACCCGGATCTGTAGTAAGAATGGGGGTCCCCCAGGGCTCAATTCTCGGCCCATTTTTATTTATTATTTATATAAATGACTTGCCTTACCTCATAAGGGATGAACATGATATAGTGTTGTTTGCAGATGACACTTCACTTTTATTTAAACTCAAACGTCAGCAGCTGGTTACTGACAATGTAAATAACGCCCTTGCAAAAGTAGTTAACTGGTTTAATGTCAATAACCTACTTCTTAACGGAAAAAAAACGAAATGTATTAAGTTTACCATACCCCACGTTAGACAAGTAGAAACTAGTGTTCTCATTAAGGATGAAGAGTTGAAACCTGAAGATACCACAGTATTCCTAGGCATAACGTTGGATGCCAAGCTTCAATGGGGCCCCCATATAGATAAATTGTCAAAAAAGCTTAGCTCTGCAGCATATGCCGTTAGGAAAATTCGTGATTTAACTGATTTAGAGACAGCCCGTTTAGTATACTTTAGTTATTTTCATAGTGTGATGTCGTACGGTATTCTGTTGTGGGGAAATGCCGCCGATATTCAGACAATTTTTATTTTACAAAAAAGGGCAATTCGTTCCATTTATAAATTAAGTCCCAGACACTCCCTCAGAGACAAATTTAAAGAGATTAATATAATGACTGTGCCTTCTCAGTACATTTATGATAATCTTTTGTATGCACATAAAAATATTAATCTGTTTAAAAAATACAGTGATATCCATAACATAAATACTAGGAACAAACACAAATTTGTTGTTCCAACAACAAGGCTCAAAAAAATAGGTGGCTCGTTTAGATGCCAATGTATACGTTTTTATAATAAACTTCCTAGCCACATTCAAGAACTAAGCCTTAATAAATTCAAATCTTTTATAAAGCGAAAACTATGTCAGAAAGCCTATTATACTGTAAAAGACTATATTGAGGACAAAAAGGCTTGGGATTGAGCTGCTCCAATAGGTTTAGAATGTTGTTTTTATTTTTCTAATTTACACTTTAATAATTTTCTTTTTTTAAGTATCTATTTACTTAAATAATGACATGTACATTTACTGTATAAAGTATTATATGTTTTTAATTATTGTGAATGTGAGGACTATGTGGGTAATTTTTTGTTTTTTCTCTCTTCGTTTTAATCATGATCTGGCAGTTTGAGTAGTTTATGCGGCCTACCCAAATGTCCTGTCTTTGGTATTGTTCGTCGAATCGTTGAGCTCCTTAAGTTCTGAGTTGAGCTGCACGGTTACTGACAAATGCGTGCACTGACTGGACAGGTCCGCTCAATCTGTGTGGTTCTTTCCTCAAAAGACCATTTCAGACACTAATCTACATGGTCCTCAAAGATTATGTCCGGATTTTTTATATACACATTGACATTGATGAATTTTATTTAGACAATGACATGAATATTTACTTTGTAAGTAATTTTTATTTATTTTTTTTATTTAATTATTGTGAATGTGAGGACTATGTGGGTCATTTCTTTTTTCCTTCTTAGTTTTAATCATGATCTGGCAGTTTGAGTAGTTTATGCGGCCTACCCAAATGTCCTGTCTTTGGTATTGTTCGTCGAATCGTTGAGCTCCTCAAGTTCTGAGTTGAGCTGCACGATTTTTGACAAATGCGTGCACTGATTGGACAGGTCCGCTCAATCTGTGTGGTTCTTTCCTCAAAAGACCATTTCAGACACCAATCTACATGGTCTTCACACGATCTGACCAAGATTTTGTCTGGACTTTAAAAGAGACTGTGACTTCTGAGTTTGTTTCGGCCTTTCTTCTCAGAATAGTCAGTTAGGAAACGCCGACCTCATCTAGTTTAAAAAAAAATATGATTGACGTGTAAAAGTGTTTGTACAAACCTACTTACAGAAATAAAAATCATTTATCATTTATCATTTATCATTTATTTATGCAAGGTTAACTACATGGATACACCGAAGAAACTAGTGCAACTAACTAATAAGGACTGGGAGACCGATTGATTTACCAACAACACTAAAGGGCGACGAACAAATTATCTAAGAACATGGTTTATCTTCTAAGTGTAAAACAATGCGTTAATTTACGAATTGATATAATTATATTGGCTCACGCAACACGACTGTATAATTTCCTACATTCGTGCCTAATTATGGCTTTTGTTATGATGTTTTCAGGTTATGGTTTCTGCCTGTTTAAGGTTATAACAAATAAATTACATAAATACTCAATTGTAGTAGGTAGCCTCACGATTTTAGTATTTTGATTGACTTGTAATTAAAGTTTAGCGTAATAAAGTGAAGCGTTCTGTAATTGCATTATCGGGTATTACAAAATATACAAATTTATTATGGAGATTGATTAGTAAATTGCTCTTCAAGACTACGTTTGGATTAATATGTACGAATCACTATTTTCACTTAGTAATATCGTAACCTCTGACACTATCATGCATCTTGCTTGAAAAAGAAACAGGGTCATATCAATTCAACGGTAAAGTAGGTTATTCTGGTATGACTTATGTAATAACTCCATAAGTCACATTAATAGTTACTTTAGTTAAATTATGTAGAAAGTCTCTAAGCTATGAAGTTCGCACAAGATTCAAGAGTCTTTATTTGTGGAAACATGAGTATACATACAGAGCATGCAAGTTATCACAATACATTGTTAGTTCAGTCATGTTTGGCCTTAGTGGCGTACAAATATTTAAATGCCAGTAAATAACATACTAATTGGATAAATTAATAAATTAAAACAAAATAGTTAAATGTCAATTTTGAAAGGAAATAGTCATAAATACAATTACAGTTATAAAATGTCAATTAAATTATTAGTTATAGCATTAACAATGTTGGTTTATTATTATGATTATGTCAAAGATTCATTGATAATATATTTTTGTACGATATTAAATGTTGTCGTTAAGAAATTCTAGAATACTATAATATGCTTTCCCTTGAAGGAGTATCTTTAATTTATTTTTTAATAGACGGACATTAAGCTTCTTCCAACTACTTGGGAGTTTATTGAAAATAGGGCCCATACAGAAAACACTTTTGTGCACTAGTGTTGTTTTCGATCGATGTAGACAGAGAACACTGTCATCGCGTCTGCTATGACTGCGATCGTCTACTTCCGATTGACGTGGAATCCCGATTGATGTCGATTAGATTTTACAAACATGACAATTTCTATATTGTAAAAGCAAAAAAGTTTAATGTATGGCTTACAACTTTCGGTTGACTGTAATTTAAACATAGTCCTGATGCCCCTTTTTTGTTTAGGTAAGTCATTTATATATATTATGAATAGTGGAGGACCCAGCACAGTACCCTGGGGGATTCCATACTTGACCATTCGTTCGTGTGAATGAAATATTTCTTCACGTTTAGTTTTAACATTTATCGTAGATATTTCCATGACTTGCTTTCTGTTATCAAGATAATGTTTTTATTAATTGTTGAACATTGCCTTTTATACCGTATGCCTCCAACTTGTTTATTAAGATATCATGCCAGCTGACGTAATCAAATGCACAGGGTAGTGTTTTTGGTTCTACCCTGTATTTAATAATTGAATGACATCGAAAAGTATACAATCTAATATAAAGCAACAGTGTACAGAGAACTATGAGATGGCTGGCTTAAATTTTCCTAATCTATCTATTTTGCAGCTACAGCGTTCATTTTCGAGCTATCACAATCACCTTTACAATTATTATTTTTTGCGAAGTTTGCCTTTTATTGCGTTGCGTGTTGAATTTAGTTGGGTGTAACATTCTTGCATACAACCTCCTCGTTAAAGCATACATTGTAAGTACAAAAGAACTTCATAATAATGTTAACACGTTTTATCAGTTACTGAAGGTTACGACATAATTGTGTGTACATAGGATAATTATATTAGCGTAAAAACTATGATAAATGAGTATCTACATGCCTTGGCCCTTGGGTGACGATGGGCATAAAAACAAAACGGAATAATTAGATAACTTTGTTTTGTTGCTTTTGTTCAAATATAGGTCGAGGTATTATCAGTGCATAAAATGTATGATTTGAATAGTATCCGCATGGTTGTCTACTACAGTTGAATGCTATTTATTACTTGTTGCTACGGAATCTATTAGAGCGCCAAAGATATTCACTACAATATTCTTGGCTGCTTTTGGGTTCTAGTAACTGTTCGGTGCAACCGCACATTTCACACATTCAATTCAACTCATAATAATTAGTTCAGTTCGCGTTGGGCTATCAAGTCAGCCAGGCGTTCTCGTTACAGCCAACAAGGGCCGCGTCACTCACTTCGTTCTCGTTACAGCCAACAAGGGCCGCGTCACTCACTTCATTTCCACACCATCAGTCCATTAAGCTCATTTTACCTTTAAGTACGTTTGGGACAATACAGTAGTGTTTTAGTACTTACCTTGGTCAGTGGGTCGTCTTAGGGGCGAAGTTCTTTTATTCCATTCATCCCTCATCTAAAAGTAATGTATGGTCTAGCAAGGGATCATACAGTACCTAACCACGGAGGGCAAAGCCACAAGTAGGTATATGAATTATAATATTTATGCAAC
Source organism: Oligia fasciuncula (assembly GCA_963082905.1). Lineage (NCBI taxonomy): Eukaryota > Metazoa > Arthropoda > Insecta > Lepidoptera > Noctuidae > Oligia > Oligia fasciuncula. Next base: position 20,294,988 of record OY720397.1, read on the forward strand.
TTTTAAGACCAGTGTTCCCAAGTCCCAAACAGACAGTAGATAACATTTTTGGACATTTAATACCTATAAAGACCCTACCGAACATGTTTATACAACGCCGCATTAATTTGCATATCATGTATGCATATAATAAAACGTTTAAGTAGCAATTGTGTTTTTTTCAAGACACAAGTGATGAGTCGTAAGCACGCATCACGATCACATCGCGATGCATAGCCGTCAGATTAACAAAGAAAGATAACAAATTGAGTACTTTACGATACACAACATGAGATGAGATCAAACAGTCAAACATTTGTCAGTCACGGTGGTAACAATGGTCAGGTCAAGGTCGAAGATCTTCCTCATTCCGATACACTAAATGTACTGTCACGATTGGTACACGGATATCAGGTGTGTTTGAAGAGGACAGTTTGGGGATCCGTTGATCATCTAGCTCAAGTTTACTGACAAATATATTACTAGCTTCTGCCCGCAACTTCCGTCCGCATGGTCATTCAACTATGTACATATAAAACCTGTCCCATGGCACTGGGCAGTAGTGTAGCTTTCTTTAGGTAAAAGAATGTTTGTAATCGTATCAGTAATTTCTGATACGATTCCCTCTTTATAAATGTAAATGTGCACTATTTCCAAAGATTAATCTAGTCAGCTTTTAAAGGAAACTTGAAAGGAAATTTAATAAATGAGACAAATGAAAATTTTCAAAAGTATACGAAAACTGTCAAAGTTGATGAAGGAAAAGCTAAAATTGTGTAGACTACAATAGTTTTTGACAATTCAAAAGTGCCTGGTATGTACAGTCAACAAAGCAGTTAAGTATACAGGAGCGTCGGATATAGTTGAAGTTTACTAAGAAACCGATGGATGTTCTGGACTAAAATTTAATTTAATAAATGAGCTGTTTGTTTTCTATTAATAAACTAAATTTTATTCGAGAATATCCATCGGTTTCTTAGTAAACTTCAACAATATCCGACGCTCCTGTATACTTAACTCCTTTGTTGACTGTACATGGTTTAATTGAAATAAATGCTTTGAGTTTGAGTTTGAAAAAATATTGAGAGACGTACATAGATCGCCTGGGAATAATGAAGGGATCTCTGTAGACATTCATCCAGAGAATTATTAAAATAGTCCATTGTCAGAAGTCCTCATCATTGGTGATATTAAAGATGTCTATGTGGAAGTTAAAAACAACAATACAGCAATATTCCATGCCCCCAACCGGTGCGTAAAAAAACTGATACAAAGTGAATTTTACACAGACAATATAACGCAATTTTTAAAACATGGACGTAAGTAGATGTTGATTTAAAAAAAAGCAAAAAATTAGTAGGTACTGATAAATGCAAATCAGTGTATTTTCGTTTACGGTTTTATTACATTACTCTGCTTCCTTATTCGTTAAAGCTGCTAATATTTTGATAAACGACTGTTTAAGTTTGCTCATTTCACATAAATTTTAATCATAAACGATAATTTTTAACACTAGTAGATCACCTTGCTGTAACTAATGGATGTCGTCTGTGATATTGATACTGATTGTTGAATACATTTGCATGCCAATGTTAAGGAAGGATAACGCCTCTCCGGCTAGGCTGTCGATGATCCCCCCCTGGTGGGTTCCCGCATTGTCGAGGCGGGGAGGCTCAGTAGCCGTGGCTTGGTCACTTGGGGAAGCGAAGAGGAACCCGAGGAGGGGCCGCTCGTCAGGGCTTTTGCCGACAAGCCGACGACGTAGCGACCAACATGTAGGTTGCGGTGCCGCTTGGGCGACATCGCAACTGAGGCGGGCCGCGATGTCGTATGGGAGACATCGCGGCTGAGGGTGGAAGGCCGCGGCGGGAGAGGAGTGCCGGTATTACGGTGCGCCGCTCTCCCTATCTTCCGCGGCCTTGACGGGTCGCCACCGTCTGATGGCGAACGCGGTGGGGCCGCAGGGGAGGAGGAGTGTTGGTATGACGTTGGCCGCTCTCCCTATCCTCTGCGGCTGAAAATTGGCAGGCGGCGGGGCCAATGACCTGACCCGTCGCAAGGGGACCACCGGTGCCCAGACACGGGGTCGTCTGGCGCCCATGTGCTGGTTTGGTCCCTGGGGTGGTCACGGCGTGCTATGTGTTCTGGTGCGCCGGTGATGGGGAGTACCTACTCCCCAGAGGAGGGTCCGGTGACGGACAGCCGCGGCGGGTTCACGGATGAGTGCTAACGCGTACCCGTGTTCCCGCCATAAGCGGCAGAAGAGGACACCGTGGAGTTTTAGTGGGTTAGAGTCCCACATACCTGCACTATCTCCCCGTGGTAGTGCAGAATGCATGAGCATTTCTCCACGTTAAAAAAAAAAAAGGCTGTCGATGATGACGTGAACGTGTCATAAATAAACCGTAATAAATACTGAAATAAATTATCTCCAACACGTTATGAACCATATTCTAGCAAAAAAATATTTTTGATTTGATTAATTTGATTTGATTTAACTCATTAAATTATAATAAATTGTGATACAAATATTGTTTATAAAACAGGTGCGAGAGGTTTCTAAATAGAAGCGGTTATTAAAATAATTATATGAAAATTGTACACCCTACCCATGCATGATTCTTAAATTTTTATTAATTAATCGTTTACTACATAATAAAGTATAATTTGAAGATATGTAAAAGCCAATTATATATTTTTAAAAGAGTAACCGTGGAGTTTCTTATCGGTTTTTTCCATAGGAAACGACCAATTGGAACAGTACACCTCATTTCTGACATTACATTAGTGTCCATGTTGGTTTATGTGAAATAAAATATTTCGATTTTGTTTTTAAGTCAGTAAGTACCTACTTACGTTAATATTGATGCTGAATTTAAATATCGGTTGCTAAGACTTTGTTTTAATGTATGTAGGACCTTAAATAAATTGATATTTGGTATGTAGTATATATGCAGGGTAATTTAGGCATCAATATATTATGTTTTCATTTCGAAAACTCCTATTTTGATTGATCGCATATTTGAAACAAAAAAAAAACATGATAATGAACCATTTTAATTATTTCCATTTTTATAAATAACGACACATATTTTTGAAAGGTGCCTATAATTAACAATTTGTTGTGAGCGTGTTTAATCGATAAATCATCTATTCGATTATTATAAATAGAATATATTGAAGTCAAACAATGTCATAATTCTTGTCATTGTTGCGGAAGTTGTTATTTTAAGAACAAAAACAGACCGATCTATTTTTTCATTTTTGTATTTTCCATCGAAATATTTTAAACACTTAATTAAAAGTAATTCTCGACAATTCAAAAGTGCCTGTAATGTTTATTTGAAATAAATGCTTTGAGTTTGAGTTTGACCTAAAAAAACCTTTTAAATTCGATGGCTTTTCAAAATCAAAATCAAAATATTTTATTTCACATAAGCCTACATGGGCACTTATGAAACGTCAGAAGCTAGGTGCACGGTTCCAATTGGTCGTTTCCTATGGAGAAGAACCGGCAAGAAACTCCACGGTTACTCTTTTTAAAAATAATTGGCTTTTACAATATTTTCAAATTACAGTAGCTAAGGGAGGATAGCGTAGGCCTGTCAACAAGTATCAGGTACTTGATAAGATAAAAAATGGTCTACAGATCTAAAGTCTACAAGGCCTACAAAGTCCTCACATTTACAAAATAAGAACCTATCAAAAAAAAAAAAAAAAAAAAAAACCTAATAAAACCTAGTGATATGATTCCCATTACAACCACTAATAAAGAGATGAAAAATTTGAATTGTCTGTATATAATGTCAAGTAATAGAGAGATTATGTCAAAAAAGTATGTAAAAAAGTAAATAAAGTAAAGTAAATAAAAAATGAACATCGTAATTTGAGAGCAGTTAATAGACATTTAAATAGTTAAGCCGTTAATGAAGAGCCAGGGAAGCCACATGTGCAGAAGGAATTATTGCCAAACTACCTTGTCTTCAACGTAGTCTTTAATCTTATAATATGCTTTTTTGATAAGGACACGTTTGATGAAGGTTTTGAATTTTCCATTGCTAAGTTCTGTAACCGGCTTTGGCAACTTGTTATAAAAACGGACGCCGTTTACAAGAAATGACTTGCTAGTTTTAGTTAATCTAAATTTAGGTAACACAATTTAATTTTTACTACGTGTATTTATATTGTGGAAATCGCTTCTTATTTTGAAGAGTCCTAAGTTTTTGCGAACATACAAAATACTTTCTAAAATATAAAGAGAAGGTAGAGTTAGTATATCAATTTCTTTGAATTTGTTTCTAAGAGACTCGCGAGGACCCATTTGATAGATTGCGCGGATTGCCCTCTTTTGTAAAATGAAAATTGAATCTACGTCAGCTGCCGATCCCCACAGCAAAACACCATAAGACATAATGCTGTGGAAATAAGCAAAGTATACTAACCTAGCTGTGGCTATATCTGTCAACTGCCTTATTTTTCTTACTGCATATGCAGCTGAACTTAATCTACCTGAGAGAGCTCTAATGTGTGCGCCCCATTGTAATTTTGAATCTAAAGTAATTCCTAGAAATACAGTTTCCGTAACAGCGTCTAGTTTTTTGCCATCAAGTTCTAAATTCAGACCCACTTGAGGTACATTTGGTAATGAGAACTTAAGACATTTAGTTTTGTTCGCATTAAGTAAAAGATTATTAGCTGCAAACCATTTCGAAAGAACAGCCAGACTCTCGTTAACATGTAAGACATCCGTATCTTTTCTATCTATTTGAAAAATAAGGGAAGTGTCATCCGCGAATAAAATGATATCCGACAAGTTAGCCATCATGTAAGGAAGGTCATTAATATAAACAAGAAATAGGAAAGGGCCAAGAATTGAGCCTTGAGGCACGCCCATCTTAACTAAAGACCCCGATGACGTCGCCCCATTAACGTTTACTTTTTGCTGCCGCTTTGACAGATAGGAAAGAACAAGATCAGCAGCTTGTCCACGAATTCCGTAATGGTATAATTTAATGGTATATTTTTTTTAGAATATTTTATTTAACAAACATAATATTATGTCTGTGACTAACAATAGCGTAGGTATCTACTTTTAAATTTGAACATACGTTACGTTTATTTGTATGCAGACAGTGTTTCTCATCCTAATAAACGGAATAATTATATACAGAATATGTCTTAAACCATAAATAGGCTCAATTCGAAAATAGGAGTCATTGCCGGATATCCAAACGTTGGAAAACTCCAAACAGAAAATATCACAGTAGAGTCAAGGCACCTTGACCCAACCCATAGCCCCATAGGGTGTCCCTGTCCACTATTACTGACATTATTGGGACAACCATTGTAAGACTAACACGTTTTACAGTTTTTGCTACATTGCTAATATTTAATGTAAAAGGTTATTGAAATCGTGTTGGCGCTGAAAAAGTATTTCATTGACCGTTTTTGTTGTAATGTTCAAGTGTATTTGAGTTTCAAATAGACGTTTTTGGTATCGGTAACAATTAAACCAAAGTGTCTATTAAAATGCTTTAGACCAGGCCTTTTTTTTTGTGAATGGGAAATCATCAAATGACCCCTCCCGCTCTGGGTGGAGCGGAAGGAACACGGGTGGGTTTTAGTCAGTAAGAGTCTGCTTACTGACTAAAACCCACCCGTGTTCCTTCCTTAGCACTTTATGTTCCGGGCCAGCGGTAACCCTTTCGGACAATCCCGCTGACCGCTACCCGGCAGGTTAGACCAGGCCTTAATTTCAATTTGTTTTTAAGCATAATACCTATTATCAGGTTTCGTTTCGTATTTTTACATATAGGAACAATCAGGCTCCAAAAGATCAAGATACACAATACAGACAATCATATGAATTCTTGTCGATAAGAATACATTATATGATGTCTTTATTTTTTAATTCTTAAAATTATTAACTTTACTCAAGTATAATATTGACATAATAAGCTTACAGACTAAAAATAATAATATGCACAATTGCACATGAATATAAAAAAGAGGAAAAGAATCACATGGCGTCAAAAAATTCGTCTGCATTGCTAACGAATGTAAAACGTGCCCAAAAGGCTGGCAGCATTGCCACGTTGTATAGCGATGCTGATTATTTGGCCAAAAAATAGGGCAGCCCTCTGGTCTCGTGAAAAGTCGACCAATCGCTTGGCGATGTCTCGAAAAATCATTTGATTGACTACAATTTATCTTCCATGATACTGTTTTAATAATTCATGTTATTATTTATTATTTATCATCTCTTCTTTAAAAAAGAGTCAAAAGTGAAATAAAGTCCCATTGAATAACAGGTTCGATCAATGAAGACCTACCAGTGTCCACCACGCCCATTTATTCTGGCTCAGAGCCGAGGTACAAGGCGGTCAACTGCAGATCAAAACCAGTTTATCTTAAAAGGCATAACGTACATAACCGGAGCTTCATTCACGAAAGTGCAAGTTTTACTTTCACTCTCTGTTATAAAGGTGACACTATGTTCATGAGCGCAGCGACAGCGGTCAAGTTCATATTGCGTGTTTGTTTAGTTTATTGTATAGTAGTAGCTAAAGCAGTATTTGGGGTTTTGTACTCCTAAATCCTTTGCTGTATTGGCTTTAAGGGGGGTGTGCCACAATGATTCCTTGAATAAGACAGCCTTTTTTGAAAAGAGCAGCACCCTGATTGCGTAATACACTATAAATCACAACCTGAATCATTTTGAAGGATATTGCTAATTAATTGCTTCGTATGTTCGAAAAATTGGTCTTCACAACAAGGAAACAACGCAATGAATGTTGTTGAACTGTAAAAATCAAAGCCATTCTGTTGGTGTGTTACGCAATTACCGCGCAGAACAGCGCCCTTTATTAGGCCGGATAAACTAAAGATGATCGCAATTTTCAGCAAAATTTAAGTAATATCGATTAGGTATAATTATCGATTTTATGACCGGAATGTACTTTAAAAAAATATCGGTTACGGTAGGTATACTGGCCACGTCCAGTACAAGTAGTCAGTTTTACTGATCTTTCATTATCAGGGATAAAAGTGAAATAAATGCTGGTAGGATCTTTAGGAGGACTAAATAAACGTTTGAGACCTTTCTTAGATTAATCAATGAACGTCTCAAATACGCGGATACCAATACCATATTATGAACTGACCCTATAAACCTGTAAGGCAGTGGCAATTATGTTGCCGGTAAACAATATACCTAAATTTTTGTACAAACATTCCACAAAATCTTCAAATATCTATTATAATTATGATAACAATTAAATTTTATTAAATAATCTAAAAAACTCGGAAGTGCAGTAGAACATTTTCGACATTGAGTTGGATTTAAAGTAAACTATGAGAACCTGTCCAATTTTTGAACTCTCACTCACTCACTCTTTTTCTCTCTACTTCAAATGTCAGTCTTGACATTTATACAAAAAAAACTGACCGATTATACCATATTATAACCACGTTAAATCGTTGCATATCATCACTATAATCGTTAAACGTGTTAAATCGCTCCGCTAATCACAGTGGGTGCTACATTTTATTGTAGCTAAGTACGTATAAGGTCAAGGTGAACGAACTGGTTCAGTGTAGATCACTGCCGCTTTAGATTTGATGCATGTTGTCTGATAGAACGAGAGGAGTTGACATCTTGTAGTGAACGGTGACTGGAAACATATCCAGTTTTTTTTACATAATTTTCGAGTTATGTCATCACGTGACGTGAATGTGACGTGCATTTTAGTCAGCGGAAACGACAGCAACTACCGGTTTATATTAGTAACTAATATTTTGTAAAAACATAATTTAAAAGAGTGTCCATGGAGTTTCTTGCCTGCTCTATCCATAGGTACCTAAGCTTTGGAATGGCCAACTAGCTTCATATTTTCTGACTGACCGACTTCTTGACAATTCAAAAGTGCCTTCAAATGGTTTAATTGAAATAAATGCTTTGAGTTGGAGTTCACAATGGACATTCAGTTACAAAAACGGATACTACAAATTTTTTAGGGTTGTAATAGACAGTCAACTTACGTGGTAACCGCATGTTGAGGAAAGGACAATGGCGAACGCCCAAACAAATTTTTGTTGACATTTTTTTTGCGTGTGCTGATAAAAATATGTTATAAAATACAGAGTTTGAATATGTGAACAGTTTTGTCTTCAGTTATACTTTTATAGGAAGTCAGGAATTAAAGATATTCCAGTTTGTAGTTCTAGAGGTTATGTCTTATCAACAACAGACCCTAATCGAAAAAAAGAAGTCTAGAAATACCTACTTACCACTTAAAATATCATTGATAGAAATGCTTTTTCACAGCAAAATAAACTGTAGACTATGTATTCAGAATTATAAGTTTATAAGTCCAGCCGACCCCGACGTCCGTAAATCAATGCTCAGAAGAATATTTATTTAATAATCTTAGACCACCATTAGGACAGTTACAGCACCATCTTTAGGATAGTCCTTCCTTAGTAGGTACCTACTTCATAATTTCAGCCAAAAGACGTCCACTGGACATAGGCCTCCCCCAAGCACCTTCACTTCGACCGGTTCTGCGCTTCTCGCATCTAACGGGGTAGTAGGTACTTACTATTTTCTAATCCCTACTTCCTTAAACAATCTCCAAATTCAGGAGCTTTTATTGAAATTAAGAAAGCACTCCAAAAATAAATAGAAAACAATAATAGTTATCACCTACTTGTTTAGAGTGGTCACTCTAGTCAACTTGTATCGAAGAATTGTTGCATCGGAAATTGAGCTTTTCCGAAAGTTTGTCCTAATTTTTCCCAAACTTAAGCGTATCCTATGAGACAAATATTTTTATAAATAAATAGGTATTAAATAATCTGTGCCAACTTATTCAATAAACAGTAGTTAATTATTAAAATTACCAAGAGAGAGCGTTACTAATAACGCAGCGCACGCGCACACCCGTGCGATTTCCGTTGTGCGAGTATTACCTACTGGTAAAGTTCAAGGTGAAGCGAATGGTTCACTTTGATCGTGAATGAGTGCAGTGAGAGTTTGTGTGCTAATGTTTGTTTTCGTTCGCTTCACGCTTGACTTGGATTTGAGTGCCATTTGGTTCGCATAATTAGTACTAAGTACTACTATTTTATAATGAACAAAATGAATGAATTAGATTCACTAATCTAAGACGAAGGTAGTTTATGTTACGATTCTATATTTTTAACCCAACAAAATTAAATCTTACTTACTTCTTGATGTTTGCTAAACCTAGTCTGTTCACAGTTTTTTTACTTCTTACAGCAGCAACCTAACAGCGCCCTTATTCTAACGAGAATAAAGATCACTGTGATTTTGTCAGACTCATTAGTGGCAGCAACCCAAAGCAACTTTATTTTGTCAGACTCATTAGTGGCAGCAACCCAAAGCAACTTTATTTTGTCAGACTCATTAGTGGCAGCAACCCAAAGCAACTTTATTTTGTCAGACTCATTAGTGGCAGCAACCCAAAGCAACTTTATTTTAACGAGAAAAGAGATAAATGTACTTTTAACAGCGATGCAAACAAAATCAGTGGTAAAACAACTGTGAATGGGCTGTCAGTATGTAATTGTTTTAAATTAACAACAACGCTTTGATATTGTTGGATTAAATAACCGAACTTTGTATGTTTATACGTAGTTATCATGAAGGTCCATTAGTCTCCCAAAAGGAATTACACCTTCACTTCAAATAGATCCATGGACACGTTTCTTAATGATGATGTGATCAACAAATATCTTACAAATAATGTTCTTAGTACGCATAGGACCCTCATAGGTACCCCGAGGCATACTGAACAAATCAATTTGTTCAAAATGTTCGAAGCATTAGGTGTATTTATTTTAGATATTCTCCGCCTACAACATTAGTTTAAGTAGCCATAAAATACATTTTGCAATTCAGATTTCATACCTACGCAAAGATATTTGGTAACCAAACTGACATTAGGATTATTATGTACGAAAAAAATTGCTCTCACAGTACATTGAGTACAATCATTACTAGGGTCTGTAGTTTAAAAGCTATAGCGATTTCATAATTCTTGAAACCAAGATAAGGTAGATAATAGTAAGTCTTTATTTGCCTTAATTAAACATGGTATAGAGTTGTTACAGTCTGGTTTTGATATAATGTCCACATGTTTAGCTATACAGAATGTTGTATGAATTGCATGCAAAATAATTAATACACGAGTTAAAGGTGATCTATACAATGTCACAGATTGATTGGTAATACAATAATATTCATTCAGATATACATAACAAACATTTTCATTAACACCAGTATAAGATTGTTTCATCGGACCTTGTACAGGATATTTAAAATTCCAAAGATAGTTAAAATTCTTCTCGAAATGACAAGAGACAATGCCCGCTAATCCTCTCGAATTCTTAAAAAAGAAAAAAGATTAGGTACCCACTGAATACTTTTTTAGAATGATCTGACGAAAACTCTGATAAATAAAGCGATTTATTCTCGAAGTTTGCAATATTTTTGAAAATACCACATCAAGGTTATCGTATTATTGTTATTGGTGCATGTATAGCAACATTCACCCATACATAGACAGTGTTCTAGGTTGAGTTTTTTTCTAAATAAATTAAAACGAGTCTATAGAGGTCTGAGGGACAGGATGGAGAGTTATTCATCCTCCTTTGTAAAGGATGGATTCTCCGACCAGACGGCTACTGTCTCTGGTGGGCTACTTACTACCTGACTGATGGAGTTCTATGTACGTGCATCATCAGCCTATAGCAGTCCACTGCTGGACATAGGCCTCTCCTATGCCATTACGTTTACCGATTCGCGATCTGCACTCAAGAACACATCTACCCCAACGGTCATCGGTTCTACGGCTAATATGGCCGTTGTTGTATGTAAGTTGGATATGTGCCAATCGCCCGGATACCTTTGCTTGCACGATGCAGGATTTGCCCGACCTCAAGAATGATGAGTATTTCCATGTAGCCTTGTAGATTCCTCCACAGGTCAAAACCAAGTTCACTCGTTAAAAAAAAATGAGACGATTAAATCGCTTTTTTCCAACAACTTGCACGCCGTCATAATGTCATTGTTTCCGCAGTAGTGCAACACAAAAACGCAGGTGTCACCGGCTCATTTCGTAGCATTGCTAAACTGTTACCACAATAAACTCATAACAATGGGTTTGCGTGTCGCATAAGAGTTTCAAACGGGAGCCGATGAGAGATAAGGTTAGGCAGGGTAGGCAGTAGACAGCCTCAATTGTGAATAATTGTGGTTTTGAATCGTGAGTTTCAAGAATCGTGTATATTTGTGGTCCTTTAAGGTTAGCAGGACACTAATTTTGTGTATTTGGTACCGTAAAAGTTGACCGAATAAATACCTACATCAAACAAAACTGATATTCAGTGAAATTCGGCAACTCGTTTAAACCTTGTCTCGTTTGAACCGAACAAAGTAGGTGATCATGAAAGAGATTCCTCAAGAAACGGATCCTAACTTTAGACTAAGTTCATGAACTTAGAAGATAAATGCACAATAAATGCATTAATTGCAATACTAAAAAGCTTGTAACATTTCCCGAACAAGGCTAAAACGTTTACTCTCACACCCATCGATCTTCGTGCCTGCGCCCGCGACACCGTTCGGTATGCGCGCCTCTGTATAGGTCAGGGCTACCACTGGAACCGTTTGCATGTCCCCGTGTTACAGTTGCGTGCGAACCCTATTGTTTGGGACGTATGTCTTTAAGTTTTACACCACTATCTGATGTACTTTTTGGTTGATTACAACGAATTAATTGTGCTGGTAATGGTACTGTTACTAAAACTTTGAGTTTGGGCGTGAGAGTTGATGTAATTCCAAGTTTGTTGCACTCTCTTTTGGGAGGAAAGAGTAGAAGTAGAGTAGTAGTGGGAGTAGTAGTAGTCTTTCCTCAAAGACTGTGACCTGTCCTGTCTTTAACAGACAGGGCAGGTCACAGTCTTTGCCCAGTAGAAAAACACTATACTTGTCAGTTAAACGGAGCCGTGAGTACTGTATACAAGAGCTAGAGAAGAAGAGTTCTTAGCTAAATGAGGACACGTCATTTCAAGTTTGTAGCACTCTCTTGGTGGTAAGAGAAGAGAGACAGGGCAAACCATATTTTTGTCCATTAGAAGAACAGTACTGATTAGTTCAACGGGGTGGAGCTGTGGGTACTGACTGAGAGAGAAGAGGAGTTCTTAGCTCAATAAGGACACAATTTACAGTTATCAGCTGCAAGCAGCAGAGGGTATGCTGGTCTATCTACCCCCATGGGGAAAAGGCTTGAGCACAGAATTTCAGCATTTTAATTGAAAGGGAAAAATGTCAGCACTGCACTTTTGCAGAAAAACATACATTTGTAACAGAAATAAACTCTTCAAGAAAACCCAACACAGCTACCTAATTGTTTGAAAACCAAACAAAAATGTAACTCTTAATTAATTCGTTGAACCATTAAAGTTAATGAAGGTTTTATTTCAAAGCTCACCGCGCATTGAATACCGTCTGCTGTTAATTAGAACCGTCAAACCTGTTTATAAAGATCTGGCTAAAGTGACCAGACTGGCAACTGTTCTATAGGTCACAGTTTGCGTCTGTGCCTGAACAAGGGCGGTTGTCCACGATCCTACTTAAAAGGAAACAGTTACAAACTCGAACCACCAATGTTCAGAATGTCACAGCGCTAGTGGTAGTGCTGTGACATTCTGAACATAGAATTTAATTTTTAATGTTATTTCAATGGTGGCATTGAAATGACTTTATAAATTAAATTGTATTTTAGAAGTAAGTATGTACCTATGTAAGTATATTCTCACATGATTTGTTTTATTTTATTATATGTGAATTGTTTTTGATTTTTAGAAGAGGGAAGAGGGGCTTGGAAGAAGGAAGAGGGGCTTGTGGCTAAGTAATAACAGTTAAGCTACGCTAGCCGCGGTTGGTCCGTGGATGGGTGACCATCTAACATACCAAGACTCCTCAGTCCTCGGAAAGCACGTTAAGCTGTTGGTCCCAGCTGTCATTCGTGGATCTTTGACAGTCGCTACGGGTCGTGAGAAGCCCGAAAGTCTGACAACCAGTCTTACCAAGGACTATCGTATTACCCAGTAACTGGGTCGTGGAGTTCTGATAGGCAGTCGCTTTATGTAAAATACTGGAACTCAGCTGCATCCGGTTACACTGGAAGCCGACAATACAAAACTAACCTAACCCAACATAGTTGAGAAAAGGCTAGGCAGATGATGATTTTTTTTGGTTTTATTTTCTCTTTTAATTTTACACACGCCGCCGCGCCGCGCTGTCTACATCTTTTTATCTACTTTCCTATCGCAGGTATGCTGGAAAAGATTTCGTTAGAAATAAGCATCACCTTTGTAAATATTTTTCTGTTCTTTTCTTCTGCTGTTTAGGTATAACGTGTGTATATAAATAGTTAAATAAATAAATGAAACACTAGTGCATTCTGGTTACTCATTAGTGATTAGAGTTTGTAACACATTACTTTTGTGTAGTGTCGTGGATCAATATCATTCGCCTGCAGTCCTACCCTTATCCCGATTTATTTGGAGTCGGCACAACATGTGTTTTTCTTCCATACTCTATTAGTCGTCATCTCGGTAGTCACCCCCTTTCATGCCATATCATCTTTCACAGAGTCTACCCATGTCTTTTTTGTCTTCCCCTAATCTTAGAAACATTCACATTCTCACTCAAAACTTTCTTATCAACATTTTCTTCATACCCCGTATCGCATGAGTAGCGTCGTGGATGATGGGCCAAAAATAAAAACTTAAAATCTTTTGATAATGTTCTCGCATAGATATAATATATAACGAAAATTCATGAGAATTTCTATTACAATAGATATAATTTTCGGGTTACGCTACGGCAAAGACTGGGTATAACTGACCTACGTTTGGGACATCCTAGTTCGTAATCAACACAAATGCTTAAGGTTTTCGTGTCCAAATCTGCATTTTTTATTAAGTATTTACGTATTCCAAATCTTATTTTAATAATAAACCACGAATGCGAAATGCTCGAGAATCGCCTTCCTGTCGTGATAAAAATCACGTGAATTATTGATTATTATTGATTTTGCACAAAACATTACGCGTATTACGATTTTTCATGAATGGTTCTGTAGAAAGGCCACTTTGGCAGAATCATAAAAGGATAACATTCTGAATCATAATGGACAGTTAACGCCCTCTGTGTCAAAGTGACCTCTGCGCTGCCACCGACAACGCCGTGGTAGTGGCAAAGTTTTAGGAAAACTAGATTTAAAATACAGTCGTGCCATCGACACGAAGAAGGATTTTTCAGTTTTTTTTTTGTGCTAAAATACCAATCAATCCAATCCCAATCTCTTTGATTATACCTACGTAGTGCAAAGAAAAAAAGAAAAACACGGACTGTCTTCGCCATATTATGATTCATAATGTTATTTGGCAAATAAAATTACTAACCATTAAAATTATCATAAAAGGCCAGTGATTAAGAATTAAAAATAAAATTTAGGTTGGTAGGGGTGGACGACCTACAGAAGATCGCGGGAAAAGCTGTATGAGGCTCGCACAGACCAGGGTAGCATGGCACAAAAGGGAGGAGGCCTATACGCGGCAGCAGTGGCTGCCAGTGATGATGATGATGATGACGATGATGACGATGATGACGATGGTGATGACGATGACTTTGGTGATGATGATGACAATGATGAGGATGACGATGATGACGATGGTGATGATGATGATGATGGCGATGACTTTGTTGATGATGATGACGATGATTATGATGACGATAATGATGATGATGGCGATGACAATGATGACGATGATGATGATGATAATGATGACGACGATGATGATGATGACGATGATATCGATGATGATGGTGATGATGACGATGATGATGACAATGATGACGACGATGATGATGATGACGATGATATCGATGATGATGGTGATGATGACGATGATGATGACAATGATGATGATAATCCCTTTAATTAGCAAAGGGATTGGATTGAACCAGGTGGGCTGCTTGAAGTGTAGGTACTTATTGCTTTTTGTGGGTGTAATGTTGTCTGCTACTGCCCAATCTAAATAATTATGTAGATGGGAAAATGTAAATAAAATGTAAAGACAACAAACAAGACATGATCACAAAAATCTATCAATGCATAGCTGTTCAGCTATTTTGACTTGATAGACGCGTCTCCGTTTGATGTCGTCGAATAAATCATGGTAGACGATCTATGAATATATTATAAACAATGACCTTCTGAATAGACAAAAATAACACTATAGGATGTAGACTAGGTGATAAAGTGGCAATCATCATCTGCCTAGCCTTTTCCCAACTATGTTGGGGTCGCCTTCCAGTCTCACCGGATGCAGCTGAATACCAGTGTTTTACATGGAGCGACTGCCTATCTGACCTTCACAACCCAGTTAGTGGGTAATACGATACCCCTTTGTAAGACTGGTTGTCAGACTTTCGGGCTTTGACGACTGTCAAACATCCACGAATGACAGCCGGGACCAACGCAACGGCTTAACGTGCTTTCCGAGGCACGGAGGGGTCACGGGATGTAAAGATGGTCACCATCCACAGACCAACCGCGGCAAGCGTAGCTTAACCTGATCGATCGACCCGTGCGGCTGTTATTATTTAGCCACGGGCCCCTCGTGATAAAGTGGCGATACATCGATTTTCGAACCCTTCAACATTATCTAAAGTAATTAAGCATCAATTCATTTCCAATCTAAAACATTTTAATTACTTCAGTAGCTCGCGGCAATTTATATAAGTAATTAATCCCTTGACAGTTTGAAAGGCAGATATTGTTGGAATTCTTTGATAAACTCTTTTAATCAACAGGTTATCATCAAGATGTTGGTGAAGGATCATAATAATATTATAATTAGACAAAGAAACATATTCACGATTGTATTCAAGTATTGCTAAGATAACTGAATCTAAATTAGCTATTGTAAAATATTTATGGGGTGCCCAGATTACTATACTAATAGTACCTAAGAGTATTTCTAGGCCGACCATGTTTGTCTTGATGGTAGGCAAATGCCAATATAAAGTAATTGTTTTATTTATTGCTTTAGGATCTCCAACAAAAGATGTCGCTGTACACAATACATGATACATAAAATACAGGACAACATCAGGTGAGAAGGTGCACTCCTTCAGTTAAAGGACACCACAGCATGCCCAATAAAGTTAACAACTAAGCTAACAAAGTTATATTATTAATAATAAGTAACATTTATAAATTATTAAAGGACACAAAAAAAAAAAAATACATACCTTTTTTTTTATTTTGGCAGAGATTCGCAGATGTCTAAATTCGTAGTTTTAGCTAACATGTTATATTGCTTACAAAATCTTAGCACAGTGGCGTAATGGCCGGGGTTAGTTTTTGAGCCAGGGGTGTAAAATAAATTATATTTTACAAACGTTATAATATCCCTTTCTTCTGCTTCTTCATGACGCTAGCACGACGGTATTTTAACATATCCCACTGATAGAGCAAAAGGACCAGCCACCGGAAGGTAGCTTGGTCCATTTTCCCTCTGAGTGGTGACAGGGTTCCAGAAAGGAAGAAAAGAGATTTTCATCATTATCAAGCCTAAGTAGGTACCTGGTGAATATTCATAGCTAGTTCATTCCATGGTCAGTAAATACACCACAAGTTATGCTCGAAAGAGGCTGTCAGAATAATGACCAATAAACCGATACACAGACATAATATTAATTACCACATAATATGTAATACGGCTACCCTTGACACTACCCGATGAAAATGTTAACTACAATTACTTTTGGTTCATAACATAATAACATTAATGATATAATTACTATATTAAATCATGTATGGAATCGAGTAACGATCTGTTATCAACTTTCATTCTTTTAAGCGGGGGTTATGGAGGTCATAAAAATACTTTAAAGCTGTTTTAGTATTTATACATAGGTAATAAGTGAATAAAACTTAGAGAAAAGGCTAAGCCTTCATCCACAACCATCCGACAGGCTATCGTATCGAAAATGACACATTTGGATAACCTGATTTGCCTTGCCCCGACAGTAAACAGCTGTCGGAAGATTAGCGGTCGTCTATTTCATTTAAACTAACAAAAATTTCGGGTTTTGGACTTGTGAACAGCGTTTAGAGGTCTACTTTATGCGGCCTTCCCAAGTGTCCTCTTTGGTATTGTTCGCTGAATTGTTGAGCTCTTAAGTTTTGAGTTGAGCAGCACGATTACTGGCAAATGCGTGCACTGACTGGACAGATCCACTCAAACCTGTGTGGTTCTTTCCTCAAAGGACCATTTCAGACACCAATCTATACGATCCTCACAAGATCTGACCAAGATTGTGTCTGGACTTTAAAAGAGGCTTTGAACTCTGAGTTTGTTTCGGTCTTTCTTTCAGAGTAGAGGGATAGGAAACGCCGACCTCATCTAGTTTTTGAAACACGATTGACGTGTAAAAGTGTTTTTACAAACCTACTTTATTATGTCAGTAATATAAAATTAATGGCGTATTATTCAGCGACAGTCATAGATTTTTATAATTTAGTTATCATTGAGATTTTTTCATCTTGGCTCTCAGCTGTTATTTGGTATTTAGTACCGAGTTTATTCATTAGTTTGTTGTTTTTCTTGTCTTCTTCTTTTTCTTCTTTCTTCTATACCTAATTTCCAACCTAGATACATGTATTCTGTGCCTATAATAAAGATATTATGATGATTCTTGTATTCACCATACTCTGATAAACATATTCAATGAGATCATCTGATAATCGCCTAAAGATGGCCGATTATATTGTAAATCTTACAAAATATCATGCATGGAGGCGTTTTATAGTTCGTTTTATAACCCAAAATAAATAAGTGCCTATAGTGTAAGTTTAAATCAATAAAATTCGACATTTTATGGCCCATGGTATCAATTCACATGTCAATGTTAGAATTTTATACTCGAACTTTTATTGTTTTTTTACAACAGGTGAATAATTGTAGTAAAAAATAAAGAAAAGATTAAGCAACCTTAGAAATTTAATATTGTTTTTAACAGATATTAAAATATTTGTAAAAAGTTATACAGATTTGTCATCTGTATAGGTTTTACAAATATTTTAATAAAGAAAACCACAGACAATCCACAAACAAGAATTCGGTATCCAAAACAACCAATCATCAAAAACTGAATGATGCAAAATATGACATTTTCGATTTACTGCCATTTCATCACTGTACAAATAATGTCACGCTTAAAGTCCCACAAATAAGCCAATTTTCAAGGGACCCTTATTACAGAACCTTGGTGTTGCGAAAAATAATTTATCAAAAGCTATAAATCTCTTAAATTCGGAGGTCTCAGAGGCCCACACTCATGATTTTAAGTCTTTAAACGCAGCTTCGGTAATTATATTCCATAAGAGTTTCGACATTTGAACACTGGTCGCGTTATTGAGGTATATATTTTGACAGCTGCTAAAATTGATTCTTTATACTATTATGAATTATGCTACTTGAAATCGTTGGAATCCTTCAAACGGCTGAGTGGATGAATGATTGATGCTTAATTTATAATTGATCCTAATCGATTAAAATTAAATTATGGAAGACTAGCTTCTACCCGCGACTTCGTTCAAGTAGAAGTCGTAAAATACCAAAATATATAAAAAAAAACAGCCCATGTTACTTGCTGATAATGTAGCTTTCTTGTGAAAGAATTTTAAAATCGGTTAAGTATTTTTTGAGTTTATCCATTACAAACAAACATACAAAAAAATTAATCTTTTCTCTTAATAATATTAGTTTAGTGTAGTCTTTAGTTCTTTTTTTTTCTGTGTCTTAATTGTACCTATTGTGTAATCTTTTAACAAACTATGGTATTTATTCCTAAGGATTAGCACCCTTATTGCAAAACACACTATCAATTACAATTTGAATAATTTTTTTATTAATAATAATAATTTAAATAATAATAATGCATTGCTTCATATATACAGGGTGGGCAAATAACAGGTACTTATACACTTTATTTTTCAAATATTATTATATGAATTATTTTTTATTTAATACCTATGGTCTTTAAGACCGGCAATTAAGTATGGAAAATAATGTCAGACAAAATGTCCACCTCTAGCAACATGGCAGATGTGAACCCTTTTCATTGCGTTTTTACGACATTTTTACACATTTCATGCGTTATCTCAGTGACTGTCTCGGATATTTTGTTTTAATTGTTGAAGGTTCTTTGGCCTGTTAGCATAGACACGTCCCTTTAGATAACCCTACAGAAAAAAGTCAGGAGCTGTTAAATCCGGGGATCTTGGGGGCCAATCAATATCACCATTTCTCGAAATTAATCGACCCGAAAACGTTAATTGCCGTATGACATGTGGCCTCGTCTTGTTGGAACCACATGTTAAATAAGCCCAACGGATTCACTTGGGGTAAGAAAAATTTTTTTTTATCATCTCATGGTACCGATCTCCATGCACTGTAACAGCATCACCCATAGCATCTTCAAAGAAATAAGGCCCAATTACTCCTCCTGACCAAATTCTACACCGAACTGTTCAATACATGATTGGGTTGAGTAGAATGTTTTAATAATTAAAACACGTTGTTCAGTCGTAAAACGCTCCATAACAAATATACTGTATCTACACAAAAAAAAAATCATGAAAGAACTGTCTTAGTTGCGGCCAAAACAAAGTGGCGGCAAAAAAAGTTGCCCACCCTGTAGTACGAAAACTTTGTCTGCCTAACAACGTAAATATCGCAATGAATGTTGTTGACCTGTCAAACTGAAAGTCATTCCTTGTGTTACACAACTACCCCGCAGGTTCCTACAATGATTATTGGTACGTATTTAGCTTTTTGACGAATATCAACTTGATGAAATGGATTTTACACAAAATAATAGACGCTACGGACTTGACATTTCAGAAAAATATATAATTGAAGACAGCTTCCATTGAGACATTGTAGATGAGATTAAATACTATAATTTTCCCGGCCCATCTCAGCTTTATTGCCTTTGAAGGTATACAAAAGAACTATTCAATATAAAAGGAAAGGTAATAATGCAATTACCCACAGTATATTAATGGTTAGGAATTAAGTTATTGCAAAATAATATTGTTGTCTGTGGGAGGATGCGCCTCATTCATCATACGTAATAAATCATAATGAAGGCCAACGATAATGAAAGTTTGATGAAACTTACGACTTTTACTATAGTCTTAATGTGCATACTATTTTAAAGTGTATCAAATAAACTTGATCATATTTATTAAAAACTAGCTGCGCCCCGCGGTTTCGCCCACGTTAAAGGCGATCCCATGGGAATATCGAGATAAAAAGTAGCATATATATTAATCCAGGGTGTCAGCTACCTCCATACAAAATTTTATCAAAATTGGTCCAGCCGTTTGAGCGTGAAGAAGTAACAAACATATAAACACACACACACACACACATTCACCAACTTTCGTCTTTATAATATTAGTGTGATGTGATAGACAGCCACTTGTAAATAGACAAGACCAGACAATGCATGATTTGTTTTTATAATCTTTGAAGTCTAGTTTTTTTTATTGCTGAATTCTGCTCTTGACCTCAATCACGCCTGATGGAAAGCGATAGATGAAGTATAGTTTTTCCTATTTTCCCAATTTTCCATAAGGTTTGACAACGAGAATTATTATTGAAACAACTGACAGTTAAAATTCTTGATTTACGTATCATGTTTACTCCTACTCACTACACCAGACCGTAAATAACAGAATCCTCAGATATTGAATCTGGGCTCCCAAGGACCACCATATATCTTGATCGACCTGACACCTAAAATAAATCAACAACTTAAAGTCCTCCCTGAATTATAATCAGTTGGAATCACACGGTTCCAGTCACATGAGTGAAGCTGATTCATCTCGGAGCGGAGGACCAATTAAAGGTAAAAAAAGTTACGTAAGCGATATTAAGGTGTCATAAGAAGTGTCCTTATACGGCCTGGTCACCTTTGAGCCGTGGGCGAAAATACATCCTGTAGGCAAGGAGATGGGCGAAGATTAATAATTTACTCAAGTTTAAATAAAAAAAAAACGAAATATAAGTATCATTAAGATTTACTTAAATCTGGCTTCTGCTCGCGACTTGTTCTGCAATCCTTTGTCTTGAGTAGGTAAATAAATAAACTAGCCGTTCCAGAGATTCGAACTTCTTCAGGTACAAAAGATACATTAGTAGTAATTAAAATCGGCCCTAAAATTTTGCTATAAAAAGTATCCTGTAATCTACTTATTTTATGTGGAAACAAAGAACTCAGAAATAGGATGATTTTCAAAGGTCTAAAGTCTGGTTTTTCAAGAATTACATTCTTACAAATAGGTATAAGAAGCTATCTGAGTATTTTCCCTTGGGTTTTTTTACTACTAAATAAGATGCTATTCAATTATAATGTGAGATGGGATTAATAACTAAGTAAAAACTAACTAAGTCCGATGTGCATTAGGTATTGATCCTTTATGATTGAATGATTGAACAACAAACTTTTCAATCTTCTTTTTTCTTCCATTAATTTGTGTAATTAATTCAATTGTATCCGAAAAAGTGTAGGTGAGATATGATTCGCAAAGGCAAAACAACGACACAAGAAAAATATTAAACAAACTGTAAGTTAGAATTAAAAGATAGTTAGTCATTTTAATTTTAATAATCAGAACCAAAAAAGTGCTTTGTTGAACATGGAGCTCCCAATACGCGTTGTACTCCTAGTCAATGGAAAGAATAATGTGTCCAAAGGGGGTAAAAATTACAATAAAGGCCAAAATTTGTTGCCGACAAACTTTTTAGTTTTTCAAATTTATCTGCTGTACAGTGTAGTACTTTGGAAAACAACAAACAAACAAAATAAAGCATACGAAATAATGGTCAATAAATTAATTAATAACAAAAAACCGCATCAGAATTCAGTATCGAATGTCAAAATTTAAACATGATCTGTCTCCGAGCCTACATTGTCCCCCATTTACGACGGCACGAATGGATTGGCTTGTAATGTTAAATGGCATGTATGGCTTGTATGAGTTGTATGAGCGGCGCGATGACAGACAAAGAGGATTTACGCTTCTTGTTTCAGAGAATGTTGTTGTGTCTGTATGTCGGTGTGTCTTGCGTGGTGTATGTGGGAGTTGAGTATTTTGATTAAGTAAGGATGGGGTAGTTTTCCATCACCTTCAGGATCTCGTAAGTGTTTCTGATATTATTGTTATATTATTAGGATCTACGTGAAGAGAGTCGATAAGCAGACATTATGACTGCCTTTTGACAAATAAAGATTCGGCGGATAAAGGCGCAAAATTTACAGATACACAATCAATGTATGACGTACCAATAAATGGAAGATTTTAGGCCCTCTATTAATATCATCATCCACAGCCCGACTTTACCTACTGCTGACAAATAGCATAGGCCTCTCTTTTCTTGTGCTAATCCCCACGCTCCTGTGCTCCTCCTCATCCAGGTTCTACCCACGATAGTAACAATACCGTCCACCCATCTTGCCGCCTACCGATCGGTACCCACTCAAGACGATACGACCATATAATCAGACTTTAGAAAAAATCATTATTAAATGACATTTTTCAATCATCTTTGTCACGGTTCACAACATCATTAACATCAATTATAATCTCCTCATCACAATCAGTGACCATATCAGTACTTGACCATAAAAGCATACGAATGTGTGAATCAACGCCCATCTCATCCGGCTGCCAATTACTAACAATTACCATATCTAATGGTATTACCACAAAATAGATAATTTACAGAAGGCTGGCTCTACCTATACAAAAACTTTTTAACAAAAAAAAAACCGACTTCCAAAAAAAACACTACAAACTGAAAAATAACTTTAATTTCGGAAGTCGGTGTCTTAGGGATCAGTATTTTAGTTTTTGCCACCGACTTCCGAAATTAAAGTTATTTTTCAGTTTGTAGTGTTTTTTTTGGAAGTCGGTTTTTTTTTTGTTAAAAAGTTTTTATTTCTCGCTTTTTAGTGGGTCTATTTATAATTTATCTAAGTTACAATAGCCTAATGTCAACTTGCCCATCGCCTTTTTATAAAATATTCCTTTTCTCGATGCAGGGACGTTAATTGTTAAGGAGTTCTCCTTTTATTAGTTTTTAGATTAGATGCTGATAATCCTGGCTGCAGCATCAGGCCAGACTTATGTCAACATTGCATTGAACATAAAATTAGTCCTGTTTAAAATGAGCCCAAACACGACTACGGTGCTGTAATTTCAAGGTTTGTACTTTTTCTGATGCTCCTGGCTTCAGCATCAGGTCTTCGGTGTTCCTCAGTAACAGTACGTTTATCCACACATCGAGCCCTTTTCAATGAGCCTAAACACGATATATCTGCTGTTAGTTGTCGAGGACTTAGGTACTCTGCAGACTATCCTGACTGCAGCATCAGGTCATGACTTGATGATCATGAGACCAAATGTGGCAAATGCCCTATCAAACATCAAAACAATTTACTAAAACAGTCCTTGCCTGTTCGAGTAACTTCTTACTGTTAAGGAGTTGTACCTTCCATCATCAGCTCAGCTACCTGAGATGGTGACAACCATACACAAATACACAAGATACTTCATAAAATATGCGAAAAACAATAAGTGAGCCTATAAAATTTGAGGGTTGCCCTCAATTTCTCTAAGATCCCATCATCAGATCCTAACTTGGTGACAATGGGACCACCTCAGAACTATCTACTTTCGAACAAAAAAAGAATTTTGAAAATCCGTCTACAATTGGCGGAGTATTCGATGAACAAACATACAAACACCCGAACATAGTACCTCCTCCTTTTTGTGAAGTCGGTAAAAAATACCCAAATCGCTATAGGTGTGCCTATAATACTTGAAGAGTTCCTTCGATTTCTCCAGGATCCCATCATCAGATCCTGACCTGATGACAATGGGACCACCTGGAAAGTATACCCTTTCAAACAAAAAAATAATTTTTGAAATCGATCAAGCCGTCTCCGAGAAATCGGGGAACATACATAAAAAAAAGAAAAAAAAAAAGGTCCCGACGAATTGAGAACCTCCTCCTTTTTGAAGTCGGTTAAAAAGCAAAAACACACGCAGCACGCACAGACACACGTCTACGTAGAGTGAATGCAAGTGCAATTCGTTTGACTTAATTTAAAAGTGTGGCTTTATGTGCGCCTGTTTTTATTCTTCGTATGAAGCAGAGGGTCTAGACAAGTGGCAGTCGTTTTCAAAGCATTTAGTACAACAACAACAACAATGACTTTCAACAGGATTGACATAAGTAAGCTTTTCGGTAGCTTATGCCAATCCAATAAATTTTTGACTCTTCAATAATCGTTATCTATTTATTATCTATAATTATCTACTAATACTAAAGATGAAGAGATTGTTTGTTTGATTACGCTAATCTCTGAAACTACCAGTCGGATTTGGAAAATTATTTTTGAATTGGTTAGCCTAATTCTTGAGAAAGGTTCTAAGCTACTTAACATCACGCTACGATCCTTAGGAACCAAACAAAAAATAAATAAGAATGAACGCTAAGTGGTCGTTGATAGAATGTCACTTTGTCGAGGCCCTTTGGTCTTCTGCATCAATCTACCTATTCAATGACGCTAATCACCGCGGTTAATTGAATGCCTTCGTGACTTGAATCCTCTTGTTACGTAACAAATTATGAACAATTTTTATCGCTCCTTTGACCTAGTGATAATAATGATAATACTAGAATTTGCTAGTCCCTGACTAAGTAAATAGTAGGTCAAGAACTTGACTCTATAGACTTTATCTCGGTTTACGGGGTGTTGCTATATTGTTAAGGCTATTTTTCCTTGGATCGAGTTTTCGGCTATGGTGTGTATGACGAAAATTATATCCAGTAGTGGTCTGTCAGTTTACGACATCCAAGGACCACGTAGGGATGCTCTGTCTTGGCTGAGAACAAAACTTCTGTTTTAAGCTTTATAAGTCGAGGTACCAAAGAAGATACCCGGGAACCAGGGTCGTCGGATAGTGGAAGTTTAGTATGAAAACGGTAGATGTTTTCGAATAAAGTTTTATTGATTTAATAGAAAACAAACAGTTTATTTATCAAATTAACTATTTTTCGAACATTGAACTGAATTATTATGATTGATATAGTATTAGCAAATCGACCTACCCACCTATAAAAAAGCTACAAGTAATTAAAATCATGATATTAACCACTCGCTCAGCAGCTCTAGATTGTATCAATGAAATAAAAAGTTTATCTTACCTGACAGCCGGTGTCGACGTCAGCATAGTACCCTGAGCCTCGACCCAGACATGAGAACCTCGTCGGCGTGACTTTAGGCTTCTGACCAGTCTGCAACAAAGAAAGTTTACATTAGGAATAATTCGATGAGAGATGAAGGAGTTTTTCTGATCATTGTTCATTATTTATTCTCCAAGTGTGAGGACAGAATACTGTTTATTATGTAGGTACCCCATATGGATTCATATGGATTATTTCTATATGAATCCATATGGAGCATCAATCAAACAGGCATCTTCTGGGCACGCTCGTTCCATCATAGACCTCATCCATCGCTTTCTGTCAGTCGTGATCGAGAGGGTGACTGAGACGATGGCTAACAGAATGACATGAAGAAGAGTGATGAGTGAGTGGATGTATAAAAGAAGAAGACATGCGCGTCGACCCCAAATAAATTGAAATGCTAAGGCCTGAGTTCACTAACATTCAAACCACCACCGCGCCCGTAAGGTATTTAAACAGTTGGTTTATGTCAAATTTCCTAAGGAAATTTTAAATATAGAACTGATTAAATATTTAATCACTTGATTTAAATGTTGGTGAACACAAGGCTAAGTAGCAGGACGAGGTAGTTACTAACTACTAATTAATGACACCAACACTTTCCTATTTGCATGGATTAAGAGTCTTCCGCGGAAGATTGGCTTTCATTATCCCCTTAAATGGTAAACAATGTTCATAACATGATAATTATCACATCATCAACGTCATTGCTAAAGGGATTTAATGGTTGCAATAAAATAACATCATTAGTTATTCAAATGAATGCAATGCTAGTGGTACCTATCACAAACAGAAATGGTATTTTCTCAACCCTATTGATACCAATATAGAACCGGCATAATAATATGTACATCTTTATTTTAACACACAACACACATACACGAGCGAATGAAGGTAACAATCACAAAAATAATAGACCCAAAATACCATAATAGCAACCTCTCAAAATAGGTTAGAATATAAACAAAACGAACTGACAGTAATCGTGAGATAGCAAAATGGATGCATTAGTGCAGAAGCATCTTTGAATGTACTTAATTGAAACCACTTTTATTGCAGTAACACAACGAAAATGGTCAAGTTAAACTCGCAAACCAAGGCTCCGTATAAAAACTTGACTAGTAAATTAGAACTCGGTCTCCAGTATGAGTAACTGAAGGAGTTAGGGCTCCCACACACAAAAGTATGCAAGTTTGCACTACAAAAGTATGCAAGTAGCTGGCATGCCAGTATGGTATTCACCAATCAGAAGTTGTTATGGCACACGACATGCAAGCTGATTGGTGAATGCCATGATGACGTGCAGGCTACTTGCATACTTTTGTGCCAGCTACTGGCATGTTTATCCTTAGCATTACGAAAACACGTGGTTAAGAATACAATGATAAACAACAAACTCAAAGCATTTATTTCAATTAAACCATTTACAGGCACTTTTGAATTGTCAAGGAGTTGGTTAGTCAGAAATATGAAGCTAAGTTGCCCATTCCAAAGCGTTGCCCATTCCAGGGTACCTATGGAGAAGAACGGGCAAGAAAAACCATAGACACTCTTTTAAATTATATTGTTACAAAAATATTAATTACATCATTAATTTAGATAGAGATTTATAGGAGGAACAGGTAATTAAGAAGAAAAGAAAATTCAGAACGGAAAGACAAATATTACGTCAAAGAAGCCAAAAGCATGTATGTCTCGAGTATGTAGGTAATACGAGCACGCGAACAGAAATCGAAAAGTCAGTGTACCCTTTTGTGGTCTTTTGCAACGTAACCCTAAAAAAGACACTTTCGCACGCACGAGTCGTTTAAAACGTATTTAATCACTAATGACGGGTCAGTGGGCATTCATAGTGAGCTCTGCAGTTTAATTACGAAACTCATCATTAATGTACGCGTATGTAATGCAAATTATTGCGTAGCTTTTTAATTGGTATTATGAAAACGTTTATTTTATTTCACGATCGTTTACTAATGGGTGAGAAGTTTATCTTTTGTTTGATTGTATTTAATTAAGTTTCGGCTTGTGTAAACTAAAATGCAATACCTAATGTTCTTGCTCAGATTTATTATATACTAGCTTTTGCCCGCGGCTTCGTTCGCGTTACACTCTAAGACTCACAAAATGTGTCATTTACATTTTTGTTTAATCTTAACTCTACTAAAGTTTCTAAAAATATAATTCAATCATGATTCAAAAGAGACGTAGCGCCATCTAGCGTCCAAAAGCAAATGTGACCGCCGAAAGTTATTTTTCTCGGGTATAATACTTTCTTTCTGGATGAAAGGTACCCTGTGTCCACTCCTGTGCCCCTGACAACAAACAAAATTTCATGATGATCGGTTCAATGGTTTAGGCGTGAAAAGGTAACAAACAAACTTACTTTCGCATGCATAATATATCTAAATAAATAAATAATTTAAAAAGGATTGTTTGAATGAAAATGAAGCATCATTTTCATCACCCCTTATTCCAATTTATTTGGGGTCGGTGCAAATTGTCTTTTCGGAATTAAAATCGAGTGTTAATCGAAATACGGGAATATGATTTCCAGTCATTATTACAAGGACCACTTTTTTTATCCGCTCACGAATTAAAAAAGGAATGGTCTTTGGTAAACTCACTCCGACATTTTACGTTAAAAGCTTCAGTTTACTACCGGCTACTATTACTTTCACTCAAGACGACACAAAAGTTCAAAGGACCATAAACCAGCTGTTTATAGCACTTGCTGCCACAATAGCCATAATATTCAAAGTTCAACTAATACATTAATAAAACAGTCACCTTCAAAAGCTAAGTCTGCAACTTCTCGTAATCTACGTAAGTGGCAAATTAGGTATGTGTTTCACAACGTCGCGTCGCTGAATAAAGCCTACGTGTGCACATCTATTCAAGATGGCTCCAACAACTTTAGGTAATGCGCGGATAAAGAAACGAAACTATTTGGAAATAATGAGAATCTTGTCTGTAAGCCCTGACTTGGTTAACTGAATATAGAAATGGCAGGTGGATTAGAAACATAAACGGATTGATCGCATCCATTAAAAACTGACAGATTTCTCAACACGCAATTCAAATAACTTCAATAAACTCTTTTTAGTATAAACAAGTATTTATGTAAATTTATTTGTCCTTATATGTATATCTAATTAGTATGTATCATATTTATAGTTTTTTTTTTATTGCACCAACCACTGTTTGTCTCTGCATCACGTAAAGGTTGACTGGTAGAAAATGCCTATAGCATTAAGTCCGCCTCTGTACATTTATGTGCTTGAAGTATTAAATAAATAACTCTTATAGTTAACCGAACCTTTTAATATGATAAAAAAAATTGTACCTATGTTACTGTATGAACAACTGACCAGTGAGCAGTGAGTGAGTGACAAAAGTCAGTACGTTGGTAGTACTCCCTCAGACAAGGTTGTTAAATTACCATCAGGATCGACCTAGTACAAATTTGTACCGCTTGTGGTACAGTCAACAGCAAAAGTAGATGATCAAAATCAGAAACTCAATACTAATTAACGGAGTTCGCGTCAGAACTGTATGGCAGAGCTGTTGCTGTTGTTGTTGTTGAGCTGTATGCAGAGACTGTGTGGCTGTGTGGCAGAGTTCTGACGCAAACTCCGTTCATTAGTAGGTATTGAATTTCTGATTTTGATCATCTACTTTTGCTGTTGACTGTAAAAATGTGTACCGCTCGTACCAATGTAGTTAAACATAAATTGAAAACTTGCGAGTTTTCCATTGATGTTCTAGAACTCATACGTTCAATTGTTTCACCCCAAAGACCATCCTATTGTCATGTACTCATACATCTATTCATTGAAACCATGCGTTGCACCATCCCACTGACTTACTGGCGCGCACCCATCATAAAGATGTCCTGATAAACTGCTATTGTCGTGTTTATACCACCACTGCCATTGTTCAAATCTACACGAGAACCAGCTTACATTTGCAGCCCCCACTACACACATGTCTTTTGTACTTCAAAGCAAAATGCACACAAAATGTTCAGCGTTATATTTAGCGAGCTGCAAAGTTTAGTTGGTTAGATTTCTGCAAGGCTTGCTTGGGAATTTTTGTCTTGTCCGTTTGTATGGATTTCGCAAACTGGGTACATCATCATTAACTTGCTTTGTTTAGTCCGGTTGTGCTCTAATTATTACGTTTTAAACAATACGTTTAGCTTCACTAGACTTGAAGACCCTCAGAAGTGAGGGCGTCTATTTGTGATCTCTGCTTGAAAATAGTCTCAATAATTACCCATATAAAAATAACATTCAAAGTATTATAAATGAAGTCAATACAGTAAGACTTCACCAACTGTATTGATATGGCATTTACATCAAGGTATAAAATATGTATTCTACATATTACACAATATGTAGAATACATATTAGTTCCATTGATCGTTTACACCTAAGTCAAGTCAAGTTGTAAAGCCTAGTTGTAGACAAAACTTGTCAGTACTGTTAAAAAATTGGAAAAAAAATAGACTACAATATGTCTAAAAATCGTCAATATGTGTACGATACAACTTTTATACATGACATGTTTTTGACAAGTCTTTTACCTGTCGAAAACCAATATCATTACTTGTACATGGGTAGACCCGAGGTAAGACGGTCAGTGTTTATAATATCTTCTTAGCACCTTTATACAATTGCTGTGAACTTAAAAGAGCGCCATTAATTCTCTTAGCTCTCGGAAACACTAACCTATTGAATGAGCATACCTCCTCAGGTCCTAGATAAGATCGAGATAACAAAATAAAACAATTCGTAATATTAAAGATCCAGTTACAAGATTTCTAACACAATGGCCATCAGTTACTATAATAGGAAGTGTTGGCAGGTTTACCCCTCTGAGCATTATGCAGGCAAAATGACCATATTCATTACGATCGAAAAAAGATAAGTAAGTAGCACGAAATCTAAGACTAAACCTACTAGCTCTTTATTAAAAACATAATTATCATCATCTTCCGGCGCCTGACCCGTGTTCCTTGGTGTCGTCGCAAGCGCAACATGTTTTCTACTTCCATTATCCTCTGTCAACCGTCACGCCATCATTCTATGCATTTTCTTTTATCTTTTTTCTTCATTAAATCCTTCGTTTCTTTCTTCATTAAAAACACAATATGACAGTAAAAAATCAAAGCAACGAAACTGTTTTTGTTCAGCACGCTCAAAAATTTAAGTCATAATTTCTTATAACGTGTCTCGTTTCCTATAAGCTCAATCACTCAGCATGTTTGGTACCAAAGCTTATTGTCCAAAGTGCGCCCAGTGTTTTGATTGAATAATGGCACACTAGGGAATCTGTTTTAAAGTAGGTACCCCATGTATACCTACTAAATCAAATTGATGTATTCACAAGTCTAGTTTCTTTATTTAAACCTATGAAACGATTCGTATCCAATCAAGATACGGACACAAGATTTGTTAGACAATAGTCTTATTGCCAGGTTATGTAACGCCAGGAAGGGTCCGCGATTCGCACGTAACTGCAACCGCTCGTTGTGTGTAATTGCACAGTAAATTGCTACCAATTTGTGTAGTAAGACATCTGAAGATTTAGATCGAGAGAAATGGAGAGGAGTTCGGTTGTTACAGACTTCCTATAAGCCTCTACTACTATACTGAAATGTTCGTAAGTACGGCACACGCTGAGCAGTCGGCCCCGCTTCCTGCTGACTAGCTTATATTTTTCAGTGATCGTGGGTTCGAACTCAGGCAGACACTTTACTTTGTGTAATTTATTTCATCCTCACTGGTCTCAAACGGTGAAGGTACGGGAAACCGGCATGTCATAGAACCAAAAATTCAAAGACATAATTAACATCTGCCAACCCGCGCTGGGCCCGCATTGTGGATTACGGCCCGCGGGATCTCACAGAGAGGAGCTCGTGTGTTCCAGTGAGATCGGTATATTGTGATTATAATTATGCTTATGTTTATTTTGAGCTTTCCACATTGTACCGACGATTGGATTAATTGATTCCACATGGCATGCGCCATTTTCATAATCGGGAGTTTCCCAACTAAATACCTAAATCCAAGACTATATAGGTCAACAACTTAACTGTGAATTTTGTTAAATTTTTATTGTGAGCAGTGGTGGCCAAGTGGTAACGGCCACGACTTACGAGTTGTAGGTCGTAGGTTCGAACCCAAACAGGCTCTTTACTTTGCGTAAATTATTTCGTCACCACTGCTCTCAAAACGGTGAAGGAAAACATCGCGAGGAAACCGGCATGTCCTAGAACCAAAAATTCGAGGACATGTGACATCTGCCAACCCGCACTGGGCCCGTGTGGTGGATTGTGGCCCACTCCCTCTCACCGAGAGGAGGCCTGTGTCCCAGCAGTGGGAACATTATAGGCTGATTATGTATTTAATTGTAACAGATCATGGGAATTGATCTTAGATGTGTACGAACATAAGTGATGGTTTCTTGTACCTGTTGCGGTCGGACCATATGTAAAGATGTTGCGTAACTTAACATTAGCTTAAACTTATGTGTGACCTCTCCATATAAGGAGCTGCCGACACAAGCAGAAGTTTTCGGTATTTTTGTATGAGTCAGTAGCAGTGATACACGAAGGGTGGGCACGCCTTTAGGACCAAAATACGTGAAAATTTTACCAGTATTTGAGGAAATATATGAAATAACCAGGATATTTTTTTTTTTTTTTTTGCTAGCCTATGCTGTCCCACTGCTGGGCAAAGGCCTCCCCCAAATCCTTCCAGGAACTCTTTTCCCGCGCCACCTCGAACCAGCCCTCGCGGTACGCATCCAGGTCATCTCGCCATCTCTTTCTGGGCCGGCCTCGGCGGCGCCGTCCATCTTCAGGCACCCATTGTGTGGAGATTTTTGCCCAGCGGTTATCGTGCATACGGCTAATGTGACCCGCCCAATCCCATTTGAGCCTGGCAGCCTTCTTTCCTACATCCAGTATGCGTTTTGGAACGCAGCGTGGTGTTCCGAATTTTGTCCTGTCTTTTAACACCCAGAATGCTGCGTTCCATCGCTCTTTGGCAAACTCCAAGGCGGAACTTTTGCGACTCGGTGAGCGACCAGGTCTGAGCACCGTAGGTTAGGACGGGCAGGATACACATGTCGATGAGTTTGCGCTTCAGGGAGATCGGTAGATCACCCTTCATTAGCATCTTCATGGACCAGTAGCTTTTCCAGGCGTTCTCAATTCGGCGGTCGATCTCCCTTTCCTGCCTGTTTTCGAAAGAAACTAACTGGCCCAAGTAGATATACTCATCGACATAAATTATTTCCTGCCCATCTACCTCGACCCTACGCTTAGTGCTGTTGGTCATTACTTGGGTCTTAGACCGATTCATCGCAAGCCCCACCCTGAAGCTAGCCGTGCTCAGCTCTTGGAGCATGGTCTGGAGTTCTAGAGCTGTGGGGGCAAAAAGGACGATATCGTCGGCAAATCGGAGATTTGTCAGCCTCTTCTTGCCGACGTCAATGCCTTTGGTCTTCCGTGAGGCTGCCAATGACTTAAATATCTCCTCAAGTGTGCTCGTAAACAATTTGGGAGAATTTTACTACATAAAAATTGCTTAATACACTTACAGGGTGGAAATATACAACCTGGTACCATGGATTCAGCACACGATTCTAGAAACCCTAGCGTTGATTTTTTTCATCAGTTATTAAAAAAAAAACTGATCTTTACATTTTGACCGCTATGAAACAGTAGATTATGTTTTGATAACCGACAAAAAAATCTATGCGATGTGGTCAGAATCATGTGTTAAATTGATCGCGTCGACGACCCTGCAAACAAGGTTAAATTTAAAAAATTGCTTGCCTTATGATTACCTTTGACCGCCACAGTCATGTATAGATGACAAACCAAAATGCAGCACGCCACGGTTCGACTAAATGACAGACTTTGACGCCGAGGGCACGTTTTTGATTTTTTGACGTGTGGCGGTCAAAAGGTTAAATAGGACAGGAAATAAACATTACAAAATCATATATATTCGTT
Organism: Oligia fasciuncula; assembly: GCA_963082905.1. Lineage (NCBI taxonomy): Eukaryota > Metazoa > Arthropoda > Insecta > Lepidoptera > Noctuidae > Oligia > Oligia fasciuncula. The sequence continues at coordinate 20,328,424 of OY720397.1, forward strand.
ACATACGTGAGTTAACACGATATTTACTTAAAATAAAGCCTTATTTACTTTAACAACATATATCATTCTCTCTAAATGTTAAAAGTCAGCTGATCATAGGCCCGCAACTGTTGGCTTCAAATAATGGGTTTTGTGCAATATTTGTTAAGTTCTAAGCTAATGTTGTGTTTAAGTTAATCTTCTGTTAAAAGTATCTTTACATAAGTTGCTATGTTGTAATCTGCTGTTTATTTTGTACACGCAGCGAACATAACGCGTCTAAATCTGCTTGTTGTTTAATTATGTTGAATTAAATGGAGAAATGGACTTGATCACTCTTCGGTATGTCTATTGAGATAAGCTTCAGTCAAAAACTAAAAACTTATACAGACTTCCAACTTTTGGACTTTGTAAGTAACTTTGACTTCTGAATTTGTTTCGGTCTTTCTTCTCAGAGTACTTAGTCGGAAAGGAAAACCCGAATTCATCTTTTCAATTTTTAAACATAATATTTTTTTTTACGTGTAAAGTGTTTTTGTAGCAATTTACATAAATAATATCATAACGTTCTTGCCTTAGCCTGTTGATTATGTTTCGCATCATCAATCATCATCCCATGACAAATTGAAGTCTGAAGCTATTCTGACACACTTCCCCATTTACCTTCTAAACTTACCTACTTTTTCAACAATTAGCAATTTATACAGTGATTTGCGAAACCAAAATACAGGTACCAATCAGGTTCCAGGCAATCAATCAATCAAACGGTCATAAAGTCGAAATCTAACCGAAACATAGACAATAGAATGCAAATGGCGGCTGACGGCGTAAGTTTATGTTAACGTGCTCTTACATAAGCTGTGACTCAGACTTAGATTTATTACAGGCTAGGTTACCTAACTGTAGTAGCTATTTTACTGGGTGACCTATGAATTTGGTCCTATAAGAGTCGCAGATGTTGAAAGCACGAGGTATTATTTAATGTGAATTGCGTAGTTGCAGTTCTCGTCTTCTACAATTCGAATAAAAATAATGCCCAATCAGTCGTTCACGCATAGGATGTGAAAACAGCCAGTGTATTCTGTAAAAATCTCACCGAGAAAACTAAGGTGAAGAGATCTGTCACTACACCTCGGGATTTACACGATTGACAGCTCACTACACCTAAGTTTTCACGGTGACATTTTTAGGACCTTATCACAATGGCAATGGCAGCGCACTCGCCTCGCTTTGGACTCGCTTGCAAATCGCCAGTGTGATAAGGTCCTTAGAGAATAAATCGGCAGATATCAACTTGTACACGAATGACGTCCTTCTTGATACCTCTGATATTCTTAGCTAAGCCTACTTAATAACAAAGATAAAAGTTCTTTTAGCGTACCTACCTACCGAAACGAATACTTAACTTACTACTGCTGATCGTCAATCCAAATAAGGTCTAAAGCCTCCTCTTGCATGTAACCATCTTAATACAGCCTACTTAGTGAGGTTAACACACTACTACAAATAAATCAGAATCAGCAATAATCCGTTCAGATTGAATACACTCACAACATAAGCAATGTAAGCCCAGCTTAACCAATGAACTAATCAGGATTATCTGGAAGTAGTAATAGTGCTAAGGAACAGCTTTCAAGGGGATGTTTTTGTAGTTGGCAACACTGACCTACTTTCTGTTCTTTGTGTTGTGAAGTAGCCAGGCGTTCTGTTTTGTGTTCTTATTAAGCCGGAATTCGAATGTGGAATGGTTTATTTAAATTAATTAATATTGGTTGCTGCTGGCCACTCAGATAAATTGCTAGTTGCGGGCAAAATACTTAAAAAAATTTTTTTTTGCTGGAAATGGAAAATTTAAATGCGCTAATTCGAAAAGAAAACACACCAGAAGGCCAATTCTCGTAATTTAAAACGTTCAAAATGTAGTCGCAGTCTCATCTCAGCGACAAACAAATGTCAGAAACTTGTCAAAATGGAGGGAAATTAGAGGTATTTTTGACAGATTGAGACTGACTGAGACCAGACTGTGAACGTTCTTAAAATTACGAGAATTGCCCTTCCGGTGACATCACTATGAATATATTTTTCCAGAAAAGTAGTTTACTAACAGCAAACTTCGACAGGCTCAAAATCTGCCTAGACTTTTTCCAACTTTTCTTTGTGTTTCTGAATATTGTGTCTTCACTGTATCATTAACCTTGGTAATCTGTGGAAACGTTGTGGATTGTACATTTACCCACTTCCAATGTAATCTTAGGTGTAATACATATTGTACAATTGTTTGTTTTCCCTAACAAAATAAATAAATAAAACTAGGTACATAATTATGTTCCCAACATTTATGTAGTTGGGAAAAGTGTAGGCAGATTTTCGGCTTCCATTCTAACCGGATGCAGCTGAATACCAGTATTTAACATGGAGCGACTGCCTATCTCACCTCCCCAACCCAGTTACTGGGTAATACGATATCCCTTGGTAAGACTGGTTGTCAGACTTTCGGGCTTCTGACTACCCGTAACGACTGTCAAAAACCCACGAATGACAGCCGGGACCAACGGCTTAACGTGCTTTCCGAGGCACGGAGGGTCTCGATATGTAATGGATGGTCACCCATCCACGGAGCGGCTTCGGCAAGCGTAGCTGAACCTTCGATCGACCTGTGCGGCTGTTATTATTAAGCCTCATTGATAGGCCGATCACCTTACACCATCCTATTGAAATTCTAGGCCCTTGTTCAATAGTCACACCGTTTGGCGTCTAGACATAGTAATAAATCAATAATTGCATTTTGACATTTTGAACTCTGTTTTGTATGCAATAGAGTGTATGAACTATGAATGGGTTTATTGACATTGCGTATGTGCATTAACGTGAGTAATAAAGTATTTCTTAATTGATTCATTAGTGGATTGGTGCAGCTGCAGTTTTCAACAACAAAACTTGTAACTTTAATCAACTAAGTGGAGAAATAAGACAGCCAGGTATTATAATTGTCGGTTAGACAACCACCCTAATTGCGTAACACACTATTAATCTCAATCTGAATCATTTTGAAGGATATTGCTAATCCATTGCTTCATATGTTCGAAAAATGTGTCTGCTCAACAACGTAAAAAAACGCAATGAATATTGTTGAACTATCAAAATGAAACCCATTCCTACTGATAGTGTGTTACGCAATTACCCTGAGGATGAGGCTGGTACAGGAACGTGGGATTGGCACAAGAAAGAGAAGCCTGTAGCCAGCAGTGGGTGTAGTCAGGCTGAGATGTGATGCTGATGATATTCCTCTATATCCAAATATGCGATTTGAATGCAGTTTGAACAAGTGAAGACTCCGTATTGCACGACTCATAATGCGAAGCGTTAGAGAGTGCTTTACGATCGAAATATTTTTTTGCCATATCTGCAACTGTTTCTATTGTTAACTATACTCCTGCTAGAACCTACTTAATTTATTTACCAATAGCTGCGCCCCGCGGTTCCACCCGCCTGAGTTTCGATCCCGTGGGAATATCAGGATAAAAGTATCCTATATGTTAATTCAGGGTGTCAACTACCTCCATACATAACCTCCTCCTTTTTGGAAGTCGGTTAAAAATATTATCAAAATTGGTCCAACCGTTTGAGCGTGAAGAAGCAACAAACATATAAACACACACAGACACACACTCACAACTTCCGCCTCTAAACTATTAGTGTGATTGAAAAACTAATTTAATGGAGATTATTTCTGTGCTTTTCAATTTTTTTTGATATAATGCAGTAGAAACGAAAAAAACATCAAAATATTGCTAAAAATTTTCCCGTCATTCAAGTGTGAAACCTGAAAACATTGTAGCCTGCGAAAAAATCAATTAATTGAGTCAATTTTTTTCACAGATTCGTTTCACCCGTAACAATATTGAAAATGGCTCTTTTATTCAAAGTAGTTTAATTATAATTAATTAAAAACTAACTTATATAATACCTATCTTTATCTATGGTTTCATAAACGATCAAATGAGCACTATGAGTCGTGCACTTTTTTTAGAAATACAAGCAAACTACACAAAAAATTAATCGCGAGAGCTATCTGGAACAGCTTAGAATAAAACTTCGCTTCACTAATTATTTCTAAGATTACTCTCAGCAATCTGATACTATCGTAACATTACTTAACATCGAATGCCAGCAAAGAACAAGTTGCAACTAATATCATTGCGAGCCCTTCAGTGCATGTTTCCATGTGTTTCCTCATAACCAACCTTTAGACGTGCTAATAGCTTATTAATTCTAATGTGTGGGACATAAATATTTAAAGACCGTTGTTTAAGTAGCTTATTAATGCCCAAAGATTGGGGTATAATTGTATTTAGGGCTGATTTTTCAATCATCTGCAGTGCGATTCTGTAACCATCTCACCGTGAAAACTTAGGTGAAGTGAGCGTGGAGTGAGCTGTCAATAGTGTCAATTCCTAGCAAAAACAAATTCACATCACCTAAGTTTTCACGGTGAGATTTTTACAGAATCGACCGGCTGATAACTATTCAAGGAAAATTTTTGAAATTTTGACAGTTAATTCATACAAAAACTGTCAAATGTAAATTTTATTCCTCGAATAAACGTTATCTGGCAATGGAAAAATCTGCCCTTAATGTAATAAATGCACGGATGCCTAAATTAATTAGTTACCTCCCGATGAACCTGTTTGTGTGCTCAGAGGTAGGTACCCAGTTAGTGCAGGCGTCTGGTGCCTACATGACCGGTTCTGTAAACAATTTCTATTTCATATTAACTTAACCAGTTTTCTTTCTATACTAGTATTTATAGGGATTGTTACCATAAATTCAGACGATTCTAGAAATTTATGATCGCTTAATATAAAAACTGCTTTTTGATACAAAAGTGCAATACCTACTCGGACAAATTGTATAGAACAGCTGTTTTTTTTTTTAAACCGACGAATATTTATAATAAGGAACTTTGGAACTTTCATTAACAGTTTGAAACGTCGATGTATTACACCCTGTATTTAAATTAAATTATGCACAAACACAACCAACATTATTAGCTTAGTTATGCATCACGTGACTACGTACTCAGCACGACACTGTGTGAAATTTCGCACTCGCAATACTTGGATACTACACAACTCTATCTTCCGACAACGTGTGCGAAAGTTTGACGTTTTCGATAACATATCGACACTCTAAGCAAAACCTCAAGATTGCATGGCAAAGAGTTATTGTGTGAGTAAGCAAATGATATGCAGGTAAGACCGGCTCAAGGCTTGCAGTTGGAAAGTAAAGGAATTTGTCGATTGTGTACCACTATCATTGTGATTATGTTTAGGCTTGTACATTCTTAGCGAATGAAACAGCTATTTATTGGAAAATGAAATCAAAATTGGTGATTTGTTTTTCTCTGTGGCACTTCAAATATCGAACAAAAGATAATCTCCTTTAAAACGTTATTGTACAATTCGCTCTTTACAATTATCTGAAACCGTGTGAGATCTCAATGCAGCAGATGACATGTGATGGTAGTCTATATACATAATCTATTTAGATAAAATTCAAACTCCTGACTGACTGATATCAATATCAACGCACAGCCTAAACTGCTGGTCCTAGAGACATGAAGTTTGTAGGGTGTGTTCTTTGTGAAGAGTAGGTATCCACTAAGAAAGGGTTTCTTGAAATTGATGAGCAGCTTTATTTTTTTAATTCGCCCAAATACCTGACAGGCTAAGCTTTAGTCTTTCGACCATGCCGCTTTGTCTTCCATGTAGAATTTCGTAAGCGGTAAGTTTAAAAAGAAATGTCTTTCGTTTATACCAAAAGGAATCCGCGGGCCACATTTCACTTTTTTTTAAATAGTCTGAATTTTCCTTGGTCCCAAAATGAACTAAAATGTATTTACCTTAAATTGTCCGTGGTCCCTCCCGGAAAGACTTCTATTATTGCGGATTCTCACTAAACTAATCTATATTTCTCTATGCCAATAGTACTTTCTAATTCCATACTAACTAAACTACAATTTGACATACGATAACACTACGATCAGTCTAAACATTATTTTGTGTTTATTATATTTTTTATATAGGCTGTTTAGCGGTTTTCCAAGGCACGCGCATAATAACGCGGCGTGCGGAATAATAAAACCAGCGCGCCATTTTCCATAAAAATTAATGACAATACAAGTCTGTTTTTTCCTCGCAAGTGTGTTGAAAAACGTCGGATGAAACGCGTGTGCATTGATCATAATTATGTATCATAATGTACTAAATATCAAAACTTGCAAGATAAAACTACTAATTAATCACCAGCATTAAATTCACCTAGAAAATGCAAAGACAATTTTTACTAAGCCTTTGTGAATCACTTCACTAATTTGACTGTATGACATAAGATGGTTATCACACTGGGCCATTACTTAGCACGCTGGTCACCGAATATAGACATCAAGGAGGCAGTTGGACAACCGGAGAGGCGGTCGTGACAAGGACGATACGGTTAAGGACTGGTGCATCATTGTGACGGACAGTGGGATTTCATAATGGGATCAACATTGCCAAAATCTGGCAGGCTTATTATAAAAACTATGAATTGTGAACTCTTTGTTGTATTTTGGAAATGGCTAATTTGCTCAGAGTTCCAAGTCGTTTTTGTGAATAATTTGAAGTAAGTTTTTTCTATTTCCACAGTATCTTATATACATGCGAAATATGCAAAATCACTGACTGATTACTTACAAGACGTTATATTTGGCGAGGTCACTCAAAATGTCATAAGTCACAATCTTAAACATAAAATATGGCGAACATTGTGTTTCTGATGTAAATGTACCTATACAACGCATTAATTAGTACCTATAGGTTTTAGGATTATTACCTACAAGTATATATTATTTGATTAAAGATATATCATAATTATATGTATATGTATGTAATTTATATATATCACATAATATGGTACGAGTAATACCACCCATGGACTCTACGAGATAGGCTCGACCTAGGGTGGAGTTCATAAGCAAATGCTTCCATTGCGTCTTATTTTGGCACAGGTCGATCGATCAGGTTAAGCTACGTTTGTCGCGGTTGGTCTGTGGATGGGTGACCATCTTTACATACCGTCACCCCTCCGTGCCTCGGAAAGCTGTTGGTCCCGGCTGTCATTCGTGGATATTTGAGAGTCGTTACGGGTAGTCAGAACCCGGAAAGTCTGACAACCAGTCTTACCAAGGGGTATCGTATTACCCAGTAACTGGGTTGTGGAGATCAGATAGGCAGTCGCTCCATGTAAAATACTGGTATTCAGCTGCATCCGGTTAGACTGGAAGCCGACCCCAATATAGTTGGGAAAAGGCTAGGCAGATGATATGTAATTTGATGTAGACTATAAGGAAACGTAAGCACTGTTATTGGCAAATAAACATTATTTTAACATTCTTTGAAGAAACCATTGATTTACGTTCCTACCTATTCTAAAACCAAAACATGAGCCAAACCAACGTAACGAAACCAATCCAAACAAACCAACCAGTTATGATTTGTTTAAAGGTGTACAGTCACGAGCACTAATATGTCAACACTTGGCAACTTTCAATTGCGATTTTTTCGTGAAATGACGAATGCAACGTAGAAATACGCCACTGCACAAACCCTATGGGTTCGAAAATACTTTGTTCGTAATAACTTATAATTTAATTCAAAACTAAAGGAGAAAATCGCCTTTGAATAAAGCATACATACTTATGCTCGTGACTGTACAGTAGAGCATGTTCTATCTATTCATCCCAGAAGTCAAAGTAGAAGAAAAGAATTTGCCTAGAATAAAAATGGTCAAAAGTAGGAATTTGTCAGTTCATGGCCGATGGCATTATCTCTGCATACCTATCAACAAAAAAAATACCGTAAAAATATTTTTTTTACTGAGTTTTTATGATTCAAGGCGATATCAATCAAGTGAGATAAATGTGTACAGTCACGAGCACCAATATGTCAACACTTAGCAACTTTAAATTGCGTTTTTTTCACGAAATAACGAATGCAACGTTGAAATACGACACTTTACATATACCTATGGGTTCGAAAATACTGTGTTCCTACTAATATAAAATTTCATTCAAAAATAAAGGAGAAAATCGACTTTGAATAAAACCAAATGTATACATACTTTTGCTCGTGACTGTACATGTAAGGCCCGTCGTCCACGACGCTACTTAAAAGTAAGTAAGTTGCAAGCTCAAATCACCAATGACGCCAGAATATCATCACAGCACGACGCGACGCGACATACCCACTCAGCATCGTCCACAAAGAGACTTACTAATGCGTTATTAACTAGCTTGTAATTGGTTTGGTTGCGTGTGAAATACTAGTGCTGGGACATTCTGGGTCGCGGGCCTGAGTATAGTCTTTGCGAACTTTCGCGCATGTTCTCTCACTCACACTCGCCTCATTTGGTTCCTAAAAAACGTTCGAGTGCAGCCTTCTGTGCGAAGTCCAGGCCCGCCAAGTTACGTCGTCGGTCGTATTGTACTCATCGGTAAATTGATTTTGTAACTGGTAACTTTCCAGTAGCGTCGCGGCCGATGGAACTTAGAGTAAGATAGCTTACATCCTACATCTATACTTCTATACTAATATTATAAAAAGGTAAAACTTGTGAGTTCGGAACTACTGATCCGATTCCGAAAATTCTATAAAAAATGTTAAAACAATGTTGACGCGGACGTAGCCGCAGGCTAAAGCTAAGTATGTATTACATAGTTGAGAGATAGTCAGTGTTTGCATATCAGTGACCAATCGTTGTAATTTACGAGGTCGGTAATGAGGTAGTTTCCCTCGATTGTTTCAGCAGAGTCACGAGTGGTTACAGATAAGTGCACTTTACTAACCTACACATGCATTCACTTTCCATCAAGATTACTTCTTCCAATGTGAGATCAGCTTGTAACAGAATTTGATGTAATTGCAAGCAGTACCTTACTGACGAGTGTCGACTGACTGTCTACAGAAGCTGCTAAAATTGTCTGAATGAAGAAAGATGCATAATGAAGTCAATATTTATTTTTAAAAACACTATAAAGTGAAAAATAACTTCAATTTCGGAAGTCGGTGTCTTTGGATTTGTATTTTTGTTTTTTTGCCACCGACTTCCGAAATTGAAGTTATTTTTCACTTTATAGTGTTTTTTGGAAGTCGGTTGTTTTTTTTGTAAAAAAGTTATTATTTTTTACTTTTTAGTGGGTCAGTTTGTAATTTATCCAAGTTACAATAGCCTAATGTCAACTGCTGATCATCTTTTACAAAATATTGCTTTTCCCGATGCAGGGACGTTAATTGTGGAGGAGTTCTCCTAGTATTCCACTCTCCTAGCTGATAATCCTGGCTGCAGCATCAGGCCAGACTTATGTCAACATTGCATTGAACTTAAAATTTAGTCCTGTTTAAAATGAGCCCAAACACGACTACGGTGCTGTAATTTCAAGGTTTGTACTTTTTCTGATGCTCCTGGCTTCAGCATCAGGTCTTCGGTGTTCCTTAGTAACAGTACGTTTATCCACACATCGAACCCTTTTCAATGAGCCTAAACACGATATATCTGCTGTTAGTTGTCGAGGAGTTAGGTAGCATCAGGTCATGACTTGATGATCATGAGACCAAATATGGCAAATGCCCTATCAAACATCAAAACAATTTACTAAAACAGTCCTTGCCTGTTCGAGTAACTTCTTACTGTTAAGGAGTTGTACCTTCCATCATCAGCCCAGCTACCTGAGATGGTGACAACCATACACAAATACACAAGATACTTCATAAAATATGCGAAAAACAATAAGTGAGCCTATAATTTTTTTTTTTTTTTTTTTTCCACAACTATCACACAACGCCGTCTAGTCTCAAGCTAAGCAGAGCTTGTGTTATGAGTACTAGACAACTGATAAACATACTTATATATTTCTAAATACATACATATATAGATAAATTACACCCAGACACAGAACAAATGATCATGCTCATCACACAAACATTTGTCCTGGGTGGGAATCGAACCCACGACCTCCGGCATAGCAGTCATAGTCACTCGATTTCTCTAAGATCCCATCATCAGATCCTAACTTGGTGACAATGGGACCACCTCAGAATTATCTACTTTCGAACAAAAAAAGAATTTTGAAAATCCGTTGACAATTGGTGGAGTATTCGATGAACAAACATACAAAAAAAAAAAAACATACAAACATCCGAACATAGTACCTCCTCCTTTTTGTGAAGTCGGTAATAAGATGATTATAATAATAAAAAACAATTTTACAAAATACGATGGCAATGATTCCACATGGAATGCTGATGCCTTCAGACTTGTCCCACATTAAAATAATTATAAATGCACTCACATAATTAAATTATGTATGTGCATACGCAATTAATGTAATAGGACTGGTTACTTTATAATTAATTCGTAATTTATGACAGCTTGTGGGAAGATGATAAGTTAATAACTGCCATCATAAGATTCCTGGCTGACCATTCAATAAATATTAGTCATTTTCTTGCTAGATAACTTTTCCGTGTGCATTAACTTGTGCATGATTATTTTAATTGGAAAATTTGTGGCCACTTTGTTCATAAATATTGCTTAAAGTTAAGTAGTGAGTAGCGACTGCTTAACCAACGGATATCGCTTAACCATATATTTTTGACGTTGATCGGTTATAAATAAACCCAACACAGCAATATATAAAACATATATAATTTGAGTTGTATATCGTAGGAGGTTTCTACCTTGCAAAAGACATTATATAGTATACATATCGGTACCTAACTATGTACCTATTTGTGTAATAGTAGGTTAAACATACAAAAACAAAAATCTAAAAATGAAAAAAAAAATTCAAGTCGTTTAACATGAGATAAGCATACTTGGAACATAAATATTTGTTTTGATGTGTAATACACACACAACACAAACATGCATATCTCGTCTTCATTTCGACAGAGAAAGACAAACCATTTTTCCTTATTTGAGTCACATTACAAAAAGATAAAAGTTCCCACTATAGTTTGTCATGGTTCTTGCGAAAGCTACAGTTCTTCATAATTCAAGGTAACGCCCAAATCTCAAACCAAAAGTTAAGCCTCACAAAACACTTTTTGCAAAGTTTTTCAGTCCAAGGACTGGGAGACGAAGTGTCGGTCGCCGAGTCCGGCGGCGAGATGGGCGAACGACATTGTTACTATCGCGGGTAGAACCAGGGGGTCTACTCCGAAGCGGTTAACCACCGTATCGGCCGAATGTTCGGTCATTTTCTACTACCTTTCATTTCCTATATTGACTATAGGTCCCGACCAAACTGTGCCAATCCGAACCTTTTTAGAACCCTTACCCTTTTTTTACCTGTTTTTTTTTTTAAATTCGTAGTAGGACAACAATATTTGAATCAGAAAATGACCGAACATTCGGCCGACACGACAATGAACCACTTCGGAGTAGACCCCCTGGTTGAGGCTGGCACTGGTGCGTGGGGATTGGCACATGAAAAGAGAGGCCTATGTCCAATTGTCCAGCAGTGGGTGAAGTCGGGCTGTGGATGATGGATGATGGTGAGAGATTTTCACTTTTTTAACCGACTTCAAGAAAGGAAGAAGTCGGTGGCAAACAGCGAAAATGCGAATCCAACGATACCGACTTCCGAAATTAAAGTTATTTTTGACTTTATAGTGTCTTTTTTGGAAGCTTCTTGTTTTTTTTTTTTGTAGGTACCTACCTAATTTTTTTTTTCTCATGACAAAAATTGTTTGCTGTGAGATACCTGAGACACAGGTTTATTCCTAGTTCAGATTGAATCAAATGATTTCATACCTACCTCTAGTTTAGGCCCTATTTTGTAAATATTTATTTAAAGGCTGATTTTTCAATCATCTGATAACTTTAGCCCATGGTTGTGCATCAATGTCCCTGACATCCTGTATATTTTTATTTATTCCATATCAAATGACCGGATATGAACGTTTCTGAAAAAGGTTACCTTTTCAGGGACAGTAAACTCAGCCTATCGCAGTCCACTGCTGGACATAGGCCTCTCCCAGGCTGCGCCACAACACCCTGTCCTCCGCCTTCCGCATCCAGTCTGTCTGTTTTTAGGGTGGCAATTTTTTAATACACTTAGGTACTATCTAACATAACTATTACCTCTACTTTTTCTATTGACAATATAAATCATACTGTTTATATTTTTTTTAACCTCAACAAAGTACAAGACTTATTTTCTGGATTGAAATATTTTATTAGATATTTTTTCGAAAAACTCAACGGAATTATTGTTTACTATATTGACTTTGAAAAGACGTTTAGATAACAAGTATTTAATTTGACTACGAGAAAAAAGATAAGTTATCAATATATAACCTTCTTAACAAATCAGTATCCTTGAAAACGGTCAACAAGTTGTTTTTTTAAAGCTTAAACCGTAAATAATTTTGACCAAAAATAAATGTTATTTTCAAATCTTATTTTAATACAGTGATGGAACTCAAATCATAATTAAACATACATTAATGCATCAAAAAAGTCTTCAAATACACCTCTTGATTGTCTTTAAAAGCAGTTTATCCCTTCATTAAATATTTAATTAAATTAAAATTATGCCATTAAACTAATGCATGCCAAACTGCATTCAGTGATGGATTATTTGTTATTAAATAGTTTTTGTAAATAGATAATTTCTTCATATTTTACAATAAATTACCAGTTTTGTGTCATCGCAGTGGTGGCCAAGTGGTAACGGCCGCGACTTACGAGTTGTAGGTCGTAGGTTCGAACCCAGACAGGCGCTTTACTTTGTGTAAATTATTTCATCACCACTGCTCTCAAAACGGTGAAGGAAAACATCGTGAGGAAACCGGCATGTCCTAGAACCAAAAAATTCGAACACATGTGACATCTACCAACCCGCACTGGGCCGGCGTGGTGGATTACGGCCCACTCCCTCTCACCGAGAGGAGGCCTGTGTCCCAGCAGTGGGAACATTATAGGCTGATTATGGTATGGTGTCATCGCGCTTCTCTTTCTTTTCTATTCAGTCCGACAGTGACCGCGCTTTAGGTCATGTAAGCCCCTTATAGCAAATCCCATTTAATATGGATTATTCTCTTAATCCATGTTGAACAATTTTAGCCCCGATGCGTTAGCGTCCTCATGTGGGTATTCTAAATGACCATTTACTAATCAATTGTATTCGTGCGACCACGTGCGGTCTCCAATGAAACTTGTTTTACTAACTAATTATCATTTTGGACTAGTTCTGACACGTCAACCATGATTGAAACGATTAATTTAGATGATAAGCTACAAAAACTTATTTCATTCAGTCCCATTCATAAAAAAATCGGTTTCTGATTATGATCCAAATGATTTAACATCATAGTGTTATTAAAGTCAGGCCACAGAGACGTTTTTCCTACGGCGCGGGTTATTTACACCGTACCGTAAAGAGATCGTTCCGTTTACAAAGAGCCTTAGTCCAAAAAATAACAAGCGAAGATATTCATTTCAACGCCAAGACTAAAGAAGATACCATGTAAGGAAAAGGAGTGAATGATAGAGTGACGGCTGCCTAGGGTGTTAGTGTTCTGTGGACGGCTGACAAGGGAGAATGGAAGAAGAAACCGGTCAAGTGCGAGTCGGACTCGTGCACCGTGGGTTCCGTACTAATTTGTAGGTATGTAAATTTACGGTTTTCGTATTTTTCCCTTTACTTATGCTACATGACATTGCTTCTTGCCAAACATGATTCTAGGTCAACGGAAAGTAAGTACCCTATTGGTTTTGATTCCCTTGCGAGTGTCAAAATAGGTACGCATGACATAAACGTAATATGCGTATGTTATGATTGCATTAGAAGAATCGATTGACTTAGAAGTTGAATTTTTTCACTGCTTCAAGGTATTGCAGCCCTGAGTATTTCATATTAGTTTAAACTTGATAACTCCACGCGTTCCTGAGAAAAGGGGTCTTGACAGACGGACAACGAAGTGATCTTATAAGGGCGGAACCCTTATAAGATCACTTCGTTGTTCTTCCTTTTGAACCCTAAAAAACGTAACCAACAACCATGATATGGCAGGAAGAAGAAGTTTGTATTAACATTGCAGTGGAAACCATTTATTTTACTAGAGAAAAAACAACAGTCATCAGAATTTGGACGAGTAAGACCGGAACCGAGCGCACGCGAAATCAATTTCTATAATGATTATGACAATGATCTAATGGACACGGGTCAAAGGCGAGCTCATTATAAAAAAGACACTAATTTATAAGGGCAACGATATTTATAATGTGTGTCAACCACCTAGAATTCTTGCACTCTAAGAGTAAATAATAATTGCTTATCCGACCATTAAGCTGCTAGGTCCACTTGTCCAATCAAACGTGTTTACACGAAGATAATCATATTTGACTCCAAGTGTATCCGTTGATCTTTTCGATATTTCGCCATTTATATATGCTAATACCATACCGCAATATTCATAACTATCAATATTGCTGATGATATAACTAGAAGTCACACTTGGTTTTCAGAAGTTAGACCCACTATAACTTTCCAGATCTTTCTCAAAACCGCTAACTTTTTGAAATCGTTAGGCATTTAAGAACAACGTACAGCTTATAATAATTATATTCGTAATCAATCCATAAAATCATCATCATCCATATATATTTTATTGTCTCTGACATTTCTCGGGATCCTAGCTTTAGAAGGTGTAACGACTACCGAGTCCGAAGCCAACTCGCAAAAGTTTGGTCCGCGCCTCCCGTTAGATGCTTGTAACGAAATGAGGCACTAACCGGAGATTTTATCTCTGTACACACTATGCAAGTGTGCCTTAGGACAACCCCCGGTTGGTGTAGGTAGGACTATTGCAGGATATGGAGACAAAAATACTGGACTATGGGTTTGGGTGATTAAAGTTCACTGGTTACTTAGAACTATGGAAAGACTGTGGGCCCTGCCTGATCAATGTTTTATTATATTTTTAAACAAATTATTACATAGTTCCCCATAGAGTTCTACATACGGCCTACCTCGCCTCGGCAACACCATTCCTTAGACTCTTAGCGTGAAGACCCTGGCCCACCACCCCGATGCTTATTCATAATAATGCTGATTAATTTAATTGACACAAGTACTAGTCATCCACTAACATGTTTATATGCATTCTAACTTGTTCGATGCGCGCACGCAATTCGTAATGTGTGCAGTCTCACGATTTGAATCTATCACTGTCTAAAATGTTTTAGTTATATGCACCGCGACTTGTTTGAAGGACATAGTAATTGACAGCAATCTTATTGTACGGGAATAAAGATCACTTTGATTTTGACAGTGATGTCACTGTCATTAAGTGGTAAAATGTCTGAAAGGATCACTGTATACCGACGAACTACAGACAAGACTGTCGTGTCTCGGACCTACAAATCATTCCCGTAAATTAAAACGTTCTTAAAATTACGTGAATTGCTCCTCTGCTGTTAAGTCATATTCCCTGTTATGATTGGCTGACCAAAACCACGCCAACCAATCATATCACTAGACAGTTTGACAACGTATTAAATGGCCTTAGGAAACTAGGGGTCAGTGTCACATAGGTAATTCTAACTAATGTTTATTTATATGAATCTAACAGCCGACATCAGTGTTGTGAAATTCAAGATACATAATTGTCTATATCGTTCTCTGTTCTTTACCGATGTTACAAAATTGTTGACATTTAATTCATCATATTTCACAGTCAAGTTATTAGGACAGTCAAGTGTACGCAAATCCAATTCTAATTGATACTTGCCTTTTACTTATTTGGACCTGTTACATTATCTTCAAATTAATAACTAAAATCTCAAGGTAATTTAATAATAGCATATTATAATACGTGGGACATAATTATGTAGTCCATTATTGTACGGCGGATGAAAATCAACAATTATGAAATCAATGATAGACCATTCTGACACTATTGTAATAGCAGACTTGAGGCCCTGATTGAGCGTGCATATACACGAGGACGCGTCTACTGCAAAGGCAACTTCAGCCGTCGACAACGTGTTCGTGTCGTCCATGCTATCTTGTCTTGCTTATCAACCTCTCGCGAATATTGTTTAAACATTTCACCCCGAAATTTCACAACCAACTCATTAGAATCTTTTAGCTTCAGAATTAATTAGGGAAAACAAAAACAATGCAAGACAAATAAAAAACCAAAAACAAGAAAAAGCTCAATTTAATCAATCATCTTGTGTCTAAGATTGAAAACTGGTATTTATGTGATCCTAATTTACATTTTAACTAAAATGGTTAATTCATGTTAAGTGATCTTTATGATTTATCATTACGTGTTTGTTCTAAAGAACCTGCAGACAAATATTATTAAACATGATTTTTCTGATTTTTCTGTTGTAGAAGTGTAAATGTAATATTTATTAACTTTTTAAAGTTATATCAATTTAAATTCGTAACGTATTTTTAACATGATATTATTGAGTAGAGCATTGAGGTTAGGTACACCTAGTAAAGTTTGCAGTAAAAGCTACAGTCAACCTTTTTATGTACAGTCACGAGCACTAATATGTCAACTCTTGGCAACTTACAATTGCGATTTTTTTGAAATACGACCCTTTACATAAATCTATGGGTTCTAAAATACTATGTTCGTAACAACATTAAACATTAAAAAATAAAGGAGAAAATTGGCTTTGAATAAAGCCAAGTCAATACATACTTATGCTCGTGACTGGAATAAAATTACTATACCATAAAAGTTAAGAATTAAAAATAAAGCAATGGCAGGTAAATTAATTATGTGATAGAGTGGTACTGAGTAGTAGTAGGTACTTATCTAGATAGACATCATTTACATAATATTCTCTTATTTGACGGAGATATAGTGTTACAAAAAGTTTAATCTCGTGATAGCAAATTAATGGGTCTTAGAACGTGTTGTTCCAAACAACACATGTAGACAATAATGAGAATGGTTCGTTGACTTCAGTTTGAGAAACTTTTATAAACGTTTAGATTAACTAGGAAATATAGTATTTTTAAACAGTAAATATCTATAGACTTGATGGGATTGCCGAATGATATCTAATACTGGAATTTGGGAGATGATATTCCTTCCTTCTTTGCCTTGCTTCCTTGCTGCTTGATTCAAAAGATCGTGAGTAAGACCTGAGGAGCAATTCTCTTAATTTTAAGAACGTTCACAGTCTGATCTCAGTCTCAATCTGTCAAAATACCTCTTTGACAAGTTTTTGACATTGATTGTCGTTGAGATGAGATTGCGGCAAAATTTTGAACTTTTAAATTGGCCTTTGGTCGACACTCGTGTGCTTGGTCGGTACACGTGTTGTACAGACCTGCAAGGATGCATGACACAACAAAAGGGCGCTTATACTATAGAAATCATACTATAGTCACTATAGTGACAGTCTGTAAATAATAATGGCACCTTCCTGCATACAAGTTACGAGTCAATCTAGTTTCGAATTTCTTCATCGATATGAAATAAGATCACGATGTCGAAGACAATTTAGTTCATTGAAATGTCAACTGAAAGCAAAAGTCATGATTGTGCAATGTTATCCTGAAGCTTTTTTAAAAACAAACAAACTGTCAAGAGAAACTTCGCAAAAGAATCGATGACCTTTAGAATCGAGATAAAGTAATATTAATAATGACACAAAAAATACTTTACGACATGACACGGGAACAAGATGACCCGTATCGATTACATCGAAAATTTCTCGGTCACGAATCGATTGTAACTCGATTTGTCGATCGAATTAGTTACGATTGGGAATGTCATTCTGCTGTTACGTAGAAGTAGTAGTTTCAAAATTTCGTCAAAATTGTGGCCAATGTGACCTTATGCACTACGAATCGTAAAATCGTAGTAAAGTTGCATTGTTTCAGGTAGGTGCCGGTTATTTCGTCAATACCGTTTTGTAAGACATTCAATTTATCTACGCATTTAGGTGTATTGCAAACAGTGCACTTTTTATGAGTGCGATTGAAAGTTTACTAAATGTGTACATTACAATTCAACGGAAGTATTGGTTCCAAACCTTTTACTCACAGCGTCTACGTAAATGCTACTGCTTTTATAGTAGGTATGTCACTCCCTAATAATTTTACACTCATTTACTCACTCATCATAATTGTATCTATATTTAGCATAATAGCATAATCAGCCTATGATGTTCCCACTGCTGGGACACAGGCCTCCTCTCTTCGAGAGGAAATGTGCTATAATCTATCACGCGGACCTAGTGCGGGTCGCAGACGTCACATATATGTCTTCCAATTTTTGGTTCTAGGACATGCCGGTTTCCTCACGATGTTTTCCTTCACCGTTTTGAGAGCAGTGGCGATGAAATTATTTACACAAAGTAAAGCGCCTGCCTGGTTTTGAACCCACGACCTACAATTCGTAAGTAGGGGCTGTTACCACTGGGCTACCACTGCCCTCCTCATTTAGATCCTAAAAATTATCAACGCCGCTTTTTAATTCTAAACAATACGGTGTTTGCACAACTTGATGCAATACGGTGAATAATCTGAACAATATAATCTGAATCTAAATTACAATACAAAACCAGTTGAGAAGAGCAATAGAAAATCTAAATTAGCATTTAATCGAAGGCAGCATGGAGTAGTATTTAAGTGTGAGGGACAAAGGTTGACGTCGTGCGTACGGTTGTCGTGCATGCTACAGAATGCTTAACCTGAAATTAGGTGAGGAGGCACGCAACAACAAACTTCTAACTAATTAAGAAATCTATACTAATAATAAAGCTGAAGGGTTTGTTTATTTGTTTAAATGCACCAATCTCTGGAACAAGGGAACTACCCGTCGGATTTTCTTTTTACATTTGAAAGTTATAGGCTACTTAGCATCACGCTACAAAGCCGAGCAAAAAGAAGAGAAGTCAGAAATAACGCTAAGTAATAGCGCGGGCGAGCGTTGTGCAGAGATGCAGTGGGCTGAGGGCCGAAATTTCACGCGGACGAAGTCGGAGACAGAAGCTAGTAGGTGGACAAATGTGTGACTGGAGAAAGACAAAACGAGTTACGACAAACAGACAGATAAACGTATGATTGGAGAAGAAACAAGACATTCCTTCTCCTTAGGGACACCTGCATTACAGTAGCGTTTTCATACCACAAACCAAGCATGGCCCTTATTCACTATGACCACTTATTTGGCGCACACAAAAGACATCACAATACACAAAAGTACAATATTAGATGATTACCAATTACCTACATGATTATAATATATAAACAAGGACTACACACACACACACACACCCCCACACACAAACAACGGACACTTAACGATTCCTTGCTTCGAAACCACGTCAATCGTACATAATCACGAACGTATTCTCCATGACACAATGACGTAGTTTGAACTGTCAAATACATATTTTTTTTATAATATTCCACAACTATCACACAACGCCGTCTAGTCTCAAGCTAAGCAGAGCTTGTGTTATGAGTACTAGACAACTGATAAACATACTTATATATTGCTAAATACATACATATATAGATAAATTACACCCAGACACAGAACAAATGATCATGCTCATCACACAAACATTTGTCCTGGGTGGGAATCGAACCCACGACCTCCGGCATAGCAGTCATAGTCACTGACCACTAGACCAACAGGCCAGTCATATTATTGTACGGTTGACATTTCGATTCCTTGCCGTTAAAAAGACACGATATTGACGTGGTTTGCAAGTGGCAAGATTTCGCGGGGAATAATCCAAAATTGAGGTCCTGACATGTTTTAAAAAGGTCTATACACTGGAACAGTAACACCTCGGAAGTTGTAGCGTTCGCTCACTCACAACTAAATTCTAAACTTTTGGCCAAACTATGAGCCCTTGGAAAACTCCCTATTGAAAAATTCAAATCCGAAAACATTACCTTACCATAGCTGTAATATATATATTAGAACAGTCAACAAATAAGATAAGTATGCAGGATCGTCGGATATAGTTGAAGTTTAGTAAGAAACCGATGGATGTTCTCGAATAAAATTTAATATTATTAATAGAAAATAAACAGCTCATTTATCAAACTACATTTCAGTCGACAACATCCATCGGTTTCTTATTAAACTTCAACTATATCCGACGATCCTGCATAGTTACCTCCTTTGTTGACTGTATATAGTTGAATATTAAACAGGCTTAAACTAAATGCATTAATTCCACTTAATGTAAAACAATGTCATTTCCATTCACGTCACCACATCCAACGAATCTATTTCTCGTCTTAGATCACGACGACACACATTTGCATCAGTCAACATTAAAGGTAACAAATTGTTTGCGTTGTTACAGTCTGGCATTACTTTATACTAGAATAATTTGAGGGTTGCACTTTTGCAATTATTAAATTCAAATTATTTATTTTCTTCTTGACAAACAAATTGAGCATTATATAACTGAATGCATGTGACCAAGTGGTTACATCGTGAATTCGTGACCGAAACTTTAGTAATCTCTAGATAGAAATGTCAAAACATTTCGATGATATTTTATATCCGCTTGAAAACCCGCCGTTCATTATTTCTTTCTTACTGCCATTATAATTGCCACCCGGTCAACAATAAGTGTCCTTGACAAGCTATAAAGTCTCCAGTATGTGTCCTAACTACGGCAAGTAAGAAGTTGCCTAATAGCAGCAGTCCCAAATAAGTTACGTCCGACATACTTAAACTCTGAACGCTGCTACCTGCAGACGAGATTCATTTATCGATTGACGTGAAACGTCTTTCAATTTGGTAAGTAACCACCTGCAACGTAAACATGTGCCTCGGTCATGACTGTAGCTCTGTAACTACGAGGTTTTGTTTTTTCAATGGCATCTCGCAGGGCTCTCGACGACTTAACCGGCTTTCCTGAGGATGCCTTAATAAATAAAGGCTATCTCTGGTTTCACTTCAAAACGTATAAATTGCTCGCCTTTTGTCACTGTCACACACATGTGTCATGCATTTATTTAGATATCGTTGAATAGAGAAAAGTAGCGTCGGGGCTCATGCGGCTAGATGGTTCCAGTGCCGTGTGACATTTTTTTTTCAAGAAAGCTCTCAGAGTAGTAAGAATCTTAAAAACGATCGACTAATCAAGATACTGACAGATATTGACACCTCCCTCTCCAAGACGCGCAACTCCAGAAGCCTTACACTGGAGGAGATCGATTCGTATCCGTACCCAAGGACCACCCATTCATAACTTTAAGCTAATAAGCACCTTTTCCAAGATCACGATCGCCGACAGCCAGCATTTGCATAAGTCGGCGTGTGATTATCAAATCGTTCACTTCGTGGCGGTCTAGCAGTGCCAACATCCCTACAATTTGAGAGCTGCGGTGCTATTCTGTAAAAATCTCACCGTGAAAACTTAGGTGAAGTGAGCTGTCAATAGTGTCAATTCCTAGCAAAAACAAACTCACTTCACCTAAGTTTTCACGGTGAGATTTTTACAGAATCGACCGGCTGAACCCATTATTATATTATGCAATGTGGGCCTTGTGAATGTAACCGTTAGTGCCATGTTGCAGTGCAGGCTAGGCTAGGCAGAGAAAGCTTCGAGCTAAATTAATATTCTAACACGTAATATGCACCCAGAGGGTCAGGCAGGGACGTATAGTTTGTTGCCCACAAGCTAAGCTAGCAGGCAAAAGTAAGCTTCTAAGTTCTAATGATTACAATATATAAATACATGACATGTCGTCTCTATTAAACAATTATTTTTCCCTATTATTATCTTATTTTTATTTGTATAGTTAGATAGTTATTTAATTTAATATCTAGTATTAAATGGCTAGTTGTATGATAATTTACTATTGTATATGAGCATTACCTATCGAATTATATTATTACAATTCACATTATTTAAGATTATCCAAGGCATACATTTGTCTTGTAATCATAATCTTCGATAAATAATTGATTAAAATCGTCGACAGAATGTAGGTAATTTGTTACCGTGAATGGGAAATCGTGCGCCCTCCCGTCGAGTGTTACTTGGATCGGAATGCTACCTTTTCAGAAACATAGCTTACTGTGGACATCTGCCATTGAGAGATCAGCCCAAGGGCTTTCATGATTTGCTATTCAGAGCATCGAAGTAAGTATTTTAAACTGCACTAGAAACTAGAAAACGGCGTTCGTAAACAAAAGGCTACAATCAGCAGTAGCTCATGGATACAGCCTACAATCCAATCTATACTAATATTATAAAGCTGCAGAGTTTGTTTGTTTGTTTGTTTGTTTGAACGCGCTAATCTCTGGAACTACTGGTCCGATTTGAATGATTATTTTAGTGTTGGGTAGTCCATTTATCGAGGAAGGCTATAGGCTATATTTTATTTCTTCAAAATTAGGGATCCGTAATAAAATTGCTATTTTGTAACACAAGGTGTATAATCGAAAACCTATTTTTGCGTGCGCTGCAAAAACTATTGACAATAGAACAAAATAATGTACTACGGGTTTGTAGAGCCCATTAAGACCTACAAAAAAGTCCGCGAGGACATATATCTAGCTATCATGGTTTAATCACAATAACCGATTTTGTGTTCAAAATAATTATTAAATCGTCTGAAGAAAAAAAAAACTACGTTAAATATGTATCGTAATATTAATCTTTATCGAAATTAAGCATTATGTTATCAAGAGTATTTATGAAGAAGTAACATACTTTTTGTTTCATCTCAATCGGATATTTCGTTTAAAAGTTATCACGTGTGTAAGATGTTAAGAGTTGGTACCTATTAAGGAGTTATGGGCCATAGAGTGTTTTATCTATACTAATAATAAAGCTGAAGAGTTTGTTTGTTTGAACGCGATAATCTCTTTAACTACCGGTCAGATTTGAATTCTTTTTGCATTTGATAGCCCAATTCTTGAGGAAGGCTATAGGCTATTTAACATCACGCTATGACCCATAAGAGCCGAGCAAAAAGAAAAAAACTCAGAGTGAACGGTAAGCGAATACGAAGTGTTGCGACGCGACGGGGTGGGGGTACAAGAAATTTCACGCGGACGAAGTCGCGGGCAGAAGCTAGTATTACTAATCTATACTAATATTATAAAGCTGCAGAGTTTGTTTGTTTGTTTGTTTGTTTGAACGCGCTAATCTCTGGAACTACTGGTCCGATTTGAATGATTATTTTAGTGTTGGGTAGTCCATTTATCGAGGAAGGCTATAGGCTATGTTTTTTTCTTCAAAATTAGGGATCCGTAATAAAATTGCTATTTTGTAACACAAGGTGTAAAATCGAAAACCTATTTTTGCGTGCGCTGCAAAAACTATTGACAATAGAACAAAATAATGTACTACGGGTTTGTAGAGCCCATTAAGACCTACAAAAAAGTCCGCGAGAACATATATCTAGCTATCATGGTTTAATCACAATAACCGATTTTGTGTTCAAAATAATTATTAAATCGTCTGAAGAAAAAAAAACTACGTTAAATATGTATCGTAATATTAATCTTTATCGAAATTAAGCATTATGTTATCAAGAGTATTTATGAAGAAGTAAAATACTTTTTGTTTCATCTCAATCGGATATTTCGTTTAAAAGTTATCACGTGTGGTACCTATTAAGGAGTTATGGGCCATAGAGTTTTTTATCTATACTAATAATAAAGCTGAAGAGTTTGTTTGTTTGAACGCGATAATCTCTTTAACTACCGGTCAGATTTGAATTCTTTTTGCATTTGATAGCCCAATAATTGAGGAAGGCTATAGGCTATTTAACATCACGCTATGACCCTTAGGAGCCGAGCAAAAAGTAAAAAACTCAGAGTGAACGGTAAGCGAATACGAAGTGTTGCGACGCGACGGGGTGGGGGTACAAGAAATTTCACGCGGACGAAGTCGCGGGCAGAAGCTAGTAAGTTATAGATTTAAAGCTATCATTTTATCAACACAGCTTGAGTCTTAGATATATGTACTACCGGAACAATAGAATGAAGAATAGGTATCCGTCCATAGGTTTTATTTTTCCAGTATATCATAAACGTAAACGAGGTAGAAATTAGTAAGTCTAGCTCAATATTACAAAAATGGAGTTATTATTAAAACTGCCTTCACAAAAGAAATATACGTAAGTTAATGCGGCACGACTGATCAGTCAGCCCCAAAACTAACCCATGATGTTTTGTAAAGCCATTGCTATTACAAGACCTCTCTGGTAATAAGTAACGTTATTGGAACCGAAGAGACCTACGCACAAAATTACTGAACCGTGTTAAAAGATGGTTGACCTTTGAAGTTACAGGTCACTGAACATCAAGTATCCACAAACTTGTGCAAATACAGCACGGTTTGTCTCTAAAAAAATAATTAAAACCACAACCTTTCGTACAAGGTCGGGCGAGAGCGTTTGATAACCTTTAGTGCGTGTGCGCAACCTTTGATATGTCCTAACTCGACAATTATTGTGTTAACCGCAATGACATCGTCGACCATACAGCCGTGGCTAACGAATTAATTTTTGAGTCCGTTTCCTAGTTTCACATTATGAAACTTCCTATATTTGTTGATGTAACTTTTTGATTGAAGATATTATAATAGTGCAAAGTGCAATGCACCCGACTGCTGAAAGGCTTTTAATTATTTGATTGGATGTTGTTAACTCGGTCAATGAATCACGAGAACTGACTTAGTCTTTGGAGCAGGATTTAATTGATCAGAATTTGTGAACTGGGTGCCTATTGCTAGCTTATTTTGTTCATTTGGTGGTAGACTAGAGCAGGTTTACTTGTTATAGCAGTTGAATAGACTAAAGTATTTTTAGAGCAGTTCTATGTTTGCAAATGTGCTATAGGTATCTTGCAGAGGTATAATGTGGTAATTTGGAATTTACTTACTCTGATTCTCTGAAACTTTATATCGTATTTAGTAATGGCGTACCAATGTCAACACAAGTTACTATTACATGCATACATTAATTTACGGTTAATAGAAAATTAGCAGCGTGCAAAGCTAAAAACCCAAAAACCGCATGACCTGACAAAACATTTTCAAAATTCGCCAGACACTGTCAGGATGGTCAGGATGTCACTGACACAACTGACACACTCGCACGCAACAGACGTGTCATTACACAATTATACAGTGTTATGACACGTGCATCTCCATGCAATAATTGTGTCAATAATATAATTGAATGTCTGATCGTGTGCGAATCTCTCAAGTGTGTCGGTCTCAATTCGGTGACTGGGTAATAATTATGATTTTGAATTTTGCTAACTTTAGTTTGTGTGACGTAAGATGACGTTATGCAAATGTTCGCTATTTTAGGATCAGCTAGATAGACAAACGACCTTAAAAAGCCGGCTGGGATAGACTGGATAAGGAAGGCGTAGATTAGAGTGTTGTAGCTCAATTTGGGAGGGTCCTATGTCCACCAATAGACTGCGATAGGCAAAACTTTAGTCCAAGCTGTGCGTTTTGGCTAGCAATGACAAAGAAATAAAAGAACTACCTAAAGATAAGGACTTCAAAACATGGGTTATTATTATAGTCCACGACATTTTGAACTCTGAAAAAAAGTCAGGCAATGCCCCTTTTCCAAAAAAAAAACCAGATATTGACAAGATTCATTGAAAATGAGCAAAAATAAATAAAAGAAAGAACTTAGCCAAAAGAAAAAAAAAAAACATAAATCGTAGCCGCAAAGGTCATAAATCTTTCAATACAGGTTGTTTTATAAGACCATCGTTTTCATCTTATTCGGTATTTTTTTGTTTCTATTTTAACT
Organism: Oligia fasciuncula; assembly: GCA_963082905.1. Taxonomy (NCBI): domain Eukaryota; kingdom Metazoa; phylum Arthropoda; class Insecta; order Lepidoptera; family Noctuidae; genus Oligia; species Oligia fasciuncula. Next base: position 20,354,249 of record OY720397.1, read on the forward strand.
TAGCTTAGCTTATCTTACCTTAGCTTAGCTTACCTTAACTTAGCTTAGCCATTCACCTAATGAGCTTTGAGCTAGTCTTAGTAACAGCTTGTGTCATCCATCACAACTTAATCGTTAACGTTATTCAGTTAACTTAACTTACCTACTTACGTAACTTGAGTTGCTTTCTAGTTAATTTTACTTGATAGGCTGTCTAAGGCTGTATTCAAGATACTACCACCTACTCTGGTACCATCTACAGCATGTTGATACAATCAGATGAAGATTACGGACAGAGCCCATATCCTCAAATTTGCTGACCCCCCTTGCTGACAATTGGCTGACAAGAAAAAAAATATTTTAAAAAAACGTAGGACCAGCTTTTAGGTCTTCTAGGTATTCCTAGAAAGTAGTTCGATTAAATAATGAAATAAATATTTAATATTATTTAATATTTTATTTAATAAATATTAAATAATTAATATAATACAATTTCCTTTATTTAATTAGATAACACATAAAATCATATTTTTTAAATATTAGAATATAAAAAAAATTTAAACTATAAAAAATAGTAGGTAGCCATATAGTTTGTCATATTACTTCAATAATAAAATTATTTTTATCGAAGTAATATGACAAACTGTGGTTTTACTTACTCGTCCCGGTACTGAGAGCTCGTAAAGCTTCGAAGCTTCGAAGCGTAGAACCTTCAGCTTGCAGTACAGGACGGTAAGAGCCGGTTCCTTGAACTATTACGGGCTACTTCTAATTTGTTGGTCGAGCGAGAGTAACTCGGTATCGTAAAAAAATCGTGAAAAAAAGTTGGCTTTTCCCTACATTTTGACCAGTTACGAGTATACGAACATAAATGTAGGGAACAGCAGATTTTTTTTTTCGCGATTTCAGGTTTGGTCCCATAGTAAAAGTTGTTCATAATGATGAGTACAATGACCTCTTAAGAGATTGTTAATGTTTTACCAATAACCCTGTATAGTTAACTAAACCTTAATGTTTTCTATAAACCATAGTACCCAATGGTGTCCAAATCTTAAAATAACAATAGTAATGTATGAAAAATAGTTCCTGACAGTGAGTCTGTGAGTCATACGATTAAGCTGACAAAGTCGTCAGTTATGTTGACATATTACTTAAACAAGATTTCTAGTTATGCAAAGTACAATCATGTCATCGTTTAGTCTATGATTTAAATAGGTACTAAAAGTAATGCCATATCATATTCTATTGTATTTTTCATCTATGATTATAATGCTGCGCATTCTTATTTTTATTTCTAGCATCATAATTCCATCCTTTTCCGCAAAATTATATCTTCCATGTTCTAGCTAGTACCTACCTACTTATATTAAAGTATCTAATAGAGCAATCGGTTAAGTATATAGTGGAGAGTGCCCTTTCACAATTCAAAAGGGCCTGTAAATAATATAATTATGCTGTAAATGGTTTAATTAAAATTAATGATTTGAGTTTGATATTTGTCTAAACTAATCAAAGAAAAGATTTGATTTTTTGTATATTTGTTTGTTACGCTTTCACGCTAAAACAGCTAAATGGATTTAGATGAAATTTGGCACATGGGTAGACCATGACCTGGATTAAGACAAAATATACTTTTTATCTCGTTATTTCTACGGGTTTGAGACTTCTGCGGGTGAAACTGCGGGGCGCAGCTAGTAAGTACCCAATACACACAAACTTTTATTCAATACTCTACAAGTTAGATAACTTACAAACACACCTACAACAATTAATATAAAAGACTCAAATCAGTCAGATCTGTCAAAGAAACGCTTTCGATTTTTCTCAAGCACACGTAGGCACGGGCAATGAGTCAGGTTGTCGATATTGACAAGATATTAGTGACGCCCACTACTTCTACTAATTCATAAGTAGTACTTTTTGTAGTGGCGCCTGACACGAGGTTAGTAGCTCACTACACAAGTTATTTAGTAATTACAAAGTGAGCTTTATTAAAATGGTAATGTACAAATTTCTAAGTGATATTAGGTAAAGCGGTGATTTCATATTGCTAGAATCAGTAATAGTTCCCCATGGTAGATGATTCTTGCACGTTCTCTAGCGAGATAACTATCACACAAAAAGTTAAGCAAAACCAACCATTTTGTAAGTGAACACGACACTAACTTTGTAGGTGATTAGTACAGAAATAATAAAAACATAAGACTCTTGGTAGATATACAGGGACGTCGACGCGCAAACTGCAAACACGGGTAAGTAGTTATCATAATAATAATATACTGTGCTCGTCCTACAACTACTGATATACTATGTTCAATTATAGGCGAGGACGCTGGCACCCTAAACACAAGTTAAATCTCCCTATCCCTTAGTTGTAATGCTGCATAGTGTTTAGCTAAGTGTTTTTGTACAGTCACGAGCACTAATATGTCAACACATGGCAACTTTCAATTGCGATTTTTTCGTGAAATAACGAATGCAACGTTGAAATACGTCACTTTACACAAACCTATGGGTTCGAAAATACTTTGTTCGTAATAACATACAATTTCATTCAAAACTAAAGGAGAAAATCGTCTTTGAATAAAGCCAAGTGTATTCATACTTATGCTCGTGACTGTACAACTGAAGTTAATAATAAACTTTTTTCTTTTAAGAATTCAGCACATGATTCTAGACCCCCTAGGGTAGAAATGTTTCGTCGGTTCGTTTCTGAATCCATAGTAACCTGTTTATTATACTTAGAAACTTGGTTCTTACTTAGCCACAAGCAATGCTCTACTTCTGTAATTAGTTCAATTGAAACTTTTAACCAAAAGAAAGAACACCAAAGATGCGACATCTTTCAATTAAGCCTTACATTATGGAATCGTCTCCTAATTACGTAACACAGAAAGACTATCGTTCTCGACAGTTTGGCACAATGTCAGTAATTGGCGAGACTGAACGTTTATTTTGTAATTATTGTGCAACAGTCAACATGGTCGAAGCATCTCCGCGCATATCATTAGACAATGTCCTAAGCGATGCGTTTTTGTTTTCAGAGTGCCCGTGTCCGTCGGTCCTTATAGCAGCCTACAAGGTGATTCTACATGGTCTGCACCATAATTTTGTAACACATATGTGTACTACTTACTGTGTGTGTATGTGTGTCACAATCTGAATAATTTTGAAAGATATGGCTAATCTATTGCTTCTTAAGATCGAAACATTTGTCTGCTCAACAACGTAAATAATGGCTACAGGTTAGCCAATGTCATTGTTTGATGTTAGATTTAATAAAGCTGGAAATATTTTGTCACATAAAAGGTATGATGAGTGGTATGAATGGTGATAAGCGTTACCACATTGATAGTATATAACTATATAGGATGTAAAAAATGGCCAAGCAGATGCAATATTGATCAGTGTCATTTACGTCACAATTTTGATAATATAATAACCTCCTGAACTTGCTTCAATTAATAAAATAATGACGTGTTAAGACATAAAATATTAAAGTGAACAATTACATAACTTCAATACGAAATAACATTAAGTACATTGACCCCTAACATTTCAATTATCTAGATCGAATTCTAGATTCTTTCTCTCGGCAGAAAATAATTATGAAACGACGGAGGATGGTCACATTATGCAAACGTTTATGGTTATAATAACTAGGTAGGGATAATAAAACTAAACTGATGGACAGTAAAACCAAGTTTCCCGAACATAATAAAATAAAATAAAATAATATTGCATCTTAATCAGCCTATAATCTTCCCACTGCTGGGACACAGGCCTCCCTCTCGGTGAGAGGGAGTGCGCCGTAATCCACCACGCGGGTCCAGTGCGGATTGGCAGATGTCACATGTCTTCGAATTTTTGGTCCTAGTACATGCCGGTTTCCTCACGATGTTTTCCTTCACCGTTTTGAGCGCCTGTCTAGGTTCGAACCTACGACCTACAACTCGTAAGTCGCGGCCGTTGCCACTTGGCCACCACTCTTATAATAATATTACACGGTGAGAGTATTGTACCGGTAATGTTGTTGTCAATTCTATTATCTAATTTAGATTGTGCCTGCAGGCATTCCGGTTGCGTGACGTGGAAGGCGGAAGAAGAACTGGATTGTTTCCCGTTGTGCGCAAGACTTTGTATTTAACCGACTTCAAAAAAGGAGGCGGTTCTCAATTCGGTTGTATTTTTTTAATAAAAAAAAATATAATTGATAGATTGTTCATTATTAAAACTTCTTTTTAGAGAAAGTGGATGGGAGTAGAGTCCCATAAGAACATAACTGGCAGAGTGAGGGCCTGCTGTACACCTAAGTCTTCGCCTTTAGTCAATACCTACCGATGTTGTTACCACATGTGTTTGTATGAAGAGAATGCGTGTCGATAGTCGCGAAAAATAAAACAGTCATCACCCCATTCTACTTTACGTTTGCTTTCGAACAATATATTAGTCGGCCACAAGCAATAAATATTGCAATATACTCGTAGATGGACATGGTGACAATAAAACGCGTCCGAAATGACACGAGTTTGACTTTGAATGACCTTGATGGTTTTTCAATATAATTATCATAATTTTTTGGAACCTGTTTAAAATCCTCTACTTGCCTATGGGCAGTGAAGGAGACACGTATAACCCGATAACCGAACTACATAGAGGGTGACTGGTAATTAGTGACCGATACTTAAACACGTGATTTTACTCATCATTATGAACAACTTTTACTATGGGACCAAACATGAAATCGCGAAAAAAAAATCAGTTGTTCCCTACATTTTATGTTCGTCTAACTCTTCAAAATGTAGAGAACAGCTGTTTTTTTTTCACGATTTCAGGTTTGGTCCCATGGTAAAAGTTGTTCATAATGATGAGTAAAATCACGTGTTTAAGTACCTATCGGTCACTAATTACCAGTCACCCTATATAATCGAATTTAAAATAATTTTCACATTGAAATGAAATAGTATGTAAAACTAGCGACACTAAGTACAGTACACAGTATTCTGTTGTTTTACAGTCCTATATCTTTAAGTAACTATAATAATAATATAATAGATAAACAAGTCAAGTATCTTGACTTGGCTCGCGAGGTTGTCGACATGTGGGATGTTGACTCAGCAATCATTGTGCCGATAGTCGTGACAGCCAATGCTTTAATAGCCAAGAGCCTCGACCGACACCTGAAGAGGTTCTCGTTGGGCAGTTGGATCAAGAGCTTGATTCAGAAAGCAGCCTCTCTGGAGCCCTGACCGCCGGTAGCTTGGACCCTGGTCCCGATACCGGTGGGCTTATATTTTTTATATATTTAAATGTTTTTATATTCTAATATTTAAAAATATAATTTATATGTATTTACTGAAATAAAGGAGATGATAAATAATAATATCGTTTATTTATAAAAATGGTGCAGATTTACAATAACATAACTTAAAAATTATAGAGGACACAGTTGCTCATTTGCCTGAACTAGGTAGTATGGTGCCTAAACTAGGTGGCTAGGTAGTATGGTGCTTGAAAAATGCTGCAAAGAACCGTGTATGTCAAATGCAGCTCATTTATATTCAGTTCCCTGAACCTGTGCCTCTTTGGGCTAGTCATAGTTCTCCAGACCGACTTTTGGCCATGGCGACCAATCACAGCGGAAACCAGCCTTTGGTGCGTGAGATACAGTGCACAATTGTGTGCGCAGACATAGGTGCCTTCTCCCTTCCCTCACTCTCATAGTCCGTTGGGACGGCAATGCGACACGATCGGAGAGAGATCAGGCGCAGGGCCACCGAGGCGAGGTGGTATCACAACGCCAACTTCCAAACTCCGGGAGTCCGGACTGTTATTTAGAAATTTCTAAAGGAAAATCCCTTTACCTCTAATACCGAGGTGTAGGTGTAACTGTAGTAAAAACGGTGGGTGTATATTAAACACATCTGATATTTTATGTTCAACAATCCAAGTTACAATGTATTGCATCTTATAGTTGCAAGTTTGCAACTGTGCCTACACAATCTTAACCTATTATAACCCTTTGAATAGAACTTAACGAAGTTCAAATACTCCTGCAATATTTAGACTACTAAGGAGACAAATGTATCAAAACTCTTACATAATAGTCTATAGATTTCATTATGAGTCTATTGTGAGTTCTAGATAACAATCGTGGGTATATAAATCACGTTCTGAAAGTAAAAGGATTCTATAAAATGGCTGGTCGTGACGTCATCCAGTGAATATAAGGTATGGCACGCGCAGGTGACAATGAGGAGATGAACTTTTGATTAATGAGGTGGAATATTTGAATTGAAAGTTAATGTTTTGGTTTATAATGGATGGAAAATGGAACATACAGATAGTTTAATGGACAGTGAATTTTAGTCTTTGTTATTTCGTATTGAGAAAACATAGTTTTGTTTTACTTTGCTAGCTGTATTTAAAAATCTCTTGTTTGGTTAAAATAACAACTATGTATGTTATATGATCAATAAATCATTAAAATTGATAGTATCAAAGTAAAATGTCAGCATTATTAATATTGAAATTACAAAGTAAAGAGATGTAAATTAATAAATATTGATCACTTCACTATAGGTATCTCCTTAAACATAAAAAACAAGAATGCACGTGATGACGTTAAAGTCAGGTTATTTACACCATTTATAAATCCAGAACGGTTGGACCGATTATTATGATCTTTGATTCGTTGGATTTGTCTCCGCCCCGAATAGCAAAATAACTAATGGAAAAATGGAAAATTTCACGAAAAAAATAATAATGAAGATAATTAATTTTCTCTTACATTCTTTCTTATTGATTCTGAGGCGTTCGTAAGTTCGTCAGCTAGTAAGTAATGTTGCGCGCCACAATTAATGCCTGGTACATGGTGACATTAGTTACCACTAGCGCCATCTAGTATCGAGTAGAACTAGTAGAGTCACGATCGTTCTAGAAAATTCGATACCAGAACTTTGTAGAACTTTCTCGAACTATCGACACCTAGTCGGTCGGGGCCGGTATGTACTCGAACATTCTAGATGTTTCTACAATGGAAGGTTCTCGAACTATCTGCGGCACTATATAAGGCCGGGATGCGCGACGACCGACACAGTTTGGATAAAGCGACAAGAGCGAAAACATCTAAGCGATCTTCAAGTGCGAATTAAGAGTGATCAGTAGTGTGATTCTGTTATTTTAATTAGTGTTTTGAGTTGTAATTAGTGTTGCAAAAATAAATTGTTATTTTTGGTTATTAAATCGGCAGTTTTTAATTGTCACGAACCCGAAGCTCGTAACAATTGGTGTCAGAAGCGAGGATTAAAATGCCGGTTTTACCCAAAGACGACACGGAGGGTACCCGTACCCGGAGTCAACGGCAGCAGGAGACGGACCAGAGGCGATTTGGTGGAGCTACGCCACAGAGGTCGGAAGGCCAGCTACCTACCACGGAGGCCGGCCCGTCCACAGCTGCTGCAGCATCATCAGCACCAGATTTGGCTGCTCTGATGATGATGCTGCAGGAGCAGGCCCGCCGACAGGAGGAACAGGCCCGCCGACAGGAGGAACAAGCTCGCCGACAGGAGGAACAGGCTCGTCGGTTGGAAGAACAGCTCCAGCGGGATAAGGAGGAACAGGCTCGTCGACAGGAGGAACAGTTCCGCCGACAGGAGGAACAGGCTCGTCGGCTGGAAGAACAGCTCCAGCGTGATAAGGAGGAGCAGGCGCGCCGCCAGGAAGAGCAAATGCTCCTTATGAAGGACCTTCACGCTACCTTCGGGAAAGACATGAAGGAAGTGAAGGATAAGGTTGCTCAACATGACAACCGCCTGTCGGAAGCTGAAACCCGAATCGACCAAGTAAATAATCGGGTTGACAACGTGATGGCTGACGTGAAGGTAACCGTGATGGCTGACGTGAAGAAAACGCTGGATTACCTAAACTTGGGGATGGAATCGCAGCTCCCGTAGCTACAACACCTTCGCTACGTGGATTCAAAGTGCCACCGTTCGACGGAACTTCTTCCTGGTCGGCCTACAAAATCCAGTTTGAGGCCGTCATGAAGGCGAACGGGTGGAATAAAAGTCAGGCCATGACTGCCCTCACCCTAGGCCTGCGCGACCAGGCCTTAACTGTTCTGGAAGCTCTCGGTAAGGAAGTGACTTACGAGCAGCTCCTTGAGGCATTGGAGGCTCGGTATGGCGACGCTCACCTGGAACACGTGTTTCGTGCGCAGCTCAAGGATCGCGTGCAACGCAGTAATGAAAACCTGCAGCAGTGGGCCCTTGAAGTGGAGAAGCTGGTTCGTAAAGCTTACCAGTCCGTACCTGCGCTTATTGGTGGAAACCTGGTGCAGGCATTCATCGACGGCATCCGCGACCTTGAAGTTAGAGCTGCTGTGAGGCTCGGTCACCACGGGACGCTTAAGGACGCCTTGGCCCATGTACTGGAGGTGGAAGCTGTGCGGCAGGATCATCGTTCTCATCGCGTCAGGGAGGTTGCAGCGGCTACAGTTCGCGACCGAAATAAAGGATACAGCCCTAGGTGCTACGGCTGTGGGGAAAAGGGCCACCTTCGATCCAGTTGCCCTAAGCGAACTGCAGAAAGAGAAGACGGCCGATCTACAGAGGGTAGTGCGGCTAACAGCACCGCCCAGCATCAGCAGCAGGGAAACGAGTAATAGCCAGGACTGCGGGGCGGGTGCTGGCTGATGTTCAAAGAGCCCCAAGGGTTTCGATCACACAAACCCATGACGGGAACAGCCTAATCATCAAGGGCAAGGTCAACGGAACGCCGTGTAAGCTGACCATAGACACTGGAGCTTCTCGCACGGTTGTCAGTTCCCAACTTACAAGTCGGTCCCTTGGGGACTCCGCATACAACCGGGAACGCATTAATTTGGTAACAGCCACCGGTCAGCGCATACCCGTCCATGGAGAGAAGAAGATGGAGTTGAAGCTAGGCAACAGAATCTACCTGCATAATGTCATCGTGGCCGATATAATGGACGATTGCATCCTGGGCCTTGACTTTATGAGGAAGAATTGTTGCGAGATTGACGTCAAGCAAGGTGTTTTGAAATGTGGACAAGAGGAACTCTTCGTGGAAGGGGCGTTGCCAGGTAATGTGTACAGCCTTAAGAAGATTGTTCTTCCGCCGAGATCGGAAACGATTGTGCCGGTTAGTCTTCCTCGGAATCCTAGGCAAACACATCGTTGTGTACTCGTGGAAAGGGTAGACAATGACCTTCCATGGAAAGTGGCACGAAATTTGGTCAGAGACACCGACATCTCAGGGGTACGTGTGCTGAACCTTTGTGATCAGGAACAGATTATAGAAAAAGGCACACTAGTCGGTACTTGCGAGGAAGTGGATTGGTTGCGTCGATGCCAAAATCTATCGACTGGGACCTTCAGCAAGGATGCACAAACGAAAGTGACCACACTTTTAGACGACTGCCGCAGCGCTCTGTCCCAAAATGAAATGGTCAAGGCGAAGAAGATGTTACTCAAGTACGCCGATGTTTTCTCGTCAAACGATGCTGACATCGGGAAGACTGGCTTAGTTCAACACAAAATAAACACAGGAGAAGAACTACCTATCCGTCAGCGGCCAAGGAGATTGCCGGTAGCACGTGAAAAGGAAGTGGAAACCATGATTGAAGGAATGGTGAAGGATGGTGTTATTGAACCTTCATCTAGTCCATGGTGTTCACCTGTAGTGCTGGTAAGAAAGAAGGACGGCAGCATGCGGTTTTGTGTTGACTATCGTCGTCTGAACGACGTTACTAAGAAGGACAGCTATCCTTTGCCAAGAATTGATGACACGCTGGACATGCTTACTGGAGTAAAGTGGTTTAGCACGCTGGACCTGAAAAGTGGCTACTGGCAAGTCGAAATTGACCCTAAGGACAAGGAGAAAACTGCATTCTCGACAGGAAAGGGTCTGTGGCAATTTAAAGTTATGCCGTTTGGATTGTGCAATGCTCCGGCAACTTTTGAAAGGTTGATGGAACTTGTACTTACTGGACTAATTGGCGATGCCTGTTTGGTCTACTTGGATGACATCATCATCGTAGGCCGCACGTTTGAAGAACATCTTCAAAACCTGGAACGCGTGCTCATGAAGATCCAGAGTGCCAACCTCAAGTTAAGTCCGAAGAAGTGTTCACTATTCAAACGACAGGTTAGCTTTTTGGGATATGTAGTGTCTGAAGAAGGTATCCGCACGGATCCAGAGAAAATCGCCGCTGTCAAGGATTGGCCAGTTCCAAAAGACAAGACGCAGGTCAGAGCATTTTTGGGTTTGTGCTCCTATTATCGGCGATTTGTCAAGAACTTTGCAGACATAGCCAAACCCCTGCATAAGCTAACCGAAGAGAAGCGACATTTCTGCTGGGATGAAAGTTGCGACATCGCATTCCAGGAGCTAAAGGACCGTCTGTGCAAAACACCTATTTTGGGGTACCCTGATGCGGGCAAGGAATTTATAATTGACACAGACGCAAGTGACATAGGACTTGGCGGTGTGTTGTCTCAACGGAATGGTGATCAAGAGGTTGTGATAGCGTACTTCAGCAAGTCGTTGTCAAAGCCGGAAAAGAACTATTGTGTCACGAGACGGGAATTGCTTGCTGTGGTAACGTCATTGCAGCATTTTAGCAAATATCTTCTGGGGCGGAAATTCCACGTCCGAACTGACCATGCTGCACTGAAATGGCTACTGCAGTTCAAAAATCCAGAAGGACAAGTTGCGAGATGGATTGAGCTACTACAAGAATACGACTTTGAGGTCGAACATCGCAGCGGAAAATCTCATGGCAACGCAGATGCATTGTCAAGAAGACCTTGTCCTGAAGACTGCAAGCATTGTACTAGGCAAGAGGGCAAGGAAGTCGTACCTGTGAGGATGCTCAAGACAACCTCAGCGACGAGTGGAAGGAACGCCTACAACGTGCACAGCAGGAAGATTCGGACATCAAGCCGATTCTGGAGTGGATGAAGGCCAGAGCTCCTAAGCCCAGGTGGAGCGACGTCTCAGCGATGAGTTCGATCACAAAAAGCTATTGGGCCCAATGGGACAGCTTGGTGATTCAGGATGAAGTCCTGTGCCGTAAATGGGAAAATGCTCGGGGAAACAGCTGTCATTTGCAAATGGTTGTCCCTAAAGCTCAAGTACCGGATGTTCTACGGCTGTACCATAATGGTTGTTCAGGAGGTCATCTGGGAGTAAAACGGACTTTACTGAAGATACGAGAACGGTTTTACTGGGTCCACTGTCGGGACGATGTCGAGGACTGGTGTCGCAAATGTACAAGTTGTGCGGCTGTAAAGGGACCTCAGACTCGTAGTAGAGGTGCATTGAAATTGTACAATGTTGGTGCACCATGGGAGAGGATAGCCCTTGACGTTGCGGGGCCGTTTCCGGTAAGTGAAAGTGGCAACAAGTATTTCATGGTTGTGATGGATTACTTCACCAAGTGGCCGGAAGTCTTCGCCATTCCAAATCAAGAAGCTTCGACAGTTGCAGACAAGTTAGTTCATGAAGTCTTCTGTCGTTTTGGAGTACCTTTAGAGATTCACAGTGATCAAGGAAGGAATTTTGAGTCACAAATATTCCAGGAAACTTGTCGAGTTATGGGTACTCATAAAACCAGAACAACTTCTTACCACCCACAGTCGGATGGAATGGTGGAACGGTTTAATCAGACATTGGAGAGGTACCTAGCCAAAGTTGTGGAAAATCGGCAACGAGATTGGGACAAGCACATACAACCGTTTTTGTTGTCATATCGAAGCGCTGTTCACGAAAGTACATCGGTGACACCAGCTTTCGCAAACTTTGGAAGAGAATTACGGCTGCCTGCAGACCTGATCACCGGAATACCACCTGATGCCCCACGCAGTATAACCGATTATGCGAATGACTTGCGGAACAAAATGAATGACATTTATGAGCACGTCAGACAATCGGGCCAGCAAATGTCTGAAAAGATGAAAACCCGATATGACCGCAAAATGAACAATAAAGGGTTCGACGAAGGTTCACTAGTGTGGTTGCACAATCCAGTCCGCAGCAAAGGGAAATCTCCTAAGCTTCAAGCTAAATGGGACGGACCGTACCGGATTGTGACAAAGATCAATGACGTAACCTACCGGATACAGAAAGGTGCAAGAGGTAGTCCTAAGATCGTCCATGTGGACCGACTGGCGCGTTATTATGGGGCTGATAATGCTCGGGACGAGCATGTCTTAGGAGGGGGCAGTGTTGCGCGCCACAATTAATGCCTGGTACATGGTGACATTAGTTACCACTAGCGCCATCTAGTATCGAGTAGAACTAGTAGAGTCACGATCGTTCTAGAAAATTCGATACCAGAACTTTGTAGAACTTTCTCGAACTATCGACACCTAGTCGGTCGGGGCCGGTATGTACTCGAACATTCTAGATGTTTCTACAATGGAAGGTTCTCGAACTATCTGCGGCACTATATAAGGCCGGGATGCGCGACGACCGACACAGTTTGGATAAAGCGACAAGAGCGAAAACATCTAAGCGATCTTCAAGTGCGAATTAAGAGTGATCAGTAGTGTGATTCTGTTATTTTAATTAGTGTTTTGAGTTGTAATTAGTGTTGCAAAAATAAATTGTTATTTTTGGTTATTAAATCGGCAGTTTTTAATTGTCACGAACCCGAAGCTCGTAACAGTAATAAAATAATTGATCTGTTTATTTATTATTAACAAAATGTAAAACGAGAGCATCACATGATTTCATTACACAATATTATAAACACAGCGCTGTGTTTTGCTTGCCTCTAATAATTAAAATCCAAGTGGATGTCACATGTCTTCGCATTTTTGGTTCTAGGAGATCCCGGTTTCGTCACGAAGTTTTCCTTCTCCGTTTTGAGAACAGTGGTGATGAAATAATAAATTTACACAAAGTAAAGCGCTTGTCTGGGTTTGAACTTACAACTCTTATGAGGAAATTTATGCGTCTGTATGTCGGAGTGACTTTTGAAAAAGCCTAAGTAAAAAGTCGTAATTCGAGGTTTGGTTCTCGCCTATTTCCTCTTCCAATATTGGAGCAATTTAAAAGATATTTCATAAATTTTATAAGAAGGATATATACTGTGTCCTTATATTTTTCTTTTTTCATTAACAGTTACTAGGCCTCTGTTGACAGCGGTTTAAATCGGAATTTTTTGTGGGTTCTAGTGCTTATAAAAAGAATGTATCATCAATAAGAAAAACATAGGGACAACATACAAGTAGTTAATATTTATTATTCGGTAAAAAAAGTCATTGCTTTATGGTCAATAACCAGAAAGAAAACAGGCGAGAGCGTGTCTATGGAGAAAAGACCACCCGCATTTCCTCTTAAGTCGCGGCCGTTACGACTGGGCCACCATTGCTCTAAAAATTATTGACAATAAAATTGAATAAACAAAAACAAATTACATCAGCGGTCACAATAATACGTATAATGGTCACACAGATCGCCATGTTATCTATCTAGGTCGCGGTGTCAATACTCCAGTAGACTATTTGTGTAATGTCAAATGTCATGTCTGTGTGATTAAAGAATGTCTGAGTAACAAGTTGTACGACTTCTATAAGCTGGTTATATTTTTTATTTTTAGCTTTTATATAAGAAGTGTGACGACCTCAAAGCATCGTTATGATTGGTTCAATATCAAGAGTAGAGTGAGAGAACAGCGTTATAAAAGAACAAAAGTAAATTATTTATTTATGATATGTTTATCTCGACTGTAGAATACTAACAATTGATACATTTAGGTATGATAATATTCTTTCTTTTTTATTACAACCTCTGAAGGCCAATTCCCGTCGTAATTAAAAACGTTCAAAATCTAGTAATAATGAGTCTTTGGTCAACTGGACCCACTCGAAATGGACCCACGGGATCACTCAACCCAATTACATTTTGAAGCCTAGCCTTTAATAGACTTGTCTAAAATGTAGGGAAATTAGAGGTATTTTTGACAGATTGAGACTGCAGGCTGTGAACGTTCTTAAAATTACGAGAATTGCCCCTCTGATAAGAAACGCTGATTTAACCATGACTATATGCACTGGGAAAGGCTATTTGAATTGAATTTGCACTGGGTCCATTACATTGGAGATCCCGGAGCTCAGTCAAGTTCACGCACTGTAGTTCATTTATCTGATAAATTCCAAAATCTTTCAATTTTCAGAATTTCACTAATAAGTAAACAAATGAAGTGTCAAGGTCACTTAATTAAACATCATGGCACTGCCACCATAATCATCACCACTGCACGCTAAAACACCAGTCACCATTTACAAATGCAGATGGCATAAATAACACTAATATTACAATCAACTCGTTAAACTAAAACCTGTGATTACATTATTCATAGCATCATAACAGCGGTTAGCGGAGGTGTCGTTAACCTTAGTGGTGCTTCCATCGTTCCGCTCCGTAGTAGGTTGGTGGTTTGGTGGGTAGGAGGTTACCGTGACGCGTAACGCGTTGATGTCTTTTGTATGGAGAACGATACGGTGACTGGAGTTATGGGTGACACTGTAACCTTATCGGCGTAAGGAAGTTCTTTTCTTTTATTAGTGTTTATATTGGAGTTGCTTGACTAGTTTTGAACTTAAACGGAGGTAAGGTCTCAAAACTCAAACTCAAACACAAAGCATTTATTTCAATTAAACCATTTACAGGCACTTTTGAATTGTCAAGAAGTCGGTCAGTCAGAAAATATGAAGCTAGTTGCCCACTCTAAAGCGTAGGTACCTATGGAGAAGAACAGCAGGCTTCTTCTTCATAACTTTTTAGCTTATTAAATATTAACCCTACGCGTACTAACAAAAAATAAATATATCGCTACTTGATCGAAGCTCAATGTGTAAACTATGATCAGGAATCAATTTCATTTCAGGGGAAGGAATACATTCATACATTATGTATTGAAAATTAGGTTCATAAATTGTACATATAATGTACCTACTGTGTTTATGTGGGCCTGCATACATTACGTTAATGACAATATGGAAATTAATAGCAGTTCTTGAACTTACACCCACCGACACTGAGCGAAGGTAACGTATTAACTTATCTACTACAAATATGGTTAATTGAATACATAGGTATAAAATGTCGAGAAAGGAAGTTGTGAGCTTGTAACTAGCTTAACGTAAGCTTCATATTTCCTAAGGTCGATCTTTTGGATGAAAAAAATCTGTTAATGAAGTGAATCGGTATTTTTATAAAATTAAGATTCACGACAACCATCTGACATCTTAACTCCGCCCCTAAGATGACCCACTGACCCTTTCATTACTATTTAATTAGATGCCAGAACTCAAACTTAAAGCATTTATTTCAATTAAAGCATTGGTCCGAGTGCTCATTGCTTGTTCAATGAAATCTCTAAACGGCTGCTTGACACTTCCCGTGACCCAAATAGAAATCAAATAAAAAATGTTTATTTTTTATAATATGGTAAAGTAGGGTTCCTTCTATCTGGCAGACTATTGATGCTCCGAAATTTATTTGGCATAACACACTTGGCATAATCTTCTTTAAACGAATATTTTTAAGGCATAAAAATTATTTAACATAATTACTGTTTGGCCGAATGTTTATACTTTATACGTCCGAATTTACAATGGCATACTTTTAAGATAGCAGGATTTTATTTGGCGTAATTTCACTTGGCATACTATGAAGATAACAGTAGAATTATTTTTTAACGAATATTGTTTGTTCGGTATATTTTTCCATGGTATTTGAATGAACTATAAAAATAATTGTTTCTATAAGCGATCTCGGGACTTGGGGCACCCCGACTTGGGTTAGGTTAGGTTCCTTCAAACCATGTACACAGAATGCGATGCGGGGCTCCGTCGCCTAACTCTTATTTTTAATTGCTTGTAAACCAACTTAGACCCTAATTAATTATATTAAAGAAATGGTTAGGTTAAAACTGTGACGTCGCACGAACTCACGTGTGAACTTTCTGCGATATGATGGTTCTACTTTTTAATTATTACGGATGTGAAATATATGCCTAAAGATCATTCTGACTTACAAAATTATGAGTTTTGAATGTATGATAAATGAGTGTATGCCAAACGATTTTCTGCGAAATAAGTTTATGCTATACGCTGTTATGTAAAATAATATTAAGACATAAAAAGTTCTGCTATAAAGGAGGGACCCGGTAAAATATGTAGATGGCTGGCCCAAGGGCTGGCTTTTACCTTGGCCAGAGGCTAAGCATTGCCATACAATGTGGCAATGCCACCAGTCTCTTGGGTACATTACCAGTCGACAGCGATGCGGAGGAATATTTCGGCGCAATATTTTAATTTGCTAATAGTTTTAATTAGGTTAGGACATTATATTTTTATTTTAATAGTTTATTAATTATTTAGTATAAGAAGTTTGTCCAATTAAACCATTTACAGGCTCTTTTGAATTGTCAAGGAGTCTATCAGTCAGAGATATGAAGCTAGTTGCTCATTCCAAAGCGTAGCAGATAGCTACGGAGAAGATGGTCGTCGTTTTGCAAAAAAAATACCATTTTCAGCCCCAAAATGTGTTTTTCAATGATGACCATCGACATAAATTCCGAACTTCCATTCAAACTACATAACATAATCAGCCTATAATGTTCCCACTGTTGGGCCTCCTCTCTGTGAGAGGGACACTAACCACTTAATGGGGACGATTTTACGAAATCCTGCAAAAGCACTATGCTCACAATCTTCAAATAAGGTAATCTTGTGCATTTCATGACCCAGTTATGTGCCACCTATCTACCTACGCGTTGAACATCAGTGAATGAATTTAAGATTTTTATTTATTGTTTGTTATGAAATACCTATTTTGTTAAATAGAATAGAATACTCTTCTCCAAAAAAAAATCCAAACAAATCCAAATATTCTTCTTCTTCTTCTATTTTGTTAAATGTATGGCATAAAATAATCTTATTTCTGCTTTAGACTCCTATTTCTTATTTGGTTATGCAGTTAGATTCATTTTATAGATAGAGTAAATATTGATGATAGTTTCACAATTAACATAATTTTATGACTATTATGTTTTTATTTTATCAAGTACCTGGTACTTGTTGACAGACCTACGCTGTCCTCCCATACCTACTGTAATTTGAAAACATTGTAAAAGCCAATTATTTTGAAAAAGAGTAGGTAACCGTGGAATACCATAAATTCATTCACTGATGTTCAACGCGTAGGTAGCTGGCACATAACTGGGTCATGAAATGCACAAGATTACCTTATTTGAAGATTGTGAGCATAGTGCTTTTGCAGGATTTCGTAAAATCGTCCCCATTAAGTGGTTACGTGGAGTTTCTTGCCGGCTCTTCTCCATAGGAAACGACTAATTGGAACCGTGCACCTAGCTTCTGACGTTTCACAAATGCCCATGTAGGCTTATGTGAAATATTTTTTTTTTATTTGATTTGATAACAAATATACAGACGCAGCACATCAAACTACCCTAAACTGTAAAATTTTCCCAATCAACTCTGAACCTTATAATTTAGCGATAAAGTTGAAAATCTATTAAGGAAATTTGACAGATTGTAGTAGCTTCATGTGCTGGCGTCTGTACAATTGTATGTTTGCATATTCACATACCTAGTATGTATAATTTACATATAAATCTGGAAGTGAAGTGGTTTTATAATGTATGTGCATATTTTAACTTAAGTTTAATTGTTAACAATAACAGGTAAGTTCATATGTACTGTACAGGTAATTATCGTTTTTTTTTTTATAATAAATTATATTTATAACTAAGAAGCAAGGTTGAATGCCGAGAAATGAATCAAAATATCCTCGTACGTTGAATAGGAAGAGAAATAATTAGGTACTTATAAATAAAATTGTATCAACTATGTACATAAGTAACTACTCTAAACTTATGTGTATAAGTCTAAGGTATAAGTTATCATCATCTGCTTAGCCTTCTCCCAACTATGTTGGGGTCGGCTTCCAGTCTAATACCAGTATTTTACATGGAGCGATTGCCTATCTGACCTTCACATCCCAGTTACTGGGTAATACGATACCCCTTGGTAAGATTGGTTGTCATGAATTTAGGGCTTCTGACGACCCATAACGCCTGTCAAAGATCCACAAATGACGACCAGGACGCACGAAGACACAGAGGGGTTTTCGTATGTAAACATGGTCACCCATCCATGGAACAGCCGCAGTAAGCGTAGCTTAACCTGGTCGTTCGACCCGTGCGGCTGTTATTACTTAGCCACAAGCCCCTCTCGGGTATAAGTATAACAAGTAAATAAAATAGTATATATGTGGGTGTGTACTGTGTAGTTATTGGCAGATTTTGTGTATGGCATGAAAAGAGCATTTCAAACTAAATACACGCACTTTTTCGCGCTGTTTTAGAACCGACGCGACCTTAGAAGTTTTTCTCGCGGAAATTCTTGACGCATACAGTTTACGCAAAACGACATCGCATATGTTATCAATTATAGTTTTTATTAAATACATACTATATGTAATTAACATTTAGATAGAGTAAAATTTATCAGTGGTAAAACATGTTGTCGTAATATAGGAAATTGTTGCTAATTAGATGCTCGTCCGACCGCTGAAAGTTACAAAACTATATCTCACCTGCGTGTTGACATCAACAAACAGCAAACTGAGCACCGCAGCACACACCAACAACAAATGTAAAC
Organism: Oligia fasciuncula; assembly: GCA_963082905.1. Classification (NCBI taxonomy): domain Eukaryota; kingdom Metazoa; phylum Arthropoda; class Insecta; order Lepidoptera; family Noctuidae; genus Oligia; species Oligia fasciuncula. The sequence goes on from OY720397.1 coordinate 20,372,950, forward strand.
AACCCATGATGCACTACACAGTACCCCAAACTAACATTACTCACTTATCGACAAACAATCGATACAAGACTAATTACGACGGAAATTGTCAAAAGAACAATTGCATTGAAAAAACAATTCCCACTATTTAATCGTCGATACAATGCCGATGAAACCACATTCACTCGGCTTCACCTTTCCTTGTAATTATCTAAAAATATACAAATGTCAACTGCACTGTAAACAATCGATAAAAATCCGAATCGATCAATAAAAAAGTTTATGGAAGTTGCAGCACTATTATCACAGGCCGGTTATTTTGAATTTTTAAGTTAGGAATTAGTATCGTTTTTATTATTTTTCGTGTTCGATTATTTCGAATCGTGTTTGTGTCTCGAGTGTTGCGCGCGCGTTCTCAGCGCAGTATCAAGAGAGACTATTTGACATTTGGCCGCGCCGGTCACGAGTTAGTGATGCCCCCCTACCCGACCTGACTTGCGTCCTTGAACGTACTATACTGTTCTCGATTTATAATTTCGATGTGGCCTTATTACCACCGTTGTCTGAATCTGCGGATTTTGCTAATTATGTATTTGTTCTCACTTCCTGACATGGTTAAGTGAATTAACGAACGGTGTGAAGGCGAATCTAAAAAGCAACGTAAAGATAAGCATATATCGTGGAAGGATCGCAGGCGCATGTCTTCCCGCACTACCCCTACATACTCGTACAACCCTGCCTTGAACTTACTTTGTTCATAATTCTGGAGACAAACAAAAAATGGAATAACAATCCCACATGTCATAATTAACCGGCGTAACCTGAGGAACAGACCAACAGTAACCCATCATTAGCCTATAGCAGCTCACTGCTTGACAGGACACCGACATTAAATTCTTAGGTTGGGGAAAGGCAGAACATGAAAAGACAAGAAACAGTATGTAACTTAACCTTCTGAAGACAAAACTATAAGAAAAGCATAAAAAGGAAGAAAGAAAGAAAATTAATGTATTAAACCCAGGTATACGATGGAGGGGCTGGTGGCTAAATAATACAGCCGCACAGGTCGATCGATCAGGGTAAGCTACGCTTGCCGCGGTTGGTCTGTGGACCATCTTTACATACCGAGACCCCTCCGTGCCTCGGAAAGCACATTAAGCCGTTGGTCCCGGCTGTCATTCGTGGATCTTTGACAGTCGTTACGGGTCGTCAGAAGCCCGAAAATCTGACAACCAGTCTTACCAAGGGGTATCGTATTACCCAGTAACTGGGTTGTGGAGGTAAGATAGGCAGTCGCTCTATGTAAAATACTCGGCTGCATCCGGTTAGACTGGAAGCCGACCCCAAACATAGTTGGGAAAAGGCTAGGCAGATGATGATGACCCAGGTGTATGATGATCTATGAACACAAAATATCTAAGAGCACAGAACTGACTAATGATGCAAGTTTAATTTTAAAAGAAAAAGTCACAGACATGTTCAACCAGATTAGACAAAAATGAACACTAGGTATTTTTCCAAGACGATTACGTATGTACCTACAAGATTCATAAAAGTAATGACACCTAGGTTAATAAAAGTTTATAGCTGTTTATGATGCGTATCAAATGATCACTGCGGGCAAATCGGACGAACTCTGAACAAAAAGTTTAGTATGTAAATAAAACTTTTTTCAACACACTTGCTCGTAAAGTGGCTCTTAATGAACCGCTTTAAGGTCCATAATGGAGTGTATTACGAACGCGTGCTTTTTCTTTACTTTAATCCACATGTTCTGTAATACCACAGATAACTATTTACTAGTCGGAGACGCGCGCTTTTTTAATCTCATTCTCATCAAACCCTGCGTTCCGAATTGGGAAATAATCGATGTGTTCCGAATTGGGAAATAACCGAATTAGCGTGAGCGCGATAACGATAACGATGTCCCGTGAATCGTCATAGATGACGTCATGGCATTCGCCATCTTGCGATATTGCCGACCATGCCCTAGAATAATATCACCGTTCAGTGAGCGCTGTCAAAAATTACAGTGTGTGTATGAGGTTGTGTCAGTGTGTGTTTTGTTTTGAGTTGCATCATCTTTAAATTAAACTAACGTGGCATTTTTGAAATTGAAGAAGAAATGTGGTGTTTATACAAAGAAATACTGTAATAATATCTTTTTTACATTGTGTAAGCACTGTCATGTGAGCGCGTTCACGAGTGTTCCGAATTGTTGCCAGCTCTCAGCAGTCATAATAGTAATATCTAAATCGGAACGCATGTGAGATGATGCATGGACGTAATATTACGTCCATGGAGATGATGTGAGCGCTGTGATGTGAGCGATTATATAGCTAATTCGAAAAGCGCCCAAAGAGACTTCATGCCGAAAGAAAAAATCCGCGGGCTAAATTTCATTTTTTTTTTAAATAGTCTGTATTGTCCTTGGTCGCAAAATGAGCTCGCAGGGGACCACAGACAATTTAAGGTGAATGCGCAGTGGTAGACCGCGAAATTCTTAGGTTTTTTGCAATTTTCAGGTTTGTGTTTATTATATTTTTTCTATAGGCTGTATCGGTTTTGTCTGTGCCATAGATTAATATATTTAAAATGAGTCAATGTTGCGCGCGCATAGCTAGTGCTGGCTAGCACGGCGCGCGGGAAAACAAAACCAGCGCGCCATTTTCCATACAAGTTAATATTTAACAATACAAGTCTGTTTTTTTTCCTCGCAAGTGTGTTGAAAAACGTCGTATGAAACGCGTGTGCATTAATCAATATACACTCGGCTTTCTTATCGCTCTCGCCTGCGGCTCGCGCGATAATATCGCCTCGTGCATAATGATCAACATAGCACACATGTATCATAATGTACTATTACCATCCAATAATTTTAGATGCCCTTTGGTCACCTTTAAGTGTAAGTGTTATAAGGAAAGTCACACTGGGCCACAATAGGTGTATTATTGTTATTTCTGCCCGTGTGAGCAATGGTGACCCAGTGGTAACGGCTGCGACTTACGAGTTGTAGATCGTAAGTTCGAACTCACATCAGTCGCTTTACTTTGTGTAAATTCTTTCTTCACCTCTGCTCTCTAAACGGTGAAGGAAAACATCGTAGGAAAACCGGCATGTACAATGTACAGACGCCAGCACATCAAGCAATCACGAGTTATTCCGGTCTGATCCCCTGCACTTATTTTTGTTGCTGACGATCCTTCAGGAATTTGGAACCGTACACCTAGCTTCTGACGTTTCATGTAGTGTCCATGTTACGTTTATGTGAAATAATATATTTTGATTTTGTGTTTTGAATAAAGTCTAGGTATTCCATCTATTGCTACATATTCTCCGAAACCCACAGCATGCCACTATATTTACAGAATTGTCTACATTTTATTTGACATTTCGCAACTAAGTATGATTCAGAATTAAATCATAATAATATGACAAAGTTTATGATCCTTTGTGAGTTTTTCTCACGGATCTTGCAAACGGCTTGTATTATGGGCATTCTTCAGTCATCATTGTGACAATTATTTTGTTTTCCGGATGCTATGCGCGAGCGCAGCTGGACAACGTTATTAATTATTAATAATGATATTTGTTTATGTAACTGTTATTAAAATCTAATTATTTAATGATTATCTTTTTCCTATTTCCATGTTGGGCATTGTCAAGGAAAGGTCACTTAATAATGATGTTCGTTGTGGATGTTTTGTTAAGTGGACTGATTTTGTAAGAAGCATGATTGCTTTAGTATTTCATCATTATCATTGCCTTTATTCCAATTTATTTTTATGAGGGGCCGTGGCTAAATAATAACAGCCGCACACACAGGTCGATCGATCTGGTTAAACTACGCTTGCCGCGGCTGGTCTGTATTGGGTGACCATCTTTAAACACCGAGACCCCTCCGTGCCTCGGAAAGCACGTTAAGCGGCTGGTCCCGCCGGCTGTCATTCTTGGATCTTTGACAGTCGTTACGGGTAGTCAGAAGCCCGAAAGTCTGACAACCAGTCTTATAAAGTGGTATCGTATTACCCAGTAACTGGGTTGTGGAGGTCAGATAGGCATTCGCTCCATGTAAAATACTGGTTTTCAGCTGCATCCGGTTAGACTGGAAGCCGACCCCAACATAGTTGGGAAAAGGCAGGCAGATGATGACTTCTCTATTGGTCGTCATCTCGGTAGTCACCTCCTTTCTAGCCATATCATATTGCACACAGTACACACATCGTTTCTTTGGCCTTCCCCTAGTCTTATCGCCATCACGCATCATACACACTCACAACACACACACATACACAACGACACACATATATATACATTGATACTTCTTGTTTAAAAATAAATAAAATCAACATTTCAATCTTAACTGTGGCAGTGACATGTATGACTAGCAATATTAACGTTATATTGAAAAAAGTCATACAGAACAAATAATAAAATTCTATATCGATTTATCTATTATCCTGAAATTGTTCCTGAAAGGTTAAATAAAGCTGGTATATTACAAACTAGCTGACTCCGCGAACTTCGTACCTACCGCCTCAAAATCAGTAAGAACGAATGTATGACAAAAATTTATGATCCTCGTTATTTTTGTTTTCGTGAAATTTTCCCATGTTTCAATAGTTATTCTGCTATTCGGGGCGGAGACAAATCCAACAAATCAAAGATTATAAAAATCGGTCCAGCTGTTCTTCAGTCATAAATGGTGTAACCTTGTTTGATGACTTTGTTTTATTTTTATTTAAAGAAGATATTTATGCCTCAAGCTGTTTATCAATGATAAATGAATGCTTGGCCAAATACCTGACGTATTAAAGATTACAAATAAAGAATTCGACCAAGCGTTAATTGACCATTCAAATTAAAATCAAAAATATATCTGTTACAACGAACAATAATTATTGTACTCCAAACGTCGACAGAGTAATCTATAGACTCATGGTATCCGTGTCACCGAAAGGAATCAAAAATTCCGGCAATCTTCATCATACTATCATTTTTACAGCTTATTACACTGCACCTTACCATTTTCACAGTTGCGCAAATGTACTATTATTGAATTATGCACGAAAAAGATCTTATTTTCCGTTTAATCGCGGTGTAGTTTTTATTATTTCATTCATAATTTTTAATATTTCATTCATAAACGTCAAACTTGTTGTGCACATTGATGTGCTTAGCCGACACGCAGTAAGGGACAGAAATATTCTTACTCTGTCTCTTTTCTTTCCTAGTGACGTTAATATATTTCTCTTTTTCTTGTGTGAATGAAAAAGAAGATATGCAGCAGTCTATAGTTTACTCTGACTACGACTCCAAAACTTATTCTAGCGCTGTCATCGCGATGAAACCAGGCAATCATGAACAGACCCACGTCAAATCAATTATTATGCAAAGTAGTGTCAGGGGCAGGTTGAATGCAATAATTATAATGATAGTAGGTACTGACAGGTCAGCTTGATTACCTTTATGAGAGGAAAACTACGGATTAATAGAAACTGTGTCCCTTTTTTTTTTTATTTAACGACAATGTTTTGTTTAGAGTAAGTTTTATAATGAAGACTGAGACATGTTTTTCATTTTATCAAAGGAAGTGGTCGGTAATCCTATGTCGAAGGAACTATATGGTCTAACAGAATTTATTTAGGATTTTATAGTGAGTTGGGTACAAGTATTGGTTCATCATATGTCGCGTAGAGCGATATCCTATTATGTGATGACCAAGAAACAGAAATAAGTGAACTTGGGAAGCTCTTGCTTAAGTTTAGATCGTATATCTGGTATGGAGGTAGCTGACACCCTGGATTAACACAGGATACTTTTATCCCGATATTCCCACGGGATCGACCCTTTATGCGGATGAAACTGCGGGGCGCAGCTCGGTACTTATACCAAGAATTTTTTTATTTTTGTCTGTCTGTCCGTTTGTTCCGGATAATCTTCAAAACGGTTGGATTGATTTTGACGGGTCTTTCACTGGCAGATAGCTGATGTTATAAGGAGCAACTTAGGCTACTTTAATTTTAGAAAAAGAAAAAGAGTTAGTGAAGAGAGGTTCCCTATCCATTTGCATAAAATTTTAAGACCTAATATAACTTGGCATACTTTTGTTTGTCCTAATTATATTTTCGCATAATAGTATTTACGCATAACAGCTTACGCATAATTTTTTACGCATAATTTCTATAATCATAATAATGCTTAAGCATAATATTCTGAAGCATAACTTTATTAAGCATAACATTCTTAAGCATAAATTTATTTACGCATAATGATATTAAAGCATATTTTATAGGCATAACAATGAAGTAAAATATGCCTGAAAACACCTGAATACACCTGAAATAATATATCATTTGCCATGGAAATAAAATGTATATACGCCTTAGCCTTTTTGCCCGAAGAGGATATACCAATTTATTTCGACTTTTGGAAAAAAACCATATCTCCTGAAGCAATAACATATTTGCTTTGAACAATTTTGTAGGTTTTTTTGTTGTAAGAAACATGCAAACAAGCATATACCATGCATGCAGCAAGCATGCAACATGTAAACAAGCATACATCAGGCATGCAAGCAAGCATTCAGAATGCAAGCAAGCATGCAGCAGGCATGCAAGCAAGCATTCAGCATGCAAGCATGCAGCAGGCATGCAAGCAAGCATTCAGCATGCAAGCAAGCATGCAGCATGCAAGCAAGCATGCAAGCAAGCATGCAGAATGCAAGCAAGCATGCAACATGCAGCAGGCATGGTTTCTGTCACGGCTCCGGCGCTGCGGGCCTCCGGCGGCCCCACGCGTGCTAATCGTCGCAGACGGCTTTCGCTCACCACCGCAGCTTCGGCTTGCTGGCCGGCTCCGCCGGCCAGCCTCAGCCGCGGCGGCTCGCTCCCAGCCGCCTGCTCCTCAGCCCGCGGGCCGCCTCGCCCCTACGCGCCTACGCGATTTTAAATTACACTCTAGGGGTAGGGCAGACAAGACTACGTGGAGTCGGTTTTGCAGCGATTCGGTTCTGTCACTAACTTTTGTAGCACAACATAATGATTTTTTAAGACAATACTTTAATTTTAATTTAGGGTTAAAAATGGAATTAATGTTATGTATAATAAATCATTTGCATGAAAATCAAAAATAAATACGTAAAAATAACTCAAATTTGTTTCCATAATTTCTATTAATTGTATGCCTAAATATGATTATGCTACTAGTCATTAGACCTAGTAACGTTATGCGAATTAAATTTATGCCAAAACAAATTAGCCTTATAAATAATTATGCCAACCTAAGCTGTATGCCAAAAAAAAATATGGCAAAGTATTATTATGGCAAAACAAATTATACCAAAAGAGTTATGCCAAAGTATATTAGGAAAAAGAACATTATGCGAAAAGAAGGGATCCCGTGAAGGGACACGTTATTGTTTTTCGACATCCACGCGAACGAAGTCACGGGCACAGCAAGTAATATTAATGCTGTTTTTGTAAACAGGTAGATAATATCTTAATGAAAGTTGAAGTCAAAATCGAACCCTAACCTTTTTATTTTGATTAAAGTAAGTCGATACCAAAACTATTTGTAATCCTAACTATATAAACTATATGTAGATCTTGCGCCTGCGCATCGGTTGCGTAAGAGAACGTACACTATCCTTGACTTACCTATCACCAATAGGGCGTGTAGGTACTGAACTAAATTCTATCAGAACCTATTAACTGTTCATTAACTATCATTGTTAATTGGTTACCGACTGATGAATGGGATAAAAGTGAAGCTGTTTCTTTAAATATACGTAATGATCATGACGTAACTTGTAAAGGTTAATTAAGACAAATGAGTTGATATTTATGAGAATTGTTGACTTTAATGAAATTGTTGTGGTGTCACTTAGGTCAGTTCAATGAATTAATCACATATATGTAAAGAGGATTCGAAGTCTAGTAATTTCGAGGATATTTGTGATGGACTTTATCTCAATGAAATTATCAAGACTCGAGTAGTGTAATTAATTATTCTATTGGAAGAATAAATTAAAATAATTAATAAATCCTAAGTATAAATTAGGATACTATCATGATCATTCACAGGCCGACTTCAGCCATTGCTGTGCAGTGTGCATATGCCTCTCTTGTGCCAATCACCACGCACCTGTGCCAGCCTCATCCAGGTTTCAACAATGTCGTCAGCTCATCTCGCCGCCGGTCGACCGACATCTCGTCTTCCAGTCCTTGGACGCCACTCTGTCATCACTGCGAGATACTATAGCGGTATACGAACTCCTCCGTCCTAACAGACCTCTGTGGCGGGCTGTCACTAACGTGGCAGCCTGTCAAGAGGTCTGACAGATTGATAGATGATAATGAGCTTGCCAAGAGGCCCCGACATGGGCACGCTGCTGTTTTGTAAAATGTATGATGGAAATTATAAAAGTATAACCCTCAATGAAAAACCCTTCCACTTCGACCCCACTACCACAATACAAAAATCATAATATATTCCGCCTCGTTTTATTTCGATGTCAAAATAGTCCCTCACAAAGACATTTAATTATTTTCCTAACATTATCTTAAAACTCTTTGGTCCTTATAGAAATGAAGGTATTACTTATTCTAGAATATAGGTAATCTTCGATAATTTGCTTAGAATGAATTCCGTAAAGTTGGTAAGAGCTTCATATTAAGCAATATTAAGCAATTCAATTTGTAAACGCCGAACAATCACTCAAATCCAGAGCAAAGCATTCCTCTTCATAGAATCGGAATTAACGATAAAATACCAGTTTACGAAGCAATTACCTTGATTCAGATCCAACTGAGATAAATATTGCATTACCTAAAATGATTTGTTCTAAGAATCCAGCTCAATTTGTTTGAGAACGTATGTGAACGTATCGTGTATGTACAGACGCCAGCACATCAAGTTACTACAATCTGTCAGATTTCTTTAATAAATTTTCGACTTTATTGCTAAAACATAAGGTTCAAGGTTGATTGGGAAAATCTGACAGTTTCGGGTAGGTTGACCTGCTGGCGTCTGTACCTAATATTCGATTTTCGAGAAATTCGATTAATTTGAAACATTGCTCCTGATGTAACAGTACATTAATATTCGATTGAGGATGGAGAATGGATATATTATGATCATCGTCATTAATGATTTAATGGAATATCTGGTATTCATAACGTTAATTCCGGGCCACCAGACTTGAATTCAAGTTTTTTTTAAATAAGTTATTGATTTTGCAGCAGAGTGTGCCTACAGTGCTGACATTCTTATGCATATTTTTTGCAAACATTATTTTGAAACATTGATGATCAGGGGGTCTACTCCGAAGCGGTAAACCACTGTATCGGCCGAATATTCGGTCATTTTCTGATTCGAATATTGTTGTTCCACTATGAATTTAAAAAAAAAAAGGTAAAAAAAGGGTTAAGGGTTCTAAAAAGGTTCGGATTGGCACAGTTTGGTCGGGACCAATAGCCAATATAGGAAATTAATGGTAGTAGAAAATGACCGAACATTCGGCCGATACAGTGGTTAACCGCTTCGGAGTAGACCCCCAGGCTTGAACGGGTCTACAACTTTTATTAGGTCCTTACCTATGAAATTCCCAGTTTTTGATACTGGCAAGTGTGAAGATCTTTATTCTATTTATAATTCCACATTCAAATTAATAATCTAATAATAAACGATTTTTTTTTTCAAATTCAGTTGTTCATTTGTTTTCACGCCGTTTAATTTTTCTTTGATAACACTGTTTCTGTAACCATGGAAAAATCGAAATTGAGCGCTAATTTCGCATACGAGCTCCGTCGTGGCGCCAACATAGCTCAAACAATCGCTACATAATAATTAATTTTTGCGATCCGACAACTAGATAAAAATCTTGTTAATTATGAACTTTGAAATAGTGTTGAAGATTCCCAGGATGCTAATCGCACGGGAATCACAATGTAATGTAAAGATAAGTAATCAGAGCAACAAAACCTCCAAGCAATTGCATATATCATTAATTTTCTTATCACACGAACAATCCGTATGTTAATCGTTACCGATCTGGCATTTTGAGTTTTGGATACACACTCAGGGTTATTTCTCAAAAGGATGTAGATACCGCAGCATCGCCATCCAACGTGGCAATGCTGCCAGCCTTTTGGGCACTTATGCCATTGACAGCTTTTTTATTATATACTTGCACATAATACATAAGTAGGTATATTTAGTGTTAGCTTGTATATTTGTAATTAACACTAGTAAAATAAAACTATTACGTAGAATAGTTAATTGTTTAATAATAAATTTAACATAATTTATATTATTACGTTAAATAGAAACAGTGACAAAACGCTTATTAAGAACACTAAATCTTCATCATCATCCTCCTGCCCTTATGCCAATTTAAATGGAGTCGGCGCAGCACGTATTTTTGTTTCTATGTAGGTATTAGAACTATGAAAAATAAATTCTCCGAACAGTGTATTCATTACGGAATAAATGGTGATAGTCCGTATTTAATCTAATCGAGCTTAATTCATTACCCATAAACAATCACAGCACTAATCTTCAAAACATGCAACTAATCGATGTTCTCGATTCGATACAATACTCGATAATAACTGATAATGATCTCGATCCCGGTATGGTGATCGATGAACAGAGATAGCTAAAGATGTTATCACTTTTGTTCTCGTTGCATAATATTTGGATCAAGTTGTGTAATTGTTGTAAAACTGTTCTTATTTGTTACTGAACAATGGACAAATGGATAGCTTTTGTTGTCTGGAAAGTCCAGACATTTGTTGTTACGAGAATTTGGGTTAGTGGCGGATATCCTATTCATTGGTTGATCAAAGGTGAGAGGTCAGGTGCTTTGTGTAAAATTGTGTTGTTGTTATCGGGCAACAGTTTGTTTAGGCCTTTCTTCTCAGAGTAGTCAGATATGAAACGCCGACCTCATCTAGTTTAAAAAAATATGATTGACGTTTAAAAGTGTTTGTGCAAACCTACTTACAAGATAAAATCATTTATCATTATCATTAACATCGCTTATAAATTCAGGCGTATAATTGGGGACAATCTCCCAAGAGTCAGAAAGTCAAGAGTAGCCTAGGCTTTTAATGAGGCTAATTAATCAATGTAAGACGGACCAGTAGCCATACTTTAACGCCTAGGAACAGTATAGGCTGATTATGTTTTATAGAAAAACGACAGCATTTTTATGACCTTTACATGAATGACTAAACTATTTAGTTTCAGCATACTCCTCAACGCAATCAAATGATGACAAATACTTGGCATAGTCATAATATGACTAATTTAAGTCTTCAAGTACCTATAAACAACGTATAAAGAACTGCAGCGTGGGAAGAATCGAACAGCTTTTGTTTTAAATCTTTTCATCAGTGTGAACAAAGCTTAAAGTGTCGAAATCTTGTTCAGTGTTAATTTGTTAAGTTGAAATACCACGATCGTGCTCTAGTAGTGACAGGTATCACTTGGTGCCTCTCTGAAACAATACTATCCATCAAGAAGAACAATATCAGTTATTGTGATTGACAGAAGACAATTTGTAACACTTACAACTTATGCTAGATGATCTTTATGTAATTTTCAACATCAGCGTTGACAACGACAGAATCTGTCACAATCATAAAATTACTGAAAAAAAAATTCCTGATTTTGTATAAAATAATTAAAATGCAGGGGTGATAACTGGGGGGGGGGATAAATTAATTGAAATAAATTACATCGCCTGCTTGCAGTTTCTTTGATTCTTCTTTCTGACTGTCCGGTTTCTTTGATTCTTCTTTCTGACTGTCCGACTCCTTAACAAGTCAAAAGTACATGGTTTAATTGAAATAAACGGTTTGTTGTTACTAGCTTCTGCTATTGGTTTAATTGAAATAAAGGGTTTGTTGTTACTTTTGACTTGTCAAGGAGTCGGACAGTCAGAAAGAAGAAGCATAGAAAATGCAAGCTGGCGATGTAATTGTAACAATGTTTCTAGGAGCCACCCTCACAAATAAATGTCATTTGGAGTTTTCTGAGAACATAAGAGGTAAAAGGTGACTCGGAAGTAAAAACCCATATCGTATAAAGTTTTCTGATCTCAACAGTCATTTTTGCAGTTTGGGGTCAATTCATTAACAAGCCACTTATCAAAAAATTTATCTTAATAATTTAATATTTTTTTACAATCACATGTAAGAATCAAATGTGTACAAGCCAAAAAACCTCTAATAGCCATTAGCCCCTAAATTCCTTACAACTTAGACCGCTCTATTTGTAGGCGAGAGCACGTTATAAATGTAGACACCAAAGAACTGGACCCAGATATAGCCCAACATGGTCCTCATACCATTAAAAGGCCTACCTACCACATTACTTTATGCAGATGCGTAGGAGTTCGAGGAAATAAATACCTAATATACTTTGAGTAATTAAGTGATTCTAAACATTGCTTCGTTGTTATGGAGACCGTAATTATACGATACATGGTTAGTTAATGCGATATAGTTAAGTCATCTACCCTTATGTGGACGTGTTTTAATCTTTAGATCAGGAAAACCGGGGTTTTTGCCGCTGTATGTGCCTACTCTATTAACTGTGATAATTGCGATAAATAAAAACAGATTTGTTACTAGCCTTCTCATTATTTTTGACTAGCTTCTGCCTGCGACTTCATCCGCGTGAAATTTCGGCCCCTGACCCATCCCACCGCTCGCTCGCGATGTTATTAAGTTTTTGCTTAGCATTCTTTCTGGCTTTTTAGGGTTCCGTACCCAAAGGGTAAAAACGGGACCCTATTTCACGGGCCAGTTTTTCTAGTCCCTTTTCTCTGTACTTGTTGGTTCCCATCCTTGTCAAGTACCTACTATCTTGAGGTCCCACATGCACGTTGACTTGTGATTTGACATGAGGTGCTTGAGTTCCCATCCCCATTTGTAAAAACTATCGTTAATGTTATGTTTATGTTATGTTACGGAACATGCATTTTCCTTTAGAATTGACCCCTATAAATCAGGTTCCAAAAATCTAACTTAACATCGTAATGTTTTTTTAAAATGGCTACAGTTTTTGCATATGTATCATTTACGACTCAATTACTAATATCAATAACAAGTCATGAAAACGTTAGGAATTTCATCTTGTAATAACTCGAAGTTCGCTAAAACTTCTGCGGTGTGGCGAATCAGAATAAATTCGTTGAAAACTATTAGCAATTATGTTGATT